>JAZDUA010000074.1:1427500-2920000 GCA_038098605.1 Gryllus longicercus
GTGACAAATCAACCCTCGCCTCTCATATGCGAACGCACACGGGAGAACGCCCGCACTGTTGCAACGTGTGCAGTAAGACATTCAGCCAGAAATCAGCTCTTGTCTCTCATATGCGAACGCACACGGGAGAACGCCCATACAGCTGCTGCGTGTGCAGTAAGACATTCAGCCAAAAACAGCAGCTCGCCACTCACATGCGCACGCACACGGGAGAACGCCCTTACAGCTGCAGCGTGTGCGGGAAGGCAGTCAGCCAAAAATCAGGCCTCGCCACTCATATGCTCACGCACACGGGTGAACGGCCGCACACCTGCAGCGTGTGCGGTAAGGCATTCAGCGATAGATCAAACCTCTCCGCTCATATGCGCGCGCATCCTGGAGAACGCCCGCACAGTTGCAGCGTGTGCGGTAAGACATTCTACCAAAAAAAAACTCTCCTCATTCACATCCGCACTCACACCGGAGAACGCACGCACAAATAGAGCTGCCATGGACAAAGGCATTACGCTTCGAGGAGTGCTAAGTGTCAGTCACCAGTCAAGATTCGGATTCCGTTCGTTGCAAGTGCGATTATTCCATGCGTCGTGTGCTCTGCAGCTTCTAGAGGAGATTCTCTAAGTTTCTTAGCATTGTTCATTTTGCAGGGAGATTTAAGATTTTCGCAGCGAATTGTATATAAATGTACTTTGTTTCCGCAAATAAATATTTTTGAGATTTTATCATTATTTGAAACCATCTGTTGTTTTTTACCTTAATGGAATTTTAAAGCATTTCTAAGAACTTCAAATGAGATTGTTTCCAGTCTTCGAGAAACTTGCCAGGATTTCTTGTGAGAGGACTGACGATCATTTAATTATACTTCAATTCGACACGCTTGTCCACAGCAACTGAAGTTTGTTGGATAATAAAGTACGCAGACTGTTGCTTCTAAAATACAATAATTATTTTTCTGTCGTGAAATTGTTAGAGGGCATGAATACATGAAAGTTCCGCGAATTTAAAGTAAATACCTGGATTTTGTTTTGTTTAATACAAAGTTAGCGTTCGTGGAAAATTAATATTCTTTCGTAAGTTGCGCGACTTTTTGGCAACGTTTTATGACCCTGATTTTTTAAATGTTTTTAATGGATTTCCTAACAAATAGTTCTAATACAGAAGTGGCTAAATTAATGTACCTTACTTGTCAAAATTTTACAATATGTTTAATCTCATTGTTAGATATTCTCATTGCTCATGTGCTGTTTGTCATGTTTACATAACATCCCATTGATGATTTGCCTTGATTTTCATTATAATTGTACGTCAAATATGAAATCTCTTAATTCATTGTAATATTGTTACTAACGGTGAGAGTTACTGTGTATATGTACGGTGTATGATGGTCGTACTTCAATCACGCGTGTCAATTTTGAATTTTGTTTGAAGAATGCATTTGTGAACTGGGCTGGGAGTGCTATGATTAGAGCCGATTTTCCTGAGGCCATTGATCTGCTGATCTGACTTGTAAAATTGCTGATTGTAACAAATGAATCTATTTCATTTATATTCTGTAATGTGTGATTCAATCATGTCTGTTAGTAATTTAATTGATATCACTGTTTTTGTATATATATTTTTTAATCGAACTATTATTAATTAGGTGAAATGCTTGGCAGCATTTATGCTCAACCTTTGATTTAAATTTAATTTTGAATCCTTAATTTTTTTGTTTGTCATTGTTCTCACCTCAGAGTTTTCAGAAGAGTAACAATTCTCAGCTTTGAAGATTAGCTTAGTGTTAAATATATGATTGCCTGTATATAAATATATTGCTTGTAACTGCCCAGTTATTGCTACTGTGTTTTATGATTCTGTATAGATGTTGCTAAGCTCATAATATCGAACAAGAATATTGTAAAAATTGAACCAGTAATGTGTATAAGCATTTGAGAAAACTAAAATGAATTCTGATTGAATTGATTCAATTAATGGTGTTACTTTAATAACATTCGATATCATTTTACGGATCGTTGCGTGATGAATATTTTTATTGTAATGGGAGTGATTCAGTTTTACATTCATGGCTTTTGGAAATCAATTTTCTTGAACTGGGATATGAACATTTGTAATCGAAAAACCTTGTGTATGAAAAAGAGCTGAAATTTTGCTTTCGTTAAATTCTCAATAGTAATGGATGTTCTGTAGATTTCTTAGTTTTCCTTGTACTACGACGTTGTGAATACTTGAAAATGTGCCTGGATGGGTTGGGTCGAGCGAGTGGATTTGTGTGGAATATTGTTATTTCGCAAACATTCCTCATTAATTTGACTAGCATGAACGGGTACCCAGACATTTGTAATAATAAAATGGTTATTATTATTGCTGCAGGTCTAGGACTGCAAGGCGGGAGTATGATTACTTCATACCATTAGGTGATCGATTGAACATATAAATGCATATATTCAACTGGATTAAAAGATACATTGCTTCTTACATGAATTACAAATATTGAATTGAATTACAATTAGTGCTAAATTGAAAACAAATGTTTATTTTTAACTGCAGATAGGCTGCATAATTAAGATCTGGTTGTGAGATACCAATTAGCACGTTATGCATCAGGTTAAACAGTTTAGTAGATACCGGTACGGGAGCCACACGGGTTGGTGTGGTGAAGCTGCAGATACAGGTGGGTACATGAACCCAGGCCTGTCACAGACAAGCGGAGCGATCCCAGAAGTCACGTGGTGCCGATGTCAATTTACTAGGAGGAAGCACTGAAGATGTGCTGAAATGACTCGGGCGCACGTCTGAACAGGCGGGATCCCGAACAAGAATGTTTGTGATTACGCGTGCAATGTAATTGCGTTGCGTATTCGGCTGTTGGTAGCACTATAATGTGCAAGAGTTTATGTAAAACATTTATCTACAGACGAGGTATCAAAAATAAAACATGCGTCTGGACTTGGCGAGAGCCGTGAGCGAACTGCTTATGATTACGCGTGCAATATAATTGCGTTGCGTATTAAACTGTTGATAGCACTAAAATGTACATAAAACATTTCACCTATAGACAAGGTATCAGAGACGAAAGAACACGTCTGGACAGGCTGGATGCCATTAACTAACCGAACCCGGTTTCACTCGCCTGAACATTGCGAGACGAACACGATTGCACAGGCAGGATGCCATCGACCGACTTACTGTAAGAGAATTTGCAACGACAACGCGTCGGTTACTAACGTCTTCCAGGAGGAAGCACTCGCACGTTTGTTGCGTCACAATGCGAGGAATAGCTTCTAGAAGCGGCAGGCGTTGAGACATGTTGGAGCTTTCCCACGTGGGCGTGCCCCGTATCTTGCGGGCGGGCAAAGGGGCGCTTGTGTAAGCCTTGGGTGTGTTACATAAACCATTTGGAGCAGATACATACGATAAATTCGTTATTGTACAGAAACCTGATTATGTTTAAATAAATAAACTGATTAAATTGATTAATAAATTATATAATGAATTAGCTTTGCTTGCTCCAACAGTGCCTATGGAAACTGGAATAGATAAACATGCCCTTGAAATGATTCGCCATCTTGGTAACAAGATGTCTGATCAGGACAGATTCTGCACATTAATGTTTGACGAGATGTCCCTGAAAAAACAAGACATCTGCAGTGATATAAAAGTCCTCATCGATGGATTTGTTTATCATGGTACCCAAGGGCACTTGAACAGTGTAGCGGATCAAGCTCTTGTTTTCATGATTCAAGGCTTGCAGCGTCCCCACAAGCAGCCTGTGCAATTTTTCCAAGCGCGCTACGCCAGCCAGTGTTCTAGCCAAACTTGTAGTGGAAGTTATTGAGGCACTACAGTGCTTTGGTTTTACTGTGAAAGTGGCCGTGAGTGCTCTGGCTCCCACTAACAGCGGTGCGCGTAAGAGTCTCATTCAACTGCGGTAAAGATGGGTGCGAAAACGTAGCCTAGAGATACCCTCCCTTCGTGCCCAAGGCGAAGCGCGTGCTGCAGCTGGACCATCCTCATTCTCGCGGGTGAGAGAGGTGTCTAGCTTCCCTCCGCCCTTGTGTGTGGGTGACACAAGATCTTTGTGATACGTGATGTCGCCCATCTGTTCGAGAATTTGCGAAACACTTTTATGAAAGCGACACATCTTCAATGGATGGGGAAACTGACTTACTGATTTGATGAGACTGATTACTCAAATGGTTCTGACAAACGCGATGACTATAGAAAAGAAAAAACACATATGCCCCGTCAAACACGAGTTTCACTCCAGACTGATTGTCAAAGAGGGCTCTGAACCCTTTGAGTTTGGCGGAAAATGATTGGAAAACTCAAGACTAAATTTTTGGACTTGTTTAAAAAAATTCAAGTCAATGACACAAGAGGTGACTTTAACTTACGGCGACCCTCTTTTCGCACAGCTTTACAGCTGTTATGGGATGATGTAAATGACTCTCTCAATGGTCTTAACTTACGGACGTTAAACCAAGACGTGGGAAATTTATTTGCCATCATCCGACGGCATGGTGTAACCAACACCGTTTCCACTTGCTGTCTTTTTACAGCAGCTTCGGGAACAGCTGTGATCAGGCTTGTCGGCTCTCGTGTGAGAGGCAATTGTCAAGATGACAGTAAAATTTTATATGATGAGGGATTTTGTGGGAAGGACTTTTTGCACACCTCCACCTAATGACCAGATGGTCTTGAAAACGGGTAGAGGAGGAAGATGACATGGACGGTGATGTTCTCCACATTACCGATGATGGCCCAGCATCAGAAGATCCCACAGAAACACGATTAGGTCGTCTAGAGTACATTGCAACGTGGTATGTTGCTGGGTATATCGGCAGATAAATGTTGGGAGCTTTAAAGGATCAGAGTTGCCATAAGTGTAAGAACTCCGTTTGAGAGAGCTTCAAAAATATATTCAAAGTAGGGAGTTTGATTCTCAAAATCCATCTATGATATTGTTGCACAGCAACAAATGCATTCCAAAATACTGAAGCAAGATGTTCATTGCTTGTTGTCAACTAGCCTTGATTTTCGGTGGTTGTTGGACTGTGTCGTGCATGGGGAGCCACTTGTAGGCGTGATGTTGGATGTAACCACACGGATGCTTATTTGAGCCCAGTGCCGAAAACTTAATATCGATTTGTTAGATTAATGTATGTGTGTGTGTGTGTGTATATATATATATATATATATATATATATATATATATATATATATTAGATTAATTAATTTATGTATAATTGTTAGATTAATGTATGTGTGATAGATTAATTTATGTATAATTAGCAGTAATTTAACAATGTGATGCTTTGTTGAATATGCACAGTTTTGGTCCACTCGAATTTTCTTTACTTTATAATTAGGGATATCATCAGATTGCAGGCAACCTGGTATCAAGAATATGTGAAAAGTTTGTGCTGATAATCGTAATATTTTGTAGTTAAATCTATGGCAATGATTCTTCACAGTGAAAACAATGTTGATCTATTACTTTTAATGTTAAAAGTCTACCCCCGTTATGTCAATTATATTGGAGGGAGCATTTTGTTTTTAATATAATGTTCTCTTTGAGGAGTCAGAACTCAGAGAGATAATTTTAAACAATTATTGTTACGTGCAGTGAATAACTTGCTTAATTTTCACAAAGTTTTTGTACATACCTCTTTTACGCTGAGAGTTCCTAATGATACGAATAATGAGAGTTTTAAACTCAAGTGTGTATTGTCATTGTATACAGATCCATTACAAAACTGTATTTCTCACATGTGATTTGGAAAGTTGTAATTAAATTAAATTTAAAGATGAAATTAATTCTGTAAAGCATGATCATTTGCACCATTTTGGAATATTTCTTTTGCTGTGTTAAGTCACTTTATTTGCATAATATGATTATAAAAGTTTTGAGTTTCAGAGGCTATTTTCATGCAATTTTAGAATATCTTTAGTGCTTATTATCTGTCCTAATATTTCTTATTATTAGTGTTGATATAAATCGCGTATATATTGTTATACTGTTCTGGGAATAATTGTTTCTCGTGACAAACACAACTTGATTCAATTTATATTCTACAATGCGTGTATCATTGTGTTTCGTTCATCCTCATGCCAATTACTTTTTGAATTTGAATGCTTATCCCTATTAGATTGTGAATTGTCACGAGTTCTGAATGCGATGCTTGATTCCATAACTCTTGTTAGCACATCTGCCCAATTATCTGAAGGTCCCAGTTCGGCTCGTGGTGCAATCAAATATTTGCACTTTGTCAATCCATTTTCTGAATTGAATTATGGGGCATAAGCATTCATAGAATTCACCTATTTGTAAATCATTGTTTTAAAAGTGAATGTAATTTCACAGTGGATCACATTTTGAAAAAGCCAGGCTCTGAGCTGTGCCTGTGTGAGTTTCGGCATGGATAAATAAAATATTTTTCCAAATATTTATTGACTAACAAAAAACATTTTTAGGCTGCAACTAGTAAAAGCGGTTCTTTCAAGGCATGCAGAGCATGCTCAAAAAATTAATTTTTTGCACTAGTACTCGGAGTGGGACAACGCTCAAATGTTCATATAAAACTTTGAAAGCAACAAAGAAAACGAAATGCGTTCATTTGACCTAATCAGATACTACTGATCTTAATGTAACAGTAGATAATTAAGTCATTTGTGTTCTTGGACTGAAATAAAATGAAATGCAATAATACCACTTACAAAAACATGGTGAAAGTAATTTTATTTTGCTTGTAGAATGGGCTACCTGACTTACTGGCTTAGTGGAGCTAACTTCCTACGTGCACAATAAAATGGCACTTTCACCACTTGTATCATAATTATTTGTTTTACCTGGGCCAATGTGCGGTAGTATTTTGATTTGTTTGTTTTCAATTCTGTTTATACTGTTAATGCATAATGCTTGTAATGTAGTATTCCATAGTATTCACAATTATTTGGCATATCTACAAGCAAATACTAATGTTGCATTTGAGCAGGTGCACTGTTATTACCTTGTGTAATACAAAATGGTTATTAGTAATGAAATTACCAAATTGTATACCATCAATATGCTTAATAAATACTAGATTTTACTGCCGTAATTTGACTTTTTTCTTCCATAAAATCCTTATAATTATTATTGTGATTTTTTTTGATACATTAAGGCTTTAAGAATGGAAGTGAAATTTTAAAGTTCCTGCGTAGGATATTTATTTTAAAATTTACCGGTTGCTTCTACGCTATTGGCTTTTTGCCTAGAAATTATACAGAACAATGTGCGGCTCCCGAAGTTGGGCAAATGAGGCATCCACTTTTAACATTGAGTGCCGTCTCAGTTACATACTCTTTGGGCAGGAGCGTTAGTCGTATTATTCGCGCACGTTTTTCTTGAACCCCGGGATACCTACCCCCACTCCTTTGCCCACATAAGTTGAATGAAGAATAAATGAGAGCAACCAGCGTTGTAAACAAAATCTGATAGCCGGAAATATTCGCTACCGTGTAATATAAAATATTTTTAATCGGAAAAACAAACTACACATTTGACACAAAATTCCCTTCGTCATAATAACCAAAACTCCCCTCTCTTTTTCAGTGGCGGCTCCGGGATTAGGCAACAGGGAGGGCACACAAAGTTACAGGATCAAATAACGTTAGGCATTTGAAAAATTGTAATCTTTGGATTGTTTAAGTCACATTTATTAATATTTATAATCGAATTATCTCCCCGGAAGAAAGGCTAAACCCATGATCTACAATTTAAATTGAGGTTTCTGTTTTTCTGTACATCTATTACTAATTCTTCAAAATTAAATGAGTCTCGTAACAAAACTCTTTATAATGAAAACATACAAAGTCCATTCAATCTCTCTTCCGACATGGTATTTCTTAAAAATGTCTACAATCTGAAAAAGCTCTCTCGGATTCTTTTATATAGCACATCCAGCTCAGATTTCAGTTTGCTAGTTCACGAAAGGAGAACTGTGAAACGCCATCAACCTCTTGTACGGGGAAATTTTCTTGATATTGTTGGAACGTTTTACAATCAAAGATAGAACACATGGCTAAATTCACCCTAAAATTAATTTGGCCATTTACCCCTTTGAAATTTCCGCACAAAAGAACGATTGCCATTTCTACCAAATTGTAAATTTTTTTTATGTCAGGCCGAGGTGGCCCAATTCTCTTCATGCACTGCCTTGTATCATAACCACATTGACTGTTTTCAGGCATTTTACAGAATTGGAAACCATTCTCAATCTCAATGCACGCTATTAACCGGACACAAAGATAGGAATACAGCAGTTTGTCTACGGATCGGAAAGATGATGCCGACCATGCCGATTGCACACTACTGCGCTAAATTGTTGTGAAAAGGGAGATCAGTTAAACAGAATACCAGCAGATAGCGCTGGTCTGGACGAAAATCAAGCGAAAGGAATATTGTAAGTTTAAAAATCGATCAATAGATAGCGCCGAGCAACGAGGTCGCTACCTCCCCTGTCAGGCATAGAGGAGAGATATATAGTATCTCTCCTCTATGCTGTCAGGCTGCTTGGCGGCGTCCGTCATACGACGCCATTTGCCGAACCCATGTTGCCATTTCAAAACTCATTGGCAGCGATTTCTGTGTCTGTAACTTCTGTAACAACACTGCGTTTAGGACACAGAGGCGAGTGTCTGCAGCCAATGAAAATCGTTCTACTGAACAAGCGGGAGTTTGAAGGCTAAAGATGTGTTCGATTCAAAAACAACCCTACAGACCCTCAGAGGTTATTTTAGACAGCGCAAGGGGAGAAATACTGATCTCAGTAGGGAGGGGGCAGTGTCCCTAGCGCCTCCCTGCCGCAGCCGCCACTGCTCTTCTTGCAACTAGCGAAGCCAGGGCTCAACAGGGCCCGGCAACTATCCATCAAAACTGGGGACAATGGTCGAAGTTGCTTCTATAGGAAGCGCTAGTGTCACCGGTGCAGCTGCAGGTTAGGCTCGCCAAGTTTCCCACGTAAAAATTGGCTAATTTTTGAGAAATACGAAAAGTTTCTTCAAAATGCTCAATTATTCATAATCTATACTTAGAAGACACCTCTGGAGAAATCGCGAACATAGACGTTATCTTTGTAACATTATGGACCTGCTTGCGACCCCCCGAACTCACGCAGCAGCCACGCACGTTTTAAGTATCGTTGGATGCAGTTCGTATTTTAGTTCCTGTAAGAAAGTGATGCAGCAGAGCGCGCTATCGTAATGGTCTCTACCACGTTATATGGGAGTTGTAGGCCCCTGGGGCTCAAGAACGTCTAAGGATTGTAGGACTTTAACCGACGCCTTCGTGAATGTAGCCTACTCAAGAGAATGTAGGTCGTCCGCTTATAACTTCGCGGAAGGGAAGACCTCTTCCGTTTCCTTCATTCCCTATATTGATCCAGCTTGCAGACGTTTTCTGTTATCCGATCTTCATGCGATATAAAGAGGTATCGCAAAGCAGGGATTCCTGCCATAAAGTTAGTGACATGTAATTCACTCTATCGGCATTCGGCTAACTTCACCTGTTCGCTCAGGTAGCAAGAGAGAGCGCTCAAGTAGCGGGATCCAGAGAGTATACGCGGGCACTGCGTTATAGAGAGTATCAGGAGAGTATTTTACCTCTTTATGTTGCATGAATATCGGATTAAGGAAAACGTTTCCAAGCTTCATAATTCGTGTTGGGATATCCGATCTTCATGCGATGGGTCTCCCGATCGGCAACTGTGTTTTGAGTGGTGTAGAGGGGATGGGGAATTTGTATCCGAGTGTGGCTTTCCAGGGCCTCCTAGCTTCATAGGGCTGGGCCTGGCATGCGTTTTCCGTAAAGATTAGTTGGGATTCCGCCCGTCGGGGAGCCCTGCAGTCGCAGTGTTAGAAAGAGAAACCGAATATTAAACAGAGAAAGAGATTTCGGTAAATCCGGAGGAGAGGGTGTCGTTCACTAAACCGGTTCACTAGAGGGGAATCGACTCACTGAACCGAATCCTTGTTTATTGATGGTCACTATGTTATCGCAAGAATTATAATTTCTATTTAACACTCACATGCTACTTAAACTACCATTACTGCTCAAAGCCAAAATTTAATTACCACAAAAAGCATCTTATCTACTTAACACATTTTTATATGCTCTAGAATTCGCAGTATATTTCACTAACACTTTCTATTTAAACATTTTTTATTATCCCAAGAATTATAATTTCTATTTAACACTGAAATGCTACTTAAACTATCATTACTACTCAAAGCCAAAAATTTAATTACCAAAAGCATCTTATCTACTTAACACTTTTTTATATGCTCTAGAATTCGCAGTATATTTCACTAACACTTTCCTATTTAAACATTTTTATTATTGGGGGGCTATCGCCCCCCAAACCCCCCATTTTAATAATATAAGTACATAGTATAATTATAATAATAACTATCATTACTACTCAAAGCCAAAAATTTAATTACCAAAAGCATCTTATCTACTTAACACTTTTTTATATGCTCTAGAATTCGCAGTATATTTCACTAACACTTTCCTATTTAAACATTTTTATTATTGGGGGGCTATCGCCCCCCAAACCCCCCATTTTAATAATATAAGTACATAGTATAATTATAATAATAACTATCATTACTACTCAAAGCCAAAAATTTAATTACCAAAAGCATCTTATCTACTTAACACTTTTTTATATGCTCTAGAATTCGCAGTATATTTCACTAACACTTTCCTATTTAAACATTTTTATTATTTATTTCCTATTTAAACCCCCCATTTTAATAATATAAAATCAACCACACTATTTTTTCAAACAAATACTATATGTCAAAGATAGCAGTATAAAATATAAAAAAATTAACTCACGTAATCGCTGAAATTGTAGAATTTTTAGAGTATTAAAAATACTCTAATTACGTAGAACATCCTTATAACACGAAAAACTTCAATGATTCATCAACGTATCACCAAATCAATAAACTTCATTTCTTTCTGGCATACATTACATACACGTCGAGACGCAAGCAAACACACTTTATGACACCAATGAATAATCACATTCAAACTTCCCTTTCGGCGCAAATCATAAATAAATTCTGAATTCATGAACCTTCCATCTCGGTAGACACACACAAAACAATTAAAAAGGAACTTGAAATGGCAATGAAACAAGCAAATCCACGCCACAAATTTCTTCGCAATATCACTATTCATAAAATTACAAAGTAAATAATTTTGTAGTCATAGTAACAACTAAATGTGTTGTTAGGAGGCTGTTTTATTAATAAATCAAAGTCTATTTCAAACAGGCAAGCAAAAGTCTTAATTTTGTGATTTAAAAGAGTGCTGTGAAGTGAAATTTTAAAAGTGAATTGTATCGTCATGAAGAAAAAAATGTTTCGTAATTGGAAAAACGTATAACTTAATTTGGAAAAGTGACATAGTTAAATTGTGTATATATATTTATGCTTTGAATCAATGCCATCAAGATTTTTCTCCAGTGATAGAAGTGAACCGTGAATCTATAACCTTGTGAATCACGAGATTAGTGAACCGAATCAGTGAACAAAAGGAACCAAAGGTCAGTGAACGACACCCTCTCCTCCGGATCAACCGAGATTTCGAATGACACGAATGCGACCGAGAAGAAACGAGTGTTACCGAAGACATCGATGTCCGCGGAGGACAAAGATGTTTTGAAGGACAAAGGCTGTCTTTCTTGACGATCTGTGACCTCGGCGAACACTTTTTCAAATCAATTTTTTTGTTCCTGGATATTAAGCTATTAAGAGGTAAGGCTTCGGTGTTATTATTAAATTATTTATGTTATTAAATCATTATTAAAGCCTAATACATACGAAAATTCGTCAATTTATTATATAATGTAGAGCACGATGTCTTGTGTTTGTTTCCAGATGTCTATCTGTTGCGTATGTCACATAACTTTTAAATCATTAGAAAAACGATTGGAAGGAATCTCGTTCCACAGATTCCCTCCCGAAAAGACAAGGCCCTTTGACCTGCAAAAATGGAGGGAATTTGCAGAGATCCCAGATGGCGAAAGGATCCGTGACAGGCGTTTATGCAGTGCGCATTTCAGGGCTGAGGATTTCATTGCTGTTGCCCCCAAAAGGAGACTGCGATGTGGTGCAGTTCCGTGTTTACGTGAGTATATTTTCATTTAACCTTTTAAAAATACAGATAATCACAGGTTACGAAATGAAAAAATTGTTGTCTTTTGGATGTACTCCAAATCGCTGCCAATCATATTCGTGCTTTTGAACCACATCAACATTTGGTTTGAATTCTTTCACTGAGATAATATTAAAATGTTGATTTATTTTATAGGAGATTCTGCAAGATTGGCTACAGCAATGGAATCCATTATATCAGTACCACAAATATCAGGTAACCTTATTTGAAGTGAGATATATGTTTTGTATATTTTTTTAAAATGAAAATTAATTTTTATTCTCACTGTGCAACAGCTCTTGCTGATCTGCCTGTGTCTGTCTCGGAAGGGGAGGAAGAGATTGTAGCATCCAGTACATCAGAGAAATGGGCCACTTCTCCCTCGCCTGAAGTCACAACGCCATCTGGGAAATAGCAAGTGCATGATTCTCAGCCAGAACTATGAACCCCAAGCTCTCAGTCTCGCATACAAAGTGGTGGGATTCTTATGTTTGACCCTGGAGCCAAATTTATTTGTTCTTTAGTTATAACTTGTACACCATGGTATTTATGCTGGTTTTATCAGAGAAATGTTGCATCATTTTTGTAAAAATGCAGACATGTTACATTTACAGCAGAAATACAAGTACACTCGGTTTTACTTCGTTGTGTTCTGTTGCTTGAGATAGCTAGTTCCTATCT
This sequence comes from Gryllus longicercus, assembly GCA_038098605.1. NCBI lineage: Eukaryota > Metazoa > Arthropoda > Insecta > Orthoptera > Gryllidae > Gryllus > Gryllus longicercus. The sequence goes on from JAZDUA010000074.1 coordinate 1,440,387, forward strand.
GATTTTAAGAGAAAAATGCTTGTATTGAGAAATACATTTTTAAAGGCTCCAGGGTAATTTTTAATGTATTTGCTGACGAGCTTGACAAATTTCCCCCTTCTGAAACAATTTATTGTTGTTTCAAAATTTGTCTGGTGCGATAGTTTCATTTGTTTTGTTCTTTTGTGTATTGTTTCGATATCGAAGTGGTAGCACAAGCCCTGGATATAAGGTTTCATTCTAGTGGTAGTTGCACTTTAAAACACTGCACATAAAATGGATGTTATTTTTCATCCTTTTGTAGGGTGCAAAACAATGAGAGGCCTATCACTTGCAGTAATAACTTAATATTAACTTTTGTTAATAATTTAATTACTGCTGCCATTTAATTATAATTTATTAATATATTGTATAAATTTCATTTAATGATAAGCACAATTACTTCAGCTCCACTTACTATCTGGAAGCAAATTACAACTTGGCATTCTCTTTGAGATTTGCTAGGAAATGGAATGTTGGAATAATGAAGAGAAGATCACAGTAGTTTAAAAATGTTTTCAAAATTTACTTAAATGTCATTATTAGTTTCTTGGACTCCAATAAACAATGAAAATTGGAAATTATTAGTGCAACAATCATTCAATCTTAGACATTTAAATTATCAAATAAATTAATAAGATCATTTTGTGTAAAATAATTTGGAAAATATATGTGAAAAGGAAGAATAGACTAATGTACGAAACTAAAAAGGTAATTTCATTCCAAGCTCTTATCGTTTTAAATATTAATCTATTGCACTTTGTGTAATACAACCAAGCTTTTGACATTCTAAAAATAATGGTGCATATGAAAAGATTATTCATTTTTTAAATTTGTACAGTGCATTAAACTTTTAATTCTTTTAAAGATTTGTTTGTTTTACATTGCTTTTCCAATAAAATGTTTTGTGAAGCACTATTATTAAAGAAGAATTTCAAAGATAGTATTGAAACCATGGCTTAATATGTAACATTAATTGCTATTGCTAAGTAGTGAAATAGAGAGCTGCCTTTTTGCTTGCTTGTAATGTCATTGACAGGAATGTTTGTCGGATGATAGTAATTAAATGATATATTATTAATTTTTGGAAATTAATATTGTCATGTTCAACTAGTTATTTTATTGCAATTTCATAAGTAATATCTTTGCAATGCTTGGAAGCACAATACAGTTAAACATAATTGGAATAACAATACTATGAATTTTTGATATGAAGCAGTTTTCATTCCCCTCAGTAGTTCGTAATAGCAAGTGGATTTGTAATCACTTCAATATTGATTGATGAAAGAGATTTCTTTTCAGAGGCACTTTGAGATCAAGTATTTTCTTAATAGATAGTTATGTTTATTTATTGAATTAACTACATGATTGTTGTGAATTTAAGATGTTTTGCTATTATTTCCAAAATCAATATTTATCAAATTGTATTACTTGGAGAATTTGTATATCTCTTCTGGAAAATTTACCATTTTTTTCCGATTTAATTTTAATAAATCTGTCATTTCATTACATTATTGAGTTGTTTGTTATCCTGAGTCACTTCTATTCCAGTATATCCTACATTTCCTACTGAATCCTAGAATTAATTGTAAATTACGCTAAAAGGAATGTACAAAAAAATACTGTGCATCTAATTGGTGGAAATATTACTCCCACCATGGTACGGTTCCCCACCACAACTTAGTTTAATTTTGATTCCGCCCGTTCGAGCACAGCACTAACGCTAGTCGCGAGAATTAACACGTAGTTCGGTAGCCCTGGCAGAATGTATACACGTGTATATAGTACCGTATAGTAACATTCAGCGATACTGTACAGACGCGGATTGCCAACCCTGGCAATAACCGGCAGGAGCGGAGACATTCTTTGTCACAAGGAGTGTGTGAAGGAGGATGTATACAAATAATTCTTGAAACAAAGTATATAAAACATTGCGTTGAAAGCAGAAGCCTCCGTTCATATTGTTTACATTGCGTTGTAAACTTTTAAGTAATTTGTATATAATGCACTCTGGATGATAAACTAGACCAGCCATGGTATGTTGTATTACGTTTATTACTACTTGTAAGTTGTGTGATATTTATATTGTAGGCCGGTGAGTTGATATAAATTTATATTTCAGTTATGGTTCAAACTCTCTTGATGAGAATTGCTTCCTTTTACATTATTTTTATAAGTGATCTAAGAAAATGTGATTTTTGCATTGTTTCAGTGCAATTCAAGCATGGTTGAATCAGTTGTGAGTGTAAGTTGGAAAGACCACACCAGTGAACTTGCTACAGAATTTAAAAGTTTATTAGATAACAGTTCTTTTGTTGATTGCACTATATCCACCGAGGGTCAGAGTCTGAAAGTTCACAGGCTAGTTTTATCTGCATGCAGTCCTTACTTTCATGTGAGTAAAAGTGTTTTAATAATAATTTTTTGTCATTGGCCCTTCTTTTTTTTACCTATTGGCATTGGAAGTTTCTCAGGCTCAACATGCCTTCAAGGTCTTTTAGAGCAGAAGAATAGTTTGAAAGATCAAATCATTCATGGGCTGAAATAGTTTTAGAACTAAAAAAATCAGATGATGAGATAAGAGTTTGAAATTTTCACATTGTATTGAGATGCATTATTCTTGCATTCACACTTCTATTATATGTTGGTGGAATGCTGTACTGTAAGATTTTGCTGTTGCTTCTGGAAGGTAGACTAATTCGCAATTCTGTAGAGTGAATTAACTCAAAATCTGAATTTTTTGAGTTGTGCCATTATTGCAACCTATGAGCAAAATAAATATTGTGAGTAACATTGATTGTTAACATTTCAACATTATTTCAAAACTTGGCCATTTTGAGATAATGTTTCTCAAATGATATAATTGTCTTCTGATGAGTTCCAGTGACATGTATTGCTGAAATGAACTGGAAATTTATCAAAATTGTGGAAATGAATCACGCTTTTGTTAGCTTTAATGAAGATTCTGTGTGTTTTTTATTTTTCCATTCATAATAGTACACCTAAATTTTTTAGACACATTATTTATTTAATAAAATTGTCATAGTAATTATATATAATAAATTGTAATACATAGTAAAAATACAAATTCAAAAAGAATTAAGAGTAAAGCATGTGTAGGTATAAAATATCAAAAAGATCTCATAACCCGAAAGTAGTGCTAACATAAGCACAAAAGAATGAAAATAAAAGTAAATACAAGCTTACAAATTTCACATAATCAGGACTAATTACAATGTCTATTGAAAAATCCCTGAAAGAAGTTATTTCCAAATGCCAAAATATCATAACGAGTTTCCAAGCAATTCTTCCAATCACAAATGCAATTCATCATCTCATTACCATAATAGTTACTCGCCGAAGTGTCAACTAAAAAGGAAGGCATTCTCCGTGAAGTTTCACTTTGTTACTGTAAATGGTATGCAAGAACAAATGTCTGGGCAGTCCGTGCTATCCAACAAAATATGAGCACTCTTTCTTCTACAATGAAGGTTATTTAATTTAGATCTTAGGAGAATGACATCGTATTCATGATTGTCTGGGGTCATTGTCAGGCGAATTCTATGGAAAAAAATCTTAGAAACTTGTGTTGAATGCCTTTCAATGGCTGATATATTCTATTTCTTATATGGGTTCCAAATAGGCAATGCACATACAGGAGTTGGTCTAAGAAGTACTCGAGGAAGAACCAAAAGGGTCACAGTAGATTGAAATTGCATAGAGTTCTGCAGGACATTACCCCATCTTTCCGGGGGCTTAGAAATAACGCTCTGAATATGATTTCTAAAAGTCAGCTTACCATTAAATGTGACACCCAGGTCACTTATGCAATCAACTCTGCTCAAAGTTTCATCTACAAATTTTATAATCTGTTTATTATTTTATTCCTTTTTCTAGTAAATGACATAACAAAGCATTTCCCCACATTTAGTCTTATATCATTTTCTCTGCACCATGTCTGCAAATTGCAAAGATCTCGCAGCAAAGCAATATCATCGTCATTGTCAACAACCCTATACAATTTTGTGTCATCCGCATAAAGCAGCCATCGACTATTGGACTTATACCCTGGTAGGTCCTTTATGAAATGATTGAACAGTAGGATGTGAAACTTGCAGAATTCCAAATTATCCAATATACCCAATAACTAGCCTTAAATACAAACAAGTTGCTTTCTGTCCGTCAGGTAACTACCAATCCAATTTAGCAAAGCTCCTTGTACTCCAAGCTGCTCTAATTTTGCAAGTAAGATAACATGGTTAAAGTGATTAAAGTCAGAACATCAGTATAAATCACAGCTAGTTGCTCTCCTCTTGATATGGCAACACTAATCACTTTCTGCAAAAGTAACAAATTTGTAACAGTAGATCTATTAGACATAAAACTATGTTGCTCAGGTGATATAAATGTATGTAAATCTCAAAATAAGTTACCAGATATATTTTTTTTTTTTAAATATTAGGAATGGCGCTTATAGGAGTGTTATGTCTATAGTTGGAGATATCAGCTCTATCACCCTTCTCGAAAATAGGGAGAATTTTAATGTTTCCTTAATTAGGGAAAATGCCACATCTCTAGGACCTGTTGAAAATAAGCCAAAGTGTATATGAAATAGTGTAAACAGTTTTTCATGAACTAATTGGGAGGTCCATCTGGACCAGTACTTTTGTTTGCATCAAGTTTGAACATTTCATTGAAAATAGTTGATTTGGATATAAAATATGTCTTGGGTGTTATTCGAAGTAATTGATGTAACTAACAAGTTTAAAAAAATCCAAAAAAAAACAACAACTTATTCCTCCAATTCGCAATTGGTACTTGAACCATAGTGCATATTAAACGGATAATCCTCTTTTCCAGATAACTTAGTATATTTCCAAAAAACTTTCATATTTGAAGAAATCAAATTTTCAATATTGCTCAGATAGCTGGAGTAACAACTTATTTGCAGGAATTTACAATTTGCAGTAAATCTTGAAAAAGTAGAATAGGCAATGTGTGATTTCATTTGTATATATTGTTTAGACATTTTTTTTCTTCTCGCAAATAAAAGCAATGAGCCGCCTTGAATATCATACAGGAAACATAGAGGGAGCAACATAACGGTGAGGTACATACTCATCAATAATTTCACATTAAACAGCGTAAACAGATCAACATTGACATTAATAACATCATCACACAAAAAGATAACCCAATCAACAGAGTTCAGTGCACAGATAACACTGTGCAACAAATTTCCCACTTGGTCTTCACACATAAGCAAGAACATATCATCGCTATACTAGATTTTTTCCCCTACCAAACCCCGCAAGCTGTTTGGCTGGATCAATTCGTTTTGATTTTTAAATGAATTTTGAAAGTTGAAAAAATGGTTTTTTCTGACATTCTATGTATATACTTAAAAAATGCATATCTTCGGTACTTTATAACTATTTTCTGTAGTTTTTCGTGGATTTAACTGTGTAAAGAGTATGTGGTTTAATATATTACTCATTTAGGATGTTTTCATCTATAAACATGGATAAATAAATTCGAAAAGTTAGTTAAAAAGTGAAATATGAGTCGTAATGGTAAAAATGGAAATTTAGATGTAATAATAGTGGAATGAAGGTGGAATGAAATTGGAATGAAGGTGGAAACAAGGTTGAATGAAGGTGGAATATAGGTGGAATAAATGTGGAGGTAGATTGAAGGTGGAATTAAACTTGCTCAGTATTAAACAATCTTGGATCACTTTAATTTGTCGTCAAGGCGACATGTATACTACGAATGTATCTGTTTGAACTTTTGGTTACGAAGAACACTTTTTTATGAAGGATTTTTGGGGAATAGGATATAAAAAAATTAAATAAGGTTTAAAGAACGCTTTATTAATGAAAAAGTTCAATCTCTACACATTTGAGAACGTAGATCGCAAACATCTGCGCTTATGCTGTTCTTGCGTTGTATCTCGACAGATTGACCAACAGTATTCTGAGAGCATGTTGCAAGAACTCTTGCCTTTGTACCGTTGCTCAATAGTTGCAATATCTTGATGGAACCGTTCGCCATGTTCATCGCTGAAGTCGCCCAGGTTTTTGGGGAAGTAGTCTAAGTGGTTGTGCAGGAAATGAATTTTGAGTGACATATTAACTTTCATCTCCTTATATGCTGCGATCATTTCGGACACAACATTCTGGTAGTTGTCGGCTCGCTTGTTTCCCAGGAAGTCTTCGATAACCTTCTTTGTGGCATCCCAAGCTCTTCGTTCCACTGGAGTTAGCATGCCAGAAAATGCTGAGTTTTCCGTCAGCTTTCTGATCTGGGGTCCGTTGAAAACTCCTGAAAGAAACAGAAAATGCACAATATTATATGAATGTATAGAAGTGAGATTTTTGGATCAAAATGATTAATTTAGTTGTACCTGCGTCGATTTTTGCTGCGGTGAGCTTTGGAAATATGGACTTTAACGACTTAAAAGCGTCTCTGTCTTTAGGTAAAGTCCGAATAAAATTCTTCACTAAACCCAGTTTAATGTGCAAGGGAGGCAAAATTATTTTGGAAGCTGGAACCAACGGCAGGTGGTCGATGCTGTCAACACCAATTAGGTATATCACTCGAGATTTCCACTTGTGGTCGGTGTAGTGAAGCTCCCGTTTGCGTCCTTCCCAGTTACATATGAAACACTGGTGCTTCGAAAAACCTTGTTTTACACCAGTGAGAATGGCTACTACTTTCAAGTCGCAGCAGATGCTCCACGCATGTAATTCGTAATTCACGAGCTCCAATATCAGTTTCATAGTGTCGAAGTCTTCTTTTAGTCCAGTGCCATAAACGATAGGGACGGACGGCTGCTCATTACCTGTATTTAGAAAAACAACATGTAAACTTGCTATAGACGAGACCATGAATTGTACCGCCAATTAATTTGATGTTTCTTACCTATGTGTAGCAAGACACCTTTTAGACTTTGTGTTGACGAGTCAATGAAGAGCCTCCACTCAGATGGAATATGTGGATAGTCAAGCGCGAAGAACAACCCGTCAATGTCATTGCAATATGCAATACGCTTCGTTCCATCCATGTCGAAGAATTCGTCCAAACTTGCAGTGTGAGCGCGCTTTCGATTGGCAGTTACTTTGAAATCAGGAGCAACTAGATTCCATTGTTGTAAACGAGATGCCAGTATTTCAGAGCTTCTGTGAGAAATTTTCAGGTCACGGATGAGATCCCTGAAATCTGACTTCGTCACTAGTTGATCGTGGACTTTAAGTCTTTTTGATGGTTCTTCGGTGTAAAGCGATCCCGCAGAACTTGATTCGATCGGTCCGGACCCCAGTGAAGACTGTTGCGAATCTGGAAATGCATACAATAAAATCTTAATGAAATTCACTTCATTTAATAAATTTAAACTCACGATAAGGTAATATTTTTGTTCAACTGGAGAGTGTTTAGTCCCACCATTACTCGTGGTTAGTTTTAGTTAAGAAAATATTCAGCATTACTCACTCATAGGTGTTTCTGCGGGTGGTGTTTCTTCTGCATCTTTGTCTTCCGTGGGAACAGATTCAGTAGTGTTTATCTTTTGTGCTGGAATGACCGTTGGAACGCTAGCGTACTGAACAGACTCCCGTGTTGCGTACGAAAATCCAACCAAAGAAACGCAACAAAAGTAGCACTCTTCCGAAACATGTTCTTCACGCGGCAACCATATCATTGGAGCTGCATATTTGGTTGGGTGTTTACTAGCATTTTCACTGTCAGATGACAAGATGGAACGGTAACAAGTTTCGCAAACAACGTTTGGCGCGTACCATAATTTTGGTACATAATTCCTCTTGAAACGTTTTTCAAAATTGTTCACAAAAGTTGGCGTTATGTTGCGAGATTTCTTAGGAACAAGAAATAATCCGCACATATAGCAAACTTGTTTTTCTTCAGGCACGATACTCTTGAGTTCATTTTCTGTAACAGTTTAAAAAAACATTTACTTATTACGCAGTTTAGGATGTTAAGATCAACCAACGTTAAGCAAACGTAGATTACTTTACTACAGGCAGTTTTCCCTGTGGTGTGAAAAATAAAAAATAAAGAAAAAACTAACGAAAAATTTCGTTAATGTAAAGTCTATGAAAACGAGCAGTTTCAAACAGTAAATCGTGCTGGACACGCTATCAAGCTTATCTAACCAACAATTAATTTTAATCTTAAAGTTTTATATTTTTCGTCCCGCACTTCGAGTCCCGAATCGTTGTTTTTTTATGAAAACCTACCAAACTCACCAGCCTGCATCGTGTTGCAGTATGTAACATAGACAGCATCCGAATATAGGTTAGCTGGCGCGTTGAAACAGTTGATATTATCTGGAACACCTGAGCAACAACAGCGCCGCCTAGCTCCGCGATTGTCGAACGCGCATGCTTGCGTACTGACTTGTCCAAAATTCTGGTGACATGTATCTTTTAATGAAATACTTACTTCTTTGAATATTTAAACTTAGTTTTTCAAATGAAAATATTTATTGTTTATCACATCCCTTTAAAATAATAACATCAACAAAACGATCAACAAAAACGTTTGTTCGTAGTTTCATTACGCGTTTTATTCAGCTTTCATTTGACTCTCTTTCCTTCATTCCATCTTAATTCCTCCTTTATTCCATCTTCATTCCACCTTCATTTCACCTTCATTCTACCTGAATTCCACCGCTATTACACCTAAATTTCCATTTTTACCATTGCAGTCATATTCCACATTTTAACTAATTTTTCGAATTTATTTATTTATCTTTATAGGTGAAAACATCCTAAATGAGTAATATATTAAACCACATACTCTTTACACAGTTAAATCCACGAAAAAACACAGAAAATAGTTATAAAGTACCGAAGATATGCATTTTTAAGTATATACATAGAATGTCAGAAAAAACAATTTTTTCAACTTTCAAAATTCATTTAAAAATCAAAACGAATTGATCCAGCCAAACAGCTTGCGGGGTTTGGTAGGGAAAAAAATCTAGTATACCGATCATATGTTCTTGCTCATGTGTGAAGACCAAGTGGGAAAGTTGTTGCACGGTGTAATCGAAGCACTGTCCCTTTATGAAAATCATAAAAATAACGAGAAATCTGTCTACTCCGAGGCTGATATATATCACAGGCAATGAGGGAATCGGTGGATTGCACTGTATAATAGTTAGAAAATAAAAGGTCCAATAAGTTACCTTTAACCCTTAAGTGGTCGCGTGATTGACCTATGTCACCCACTTCCTTTATTTTCCTCAGAACTCTCTCCCTCCCCCGAACTATACTTCGAGTAGGCCGGTATCTGTCCATGTATATCTGAACTTGAACGCCAGTTTTTCAGAAATCTCTCATTAGGATTCTTTACCTTGATCTGGTAACATCTCTTGGCTGGTGGACAACTTTCCCCAATGCGACCATTCTTGTAACCTTTTAAGGTAAGTGTTTATTTACATTAACATTTTATTTTCTACTTTTATTATGCTTATTAAGTAAATTATTCTTTCCTAAACTTTTCTTGGCTCATCCTAGGCACATTTTGTTTATTTTTTATTTTGTGCTCTGATTTTGTTATTTTTTATTGATATCAAATTTTTAATTTTTATCTCAATTTTTAATTACAATGATTTTATAACTACACGTTTTTTCTATAGATTGCAATGTTACAACAAAAAAGAATGAGAAGTGAATCTTCATCAGATCCCAAACTTTGGAAGAAGTGGCTCGATGAGTTATTGGATGAAGAGGAAGAAAGCACTTCCGAAGAATCTGATTCAGATGAGATTGCTCACCTAACTGAATGTGAACATAATACTGATTCAGAGCAGTCATCAGACGAAGACGGCACCTCTGGTGGTGAGCCAAAAAATTCGGGAAAGATGGAAAAACAAAGTGGATGAACAGTTTGCCTAAACAAAATTCTAAAACCCATGCAGAAAATATAGTAAAGAAGCTTCCTGGTGCACAAGGTATAGCCTTGAAGATGAGCTCATAAATGAAATTACATGAGCTCTTTTTTTATAGTAATGATTATGACATAATTGTACAGTCAACAAATGTTTACATAGACAATCTGAAATGTAAATATTCACGTGAAAGAGGTGCCAGACCTACACATGAAACAGAAGTTCGAGCTTTGTTTAGGCTTTTATATTTGACAGGGAGCTATGAAATGTCCAGGACAAATGCTAAAAAATTATGGGACAACTGCGAAGGCAATGGCTTAGAGTCTTATTATCTTTCGATGAGTAAACAAAGGTTTGCTTTTTTACTTCAATGTTAACGATTTGATAATATACAAGACAGAGCTTTTCGTCGAGAAAAAGACAAATTTGCTCATATCAGAGAAGTTTTTGAAATAGTAAATAACAATTTCCCTAAGTATTTTATTGCCAGTGAATATACCACTATAGATGAGCAACTATTAGCATTCAGAGGCAATTGCCCTTTCAGACAGTTCATTCCAAATAAGCCTGCTAAGTATGGCATCAAAATATGTGCATTAGTAGATGCTAAAATGGTATACACTTTCAACTTAGAAACATATGTACAGCCAGCAGGACCTTATCGTTTGAGTAGTTCTCTAATGGATGTTGAGCTGATTTTGGTTGGACCAATAAAAGGCTTGCATAGAAATGTAAAGGGAAACAATTGGTTCAGCAGTATACTGTTGGTCAAAACATTGTTAGAAACATAAGAGCTCACTTACGTTGGTACCCTCCATAAAAACAAACCCGAAATCCCTAAGGATTTTCAGCCAAACAAGCATCGCTCTCAGTTCTCGTCAATGTTTGGATTCCAAAAAGACTGCACACTTGTTTCTTACTGCCCCCAAAAAAACAGGCAGTGATTCTTATATCATCCTTGCATCATGCTAGTTGCATTGATGAAGAAATGGGAGACAAGTGTAAGCCTGAAATTGTAACTTTTTATAACAACACGAAAATTGAAGTAGATCTACTTGATCAGCTTATTGCTAAATACAATGTGGCGAGGAACACACGTCGATGGCCAATGGCTGTATTTTTCAACCTCTTGAATATTTCAGCCATCAACGCTCTTTGTATTTATAAATCAAACACAAAGGGATACAATATTACAACTACCGATTGAATTGAGGCGATGAGCATTTATCCTACTTGGCACTTCAATTCAAGAGCCAGCCTCCACAGCCTCCAAAGGAAGAGAAGGTGATCGAGGAAGATGCTGTGACTGTGGGCGACGAGATAAAACGGCAAGGAAATGGTATGAAAAATGTGAGAAATTCATGTGCAATGATCACTTGAAAAGTGTTTGCAAAAATAATTTTTAGTAATGTAAGTTTTCTTAGTCTGTTGTTTCTCAAGTAATTGTATGTTTATTTTTAATTGTTTTGCTGGATTTTACAATATATTTCTTCAACGTTTTATGACTTTTATTTATTTCAAAATGGAACACAAAGCTAATAATTAGGTAAGTATATTAATTATAGAATGCTAAAAACAACCAAAGGTCTATGGGTGACACTGGTTAACCATGCGCCTCTCTATGTAAACATTAGAGGCATGACTACCATATGGTTAATACAAGCAATCCTTCAACCTTCTATACCTGATAAATCTGTCTTCACACTACTTCTTGATGAGAACCAACACCACAACTGTAGCCTAGCCCAAATTTGTGGGAGATTGGGCAATCTGTGGTAATCAGGTCTTCATCTGCTTAACTTCAATGTGTAAAACATTCAGTGTGTTCTCAATAATACTATTTACAGTAATTCCAGAAAGCAATGTTGCACTCAGCATATGATTACTTTATGTTGTGCAATATTGGCCTATGTGCCATATGCCGTTCTTTTATCCAAACAATCAGAATAATATTTGTTTATTTTATTGATAAAACTTCAAATTAACTTATGGATCAATTCGTAAATAATATTAAAAGTTAATTTGACCAGGATTGTAAAGAAGAGTTAACAAATTTGATGGATTTTATACCATTTTGGTGCCGTCCATTTTGACTTACTATAAATGACTCGTTAATAATTTAAAAATAACATTAAAAAACTCTTACATTACATTAATAAACTAGCTGATTATATCACTTAACTAAGAATTAAATGGGCTGTTAACATTTACTTCTTTATTACTGAAAACATCAAAGAGCTTCTTAACTATCATATTAATAATTATTACTTTATTCTACATTCACAAGAAAGTAAAAATTAATAACATCCAATACTTCTGCTGATTACTATTATCATTTTCAAATATCACAAAATATTTCAAAGTTGTTGATCAAGCATTCTTAGTAAGGCAAAATAATTCTGATATCTGGCACCACAACTATCAGTAGCAAAACAGTGCTCTAGATCTGAAGTGATGGTTTTTGAGAAGAAGAGCTTAGTGACTGAAATGCAGTTTGTGATCCAAAATGTTCACCCACACAGAACAGAAAACAAACAGAATGGATCTTGCGAGGATTTATGCAAGTGCTTGTGGAGAACATAAAGAATATTCGCCAAATGATTTTTAAAGTGAGTATTGACATAAAAAGCATGAGTAATTTGGCATAGGACAGACTCAAGGATGTTTTATGTTATTGCGAGGGCAGAAGGCCCGTGTCTTGGTATTCAACTTAGAACTATGTTGCAAAGCATCACAATTCCATGCGTGTAAACAAATCAGATCAGAAAGTGCATTTCTACAAAGCTAATCTTTCTTACTAGTCTTCTTTTGCATTGTTCTTTGGTGGCAAAATGGTTCTGATATGTCCCCATAACTCAGTAGTCAATCAGTGCTCTTTGTGTGGACACTGTCTTTGAAGTGATGGTTTCAGAGAAGCATAATTAATCTTTCTAACCATTCTTTTTCTGCATTATTCTTTATAGAAGCTGTTTTGTGAGGAGACTGAAGATCATCCACTTGTCATGCTCTTAGATGAATCATTTCAAAATCTGAAGGCAGTGATTGATTTTATATACTGCGGGGTCACACAAATTCCAGAAGGCAACTACAGAGCATTTGTGACTCTCGCTAAGTCCCTGGAGGTCAAAGGATTAAGTCAGGTTTCTGTATGTAAAGCAGTGGTGGATGTAGTTTTTACTAATTTTTGAAAACTTTATTTCATGTGTTGTTTTCGTTTTTACGAAAAGGACAACCCACCTGCCAGTACTATTGCCTCTCAAGATCCATCTGTGAAGAATCAAGTCACTGGTGAAGTTAAAGGCAGTAATGCTACCCGAAAGGTCAGCACTGAAAATAAAAATTGTCAGAAGATTGCTCACCATTTAAATAGCAACACTAACCCTGTGGACACACATTCTCCTGCTTCCTTTAAAGGAAATAGTGCATTGCGTGAACTGAGGCCAAAATCAGTGATGAAACCTTCTCAAGAACAAGAAAGTCTTCAAGGTAATGATGATACATCCTTAGCCATGGAAGAAACTGTGTAACTTGAAATTTATTTTAAAAATGAGATATTAATTGTATATGGACAAATGCTTTTTTTCACCCTGGTGGCTATGAATCTCATGTGTCTAGTATGAGGAACTTTGAAGGTTATTACATAGAATGGAATGGAGGGCCTCTTTTGTTTTGTTTTAAAAAATTGCTTTGATAGATTTCCACATTTTTATTCCAGAATTTGGAGTTGTTTATACCATTTTTATTCACATCAGGATTTCTAGCGAGCGGGAATTAGCTGGGAGTTTTTTTCCCACATGGAAAGAACAGGAATTCTCCAGGAATGTTTTTTATTTTTATGTTTTAATTTAATTTTATAGTTTTGACTTACTTGTAATGTTATATTACAGATTTTAGAATAAGATTCATCTCGGTTATAGTTATAAATCATATTAATTATAATAGTTTTAGTTTGTGCTCGTTGCAATACAAAAGCTATGCTTAATAGAATATTATTTTATTTAGATCAAATACAATAATTTTTAAAACCAGTCGGTATTGAAACATGCTGTGATAATTGCATCAGAATTAATGCAAATTAAATGGTTTCTAAGATTTAAATAAATCTATATGTTATCATTTTGATATTCAATTATTTTTATAAGATACTGATCTTCAAAATAGCTTGTCTGGAAATGGCAATTTTCTGGGGGGGGGAATTCAATTTTGTAAAAGAATTTCACTAGACACTCAGCTCATGCAGTGGAACTTTGTTGTGTAATTCTTGCAATTCAACAAAGCCTAGTGTATTTATTTAATAGTCCAAAAATTACACAAAGGTAATTGTTTTGAAATACCTGTCACCTTATTAATATTTACATTTCCATCAATTTGTAAATATTATTGCATTTGTAAGTAGAAGGGCTTCAATTTCTTGTTAATGATGTTCTCAAAAATACAAAATTTTTCTTTGAAAATGAGCTTCAAAATGCACATGGTATTCAGATATGCTGAAACAAATTTTTCTTTGAAAATGGCTGCAAATTTTTCAATGTAAATGTGCATCTAAGAAGTAAAAGGAAACTAAATAGTACAAGAAAGGCTGTGCTGTTCCGGGACATTACTAGTTTCTCCTTCTTCTTATTGCCAGGGGAAGAGTGTTATTAACAATGAAAATGAATATATTTTATTTAATTAATATCATCATGATATATTATTACACAGAAGGAGATTTCTAATTTGAGATGTGAGAACGTGATACAGAAATTCATTTACATATTTGAGGAAGAATAGTGTTGAAAACCTAAATTTAGAAAATTCATCCTGTATAATTAATGAATCTAAACGATTACATTAATTTTAAATATTTTATCCATTTAATAGTTCACTTTGTCTCTTGTGTATGTAGGGGCTCTGTATCTTCAAGTGCAGCCTGGTTTATATGCTGCAATTTCGGGAGCAAGCAATCAGTTGGTAGTTAGAAGTGATGAATCCTTGTCAAGGAATTTCACAAGTCAAATGGGTTGTGGGACTGCATCTGTTCAAGGACAAGTGTTCTTGATCTCAGGTAAGTTAACTAAAATGGTTCGTAGTACTAGAAATTTTGCAGAAGATTCCCTCTGAATATGAAAAAATTAAAGGGTAGGAGAAATACGAAGATCAAACCATATTTTCCTTTCTCCCTACTGCTTACACAGTGGAGAAAGTTATGTAATGCTGCATGAAAAAACGGTTACTTTTCTGCCAAAAAACTCATTGCAGGGCTCTGGTAACAAAGAAGTGGATTAATCCAGTTGCTAAATGAAAGAAAAAAAATCTTTTAACTCGAGGTGTTGCCAGAATTAAAGTTCTGTGGGTTCTTGATACCGAAAAATTGATTGACGGCAAAGCTTCTGTCTGCGAATAACGCTAGCAGCTAAACTGTTCAGCCAATTTTCTTTAAAATTGATATTCCCCAATTGATCTGGCCCTTGTTGCGGTCCCTTGAATTTGAAACCGATATTTTAATTTTGGGAGGTACATATCCCTAGAAGTGATGTGTGTGTAGATATATAAACAAATTGTTGGGGGCCATGTGCACTATGATTCGTAGGTCAGCTGATGTAAATTATTATAAAAATGTAATTATGAACTAAAGAAACCCATTTACAAAGATATAAAATCTCAAAATCATGTTTATTGTAAATTATGCTCAGAGAAGAACCTATTGTAATCGTATTATCATTGTGTATGTACTCTCTGTAACTTTTGCCATCTTATCTCTGAGATGTCAGTTGTATTCTGTGGGTTACTGTATCTGCAGTGCTTAGCAATTACTAAAGAACAACTGATTTTTGCAATGTGGCATTCCCTACTGCCGCACAATAACAGTCAATTCAGAGGGTGTTGTGGAGCAGGTCCGGTTATCTGTATAAAAGGGAGTGCACATAAGCTCTTTATTCATTCGAAAGTTGATGCACTTAGGTGTAGAACTTATTTTTGTGAAATTCAGTGTCGTATGGCAGTAAATTTTCGCAAAATTTCTGCAAGACATCATTTGTGTGCTTATGATTATGGATGAGCACTTGCAAGACTGGTCCACACTGAATTTCAACTAATAAATTTCTCTTATTCACGACCTAATTATCTCATGAATATTACAGTATTTTCTCCGATAAATTGCATTTAAATTACTTCCCCATTCTCCCATTACATGTGGGCTACATGTCCATTTTCTATCTCCTCAGACTAATTACAAAAATATTTTATTTATGCCCTGACGGCCATTGATGCTTCCTCTACCAAATCCAGCAGAGTTCTGACGAAATATTTCTACACAATTCCTTGACGGCCATCGATCCTCACCAAATCTGACATCATTCTGCCTAAAATTGTTGGCTTACACCTATCTGGCCTAACCAGTTCACTTTTTTCGTTCTTATATTTCTTCCGCAATGAACTCTTGTTCCACTGTAACTAAGCATCAAGCTTGTTTTGTCCCCTATCAACAATGTCCTATATAATATTTATCTGATTTATTTTAACAGAAATTCTTAAATTTCCCAAAATGTACTTAATACGATTAATATTTGAATTTGCTGACACCTCATAATCTCAATGTCTTATTTTCAATTGCATCATTATGCAATTCCTTTTACTTCGCCAACTATTTGACATTAAAGTTTTGCTTATAAATGCCAAGAAACCCTTTAAGTATTTTGCTTTGCCTCAATACGTGTACCAGTAGTAGATGCAAGGTCTGCAGCTCTGTGATGAAGTGAGATTTCTGTTCCTTTTTGCCACTAGGAATACTTAGTGATCCTCTTAGATTGTGATTTTCCTTCCGTGATAACTGACATGTTTTCGCACAGCATTTCAATCTTCAGCTGACTTTTTTAATTTAAGTTGCCACCTCTTTGGGTTTCACCCAGAGACTTCGGGTTTCCTGACCAATCTCCGGGCTCCGGGTTTACTACGTTTATCTCCGGGTCATGCACAATATTGAATGTACTACCATAGAGGAGAGATACAACTAGAGTGCGCGCCAGGCTGCGCAGAAGGCCTGGCTGGGTATCAACATCTCTCGCGCCTGAGTCACGTGACTTTGGGATAGCTGGGAGGCATCTGCTATACAGCCGCCTCGTACTAAATGATTTCTTTTAATACGTGCGTCTAACATGCTTCACTCAAGCGTTATTTTCTCATTTATTATACAGCCCTATGAATGCTGCTTATAGCAGAAAAGTTACTTTAAGTTATTCTGCTGTATTAAAGTACATAAAAATTCCGATTTTTGACCAACTTGTCACTCTCAACGGCGTACCCCACTACACTTGTAAAACAAGTACTATTACATAGGACAATAAATAAAAAATATTTGTAAAATAAATTAACTCCATGTGAGGCATTAATCCAAGTTTCTATTACTACTCAATGCTAGACATTCTGCTATTAATAATTCACATCAGACATAACAGCAAGGTATCAAAATATTTCAAGAATTTATAGAGGGGAAAAAAAACACATTTTTATTTTGATATATATTTTGATTTATTTAGTCAAAAACAGTAAATACTGTATGTGACATACAGAGGACAAGGACCATCTGCACAAATTTTCTTGAGCCTGAAAATCTCTTCCCAACATTTCAACGGTAGACATTTGACATTTTCCTTCGCAAGTTATACAAAACTAATTTGAATCGATAAACAAACTGTAGATTTTATTATTTTTTTGGTATTACTAACAAAACAGTAATATAACATTGGCTTTACTCCTATCACTACAAACAAAAGGAGTGCTCAACAAAACATGCGCATAGTGATGCTACATTTACGTTCAGAAGCAAAACAAGGGTCCATCTCAGCATTTGCTCAATGGATCAGGGAAACTGGACAAAACCCTGATTGAGATGGGGCTCTTTGACCCGGAAGCTGAAATACATTATTTTCAATGAATTTAATAATAAAAATCAAATACTTATAATCATACAAACTATAAACACTAACATACTACTAACACTACAGGTCTGGAGGATACTGCCCTTTCCCATCAAACATTGATCTCTTCACCAATTCCTTACTGGGACCTGGGAGAGTCGTCTGAAAGTAATAATAAATGAGACATCAATACAAAATATTCAATAAATGATATTTTTAATTAAAATGTTTAAAAAAATAAAAATAATTGATATTTACTTGGATCGTGAGAAGATAAGAAAATGGCATTAAATAACTACCTTACAAAAAATAACCAAGTGCATTTGCATTTGCTTCTCATCAGGGTAATAAAGAAAATTATCAAATACAAATATATATTGTTGTAATTTGTACCCTCACTCTGACTTGCAAAGGGATAATGTGAGTGAGACGTATTAACAATAACCTTAATTTGCATTTAATTTGTTCAGCATATACAAACAAAATATTTAATCATATATGCCTTTCGCTCTTAGTTATGCATCTCTTATAGGTATCTTGAGATTTGATACTGATTAACATGTGAAATTTAAGATATTGTAAATTAAATCCTCCTAATTAGATCATATTGCAAGTGTGTATTAAAATTCATACCTCTAAGACGTGAAGAGCATCATCAGACATTTGTGCTTTTTCTTTGATTTCAGTAAGAAGATTTTCGGTATATCCGGAGTGTCTGGTGTCGTTCACTGAACCGGTTCACTAGAGAGGAATCGACTCACTGAACCGAATCCTTGTTTATTGTTCGCATGTTGTAATGGTCACTATGTTATCGCCAGAATTATAATTTCTATTTAACACTCATATGCTACTTAAACTATCATTACTGCTCAAAGCCAAAATTTAATTACCAACAAAAGCATCTTATCTACTTAACACTTTTTTATATGCTCTAGAATTCGCAGTATATTTCACTAACACTTTCTATTTAAACATTTTTATTATTGGGGGGCTATCGCCCCCCAAACCCCCCATTTTAATAATATAAAATCAACCAGACTATTTTTTCAAACAAATACTATATGTCAAACAAATACTATACTCACATGCTACTTAAACTATCATTACTACTCAAAGCCAAAATTTAATTACCACAAAAAGCATCTTATCTACTTAACCCTTTTTTATATGCTCTAGAATTCGCAGTATATTTCACTAACACTTTCTATTTAAACATTTTTATTATTGGGGGGCTATCGCCCCCCAAACCCCCCATTTTAATAATATAAAATCAACCAGACTATTTTTTCAAACAAATACTATATGTCAAAGATAGCAGTATTTTATTAGACAAAATATAAAAAATAAACTCACATAATCGCTGAAATTATAGAATTTTTAGAGTATTAAAAATACTATGGTAGTAAAATGAGTGTAACATATCTGCACTAATTACGTAGAACATCCTTATAACACGAAAAACTTCAATGATTCATCAACGTATCACCAAAATTGCTTATATCTGAAAAAATACACACTCTTTACTTCTTATGAACTAAAGTTCAGTAAATTAATAAGTCTCCTCTCAAACCACGAATCCTTTCGTACAGACATTTTCACACAATGAAAACTCTGGCATCTTTCTCTACAAATCCACTCAAACCCATCTGTTATATCCTTTCTCTCAATAAACTTCATTCCTTTCTGGCATACATTACATACACGTCGAGACGCAAGCAAACCCACTTTCTAACACAACTGAATCACATTCAAACTCCCATTTCGGCGCAAATTATAAATAAATTCTGAATTCATACCTTCCATCTCGGTAGACACACAAAACAATTAAAAAGGAACTTGAAATGGCAATGAAACACGCAAATCCACGCCACAAAATTCTTCGCAATATGATTATTCATCAAATTATGAAGTAAATAATTTTGTAGTCATAGTAACAAAAAAATGTGTTGTTAGGAGTCTGTTTAATTAGTAAATCAAGTCTATTTCAACCATGCAAGCTAAAGTCTTAATTTTGTGATTTAAAAGTGTTGTGAAGTGAAATTTTAGATGTGAATTGAAATTTAAAATGTATCGTCATGAAGAAAAAATGTTTTGTAATTGGAAAAACGTATAACTTATTTTGGAAAAGTGACATAGTTAAATTGTGATCAACCAAATTGTGTATATATTTATGCTTTGAATCAATGCCATCAAGATTTTTCTCCAGTGATAGAAGTGAACCGTGAAACTATAACCTTGTGAATCACGAGATTAGTGAACCGAATCAGTGAACCAAAGGAACCGAAGGTCAGTGAACGACACCAGACAATCCGGATCAACCAGATTTTCCAATGATGAAATTTTCCTTCTGAACTTCATATTCTGTGACCGTAAATGCACAATCTTTTTTTTCTGTTGACAGATTTGTTGACGAGCTATTTTTAAAACTTGTCTGGCTTTCAATGGAGAGTCCATATCTTCATCAACAAAGTCACCAATATATCTATGAAATAAATAAACAGACAAAAATGTTAACATACTCAACACAATTGCAGAATGTTAAAAGGTTATTGCACTTCTTGAAAAGAAAAAGATAATTTTGCAATAATTTACATCAAGGAACATCGTGAGAAGACTATTTCTTTGTTTTGTGGAGAGTCCTATTAGTCAAGTTGCACATACCTCAAAGGACGCTTTCTACTTGCAGAAATCTTTTCAGCTGATGAAGTACTTTCCTCATTTACACTTCTTTCACTGTGTGACTCATCTGCACAAGGTACAGATGAAAAAGCCTTTGAACGAGAGTGTGATGCTGAATCAGCAGAAAAAATGTTTCAGAAAATCATTCCTCATTCATTATTACAATTCTTTTCAGAAAATATTTTAAGATTTCTATAAACTTACCAACATCTGTTATTCTTTTTACAGGGGATTTTCTTCTAGTAGTTTGATTAATCAAATGTTTAGGAAAATTAAATATTGTAGGTACTGCATCAGCTTGAAGCCAAACACCTCCAAACTTTTTTCTATCAAAACAGTTTTCTTCAAAATGTTTTGAACAAACTTTTGAAAATTTTGTAGGAGTAAAATTCTCTCTCTTAAGTTTTTGCACCCACTCATTCTTGCCTCGTGTTTAGGAAAACTAAAATACAAAAAAAAATCCACTAAAATCATCCAAGATATATGCGAAAATTAATGAATCATATATTAATAATTAATGCAGAACTAAAAGTATAATAAAATATTAAAACAAATTAATAACCTACCTATGAAACGTGACTCCTCCTCCTTTCACGTACTTCTCGTTGCAGCCAAAACAACAACAATACTGAACCATGGTTCTTAACGAAGCTTAAACACGTGTGGATCGTTTGCAGCACGCAAATCTCCACAACGCCCCCAAATAATTACGCTGTAGCACCAGAAATAGCAAACAGCACGGAAAGATACACACAACACAATGCAAAACAAGCTGCCGGCGTTCCAAAGTCACGTGACTTGCGGCCACCGCATGTTGAAACCTGCGCAGTAGGGTCAGGCGCACTCTAGTTGTATCTCTCCTCTATGTGTACTACGCGTTCAAATGTTTCTGATTCTTAGATTACTGAAAATGCGTGCAAATTCTTCAATTTTTAATTTTTTTTTTACATATTGTTTTACTTAATGAGATTCGTAGAAATAAATAAAAATTGTTGGTGTTTTCTCTTTGTTTATAAATTACAAATAAAAATATTAAATGAATTTACATATTTCTACATGTTTTACTGGCTCACTATAGACACAGTTCTTGAATACGACAGAAGTTATTAGAAATTAGTTTAATCCCATAAATAATTAATAAGCCATAAATACTAATGTTATTTGTTTAAATATTATTTAATTATTGTAATATAAAAAACTCGACGATTTTTTTCTATCGAGTTCGTCAATAATTTAACCGTGCAAATTTTGAATTTGGCGCCAATCAAGCATATAAACCTAAAGATTAGTCAAAGCAGAACTCTTTACAAAACTAAACTATGATATGTATTGCTCCGAATTCCACAAATTCATAAACAATAAGAAGCAAGTATGCTTACTAAAGAAAGCCGTTTCAAATGAGAAACATACTTGGAAGAAAAGTTAGTTTTTAAAAATAAATATTACAGAAAAGTAATATAGAGATTCTATTTTTAATGTAATCATTTATTATTTGTTTTATAGATTGTTGACTATGGAAATGTAATTTATTTGATTGTTTCTAAACTAATAAATTAAAATTATGATTGTACAATTAAAAAAAGATGTGTAAATGTTAAATACAACATACCCAACCTCCTCCCCTCCCCCCCCCCCCGCTCATGAAAATCTCTGGGTGAGTATGTGTCAGTAGGTGGCAACTCTATTTTTAATTGCAAGAGAATTTATTGACACTCCCATTACTGTGGCCACAGTAGCGACACTTGGACCTGCTTCCAGTCTTTCAAGTGCTCATCCATGATCATAAGTGATATCTTGCGGAAATTTTGCACAAAATTACTGCCACACCACACTGAATTTCACGGAAATAAGTTCAACACCTAAGTGCATCAACTTTCGAATGAATAAAGAGTTTTTGTGCACTCCCTTTTATACAGATAACCGGGCCTGCTGCACTACGCCATCTGAATTTAAATTGACTGTTATTGTGCGGCAGTAGGGAATGTTGAATACAGATGGAAAACGAGTGTTTGTTCTTCGTATAGTAATGAGAATTTGGAGGAACGTTCTTTGGGGTGAAAACGTTTGGAGCGTTTAGCATTACATGTACAGACAAGGAGTAACGTGTAATTCGTGTTAATACATTTAAAGAATATTAGAACATTACAGTATTTAATATTTACTATTAAATATTTTAAAAACTATTTGTATTCGCTTCCCAGCGCTATCAGCATTACTGCATTTGAAATCTATTTTTCAAACAAACCGTCCATTGATGCTTTGCTGGCTGCATGCTTTGCTGGCAACAACGCGCTGTAGCAAAAAGCCGTCGCCACCGCCAGTGCATCGTATTAACTTTTTTTTCTACTTTCTCGCATTCTGCTTATGCAGAATATTTTAAGATTGAAATACGCATCGGATATGTTCGTGATTACACTAAATGCAATGCCAGAAATATATTTTCATTTTAACTTTTGAGTAAGAAAATAATTTTTTTGCATTTCGTTTATTTACGACCTAAAGTTATATTTGAAGGGTAAGAAAGGCAAACAATTGTGGCTTATTACGTAACGATAACATAACATTGTCACAAAGTGTGTGTGTGTGCGTGTGTGCTGTTGTAACACCTCAAATTTTATATATATATATATATATATATATATATATATATATATATATATATATATATATAATTTCAGTATATGTATATTTTGCGACTGTCAAACGCAACCAATCTTTATAAATGAGGTCTCTAACGAAAGAGAATTTCATGGAAACGTGACTAATTGCACTTTGACTTCAAAAATATGAAGGATTTGTTTTGAAAACGCATCTAAATGTTCATACCAAATGCACCCCGCCGCGAAAATAATCAGATGCTATATCAAGCAATGAAGTAGTTCCCTTGTAATGGCGGACAGCACAACACGTGTATATCACATAGTGAGATTAGTTTTCAGTTTATATCGGAGAACTGGCGTCAGTGTACTGAACATGTAATACGGGAACAGAGAATGTGCGACTTGGAAGATGTTACTGAAACCTATTGTTGATTCTTTAATAATCAACCTCGGCCACAGCTCAAGTTTCTCAGAAGATTCAAGCCTGGAAAAGGTATAGCCACTGTCAGATTTAGAGACACCGTTTTTTACTTTCCCGAATACCTACGTATATACGGAGTAATATACATAGTATGGGAAAAGTTATGTAGTGCTGCGGAAAATCGATTTCGAGATTTCGACAGAAATACACGTTTTGAGTCCCTTGATACTGAAAAAAGCGTTATTTTTTTTAAATATTCGTCTGGTGTTTGTGAACACAACGCCTAAACCACGCGTTGGATTTTTTCCAAATTTAATTGCGGTGTTGATCTGGCTCGAGTGAAATCTTTGAATTAAAAAAAAATCTTTAAAATTTGGCGGTACTTTACATGAAGCCCCTCAAATTTTCAAAATTTTCTCTCTATTTTTTCTTTAAATTTCTTGCAAGAATGGAGTAACATACACTTATAAAGATGCCATAGGTCTGATTTTCAGGTTTAACACTGAATTTTCGAAAATTTCGCGCATGGTTCAGTTTCGATAGATGGAAGGAATTTAGGGAGTTTGTGCACGCCATAGCATCAGCACTATTGATCTTCTGCGCATGCACAGATGTACTGAAGTGGTGCGAAACTTGAACTGGGCATGCGCAGAAGATCGATAGTGCTTTAACGCTCGATGTGGCACAAACCCCCTATTGTTGCAACGCCACAGCGAGTACGGTGGTGGTAGCGGTGCGTTGGAAACTGGTAGATGACAGCAGAGGCCTCGTGCCACGCGCTTCGGCGAAGGGATATATTTAGGTTTGTTTACATGTGCTTCATTCTCTTGTTGGCCAAGAAATACGCTTTCTGTGTACACCGTGGTTGGAGCAGGCTGACGAGGTTTATTTGCATAATTACGAATTCAAGATTCGCTCTCCCTGCAACAAGTAGAAGTACAATTAATAATTTGCTTCATACCGATGAGATTGTTTCTTATGCGTGAAGGGAAAACATTAACGTTTCGCCGAGGTCTACAAGTTCTGTGTACCTATTTGTGAATGGATGTGGGTGTACAGTGGAAGGCGAAGACGTGACTGGTTTGGTTTTGTATTTTACCTGTACCAGTATTTTCTTTATCAGCAGTGATTCGGTGAAATTTTGAAGTCATCGTGTTTAGTCTCGTAGCTTTCTCAAGAGTAAAGAGCTTTTTAAATATTTTTGTAACTATCACGAAAAGCAAAATGTCAAGGAAGACTGACTAATTACTTCAAAAGTTAAGGAAGTGTGAATTGTTCGAAGAACATGTGTACATAATATTGAATAAACATTTATTGAACATTTTTTCCAACATCCATTGCATTGTTTTTATTTTTGTTTCATATTCTGTATGTACTAAGTTACATTTTTAAACAAAGAAACACGTTTTATTATCAACGTTATATATATATATATATATATATATATATATATATATATATATATACATACATACATACATACATACATACATACATGACATGTATCTCTGACCTCTGAGCATGTCTCCATGGAAGTTGGCACATCTTTTTCACAGAGGTTTATGTGCTGTTAAAATTGTTGTAACTACTACATTGCGCTTCATTTTAATTCAATTTCCATTCAAAATGTGCTCGACCTGCGGGATTCATTGTTGCTGACCGTTGCCGTGGGGCGCAAGGCAAAGCCCAGGAGAACCGGACACGCGCGCAAGAGAAAGATGGAGGCAGACGGCGCGCTTAAATAAGAGACGAGAAATAGCCAGAGAGACTAAGACAGAGGAAGACAAACGGAGAGAGTCGGAGGCGGAGATAGATACTGAGAGATAGACAGAGGCATAGGCAGTCAGAGACGAAGGCAGGGACAAGGACAGAGATGGAGACAGATACACACAGAGAGAGACAGATTCAGAAAGACAGGCAGATGGAGACAGCCAGAAACGCTGAGAGAGAGAGAGAGAGAGGGACAGACCAACGCCATCTTGAATTAACAAAGCCTGCGTAGCTATATAGTGACGACATCACGAGTGTACAAGCGCCCCGGCAAGTAAGTACTTTGGTCTTTCTGGTTAGACACAGCAAAAGCTTTTGCTAACAACTATTAAAAAATGGAAATTGAATAAAACACTCCTCGTTCAGCGAATATTCAACGAAATGTGCATTTTAAAATTCGTAAATGACACAATTATATCGAATGCATTCAATCATGTACTTTACATTTCCTAACAAAATGTCCACTTCTTTTTTACATTTCAGTGTAAAATTGCATATACTTAAGCATCTTCACTCTTCGTGGTGCTATCCATGCAAAATTCTCAAACCAAAATTTGGAAAAAGTAAACGTTAATAACGCCAACACACGTTATAACTAGGGAAAGAATTTTAGACCTTAATTATTTTTTTTTGAAATATGCTTTTAAAAATATGCATTTATGACCTATAACGTCATGTTCTCACATCATGGAATTCACTTCAGGCACATTTATTGTCATTTCAGATGAATGTAGGCCCTTTTGCATTTCCCCAGCCAAGCCATCGTTATAAATAAAAACCACCCTGATTCGAGCTCACTTCAAATCTGTTTGGGTTTGGGACTGAGGAGCTCGGAGCAAATTGTGATCCTTGCCTCATTTAGTAATAATTTTAGTGACAGTTCAGCCTGAGGATAGGAAAAAAATGAGTTCCCAGAAACGTCGCTCTGTAATTTTCAATAAACTTTATGATGTAATTGTAAACAAACAAAAAACGGTTGTTTTGTTTAAAGCTGTCAAAAAATCCTTGTGGCCCAATTCAGTGAAGTATACTTTGCATACAAAGCCCTGAAAACACTGCAGCGATCATAGATACCTGGTGAAGTATGGACAGATCACTACAAAAACTTATTGTACGAGGCAGCTCCAGAAGAAGTACCACTCCAAATACACAGTTAATACATAGTTTGGGTACCGGCAGCGTGTAAGCGACTCTGACAGTTCTCTCGCCACGTACTGTGTTACGTTATGTGACCTGCTCCGAAGCAATCAGCTTGCTTTGAGGATTTTTTTACTCTCACAGCCAGCGTTCAGCGTTGTCGCTCATGTGACTCTCAGGAAGTCGCAGAGGCGATAAGGTTCGGCTGTGATGAAAGTTAAGTTCATGATATCAGAACGTGTCGACGCGTCAGTAAATGTTAATGTTTTGAAACGTAATTTATCAGTCATGTAGGTGGTGCCATGAGCGTAGCAATGTGTTTCAAGAAGCGCATCGAATTGTCAGAGTCGCTTATATGCTGCCGGTACTGTAGTTTGGACAATATCTCTGAGTCTAGCCGCGAATGAATAAAAATGAATAACCAAAAGTCTCACTAGGTACCGTGCCCGTCGCTGATTCGAGTGACGTTACGTTTCCGAAGCTCCTGCAAATTAAAATTATCCTATTTAGCTCGTTGTATACGCACAATTTCTTGAGCTCCTGATTACTGTAATGTTGCATTAATCATGATTAAAATAAAATATATAAAAAAACGCCAAGATGGGTCTTTTTGAGGCGCAAGTGGCCAGTACAATAAGACTTGGGAACAAAGACGTCTGGCACTTCAGCACGCGCCGGCGAAGGTAGGTGCCTGGCCCAGCTGCGGTGCGGAGAGCGAAGACAGGTTTATGACGGAGAAGCGCCAACGTATTGCTGTGGGACGACTTGCTGTGTCACCTGCGCTGTGTCAACGTGGTGGACTACAGCACAGAAGTACAAGGATACATTTGAGCTGGTACAGAACGAAGTTCTACGGCTCATAGCACGCCCTCCGTTTCGAAAACGATTGAAAGTACTGAGGAAGGAACTTGATATCGAGTCCTTCACTTAATGCTTGAGACGGCTTTCGTTTAACGAAGTCTATCAAGCCTTTCAAACCGACGAAGCTCCGGCATCGCTAAAACAATTAGCTCGACACGTCCTTACTATAGGGCAAAGAAAACAAGCACTCCCCTCTAATATTCGAAGGGCGTAGTACAACACAAAAGCCGACGTGGCTATTGACTTAGGTCCTACTCGAACCCACACCAGCCACTTACACATAGCAGTAAAACGCAAAATTGCGTGCGCACTGCAACACATAGTACACAAAACTTTGGCTAAGCCCCCCCAAAAAAAGTGAAACCCTTTCGCACGACACATTGGGTGCACTTATCAATCAGGCCACACAAAAACCAAACAATGAGACGACTACTGCAAATTTATGTGATGGGCGTGAAAAAGAGCACGGGTGCAGGATAGGAATTACACTTTACCACGTTTGTCTTCAATTAAAGTCAATCGGCTGGAGAGGCGTAGCTGCCTCTGCGAGGCGTGCATGACAAGGTAATAAGCCACCCACTCTTAAGAAAATGCTCAACGACTCATTTAGTTCCGCGCACATGCGACTTTCCACGAAGACGTTAGGGTGCGAACAAAGCCGAATTCGACCTAATTTCACTCCACCAATTACAAGAAAGATAGACGAGCTCACTGGTAGCTACGCTGATCATTGGTGGAAATAAGAAATAGGCGAGGTTGTTCTCCAAAAGGGAGTGTGGAGAGAAGCGAGGGAGGTTTGGAGCTCTTGAAAGAAGAGAAGCCAGCAAGGTGCGGTAGGAGTCAGACGTCAGCCAGAAGGCAGGTTGCGGCTCGCGAGAACAACTTTGTGAAAATTTAATCATCTGATTAATTTTTAATAAGTAACTTACCCCTCGACGAACTGAGGACTCATAAACAGGTCACTCAAGAAAGTACCGTGGACTCACAGTTTGTTAATAATTACGACTGTGGAGTAAAATTGTTATCGCGCTGGCCGTGCAAATTGCTTTTACCAAAACATTTAAGAATCGCGACCGCTGGTGAAAATTATACCGGCAATCCAATATCACGTCCACGAAAACGAACTTTTTTCATAAGGGAAGTCGTGAGCTAACGCGAGGGCAGTGGCTCCGAGGCGCCAGCTGACCAACCGAAGGGGCGACTTCCCGTGGCAGCGAAATTACAGCGAGGCGCTTCGACCGGGGACCTGTTATAGACGACCCGCCCCTACTTTCTCTCTCTGTGGCGTTGAATGGCAAACGCTTCAGGTACCTGGCGCTGCTGTGACGAAGGACGACAAAGGGTATGCGACAAAGACTTTAAAAATTTTATGTAAACTAGAAAGAAGATCTAGAAGAATTACATTGTAAATTTTTCGGCCTGAATATAATCCAAATTAATTATTTGAAGTAAATGTCCTGTTTGTTAAGTTACCTAAATCTTTTCATTCAATTACCATTACAAAACCCAGCATAATTAGAAACATGAGTGAACGTAATCGGGAACGAACCCCACACACCCGATGAGTAGGTTAATGACAATGCCAACAGTTCGGCAAGACCCATCACATTACCTATCCCCACTCCTTTACTAAAATAAGTTGAAATCGGAGTAAATGATTGCAATGAGTTTTGTTGACAAAATATGATAACCAGAAATGCTCCTGTGTAATGGATTTAATTTGCATAGAAAAATGAGCTTCAGATTGTATATAATAATCTTGTTTACAAAATAACCAAACTCCCCACTCTTATCGCATCTATCAAAGTGAGAACTCAAAAAAATTAAAAAAAATTAAAAAAAGGTGCGGATTAATAACTAGTAGGAAGTAGCTTACTTAGTAAAAACTGTACGTTATGTAATGAAATACTCTAAACTAATAGGCACAATCGTAACAAGACGAACACGCTTAGCCCAACACAATAACATCATTTTCGATGTGCACACCGATAGACATAAATGACAGTGGCAGACAGATAAGACACTACACTACAATACGCTACTGACAGTCACTGGGTATTCACCTAGTGTTGTGAAATTGAATCGCTGCGCTTGCGCCTTATCACGAAGTGTTGTCAAACCAAATTACATTACAAGAAATTTATATTACAAGATAACGTTGTATAACGTAACGTGAATTTGTATTACGTTATAGTTTGAGAAAGTATATAGAAACATATTTTCAAGTGATATGCTTTCTTAAATTTGTACGGAAAATATTATTAACGTCTGAAAAATGTATTTTTAACTGTCGACTTAATTGCTAAACTGTCGCCCCTAAAACGATTCCGCTTTAGGCTGCAGCCTTCTCGGCGTATTTAAAAATCTGGCCCTGATTTTGTTGTGATTTCTTGAGTAACGTGTTTGTGTGCATGAAATTACATTAGAAACGGTTGAAAACATCAGTAACACAAATTTTCAAATCTCGAAGGTGTTTTTCTTTCCCTTAAGTAGTTCGTAAGAGTAACTGCATTTTTCATCACTTGCATGTTGACTAATGGAAGAAATATTTCTTTCTGGAGGCAACTCGAGATATGAAGTATTTTCAATTAGATATTAAGATTTTTATTTATTGTTCAGATTTGATTAATACTTAATTGTTGGTAACTTGTAATTTTATTTTACTTTATTTAAGTATTACATAGATTAACCAATGTTATGCTAATATTTTTAAAATTAAATGTTTGTTAAGTTTCATTACTTTCAGAATTTTTATTTACTCTCTTAAAATAAAATAATTTACCATGTTTCTAATATTTAGTTTTAATGAATCTGTGGTATTTTATTTTATTGAATTGTTTGTCATTTTGAGTCAACTCCATTGCAATGTGTCCTTCATTTCCTACAGAATCCTAAAATAAATGATAAATCTACAATATGACGGTACGTTCAAAACTACCGCAGAGCATATTGAACGTACCTAATTGGTCGAGAATATTACGCCATTGTCGTTCACCTCCGCTTAGATTAGTAACGGTACCAACCGTTCGAGCGCAGCACTGCGGATTTAACGCGTGGTTATCGCTTTAGAGTAACCGGATAATAACACGTATTGCAAACGTTGCACTGCTTTGCACGCCCTGACAGATCGCTGTTGAATTGTTGATTTCCTAGATATCAGCGAGGCGGTGAATGTATAAAAGAAGATTCGGCGTGTAATTACTTAGTATTGTCCTCCTGTTATGTTTTTGGAAAGAATCCGTTTTTGTTTTTCAAAGGGAAATCTCTGTATAGGTAACGATATAAACTTGTTGCAGATTGTGAACCTTAGGCGAAAAAGGAGGCTTAACCATCAAGGTTCTGCTAGTTACTTTTGTTCCTGTGTTTAAATAGCGTTTATTTAAATGTTTTTGTAACCAATCAAAATATTTATTTTGCATTAGGGTGGACTGATTTGTGTATTTCTGGACTCGAAAGAGTAACGCTTGTAGGTCTATGTCACTTAGATTGATATTATGGCAAGGCCCTGCAACATATAATTGCAAGGCCCCTTGTTGTTCTGCAATGGGCATTTTAAAAGCAATTTTGTTTCTTTAATGGGTTTTGAATAGCATGACTCAGAAAGAAGAAAAGAAGTTCTAAAGAAAAAAAGAAGTTTTTGTCTACTTATTTTTCAGTCAGTTTGTAAATGTCAATGTAGGAATATGAAGCCCTTCATATTCATTGAATTTTTTATTTTTTAGTTAAAGATTTTTAGTCATTTTTAATTTTATACGGTTAATTGTGATTATCTTTTGAAGATAACTTGCTTACGAGTGGTTATAAAAACCTTAATTAGTTTTCAGGTTTTGATTTGCTCTCTTTAAATTTTGAATGGTCCTAATAAAGAAAAACTAGAATTTTGTAATTAAAATATAAATATTCTAGATGTTTAGATAGTAACCAAGTGTGGGAGACATCATATTCCTGAATATTGGAGCTATTAATGATTTCTATAGAGATAAAAGGTATTCCATTGCCTCAATAGGAGAATTAAATGATGAAAATTCTATTGTTATGCAGATTTTGAGTTCTTACCTTGTTGAGTTGCTGTCAGGAGTAGCTTCAGTTATTGCTTATCATAATGTATTTAAGTACTTTTGTTAAACACATCTAAGATTTTAGATCTTAGAGATGTTAGCATTGCAAAGAATAGTGCTTTAAGAAATAAAAATTCATCTGCTTTTCTTGAGAGTAATTACAAACAATCCTCTTATTTTTTCTCTCTCCATGGAATGAACTACATTTTTCAAAATACATTTGTGATCTTTCAGAAATGCATTATTGATTTTTTCACATATCAATGAGGGCAAATGTCACTGAAAGCAGCTGAATATTCTATTTATTTAGTAGTTGCAGCATAAACTCTCTTGTAGATAGATATCTTCCATTTACTTACTTTTTTCATTGTTTTCTAAAATTTGATGATTTATAAAAAGTGATTTTTGAATGTTTTCAGGGCAATTTAAAAATGGCGGAATCAGTTTTGTCAGTATGTTGGAGAGACCATACCAGTGAACTTGCAACGGTTTATAAAAGTTTATTGGAGAACAATTTTTTGGTTGATTGCACTCTATGTGCTGAAGGTCAGAACCTCAAAGCTCATAGGCTGGTTTTATCTGCAAGCAGTCCTTACCTGCATGTAAGTTAAATATTATCTAAAAAAAATATTTTTGGTTTGTTCTTTTTTACAGCAAATAAAAAGAGTTTAGTTATATAACTCTCATTGTTGAAGTGCTGTCAAAAGCTGTGGTAAAGGTGGTAGACATAGGTTTATATGTTTGGCAATAGCACACCATGTGCTCTGTAGCTGTCAATACCAAAGTTCCATCTCCTACAGTACAGAGGGTTTCTGATGTTAACTCCAAAGAGGTCTTCTAGATTAGTGGAGTCGATAGCAAGATCAGATACCTCTTCTAACTAACTTTTTATGCTGTTTTCATGGAAGTACACAAGGAAATGGGGCTAATAGAGATACATGTATTTGATTTAGTCTATGTAGATGGAAGTAAAAAAGCGAATTCAATGATGTACATATTATCAAATGGCAGGAATTAAAATATTTTTTAATTTTTTGTGACACATATTTAACTGAAAGTTTGAAAGTAATGTGATGGAAATACTTGAGACTGCTGATTGTGTTATTTGAAAAGAAGAAATGCATTCCAAGTCTTCACATAACAATTGTAGTTTTGTTGTGAACTCTGTATTCCATCCTTCCATTTTCTCTGATTTTTTTGTCATACTTAAGTATTCAAGAATTTGATACATTGAAAGTAAGGATCTGTTGTAAATATGTGATTCAGTTCAAATTGTTTGTTATTTCCTGTGTTCTTACCTTAAAATTTTAGCAGAATCTTGGAAACTAAACACATGATAAATAAATATAATATGATTGTACAAAGAATATTGCTTATTTTGAGCAAACAATTAGAATATTAGTGAGCATAAAGTATTAAATGAATGCATAGAAAGAGAGATAAGATAATATTAATAACAATAATAATAACAACAATAATAATAACAATAATAATAATAACAATAATAATAATAATAAAAATAACAACAACAATAAATAAAAAAATAAAATTGCAAAACCTCAATAAAGGTAAAAACACTCCACTACTATTCAGTTTACTTGAGCACATATTGGAAATGTCTCCACCATATACACACAAATACATCTATAAGCATGTCTGTAAAGATTTATATTAATCTAGTTAGTTCAGTTAGAAATGGTTCTGTAATGAATGTATGTATATAATTTTATGTCTTTTTACACCCATCATGACAGACAAAAGAAGTATAGTTATATTTGAGAAAACTGACTTAATACCTCATAAAATACCAATGATAAAAATAAAATGCTTACACAACAATACTAGCCTATTGTCTGTGCTGTTGGTACTTCCTTGAAAGCTGCATCTTCAACCATTCAAAAATGACAGGTAGTGCTGAAGTTATGAGACTCACCCTATATGCTTAAAACACTTCTAGGTTGAGAGTTCTTTTTCGTAATATTTAATAAGAGTTTTTGTGGTTGTGTTCTTATTTCATATTAATTCTTTAGTAATTTTGGGTTGTTTATATATTTTGGAATGTTTCCATTGTGTGTATCTGCATTAAATAATTTTGCTTTATCCTTTGCTTTGTTTTTTCAGTGCCATGTGGCATCATAAATACATGTTTTTTGATACAGGGGTGGCCAAATTATTATGGTGGAGTTATTGCATGAGACAAAATTGTATTTGTAACCATAGATCTTCACAATAAAGAGTCTGTTTTTAATGTTTTATGATTTATATGTAATGTTTGTAATTTACATGCTTGTTGTGAGTCATGATGAAAATCAGTTTTTAATCCTTTCAATTTCAGAGCTTTTTTGCCAGATACAAATGAGTTGTTTCATGAGCTAGTTTCTATGCCCTTCTTTTCCTCAGTTTGTTTCAACATTATTATATCAAATATTTCCTCTGAGATTCATGGCAATTACTAGCAGCCTATTGAAGTGCAGTCATGCATTAGATATGCATGGATTTTTTCAAAACCACTCATTTGTTTGAGAGGATTATTCATTATTTACCATCTGTAGGTGTTGGTCATGCCTCATCAGTTCCATTTCAAATCATTACCGTTTTCAGGTGCTTTCCAAGACACTTAGAAATCTGTTAAATCAAGGAAAAAATATTTATGTAATACTTTTGCCATCTCTGTACTTTCTTGGAACTTTCTTTTCTAATAAAGTTAATTTTTGTTAAAACCATTTTATTTTATTCTTTGATTACATAAAAATCAGTTATTTTCAAGTATTGTTTTAATTTTTATATTTATTGTTCCCCAAATCAAAAAGAAAAATAATATTTATTTTTACAGTGATATATAGTGCAGTAGTTTACATATGTATTGTATAATAAAAAAAGACGACTTAATGTGCCTTTAACAAATAATGTGCTTTAGCTTCCAGTTCAATGACCCCCATCTCGATCAGGTTTTTGTCCATTGAGCAAATATTGAGATGTCTCCTTGTTTTGCTTCTGGACATAAATGAAGTCACATTTTGCACACATTTTGTTTAGCTCACCTTTTGCAAGTAGTGGTAGGAGTAGGACCGGCAGTGTGTTACTGTTTTATTAGCAATACAAAAAAAAAAAAAAATTAAAATCTTTACTTCGTTCACTTTCATTCATCATTCAACGTTTATAGCTGGGAAGAGATTCTGGAGCTCAAGGAAACATACACATATAGTACCTCTCCACCATACGTCACACACAGTTTTTATTGTTCTTTGACTAAATAAGTCAAATCAAATCGAAAAGAACTGACATTTATTAGCAGTGATTTCTTTAACATTTCATTTAAATACTCATTAACACATGAATTAAGAAAAAAATTGCTGCTTTAGTATTGGTAACATTAAAACAGCTTGTTAAATATCATCGGATATTACAGATTATGCCATCTACATTCTTGTTGGTGCCATCTACATTCTTGTTGTTATTTTCAAATGTAAAATAAATTCAAAAGTGTTGGTGATGAAAGTAATGGTTTTAGAGAAGAAATGCTAATCTTTCTGTTCTCTTTCTGTTCTTCACAGAAGCTGTTTAGTGAGGAGACTTCTAAGCATCCATTTGTCATCCTCTTAGATGCATCATTTGAAACACTAAAAGCAGTGATTGATTTTGTGTACCGAGGGGAGGCCCAAATTCCAGAAGGCAACTTGAAATCATTTCTTACTCTTGCTCAGTCTTTACAGATCAAAGGCCTAAATGCTTTTACTCAGGAATATGTATGTAAAGCAACAGTACTTTTTGTATTATTTTACTTGGAATGTTAAAAAACTTAGAGAATGTGTGTTTTGCTTCTTTCAGGAAAATAAGACCCTGTCTAGCAGCTCCACTGAAAACATCACTCAAGATCCATCTGAGAAGAATCAAGTAACATGTAAAGTACGAGCCATTAATGCTAGCCAGGAGAACAGCCCTTTAAGTAATTTTCAGAAGCATCCCCATCATTTGGATGGCTACTCGGAAGCTGTGCCCACAAACTGTTCTGTTCCCTTAAAAGGATATAGTGCCGTGTGTGACAAAGCAAAGTCAACATCTGTGTTGACACCTTTGCAAGTACAAGGGAGACTGGAAGGTTGTGTTGATGTTTCTGCAGCCATGAAAATAACAGTGAAAAAGGAACCTGTGTATTCTGCGTTTTCAGAAGCAAGAAATGAAAAGTTGCATAATATTAATAGTAATGAACCAGTGTCAGGGAATTTTACAAGTAACATGGATGGCGGAACTTCATCTGTGTGTGGTGAAGAGGATATAAACCTGTTCTCAAGTATGTTTTCGTATGATGTTTGTAGTATTTACTATTTCTCAAAAAATGTCTTATCATGGAGTAGATAATGGCATTTTTATATCTTTCCAGGAGTGTGTTGTAAAAGTTCATGCAAAAAGTCTGTGAGAGTCAGGAATTAATCATTTTCAATAATAGAAAGAGGCGAGCTGAGATTTTTATTGAACCCGTGAAATGTACATACCAGAGTAATTCAAAATCTCATCTTCTCAGTAATTTTCATGGTAAACTCAGACCAAATCAAACTTTTCTATCTGCATTGCGTAATGTTAGATGCTGAACAGATATATTTCTTTCAGTTGCTGTCATTAAATAAGCACACCTTCAAATGCTTTTCTTCTCCCAAAGTAACCATTCTGATTAAATAAAAGACATCAATTAAATTTGTGATAATGTGACCAAATTGGTGACTCAACAATCGTATATACGTCTAAAGTTTATAAATCTTGGATTTATAAGCAATGCATTCTGTTCAACATTATTTTGGATAATTAAAGCAATGAAAATGAAATGAAGAGAAACTAATATCATCATCGTCATTGTAAACTTCTCGGTGCTAGGCGTGTTACCTGTTCCTGTTTCCCAATAAACCAGGAAGTTTACGCCTCTGGGTTTTCCTGTTCTAGCCATTTCTTTTATGGTCTTCCCATATCATTTGCTCTATTAATTTGTACTTCAACACTGCTTTTGGTAATCGTTCTGTTAATATGAGAGAGTTTTTTTTTGTCCATTTTGTATTTCTTCTATATTTTTTGTCTTCAGCCTATTTCTGATATCTTTACTCCTTTGCGTATTCTTTAGTGTTACTCCTGCGAGATGACATAGAAATCTCATTTGTATTGCCTCCAGTCTTTGTTGCTCACTACTTTTGTGCAGACTTCTGAACTGCACTTGTGGATTGGTTTAGATATCATTTTGTGTATTCTAAGTTTGGTCTCTGTAGACTTCTCTTCCGAAGTGTCTTTTGATTAATCAGTGCGTCCTGTTAAATTTCTTAAGTTTATTTTCCACGTCTTCCGATTGCTGTTCAATGAGGTTGCCCGAATAATTTAATTTAAATTTTTGTTCTATTATTCATTCATTTACAACCCTTTTGACTCTTCTCATTCCTTTCCTTGATATGCCACTGCTTTTGTTTGTGGAAATTTTCATGTTATGTTTCTGAGTCATTTTATACAGTTCATGTGCTGCAATTTGCAAGTCATCTTCTGATTACATTATTGTACATAGAGAATTGTTTGGATCTTCTGTCTTTTACTGATATTTATTCCCTTTCTTATAGATTGTTTCCATTCCTTGATTAAATGGTTGGCATATGGCTTATATATTGAACATGTATGGTGATGGGCCACATCCCTGCCTTTACCCTCTGTTGTGGAATATTTTGACCCATTCTCAATATTCATTTTCGCCTTCATGTATTAGTCTGTGTAGAGGCTTTTAATTTCTTTTCTAATTTCTATAGATTAATTACACATTAATTCATGAACTATTCCATAGTATGCAGGGATCTATTCCATAGTATGCATATGGTGTGTGTGTGTGTGGGGGGGGGGGTGCGCATGTGCATGCGTGCGTGTGTGTGCGTGCATGGAGAGAGGTTAGGCCTAGAGGAGGGGTAGATCATGTACAGTCCATGTCCCGTTTGTTTGAGTACTGCTCCATCCTGGTATTGATTGGTGTGTGGGTAGAGGTTCTGGCCACTATTATTCTTCTCCGGACAGTTGCTGATTTCTTGTAGCTTCACGAAAATCTGTCACATATAGTATTCAAGAAGTAAGATCTCCCTTGGGGCAGTCAGTGGCTTACTGGTCAGGCTGCACGCCTTTCACAGCTAAGGACTTGGTTCAATCTCAGGCAGCTTCAAGAGGAATTTGTGATGAACAAAGCGGGTTTGTGGCAGGTTTTCTCAGGGTACTCCTGATTCCCCTGCCAGTACGCATTCCACCAGTAGTCACCATCATTCATTCCCTACCCTGACATTAACAAAAATACTGCTAGGAATCCACAGATCATAGCTAAGTGTAGGTGATAACTGAGGAACTAGCTGAGAAGGGCTGCAGCTACCTCAGAGGGTTATGGATCGGTTAGGTCCCGGCTTGATAAACTTGAGTGAGGGGGTGGGGAATGGATGCTCCCTCCCATAACCCTAGTTAAAGTTGATAGAGAGTGGATGTAATGCCAGGCAGGGCGAGGGGTACAGCTTTGTCGAAATTGAATTATTGTCGTCAGATACCTTGAAGAACTAGTAAAGAAATGGCATGGGACTAATTTTCATTGAAATTCCCGTTTGTTTGTTTTTTTTGAAAATTACAACAGCCCAAAATTTGCTTGGTGCCTTTCTGCAATGAAGATAATTTTTTTCCGGAAGGAAATCTATTAATCAAAAATTCAAAATGGACTTTTGAATCGAATTGAAAAATACCCCTAAAATAAGACTTGTTTCAGTTAACAAGAATCTACAATATTTCTGTGTATGTATAAGATGTGTAGCCCAGGGTGGTATGTAACAAGATGGGCTGTGTCAAAAGGAAGTTTGGACAGTGTTGAAAAGTTTCATGATTGCTTTGAGATTGCTGGACTATGACTAAACATTACAAAAATGTCAAGACACTTGTTATTGTACGTCAGTGGATATTGTTGCTTGACTCCTATATCAAAATATTTAAAAAATTTTAATAATGTGTGTGTTTGTGAGTGGGGGAACTAAAACATCACCCAAAGGTTTTCGATATTGATGAAAACATTGACGTTTTAAATATGGTCAAACAGATGGTATTTTCCCATCCTGCTTCCAATTTTAACTATTGAACCTATATGAGTTACATTTTATGTAATATGTTAATAATAATATTTATTGAATGTAAAGAAGGAAATAAATATAGAGGACATTAATTCTCATTCATTCATAAATCATCAAAGTTAAACGTTCTGGGTCTACTGTGATACATAATAAGTAAAGATTAGTTTTAATCATATTCTGACTTTATTTCACTCTTAACTTTAATTGTTTAATCAATATTCTATATATACTATTTTCAAAATGCAGTTAAATAATTATATCATGGACAAAAACGTAAGATAGGTAATATAGTATCGGTAATATACTATTAAAAAACACAAAACAATAAAATGTTGGAAGATATTTTTAGACAACATTTGTTGTGCTTCTCAAATAATTCTGTACTGAATATTTAAGATATGCTCTACTTACTTCAAACTGACTCAACTTCCATGCAGTCAGTTAACCAGTTCCAAGATTTTTTGTGAGTCTATGTATAAATGTAATGTATACAAAACCGGGACTGTTGCACATTTTTAAAATAATTTTAGAAGATTTTGAAACAATTCCTAACAAAAAAGTTTGCTCTAATTGCAATTAAAAACTAGCCATAATAAGCAGTAGAATTCTTTCTCCTTGTAAAATAATTATTTATTGTATGTTATTAAGATATGTTTTTTCTTCTCTTTTCATTTCATTAGTAATTAAATCATTGATCTAAAATGTTCACACACATGGTGAACAACATTGGCACCCCATGATCATTTTATATGTGCAGAAAATATACTCATAGTTTTGGGCTTACAACTGAGACACCCTTTTCAAAGAGTTAGGGATGATATGGTGCTACACACTTATATTTTAAACAAAACAAAATTGTGCATGGATGTGTGTGTAGGGGGGTAGTGTATTGCTGTGGGTGTGGAGGCAGGAGTGTGCAAATGTTTATTTGGGAGGTGGGGGTGGATGGATGGATCGATGGATGCATGGGTGGGTTGTGTGGGGAGGGGGATGTGTGTAAGCTACACAAGTTATATATAGAGAGAGAGTGTTGAATGCTGTATTGGAATGAGTCAGAGTTATGTCAGACCTTGGATTATGGTGATATTATTGAAATGTTTTGATATTACTAATAACTACTGTAAATCCTTTGTTTTCAACTTCTGAACTGAGGTTAGCACCAAAAGTTTAAGAAGCGGCTACAAACTGTCCCTAACATATTGTGAACACTCAAAGTCTCACACTTGATGAAAAATAATTTTTGAACAGGAAGAATGTGGTACATTTGCTAATGTTTGAGTAGTATATGTATGAAAATAAATGTGTTGATTTCCTTCTGAAATAAGGCTCTTTCTTAAGACAATTTTTTTAGAATAATATCTGATTTTAAATTAACAACTGTGTTTTGTTTTGTTTGAAGGTTACAGTGAGTCCTCTAATGGAAATACAGAACCATCAGAGTTGCCATCTTCACAGCAGCAGCCTATGCAATTGGGAGATCAAATGTCTTCTGGCCGAGATGTTGCTGAGGAAAGTGGATCTTTGCTGCCTGTGCCGGCGCCGGTGCCAAAAGGTGAACAATTGACTGATGAAGAGAGCGATGAACCTATGGATTATCCTGACGAGTCAGGGAATGATACAAATGAGAAGGTTGAAGAATCAGAACCTGCTCGTTGTAAAGATGTTGATCAGTGCTCCAGTAAGTAGCAGAATATCTTTACATTTTTATTCCTACTGTCATGGTTGTTGTACTTCTGGATAACCTGGAAAAGTCTGTTGGTAAATCTTAATGCATTGGGCAAAATCAGGGAATATTACAGGTACCTAGTTACTTACTTAGCCTCGTCTTATGTGAAACCTCAGAACAAATAATTTATTGAGAGACCACTTAAATAAACCTAAATAACAATATTATATACTAATCCCCTTCCTAGAAGTTAAATTAATATCTGTGTACAATTGGCATTATTTGATGGCTCTATGCATTTCAGGGACATTTCAAGGAAAAGAACAATTGTTATTGTATGTTTGTTTAATGTACATTTCATTAAATTTTTATTTGCATAATAAGCCACTAAATCATACCAAAATGGTTCTGAATACTTCAACTAAAAATTATTTGAAATATATATTTTTTTATGGAATAATATTACTTAGCAGACACCAAATAATGCATTGTTACTAATGAAATAATAGGACCATGTTACATTTTAGAAAGTAACCATTTATTTGCTATGAAAATTCTCCATGCAATCAGGACATACAAGTTCTTCACATTTTTTGCAAATGTACCTTGTACCACCCCGGTGTTGTTTGTCATGACATCTTGGTGCTTGTTTTGCTTGAACTTTTTTAGGATAATGTCCTATCCCATCGTACCTTATACACTGCGATGCTTTCTTCATTCATCCCTTTTCTTCTTATTCATGGGTTCCTCTTCAGCTGATGGCCAACCCCTTTTCCTAACATTTGCTCTTGTTCCCATGGCAATGAGAGGCGAAGCCTTGGATGTGAGTAGAGGAATTCTCTTCACCTTTTCTCGATAGCATATCTAGGCATTTACAAGGTGCATTTTCAGTAAATGGAAGAACACTCTGAGATACCATTTCTTACTTTTAAAGCCATGAGGATAGTGTGCGATCATTCTATCCAATAGATTCACACCTCCCACAAACATTGTACTCTTCAATTGCAAAGGGCCTGGGAATTGAAATTGTTTTCTTTCTCGAATCTTTCCATCATACAAGAGTCATGTTGGAACTGGATATTGCTATTGAAAAAGCTCACCTTGACAGATCTTTTGTTTCATTATTTCTAGGTTTTTGTGAATGTTAGAAATTCTATTTAGATGAACAGTTCCCACAACTAATATTTCTTGAACCTTAATATTTTCCAGGTTTGGTAGGGAAGTTAACAAGTTGTCTATAAATAGTTTGTGATTCTTGTTGTCATGTCCATGGCATAACGTAACAACTACGTCACCAATTGTAATTATGTAAAATATATATGGATAATGTTATTACATAAAAGAGACAATAAGAAGATAATACTATTATACTAATGTGCTAGAAGGGACAGAATGCTATTCCAAGAAAAAATATATGATTTATTCTGTGGCATCAGTTGATACTAGTGTGCGAGAAGTGGCCAGTATGTGAAACTGTTTTAAAAAAATGTAGATAAAAAAGTTTATTATTTTTATTTCGTACTTCCCTGTACATTATCTGTAAGGAGGGGGGGTGGAAAATGCAGGGAAAAAAAAAAGGTTTTGGGTTTATTTTCATTTTATTATTGTTTATTATTATTATTATTATTATTATTATTGTTATTATTATTTAGTATATAACCTTAATTTTCTTTTATCATAAGGACAAATACACAGGTCATACATGACCAAAGCATATTTATCAACATCTTTTTGATCGTAATTCACATCTACCCTACCCCCATAAACTTTCAAGCTATTCCAGTTGTTAAGATGACTACAGTCTTCTTCATAATCTTATTAATATTGAGATCTTTTAAACTTTTAACAGTGTCATTGGAATTACTGCATTGCTAGAGATGACAATGGCGATGATTCTCACATGGTCCATATGCCACTGTCTCTTGGTAGTTTCTACCAGCAGAGCATTTTTTGTGATCTTCTTGACATACTTCTCTTAAAGGTTTTTTGTGTTTGGTGTGTCTATAATGATCAGGTAGGCTTGCCTTATCATCTTGACTACTAGAACCAAATCAGGCGGGTTGTGAGGGGCGGTCTAGTCTGTGAGAATTATTCTGTCCAAGTCAGCATTCATCATTTTCAAGAACGTTGTTGTTGTTGTTGTTGTTGTTATTATTATTATTATTATTATTATTATTATTAGTCTGATTTATGACTTAAGATGTTTAAGTCAGTTGATCTTAAAATCTATGGCGGGATGCAACCACCTTCCTATGGAGCAGATCTAGGCACTGTTCGTGCCTCTTCAATACTTTGCATAATATGTGGGCTGTTTCTAATAAAGTAATGTCTTGCATTGCCCAGTCTTTTGAATGACCTGGGAGTTGAGCCAAGTTCCTACACAAATTTTGCAAATCCCAGAGCGCCAATAACTATCGAGACATGATTTGAAGCCCCACATTTGACTGATCTTGATATCCAAGCTCTTGCACTTACAAAGTTTCTCTGCCACCTTAGGATATGACATTTGATCACACAGCGCAGCCGCATCTACAAGTAGACACATTTTTTCCCTTGAAATCTCGGATAGCAGTATCCCGTCTAATTTTAGTTGGAAGAAAGAGAAAGCACTTATTCTGTCCTTGTTACTCTTCAACATACTGCAGACACTTCACAGAAAAGAGTAAATTCCTGTCTCTTGGAAAATTGAGGTTTCTTGGAGCATTTACTTAGTCATTTTTTTGTGTCATTTTAAGGAAAGTATATTTTATTATTTTTTATTAATTATTTTCAATAATTATTCATTAATAGTTATTTATATTTTATTAGTATTTTTAATAACTTTATTAAAGTTTTCTTATTTTTTTCATTTGCAGAATCCGTAATAATAATAATACATTATTGTTGTTATAAATAATTAAGAACTTGGCGGTAATGTTTCACGAAAGATCTTTCTGACTTCTCTCTGAGCTGGCTCTTATTGAATAATAATGATTGTTACGTTGCTGTTAATAAATTGATAAATCAGTTATAACATCGCTCCACATCTTCAGTGTTACATTTTGTTTCTTAAGCATACTGGACAGAATTGCTTAAAGAGATGTTTATGCCCACTCATCCCCCAGTCCACTCCATCCACTGAGTGTTAAAAGATTCCGGCATGTGAGCCGCGTACCTTTTAAATTCTTGAATGGGAAAAACAGAAACAGGAAAGTTGCTGCAGTTTATGACCTGACAGTTGCCTCCTCCTCTGCTGTCTTGACGTGCCAGGCATGTCTGTCTTGAAAAGTGGCAAAGAGACATG
Source organism: Gryllus longicercus (assembly GCA_038098605.1). Lineage (NCBI taxonomy): Eukaryota > Metazoa > Arthropoda > Insecta > Orthoptera > Gryllidae > Gryllus > Gryllus longicercus. The sequence goes on from JAZDUA010000074.1 coordinate 1,483,800, forward strand.
GTTGCCACATTACCAAAACAAGTACAGACATGGGTTGCAAGTTAAGATAAAAGACTCTGTATATAAAAATGAATGTTGATATATATGAGCCGTTAACTCTGACACCATGTGGCCGATCCCCTTGAAATTTGGGACATCAGGTGTTTTTCACCCAGAAGGATTATGTGCTATTAATTTTATTGGAACTCCTCTTGACGGCGCTGTAGAACAAAACTAAATATTCATGTCAAGTACAACCTGCAGCACTCGGCAGAATTTTTGATTCTATATAGTTAAATAATTACTAATCAAACCGTTCTTGGGCATTAAAAACTGAGGTTTTGAGGCCAAAGGTATCCTTGAGGTATCCTTGATTTTGAGGCCTAAGGGAGGGAGGGAGAGGGAGGGGGGATCAAATCCGCGAAAATGCATTAAAATTGACTTAAAAAGGTAAACAATGACTTATTAGTCGAAATTGTGAACAATGTAAGAAAATTATGTATAAAAATGGGTCATTTCGTTTTGTCATAACAAATGAATTTTTATAGCAAATGGCATTGTACTAAAGTAAAAAGAAAAATGACATTTCATTAAAGTCCGCCCCCTAATTATTACTAATAGTTTATCATAAATTTGTTTTTGGGGTTGTCTGTAAATTATGTTACATCGACGACGCGGAGGGCCTTTGAGGCAGCGTTGAGCTGCGTTAAATATGAGTAGCTGGTTCATAGTTTTGTGTGCTGATATTTTTAAAATCTTTCAACATTTCCTGAAATATTTTCCTTTTATTCACCTTTATACTAAAACATTACCATATTTAAAAATTAAATCAATAACATAATAAATTAAAGAAGTTTAAATTGTTGCAATAAATGAAAATAATTTTCATTACTGATTGAATCTAATAGATTACGAAGAAAATATTCAAATCTGATCTACACTGGTGTTCATGAAAATTGCAACACCAAGAAGGGGACATACTATTACAATGAAATTTATTTTACAGAATAGGAATATCACAATATACAAATGCTGTATCTGCTAGGCCAACGTGCATGCCACCTATGCAAATTTAATCATTTCTTATGGATACATGTTAGCAGAGCGTGGTTAACAGTCTAACGAGCCGAATAAATACACACGATTACAAAACAAACAAATCGTATATTCTGATGAACGTGTTACAATACTTAGTGATCAAAAAAACAAGTGAGGAAAAAAAGGTTGAGCGCGATGCGCACGGACAAGTCATGGCGCATGCGCACAAACAAGATAGATGGCGCACAACCGCTACTCGCATTCAAAAAATAAAATTCAAATTACAACACTTCCCCTCGAGTCGGTTGTTCATCCGTCGGTCATGCGTTAATCTTCATCCCTGCTAATTGTACGCAGTGCTTATGTTTGGACTTCGGTAATCCCTTCGTCAGGAAATCTGCAGCTTGGTCTTCAGTAGGCACGTGTTGAGACGAAATTCCTTCTTCTTCAGTACGTCTCGCACAAAGTGATGGCGGATATCAATGTGCTTGCTTTTTGCATGGTACGTATCATTTTCGGCTAATATCAGAGAGCCACGGTTATCGCAGAAGATGATGAGATCATCGAAATAATAGAATCCCAATTCTGAGAGAAACCGTCGAAGGAATATGGCTTCCTTCGCGCTCTCCGATAAAGCCATATATTCAGCCTCCAATGTTGACAATGCGACAGTCCGCTGCTTACGAGAGTCCCAAGAGATCGGTCCCCCGTTCAACATAAATGGATAGCCGGAATAGGATCTCCTGTCACCGGCACATTTACCCCAGTCAGCGTCAGCGTATCCCTTGAAGGAGCCTGGATCTAAACCGTACGTCAGTCCCAAATCAATCGTGCCCTGTAAATAGCGTAAAACGCGTTTAGCGGCTCTCCAATGTTCGGAGCCAAAGCAATTGTTAAACTGTCCAAGGTAACTTGCTGCGAATGAAATATCGGGTCGTGAGCTTGATGCCAAGTACGTAAGAGCTCCAACAAGCTCACGATATGGAAGGCGTGAGTCTTCCGGCGATTGTGACTCGTTCTTCTGCAGCTTGACATTCGGGTCCAGTGGGGTAGAAACGGCATTGCAATTTTTCATTCCGAACCTCGAAATTAACTCCTCAATATAGCCTCGTTGATGAATTGTCACTTGCCCGTTTGATTGCTCGAATTCCATTCCCAAACAAAACTTCACGAACCCAAGGTCCTTCACGACAAAATTAGTACGTAGTCCTGCGATTAGCTCGGATACTTCATCCTCGTTGCGAGAAGCTATCAGAATGTCGTCGACGTAAGTCGCAATGAGAACCACATCTTCCCCTGAACCGATGTAAAACAAGCAAGGATCGGATTTCGATGGTACGGCTCCCAGCTTCTTCATGGTTGCGTCTAGCTTCATATACCAACTTCTCCCGGCCTGTTTCAGTCCGTATAATGATTTCTTCAAACGGCATACCTTTTCACTTTCGCGGAGTTTGTCGAGCATCATCTTCGCCTTTGATCCAATCTGATTTTCGCCTTCAGAGTCTACGATGTCCCGCAAGATTTGTTGAAGATTTTTCGGAGGTTTCATGTAGATTTCCTCTTCAAGTACTCCGTTCAAATATGCAGTTTCGACATCCAGCTGTCGAATCTTCATACCATGACTGGCTGATAGTGATGCCATAAGTCGAATGGTACTTCTTCGTGCTACCGGTGCAAACGTCTCTGTGAAATGTATTCCAGGTTGTTGGCTAAATCCCTGCGCAACAAGCCGTGCTTTCCTCTTTTCCAGCACTCCGTTAGGATGAAATTTATTTCTCAGCACGATTCGCCTGCCTACAACCTTCTGATTATCCGGGCGATCGACCAGATCCCAAGTATCATTCTTCACGATTGGTTTGATTTCAGCTGCAATAGCTTGACGCCATTCGTCTGCTTCTGGACTATTCAGTGCTTCTTTAAAAGGTTCTTCGGAGAGAAGTATCTGGTTCTGCTCATCGTGAAAATCGTTGCTAGGTTCTGGAACACTGTTGTATATCTTCCTCGGTCTTCCTCTCAAACCTGTTCTAACTATCTTCGGTCGACCGCGGCCTCTATGGCTGATTTGTGAAATCTGATTCTCCTCGGAAGCGGGTTCTGGAGAGCTTTGAAAAACGTCTGATCCTGGCGATGATGCTTCCGTCTCGGTGTCATCGTTCGATTCTGTAGAATCTTCGTCATCAGAAGAGTCAAAAATGTGGTCTATTTCCTCAGTAGGTTCCGGATGCCTCGATGAAAACTCCACTTCTCTAAATTGTCGAACCTGCGGTGAATCCTCTTTTCCATCGATGGCCTCTTCTTCGACGGGAAAATCAGTCGATTTACTGTGATCCTCGTCTTCCAAAAAAGTTACATCACGAGTTATCAGAACCTGCCGCTTCTCCGACGACCAAACGCGATATGCTTTGGACTCTTCTGCATATCCTAAGAAAATTCCCTCTTGACCTCGATCGTCGAATTTTCCTTTCCCAGGAGTTCTGTCCAAGTAGTAGACCTTACTTCCAAATATCCTAAGGTTGGAAACGTCCGGTGCTTCGCCAGTCCATGCCTCAAATGGTGTCCTCCCATTCAGACTCTTTGTCGGTAGTCGATTTCTCAAATAATTCGCAGTATTAACTGCTTCTGCCCAAAAATTGTCAGGCAAATTCGATTCCTTGAGAAGGCATCTGGCTGCTTCCAATAGTGTCCGTTTTTTTCGCTCGGCGATCCCGTTCTGTTCCGGGTTGTAGGGCACAGTAAGTCTCCTTGAAATCCCTTTTTTTCTTCAAATAGTCGTCGAACTCACTGTTCAAAAATTCTCGGCCGTTATCGGACTGTAGACATTTAATAGTTATGCTCTTCTCGTTTTCGACACGTGCGGCATAATTGGTAAACGCCTTAAAAACTTCGTCCTTGGACTTTAAGAACTGGATCTCACACCATCGTGTACTGTTATCAATAAATTCGACGAAGTACTTCGATCCACCCAACGATGCTGTCCGCATGGGTCCACAGGCGTCCGAATGTATCAGGTCCAGAGTGTTTGTCTGCCGCTGCGACTTGTTGGGAAAAGGAGCCCTCGTCATTTTATTTCGTAAACAGATGTTGCAGTTGAGTTTTCCGGTCGTATCTGAAAGCAAAACACCCTTCAAAATTCCCTTTTGAATACCTTCCTGGATATCTCGTATATTCGCGTGGCCCAGACGTCGGTGTAGAAGTTCGAGAGTAACTTTGTTTTCCTTTGGTGCGGTTGCAGCAGTATAAGCGCCTTGTCCAGATTCACGGATGAAATATAAATTTTCAATTCTTTCGGCTTCCAGCACTATCTTTTCATTTTCATCTCGAATAAGTGCTCCTGTCTTTCGGAAAAGAATTTCGAAGCCGTGATCTGTAATTTTACTCACCGACAATAAGTTTTGTCTCATTTCCGGTACATAGATCGCGTCGTTCAGTGTGACATTCGCTGTCTTGTCATGCGCGCGTGCGACAAACTGCACTTTGCCTTCGCCTGCCGTGACTGTTGTAGCATTACTAGCGAATTTTACCTCTTCAGGATTCGGCACGATTTCGCTGAAGTAGTCGGCGTCGATGCAGAAATGACTAGTCGCTCCGCTATCTAGGCACCATTTAACATCCGACTGTGACCTCTTCTGACTCGATACGTAAAAATTTACATTCTCCGTGGATTTTTCTTTTGCACTTTTCTTCTTTGTCGGACATACGTTCGCTTTATGACCGAACAGTTTACACTTATAACACCGGATCGTCGCAAGATTCTCTTTCTGTTTGTCGCCGTCACCTTTGTCTTGTCGTTTTTTAGAATGTTCTTTTTTCTTCGCGAGCATGGCCCCTGACGGCGTGTTTCGCGTGACACTTTTCCTCGCGTCACTTTCCTCGAGAATTTTAATACGAAGTGCCTCCGGCGTTGGCAATTCGTCTCGCGACTCAATGGCACACCGAAAATTTTCAAACGTCGTTGGCAAACTGTAGAGCAATAGAATCGCCAGCAAATCTGGATTTATTTCGATGTCCATATCATTCAGTTTGTCTACCGAGTCAAAGAAACTGTTCAGATGCGCGTGCACGTCGCCGTTTTCCGCCATTTTCTGCAGCGTCAAACTTTTTAACAACGTCGCCTTCCTCGCTGGTCCTTTGGACTGATAAGTCTCTTCGAGTTTTATCCACATTTCGCGCGAGGTTGTACAATGTTTAATTTGTTTCAACTCGCTCGTTGAAATCGACAATATCATGTCCGAACGCGCCTTCGCGTCGTTACGTGTCCATTCCTGAATGTTGGCCGCGTTCGCGTTATTTTCACCAGGTTCAGGTTTCGCCGTTCCACCGTTTACGTATTCCCACAAATCATTTTTAGTGAGAACTGCCTGCATTTGCAGTTTCCACGTATCGTAATTGTCTTTTCCCAATAACTCGATACGTCCCACGTTTCCGGCGTTCATAATGGCGGACACAAAGAAAACTTTTCACGCGCGTTCGTTTTTGATCTGTAACACCGCTCGTTGTTCACTTTTCACAGTTTTCGCGAACCAGGGCACATAACCTGTTAGCAGAGCGTGGTTAACAGTCTAACGAGCCGAATAAATACACACGATTACAAAACAAACAGATCGTATATTCTGATGAACGTGTTACAATGCTTAGTGATCAAAAAAACAAGTGAGGAAAAAAATGGTTGAGCGCGATGCGCACGGACAAGTCATGGCGCATGCGCACAAACAAGATAGATGGCGCACAACCGCTACTCGCATTCAAAAAATAAAATTCAAATTACAACAATACACATCCACCGATTTTTAAGTAATTCCGACCATTCCTTCTGGGTGTTGCAATTTTCACAAACCGGTGTATATTATTTTCTAGAATCCAATTAAGTTGGTGCTGTAGACTCGGAGCATTTACGACGGCGAGTGCACAGCTTGTCAGAATTATTATCGCCTACGCATCGTTTAACTCTGTGGAAAGAACGCTCTATTGGTTTGTACGCATCTCTTACGGGTGAGACAGTGCCAGAGTGGAAGTGACACAGTAGTTAACGTTCTTCTTCACAGAGTGCCCCAATAGCACTATCTTCACTGAGCAGACTGTCTTTCGCGCAGGATGACCCCAATGCCTTAGTATTTCGCACGTGGAGAGGCGGCGTACGCTGTGGTCGTAAGCGAACTCAGGGAGCTGTGACCTCTTGAGATTACTGTGGGCGCTCAGGCTTTCCGGTTGAGCATTTTTATTTCCTCTTATTTTTAGATTCTTTTCAGTTTAATCATTATAAATTAATAAACAAGGTCACTGAAAAATTAAATTTTGTTGCACACTAAATTTTATTTTAGAGCTTTCTAACCCACTTGTAAAATATTGCAGCAATGTTTAAAAACATAGATGGTTTTTGATCGATGCTTTATTAACATGTTTTAATTTCGAACATCGATAATTGGTAAGATCGATGTGTTATTATCGATGTCACATCATTAACTGGCACCACCAATAGAATTCAGTACCGGCCGCCACTGGAACATAGTAACCTCAAAACTCACTAACCTTGCATTTATATGTAGGCCTATATACGTAGCTTCAAATGTTTTATCCATTCTATTGTGGCACCACTCTAAGCCAAACTTGTCAATGCAGCATATATGTTGCATTCCATGTACTGGCAGGGTTGCCAGAATACTATCACGCCTTGTCGCCATTTACAATGCCACATGTCGCCAAAAGTCGCCAAGCATTCGACAGATGTCGCCATTAAACCGCCAAAGTTCAAAACGGTATAAGCGGTTAATAAAAAACACATCTCATTAAAAATGCTATATTTTATTGAAAAAATGGATGAAATGTATTATATTTTAAACATTAATCTATAAAACTCTAAAACAAAACAAATCCTTGTCCTTTTGCATTTCTGACATTTTCGGCTTGAAAGGCAAGGTCTGCTGACCAGTCGGCAAAGCAGACATGTTGTTGTTGTGAGTACTGGTTGCAGAGTGCTTTTGCAAATCTCCGGCGTGCGCTCGCATTGCTGATTTGCAAACTTTGCAATATCCCTTCGACTGATCTTCGGCATAACTTGTCAACCATCCTAGAACAAATTTCAATATTCTTAACGTGGAATTTTTTTAAAATAAAAATGTTATATTATGCCCATAACCTATTTTTGAGACATATTGTTTGCAAATCAGAATAGATGTTACCTATAGCCCAGGTTTCACGTTCCCAATCGAGCCGATATCCCCTGCTACCACTAACTTTCGGCATCTTTGAATGGGAATCAGCCAAGTTAAGTTAATCAAATCAAACTCAAACTCATAGCACGATTACCATCCTCTACTGATGAAATAGCTCAATAATACACTATGAGTGTTATTAAACCCATTCAGTGTTTAATACCAATAGTGGCAGTGTCCAACATAACAGTATTCAAGAACAGTAGTACCAACATAACTAGAATAGAATTACTACATCATTGGTTACATTCAAAAGCTTTGCTTTTTATTATCGCAGGCATATAAATATGAATTGTTTAATTAAAAAAATGAAGTAGCCAAAAAATCGCCAAGTCGCCAAATGTAAATTTTTGTCGCCAATAATTGAGAATAGTCGCCAGTTTGGCGAGAAATCGCCAAATCTGGCAACCCTGTGTACTGGTCGCGCAAGTTTTCTTGATATTTCGCAGCGGGGGGTGCGGGGAGAGGAAGGCTCTGCTTACGTCACAGCATAAAAGAGCGTACCAACTGTTAAAATGCACATAGCGCGCTAAGGCGTAGGATGAACTTACGTAAATTATAGCAATTACTCCGAGTCATCGGAATAGCTGTCGCGTTCACTTTCACTGGCCGTGTCTCCAGCAACATTAACAATAATATCGTCGATAGCTACTTCCAAAATTCCATCTTTTTGCCAATATTCCGTTTCACACTTCTGTATGTGTTCGCAAAAGCCTTTCCAGTCTGCAGATGTGACAGTGGAGAATGCGAAGTGTGTAAGTTCACGGAGGTGTTGCACTGACAAGTCTCCAGTGACATTATGTTCCCTAAACACTCTTTTAATTTTAGCCCATGCTAACTCTATGGGATTGAGGTCACAATTGTAAGGTGGAAGACGAATAACAGTATGACCCCTTTCAGAAGCCATTTTGTCTATTGCATAAACCTTTTCGCTCGGTTTATTGGCCAGTATGAGGTCGAACAAATAACTTTTACGCTGATTGTGATCACAATCAATTCCCCTCTTCCTTAACCACTCTATCATTGTCAGTTTGGTGTCGTATCTTGACGGGACTCTTTCGGCTTGTCTAGAATGGTAAGGGGCATTATCCATAACTATGACGGATGCGGGTGGTATATTTGGGAGTAATTGCATATTGAACCATTTTTCAAAATTGATGGAGTTCATTTGTCCATGGTAATCCCCCTGTGACGTGTTCGCTTCCATTATTAAGTTAAGTTTTATTGCACCAGCAATAAAACCACTTCGAGAACCTGCACTAACAATTATGAGTCGTTTTGCAGAACTGCCCCACGAAGTCACTCCTAAAATATCATTATCCTTTTGCCAGCACTTTCCTGTGGTCATATTATTGTCTATCCAAGATTCATCTAAATAAAAAATCTCCCTTCCTTCCTCTCTAAAATGCTTCATTCTCACCAGGTATCGAGATCTCCAATCTACAATATCACCTCGTTCTAACAGTAAATTCCGTTTGTTCTGAACTTTCTTCCAAACGAATCCCATAGATTTCAAAATGGTTCGAAGTGATGAAGGGCTCCAATTCCAATTGATTTTTTGTTTCAGCACTGGTAGTAGTTTTGTTATTGTAGGAACGACTTTCTGGACAGTGTAAAAATCATGAATAGTGTCCCTGATTACTCTCTTATCGAAATCGTCCAACAGGATTTTCCCGCGTGTTCTTGTTCTGGCAACAAATAAAAAAAGGTTCATGCACTTACCATTCGCGACAAAATAAAACATAATAAATATTTCCAAATACGAAGTGTCATGTATTTCATTTAATAAAAACGACAGTAGTACCTCTTTTTGCCTGGAGTTTCAGGTGACTGGTCTGGGTGAAAAACCTTAAATTTTTTTATTCTATTCACTGATGCAATGCTTGCACCCGTGTAAATGGTCGCCCTCTTTAAGGCTTGGTTAAGAGGGGCAAGGAGCGACTTGTTCTCTTTCTCTCTTTGACAACAGTCTACCACGTTAGCAATAATTTTCCTCTCCGCACTATGAAGAGTGTGAATACGGCGAGTGGTGGCGTTCTCGGAGTTTCCCGAGAGGGCCCTGGGACTGCGTCTGCCATTGTTGATCTTCACGTAAAGTTGTGAAGATAACAGTGATCAAATGTCCAAATAAAGATTTCTACCAGATAAATAAGCCAAAGTCGTATAAAAGGAAGAAGCAATAAACTAGTCAATCAAATAACAGTAAACCGTAATCGTTAAACCAAACCAAAAGCCAAAAACGTCGTAAAGTATGGGAACAATATATTAGCAAACCACTAATTAACACACTTGCACGAAAATAACTTCGACTGTTTTGAATGTACGAGGTGGGAGATGGTAGCACTGTAAATTGATACGTGCCGTTCCGAGTCGGACCTGAGAATTTCAACGGGCCGTGCTATTCAGCGCTGGGCATGAGTTAGGGAGCCCGTGTATCAAGAAAACTTGCGCGACCAGTAGAGAACTCTTGATCGCAATATGATAATAAATCATTTTATTTATACTTTTGAGTGTTTTTCACCGTAATGCTGTCAGTTCTTTGCTATTTGAAAATACTCTTTGTCTTTGGGAGATCCCTTCTAAGTTGTCATTGACTTGTTTCTCGTTTTGAATATTTGGGTTGCACCGACTGATTCGGTCGGACTTCCGTGTAGTTCTTCAATGGCACGTCAGCTCCGTGGTAGCGCTAGTGTAAATAGTGAATCGATTTCGAGAGAGGGAACCCCAGGTTTTTGTGAAGAAGCATTCATGCAACTTTCTAAATTGTATATGGGTAATTCCACGCCAACTCCACATTGCATCACACCAACCCATCTCAGATCGAAAAATTAAAGTTATTTTCTTATTTCTTATGCCAAGATAAGCCCAAATTTAAATTTTCAACCATTTCCGATGTAAATAGCGTTTGTGAGAACAATTATCGATTTTTCGCGATTTTCAAGCATTTTACAGCATCTTTTTATAATTATCCATTATTTCGATATTTTTTAATGAAAAAATATGTTTAAACTACTATTTTTATAGGAAATTTTCCGCAGAATTCGAATCTGTTAATGAAAATATTGAATTTTTTTTCTTAATATGACAAAAATTGAAATTTATGATTTGTATTACTTTATTTTCAAAAATTAATTTTAGTATTACAGTACAATTAAAAAGTTAGTTTCTTATGCTTAAAGTACGTGAAAATAAGTGTACATTACGGTACAGGAAAATTTTTTTTGGGGAAATAGTGTTTAAAAGAGTTAAACGCAAGAAATACAATAAAATCTCTTTTCTAAATGTATTTTATCATTTTTAAATAACCTGTTAGTATTTTCTACTACTTTTAGACTGTTTGGATGACTTCGGTGGTGTAAAACAGTTTTTAATAAAATGTGCGTCCTGAACTTTTTTGGGAAATACGTTTTACATGAGTTAAAATTTTAAAAAATCGTGAATAATTAATCGATTATTATTGTTAAAGCAGATTAAATTATAAATAGTACAAACAAATTTATAAATAGGCACTTAAAAACTTTTTGATAAAAGTTTTCATTTATTACAATTTTTAGTTGAATAATAAAACATTGTTATTTATAAAATTATTAAAATTAATCTTTTATTTTCTTATTTCATTTTCTTGTTATTAATTAAATCAAACACCAAAGAACAGTGTTCTTGAGTACTTATTGTTTTACATTGAATAATATGCTCAGAGTAAGGAACAAATTCATGCAAATTGCGAGTACCCGGAATTGTAAATACTTTTTCAGTTTTGTTTCGATTCCGATATTCATCGACTTCAGCTTTTCTAATAATTTCACAATGGATGTTTTTAATATGTGCTTTACAAAATTCTAATAATTTGTCAATATCTGTGATTTGATTTTGACGACGTCTACGCAAGCTTTCTTTTGTTGCCTCTCTCTTAACAGTTGCACCCACTCCATCGTTCTCCGTTTTCCCATGAGAGGTAGCAAAAAATGTCCAGGTAGCATCAATACTATACAATTACTATACTATCAATACAGGGCTCAGGGCCAGTGTTTCTAACTACGGGAACGCCCCTCCATTCACGTCTCCTTCTGTTTGATTAAGATTAGTGAGACACACACAGTACACATTCCTGCAGTTAGAAACACTGCTCAGGGCCCCTATATTTGAAATTAGCTTGCGATCACGCGCCAGATTCTGAACATAGCCATGTATAATTTAAATGTTTAATACGTTCATAGGCCCCTATTCTCCAACATTTTTTTACTTTTTCTATGGCGTAATGAGTATTTCTTTCAATTTCGTACAGTATCATGAAGAGAGGTATTTTCTTCCGATATAACGATAAAAATCGATTAATTTTTCACGATTTTTTAAAATTTTAACTCATGTAAAACGTATTTCCCAAAAAAGTTCAGGACGCACATTTTATTAAAAACTGTTTTACACCACCGAAGTCATCCAAACAGTCTAAAAGTAGTAGAAAATACTAACAGGTTATTTAAAAATGATAAAATACATTTAGAAAAGAGATTTTATTGTATTTCTTGCGTTTAACTCTTTTAAACACTATTTCCCAAAAAAAAATTTTCCTGTACCGTAATGTACACTTATTTTCACGTACTTTAAGCATAAGAAACTAACTTTTTAATTGTACTGTAATACTAAAATTAATTTTTGAAAATAAAGTAATAAAAATCATAAATTTCAATTTTTGTCATATTAAGAAAAAAAAATTCAATATTTTCATTAACAGATTCGAATTCTGCGGAAAATTTCCTATAAAAATAGTAGTTTAAACATATTTTTTCATTAAAAAATATCGAAATAATGGATAATTATAAAAAGATGCTGTAAAATGCTTGAAAATCGCGAAAAATCGATAATTGTTCTCACAAACCCTATTTACATCGGAAATGGTTGAAAATTTAAATTTGGGCTTATCTTGGCATAAGAAATAAGAAAATAACTTTAATTTTTCGATCTGAGATGGGTTGGTGTGATGCAATGTGGAGTTGGCGTGGAATTGCCCATATAGAAGAAATCATCTGTAAGCTACGATTTAATGTACATTGAAAACATATAAACTACAATAATTGCAGTTATGTAAAAATAAATATACTTTGCATTCAGTCATTTGCTGTCACTTCATAAATATTCCATGACTAATTATATATCTTCCAAGCATTAATGTTACATCCATGTGGAGAGAGAACTTCGAATTAATAGGGAAGTTTTACATAAAATATGATATTATTGATGCATTAAACGACATTATGTTCGTTTCTTTCGAGCGTGTACTGAAAATTCTACGATTTAGAAATGTTAATGCAAGAGTCTTTCCGATAGCTGCGTTTCACCAATCACAGCTCTGATCACCACAATTGGGGTACAATTTTAACGATTCAACGAATCTGTCTGAAAAGCGATCATATCACTGGTTGAGCCACGATGTAAGGTAGTTTTTACACCGTGTGTTCAACCAACTGTTGGGGTCCCTCCGGATGCAATCATAACTCGCATTTACTCAAATACTTTGTAGGGATATTAATTTAATGTTAAAACTAACCTATGTTCATTAACATCTAAGGGAATTAACCCTTAAGCGGGCGCGCCGCACTTAAGCTTACGATAGCGTGATTTTTAACACACGTTTTCCGTAGATATTTCGTGTATTCTGTTTTGAGTTAATTTCACACATGTGAGGAATTCTCATCGCTTTGTCAATCGTGTAAGTTGCGCGAAGGTGTAAGGTCTGTTTGGCGACACTCCGTGCCGCGCGCGCCCGAAATGTAAGTAGTATTACTCGCGCAACGTTTCTTGAACGATGGATTGAAGAAATGCGGGTAGAGTGGGGGTATTAGTTACGTAATCTGCCATTAGATTTTATGAAGCAATGTTGAATCAGTAATGCCTTCGCAACTTTCTCATTAATTTGCGTTCTAACTTTCTCAGGAATTTGAGGTACCTCCTGTGATGAATCTTCACCTGCTTCGGTCATTTCTTTACATTTTTTTGACATAATCACGGCAGAAGTGCTCGCTGCGAGCTTTGGCCTACACCTGTTTATTGTGCCAGAGAGGGGGATGCAAGGTCATCGGTCAAGAAAAGTTTCGAAAGTAATACTTATTCCTTCAGCTTTTTCTTTCGCAACTTCTCCAGCTTCGACATTTTGTCTGTATTGCAACTTAAAATTACTTTGCGGTGCAACTGTATATATAATATGCAATATGGATGAAATTCCAAGTCTTCTGCAACAATCTTCTGATGAATTCGTTGATTTGTGAAGTGATTTTGAAGGAGAAAAATGAATTTATTCAAAAGATGAAGGAGGATCATTCTCTTTTTCCTCTTCCTCTTCCCCATTGCGTCTTTCAGCGTCGGTTGAACACAACCTCTCGTCTGACAATTATTACATAAAATTAAAAAAGAACAATCGTTCGTTGCGCTTTGTGCTCCCTCTTCACTTCTTTTGAAACATGTTCTTACAACTGAGTAATCTATTTTCTTCGCGAAAATATACAATATTTCTTCTTAATGCAATATTTATACTATGTATATATATATATATATATATATATATATATATATATATATATATATATATAAATTAAAAGTACTTGTAATTACTTAGTACTTGTAAAGTACTTGTACGTAGACTAAGAAAGACTCGAAATGCCGGGAGATATTCCATCGTGAAGACAGGCACTCACGCGCCCAGAAATAAAAACCCAAGTATAATAAGTACTTGTGAGAGATCAGTAACTATATATATATATATATATATATATATATATATATATATATATATATTACTGTATTCCTATACGTTACTATGTTAGTGTATTAATGTTTCTTAATCTAATGTGCAAAGAAATAATTAAAACGGTCGCTGGAAGAGGGGCCTGTTGAACTATTGGGTCTTTTTCAACACCGTCAAGATTATCTAGGTGGTGTCTCTTTTTTTTTTCTTTTTCTTTCTTTCTTATTTTTTATATGCAGAAATGTATTCTGCGTACGTTATCCTGTATCTATATCCCAGCAAATTTTCAAGATTTCTTCTCTATTCGTTAGGTTCGCAGAGCAATATTCCGTTACATGAAGAGTGTTCCCCAGAATATTTGCACTTTAACCTGTTATTCGAGTGCCGCTTCATCCGTCATAAGTCATTGATATTCCGGACTTATGTGGGTACTTAAAGGAAGAGAGCAAAAAATTTTACCAAATCGTTTTTGAAGAGTGTACTCTTCTGTGAAATATAGGTAAACCACCTCATGATTTGTATTAGCAGTTTATAATTAAAGCAAATTTAAATGTAATAATATTTATAATTTACACCATTTCAATAGTAAATATAAACGTGTTCTCCAGAATAAAGGCCTAAAAGGCATTTTTACTTTACGCAACGTGTTCGAAATTAATGAGAGTTTTATGAAATTAAGTTTAAAAATAATTATAATATATTAAAAAATATGTAGTTTGCAATGGAATAGACCAGTGTGTAGAATGCTATGATCGAAAACTTGCAGTGCGTTTTTCTCAAAATACATTTTTGGAACATAGGCCTTCTAGCTACCGCCTCCATTGTTCCCTTTGTTCATTTATACTTGATTGAACTCTGTTTGCACATTGCATTTAGCCACATTGAGATCTGTTTCTTGTGAAGCCTTTGCACTCAAACATTTCGCTGTGCTGCTGCTTCTCTTCATGATCAGGCCGGTGACTCGCCTTATCAAACCTTCCATTTGACGTGCATTTGGTATTCACTTACTTGTGGGTAGAGTAACACTGGAAGGGCAACTTCTCACCAGTGTCTATTGTCCGATTTTACACTTCACCGATTCAAATCAATATTGCTGAAGTTTCAAAACGGATTCATTTTATGTTTCTTTTGCAGCCCTTTTTATAATGAAACCAGAAATTGTTGTTACACGATCTACAAGACTATCGAGATCATCCTCCCATTTAACATTTTAAGTTATTATAACATATGGGCATGGGTTCTTTCCACACTCCTTATTTCAGTTGTACTATCTAGATCCGTTAGGGGATTAGACCTGCGAAGGTTGATATCGTAACAAGTTTGTTGTCTTTTCAAAGAATTTGATATTATCGAAAACGACCACATATTCTATGAAATTTAGGGTTTCAGAAAGTCTATCATTACCTTTGAATGGAACATCCTCAGACTGCCATCGAGATTTCGTTTTTACGTTTTTAGTCCAGATTTATTTTAGACAGACATTTTCAAGTAAACATATTGAAACCATAAACACATTATCAGAAACCATAATTTAGATTGAAGAATTTTATTAAAATGTTCTCTTAATTGAATCGTTTATTTCAGAATCCCGTTAAACGCCAGATTCTTCATTCCGAGAAAACTGATAAAATGACTCCCAATTTATCTGATTTCAAAATATTTTAATTATAATAGCATTTGATACATGAATATTTTTCATATAAATATGCAGTAAACCATGTGTCGATCCTCTTGGAGCAATAATCCGCCTCTAATGCGTCTATTAGATTTTGGCGTTTGACAGATATCTGAAATAGAGTTTTCAATTACAGAGTTTTTACATTTTAAGGACTACTTTTCTTCTTCTTCTTCTTCTTCTTCTTCTTCTGTCTAAATTTAAGATAAACTGAAATTATTATAAAAATGTTAAATTTTTCTAACATTTAAAATCGTCGAAGTTAGTAAAACAAATTTAAATTATAAATATGTACCAGGTACAAATGAACTCACATGTTCTGTCATTTTTTTTGGAATCTATTTCTACTCTATGTAAGTAAAAGTTTCTACATCATAAGTGGCAACCATTTTCCCCTTCCGTGGCATAGAGAAAAGAATGAGCATAAATGTCAAAAGTGAAGCAAATCAGTTGTGTGTGTTGGAGAAGAACTATTGGAGGGAGGGGGCAAAATGGTAATGGAAGAACGTTAGGAGAAATTAGATAATTGAATAAAGAAGGAAACAATTTTGAGATCGAAATTTATATACATTTCGTTTTACTAAAATTTCTAAAATTCAAAAATGATTATATTCAATTTTAAAGGTCATAAAGTTCTCTACAAAATTGTTTTGTAAATAATTATTTTTCTTAAGAAACTAGTGAAAACTACAAAGTTCTAAAATTTCACAAAATTGTCCTTTTTGTTCGGAAGTTTCCCTAACTTACTAATGGTGGCTGTGATCATTACGGTCACGATTTGGATGGTAGTGAGGCTAACATTTAAATATATTGTTATACTGTTATCCAGTATGCGGTAAGAACCTCCGATTAGCAATTGCCGGTAAGCAATGTTACCGCCTATTTCACCAACCTTCTCTAAACCTCTCCCCATTTCCACAAACGCCTGTTATGTGTGACCGACACATTGTATAGCGAATGCAATACGTAGATAGTGTGAGAAGCAGCCTCGCGAATAGAACATTGTGAAAATTGCCAAGCCTCAGTGGGACTCGAACCCACTTCGTCTGGCTCTGCGCCACCCCCAGCAACTTTGGCTTTCCCCCAGCCACTGCGCCACTGAGGCAGCATCCATTGCCCTCTCGCGACTTAATACGCGCTCCTATCTTTCTACTGGACAAGGTTTCCGTTTAGAGTTAAGCTCTTGTTAGCCAACACCCCAGGAAGACAGAGCGCCTAGGGTCAATCGGTCTATGTTGCAGAATAATCAAAGCAGCATCGCGGCTGTGAGAAGTGAATCTCAGTAGCACTGCGACAGCAATGTTGTTAAGACACAATGCATATCTGTTCAGGAGCAGAAGGGCGACCTCCGGAGAACGACCTGGCAACGCAGCAGCGGAGTGGACAGTGGGGTCCCGGCACGCAGGAGAACACGACGGCGCTGGCGCACTTGGAGTTGCAGCTGCACGAGGGCCAGGGCGAAGAGCCAGTCCTGAGCGCCATGGCCCGTAAGGCCGTTACGTCGTCCAGTAGCCTCGCCAGTCATAATCTCACCAGAGACCGTCCGTTCATGTGTGAAGTTTGCGGAGCTTCCTTCACCTGCCCCAGTCATCTCATCATTCACAATCGCACGCACACGGGAGAGCGACCGTACAGCTGCAATATTTGCGGCGTATCCTTCTCTAAGCACTCCAATCTCGTCGCTCACAGTCGCACTCACACGGGAGAGCGCCCATTCAGCTGCGAGGTGTGCGGAGTTTCCTTCACTAGGCGGCGCAGTCTCATCGCTCACAATCGCAGCCACACGGGCGAGCGGCCGTTTAGCTGCGACGTTTGCGGCGTTTCCTTCACCCAGCGCTCCCACCTCGTCGCTCATAGTCGCACGCACACGGGAGAGCGGCCGTATCATTGCGACGTGTGCGGTAAGCGATTCGCCGAATCAGGCACCCTCTCCAAACACTATCGCACGCACTCGGGAGAGCGACCGTACATATGTGACATATGCGGAAAGTGCTTCACCAGTTCCACTGGATTGATTCATCACAAGCGGAGGCACGCGGAAAAGGGTGAATAATGCGTGACCGATTAGGCATTGTTGCGTGTGGAGTGACTTTGTGTTGAAGAGAATTCAACTTAAATTCGGTGGCATTCGTGAGAAATCATTTGGCTGGACATGAGCTCCGTGCCACATCTAATCGAGGGGCATCTTTCACATGGTGCCACCGCCGTCACTGACCGAACAGCCCGACACAACTTTGTCTAGCGCTCACTTGATTTTATTTATGATTGTTTAAGAGTTGGTGTTAAATGGTCTAGAATTTCGGTGATTACAGCATTCAGTTTTCGAAGGTAAGGTGAAACTAGTTTCGTTAGTTTTAAACCTTTATGTAATTTTCTTAAAATTTGTGGGCTATAGTACTAATTCGTAATGTTAAACTCAATGGCTCATACTGGTACCTGTTTCGGAATAAATTCTTTTTGTAAATATGACTAATATTCAATTGCTATTATTTTTATTAATTTATTTCCAAACACCCATTTTTATTCCAGAAAGTTCCAAAAAGTATGGTAATGGTTAGATACCTGTCTTAAATGTAGTTAAATCGTTAGCCCTCAGTTGCATATGCCCTGTCATTTTCAGTGTGGACCATTCCCTTAACACCGGTCTTTCCCTTCTTCACTAGTTACTTGCAACTTTTAGAAGATTGGAAATAATGCTATCCATGAATGAGTTCTATCCAGAAGCATACCTTCTGAGGATCGAAATCATCAGCTGCTAAATCAAGATCTAAATTCATCTAACTTAATTTTCTTTAAAAATGTTTAGACCTGTTGAGAGTAAAAAACGCAATAATAGAAATTTGATAAAGAAAAAGGCCATAAGATCCACGTTCTCAATGTGTCAAGCAAGAGGGAAGCCTTTAATTTTTTTTTAAATTTGTGCTTGAAGTGAGCACTACTGGAGCCTTTACCTTTTTGTTTTTTTCTCCTGACCTTTTAAAGTGATCTACGTAAGAGCTTTCGTCGTGAAAAGAAAAAACAATTTCCTTTTATATGAAAGCGAATGAAGAGTGTGTTATAGTACATTATGAAATGATGCTGTAATGATGGGTATTAATACAAGAGTGTGATAGCACGATACGAGCGAGTATCGTATACTTCACACGAGAGTATTAATACCCATTACATCGAGTTTCATACGTAACTTTTCTACGACTTATGCTAACTTTTATAAGTTAAACTTTTATATTGAATCGTTTCATGGCAGTTGACATGCCGCATTCAGCCATGGCCACCTAGAAGACAGCTCCCTAATCTACCTGCTGCAGGTGGCTTTGGATTACCAATTTGCCTGCGAGAGAGTACAAAAGTTGCGACAATGATTCCGACGCCAATTTCGCTTTTTCTCTTATTTCTGGAGGTGGCAACTTCACCTCTAATTCACTAGATATTTTAAAGTAAAGAATTGGTAGTTTTTTTTAAGACCAACCACACGACAACAACATATAACACAAAATGACTGGAACGATTCTCAATTATTGTCAATACTTGGTGTGTAAACATCTCAGTGATTGGGCATGAACGTGTATCATAATGAGTATAATTATGCAATGGGTGGCAGCCATCAAATGACAAAATTATACAGTGGGAGTAGAAAAATTATGAAATGTTGAAAGGAATAAATTTTGATATACGAGTTCTATTATGTTAATAAAGCTGGGCAGAATCAATTGTATCCGTATTCATTATTATTTTTTTGTTGAATTTGTAAATTTTGGACTTTTAATGAACACATTTTGAAAAGGAAAAAAATGAAAATGGTAATACACATAATTTGAATTAATTATATATTTTATTAGAATTGTGAATTATTAAATTTGATATAAATTGTGGGTATATCAGTGAATTCTCTTATCCCTTTTCAGATATAGGTATTGTACTGGCTCACGGGCATTTCATCCGCTCATTCTTTAAAATAAACAATGGATGTATTTTTTAGTACCAACAATCAGTCGATTTCAGTATTGTATGACACAGAATACATCTACACAGAAAGGAAAATAGAGGGCGGCTCCATTGATCTTTAGCGAACCACCGCGGACCGCCATTTTGAAACCGTGTAAAGAAACCGCAAGCGTCAGAGACGTGCCAAGGGATATTTCTGAGTGGCCTTAATAAATGTACAAAATAAAGAAACATGTTTACGTTGTACAGACCTGAAATTAATTTACGACGAAGAGCCTCTGACAGGATAAGTGGCTTTAAGATGGTTAAATTTATACAATATTCCTTTCAAGTTTGTTGTATCTATTTATATATCCAACTCAAAAATAAAATATTAGCCTACTACATCAAGTCAAAGAAAATTTTGAAAACAGTTTAAATTTTAAAAAGTTTCGTGTACAATTTACAAAAAGAAATACTAATATTCATTAATACAATGACATGTAGCGAAATTTAAAAAATATACAAATACTACAGTCAGCTTTACAACCGGGAAAGGAGGAAGCTTACAACACAATTACACTACTGAAATTCGGTGATATATTGGAAAATTGATAAAATGTGGAGGCTTAAATGAAACAAAAAACAGGTGGATTACTTTTTCGCATTAATGTTTATTTTCCTTTTTATCTATATTTTTGCTTTCCCGTATACGTACGTATATACGGAGTAATATACGTAGTATAGGGAAAGTTATGTAATGCTGCGTTGCGATTTCGAGATTTCAACGGAAATACACGTTTTGGGGACCCCTGATACCGGGAAAAGTTTTTTTAAAAACATCCCTATGTCTGTTCCTCCATCTGACTGGTGTGTGGTAACAACACTAGCGCCTAAACCGGTGTAGATTTTTTTTTTCAAATTGAAGAAACCTCTGTCAATCTGTCCTGAGTTGATGTTCTGCGGTTTTGAAAAACAGTCATTACCTCATACGAATTCCCTGGGGCATTTTCCAAATTTTCTCAAAAATGGCTCCAATTTTTTTCTTTAAATTTCTTGTTAGAGTATTTGAGCTCAGATTTGGACCAAACAAGTTGACGATACGGCAACGAAAAATGACTAATCGATAGAAGAAAAGGAGATTTTACGACTTGGAACGTGGAACGTTAACTCGTGGCAAAATAAGGAACAAGAAATAATACAATTGGAAGAAAAGATCTGTTGTATCTCTGAAACTAAGAAAAAGGGTAAAAGTACATGTAGAATAAATAATCATGTACTAGTATACCGTGGCACTCCAAAGAGCCAAAGCCGATGTTGGAGTGCTCCTATAAAATTTTTACAGCATATCGAACAAATTGACTACATTGATCAAAGGTTATTGAAGATTGACAATAAATACATGTAATTAGTGTTTATACCCCAGATATCACGAAAAATTCACGTTCCTCTGCACAGACTTCAATACGCGGCAGTAAAATTAGCGGCATAAAAGGTCGGGAGTGAGGTAAAAAAAAAAACAACAAAAAAAACACGTATGATGAGCTCAAAGCTAAAACTTTTTGAGAAGTTAGCCAATATTAGGAATAATAGGAAAACACAAGTATGAGAGCCTGTATGTGTCGACGTTGTGATGCACAATTTTTTAATGTATCGAAAAAACTATGGTGAATGCTAATTCTTGTTGCATATTGTTCCTTCAATAGCCAAAGGGAGGAGGTGTACCCATACTGATATGGCGTCTCAAACTGTCCGCCATATCAAATTCACAATGTCACTTTTATGCCCTCTTGAATTGCGAACGAAAAGCTAATTTTTCGGTCTAATGGTAGAAAATTCCTTTTCATTGCCGATTACGATCACGCCATACAGTTTTGCGTCTAAGTAGCCGCCTACCTGGTTCCAGGATGTCCAATTTACCACTACGCCATGTATCGTAGGTACAGGTATGGCGGTACGTTATCAGAAACCCCGTGCTAAATTTTTATAAATAAATGCAAGCCATACTGATAAGATGTCACGAAATGGCCGCCATATTAAAACACATTTTTTTCAAAAATTTCTTAAAATCATTGGTAAAGCTGGAAAATAATTGTATAACCTGAACTTCATAAATAAATGTATAATTGTATAAACAAATGAAGAGTGAAGTCGATTTGCAGCGTTTTATGACAAATTAGAAGCAATTTAATTTATTAAAAGAAATACAAAGCAGTATTTTAAATAGTGTTTTTTTAGATACATTTAAATGTAATGTCTCTTAGATTGATCTTGAATATATTCTGGCTGATTATCTAAAAATGTAGGTCTGTCAAAAATTATCTTAAACAGACAAAAAACTAGCTGAACTCGTGCGATACATCGCCCAGAAGAAAGTGCAGTAGAAAAAATACGACAGAAAATACTGCGTATCCATGAATATTCTATAACGATTTTAAAATCTCATATTTAACTTTACCTTTTACCCGACACCAATCTGAGGTGTTTGCAATTCTCAACTTGTAAGTGCTGGAAATTGTTGATCTTGTATATTGATGCCCGACTCTCACGTTCGTTACAAATAATATTACCTACGTGGGTAACTTGCTATTGTGTGCTGAACGCCCACCCATGTTTTCCGTACATGGCGACCCGAGTCGGAGGGAATGTGTGTCCTGGTGGATGAGGCGTCTGTTTATTTCCCAACTTCTCTCCGTGTGATACTTCCTGCTTTGCACCTAGGGATACGTTGTTTACGTATTTCGGGCAACATTCCTTGTAGGCTTCAACACCTACATTGGCCTCGGACTCTTCTAGACGGGCAGTCGGGAGGAGCTAACCCACTTCCGATCAATCGGCACGGACTAGGTCTTGTACTGAACTCCAGAGTGAGCCACGGCGGGGCAGTGCTATGTCATCCCCCTACTATATCTCCGTGTCAACCCTGGTACCTCAATGGGGTGTTTTCTTGTTGGACTCCATTGTGAGTGGGGAGCTCGTAGGTGAATTACAATCTACTGTATGGATACTCAGCCACCACCTCAGCCCTCTTCCATAAGGAAGAGGTGACGTTATTGGGAAAAAGGTCAACAGGAATAGCTTTTTCCTTAGGGAAGAGGATAAACCGAAGAAATCAGTTTCTTCTCATGGCATGCGCCTACGAAAACCAAACGTTAAAAATTGAGAGCGCGGTCCGTCTTGCGCGAGAAATCGAAGAGTTTTTCGGAAAGCTCGAGGTGGTCGTTCGACTAAGAAATGGTACCGTTCCATTTGAAGCGCGCATCGACGAGCAGATCGAGAAGGTAATTAAAACTAAGCACATTTCCGGCCTCCAGGAGGAAGTGACCGCTCACTCTACCCTTAAGTTGAGTAAGGGAGAGGTCAACCATGACGAATTTGTGTCTGAGAGTCAGGGGGAACTGTTTAGCTCCTTTTTCAAGTCTGGGAATTATACTAAGTTTTCCGTGGATTCAAACACTTCTTCGTCAATCGATCTGGCGTTCGGAAGTCCATCTTTATTTACTGTCTTAGAATGGACTGTTCTCGATGTTTTACATGGAGGTAACCATTCCCCTACTCTGGTCCACTTTGATATTCGTAGTTTAGACGTTACCCACCCGTCTTGCTGGCTAATCTATCGAGCCGAATGGGATGAATTCAGCAAGGAAATTACAATATCAGACAATTGTTCAAATGCCATCGATGCCTTGATGGCCCAATTCACTGACGTCCTTCGCGTAGCCGTCATTGCAATCCCGAAACCTGCGGGCCGGCTACGACATCTCCCTGTGCCTTGGTGGATGGCCGTAGTGGCATTGCAGTGCGTGTCCGAAAGCGGGAATTGGCGAGGCTCAATAGGTTCCCCATCACCGCAAAACTGATTGAGTATAAAAGGAAGTGGTCCAGAGCTAGATCAGTAATATGAGAAAGCAAGACAGCTTCGTGGAGAGCCTATATTTCTTCTCTTTTTTCCATACTTCTTCTCCTAAAGTAGTATGGTGAAATGTCCGAAAGATCGGAGGAAGACTTTCCCCACTGTCTCAGGACTTCTGATAAATGGAAACCTCACTTCTCCAGAAGACGTAGTGTAGGAATTGGCCTGTCACTACGAAAAACACTTCATTTCCTTACACTAACCTAGTTTCTTGAAAACGAAGGGAATAGAGTAATGGCAGAATGAGCTTTTCACATCGCCTGGAGGTTGATTATAACGTTTCTTTCTCCGTGGATGAATTTTTCTTCTGCCCTCGTCCGTGTGAAAGATTCTGATCCAGGACCAAACCAGATACACAATCCAATGCTGAAACATCTACCGGAAAAGGCAAGTTTTTTCCTCCGTATCTTTAAGAAGATTTGGATGGAGCATACCTTTCCTAGGGCTTGGCGCGAAGCTATTATCATTCCAATTCGTAAAGAAGGAAAGGACAGAAAAAAAATCTACCTACCGCCGAATCTCGCTCGCAAGCTGTGTTGCAAGCTTTTAAAGCGCATGATGAACTTGTGTCTAGTCTGGCGCCTGGAATAGAGAAACTTGCACCTTGTGGTTTCTGGAATATCAGGTCAACCATGGACCATCTTGTCACCCTTTCCACACTAATTTCCACTTCTTTCGTTCTATGTCAATGCCTGGTGGCAATTACCTTCGATATAGAGAAAGCATGTCCCCGCCTGGAGGTTCGGCATTCTTCGTATCTTACATTCTTAAGGGCCGGCTACCACTCTTTTAGTAGCCTTTCTTTCGTCAAGATGCTTTCACGTTCACCTTGATGACAGGGTATTCGCCAGTAACCAGCTAGAAAACCGGGTCCCTCAGGGATCAATTCTGAATGTCACTCTTTTTTGCCATTTCTATCAATAATATAGCATTGACAATTCGAGAGCCGGTGAAAGTATCGGTCTTCGTTGACGACTTTGAATTTTTTTGTTCCTCCAAGAGCATGCAAGTGATTGAGAGGCACTTGCAACTTATCCTCAACAAATTGCTCGAATGGAGCGATGAAACAGGGTTCACGTTCTCCACCTCAGAAACCAACTGCACGCACTTCTGCAGGACTCATCTCCATAACCATCCTGATCTTTTTCTTTGTTGTCCTCTTCTTCCTTTTGTGGACTCTGCAACTTTTCTTGGGCTTACATTCGACAAGAGCTTAACTTGCGTAAATCCATAAATTGAAGGCCCGATGTGTATCACCTTCAAGTCTTCGCATCTAATTTACTGGTAGCTCTTGGAGCACAGATCGTATGTCAATTGCGTTTGCATATGACCCTCATCCGCCCTATTTTGGAATATGGGTGCATTGTCTATGAGTCCATAAACCCTCTGGCCATTAAATACCATAGACAACGCCGGAATATAGGGTCAATGCAGGCGCCGACTCGCCGATGGAATGCCTCTTGGCCGAGGCTGGAGAACCATCTCTAAGCCGAAGTCGAGATAGTTTGATCGCCTCATATGGTGTGAAATTGTCCTCTGTGGAGACTCCCTCACACCAAGCAGTTCTCCAACAAAACCCACCTGACATCGTAAGCCATTAGACCATCGTTAGCCCGTCCTTTGGGAATCCGACTCCGTACGCTTTTACAGAATCTTAAGATAACATTGGCCAACCCTGTGACCTCCGAAGCCTTGTTTCTCCTTGAAAACGTCTGCGACCAATGATAGACCTGAGATTGTCTAACCTCCCTAAATCCTCAACATCCCCAGTACATTTATAACGGAATTTCAAACGACAAAATCTATGTATCCTGGCCATAACACCGATGGTTCCTCCCAGAATGGCCAAGTAGGATGTGTCTTCTATTGCCATCGAGTCACATGCAGTGGACTCTTCGTGCAGCGTCTATACTGAAGAGAAATATGCGCTCATGGAGACACTTGCTTAATTCATGTCATTAAGGAATATTATGATCAGCAGTGAATTCAAAAGCTCTCTCGTATCCTTAAGATCTATCTCGTAAGATAGTGCCACCGCAGGCATCACTCTCAAGCGGAGATTCTTAGAAATGACGAATCTCCTCTCTGCAAGCTTTTTTGGCGTTTTACGAGAGACTAAAATCTGTAACCTTATCTGAGATAAGAAAATACCAATTATTTGACTTTTAGTTGGAGATTTTAAAGTGTTTATCTGACTTTTTTTTGCCAAACCCTTCTTTTAATTGGACTCGTTCTTTTTCAGTTTTTGCTTTTTACTTTCTATTTAAAACTTATTTTAGCTTGACTGTGCGTAGTGATCTTAAAATAATTTGACATGGTCGGCTATGATCTTAGCTGTTGAAGCACTCTAAAACTCAATCAATCAATCGTGGCTCGCTGCCGAAATGAAGAATCTATCTATCTCGAAGAATCCCATCGACCACCAGTAATCTTCGTTCTTGACGTTGAAATTATATTCTAATTAATTTCCTTAATAATACTAATATAATATTGAACAAATTACACTTCTCACATAAAATAGTTCTCGCGGATTTCCCTACTTGAGACTATATCCGTTTACAACTATACGTTCTATCTGCTGAACTATTAGTATAACCATCTAGCTTTACATGTGCTCGCGACGACTAATTATCTTCTGCCAGAATTACGGCTCTAAGCCAAGCTGTTGACAGGTTGCCAGAGGCAGAGTTGCATAAATCGCAGTATACATTAATTTTGCGGAACAAATCCGAGCTCCGGTAACTATCGGGACGGCCTGTGCTTTTACGCCCCACATTCGACTGATCTCGATTTCCAAACTCTTCTATTTAAAACATTATTATTATTATTATTATTATTATTATTATTATTATTATTATTATTATTATTATTATTATTATTGGCGTATAGGCCATTACTGACCACGCTACACGATTAACGTGTGTAAGTCTTCCAGGATCAGCTTTTCAGCTGTATCCTTTGATTACAACAAGGTTGTTACGCCTTGAAGTGTGATTATTATTAATGTATTAGGAGGTGATAGGATATTGGTGAATGGTGATCGTGGACTTTTTGAACCATCCCAGCATTCGCCTTATGGCCGAGGGAAACCACGAAAACCCCGGTCAGGAGGGCCGGCCCGGGAATCGAACCCGGACCTCCCGATTACGAAGTCAGCGCGCTATGCACTGAGCCACTTCGCTTGGTACTGGTACTGGTACTGGTACTGTTACTGTTACTGTTACTATTATTAATATTTTATTTTTAACCTTAAATTATCATAGGTAATACGAGTACTTTGAAAATTGTCGATAAATTCCCGACTCGCGAACGAGGAGGGGATTTATATGAGAATTTCCAAAGCAGGGGTATTTAACTAATAGGACTATTCCACAAATGAAATTATGTCCAACCGATTTCCAAAATAAGCCAAAAAACTGAAAGCGTATGTTAAAATCAGATGTTAAAGTACATACGCTGTTTATTGAACATCTACATAGCGATCGATGTATCTTCCTAAGATAGATAAGTCACAGATTATGATTGGCCTGTAGGTAGAAGCGGTAAGGAAAATCGGATAAAAAGAGCGATAAACTTTTTGAGATTCACTGCCCAGATTGGGGCATTTTGTATGTATAGTTAAACACTTTGTTTTAATTTCACGAGTGGAATAGTCAAATTAAAATCAAATAAATGTGTGCCACTTAATTTTACAGGTGCTTTTGTCATTCTGATTCACTTCCTTGGCATTGTATTCTACATTTTCTACGGAATCCTAAAATAAATTGCTAATCTACTCCATTTAAGGCACATGAATAATTCAAAAGTGCCGCTCAGCGATTGAACGCTGCCAATTGGTCGAGAGTGTAACGTATTGGCACCCACCACAGCTTCGTTTAGTAGCGATACCACCCGTTCGAGTGCGGCGCTGCGGGAGGGCTTATGCTAGTCACGATATTTAACACACACGTATAGTTTCCAATGGATGCCAGCTGTTAGTGAATGAATGCGTGAGAGGATGCTACATTATAGTAAAGGTGGCCGTGGCCCAGTATCCCCCCCTTTGTTATGTTTTCGGAATGAATTCGTTTTATTTCAAGAGGCAATCTTTGTAAACATTTGTGTACATCACGAAATAAACTTGTATAGTGGATTTTTTTAAATAACTTGCATATTGTGTTCCTTGAGTGAATATGGAGTCATAACCATCTAAAGTAGTTTTGTTACTTCTATTTGTTTTTGAAAATAGCATTTATTTATATATCTTTGTTGCTAATGAAAATAATTATTTTGTATTCAGGTGAATTGATTAATGTTGCTCTGGGCTCCATAAAGTACATCTACAGCTCCGTTACTTTGATTTAATTATAGTGGCACTTGACATTTCATCAGCTGTTACGCGTGTTGCCACACACTGGCGTGGCTAGCACGTGGTCAGCACATGGCTGCGGTCACTGGCGGTCATGCGGTCACCAGTCCCCTTGAGCGTTCAGAAGGACGTTCGAGATTTATTAAAAAGATACCTTTTATAAGTCAGGAGGTTCGCTCTCAGTATATTGTATTCGCTCTTGATTTGCATTCATCCTGTTTAAATCCATCGAAGTGAAATATACTTTCATTGGTACATCTCTTTAAAAAATTTGTTTTTAAGAAGCTAGCCGCATTCTTTTTTTGTTTAACATACCGCTCACTGGAGGGAACCAAGACCTCGTCTACCATTTCTTCTTAAACTATATTATTCCATTGTCACGAATGTAACATGCGAATGTAGTGACATAAGATACAGAAGACGTACGTTTGAGAATATCCAGGTATGATTGTGATTACGAGCCAGCACGCCATTGAACATTAGATTTTAAACGGAATGGAATTTTCGTTCAGGACTGTCTTTTGTGGCTGTACAATGTACTTTGAAAGAATCAGTATTTCGTTGTTTAAACCCTAAGGAGTAACAAAATGTATTACTTATAGGTAACACCGGGGTCTCCCAAAAAACCCTGGAATTGTTTTTGTATTATTTGCACATTATTGAATGTACGTGTCATGTAACTATTGATACGCATATTTGGATCAAAATTTTCGAAATATAAATTTTTGTTTTATATTGAAATTAAATTTTTAAAGCAGAGTTGTTAAAGGAAAATTTAAACTGGTGTGAAATTCAGTTTCATGTATTTCTTTTAGATTATTTTTTGTAAACCAATATTATAAATCTGGTCTTTGCATATAACTCATCACAACAGATAGTAATCACAATTTTTTCACACATTCATTGCACAACTTCGTGGAACAAATTGAACAATTCAGTTCTGAACCAGCAGCTGACTTTGGGAAGACACATTTATAAGCTTAATATCTTTTGACATTTTCAACTGAACATATTTCTTACAACATATTTTGAAAGTAATAGAGAACCCAAACTATAAAGATAGGTCAATAGTTCTTTACGTAATGTATATGGATGTATTTAATAGCAATTTTATTTTATAGTTAAGAAAGCAACTTGTGAAAAGAAATGTGTTTATACAGAAATTAATAGTGTCATAAAATGAGTACTGCAGAATCATTAAATCTTAACTTTCAAATCATATTCTATCACAATATCAACATGTTCAGATCATCAACGTATTTATTGTTGAATTGATTTATAACATTATCTATTTATTCTTTAATATATTTAAAATAAAGCCAATCATAACATCACAACTTTATTTTACTCACATACTATTCATTGCCTATACAAAATCAACAACATTCAATTGTTTTCTTATTAAAAATTATTACCAATATATTCCTCCTAATAATTTTTTAATATAACATACATAATATACATCTGTAAAATACTTTTTGATACAATACTTTAAGTTTGTCTCTCTTAAAGCATTGATTAAAAAAAAATTTTAATAATTTCTTCTGTGGATTTATATTCTATAACTATTTTTGCATTACTTCCTCCTATACATTTCCTGTTCAGATATTTGGTTCCAATTTTCATATTTTCATTTTTGGGTACTTCAATAGCATTCTTACTACCTGTAAATAAATTAATTTTTATCTTTTTTGTTGAACATTTTTGATCCTTCTAAAATTTTCTTGGTCCATATTAGTGCTTTTATCCCTTCAGACAAAGCTTCAAGTTCACTTTCTGTTGTTGACACAGTGGCAGATCCACTGAATCTGCTGTTGACACGCTGGCAGATCTGATGGAGGGCATCCCCCCCCCCCCCCCCCAAAAAAAAGGCCTAGAGTTTTAGTTTACCTTCCTTTATTGAGCTTTAAATATTTATTCATGTTAGAATTATGTAATTATTTAAACAATAATATTGTAAAATGTACTGTGTCATATTTACAGTACATTAATAATAAACAATATAATACTAATATGTTTATTATTTAACAAAAATCTATGATGACCCCCCTTCAAAATAATTGGCTGGATCCACCAACAAAGCTTCTTTAACTTGTTTTCTACTCCTCCAGTTTATTATGCATTTACCTAATTCTATTACAAGTCCAGAATCAGATTTTGCATCTCTTGTTTTATCCCAACTTTCATCAGTATATCTTGTTAATTTTAACTTCCTTTTGAAATTATAATAAAATAATTTAGGGTTCCTTTCAGATATTTCAATATTCTTTTTACAGTATTAAAATGTACTTCTCCAGGGTCTTTATTGAATCTACTTAGGTTGCTTACTGCAAAACATATCTGGTCTAGTTTGTCTTTCTAAAAATAACATTTTTCCAATTATTTGTTGATGCATTTTTTTATTAACCTATTTACTGTCTTCATAAATATCAAAATTTGTTGTCAAATCCAGTGGTGTTTTTACTGTTTTCATGTCATTCGTTTTATATGTATCTAATATTTCCTTTACATATTCCTTTTGATTATTACAATTGTTATTACTATTAATTTAAAATTTCATGCCTAACAAAATATTAATAACCCCTCAATCTGTAATGTCTATTTTTGATTATATCTTCCTTCATATCCACATAAATTCCTAAGTATAAAAAGTTATTTTCTTGATTTATATAGTATACACAATGATCATTTACTGACTTTATTAATCTTACTTCTTCCAATATTTCATGTAATTTTTTGTTCCTCATTCTACTGGATTGTTTCAAACCATTTATACTTTTATTTAATTTACATACTTCATTTTTTGATTAAATATCCCTTTGGTTGTTCAATATAATTCTTATTGAAATTCTTTGTACATAAAAACAAATTCTTCTCGTTTTGATTTTACTCCTTTTACAACTGCAAGTTTTAGTAGCATTCTAATTGTTTCCAGTCTTATTGTGGGAGCAAATATTTGTGCATAATCTTCTCCTTGCTTTTGATCATAGCCTGCAGCTAATAATCTTGCTTTAAATTGTAATTTTTTGTGCTTTTTTCTTCTTTCCTGAATATATCCACATACTTTTAATTCTCTTTTTATTACTAGGTCTATTTTCTAAATTCCATACATTCATTTTCTTCATTCTTCCAAAATCTTGTTCTGTTGCTTGTAACCATTCATCCTTCTGATCTGACTGCATGGGATCTTCAAATGTATTAGGAATTGTTACTTTAGATAAATGATGTATTTTATTTATTTTGTCTTTTATTCTTTCTCATCTTATCAAAGGAGTTTGATTCTTAAAATTTTCATTCTCTTCTTGTCTCATTTCTTCACTTGATAATATTTCTTTTATATCATTTGTAATACAATCTTCCTTTTTCTTCTATGTTATGTTCAGTTTCTTTTAATTCTCTATCTTGTTTATTCTTCTCATTGTCATTTCTATATACATTTTTATAAATAAATCTTGAATATTTTTATCCACTTCATTTTTTAAGTGAAAGGTATAATCCATTAACAGTTTATTTATAAATTTGAGCCCATTATCTGAATGTACTTATTTAATCTTATTCTCTCTTTCCCTTTCACATCTTTCTACAAATTGTAATAATATTTTTGTGAGATGTGCATGCAGAATCTAACATCTAAATTGTTTCTTTCTTACTATCGTTATTCGTTCATTAGAATTCTCATTCATTACTACCACAGCATGTTCATTTTTAGAACTGAAGAATAATTTCTTCGATTATTTCTTGTATTATTATTTTAATTCTATCTGTATAATTTCCTCTATAGTTGTTTGAATAATGATTTTTACAATTTATTTCACTATTATTGTTATTCACATTACTTGTATGATGATTAATTTTGTTCCAACAATTTTTTGCTAAGTGACCAAGCTTTCCACAATTATAGAAAGTACCTCTCTTATCATATCATATTATCCTTTTATCATATTCCTTTTCAAAATGTAAAAATATTTCTCTCATAGTTTCATAATTAATTGACGGATTCAATGATATTGCTATGATTTTCTAGCAATAAGAATTCAATACATCTTTTTAACTAATTTGACCATTGAAACATTTGTGCATCATCAACAAACCCGTAACACTCGCTTCGTAACATGAATTCCATCACAATATTTTATTGTTTGTAATTTAGGCATTATCTTCATCATATGTTGGTGGCAGTACATAAGTGTCTTCAGATTCAGGGTATTTGTTGTACCATGATGGTCTAGCAATGGTGTAAGGGTGTTCAATGTTTTTTTTTTTGTTAAGATATGAGTATCAAACTGTTTATTGTAGGAGAGTTAAAATGATGCACATGAACAGTAAAATGGGCTCGGTGAAGCACATTTTGCCTTTTCATTAACATATTGTTATACCACTTATTATTTTTAGACCACTTTGTCCACAAATACCTTTTATTGGGATCTAAGAAGTCTAAAAGCAAGATAGACCAGTTTGGCAAAATGTCCTTTTACAAAATGAAAATGAAGCCAACATAGAAAATTGAAAGTCAAGACATAAAGACTAGTCAATCTGGATAGATATAATTGTAGTAACAAATTGTCTAATCTCTAAGAATGTCACAGTCATCATATGGAATTGCTGTGAAATTGGAGGAGAAATAATTTGTCATTGCAGTGTCAATGGCAAGTTACGACTGCTATAAAAGTCATTTAATTAATATTAAATAATAAGTTAAGAAGTTAAAGTAGTAGTGCAATTGTACAAGTTTTCTGGTCTGGAAATTCAGTGGTATCTATTAGTAATGTAATTAAAATAAGAAGATAAACGAAATATAAAAATCCACTTAGTTTTTTCAATACCTGGCATTTCCAATTGACACATGAAAGCTTGTTGAGCAACCAAATTTTGTTAAATTACATACTATATAAATCAAATAGGTAATGAACATAAATCATTACTCTTTTCATAATATAGTTCTTTCAAATAATTTTTTGTTTATACATTCAATAATAATTATAAAAAATATATTATTTTGTTATGTATTTATTTCAAAATTAAGTGGTCTGACCAGACTTTACAAATTAAAAAAGAAATTTTAAAAAAAAGAAAGAGAAGATGAAATTAAAAAATTAAAAATATATGTGAATATTTTGGGTGGTCTGACCAGACACTGCCACCGCTACTGCTGCATACCCCTGCCCCTTGATTTCGGATGCAGACTGAAAATGTAAAGCAATTTGGGTTGTAATCTACTCTACTTTCAATAACTTAGTAAGTGTTATTGATACATAACTTCATGTGTAAGAAAATTGAAAAGAAAAATTATCGATCATTACTTAGGCTGGGAATAAAAAAAATGTTAATTATGCAAAAGCTCCTTTATGAAAGAAACTATTATTGCATGGAAATTGAATGTAATAAAATTATTATTAAATACCTTCACTTGAATTTCCCTGCAAGCTATAACGGACTAATTGTAGAATTTTTTTTGTAATCATAACCGAAGACAACTTTGGGACTTCCTTTAAATTGCTCTTTTGGCTACCTTTGAGTCTGTTTTTCTTACAGTATTGAAAACGAAGACAGAATACAAATATTGTGAATTATATATTGGTTTTATAATTAATAGTATATAGCATTCTTTACATCAATGAATAAGAAAATATATCTTTCTCTATAGTATTTGAAAAAATATAGCAATGTATATTGTAAATACATAAGTCACATAAATTTCATGTACTGATATATTTTCAATGAGGGTTCTATATGGATGTGCTACGTTTAAAGTGGCACTTCACAACTTTCAACTATCAGACACTTGCACATTATCACAGTCATTAGTTCATCAAAAACCTGTCAATATTGTAGTGGCATTAAAGTTCCCTTGGATTACAGTCTTCCCTATCTCTCTTTGGTACTTGACTGTGAAGTGGCACTACAAATAAATCAAAGTATATGCTAATATTCATTTTTAATATATAAATCTCTTCATCAACATACATTGCGATGTAAAAATTGTATTCTCACTCCATGATCTTTTGCAACGTGATATTTTAAAAGCAATTTGTAGTTCGATTCTCTGTGAGTTTGTAAATGCCAATTTAGGCATGTGACGCCCTTCATAGCATGTGTCTTTTTATTTTTGATTTTATATTTTTAATCAACAATCCTTTTTTGAATTTTTTTCAATTTATTTTGATTATCTTTCAAAGTAAACTTGTTTGCAAAATGTTATAAGTAAAATATTTTTCATGCAATTATTTTTTTGCTCTTTAGATTTTGTATGATCTTAATGAAGAAAAACTTATTAATTAAAATGTATTAATTTTGTACATGATTTGTTGGTAACAGAGTATGAGAGACATTATATTCCTGAGTATTAGAGTGTTAATGTTAGAGATACATGGTTTTCCATTGCCTTAATAGTACTATTAAAGAATTAAAATCCTTTTATCAGGCAGGGTTTGAACTTTTACCTTGTAGATCTTCAATGGCATGTTTGTGGGCTGCCACGAGGGTTATCTTCAATTATTGCTAATAACAGATGTAATTGGTTTGTTATAACAGACCATAAAACCATCTGTAATGTTGTAAATAAAAGAGACGTTGGCGGTGAGAAAAATGTGCTATTTAAGAAATAATGACAATTCAACTACTTTTCTTGTGCATAATTACAAAGAAACTTTTTTCATGGAATGAAATTGCTACAATTTCCAAAACTACATTTCTGATCTTTTTTTCTCATATGAATCCAGCAATGTGGGTAAATTTCTCTGAGTACAACAGAATATTCTATAATTATTATATTTAGTAGTAGCTACATAAACTCTCTTCAAGGGCTATGTTTTCCATATACTACTTTTTGGATTGGTTTATAAAAATGTTGTTTTGAATTGTTTCAGGGCAATTTTAACATGGGTGAATCAGTTTTGTCTGTATGCTGGAAACACCACACCAGTGAACTTGCTGCAGTTTATAAAAAATTATTGGAGAGTAATTTTTTGGTTGATTGCACTATATCTGCTGAAGGTCAGAACCTCAAAGCTCATAGGCTGGTTTTATCTGCTGGCAGTCCTTATTTTCATGTAAGTTAAATATTGTTTTAATATTTTTTCTCAAGCAGGCAGAAGATTTCTAAGCCCAAGAAAATGCGCACAGATTGTATTTGTTCCCCACACACAGTTTTTTTACTGTTTGTTGGGAAAATGAATCAACCCAGAAAAGCCAAAAAATTTAAAATGCAGGCCCACAATAACACTACAGACAGGTTGAAAATAATAAATTATTTTTAAGTCAGTAAAGCTCATGCTGGTCTCTGAGATCCAGATAAATTACTCTAATTCAGTTTTTTTCCATTAGATTGTATTATTATAAACATATTTATTATCTGTATCTTTTTAATAATTTTGCTTGCAGCTTTCTTAAGAAGTTATTAATTCTTATTTTCATAGTCAAAAAAACATTTTATTTACATTTACAGAAATAATTCCACACATCGTCTTGTTTAAATCTGTCTTTCCTCTCCTTCTATTCAACTCCTCCTTTATTGTTTCTCCCCTGTTAATGTATTTTACAGGGCACCAGGACAACCTCTCAGCTCACACTCACCATACTATAAAAATCCACTTTTGTGTAAATCTCAGTTTTTCTGTATTCTTGTGTATTTCCACTTCTGGAAGTCATCTTCTTTTGGTTGTCATCTTGAAACTCTTATAACATTATGAAAATGAAGATAATGGTAACACATACTTACAATTACTACAAATACCATAATCATACAATTAGAGCAAATTACATTCTTCAAGAATTTAAAGTTCTATTCATGAGAGTTAAATGTTTACTCGTTACAAGGCTATTTAAGACTTTTGTCATTATATCAGCTTCCTGGTTCTGATTTCTTGCATTGCAAAATAAAATTACCACTTTTTTTCATCTCTAACATAGTAAAACTTTATGGGCTTATGTGTGAGTTCTTATGTAGAGGAAAGATTTTCAGAGTTACTGCCCAAGGACAGGGAAGGTGCTTTCTCTATCTTTGAACTAAAATAGCTGCATCCCCCACCCCGAAACCTCATTGAATGTGAAAGGGAGGCCAAAGATATTTTACTAGGTTGCCAAATCGCCACAAGAGCAGGTGCTCCCAAACTTGGGTTGTGCGATGAAATAGCCAGTATATTTCTTTGACTCTTCAATGTATCTTAATACCCTGTTTAATGCATTCATATGTACTTCTCTTGAATCTTTATCTTATTGTGATAATTTACTTGCTGTAAATGCTATGTCAGTTATAAGTCTGTCAGTTAAGTGCTCTATCAGTTATAAGTTATCTGTCTGTAACTAATCAACATCTACATGAAAATATTTCCATATATTTTAATTTGTATACTCTTTGTGAATCCTATTGATCTAAAGATAATCCTATTACTACTAGTGTCTTATGTTGTGACGTATCAAATCTCTTCAAAATATCTTCAATATAGCTTCGAACCAATTTTAGGTATGTAGTATCATTGAAACTTCTCCAACAAAACCTGAGAAGAGGACAAAAAAAGATATGGAAAAGAAATACATGAAAAAAGAAAATGAGAGTGAAATATTTCACTTGCACCAGATAGGTGTTTATACCATGGATTTCTATTCGTGTAAGACCAAATGTTATAAAATGTGTATGTACACCAAAACTAAAGAGAAGAAAGGTTCAAATGAATCTCTTATTAGTTTTCTTAAACATTATATGGACAACTACATACCTCAAAATCTTATAACCGTACATCTCTTCAGTGACAACTGTGCAGCCAAAAAAAGAACCTTGATGGCCCAAATTTTAAACTCACATACTGCATCAGAAAAGTTTCTTCATATACATCACTTTCATGAATGTGGATGTACATTTATGTCTTGTCATTGAGCCTTTTCTCAAATTGAGAAACAAAAATATGTCATTGCAGAGTAATGAAATAACACGGCAGCATCAGCTTCCCTGAAATTTTAATTTGTTGGAGAGAACCAGTGTATACTGTTAAATTGCAAATGCCGCCTACAACCATTCTTCAAGAAGGTCATCAAGAATGTACCTGAGTCTTTCAGAATTAGCAGATGTCAAACCTTTGTTTATGAAGGAAGAGTTGTCTCCGTTTCTACTGAGCATAATCAAATTATCAGCATCAAATTTTGTGTATTGAAGCATAGCTCCTTCAGTTGGTTTCACTCATAGCAACACTGAGGTACTTCCTGTGAATTATAAATTAAAAGTACAATGATGTGAAACTGTTGTAAAAGTACATTCTGCAT
Organism: Gryllus longicercus; assembly: GCA_038098605.1. Taxonomy (NCBI): domain Eukaryota; kingdom Metazoa; phylum Arthropoda; class Insecta; order Orthoptera; family Gryllidae; genus Gryllus; species Gryllus longicercus. Next base: position 1,520,880 of record JAZDUA010000074.1, read on the forward strand.
GTGCACATTGACTATTACAACAATCTACTCTCTACAGGCAACAAAAACCTAAAAGAGGAATTTTAAACTCTCACTAACATTTCTTTTGTGTATTAAATGTACATGTTCCGAAGTTTCTTCAATAAAGTACATTTGTTGCATATTATAACTGTATAGTTAAAAATTTGTAACTATTTTTTTGTATTAACTATAGAAATAAATTATTTATATCCAATTATTCATGCTTGAACCCATTGTAGATATTTTGAATGCAAGAACCAGATATATCCTACACATATTTATCTAATTATTACCTATTTCCACTGAAGGTTATGCATTTATATTTCAAGGAAAGTTGGATGCATAGGCTTCCGCGGACGGAGTTTGTGTTATCTAGGCTATCCGGGATGAGCCGCGCCACTGACATGGTGGCTAACGTTTCGGCCTAAGTATTGTGGCCTTCCTCAGAGCGTACTGCTGCATATTACACACTCAAGGAAATGCTCACATTGTTCCCTTCCTTCAATGAAGTTAATAGCATGTAGGTGTATTGCGAATTAAGGAACTTGTACCTTATTAAAGGGCTGAAAGGCTACTTTCCTTTATTTTTTTTAACATCATAAATGAAATCTCAAGTTATGTTTAGTTAATTTAAAGCAGTCTGTGATAATTTGTAATAAACTAGTCATCTTTTTCAAATGTATATTTTGGTTGTCAATATATTTTCTAAAAAACTAATAGTGATTGAATGCAAGTCAGTGCTAACTTACATTTGTTGGCAGTGATGATTAATGCAGCTTCATTGGATTGAAGTAAAAAATTGCTTCTTCAATACTAGTAACATAAAAACAGCATTTTAAATATCATCAGATAACAAAAGTTATGCTATCTACATTGCTGTTAATGTATATTGTTTTCAAATATTACAAAATGTTTCAAAGGTGTTGGAGCAAGTAATGATTTTAGAGAAGAAATGCTAATCTTTCTTCCTGTTCACTTTCTGTATTGTTCTTTAAAGGAGCTGTTTAGTGAGGAGACTGGAAAGCATCCATTTGTCATTCTCTTAGATGCATCATTTGATACACTAAAAGCAGTGATTGATTTTGTGTACCGAGGGGAGGCCCAAATTCCAGAAGGCAATTTGAAATCATTTCTGACTCTTGCTCAGTCTTTACAGATCAAGGGCCTAAATGCTTTTACTCAGGATTATGTATGTAATGCAACAGTGCATGTATTATTCTACTTAAATTGTTCAAAAATTTTATAGAATGTGTTTTCCTTCTTTCAGGAAAATAACCTATCTAGCAGTACTACTGAGAATGTTTCTCAAGAATCATCTGAGAAGAATCTAGTTCAAGGCATTAATGGTAGCCAAGGGGACAGGCGTGAAAGTTATTCTTGGAAGCATCCCCATCATTTTGTTGACTACACAGAGGATTTGCCCACAAACTCTTGTGTTCCCTTAAAAGGTTGTAGTGCCTTGTATGATGAAGTGAGGCCAACAGCAGTGATGACACCTTTGCAAGAACAGTGGAGACCTGAAGGTCGTGATGATGTTTCAACAGCCATGCAAATAACAGTAAAAAATGAACCTGTGTTTTCTGCATTTTCAGAAGTGAGAAATGAAACGTTGTACAATGTTGAAAGTGATGAGCCCATGTCAGGGAATTACACAAGTCATATGGTTGGCAGAACTTCACCTGTGCGTGGTGAAGAGGATTTGAGCCTGGTTTCAGGTATGTTGAGTATCAATATTTGTTGTATTTACTATTTCAGAAAAAAATGTCTTAACATAGAGAAGTTGAAATTTAGGAGTAGTCAAGGAGATCTATCATATTTTAATAACTTTTCAGGAGAGCATTTTAAAAGTACATGCAATGCATCTGTGAATCCAGGCTTTAATCATTTTCATTTAATTGAAAGGTGTGTGCTGAGATTTTTGAACCTTTGTAGTGTTCATTTCTGAGTAATACAGTATCTCTAATTCCCACAGCAATTTTCATGGTAAACAGAACAAATTGTGACTTGTCCAACTATGTTGTGAAATGTACTAAACAAAATATCGATACTAAACAAATATCTTTCTTTCAGTTCCTATCATTAAATGACACACAATCTAACTGATTCTCTCATCGAAAAAGAAAGTCGACGTAGTATGCATGTATTGTAGTGTCACTTACCCCAACCGTTGTATATTGATATTACATTTTGCTTTGTGGATACACTCATAATAAAGAACAAGAAATCATTTTCAAAGAACATTGTGTTTTCAGTTGCAAATATGAGACAAGCTATATTTCATTATGTGTACATAGAAAAGTTATGGAATGCATTTTGAACTAAATGTTGTAATTTAAAACCACAAACACTTGTGCAAACTTTTCTTGTATTGAGGCACTCAGTGCAATACCACCTTTATTACAGTCCTTAGTGCTCTTGTGTAATGTCTCGTAGTACTGTTGGTGTAGCTTCACTGGCCACACTAGTACCCCATAAAGTGGCATTGACGGCTGTTTCAGTACTGCTAACTTCTGAACCGAAGGATGTCAAACTCACCCTCAATATTCAAAGGGATGGATATTCAGAATGAAATGCACTGTGTGATTGATAATTACTTTTTTTGTCACTCTTTCTTCATTTTGTTAGGTTTGGAGCTCAGGGAATATTACGCTATTCTGCATAAGTGATCATTTCGCTACAAATTATTATTTTTTTGACACATAATGTAGAATTATTGTTTTGTAGTAAAAACAAACAACCTGAATAACCCTGATATATTGTGAATAATTGGAAGACTTATTGGGTATTCACATTACAGTGAAACCAGGTTTGATATTTCTTCAATTTTACATTTATTAGTACATTGTTTCATAAAAATGTATCCCCTCTTCAGGTTTTATCAATGGTTGCAAGACATTTTTTAAATGGCTATAAAAAATACAAATGTATGAACAATTTAATACTAGTATCCAACCAAACTATTATGTAAGTATCCACATAAGAATACATACCACATAATTTATCAAAAATCAAAATTTCAATTTAAAAGTTACCATTGCAATGCGTTTTAAGATTAATTTAAATATAGGAGGATATTGATTGGAAATGAATATAGTTTTGAATAACAATCAATTGTAACTTCTGTGTAATAGTCAACGATATCAAAACTAGTTTCACTGAAATGTGAATTACCCCAATAGGTCTTCCAACTTTTTTAAATATAACCAATAGCTTTTTTTAAATATAAAATAATAATTTGTGTTACATATTGATAGGACAAAAATAATTAAATTTTTTGCAAAACACTGTTGCACTGGCATAAGAAAAACTTCAAAAACCTTTCAAAAATAAAATAATTTCTTTCAAGCCTGAGTTGTTAAAAATGAATGAGAAAGTCAAATCACTACTTTTATTCAATTAATTCAGACAATAATATATTCAAGCTGTATGCACGATAGTAATAAGAAACATTGCTTAAATTGAATAAGATGCGCTCTATCATCTATTTTTTAAATAAATTGTATCAGAATGAGATGATGATGACGGTAAAGAAGATCGTGATCATGATGACAATAACAAGTGTAACATTCAATCACTGAGCGAGGGTGTGAAAGAAGCTTTGCCTTTATATTCATCTCCTTCGTGGTCATGTGACCACAGCAGTAAAAAAAAACAAAACATGATAACAGAAAAAAGTGACGGAAATGCACAAAATGAAATAAAAGATTAAATTCAAACAATAAAGGGTGACCTTTGTCATGAAAATTGATTAAATGTCCAATAATCAAATACGAGTAAAAATTTGAACGTAACAGACGAATCTCTACTAGGAACTCCTTTCTTGTAGTTCGTGATCCCCCTCACTATCTTAGTGGTCAATCAATACTTCTGGTACTTCAGGAATATTTCTTCATTCCAGTAATCCTAAATATTATTGCAGTATGAGTAACATACTAATTTCACTCCTCAGGTGTCATGTAAAAAACTTCAATATTTGTGTATAATTGTTAATATAGAGAAGATGTGATATGGTGGAAGTCGTAATACTGAATGACCATTTTCTTTTAGAATTTCATGAACAATAAATAAACCATACAAAAAGAAAATATTCGATACACGTTAAAAAATTGGCTCAATATATATAGTTTTAAAACTTATTAAAATATTTCTTTAAAACAAGCCTTTTTAACTGGCTGCCATATAGTGTACACAGTTGGCTCAAAAGAACAACTGTGGCAGGATCAGATATACCTTGCTCTAACAAAGTCTGAAAGATAGAACTTATATTATCATGATTAATAAACAACATACCAAGTACTTACCCGACAAGGTGGATAGTTCTACGTCTGCAGAGAATGCTCCCACGTGTTCCTTTCTCCAGCTTTTATGCTCTTGCTTTTCATTTCATGAGTCACCTACAGTCTTTTATCATCTTTTTTTCTTCCTCACTGACCTTCTCAGTAAGCTGAACGTCCGATGTGTTTGCGGTGCACGGCGACCCGTGTCGAAGGGAATGGGTGACCTGGGGATTGAGGAGTCTGTGTGTGCTTTCTCGTCCATTGCCTTGACGCTGGTTCTTTGTGGGGAGACTCGTTCTAGCCTTGTTTGATGTGCACTGGTGAACCCTGATGACTGAGAGGAGGTTTCTGCGCCTTGCGCCTTGTAGGTTCCAATGCACTTTCTTTGGCCGCGGTCTCTTCTAGACGGACGGACGAGACCTAACCCACTCCTGATCAAGCAGCTCGGACTAGTTCTTTCTCTGAACTTCTGGGTGAGCGAGAGGGTGGGGCAGTGCTTTGTCATTCATCTATATCTCCGTGTCAGCCCTGGCACCCCCCAGCGGGGTGTTCTCATATTGGACTTCGTGGTGGTAGACGAAACCGTATCCTTTTTATGGAGTATAAAATGAACTCCTTGTCCTCTTCCGAAAGGAAGACAGGTTGTTACGATATAACAGTTGGCTTTAATAGTTTTTTTTTTTCTCATAGACCACGACATACCAAAGAAATCTCGTTTTCTAATGGCATGCGCCGAGGAAGAAAAAACTTTTAAAAATGTCAATGCAGCCCCTCCGGCACAATCCATAGAGGACGCGTTTGGTAAACTCCAAGCGGTCGTGCAACAAATAAATGGTATCATTCTCACTGAAGCTCACACCGGCGAGCAAATAGAGAAGATCCTTCAAACTAAACATTGACAGCCTCCATGTGGAAGTCACCATGCACTCAACAGTTGACCATTGTAAAGGTGTGGCCTATCATTACGACTACCAATCTGAATCTGAGCCCTAAGTTCAATTTGTTTTAAGTCAGGTCGTCACGTAGGTGTTCAGAACCACGAGGAAAGAGCATGGGAGAGAGATCCCCTCTCCTACTCTGATCCGGACGTTCAATGTCCCGCCGCTGGCAGAAGGAATTTGTTGCGGGTTCTGCAATCTTCGCGTGGGGCAAAATGCGCCTAACCCTTTGCGCTGGTACAAGTGCATGAGGTTTGGCCACGCGCAACAACGGTTTATCGCAGAAAGACTCGTAGGCGCGAATCCACACACCGTAAATTGTTGCTATAAGAGCGTTCTAAGAGTTAATACAATTATAGTTATAATAAATTACCAGTAATAATTATAATAATTAATAGACTGAATTTTTCTTTTCAAGATCTGAAGAATCCGTATCATTACTCTTCAATTATTTATCTACTACTTCTCTAGTTTGCAGTAAAAACTTATCTGAGTCAATGTGAGTGAATTATGAATATTGTTTCCAATACATTTCGTCCTTCGCCTCACGATCGCATGTACATAACTGATTTTTGGAAGTAAATGACAAAATAACATCAATTTTTCTTGTTATTGGTTATTATGTCCGCTATATTATGATGTCAAAAATGTAAAAATGTTTATTGTTGCGTTTTATTACCTGAATACAGATGGAAGTAAGCGTTTTTATCAAGAATGTTTAAGAAGATATTCGCCAAGCTTATATGCTAAACGAATTGCACAGTTTTACCACGCTGCGTTGCCAACAATGCTTTGCTTGCTTCTGTATAATTTGCTGCGAATACTGTAACAGTCAATTTTTTCCTGTTTGTTTCATTTTTAAAAGTAAGATGTGATTGCTGCCCTGAACTATCGAAATGAATGCTGATATTTCCCACAGGAGCTTTGTTTGAATTGGTTGAATTAGACGTTTTCAATTGCTGATGTGTTAGTAGCGCAGAAATTGCAATATTTTAATATTACATAGCTATTTATAGTAATGCGAGAAAGTCTGTGCTGTTGTAGCTCCACGAGTTAGTTTGGTTGTGCCAGCTTGATAGTTACGCCACCACAACCGCATTTATTTCATAAACTGCAAGAATAATAACTTTAATTTTAAGGTAATAAATTAGTGATTAATGAGTACTATATATTTCAATTAGTTTAATGTGATTGTAATATGGTAGTTGTGCCAGCCTGATACACCCTGTGATATGGTGGGACTAATTATCCATGTTATTTATATCATTGATAGGTCCATGTAGGTTGTCAATCACCTGGTATTTTATTGTCTAAATTTTTAAAGTGATATTAAAACATTTTAAAACACCATAAAATATATTTTTTTAAATTAAAAAGTTTAAAAAATATTTTATATAGTGTTTAAAGATGTCGTTTTAAAAATGTAGACAACAAAGAAGTAGTCCAACTATACTTATACACGGACCTTTCAATGATATAAAGAACCTAGTTACATCCTTTTATCAATCTACACCGCAACAATTCAATTGCAAACGAATTATTCATTCCCAAATTGTCAAGATCTGTGGTTAAGCGCCACATGATATTACAAGTGTATTCGAAAAAATTGTCCTTGAAAACAATAGCAACACAATTGCATTTTGTCCATGGGGCGTTTATTCCATGGAAGCAAGGGAAGCATGGCTTCCCCTTACATTTCCAAGGATATTTTACATCTAAATACCTCTTGACTAGTAATTTAGAATCATTTACTTGCATTCCAAGTAAAAACAGTTTAAATTGGGCGCGTCCAACCTTATCTTTCCAAAATGGTCACGTAATTATTGTCACTAATAAGTGTAGAGTTCGCCTGTAAAGTTCTTTAGAAGCACTGGGCTGACTGCATCAACGGCATTTTTAATTAATCAGCGCCATCTTTTTACAGGGCGTTGACTGCATTCATCGTCTCATAGGGTTATTCAAAATGATTGTCGAGGTTTCAAAATAATCATAACACACGGGGTAATTGACTTAGAAGTATGAAACTTATTTTATTGTGAACTGAAACTGGATAACGCATTTTTGCAAATGCTCCATATGGGCGCTCTTAATAACTCGGCACACATCCACCCGATGGTCCCTTTATTCACAAACACGCTCCGATTTCTCAACACTGATGCGTATGAAGCTTGTTCTGATGCGCTGCTTCAGTTCCAGAATATTCGTCAGCAGAGGAGAGATAAAGACTCGATCTTTAACATATCTGCACAGGAACAAATCACATGGCGCGAGCTCTGGTGAATGTGATGGCCAGGGCAAGAGTATCGGTCACGGTCCGTCCCGCGTCCGATCCACCGCTGTAGAGGTTGCTAGTTTACAAACGCTCTCACGTGCCTGTGGAAATGTAGTGGTGCGCCATCCTCCTGTAGTAGGAATTCGTCACTTTTGTCTTTCAACTGAGGTAACTACCATTCTGAAAACAGATACCTTGTAGTGGATTGTTAAGGACGACGGAGATAAGTTTCTCTGATTCAATACACTTCCGCTCCTGGCAAAGCTGGACGTCCACTGCTTCGCCCTTTACACAAACAACCCGTGTCCACAAATGAAGCATACCATCTGCGAATAGAGTTGTCGGAAGGAGAGTCCTTTCCGTATTTCGTTCCAAAATGACGCTGGACTATGCAATGGATTAATGTTGATGATACTCAAGAGAACAAAACGCGTCTTCCTTACTGCTCACCGCCACTTTTTAAGCACTACTGTAACTGCCATCTGGCGTTAACTCATGTAACTATAGTCGTTGCTCCCAGAGTTTGTCTATCAACCGCAGCAACGTTTTCTTCGTTTTCGCCCAATCAAAATGCAATCCCTCTGAAACGCGTGACTCGCGTCGGCGTTTGGGTCGCCCATTCGCTGTCGAAGGTGTCACGCGGTCAAGCTTCTCGACGCTTCTCCAAATTTCCCTACGTGATTGATTAAACGCTGTATTCTTTGTAAGTTCACAAAACCTCGTACAAGAAGTAGGTTACTGGTCGTTCTTTGTTCTGCAAGCTTTTTAACGGGTATTATTTCCGATCTGCGCGCCGCGAAATGGCGGGCCCTTCCTCGTTGGGATTCGGCGACCGAGGGACGGTAGCGGCGGATGTCTCTCTTATTCTACAGACGAGGCGTGATAAAGCGCTCTCCTTTTGTCTCCAACGGCCGAGGCAGGCTGGCTCCGAGGCTGTTCACTGGCGCGCGAGCTGTCGCGTGGCGACGCGTAATGTGCGGGGCTTTTGGGAAGGGCTGGCGAGAGCTGGCTGACGCCTAGGCGCGCTGCATGATATGCGTGACGGCGTGAATTGATTTCTCCGCGCGGACTCAGCGACGAATGACCGGGGTGGCGTGTGAAAAAGTCCATTCTCGAGAAGGGAACAGCAACTCTGGCGGAACTGAATGCGGCGGTTATTTACAATCGGTCTAAGGGGTGCCTGGAGTCGAGGACGGTCATAACCTCCTTTCAATTTATTATTATCAAAACGAAACTTGTTTATTTCTAGAAAACAGTGGTATATATTGAATTAGTCTACATTTGTAGTGTATAAATTTAAAAAAAACTTAATATGTTTGTAACAAATCATGTACTTCAGCCTCCGAGTCGATGACCCCCATCTCGATCAGGTTTTTGTCCAGTTTCCGTGATCCATTGAGCAAATGCTGAGATGTCCCCTTCCTTTGCTTCTGAACGTAAATGCAGCTTCGCTATGCGCACGTTTTGTTCAACTCTCCTTTTGCTTGTAATGGTAGAAGTAGAGGTAAGGGCGAGTTACTATTTTGTTACAGTGCAGAAAAATCATACCTGCAATTCGTTTACCGATGCAAATAAGTTTTCTATTACTCGGAAACGAAAATGTCTATATTTTTCAAATATTGCTAATCTCGCGGTTTTTAAAATTTTATTTTAATTTATTTACCTCTAACTTTTACTCATCTTTCAACTATTTATAGTTAAAATGACGGGATGGGATTCTGGAACTCATGAAAACGTGCGCAGATAATCTTCTCCCCCATACGTCACATACAGTCTTTACTGTTTTTTATCTAAATAAATCTAAATCCAATAAAGGTTTCTCAGTTTGTTTTTAAAAAAAAGATGATCATCATGACCAGGGGCGTGGGGGTGCGGAGCATCTCAGTATACATTTGTCCGTTCATTTCGAAGCTACTGTCAATCAAAGATTGGATATTGTATTAGGAAAGAAAACATTTCTGAACGAAAGGACGTTTTGTAGATGAAAAACTGATTTCATCAAGAAATTCAATAAAATGAAATTTTTCAAAATCTTGAGACCGATATTCTATCTGAGTCACTATTGTATCAATGTACACTGAAACAGCTGATTTCCGTCAGAGGCAGCTGTGAATAAATCCAAGTACAGATGTACATCACGGTGAAAGTTTGTGCATGAAGGGGATAGTGCACTTTCTCTTGTACGCGTGTTGAAGAGTGGTATTTGTACAAAAATAAATGTATTTTTTCTGAAATATGGTTTTCATTCTCAAGAAAACCTTTGAGGAATAGCTTAATTAATCTCGTGTGTTTTGTCTCATTTGAAGGTTACAATGAGACCTTTCGTGGAAATATTGAATCATCAGAGTTCCCGTATCCACAGCAGCAGCTTACGCAATGGGGAGATCAAATGTCTTCTTGCCAAGATGTTGCTGAGGAAAATGGATCAATGCCGCCTGCGGTTTTGGTACCAAAAGGTGAACAATTGACTGATGAAGAGGGTGAAGAACATATAGATTATCCTGATGAGTCAGGAAATGTTACAAATGAAAGGACAGAAGAAGCAGGTTCTGCATGTGGGGAACAAAACCTAGACTATTGCTCAAGTAAGTAAAAGAATATCTTCACATTTTTATTCCTACTATCAGGATTTATGCACATCTGGATTACCTAGAAAAGTCAGTAGGTACATGTTCTGGCATTGGAAAAATCAGGAAATATTGCAGGCACCTAGAAGAATAACCAAATTAATGATGAAGAAATTTAACAAACGCATTAAGGTTTATTGCATTTATTCGGTGTTTTATACAGGTTCATTGAGTTCTCGTTGCTAATACGCCGCAACCTTGTCCCCTATATCATGTACAGACTGAATTTGCCAAAATTGGATACTCTTCATCTTATAGTTCTGTAAATAATTAACGTTAAACTTTGGACTATGCACGTGTGCTCGTGTAACACGGGCTACAGCAAGTGAGCGAGCGGGCTCGCCACTTCTCTGGAAAACGCGATTGCTAATACTATCCTAAAAAACCGAAAGCGAGCACAAGTGCGCGAGGTCAAGTCATCACAGTCCCTCGCATGGCGAACAATTCATGCGGAGAGATTACGACTTTTCCATTTCCAGGGGATAGTATTTACGCCGTTCACACTTATAACATCGTTTTCAAGTCTCTAGGCAGTTCCTGCACAAATGCAAATGAAACCGGCAATTGTTTTCTATGGTCACACGAAGCCTGTTTTACAAGAACTTGCTCAATTAATTTACGTACGAAGGCCAAGACAAATCCGCATGTTGCAAGTTCATCAAGAGCGGTTTTCTGTAAATGTGTCGGTTGGCATTGAGGATGAATTTATCCTCGGTCCTCATTTCTCACCATAACGTTTAAGAGGCGTTTAGTATCTGAATTTTACAACTCAGGTATTCCCAACGCTTTTGGAGCTGGGGTTGATGAAATACCGAGTGTATGCTACCGAAGTCGAGGATCGTGATGACCTCCTTGGGTGCATTGACAGTGTGGCGGAGGAAATAAAGGTATAACCCGGAAATGTGCGCGTCACAGAGGCCGTGCAGCGCTGATGCCTAAGATCTTGCTTTCACGCAAGAGGAACACTTGTAGAGCCCCTGTTACATAGCTGTGTAGCAAATATCATAAATAACACTTAAATAATAGTGTTTTTCTCTCCTTCGGAATTTGTTAGATAAATAGGCAATAATAGCGATAGGGAACAATAATTAATGTAATGTGTGTGGTACATTTTTTTGCAAAATATGAACAATGATTGACAAAACATTTTTTGTTTAAAAATTTTGAATAGGATTTATATTTTTTTTTCTTGGCAGTCATGGATAACTTAGTGCACTCTATCAACGGGTCCTGTATGAGCAACAAGGACTGTATCACACTGTATATTAGCTGTAAGGCACTGGGTTGGAAAACGGTGTTGTTTTTTATATGTTTACTTGATTTTTTAAATTTCTTGGTGAATAATACTTTTTATATTTATTTAAAATAAAATACAGATTTCCTCATATGGATAGTCAAATTGAGTACATTCAGTACATCAGAAGATTAACCTATTACTCTCCCTCCTCCCCATATTTGAAGATATCAAACTCACATTAACATTACCGGAAACATACATTTCCGATAATGTAATCATGTTTCTGTAATATAACAAATGCATAGCAATGATGCCAACGCAAGTTTGGATTTTACCATGCTACACTGTTGAGCATTTTCTGAGTATACCTATGATATGCACTATAGTCCTGTTAGGTAGCAAATGTTTTATCCTGGGAGGATATGCGCCCCCCCATGGGATATGCCCCCCCCCCCATCCCGTGCAGATCCGTGCACTTCGTCTGTGTGTATTGAGATGAAATTTGGGTTTTAATTAATATTTCGATGCAAAATTATTTTGTTATTTTATTTGAAATAATTTTAAAATCAATTAAAACATTTCAGTTGTTTTTTTTCTTTCTCACCTACTACTTTGAGTACGCAACGTAATTATTTGGGGAAAACTATTTTTTTTGTTAGAAAAACACTACCGAGCCCTGTTGACGACAAAGTGGATACATTTTGTTCCTATATCTAATAAATTAGTTCCTCTAACACGTGTAGTCAGATTCCACGTTTTGTGGGACCTTGATTCCGAAAAGTTGGCTTCTTGGTAAAAATGTCTGTTTCTGCACAACAGTTGCAGTCAAACTGTAAGCACCGTTATTGATATTCCCCAATTCTTCCAAATGATGTCGCTGCCCCTTATTTTTGAATCTTTTGTTTTTTTTTGGGATATGTTACAAAATGCTGGAGGTACATACATGCCCCCAGTATTTTTCGAAAAATTTCCAAAAGTTGCGCTAATTTCTTTGTTTATTTTTTTTTCAAATGTTGGCAAAAGATGTTGAAAGAAATGGCATATGTTGGATTTTCGTTCAATTCTCTGAATTTGCATAAATTGCGAAAGTTTAAATTTTTGGCCGTCTTCTTACAATGACAGTAATGCAGATAAAACTTTCTGTTACTGAATTTTTTCATCAGAATCTTAACTTCAAGGTTATACAGTTGTTTGAAAAATAGTAGTTTTTACGCAATTTTGAGTAAAAAATAGACAATTTTTAAACAATTTCTTTCTCCGAAACTGCTCAATCTCTTTTCTTGAAATTTTTCCTGGTATTTAGCACCACAAATACCGAAAAAAATGGTGGTGGTTCAATTTTTGCCTAAGTATTTTCTAAAATTGCAAATCTCTAATATTGCAAAAGTACAATATTGATGATAGAGATTTTTTAAATTAATTTATTTATAGTTGCATCAACATTGTGGTCATTAGCGACTATTACAGTTACATTATTATCCTACAAATATAAATGGGAACAGTATAAAATCAACACAATAATGCAATTTGATATAATATTAAATCAATACAATGTAGATGTTATATTTACAAGTGACTGGTGCCAAATGTCAAAAAAAAAATATTTGTGGCTTTACAGAAGTTAATCATATTATTTCGATCTTCAGTTCAATTGATTCATGATTAAATCCAAATAATTGTCTTAGCTGATTGAATCTTGTACAAACTTCAACAGTACAACCTAGATTTTGTTTTTCTGTGCACATTTCACACGTGGGGGAGGTGATTTTTGTAAGGAAAATAAGTTTGATTAAATAAAGATGACTTAATTTTGCATGTCCAGATCTTATTGTCTCGAGGACTCCGGCGTGTTTTCTTACTGGAAATTGATAAATAGAATGTGAACTGAGGTGTGCTCTAGTGACTCAGGGCGAAGTCGCTTGCCTAATACGGGAAAACCAGAATGATATAAGCGACTTTATATAAATTCAGAGAAACAAGTCTTTATTTTAGGCCATAGTGGCAACACATTTTTGTATTTTTAAAGAACAGCTGAAATGCCATGGTTTTAGTGATGAAACAAAGCCCCACGACTTTACAGTGATATTCATTTAAATAAATGGATTTCTCAGAATGTATAAAATGTCACTTATACAGTTATGGCTTTCACCCATTCATATTATTGTTGGAAACATTATCTTTTTCACGAATTGTTTTCAGTACTGATATGTACGAGTTTGTTGTAATTAAATTTGAGTTTTTAATGCGTATATCGTTATGTAAATTTTCGAGTCATAAAAATGTAAGTTTTCTTTTTTATTTTAAATAATTAAAATCTGCTCTTTCAGTAATTTTTAATTTCAGTGCAAACCATGATTAAGAATCTTTCAGCTGTAACTTTGCACACACGTCAGGATCAGGGTCTGTTAGCACTGTTCGAAAGATGCTTAAGATCGGTGCGTGTGGCGAGGAGATGCACCCAATTTTGTTCCCGTTACCGCCTCAGGGCGACGGAACTTTCTCTTATGCCCACGAGGTCATATGTAGGATTGTCCGAGAACCACGAGATAACATTGCGTTACCGAAGAAATCGGCGCAAAACCAATAGTGTCCAAAGTAAAACCATTTTTGAAGTTTTTTAAAAAAGAACTGGAATAAGACCCCGCAAATCCAAAATTTCGGATAATCCGAACAAAATTCGGGATGTAGAAAAAATAATAAATTAAATAAAATGCTTATTTGTAGTGTAAAGAAATGACTATAATTAATGTAGAAATGAACAACTAATTATTGAAAAACAAGTTTTCGAAGTGAACCATGATTGCTCTGGTAACTACGGTGTATATCACATGTTTATGTAACAGTAATCTTCACTTAGAGTAACTTGCAGAATCGGTAATCTTCTTTTACCGTGAGGAACTGAATCTGCTTGATGCGATGCGATACGATGGCTTCGCTATTTTGTCACATCGCATGCTACGTTGCTTTGTCTGGTAATTCTTTAGATGTATGTGTATATGTACGGTACATTTTTTCTGATAATCTGAACCGACTCGTCTCATTTTCAATTACTGTTCTATCAATTTACGATTCTCGTCCTTCACACGAGTTCATTGTTCTGCCATAAAGGCGAGCTCGTTCACCACACTCTTCATCCCGTGGAGGAGGCACTGGTAGGCCAACGAAGTTCGATGAATGACGGCGGCTCCGCGGATTCGTTCATAGTAGTGAGGCCGCTGCTTCCACACAGTTCAGGCCCTGGAGCGGCGTCGGGCCAAGAAGCGTCCCCGGGGATATGCCATACCTGTATACCTGACGCGATATCGCCTCTAATTATGGCTACAAATCCCTCGAAAAGCCTACTGTCCTATGTAGTAGATTTACTGCATCGTCGCTCGAGTAATGTCACCTCTTTCTGCTAAATAGCGTAGCGAAATTTGCGAGGTCAGATAACAGAGCAGGCCTGATGGCCTGTGTCTCGCCACGTAAAAGCATCAATTGATTGATTGACTTAGCTGCACCAACATGAAACTATGATTTATGATTTTAGCAAACATCACTATCTATTTTAAAATTCTTCCGGTAGAATAAGTTACATAATTTCAGCAACTGCTCATGTACCTCGGGGCATGTTGCTGCCTTTAGCTGCGGCCCGTTGAAATAGTTGATCCGCGGCCCGCTCATAACCCTCACGGAAGCGTTTGATCCGGCGCAGTTAACAGTTGTAATCGAGAATCAGCGTTTCGGTCCGATTACGATTTCGATTACTTTGAACAAATGAACCGACGCGTGTGCATCGCGAAGCAGCACAATCCGCAGCAGCTACAAGTAGAACAGGCGTGAACTGCGGCAGCTTTTCATAGAATCGGCGCGGTTTCAAATAACTTTTAGTAGCGACGCAGAGCGAAGTTCTAATCAGAAGAAGCGCGTTTCCAGGTTCTGTCCAGAAGACACGCTGCCAAAAGTTTTGTCGAGAAGGGAAATTGGCGAATTCTCCGTATTTATGTGATGGGTTACCTCCCTCCTGTGCACTCTGACATATTTCCATTTCGACACTCGCGTAGCTGGGTCCGAGACTCCTTGATTCGGTGCCCTCTACCAACTTGCGCCCCCTCGGCGGGATTTCGCGGCGACCCGTGAATTTTCCGTTGGTCCCGCCGCGTGGCTCGGTATTTCAGACTGCCTACGTCACAGCCCAGTCCGCAAACCTATGCCCGCCTCAATATTTCCCGGCCGCATAGTTTAGGAATTAGTACCCGGATGTCCACCGTTTTTCTTGTATGAGACTTTATTTTCTGGCCCGTTTGCAGCGGCTACCTTATAGAGTTCTTACAACATAAAAATTATAGTGTGAATTATTTTATTCGCTCCGTCTCAGAACGGCTCCCATATTTATGAATTATTCTCAGTTTAAACACGAGAAAAAGGTGATACGCCCCTCCCGGAATGTCACTAGATTTTCGTTGAACTCAATTTGAGAAAATTGCAGGATTTACGAATTTGGACGAACAGGAACACGAAATTTGGACAGGTGGCGAATTTGGACTAGCGAGCTAGGTGAAATTGATTCACTGCTTAGAAAATTCTAGGAACCGGTTGGCTGAATCCGGTATGCTCCCACGGTTTGTCCTAACAGTATGAAGAGAATGCCAGAACGCCTTAGCAAGCACGGACCGCGTGCGATCTTTTCATCCAACTTCATTATCGCCCAATCCTCTTCTCGCAACTTAAAATGTTCCCATACCCCATTTTTTGAGCATGTCTAATTGTTTTATTGATTTATGTAAGTGCACATTCGCTGACCACGCTTCAAAAACGCCAATAACTATTTATCGACGTTCTTTATAGTAGAGGGACCCAGAAGTAAGCTAGACAGTAAGATGTTGCTAAGAGACATTGCCTGTCTGTTCAGGGGCAGATGCTCTCCCGCCGGTGGATTACCTGGCAACGCCACAGCAGAGTGGAATGCGGCTGTGGGGTTGTGGGGCGCAGGAGATCTCAACGCCACTGCCGCATTCAGAGCTGCAGCTGCCCGAGGGTCAGGGCGTGGATCCAGACCTAAGCGCCAAGGGCGGTAAGGCGTTTGCGTCGTCCAGTAGCTTCGCCGGTAACAAGCCCACTCACCACAGAAAGCACAGCTGCGACGTTTGCGGAGCTTCCTTCTATAGACGTTCCCATCTCGTCATTCACTTGCGCAAGCACACGGGCGAGCGTCCATATCGCTGTGACGAGTGTGGGAAGGATTTCATTCAGAAAAACCAACTTGACTGTCACAAACGCACACACACGGGAGAGCGTCCGTTCAGCTGCGACGTTTGCGGAGGGTCCTTCGCTAAGCGCTCCAATCTCGTCACGCACATTCGCACCCACACGGGCGAGCGACCGTTCACCTGCGACGTTTGCAGTGCTTCCTTCACTCAGCGCTGCAATCTCGCCGCTCACAGCCGCACGCACACGGGCGAACGACCGTTCCGCTGCGACGTTTGTGGAGCTTCCTTCACCCATCGCGGACATCTCGTATCTCACAGTCGTACGCACACGGGAGAGCGTCCGTTCAATTGCGACATTTGCGGAATTTCCTTCACTCAGCGCTGTAGTCTCGAAGCTCACATTCGTAAACATAAGGGAGAGCGACCGTTCAGTTGCGACGTGTGTGGAGTTTCCTTCACTCAGCGTTCTCATCTTAGCGTTCACAATCTCACGCACACGGGAGAGCGTCCATTCAACTGCGACGTTTGTGGAGT
This sequence comes from Gryllus longicercus, assembly GCA_038098605.1. Lineage (NCBI taxonomy): Eukaryota > Metazoa > Arthropoda > Insecta > Orthoptera > Gryllidae > Gryllus > Gryllus longicercus. The sequence goes on from JAZDUA010000074.1 coordinate 1,537,954, forward strand.
TTCCTTCGCTCGGCGCAACAATCTCGTAGCTCACAGTCGCATACATACGGGAGAGCGACCGTATCGCTGTGACGTGTGTAGTAAGACGTTCGTTCAGAAAAACCATCTTAACTACCACACCCGCATACACACGGGAGAGTGTCCATATCGCTGTGACGTCTGTGATGAGGCATTTAGTCAGAAACGTCAGCTTGTTCGTCACAAACGCATTCACTCGTAAGAACATCCATTTCGCTGCGTCGTGTCAAGTGTTGAGTTTTTGCGAAAAGGCAAGCTTTTCCAATCACACACAAAGATATTTGAAGGGATGTGGAATTGTTGCAACGCGTGTGGAATAGCTTTCTTCTCGTACATATTCTTGCTGATCAGTTGGGAACGCAACCAAAACAGTTGCCTTGAAGCTATGACCTTCGCTCGGCGCTACAATCTCGCAGCTCTAAGACGAACTCATATGTTAAAGCGTACGTAATACGCTATGCTCTTTTTTAAGTTTATTGCATTCTCGTAATCCGGGAGAGATGGAGTAGGATGATTTGTAACAGTTACAATACTTATATTTTTTATATAGATGTTTAATCTCTTGCGATTTTCTGTAAGTTTTATCTTCCCCCTTTCCTTTGCATTGTTCTTGAAATAATTCTTCGCTACCCGTCAAAAATTTAACCTGCGGTGATCCTTGGGTCCCAAAGGTCTGTCGCACTCTACGTTAGACGCAAAAATACAAGGAGTTTGTTAGTCTTTGTGATTACTTTCAATTCGAGTAACCAATCCAAGAATATCCTATAACCTTTTTTGGAGGAAAACTTATTAAACAAACTAGAAATGAACATGATTCAAATGATAGTCTTATTTTTCTATGAGTTAGTCACGAAAGTTGATTTAAAAATTTCTCAATAGAGAAAGCGAATACAGTAGACGCTAATGTGCCAAGAAGAAAAACAGTAAGTTGGGAAATTTCCCCAGACGTTTCGGTCACTACAAATCCTGTGAATGGGGAAAAGCCTAAAAAAATCATGCAAATCATTAATTGTATATTTGTGGCATATGAACAATTATTGTTCTCTGATTGTGTTTTTTCCACCCAGAAGGTTTATGTACTGTTAATTTTGTTGTAACATCACGAGCTGGCGCTGCAGAAAAAAATTGCGCTTCATTTTCATTCAATTTCCATTCAAACTGAGCTCCACCTGGGCTTCATTGTCGCTGAGCGTTGCCGTGTGACGCAGAAAGAGGGTCAAGGACAGAGAGACGGGGACAAACAGGGAGAGGGACACAGATGCAGAGACAAAGACACTGAGAGGGGCAACGAGAGAGCCTCTGAGAGGAAGGGAGAGGGAAGGAGAAAGAGGGAGATAAAGGACAGAACAACGTCTGCCGGGTTCCACTAGTTATTATTAAACCAACATTGTTCTTTGGAAAGAGCCTTATAAACTTATTTTTGGCATTACGTAAATGGAAATAAATTCTTTCACATATGGACTTTGACACATTATTTAGATTTGCGTTAATAAATTTAAGTTCTTGAAATTTTTAAATAGTATTAACGATTAATCTTTCCGTTATTTATCAAATTTTATTTATTTTCGAACACATCAATACAAAGAGTTTTTAGGGTCCTTGACCATAAGCGAAACTCTCAGTCGGAGCGGTCGGGCAGCTGCGTAAGCTCTGCACAACTTCTCAAGCAGAAATTTGCGTGCGCTGCTGTTGCCTTAGGGAAGAAAATATAAACGCCACGTTGCAAAAATGGAACAGAAAACCATGACAAAGAAAAACAGTTGTGATTTCGCTCCCATCAATTTGCAACTCTGAGTATAGTAGAGCCAGTGTGACAAAATGATAGGAAATTTTCCGAATTATGAAAGTTTATAGATTTGAGAATTATTAATAACGCACAAAAAAATAATTTATCTCTTGGACTATTCAATGGCTAATGTGTTTATAAAAATGTTGGGGATTTTTTCGTCTTCTGCCCAAGTGCGTGTTCCTCTGCGACGTCAAAAACCGCCGCGTGCGTGTTCCTCCGCAACGTTGTAGGATTTTGAAATTTAGAATGTTGCGCAAAAAGGATTATGAGAAAATTTTAGCAAAATTCTTTGAATTTTTTAAAAACTGTGAATACACTGATATTTTAAAGAAATAAATTTGATATAAATTTAAAGGTTTGTATTTCAATCATTCTTTGATTCAGTTTCCAGGTTAATGCAAGTCCCTGAAAATTTTCTCTTTTTGGAAAACAAAACAGTAGGTGTCCCTAACAACATTCTTGATGACTCCAGCAGTCTCAAGTGCTTTACTTGCTATACTAGCTTGCTGGTAACCCGTCAGGTGTCGCGTTCACCTTTGACCAGGATCTAATGACGATTTCTCGGAATGCTCTGGAATACACATATAAAAATCTGGCGGGAAATTACCACCCGTCAGGTTGCCTAAGTTCACGGCGGTACTCTCGTCGGTAGCCTAACAATGTAGGCGTGGAGGAGACGGGATGCCCCGAGCCGCCCAAACCTTAGTCCGGGTGGCCTCCAGTTGGGCTCTTGGCTTCGTCCTGGCTGTTGGCGATACTCTGGACAAAGAGGAGGGACTTGTCCTGGTGCATATGAGTGTCCTTTGATTTGCCTCCGGTACTAGGCTGGAAAGATACAGAAGCTCTAAGTTGGCAGGGCGGCCCGACCCAGGCATAAAAAGGGGAGGTTGCCGAGAGCAAACTGCGTTCCTGCGGGATCCAGATACCAGCCTGTCGGCGTACTTCTGCGCCGGCGGCGGGTGAGGATAAAATCACAGAGCTTAGGTACCCACCCTGGAGTTAACGCCTCCTGGTAAAACAAGTACATGTGTGGAGTAGTAACCCACGCAGGGTCCATACTGTCCGTAGGTACGTTTATGTTGGAGCAGCGATAAACGATAAGAGCATTGCTGAGAGCGAAGCGTCCACGTGCAATCAAATGGAAGTGTTCATGTTGGCAGCGCGCTCATTGGACCAAGGGATCAGCGCTCGGATAAGAGCGAAGAACACTTTGGTAGGTTCTCGCTGGTAGTTTCGCTGATGGCATAGTTCAGCTGGCATAGTTCAGGCGTAGAAAAGTCGAATACAATGGATGCTGAAAAATTGTTTAGTTGTGTTTTTTCCTGGAGCCCATTATGGGACAAAAGGAACACGAATCATCACAACAGATTCGTTTTAGACAAATTATGGGATGAAGTGGCCGCCGAAATGAGTTCAACACGTAAGTTTTAGAGGTTAGGTTATATTTGTTTTTCATTCAACAACAAAAATGCAAATAATTACTGAAGGATTGTCATTGTCATTTATATTATGTTGTGGGAAAAGAAATCTTAACTTCGATAAATCGTAAATTTCATTTTTACCTAAGGAAACATAAATACAAATGTCAGAAGAAGTAAAAATAATTTATGACATGGCAGGACATGACAGTTGACAGGTACTTAAAATTGAGAGAATTTTTTTATTATATAGTAATGTTCTGTGCAATTGGATGATTGTTTATATGTGTAAAAGTATCTCGTACATTTACAGCAGCTGTGGAAGGCTTCCCTCCAACATTTCTGTCAATTGTATATTTAGGAATGAAAGTTAAATCATTTAAATTATGTTCCATTTCCTCTCTATCAATAATTAAATTATGTAACAAACAAATTGATTTTACAATATTATCTGCTGTTTTTACATTTGTTTCTATTGATTTTGACAGAATCCTACATTTACTGTACAGAATACCAAAATCACATTCAACAGTCCTGGCCCTAGAAAGTCTGCTATTAAAATATTCCTGATCTGGACTTAAATGAGTTCCACTGTAAGGTTTCAGCAAGTAGGTGGGAAGTGTATATGCTCATCTGTAATCAGGACATATAGAGCAACACTATCAGATCCTGGAGGAACATCACCATCTGGCAGTGATAATGTTTTATCATTCTCTGTATTCAATCATTCAATCATTCTCTGTATTGCAGACATTCTAAAGTTCCCCATCACTTTGTTTTGCTTAGCCACCTACTTCAATGTTTATGAATGTATAATTTGCATCTACAACACAGTGTAAAACTATAGAAAAGAATTTCTTATAATTGTAAAACATTGCCCCAGAATGTTTGGGGCAATTAATCCTTGTGTGTTTGCTGCCAATGGTCCCTATGCAATGTGGATAATTCCATAGTTCGTGGAAGTCATTTGCTATTCTCTTGAAATAATTCTGTATAGGGACAGGCATGTGCATTGATGCAAAAACTTTCCATAATGCCATTACAGTTTCTTTGATTATGAACTGTAGCAACGCCCATTCTGAATGTGACTGACAATCCTCTCAAGGACATGACAGTTGACAGGTACTTAAAATTGAGAGATTTTTTTTTTATTTAAGGGGATTTAGTAAGAAGCAAATGGAAGGCTTTGCGAGATAGGTACAGGACTATTATAAACCAGATTCCTACTCCTAGATCTGGAGCTGCTGTTCAGCACCATAAAATAATCTGGCATTATTTTGAAAGCTTACATTTTTTAAAAGACATGTTCACTTCAAGGGCGTCTACTGGTAATTTTAATGAAGCTGGTGAGGAGGACCTATTTAATTTGGAAAGTGACTCTATAAACGTCTGGTGATGTAATGTTCATCCCACTGGAAATTGAGAATGAAAATTGTCAACGACTTCAGGAGGAAACAATTCTAGAAAAAGGTAAATTAATGAACAAATAGGTGGTGCATTAATAAGTATTGAAAAAGAAAATTTGGGAGTTTCTAAAAAAGCAAAAAGAACTAGAGCGGCAAAACGCAGAAAGGGAATCCGACGATATAATTTTTTTAAAAAGTTTATTGCCGGGAATAAAAACACTTTTGAGAAAAAAAATAAATTTTGGCATGGGTGTAATGAAATTACCGAAGGAAGAAATACAAAATGGTCAGCAAGATGATCACTAATTTCCTATTTATAATTTTGTTTGCACTATATTTTTTATTTTGATACGTAAATAAATGTGCTCAGAAATTTACCTTATTGTCAGCGTTATGCGTTCATCAATACCAATGGGACGTGAGTGGCAATTTAACCATGTTTTTGATCGCGTTTCATCATATTGCAGATGCAATCAAAAGTCTCGGTACGGTGAAATTTACCGTATTCATATCTTCTCTTATTTATTTCATGAGCCGAACTGGTACTACGATTAGTATTTGTCACTAAGTACAATTTTGTTAGTGAACTGCTCATGAGAATATCGCTATCTAAATCGGAAATATTCATTTTTCGATCTAATCACACAATTTACAACACGTAAATATGAGGGGCTCCTCGTCTTACAAATCTTCCTTAAAATCGCAATATGATGGAGTTTTGGTGCCAACCTCATCGATATAACACTTGAAATAACATCGAAATTGCATGTCGAAAATACACTTGAAATTATCTAGCTAACCCAGTACGTCACCTTTAAATGTATATAGTTGACGTAAAATATGCAAATATACTGAAAACACTTGGTTATTATTAATATTGATTGTCATGGGGGTTAATTCAAGCAGGCATGCTTATTACAAAATTATAAAATGAACTTATATTTAATTTAAAAATGTAATTAAACAACTTTGGATGTTTTGTCAGGGAACAAAGTGAATGCAGATAAAAGTAAATGAAATAACAGGAATATAATAATTGTTAATTTTGAACTAGAACAGTTAGTGGAAAAAAATATTTTACTCTAATTGATGTAAATGAAGATGATGTAGATTACATTTCGGATACATTGTGGCCCATCATTACCTACATACAAGGATACTGTTCAAATGCTGCGATAAAGAAATTGAATTGGTATTTTCCGACAAGTTCCAATGGAAATTTTTGAGGGTTTTCATTGTTTGTCCCACAAATTATCTGTTGTTTTAAAATATATATTAAGTGATGCTACCAATATTTTGTTAAATAATTGTGTTAAAAAGAAAAATGATGTAATAGTTAAAAAAATATGCCAAGAGAAAAAAGGCAAAGAAAAGACAGAAATAAAATATTATTGTGAGATAACATGTTTTTGTAAGATATCCCTTATTACTTAGTAAGGAGTAAAATTTGGGGAAAAAAATCTCGAAATAACTATTGTAAGAAAAAAAAGTTTAGTTAAAATGAACTGTTAATTATCTGAAATGCAATAAAATATTGCAAATAATAATAATAATAATTTTTATTATTATTATTAACGTGGCGAAGAAGATAAGTAAACGTGGAATGACTAACCGGCCAAAGATGCGTTTGCTGCCGTGACTACTCCTGTGACGTCACAGCGGCAGTCGACAGGCCTTGTACTATCTAGGAGGTACTGCATCAGCGTTGCGATTTCGCAACCCATTCTCTTTCCTCGTTCTCATCGTTTATCGAGATTTTTCCTTCAAATTAAATTTCCTCCCCATAGTGAGTTCTTTCATTAACGTCATGCACATTTTTTGAAACTTTTAGTAGTTTTCGCGCTATATTGCGTGCAATATGTGGAATTTATCTAAAAAACGGCTCAAATTTGTTCTTTAAACTTTTGCTATAGATAGTGCTAAATGTACTCTATGAGATGACAAAGAACATCAATTTGCTCTAATCATTATTTTCTAAAAAATTACCAAAATAATTTTTTGACTTGTCTCTCTCGTTAATATTACCGGCGATTTGTTCACATTGTTATAGTTATGAGTACATGTGCTTTAAATAATGTCATAAGGTTTCTAAAAAACTCAACAGATTTCCGTGAAAACTAGCTCAAATTTCCGCATTTTCAGGCACGCTCAAACGCCATTGTTAAAGCGCTGAATTGTTGCAAAGTTTGAAAAAAATTGGAACAGTTTTTTTAGAAAAGCGGTTACAATTTTTCTCTTCAAACTTTTCGTGCTGTGAGTGCTAATTGCATTGTTTGATATGACAAAGTTCATTTTTCTTAATCTTTTGTTGTTGTTTTTTTAAATTACAATTGTAATGTAAATGTAATTTTTTGAAATTTTAGATTTTTGGCTCAAAGTCTGTTGTGTAAAATAAGCTTTTCAAAATAGGTAAAGTTCATTTTTTTGAAAGAACGAGTAGTTTTGTGTAATTTTTGCTTAAAATGTATACAGGTTTCACACCTGCAAGAAAAATTTAATTATATGCAAAATAATTAATTTACTTTTAATCATACTTTTTTTTATTGAAAATGCCAATATTAATTCTATTTTAGCTTTCTCGCACTTTTACTTTACTAATTTCTACAATTAGTATTCTCAATGTATTGATATGCGGGTACATAAAGTTCTGCCGACGGTATAATGGCTTTTGTCATTCCTTCATACAGGAGGCAAATAATTATTACAGTAGTGTTATTTAGACCATCATTCATAAAAATATAATATTGTCCAGTTTAATATATACAACTGGAGTGCAAGCAACACCACCTAGAACTGTATATCTAGATGATTTATTATTTATTAATTAATTATATCCAGAAGTAATATCCAGGTTGTTAATTTGGAATATTTTTTTTAATTTAAGCGTTTCTTTCAGGCATTTTAATTTATAATATTTATCTTGATGGGTACGCGCGCGGTTTATTTTATTATTCTTTTAATTATAATATGCAAAATAAAAATGGGCTATTATATCACTTATTTATGTATTGATTGTCTATTTCGTTGTTATTTATTTTTCGTATCTTTTAAGTAGAGACAATCATTGGATAAATTAAGTCAGAAACACGTCACTTAAAAATATATATTTGGATTCCATTAAAAAAATCTACATTTACTACGTTTCGCGATGTGGGTTATCGCTTCCTCAAGTACATTTCATGTCAATGCTGTTGTCATTTCATAGTCACACTGAAGCAAGTCAAAATACCTTTTTAGCATTTGTAAGCGAAACTTTAATATCAAATAATTTGCGAAATATAAGGAATTGAGCGATGGCGCAAATGAAACTGAGACATTGAAAATATGAGGAGTCAGAAAATCTAAATATTAATTGGATTAAGAAAATATTGGGCAATTTAAGAATTTTTTTGAAATAATGCAGATAAATATTGTAGGACATTGTTGAAAGGGGACAAAAGACGCTTGCGGTATATAGTAACGGTGTGACAAGAGTGCGGCGATGAAGAATGCACTCGAGCAAATGCTGTGATGGCCCCTTGTTTTGCGAACATAAATGTAACTTCAAATTAACTTCTTCCCATTGCACGTCACACACAGTTGTTGACTGTTTTTGACGTAAACAAATAAAAAAAGAAAGATAACAATAAAACAAGTGAACCGGTCAGGCCGGATAAATGAACAATTTTAGTCAGAACTATGCTGGATTTGGTAGAGAAAGCATCGTTGGCCGTCAGGGCATAAATTGAAATATTTTTGTAATTAGTCCGTGGAGATATAAGTCGACCACATGTCCATTTTCTAATAGGGAAGTAATTTAAATGCAATTTATCAGAGAAAATACTGTAATACTCGTGAGATAATTACGTCGCGATTAAGAGTAGAAATTTGTAAGTTAAAATTCTTTGTGGATGTAAGAAGAGCTCCAGATGGAAATATGGAACAGCCGCTGACGTCATTGACAACGCCAAGATTGCTGTAAATTCTTCAAAAGGGAAGTTTAGGCAATAAATGATTACGACATTAATGAAAATACTATAGCGAGACCAAGTTTTGTTTAGGTAAATACTCGTATGAGTAGTATTTTCAGGCCCTCGAAGACAAGAGAGAGGGCCCTGAGAAGCGTAAGTATGCTGACGCCCAGACATTAAATTAAAACCAGAGATCGCCACTCTATTAAATAAGAAAATATTTTAGAATTGTAAATATTATATAAGGAATTAAGATTTACTTCAATGGCAGGCTTAAGAGGAGGCAGTAAAATACATTAAATAGTTTAAAGCAAATTATTAAAAGAGGCGAAATATTGATTTAGTTCAAAACATGTAACACATGCAATAGTGTCTGTATGATAGAGTATATACATGATATAAATACCATGTACGTTACAAAGAGTACGCTCTCTCACTCTCTGTCTCTCTCTGCCTCCCTGTCTCTATTTCTATCTATCTTGCAGGGCCACATCCGTTCTGATAATTTTGATGAATTTGACAGGCAGTGCAGCTTACGACAAGGCTTCGCGCCAGGTCGTAAGGTCAAACTGAGTCGCGCATGCTGTCTCGTGTTACTTAGTTCAGCGAATACCGACGAAACGGATACATGATCTCGGAACATTGGTTGGTTGGTTAGTTGAGCGGCCGCCACGAAGAGCTGCGGGCCGAATTCGCGCGAACACCGTGTATCCCCACTCCGAACTGCAATTCCTCAAAAATTTCCATTAGACAATAGGTATCATGAAACGTACAGGCGGTAGGAAACAAAATGCGGAATTGATTCATATTAAACGGCGCTCTGGTTTCACAGATCATCTCAATGCACTGCTTGCTAAGTCATACTTTTTCCTTAAATGGAACGTTTAAAATAGGTAAATTAAAAAAAGTTTATAATAAAAGAATTATACTTTATGCAATAAAACTATGAATCTTGAAAATTCGTCCAGTAATACCCCCAAAATAAGCAATGTTCAGGGAGCATTACCCAAAACTTTCGTGCAAAATAAGGTCCGTTTCATGACTCAAATTTCAATCAAGATTTCATCCAATTTCAAGTTAGCAATGAAATGATGCAATAACACGAGAATCCAGTCTTTACTGATTTGTGTTCCCCAATTATCAAATGTATGACTCCTCAACGGAAAAATATCCGGGTTCAACTACACCATTTGAGAGCACAAAAACAGAAGATTGGTTAGCAAGAGATAAAATTGAAGAGTGTTCTTCAAACAATCAGGCAGGTTGTTTCCCAACCCCTGTATGAACTTGTTAAAAACTTTTCAAACGCGTTCTCAACTCAGAAAAAAATCATGACGGTCTTCTGAAATGAAAAGTAAAGCACTGAGCAAATACGAGGATCGGTCAGAAAGTAATGCTCTTCATTTTTTCTCCAGAATATTTATTGGATGAAACTGAAATTTGCACATAATATTAGTAAACGGTTATTCCATTGGCTCCATTTTTCCACATAATTTCCATCGAGTTGTACAGCCTTGAGTCAGCGTACATGCCTTGCCGGTTCCAAGTCTTTTTCTGACAGCGTTGTCTTTCCTTCACTTCAGACCATCTTCAAATTTTCCGCCGCGAATACCTTTTTTAAGTGACTCAAAGGGATGGAAATCGGAGGGGGCTAAATATGGATTGCATGGTGGATGGGAAAGCACAGACCATTTTTGTCGGTGCTTCTCTTCTTGCGCTACTTCTGTGTAAGCGTGCGTTATCGTTCAAGAGCAAGCTTTGTGCACAATTCTTCTGCGATTGAACTCACAGGAAATGCTTCTTTATGGTACTCAGTGTCATTGACACTCGTACTTGCAAAGTCCTCGTGCAAAGTATACCTTTGACTTACTGTGGATTTGAAAATATTCAACCCACATAACAGCATTTAAGATACTTAAGTAATATGATAATTAAGTATTAACATAGATCACTTGTAGGTCATCTTTGATCTCCGTTAGTATGACTTGCTTCAACTGCATAGGGAATAATATGAATTTTATGTTATGATTTATTTCATTTTTTGTTTCCATTCCCTAATAATATGATTGGTAATATATTAAAGATATACTGACAACATGCTCTAATGTTTTCTACTTCATTTCTTTGCTTATTCTATTATCCTTTTTGAAATCATAAATAGTTGGAAGGTTGGTAAATTTATTTAAATATATTTGTTTTGTTTTAATATAAAATATATGTTTATATATAGTGAATGTGGTATATTTTGTGCTCTTACCTTTCTGAATATATTTTGTTCTTCACCAATGAATATCTCCGTGCATTCATTCAATTCTTTTTCTCGATATGTTGTCAAATAGTTCCGACACTTTTGATAAGTTATCACTATAGCAGGCAAGTTATGCCAGTTTTAGCCGTAAAACATGCCTGCCAAATTGCCACAAAAATGTGAAATATGCCCAGAAATCTTTAAAATATGCGGCTTTTGCTCACAAAAAGATGTATTTTCAATTGTCAAATGTTTTTGCCACCTAAAAGAGTATGAGCAAATTGAAATCAGTTTATTTATTTTTGCATATTTTATTTTGGATTAAGAAATATCATTCATTTCAGGAATATCATATCATTAAAAAATTGCTGAGATATTTTCACAAGACGTAGCTTCTTTCTCAAGGTACCAACTTGTGTTTCGAATAAACGTCTCCCATCACATATTGAAAGATCCCATTGCATATCATACACTAGGTTCTTGGTATCATAATGTAAATTAATTATTTTGTTTTTGGTAGGATTTGAATTATTTTCATTTTTTAATAATAGTATAATGTTATGTAATGTATTTTCTTTTGGGTTTGTAATAATAAAAATATTGTGGAATTAAAATAATGTAAAACAAATTACAGTGGTTTTAAATTGTGTGTATTTTTGTTAATTTCTTCAGCTGTACAGTACTACCAACTTTCTAAAATACAAGAAACTCCTAATATTGTTTTAAAATTGATTTTGTATTAGTTGCCTAATTTTAACGAGACCAATTAGAATATTTTTTTCATTAATTTTGCTTAGGACAATTTTGAAAATTGCGGGTTTTGGTGATTGTGGCGCTTTGCCTGGGGTTATATACATTTCAGCGCAACACAGTGTAAATGCTATTTGCTAGATTTATACTTCGGTTTTTATGACGTTGCGCGTCAGTGCCTACCTTCACGAATATATCACGGCATTTTCGTGATCTTCTCGGTCGTGTCGCTAGATACATTGCACTGCTTGTTACTATGAATGAATCTATGTTGTTAAAGTCGCAATCATACATCTAGCGGCGCGTCCCAGAAAGGCGCGAAATGCCGTGAGATCATAGAATAAGGAGGTACTATATCATTACTCTATGGTGAAATATTCCAAAGTGAGTGAATACCCTGACGCGCCACGTCATAAAACCGAAATATATACGCACACATGGTTATACTTTCTCACTGTTATGCATGCTGATATGTCTCACGAATGAATCAGTTTCTTTTTCCAGAGCTAATCTATATTCATTTGTTCGCATCACGATATCAAGCCCGATATACTCTTTGCTACCAACTTGTAACTGGCATATAGTGTATTTTTTTTAATACCGTGGGTGGAATTTGAGACTTAACCAGCAAGGTTCGCGTTGTTCCGTTTATTACCGCTTGCAAATCGCGTTTATTTTTGTGTTTGTCGCCAATCAAAATATTTATTTAGTATTCAGGTGTACTGATTTCCTTCCGTGAAGTAACTGGCCGGTGTGTTACTCATGTAGATATTATTTATTAATACTTAGATATCTTCATCATTAAATTGTGAAGTAAATATTATATTCTCACTCCATGTTCTTCTGAAACGTGTATTTTAGAAGCAATATTGAGTCGTTTGAGATTTCTTGAAAGAGCAGGTCCCATATGTTGTAATAATAAGTAAAAAATCTTGTCGAGTTAAATTTTCTATCAGTTTGTAAATGTCAGTGTAGGTATTTGAATCTCTTTATGGCGTTATATACTTTTTATTTTTCATTTTATAATGTTCATCTATAATCAACTTTTCATTTTATACAACTAATTTTGATTATCTCTCAGAGTTAACTCTCTTCCAAAGATAATAAAAAAAGCGTGCTCCAGTACAGCGGTGGTGGTGGCAAAGACCAAAGTGTCCAGTAAACCCAAGATCAATCAAATTAATTACAATTATATAATGAATATCCTCTTGTCATACAGTTTTTGAACTCTTACCTTGTGAATCTGCAATAGCAAGTTTACGGTCTTATAAACACCTTTACATTTTAGATATTAGGAACATTGGCATTGAGAATAAGGGACTTTTGTAGAAATAACTTCTTTTTATTTTTCATTGAAAGAAATTGCTACATTTTCCAAAAATAAATTTGTGATCTTTCTGATAAGCAGTTTGTTTTTTTCTTTTTTGAAGTAGTGTGGGCAAATATCACTGTATGCAACAGAATATTCTGTGATTATCTAGTAGTAAAAGTAGAAACTTTCATTAAGAGATAAGTCTTTCATTTACTTTTTTTTTATTGGTTTATATAAATATGGTTTTTGAATTGTTTCAGGGCAATTTAAACATGGCTGAATCAATTTTTTCAGTTTCTTGGAAAGAACACACTAGTGAACTTGCAACTGTTTATAAAAGATTATTGGAGAGCAATTTTTTGGTCGATTGCACTATATCTGCTGAAGGTCAGAACCTGAAAGCTCATAGGCTGGTTTTATCGGCAAGTAGTCCTTACTTTCATGTAAGTTAAGAAAAAAAAAGAAGTAGTTTGTAAGAAATTTAATTTTTGTTAAAGCTATGTTATGGTTTTATTATGTTATTCTTTGATTGCATAAGAATCAATTCTTATTTTCATCAAGTGTTGTTTCTGTATTGATTATTTTGTTCCCAAATTCATGCATGTATTTTAAATGATTCCAAACTAAACATGATTTGAGCGTAGAGGTACTAGTTTTAAAGTAAATATTTTTAGTTCATTAGTCAATTTTTATCCACTGTAATCCTCCATAATTCTGTTTTTCTTCATTAGGTAGTGATAAACAATATTTATCATCTTCATTTTTTAATGAAGCTCACAGCTTTCTTTAGAAGTTATTAATTAATAATTTATAATCAAAGGAACAAGTTATTTATTGTCAAATTATAGTTTCACATATCATGCTGTTTAAACCTGTTTGTTTCTTTGTTCTATTCTTTAACTACTCCTTTCATGTTTTACACCCGGTAATGTATTTTACATGACACGAGGACAATCTCTCGACTCAGACTTGCTGTACTATAAAAATCCCCTGTTTGTAGAATCTGTCAGTTTTTCACGTTCTTGTCAATTTCTGTGTCTTCAAGTCTTCTCCTGCTTGTCATCGTGCAAACCGAATGATGTTTTGAATATGAACGTAAACAATAATGGAAGCAATTACAAGTATTAAGAATTTAAAATTATATTCATGAAAGATAAATGCTTTCTCATTTCATTGCTAATTAAGAGTTTCGACATATCAGCTTTCTGGCTCTGATTTCTCACATTGCGGAATAACATTTCCATTTTCCTTTTCAACTCTTAACATAATAAAACTTTAGGGGCTTATTTCTAGCATCCACTTTTGTATTTTCATGGCAATGTAATACTGCTTTACTATCTATTTTAATTGTGAGCAGTTTCATAACCAATTGATTCTGTTCCAGGTTTTTCAGCATGGTAAATGAAATCTCACGTTTAGTTTGTTAATGATGCGCATTCTGTGATAACTTGTACGTAGTTAACTAGTCATTTTTTTCTTGCATATAATATGGTTGTCATAATGCATCATGCCATGTTATTCAATGCATTTTCTAAAGAAGCAATAGTGATTAAATGCCAGTCAGTGCTAATTTATATTTATTGTCAATGATGTCTTTAACATAATATTTAAACACTCATTGGGAATCCTTTCATACTGACTGAGGCAGAGCAGGGTTGAACAGGCTTGGGTATTAGCGGGCAAACAAAATATCTGTTTGTGAAATTTCTGTTCAGAATGCTGTAGTAATAAATCTGTGATTTTGAATGTATGGAGGGAACTTGTGACTTATTTTTTGTTTTATAAATCAAAATGCTGAAGCATGTCACAGTTATTTTGGGGTGTAGTTCAGCCAGCTACATGGATGCAGAATGCGTGGAGTATCAAAGGCAAACACTCTAATGGCAGGTGGGTCAACCCTAGTTATTGGGGAAAATGGCATAGCTAGGTAGGATGACCTGAAGCCCTGTTAGGCATCACATTCCACAAGACTCCTCCATGATCTGGAAGAAGGTAGAAATGAAAATAGTGAAGCATATTACAAAGATATGTCAAATGTGATAAACAGAAATAAAAGTGATTGTCATAATTGCCGAAGATCTTGCTGTAAGAGTAGGCTCACCACCAGTGTTTGATGTTGTGAGTACCTTTGGTGAAACAGTAGTTAATAATAGACAAAGGTTAATTGAATTCTGTGTTTACAATAAGGTAAAAAATTACAAGCACATTCTTATGGAAGAAAGATATTAATAGATTTACCTGAGCAGCAAGAGAAACATAGCCTTATTGTTTTTATTATTGTAAATAAAAACAAGAAATGTGGTTAAATGTGGTACATGTGTTCTTAGGAGAAGATATTAATTCTGACCTTTTTCTGGTATGATCATTGATCTATGGACAAGAATGAGTAGAAAAGGAAATGTTCAGGATAAAAGAGTAACATATAAAGTAAACTTATCAAAAATGAGAGTATAACATACTTTCATAAAAATTGTATTAACCATCATGACAATGATTTTACCAAGCATTGAGATAGAAGAATGGGCAAATATAGAAAGATCTGTGCAGGCAGAAACAGAAGAAGCCGTTGCCTACAGGTATAAAACTTTAGTAGAAGAAACATCAAAATCTTGACAGAGAATCTTGAAGAAACTGTAAAAGGTAAGAATGCCTACAAGAAAATTCTCCAGTCCCAAGAAAGCAAATTTGATTATTTTTGGTTCGGAAATATAAATAATACAAATGTTTCAAGTTTATGGATGGAAAGTATTTATCAACTTTACCGAATGTTTTTCATATAATGACAAGCATTTTGTGAACACAGAGCACATGAGATCTACTACTGTAACTTTATAACTGATACCAAGCTTCAGATGATTAATTCTCTACAATCCCCCTCTTGAAATGATCAGTAATTCAATGGATGATTGTTTTGTAATTTTATCTATAAGTTGATTTTGATGGAATTCATTGAGTCTCCAACATCATGGTTTGCTCTGACAAAATGATGCCTAATAGCAATGTGTTCGGTTGTCAATTTATCTATGTAATTCTTAGCATGAGCGATGGCTGCTTGACTATCACAATGGATTGTCGTCGGTTTGGCATCTAAGTCTTGAATCATAAAGAGATTTAAAAATTCTTTTACCCAGAATACTTTTCTTCTGCAGTGGACAAGAGCCACATATCAGCCTCTATTGTGCTGAGTGCTGCCACACAGTTTTGTACTCCCCCAAATAACTGGACCTCCTGCCATTATGAGAACGTAACCATTAATGCTCTTTCGATCATTTGCACAGCTTGCCCAATCTGCGCTGCAGAATGCCATTAGGTTATATTTCATCAGATAATATGTGATGCCGCATTTAGGTAACAGAGTATTCTTTTTGCTGCATTCCAATGGTTGTAATTAAATTTTGAACAATATTGTGCCAGATTTCCCACCAGAAAAGAGGTATGTGGTCGAGTTTCCTGAAAACCGTTTTCTGTGAAAACTATCTCAAAATTTCACCTTTTTTGAAATGCTCAAACGCAATTTTCTCAAAAAGGCACCAAATTTTTTATTTGATTAATTCTACTTATTTCTTGTAATTTTACAATGTTATTCTAAATGTTTTAAGAGGAAAGAAAAATTTGTAACTTTAAAAAATCTTTATAACTACACCTGACGATGCAACCAATTGGACTTCAAAATGTAGTGGTTTGTGCAAATAAAACATCAGTAACTTAAAAATGAATTGCTTGATTGTCTAAAATGAGAAGGTGATGGAGTCTGAGAAACTCAATATTATTAAATTACACAGGATTGCAAAATTGTGGAAAAATACATGTGAAGTTTCTGCTATATTAATTGGTATGCTGTCGGAAATGACATCCATTTTCCCCCTTTACGTCCGTGTTTTTTTTTTAAATCGATATCAATACAGTAAAACCTGTACAAACCGGAATCATTTGGGTCCAACATTTTCTTCCGTCTTGTACAGGTTTCGGATTATTGAGGTTTGCAATAAAGAAATAGTAAATTTAGAAAGCAATCATTCGAAGATGAAATAGGTTATATGAGTAATTTAAAAACCAGCGTACCCCAAAACTAGATTTCAAAGAAAAGACGTCCTGTGAGTGAAAAAGAAAATAGCATTCAGAATTGCAACCCGAAATCAAATTTAACAAAGAACTCCATAAAAAGTCAAAGAAATATTATATTCTTTGATATTTGTAAGAGCAGATGAATTAATTAGAGGATTCAGGCGTCAGCTGTTTGCCTAGGTCCTCGTGAATATTGTAGGAACCTACAAATTAAAACAATTCTTTTAACCACTCATTCTTGATTTTGTCTTCGTTTTTAAGGTGTATTACACTGTTTTCCTAACTTTAAATTTCTTCACGAACCCTCTTCGACACAAGTGTTGCTTTTTTCGTGTTTTTTAATTAGTCTGATTTTCTCATCAAGAGTTAGTTTTCAATTTGCCGCCTGACATTAACGCGTGATTTCCACAACACCTGCAACTCGTCGAACAGAATACTTGTAAACTCTTAGAATTACTGAACTCAAAGCACGCATCACATCAACTGTGGAGGGATCACTCTTCATGTCCCCTTCCTTCACACGGGATTGTGAAGTTCAGTGCTATTACAAATAAATGGTTGCTTTCGCACGAGTAGCATGGGAAATACGATGTTCAGACACGGTGAACTGAGAAAGCTAACGGACAAGCAAAGCTCTGAGTGTCTGGAGGTGCGATGTTACCACACTTGCGAGTGAATATTTTTAAAGTAATATTTCTATCTTATTCAGAAATTTGCATTCAGTTCTAAAAAATTCTGTCCCTTTCAATGTCAGGCAGGCTAGGTCTTATCCTGTGTATGTTGCATTGGAAAATAGTCCGTTCCGATTTTGTTTTTGGCTGAAGGCAGGTTTCCGCCTTAGACAGGTTTTATTGTATTTTAATATCTGTATTTTTTTTAATAATATTGATTTAATGTTAATACTATTATTTCTGGAGTCTTAATTGGATTACCATCTTCAGACATCAAATATCCGCGTTAGTGAGAAAGGTATGCAATGCTGCGCGAAAAAAAACGGCGAATTTTCGGCAGAAAGCTTATTGCAGGCCCCTGGCAAAGAAAATGTGTGTAAGACCAGATGCTAAATTTAGAAAAAATCTGTAGCGTGGTGTAGCAAGAATCCATGTTTTGTGGGTCCTTCCTAACGAAAATTCGAGAAAACGTCTGTCCAACCGGCTGTCTATGAACAACGCTAGTGGGTAAGCAATTCAGCGGATTTTCCCCAATCGATCTGGCCGAGATCGCTGCCCCCTGAATTTGAAACCGATATTTTAATTTAGGGGGTACTTTACATGAAGCTCCCGACGAGGTGGGTCGGTCCACGGTCCTGACGGGGGATGCAGGGAGGGCCCTCAACTATTCCTTTCTTTCACCAGTCATTATGATCTTTCCCACCGTTCATTGTCATTCTTTGATTAAATCCTGTCTCTTTTCTTCTACCCCTTCTATTTCACTGCCTCCCTCTTTGCACAACGCCCACCCATGTGTTTGCTGTGCATGGCGACCGGTGTCGAAGCGAGTGTGTGTCCTGGCAGTTAAGAGGGCCAACTATGCCTCGTGGTACTTTCTGCGGTGCACATAGGGATACATTGTTTACGTAGTTTGGGAAACATTCCTAGCAGGTTTCCATCTCGCTTACTTTGGTCTCGGACTCTTCTAGACGGGCAGTCGGGAGCTAGCGCACTGCCGATCAATCGGCTCGGACTAGGTATTGTACTGAACTACAGGATGAGGGGGGATTCACAGCGGGGCACCGCTGTCATCCCCTCACCATATCTCTGTGGCAATCATGGCACTCCGCTGGAGTGCCCCCTTGTTGGGCACCGTGCTGGGTGGGGACCACGGGGATGAATCATATCTATCTCCTTGGTTACTAAACCTCTCCCGCCCTCGTCCGCAAGGAAGAGGATATCTGGAACGAACTATTGATAAAATAGTTTTTCTTCTTTTTTTGCAAAAGACCCACCGGAAAATCCTCGTTTCCTCCCCATGGCACACGCCGAAGAAGAAAAACAGGTTTAAAAACGTAAGTGCTGTCCGTTTGGCACGAGCCATTGAGGAACCACATGGGAAGCGGTCGTGCGTGAGGGGAATGGAACGATTCTGTTTAGAGCACAGAGAAATTACTAAAAACCAAACAGGTTGCCGGCCTCCAGGTAGTAGTGACGACGCACCCAACTTTAAACCTGTGCAAAGGCATCGTAATCCTCGACGACTTTGGTTAAAAAAAAAAAATGAGCTAATTTCATTTTTCAAAAGTCCTGGTGTGACTGAAGTTTATAGGATTAAAAGGAAAGAGCAGGGAAAAGTGATCCCTATTTTAGCCCTGAAACTTACCCTTGCCCGTCCGTCCCTCCCGGAAACGATCAGTTGTGGTTTCTACAACCTCCCATGTGTGACACTATGTACCAAATCCTTTGCGCTGTTTCAAGTGTCGAAGGTTTGGGCACACCTGGCAACGATGTAGGTCAGTAAGCAGAGTGTGCGGGAAGTGCGGTGCATCAGTGCACGATCCACAATCGTGCGCAACATCACATTGTGTCAATTGTTAAGGTGACCACCCAGCCAACTACAACCAGTGCCCTACCTTTCTCGGGGAAAGAGATTCAGAAGATAAGTCGCAGAAAAAGTTTCCTTCCCTCAGGCCAAATTTGTCAAACTCAACGTTCTCCTGCTCTAATAGTGCACTGCGGTTGCCAGGTGTCGCCTATGGACTTCCCTGATGATACGGCGTGCATCCTAGGTGAAAAGGTAATCATACCAATAAAGTTCAAAAAGAAATAAGCCAAAAACTTCACTAGGCACAGATTTCTTATACTGAGCCCCTTAAGGAGAGAGACTCAAGGTCAGATATCGCTTCCGAACAAAAATTCTTTACCGAAGTCACGGCCTCCTATTACTTCCGTGACTTGCATTGAGCGATCTTCCAACCCTTGTAGATCTCGGTCGCCTGTGTTATGGTATTTATAATTATTGTTGACAATTGCTTATATTCTAATTACTGTATAGATATAATTAGCCTAGCAAATGTACATTGTTTTGACAACGTTGCGCTGGCAAAAATGCATTGCTCTCTTCTTGATTGAATTGGATGTTTTAAAATAATGGCAGAGGTGTTAGTATAGCATTAAATGCAATATTTCAATATTACGTAGCCGTTTCTAATAGTGCGAGAAAGTATGTGCTGTTACAATGCCACTTGTTCAACTCATCAGTTAATTTGACTTTTTTCTTGTTTCTCCAATAATAATAATAATAATAATAATAATAATAATAATAATAAAGTTGTTCAAAGAGTGTCAAACATCTGTAAAACTCTTTTAAATGGAAAGAACTTCATATCAGCTATCAACTCTTGGGCAGTACCTGTCGCTGTCTATTCATTTGGTGTTCTTCACTGGACAACAACTGCACTGGAGGAGCTTAATCGAAAAGTTAGGACCACTCTTGCCAAGTATCGAATGCACCATCCCAACAGTTCAATGGCAAGACTATACGTACCTCGGAGCGAAGGAGATAGACGTCTTCTGGATTTTGAGTACTTGTGTGCGAAGCAAATCAACAATCTTCGCAAATACTTCCTTCAGAAAACGATGTCATGCATGAAGCAATTTGTGTCACGGACAATAATTTTACTCCACTGAACCTGAATCAAGCCGACTCTAAAAAGACCATGTATCACTAAAGAAGATAGACTGAGTGAGTGGATCCAGAAACGTTTGCACGGTAGGCATCCTGCTGAACTCAAAGGAAATGCCGTGAATATGGGATCGTCAGTCTCCTGGCTAACAAAATCTGGCATCTTTGCTGAGACAGAAGGCTTCGTCATTTCTATTCAGGACGAAGTAACCTCCACTCGCAATTACTAAAGGTATGTAATTGGGGATATGAGTGTAGAGGACCGCTGCCGCCTTTGCAATCAAACCGGCGAAACCCTCCAACACATCATGGGCGGGTCTTCTGCTTTGGCGCAAACAGAATACCTGAGTCGGCACAACGACGTTGCTGCGGTTGTCCATCAGGTCCTGGCTGCGAAATCGGATGATACAGATAGAGGTCTTATACTACAAGTTCAAGCCGGATTCAGTTTTGGATGCTAAACGGTGGAAGCTCTTTTGGAATGTAGCAGTCACCACTGATCGCAGGGTCGAAGCTAAGAGACCTGACCATATGGATTGACGAGGCTTCACGGAAAGGGATTATAGTCGACATAGCTATCCCTTTAGACCGAAATAGTTACTTCTGTTGCCAAGAAGAAGCGAAAATATCAGGCCTTGGCTATTGAATTGAGCGACATGTGGCGCTTAGTATCTGTTGAAGTGGTCCTGTGGTCATCTCTACCAATGGACCTATCTCCGAAGAACTAATTTCATCGTCTGCAAGTCTTGGTCTTAAGAACTGGCACATTCAAACAATGCAAAAGGCTGTTCTCCTGTGTACTGCACGCATCGTTAGGAAGTTTCTATTGATATAACTGACCGCCGAGTTTGCAAGCGAAGCAGGCACCTTGGTTGTACAAATGTCCCGGTGTCTGCTATAGGCACCTCGCTAACCGAGAGACTTGACGAAATAATAATAATAATAATAATAATAATAATAATAATAATAATAATAATAATGCGATCACGATATAATGATATAGCTATTCCATTCGTTTCACTTAATTTGCAGAAGGATCAACTTTTGTTCTCTTAAACCTATTTTCTATAATATACTTAAAAACCTATTTCAAGTATATTTCCCTCTTTATGTTTAATACTTCTAGTACTTTCACTTAAACATCTTTATTTAAATTGCCTTTCAGATATGCTGCCTAGTACGGGCAGTATAATTGTTTAAATAAGTTAAGCAGTCTGTCATAAGTTTAAATAAACTAATCATCTATTTTATTGTGTGAATTTTGGTTATTAATATAATGCATTTTCGAATGAACTAATAGTAACAAGTGCATGCCAGTGCTAATTTGTTTTTTGGCGGTGATGTCTTAACATAACATATACACGCTCTTTAGAATTTAAATGGATTGAAGAAAAAATGTCTCCTCAGTACTGGTAGCATTAAAACAGCTTGTTATATATCATCAGATAATAAAAAAGTGAATCACATTTACATTGCTGTTATTATTTATTATTTTCAAATATCACAAAATGTTTTAAAGGTGCTGGTGGTGCAAGTAATGATTTTGAGATGAGATGCTAATCTTTCTCTCTGTTCTCCTGTATTGCTCTTTATAGAAGCTGTTTCGTGAGGAAACTGGAAAGGATCCGTTTGTCATCTTCTTGGATGCAACATTTGATACACTCAAAGCAGTGATTGATTTTGTGTATCGAGGAGAGGTGCAAATTCCAGAAGGCAACTTGAAACCATTTCTATCTCTTGCTCAATCCCTACAGATCAAGGGTCTAAATTTTCTTACTCAGGGTTGTGTATGTCCAAAGCAAGAGTACATTTTCCATTATTTTCATTTTAGTGTTCAAAAACTTAGAGAATGCGTGTTTTGTTTATTTCAGAAAAACAAGAACCCATCTAGCAATACTACTGAAAATGTCTCCGAGAAGAATCTAATCACATGTGAAGTTCAAGGTAGCAATACTAGCGAGGTGGACAGCCTTCAAAATAATTCTCAAAAGAATCCCCACCATTCTGTTGGTTATACAGGTATTGTGCGCTCAAACGTTCGTGTTTCCTTAAATGTAGGGTTGCCAACTATGCTCGTGTAAAAGGGCGATAACTCGAAATATGGCGTTTATCCGTAAAATATTTCAAAACATTATTTAAGTAACTTTCTATCACTTCTGCAGATTGTACTGCTCTAACCTCAAAAGATAGCGTTTGAAAAGGTTTTGAAATATTGAATTGCGCCCTTTTTTTGGTAACATCGTTGCCTTACGATCTTGCATCATTTCCTCTCGCGATGTTTAGAACATCGACAAGATGACTGTGTAACAGTAACGTAAAACAGAATATGTGAATTTCTCCGATATATCTGATTTTTCATCTACCTCCCCACGATTCTCTCGCTGCGATTGGCTGAATGTGTGGTGACGCAATCATTCGTCCCGTAAAATGCTAAAACGTCATTTGTGCCTTAGAATGCCCGATATGAACGATTTCTTGCAACAGAAAATATAGTTTATAATGCCTGTTCACAAAAATATTTTTTAATTCTTTACCACGTTATGAAGAAACGTTGGCCATTATTTGACATAAAAAAGTAAAACGTTTTAACATTAAATACAAATATTGATGCGAAGAAATCGATATTTTTTACATAATAAGACATTGCTTTTGTTGAAATGAACGCACGTCCATTATTACTTACATCAATGAAATATATCAAAATCGTCTAAAACCTAAAGTAAGTTCTGCTCTTCTAAGGCTTCATAATACATGACATTTTCATATCTTGGATTTTGCGTTAGAAAGCCCTCTTTCCCTCGTCATGTGCAAGATCTCTGTTTTGGAGTTGAGAAAAGGGTCGAGGGGCCTCCAAGGGTGTATAGTTGCCCTTCTTTGCCACAGAGGGGCTCTAATATACGTACTGGGACCGTGAAGCAAAATGTTGCTAAGAGGAATTGCATGTGTGATTAGGAGCCAGTCTCCCGCCAGTGGGACCTCAGGCAATCCAGCAGCGGAGTGGATTACAGGAGAGCACGGCGCCACTGCAGCTGCCCGAGGGTCAGGGCGAAGAGCCAGTCCCGAGCGCCACGTCGTCCAGCAGCCTCACCAGTCGCAGCCACCCGAAAGACCGGCCGTTCCTCTGCGACGATTGCGGAGCTTCCTTCACAATGCGCAGCAGTCTTCTCATACACATCCGCTCGCACAAGAGGGACCGGCCGCTGACCTGCGACGTTTGCGGAGTTTCCTTTACTGAGCGGTGCAATCTCGTCGCTCACAAGCGCACGCACCCGGAGGAACGGCCGTTCAGCTGCGGCAGTTGCGGTGCCTCCTTCGCCAAGCGCAGCCAACTCGTGGCTCACAGTCGCTCGCACACGGGAGAGCGGCCGTTCAGCTGCGGCTTTTGCGGCGCGTCCTTCACCCGGCGCCAACATCTCGTCTCTCACAGACGCACGCACGCGGGAGACCGCCCCTACCCCTGCGACGTGTGCGGGAAGACATTCGTTCTGGCCCACCACCTCTCCCGGCATAAGCGACTGCACACGGGAGACCGGCCGTATGGGTGCGAATTTTGCGATAAAACGTTCGTCGAGAAGCATGACCTTAGACTTCACAGGTGTATACACACGGGTGAGCGACCGCATCTCTGCCAGTATTGCGGCAAGAGTTTCATTCAGAAGCAAGAACTCAATAGCCACTTGCGAACGCACACGGGGGAGTGACTGTACCATTGCGACGAGTCACGCACCGTAGCGTAAAAATTCGTCAAGCCTATATTAATTTATACACAATTAAAACATTATCTATTAAAAGGACGGAACAAAATTGAAAATAATTCAATCCGCACCCAAATGACACGCATGTTCATTTTGAAAGGTATGCAAATTAGACAGAAATATTACGCGGTATTTGATAAACCTCATTAGCTTTTTACGATAGTCCAAAATAAAACACGAATGAGTACATTACATTCGTTGAGCTCCTGAACTCAAAGAGAAGTGGAGGGGGCGTTAGCAGCTCCTAATTCTGTTGGACAGAAAAGTCTAGACATTACAAAAACATTTTTTTGAATTATTGTTGGAATATTATCACCACAAAGAGTAGATGGGTTTAACTTACACCAACTAGATGTAATTAGATGGTGTTGGTTTAAAGGAATACTAGGGTACACGTGCGAGAACTCTCGCATGTTAATCTTCACCCTTTCCTTATCTTTTCCATTAAGAAGGAAAGTTGTTAATGAAACGTTTATTTGTTAAAAAAAGTAACTTCATACTTACACAATATCAAACAAAAATAAAAACAATGCAATTGACGTATCAAACAAATTTTCAATAAAGATTTATTTAATTGGATGTTTAAGAGGAACAATAAAAAGTAATAAAATAATATTTTCACCTTTGATTAATAAATACCATTTGTTACCATTATAAACAAATTTGTACGCTTGTACTTCACTTTGGTACATAAGAATGTTGCTCAAACGATGTTTCCGTAGTGTGTATCTTAGTGAACCGACACCTCAAGTTAATATCAAATGGTGTATTATTTACAATATGCGTTCACAACTGGGCATTGCTGTACTGACTTCCAGATACCACCAACATTTAAATCGTGTCTTGATCGTAATCGTTGACAGTTGTCAAGAGCTGTTGTTTCTAAAATTTTAAATTCATTCACGTAGTATTGTAGGCTAGCGTGTTTTGATTTTGTTGCTCATTTATTTCAAGCTGTTTTACTTACATGAATTTAAAAAGATTGTTCTGCGTTGTGCCATAGCACAAGTTTATCCCTCCCCACGTAGCCGTGCGTGTTAAACCTCACTTCTATTTCCATTCAAAGAGGGGAAAGTTGTTAATGAAACGTATTTTTGTTTAAAAATGTATAAAAGTAACTTCTAAACTAACAAAATATCAAATAAAAATAAATAATGTAATTGATGTGTGAAAGAAATGTTCACTAAAGATTTATTCAGTATTATCAAGAGCTTTTTGAAACAATTCACAACACTCCTTTAAAAATATCAAGCAACTATTAATAGTACTTTTAGTTGCTGCGAGAGCGAATCTTGAATTAATAATTATGCAAATAAACCTCGTCAGTCTGCGGAAACCACAGTGTACACAGAAAGCATAAATAGTATAGATAGAGGAATATAAGGCTTCTAAGAATGACGTTACAAAGATGGTCACCATCACAAAGGATTGAAATCTAGGTGGCAGTGATAAGTGCCGAACCAGCAAAAATTAAACTCTTCAACGCGGTGCATTGCGGCGGTCATGGTGAACGCGGCAGCATTGCAACCATAGAGGAGAGATGTCTCTACTTTCTGATTGCAAGGCGGGTTTGAGTGAAAGATTTGGTCAGTGGCACCGCGGGGGCAGGTAGCCGGCCGAGAGCATCCGCCGAAGGCTGCTGCGGGAGCATCTCAGCTCAGGCGGCGTTGTGCTCCCCCATTCTGAAAAGTGCTCTTTTCTGAGAATGCATCACTTCCCATCAATAATAACTCATAATATCAAAATTAAAAATGGAAAATTAAAATAACTGACAAGTTTCATTCATTTACATCAATGTTTATTAATAGTAGAGTATACTTAAAAACTAGTGGTGCTACAGAATAATAACTAATAAGTTTTCTATTTTCTTTGGCCTTAGCTAACTATTCTGTCTTGCTACATACTCTTGAAAATTGCCATCTATCGACGCCCAAAGTATACTTTTATTAAATTTTCCCAATTTTTCGGTATCTTATTAATATTTATTTTAAGAATATTAAAAAACAGTAACCCTCGTCCTAAATGGCAATTTTCATTGAAACATTTGGAGCAATTTTTTAGAAAATGCCGTTTATACGCTACTGGAAATACGAAATTTGAAGCTCTTTTTCACAGAAACCTTTTGAGTTTTTGAAAAACTTCATGTGAAGCCTTTTAACGCATAAATGCATTAGTGTTAATAAATCGCTGAAAGTGTGCATATTAACGGCGTGAGAGATCTTCCAAAAAATTACATTTGTCTAATTTTTGGAACAAAAATTCCCCGAAATTAATTTAACTCGTTTTAAAAAGTGCAATTGGGACTATCCTTTTGAAAAAATTGGTGCCGTTTTTGAGGAAGTGTCGTTGGAGCGTTTCTGAAAATGTAAACTTTTTGCCTAGTTTTGACAGAAATGGTTGAATTTTCGAGAAGTTTTACATGACAAAATAACCCGTCTCAATCCTCAACTACTCCTTGACTTACCCACCCCCTGTCCTTCCGAGGAACAGGAGGCATTTGGCCAATCCAAACTTCGAAGAAAGAAGATCCAGGCCGTCCTCACTAAATCCATCTCCGCGGAGTATTGATCTTTCAGATCTACCCCTCTCATAGATTTATTGTAATCAAGAATGCACGCGGGTTTTTAAATTTCTTCTTTTCTCTTTGTAATAACTGTTTTGAATTCATCCTTGTGGTTAGTGCTTATAATACAGACGGACGTTTTATGCATCCATTTCAACACTAAAACGGGGACCGAGATTTAGGCCATGTACTCACCTCACTTTAATTTTTTTCCCGCAATATTTTCGGAACATTTTTTCTGTTCAAATGTAATGTTCCTACACAAATAGTTCTCAATTTTTAACATCGCAGTTAGTGATGGGGAGTTGTAATTGCCCATCTATACCCTTATTTAGCAATGACTGTATTAAGTTTAAGGCAATTTCTGTCGTTTTATTCATAGTATATCTGACAGTCGCAATAATTTAATATGATGCGTAGTATCACATAGAAGACGTAGTGTAAATTAATTGTTTATGTAAAAAACATCCACAAAGGAATAAAAACCTTCAATTCATATTTAAATATTTGTATCAAAAACCACACAAATTGAAACAGACATCTCGCCGTAACACTGCTTGGCTGTGCCCGGCACCACCAAGAGACAAGCGTCTGTAGACGGCACACCGCAAATGAGAGGAAAGACAGGTAAAGGTCCCTTCCGTCCTCAGACGGCTTACCGCGAATGGAAAGGAAAATCCAACCCGTCCAGGTACGGCATACCGCGTTTAGAAGAGAAAAGAAATTACGAGAAAAGATATTAGAAATACAGACGGCATACCACGCTGAAGGGTTAATAGAATGTCCAAGAATATCTCATCCTGTAGATTGCGGTATAAGGAACATTTCTTTGGGGTCTTTGGCCTCAAGATTTTAGTTTTTAAAGCCCAAGTCTTGGCATTCATTCTAAGAGTTATTTCACTCTAAGAGTTATTTCAGCAAGGGCAGGATCTTCAGGCAGAATCATCAACCCCAAGCTCTGTCTGACAAGGCAACAACCAAAGCTATGAAGTTTATTCTAAAAATTCCCAACCTGAAGCAGTGACATTCTTGTTTTTCTTTCATACATCACAACCATTCTTCCAGATGAGGGAAGTAATTGTGTGTGTGTTCCAAACCAAAGCAAATTGTTATTCGGAGTCGACTTTGATTTTTTTTTTTTTTTGAGAAATTGAAGGTCATACTCCAAAACTTCGTGAGGAACTTCAAAATTCACATTTTTAATTGTTTAGCTGTAAAGAGCATTACTCTTCGACTTCCGCGGGGATTTCGATGTCTTTGGCAGAACTCGTATGTGCTTGGTCTCATCCGTGACCTTCTAATGTTCCTTCTTTGTCTAATATTAGCTTTCTCTTTCTAACACTGCGACACCAACGCCTCCAGGCAAGCGGAGATCGTATGCCAGGCCCAGCCCTATTAAGCTAGAACCCCCGGGTGACAACATTGTCAAGAAAGCAAATTTTGTCTCATTCGTAATAGGAACATCATTAATGTACAAATGGGTTAACTTTTGTACTTAAATCAAGTAGAAACAGTTGAAATTTTAACCGTCCCCATCGTCTCTCTCAAATCGTCTCCTATATTATTTCAGTAGTATACATACCTTTTGCGGCTCTCACACACAACCGATCTTTATAAATGGGGTCTCTAAAAAAAGAAAATTTCACGGAGACGTGACAAATTGCAATTTGACTAAAAAAATGTAGAATTTGTTTAAAAATGGTATTAAATAGTAATGTCAAATGCAATCCGCAGCTGTCAGCTATATCGTTAAATAACTCCTAAACGAAGCAAACTAGGGCCTTAAAAATTCAATTTGGGGGCCAAAGACCTCAAACAAATGTTTCTAATACCATAATCTACAGGATGAGATATTCTTGAGCATTCTATTAAATTTTTGCTGCTTCGGCACTTATCGATACTAGAAATGCCACCCTTATTTTAACCGTTGGTGATGGTGGCCATCTTTGTGACGTCACGCTTAGAAAGCTTAGATTCCTCTTATACTATTTATCTTATTACCTCTTACACTATTTACACTGTACACCGTGGTTTCTGCAGACTGACGAGGTTTGCATAATTATTAATTCAAGATTTCTAGTTCCATTAACAGTTCCTTGATTCCGATGAAGATTGTTTGTGTTGTGAAAACAATCAATTATCTTTTTGCTGATATTACTCGCGCAACTTTTCTTGAACGATGACCTTGCTTCCCCTCTCTGGCACAATAAACAGATGAAGACAAAAGCTCGCAGTGAGCATTGATGACATTTCAAACATGTCTTCACTGACACGAAGTAGAAACTATTTTCTGTTGAAGACTTGAACTTCTGTCCGTGATTTTCTCCAAAAAATCTAAAGAAATGATCGAAGCAGGTGAAGATCCATCACAGGAGATGCCTCGAACTATTGAGAAAGTTAGAACGCAAATTATTGAGAAAGTTGTGAAGACGACTGATTCTCCATAAATTGGCATTGCTTCATAAAGACTAGTAGCTGATTATGTAACTAATGCTTCCGCTCTACCCGCATTTCTTCAATCCATCGTTCAAGGAAAGTTGCGCTGTAATAATACCTAATTGTGGAGGGATGTTGGTGTATAGTGAAGAGTGAAGGCGTGTCTTGTTAGATTTGTTTGTGTTTTACCTGCATCAGTATTTTCGTTATCAGTAGTGATTCGGTGAAACTTTTAAGTCAGCAGTTTCAGTAACGTAGCTTTCTCAAGAGTAAAAAGCTTTTTTTATATTTTTGTGACTATCACGAAAAGCTAATTGTCAAAGAAGGTAGAATAATTACTTAAAATATTTTTATGGAACGATTGTGAATTGATCCAAGAAATCTCTCTATAATACCGAATACATCTTTATTAAAATTTAGTATTTAACATCAATCGCATTGTTTTTTATTTTTATTTGATATTGTGTTAGTACAATGAAAGTTTCCTTGTAGATTTTTAAACAAGTAAATACGTTTCGTTAACAACTTTCCCTCTTAGAATGGAAATAAAAGGATAGGGAAGAACGAGTTGCGAGAGTTCTCGCACAGGTATGCGGAGGTAGTAGGGGAAAACTTGTGTTACGGCACAACACAAAGAACAAACTTTTTAAATTAACTAAAGTATAGTAGTTTGAAAGAAATGAACAGGTTGATCCGGAGTGTATGGTGTCGTTCACTGACCTTCGGTTCCTTTGGTTCACTGATTCGGTTCACTAATCTCGTGATTCACAAGGTTATAGTTTCACGGTTCACTTCTATCACTGGAGAAAAATCTTGATGGCATTGATTCAAAGCATAAATATATACACAATTTGGTTGATCACAATTTAACTATGTCACTTTTCCAAATTAAGTTATACATTTTTCCAATTACGAAACATTTTTTCTTCATGACGATACATTTTAAATTTCAATTCACTTCTAAAATTTCACTTTACAACACTCTTTTAAATCACAAAATTAAGACTTTAGCTTGCATGGTTGAAATAGACTTGATTTACTAATTAAACAGCCTCCTAACAACACATTTATTTGTTACTATGACTACAAAATTATTTACTTCATAATTTGATGAATAGTCATATTGCGAAGAATTTTGTGGCGTGGATTTGCGAGTTTCATTGCCATTTCAAGTTCCTTTTTAATTGTTTTGTGTGTCTACCGAGATGGAAGGTATGAATTCAGAATTTATTTATGATTTGCGTCGAAAGGGAAGTTTGAATGTGATTCAGTTGTGTCAGAAAGTGGGTTTGCTTGCGTCTCGACGTGTATGTAATGTATGCCAGAAAGAAATGAAGTTTATTGAGAGAAAGGATATAACAGATGGGTTTGAGTGGATTTGTAGAGAAAGATGCCAGAATTTTCATTGTGTGAAAATGTCTGTACGAAAGGATTCTTGGTTTGAGAGGAGACTTATTAATTTACTGAACTTTAGTTCATAAGAAGTAAAGAGTGTGTATTTTTTCAGATATAAGCAGATTTGGTGATACGTTGATGAATCATTGAAGTTTTTCGTGTTATAAGGATGTTCTACGTAATTAGTGCATAGTATTTTTAATACTCTAAAAATTCTATAATTTCAGCGATTACGTGAGTTAATTTTTTATATTTTTTCTAATAAAATACTGCTATCTTTGACATATAGTATTTGTTGAAAAAATAGTCTGGTTGATTTTATATTATTAAAATGGGGGGTTTGGGGGGCGATAGCCCCCCCAATAATAAAAATGTTTAAATAGAAAGTGTTAGTGAAATATACTGCGAATTCTAGAGCATATAAAAAAGTGTTAAGTAGATAACATGCTTTTTTTGGTAATTAAAGTTTGGCTTTGAGTAGTAATGATAGTTTAAGTAGCATGTGAATGTTAAATAGAAATTATAATTCTTGCGATAACATAGTGACCATTACAACATGCGAACAATAAACAAGGATTCGGTTCAGTGAGTCGATTCCCCTCTAGTGAACCGGTTCAGTGAACGACACCATACACTCCGGATATACCGGGGAAAGTATGAGTTTTATTATTTTTTTGGCTCGGAAATGCTTTTCTAGAGGTACATAAGAACGCAGAAAATAATCCAATACTTTTTAGTATGCAAATATTTTTTTCAATTTTCGCACCCCAGCAAGCTGACGCCCTGCCCCTCCAAAACTGTTCCTCATAACAAATCCAGGAAAGTTAAATAATGTTGCAAAGAGTAGGGTTGTACTTACTGATCCTGTATTTTCGCATGGAATACTTGAGTTTGTCAAGAGTAAAAGCCATTCCCAATATTTTTGTGACTATCAAAGAAAGCAAAAAGCTGAGTGTCAAGGAAGATTGAATAACTATAAATGTTGTTTTTAAGGAAGTGTTTGAAGGAAACTTGTTTGCAACATCAATGGCATAATTTTTTAATTTTTTGATATTTGAAGTAAGGTAAGTATGAAGTTATATTTATACAATT
The DNA here is from genome assembly GCA_038098605.1 of Gryllus longicercus. Classification (NCBI taxonomy): domain Eukaryota; kingdom Metazoa; phylum Arthropoda; class Insecta; order Orthoptera; family Gryllidae; genus Gryllus; species Gryllus longicercus. The sequence goes on from JAZDUA010000074.1 coordinate 1,569,769, forward strand.
TTTAACAAATAAACACGTTTTATTAACTACTTCCCTTCTTAATGGGAAGAATAGGGAAATGGATTGGGAAAGGATGGATATTAACATGCGAGAGTTTTCGCATGGGGATGCTAGTTTTCAAAATTCGCTCGAATGTCACTATTGGATTCTTGAGCACGAATATCATCAATTCACTAAACAATGAAAATTGGAAATTAGTGCAAAATTCAAACAGACATTTCAATTATAGAATCAATTAATAAGAAAAATTGTGTAAAAAAATTGAAAATGATAAACTGAAAAAAGAACTGAACAGACTAATTCATGAAATGAAGTAGGTACTTTCATTTCAAATGGATCACTTTAGGTATTAATCTATTGCATTTTGTTTAAAACAATGAAGTTTCTGGCAGAAAAAAATGCTTCTTATGAAAATATTATTTATTTTTCAAATTTATAGTATATTCAAAGTTTTTAATTTAATCAACAAAACGAATTTTGAATTATTTGGGGTAAAGAATTGGTTGCTGTACATTGCTTTTCCAGTAAAATATTTTTTGAAGTACGTTTATTGCATAAGCATTTCAATGATAGTATCGAAACCATGGCTTAATATAAATGGGTGAAAACCAGAACAGTATAAGTGATATTTTGTAAATTGTGAGAAATTTGATTATTTAAGTCAATATGACTGTAAAGTCATGATGCTTTTTATTATCATTGAAACCAAGACATTTTAATGATTCATTAAAAAATCTTAAACATTTATTACTACTGAAATATAACCTACAATAAACACGTATTTTCCAGAATTTATGAAATGTCACTTATACCATTCTGGTTTTCTCTCATTCATATGTAATGTCAAATGCTATTGCTAAGCATTTGACATTACAAATGAATGGGTGTGGAAAAAGGAACTGTATTTTTTTTCTTGGTTGAATTGTTATTGCCAGCAAATGTTTAGTTGAGAGTAATAATTAATAAATTATCTATTATTAATGTGGAAATTAATTTTGGTCATGTTCATCTAATTATATTGTAATTTCATGAGTAATGTATTTGCAGTGCATGAAAGTTCAATACGGTTAAATATAACATGTCTGTCAATAACAGACATTTTTGATACCTCGAAGCAGTTTTCATTCCCTTCAATTGTATCAAAAATGTCTGTTATTGACAGACATGTTATATTTAACTGTATTGAACTTTGATATGTAATACGAAATAGGTATTCGATCACTTTAATATTGATAGATGGAAGAAATATTTCTTTCTGAAGGCGTTTATTTATTTATTTACGTCAAAAACAGTTAAAAACTGTGTGTGACATGCTATGGGGAGAAGTTAATTTGAAGTTACATTTATATTCAGAAGCAAAATAAGGGGCCATCTCAGCATTTGTTCGCGAATCAGGGAAACAGGACGAAAACCTGATCGAGATGGGCGCTTTGAGATATCAAGTGTTTTCATATTTGATATTAAGATTTTGATTTATCGTTCAGATTCCGTGAAAGTAACAACATGAATATTATGAATGTGTGATGTTTTAATTGTTTTTAAATTCATATTTGTCGAGGTTTATGTCATGGAGAATTTTTTATTTATTATTTTAAAAGAAAATAATGTATCATTGTTTTTCGGATTTAATTTTAATAAATCAGTCACTTTATTTTATATTGTTTGTCACCCTGAGTCATCTTCATATCAGGGCAAAGAGTATATCAGGGTATCCAACATTTTCTACAGAATCCTAATATCTATCTATCTATCTATCTATCTATCTATCTATCTTTTTTTTAACGAGGGGAACTGTGGAAATCTTCAAAAGACGAAGAGGAGCCCGCACTCCTCAACAGTGTGAGATTTTTACCCACTAAAACCACAAACCCTTTGTGATCCTTGCGTTATCCACCCTGGAACCGCAGTTATGCATTACTTCAGGATGGTGCCAGCTGTATTACTTCGAGGTGTTATTCAGGTTCATCTATGACTGGTTTCTTTCGTCTTCTTCCTTCTTCTTGAGAATGGCGGTGATATATTTCTCTATTGCTGTCCACTTAGCCTTGTTACAGATCATAAGTGTGACCATGTTTTCTGGTAAGACTTACACCCGACCTCCCATATCATGCGATGCCTTAGCGTGTCCCATCTCGGGCAATGGAACAGCGTATATTCGGCGTCGTCTACTTCATGGCTGCAGTAGAAGCATACCGCGTCTTCTGTCTTGCTGAATCTTTTAAGGTATGCCTTAAAACATCCATGCCCTGTGAATGCCTGAGTTAAGTGGTATGTCACGGACCCGTGTTTGCGGCTTATCCATTTGGATATATTCGGGATGAGCCTATGAGTCCATCTGCCGGTCTCCTCTCTGTCCCAACGTTTCTGCCAGCGGTGCATCACGTCTTCTTTCGCTTTTTTAATTGCACTATCCTTATCTTGTTGCATTCGCCTTCCGTTTCCTTCTTGCTCATGGGAGTAGTTGTAAACTTCTTTCCTTTCTAGAGCAAGCAGGTCAATAGGAGGGACGTTCGCCAGCAGAAGAACAGCACTTCCGGATACAGTTCTATACGCCGATGTTATGCGTAGTGATGTGGTCGAACGCGCGCCGTTAATGTTGCCGCCGGAAGTTAGTACCGGCGCCGCTCAAGAGAGGGCGCCGATCATCAACCCCACAGCTCCGTCACGCTCCGGCAAGCCCCGGAGCAGAAGGGTTCACGCTTATCGGGGAGCTGGCCGGCGGACCTTCACCCCGAGCGGGGTATAAGAGCGCTGCCCGGGCGGGCGGTAGTCAGTCAAGAAGCGAGTGCCAGTGAGTTAACAGTGACGTGTAAAGTGCGACATTGAGTGATTACGGACTTGGACTGCCCCTACGGAGAAACTGTGATCAACGCTACGCATACGGAACATCTATTGGAATATTGGTTGACTTGGCTTATGTTATTGGATTTTCTATTGGTTTGTGGAATAAAAGAATTTTAAGAAATTTTGTTGTTCCTTGTTTTGGTCACAACACGTAGAGCTCCTTTCCTTTGGACAGACTGCATTTTCCTTCTCAGATTATCGTTTTGAAGAGCTTCTGCCCAGATCGGTGCTGCATAGAGCGTTTTCGAGTGCATCACACTCATTAAAATTCGTCTCGTCTTGTCGCTGGGGCCCCTGGTGTTCGGCATCAATTTGGAAAGCGTTGCTGCTATTTTTAGGGCTTTTTCCGTCGTCTCACTAATGTGTGGTCCAAAACTTAGCTTCCTGTCAATTTCCATTCCTAGGTAGCGAAGGCTCTTGCCACATTGCATTTTTTCCTTGCCTATTAGGAATGTTGGGTTGGAGTAGGATCGTCTTTCGGTGATAAGCAATGCTTCGGTTTTATGGGCTGCCACTTCCAGCCCTTTGGACGTCAGCCATTTCAGCACTCTTCTCAGGGTGTCGTTTACGATGACCTCTAGTAGGGCCGATGTTTCCGCCGTTGCCACTATTATTGCATCGTCTGCGAAGCCTACTATTGAAGCATTTTGCGGGAGTTTTATGCCCAGTAGACTGTCGTACATAATGTTCCATAAGACAGGACCAAGTTTTGAACCTTGTGGGACACCACAGGTCATCTCAATTTCAATAGGTTCTCCTTCACCTTCGTAAATTGTCCTTCGATCGCTTAGGTAGCTCCGTATCATTCTGGTGAGGTACTCTGGGGTGTTCTTCTCTATCAGAGCCTTGATAATCTCCTCCCATTTGGCCGAGTTAAAGGCGTTCCTAATATCGAGCGTTACGAGGGCACAGAATTCTTTTTTTGCTCCGTCTTTGGCTTCTCTTGCCTTTTCTACGACTGTTTTGATAGCGTCGACTGTCGATCTACATTTTCGGAAGCCAAATTGCATTTCCGACAGACCGTGTGTTTCCTGTAGCCATGTCTGTAGTCTTTGCAGAATCAGGCCCTCAAATCTCTCTCTCTCTCTCTCTCTCTCTCTCTCTCTATATATATATATATATATATATATATATATATATATATATATATATATATATATATATAATAAATTACGCCAGGACTAAACCACAGAACAATAAAGGGACAACTAAACATTAAAAAATTCGGCGCATCTGACTGGTGGAGATCTTACGTCATCACCCCTACTACGGCTTCCCGTACTCACCACGTACTTTATTATTGTAGCCAACCGTTTGAGTGCAGCACTGACGCTATAGTCGCTAGAATTATACACATACACATTAACACGTATAGTTCGGCAGCCGTGCCTATAGAACCGTGTATAGAACATCGTGCGCACATGTCACCTTAACGTAATGCAAGTGGGAAGTCAACGCGATAAGATATGTTGAAGTGTTAGTATTAGTAATTAGTGGCGTTGTGAATCGAAACTTCCTGGTGACACTCTGTTTCCGTATATCAGAAACGAAACCTTTTTAAATAACCTTTAACCTTTAACCTTTTTAATTTGTATTTTTCCTACAAAATACAAATGATATTATTTGGTACTTTTTTTTTCACAGACACAATTTGAAAAGTAAGTAAATTTTTTAAATCGTGAAATATTGCATATTTTGCTATGTAACAGGTGCAACACGATGGGCGGTACGCTAGCAAAATGTATCTTTGTTCCCGTCGTATTGTGATATTGTTTTTACTTGGAAATTGTTTTTTCTAATTTAAATAAATTAATTGTGAGAGGAGTGATGAAATATCTTAAGACTCAAGGTATCGATACAGGAAATAATAAATATTTTGAATTTACCATATGTCAATGAGGATGATATTATATTAATAATAGTTGTGTCGCTAATTTGTGAAAATGACTGGATGAAGTTCTCAAACTGATGAGCACATTCTTGAAAAATAAAAGGTTTTCTTATTTCTCAAACTTTGGAATATATTGAAGCACCTGAGACACCTGATTAAACAGGAAACTTACAAACCGGTAAAATCAACCAAAGCTGAAAAAAATCATTTCCTTCAACTCTGCAATTCAAATCTCTTTAAAATATTAAAATTCTATCTAATTGATTATAATATATTCTATATACATATTAATCTGTTTCTTCCATTATGATATTTTTGATAATGTTTACTATTCTATGTATAATCCAGAAACAACATGCAGAGTAGCAGTATCTTATATCCTTACTACAAGGATGGAGTAACATAATTTAGTTTTGTGTTTTTCTCAGGCAATAATTACTTCTGAATTTGTTTATTATTTTTCTGTTAATTAAAATAAATGTAATGAAGTTAATTATTGCAAATGTAAATAAATAATCATGCAGTGAAGGTTTAAGTTTTTGGAAAGAACTCATTTTGTTTCTTTCAGGCGTTTATCTGTTATGCACATTAATTTAAATTGCGATATAAACTTCTAACCTGCGAGAACCATGTTTATTAGGTATACTCGGGGAGAATGAAGCCTTAATAAAATTCAACCAATCATACATGTTCAATCACTCAAACTTTTGTTACTGCATGTAAATCACGTCTATTTATGTATTTTTGTAGCATATCAAAACATTCATTTTATATTTAGGTGACTGATTTGTGTAGTTCTAGATTCGAAAAAGTAACACTTGAAGGATTATAGTATATATGTTGTTATTGTTTATTAATACACATGTATTAAACATCAAATTGTGATGAAAAAATTCTATTCTCACTTTATATTGTTCTCCATCATATATATTGTAAATAGAATTTTATATCCTTAACAGTTTTTGAATGACCTGACCATGATGCAGATGCTTTCCAAAACAAATTTCATATTCACAGCTGTTTTATGTTTTCTTAAATTCCAATGTGGGCTGTGAAGCCTTTCAGAGCATTTTATGTTTGTTTTTTTTTCTTTTTCCAAATTTTAGATTTTTATTATACCATCCATTTTTACTCTTATACAATTAATTTTCATTATTTTTCAGACATAACTGTCTTATAAAAGGTTATTAAGAATTAATTATTTTCCCCGTAATCAGTTCTCTATCTTGTGGATCTGCAGTGGTGGTTTTCTGGTCTGCCATCAGGGTTTGCTTCAATTATTACTAATCACAAATGTACTTAGTCTCTCATAAAAAACATTTAGAAGATTTTAGATATTAGTCAATGGCATTAATTAGATCATATATCATGTGAATATTTTTGATTATTTTACGTATGGTTCCAGCAATGTAGGCACAGGGGTCACTGAAAGATTTTTTATTTAGTAGTAATAGTACACTCTCTTGAAGAGATCTCTTGTCTTCCATTTACGTATGTTTATTAGTAGTTCATAAAAATTTGGTTTTGAATTGTTTCAGGGCAATTTTAACATGGCTGATTCAGTTTTGTCAATTTGTTGGAATGAACATGCCAGTGAACTTGCAACGGTTTATAAAAGTTTATTGGAGAGCAATTTCTTGGTTGATTGCACAATATCTGCTGAAGGTCAGAACCTGAAAGCTCATAGGCTGGTTTTATCTGCAAGCAGTCCTTACTTTCATGTAAGTGAGATGGTATTTTAATAAATTTATTCTCTTGTTGGTTGGTTCTTTTTTTACTACAAATACAGATTTTGGGGGCTTCTGATGTGAATTAGAACGAAAATTATCTTCTGGACTAGTGATCTTGGTAGAAAGATCAAATATCTCTTCTACTACTCATTACTATATTATATACATGCTGATAACACTTCTTGTTCAGAATTATTTTCCATAATTCAAGAATGGTTTCTGTGATTTTATTCTTATTTACTATTAATGTTTTTGGCATTCACCAGTTACATGTTTTTAAATTGTTTTTCTTTGTGCATGTTTATTTAAATAAGGTTCTTTTATAATTTGCTTTGTTTTCCAGAGCTCAACGACATTATAAATATTTGTTTCCAAGTGGTGCATCTTTGTTAAAACTTTCTTTTCTAACAAGATAATTTTTGTTGAAACTATTTTATGTTTTTATCATGTTATTCTTTGATCTTATAGGAACCAAGTTCTCATTTTCAAGTGATTTTTATGTTTGGATATTTCTTGATCCCATCTGTATTCCTGCATATATTTTAAGTATTTCCATACTTTAAACATGATTTGTGCATAGCGAAATGAATATTTTTTATTTTTTAAATTTTTTTTATTAGTGCTCGCTGGTTACCTCAGTTCCAAGATTAATATTATTTTCCAGTTCAATTTTGCAGCTCTCCCAGTCAGTTGCCTTGTTTATTAATACTGGTCTTCCACTATTTTTAATTACTCCCTCACTTAACGTGAGATTCACGTGCTAAGTGTTCGGGGCTCAGATCAAAATTTTCTTCAATATCAAAAAGTTTGGTGACGCTTTCCTAGATATAAAGAAGTCTAAAAAATTGGGTGGAAGGCCAATATTTAGGTTTGCCTGTAGAATGAAAAGTTCATCCACTTTCTCATTGCTTCCCTCAGTGCACTGCCTTTCTTGGTGGTCAGCTTAGATCCTCAGTCCACATGTTTAGCCCAACTATAAATTGCTCCCCTATGTGTTCTAGGACTTGTTTGTATTCCATTCTCTTAATATTGTGCCTTGGAGGGCAATAGATTGCACCAATATTCAGATGTTGCTTCACACATTTTATTGTTACTACAGTTAGTAGTAAGGTTCTTAAAGTTGTGAAGTTCTCTGTGCATGTAGGATGCAGACACTTTACCTTGACTCTTATTGGCCTGTTTTGTTTGTTCTCATAGCTATGCCATTTCATTTTCATTTTGTTTAAATATTCTGTCAGTTTCCTATATTCTGATTCCACGTTGAATTTAATTTTCTTGATTGTTCAGCATAACAACTTAAGGTTTAAGATTTTTAGTCTTCATTTTCTGAAGGATTTTACTATAGTCTTCCACTCGCTCAGTATTATTGGTGGTGGTTTTTTCTTTTTTGGCTCAGGATTCTGTACAACTCTATTTTCTTCCAAGGGTAAGTTATTTCCGGTGAACTTGAAGCTTTTCTTTTCTTATATTTTTGTAAAAGCCAGTCTCTCTCTCTCTCTGGCTACTGAGTTTTCTTCATCAGAGTTTTCTGGACTGTATCTTTCTCTACAAAATCTTGCTGTGGTACTTTCATGTAATTTTTTATCTTTGTTTTGTATATGTTGAGTTTCATTGTCAAAATGTTTACTTTTGTCTGAAGATCAGTTATAATGGTTCTGAGTTCTTTATTTTCAGCAATACATTTCTGCCATACATTCCATAATACCTTTTCTGTGTTTGTTTGTAATTGGTCTTCTTATATACACATGTTCTTCGTGGCATTCTTCTTACTCCTTTTTTTTTTTTGGTTATTTTCTTGATTTTTTTTTTGTGTCGTTTTTTTGCATGTGGTTCAGTTTCCATGGGTGGTCCCATGAGTAGCAAGGGATATATTCAGCAGAGCCCTGCTTGCTGGAGTAAGGCAGAATGTCAATCAGAGTTTGCCAATTTGTGAAGGGCACAGGTTAGAGACTTTTTACCCTGAATCACATCGCTTGGATGCAGTCCCTCAGCATGGTTGCTCACATATTGAACAAGGGAATTTTTTTTCATGGTTGGCTCATCTAGATCCACCGTGTTTTGTCAAAGCAGGGTTACTTCAGGCAGGATGTGGCTCTTCACCATGTGTGGACGGTCTTGGGTAAGGAATGGGTATTTTACGCTTGGCATCTGTTTTATGCTTCAATTGCCCCTGGGGTTGGTGAGGACCAGTGTTCAGTTTAGCTTATTGGGATAATTTATTTACTGTAAATGCTAAATTATATGTAAGTAGTTCCGTAAGTACATCCAGGTATTTCCATATATTTCAACTTGTGTACTCTTTATGACCTTTCATATTGATCTAACAATCATGCTGTTCAGAGAGTCTCATCTTCATTATATTCTAATATATAAAGTTTATTTAAAATCACTTCAATATACTTTTCATGTGAAAAAATTTGTTTTACATTTCTTTTGATTTCAGTTCTTCAGTGTTTTACTTTCATAATAGTTGATTTATTTTTCAATTTATTCATCAGTTAAATTGTTTCTGCTTGTTTCTCCAATCATAATACTGCCATTAAGATATACTCCTATAGTATGAATTTTCCTTTATTGTTTCCTTTTAGTACACAAGGATCCAATTTGGTTACCTTCAAACCTGTTTTTTATAATATATTTGAAAACTTATTGTTACAACAGTTTGCTACTTAAGGAAGTGTGCACAAACATTATGTGAAGTACTTTTCTCTTTTCTGTTTCATCCTTCTGGTACTTTCATGTAAACAACTCGACCAAATTTCTATTCAGAGGGGGCGGCCTCTTCATTCACAAATTTTACAGTAGTTTTTTATACTTGCTATTGTGACCGTCCCATTGTGCCTCTATCTTTATTATAATTATTTTTACACGTGTTATTGATTTTATCAGATATCCAAAATCTCTGTTTATCTAAATTTTAATACTAATCTTTCTGGCGCGAGCGGCGTTGCACTGAAAAAAATTGTATTGGGGTTGAGGGACTGGATTTCCCCCTGTACAGGATAGGGAAATTATATTTATGATTATTTTATTGGTGGTGTGTAGGGAATTTACCTTTTTTTATCTACAAACAAAAAAGTAAACCTCAAATTCAATAATAATTCAATTCAGTATTAAAATTCAAGGTTGATTCGGAGTGCTTAGCTAGTAGTTGGCTTGTGGTAGCTAGTAGTATTAATTATTACTTGATACCGGTGAAGATTGTTTTTTATGCATTTTGTACAACCGTTCACTTCCCATTTCTGCAAGGGCTGTGTGGACCATTGAAGAAGGAACTACGATATAAGTTATTTAAGAGAAATAATTGTTATACCCTGTGTATCCTACTTCTTTTATTTCTTTGAAGCTGGGTGCATTTCATTTTGATAAAAGTGAAATTCGCTGCAATTCCTTATGCTATGAAGTAAAGTCACGAAGGGAGCTGCAGTGTACAATGGGATGACCAAGACTCGAGAAACGAGCCATACACACGAAATTGCCTGTGTGTTCAGAGAGAACAAAAGAGTATCTTTTGATGTTCTTCATCAGAAAGAAGAAAGATACATTATTGCCAAAGAATTGACAATTGTGTACAATGAAGACCGAAGACTGTGTCATGTTAGGATTGGTTTCTGTTTTACCAGTGCCAGTATTTGTATCAGCAGTGATTCAGTGAAATTTTCAAGTCTGCGTTTTCAGTTAAGAAATTGCGTTGAAAAAGATGGGAAATAATACCATGCACATATTTGAAGAAATCAGGATATGTTGCCTCCCCAAAATGACGAACAGTAAGAGCAAGCAGATAAGAATATTGTAAGGTGTGCTGAGGAGAAATTCAAAACATTGCTTAGTTTTATTGTTTGATGGAATTTATGTCAAATCTTTGTCTGACAAGTCTGACAGGAAGTACAGTTGGCACAATGTACAATAGTCCAGAACCTGCTACTTCATCTCATGGTTTATTGTTCATATTATGTAAATTATTGCCCTCTTATATTATTTGAGTATTATAGATGAGTTTTGCGGCTCTCTCATGTTACCAGTTTTTTATAAATGAGGTCTCTAAAGAAAGAAAATTTCACAGTGAGGTGATGAACTTTACTTTGATTTTAAAATATGAAGGATTTGTTGAAAAAAGACGCGTCTAAATATGCAAGTCAAATGCAATCCGCAACTCGAGGCAGCATTGTTAAAATTTATTTGGTAAACTCGTAAACGAAGGGTTTTAGGGCCTTAAAATCTGAAATTTTGAGATGGTGGTCTCAAAGACACATTCCTCGCATTGTAAAGCCAACTGTCAAGCAAGGCTGTCTAATTACTTCAAATGTTTTTAAGTAATTAGAAGTAAGTTTGTAAGTATTACGGCTGTGAATTGTTACAAGAAAATCTGCCAATAACACTGCGTATTCCTTACTTTAAAATTTGTTTCAAACGTAAATTTTGTTTGTTTATTTGATATTCTATAAATTCATTGCAAGTAACCTAATAATTTTTTTAAAGAAATAAATACCTTTTGTTAACCACTTTCCCTCTTAATATGGAAATGCAAGGATAGAGGAGAGGGTGGATTTTAACATGCGAGAGTTCTCGCTCGGATACGCCAGTTTTGATTTAATGTTATAACTCGTGCTTTGCTGTGAATGTATTAGAATTTTTGGAAGTGTTGGATTGTCTTGGATGATGAGTTTTTCTGATCTTTCAGCATTCATATTACTATATCAGTTGTCTTGTTATAATTGTATTCTAATTCAAATGTCGGTATTATGTAGAACACTAGGCGTTGTTAGGTGTCCAGTTATGAGACTAATCATACGGGGGGTCCTCCTGAGTATAGGTACGAGTTGTGCTTACGATTCTGCGATGGAGCTCAAGCCGCACGCGCTGATTTTTTACTTCCTCGCCTTACGAAATTCTTCGTAAGATATGAATGAACTCGTGGCTTTGAGAGTTTCAAACGGTTATTTTGATTTTTGAGGGTACTTTTGAAGTCTCCAAAACATTTTCAAAATTTTCTCAAAAACGGCACCAAATTTGTTGATCAAAATTTGTCTTCGTAAAGCGAAAAGAATGCTTAAGAGAACGGTGATCTCATGTTCGTTGAAATCACATATTTTTTTGAAAATTAAAAAAGTTCATTATTTTGGTTTCTTTTTCTTACTAGTATAATGTTGAAGATAGAGATTTTTTCCTCACCGAAATCTGTTCCTTAAGACGGATCTTTAAATATGTTCATGTTCAATTTTTCATGAAAATATGAGTAGTTCCCGTGTAATTTTGCGCGAAATATTGGTAATATTTTTCTCAAAAACCGCTCTGAATTTTCTCCTCATATTGCAACGGTTTTATAACTGGTATTCGTTATAAGTAATAAATAATATTTTTCCTCTTTCACCCCACATGGGGACTGCCATCTGTAAGGTAGTATAATATTTTTGATACGTGTAATTAATAAATATTTGTATTCTCACAAACACTGTGGAATTGCCAACTAAACGTTCTTACTTGTATTATTAGCAAAACAATGATATTTACTGCGTCTTCGAATATATTTTTCTTTCTTTCTTTGCCTCTAACGTAATCCACAGATTACAGACAATTTATTTTGTGCGGGTACGCGAAGCCGTTTCGCAAGGGGGAAGGGATGTTATCAATTTTGGAACAAGAGGCGTCTATTTTAGCTGTTTAGTCTCCAACTTACAGCTGAAATAAAAGCACGAGATTTCCAAATTGAATGTTCAACGCAACATCTGGGCAATCCTCTTTTATTTTCAATCAAAATCATTACCTTTTCCGGCGATTTTTAGGTCCACCCCTAGATCGCTATCATATATCCAATTACAATAACAAAATACCAAATGTTTATACCCTTTTGAAACTAGTGGTGCTCCAACCGCACAAACTTTCCCGCAAGATCACAATGTTATCATTATGTACGACGGGACGCCCATAATGCTTCATTGATTTCAAACAGAAAGTACGCAAAAACTACTAACTTTTACAAAAAATGTACATGACCTTTTTTAAATATCTAATTTTGTACAATGGACTTTGTCTTAGACAAAAATCTCTATCTAAAATTTTGTAGATTAAAATTTTGTTGTTGCAATTTTCGAAAAATGAGCTATACCTGAAAATGCGACTAACGCCGTATTTTTGGACTGACCTTTGTTACAGAAGTGAAGGAAATTTAAACAAAACATTTGGAGCGGTTTTTGAGGAGGGAAAATGAGATAATTTCAAGTGCAATATATGCAAAAACTGCTCATTTTCCCCCAAAACTTGTACATTACCCTTTATTAAGGGCTAATTTTATACAACATACTTTGTTTGGTCAACATGGTGCATTTTGTAAAGAACTTAACAGTGATTCAATGCTAGATAGTGTTATCTTGTATTTATTGGCTGAGATATCATTAAAATAACTTTTAAAAACTCTTTGGGACTTCAATGGATTGAATAAAAAAATTGTTTCATCAGTATTGATAACATTAAAGGAGCTTGTTAAATATCAGATAATAAAAATGGGGGATGCCATGTACATTGCTGTTGATTTTTAATTTCAAATATCTGAAAAAGTTTTGAAAGTTATTGGTGGAGCAAGTAAACATTTTAGAGAAGCAATAGTAATCTTTCTCTTCTCCTTCTATATTGTTGTTTATAGGAGCTGTTTGGTAAGGAGATTGGAACGCATCCATTTGTCATCCTCTTAGATGCATCATTTGAAACACTGAAAGCTGTGATTGATTTTGTGTACCAAGGGGAGACCCAAATTCCAGAAGGCAACTTGAAATCATTTCTGACTCTTGCTCAGTCCTTACAGATAAAGGGCCTAAATGTTTCCATTCAGGATTATGTATGTAAAGCTACAGTACATTTTGCATTATTTTTCTTGTAATGTTCAAAAGCTTCAAGAATATGTCTTTTGTTTCTTTCAGGAAATTAACTGTTCTCATAGTACTGTGGACAACGTTGCTGAAGATCCAATTGGAAAGAATAATCTCACGTGTGAAGTTGAAGGCATTAATACTAGCCAGGAGGACAGCTCTGCAAATAATGCTCTGAAACCTCCCCACCATTCTGGTGGCTACACAGATGCTCTGCACACAAACTGCTCTGTTCCCTTAAAAGAATCTAATGTCTTGTGTGATGAAGTGAGGCCAACATCAATGATGACACCTTTGCAGGAACATTGGAGACCTGAAGGGTGTGATGTTTCTACAGCCATGGAAATAACTGTGAAAAATGAGCCTGTGTGTTCTGAATTTTCAGAAGAGATAAGTGAAAAGTTGGACAATATTAAAAGTGAAAAACTTGTGTTAGAAGATTTCACAAGTAATCTGGATGGCAGAACAGGTGTGTGCAGTGAAGAGGATTTGAACCTTCTCTCAAGTATGTTAAGTAATAATATTTGTAGTATTTACTATTTTTGCAGGGAATTTTATGTACATAAATAAATTGAAATGCAGACGTAAAGGAAAAATTACGTTGTATAACCTTTCAAAAAAGAGCTTCAATGTGAAGGTACACACAGTGTCTTGTGAGAACCAGTTTTTAGTAATTTTCAATTAATTGAAAGATGTTAGATGAGATTTCTTTAATGAGATTGTGGTGGTCATTTCGGAATAATTTAGAATATCTCATTTCCACAGTTAATTTTCATGCAAAATTGAACAAATTGAAACTTGTGCATCTGTATTGCATAATGTCAAATACTGGACCAATACATTTTGTTTTAGTTCCTATAATTAAACATACATACTTTCACATGCTTTTCTTGTTCTCCCAAACTAACTCTTGACTTTGATCAAAAGAAAAACATTTTTTAAATTTATAATAGTGTTGGTGCTCAACTGTGGTATAAACTTCTTGATGTTACTTGGATACCTTATTGAAAATTTAATTTGATTTAAGGGAAACACTTTTAATTTCAATAGCGTTGTGTACTGTAAATAAGAACATTAGAAAATATGAAAATGAAACCGAGTAAAACCCAACAATACTACTAACTTATATTTATACCTACGGTACCAGCAGTGTATAATCGACTTTGACAGTTCAATGCACTGTTGCCACACTTTACTATGAACATGGCACCACCAATATCACAGATAAATTAAATCTTAAAACATTTACACTTACTGTCAGGCTATGACTCGTTCATAACTGAACACGATCATTGATATCATGTTCATAACTTTTGCCAAAGCTGAACCTTATCGCTTCTGCAACTTTGTGCGAGCCAGACGAGTGGCAGTGCTGAACCCTGGCTGTAAGAAAGTAAACAAATCCTTGCAAGCTGATTACTTCTGGGCAGGTCGCATGACCTACCACAGCATGTGATGAGAGAACTGTCAAGAGTCACTTACATTACTGTGTGTTGATAAATCCCCTGCTATAATTGACTTTAAACTACCATTGAGTATTTGCCAGTAAATCTTCAATCCACTGATGTAAACAACAAACCACCACCTGGACCACCAAATCACCAGCGAAATACCAAAAAGTATTTACCAGACTTCTATTCATTGTAATTCATAAGAGCTTAGATAATTTCAAGTTATAAAATTTAAGTAATGAAATATATTGATATTTAAATATATAAAGCATATTTTTCCGGATTTTATCACATGCAAATGCATTGATTATGCATGCAATCCGATTTATATTTGTCATGAATAAATAGTTAATGAATCTATAGCATAATTTTGTATGGCCTTGCAATTGTTAAGTTTGAGAACATGGTGTTGTATAATTTTTTTTCTTTCATTTATTACTTATGGGTTAAGAACATGCCACCAAAAAAGGGTTTTTTGGAGACAATGTTCCTGTTACCAATAAACAGTTAATGACTGATCAGGTGGCTATGAAATAATTATTTGGTGCTATTGGATCATCTCACACTACAATTTGGTAGATTTCCTAGCGTGATTCTTTGGTATTCTGATTATGTATGCTGTTTATTATGCTAGGGGGTCAATGGAGCAAACATTATTTTAAAACAGGTGGATGAAAGAAAATGATTCGGAACCCCTCCTAAATAGGAATGAAGTACAAAGTTTAGTCAGTCTTTGGATTATGGAGATACAATTGAAATGTGTTTAGTATTTACTACTGACTACTATGAATTACTTGTTTTAAACTTCTGCTCCAAGGTTAGCACCAACAATTTTAGAAGCAGCTACGAACTACCTCATGATTAATCACAAATTTGATTACACTTGTTAAAAATCAATTTTTCAATAGAAAGAATGTGTTATGTATGGGAAACGATTGTGTTGTATTTGTCTAAAAATAAATGCCTTATTTTTCTTTTGAAATATGGCATTCTTTCTCAAAAAAGACTAGGGGAATAGCTTACTTTTAATTTATCAATTATTTGAAGGTTACAGTGAAACATGTCATGATAATATGGAACTATCAGAGTTGCCATTGTCACAGCAGCAGTGTATGCAATTGAGAGAACTATGTCTTCAGGTCGAGATGTTGCTGAGGAAAGTGGATCTTTGCTGCCTGTGGTTTTGGTGCCAAAAGATGAACAATTGAGTGATGAACAGAGTGAAGAACCTATGGATTATCCTGATGAGTCAGGGAATGGTACAAACGAAAGAATTGAAGAAAAAGGACCTGCATGTGGTGATCAAAGTCTTGGCCGATGCTTAAGTAAGTAGTCTATCAAATGCCTTAGAAAAATCAGTGCTTCAATTCGTCAGTCATCACATTGAGTCAATTTCCATAAATCAAGAGATTAGCTGTAGTTCATTTACCAGTTTGAATACCATGTTGCCAGTCATTAATGTACCATTTTAGTTCGGAAGATAAGAATTTACAAAAAGTGTTGTCAAGAATTGAGGGATGAGTGTGATCTGGAAAATGTGGAAAACTGGGAGAAATCGCGGAATTTTATTGGTCTGGAAAAGTCCAATCGGATCTGGCTGATTTGTTGATATTGATTTCATTAATGTTCAGAAGTATTTCTGATTTTTGTATTTCAAAAAAATAAATTTTAAGATAATTGTTATATAGGTAATTAAAATATAACTATTTGAAACATTGTGATTATCAATTAAATATGTTTTCTGAAAAATTTATTAGAAGAACTGTACGATTTGTTGCTTGTCATTTGCTATGTCATCACATTCGGCATTGCTTCAAAATTCTTTTTGAAATTAACATAATTAAAAAAAGTCTTTATATTTTCACAAATATGTTTCAATCCCCTTTTAAGTATTTGTGTTAGTCACAGTCGATAATCATTTTCGACTGGGATCGTGGCAAGTTAAGTGTGCTTCCTGAAACCACTCTTAAAAGGTGTAAATAGGCCCCCACAAGGAGGAAAGGGGCGGGCTAGTGAGATAACATATCTTCCAAGTTCCTCTTGCGACACGACTTGGCCAGGCGGAATATAGACGTTGCCAATAGTTAACGATATAGTGCGGAAGTTCACGCGAACGCAAGAAGTCTGAAGAGTGGTTCGTACGTCTGTTTCTTTGACACCAGGGAGTCAATGACAAATGTAACGACTCCACCATGTAGGTTTTCAACACACTTGCTTTGGCCTCGGACTCTTCTAGGCGGCGGGCGGGAGCTAACCCACCCGATTAATTGCTCGGACTAGGAATTGTACTGAACTCCAGGATGAGGGGGGATTCACGGCGGGGCAGCGCAGTGACATCTCCCCACTATATCTTCGTGTCAAGCCTAGCACCCCAGTGAGGTGTCCCCTTGTTGGACTCCATGGTAGGCGGGGAGCACCGAGACGAATCCGTATCAATTCGAAGTATAAAATAAACCACTTGCCCTCTTCCGGAAGGAAGATGCGATGTTTTGGGAGAACGGTGGATTTGAGTAGTTTCTTCTGTAGGGAAGAAAATACACCCAAGAAGCCACGTTTCCTTTTGATAGCGTGCATGGAAGAAGGGAAAACATTCCAAAGTATTAGTGCGGTTCGTCTCGCGCGAGCCATTGAGGACAGTTTCAGTAAACTCCTAGCCGTGGTGCGTCAGAGGAATGGTACCATTCAGAGGTCAGTCAGAGGACGGCTCCCTTCGTTTCTAGTAGATTTTCTTTCGCCGAGATTTTTCTGCGTCCGCCTTGGTGACACCTCAGTATCAGTAAAGAAATCTGTTAAGAAAGTATCAGTAAAGAAACTGTGAATTTGAATTGAAGCCTTATTTTACGTGGCGAGACTCAGAAGGCCTGCTCTTCCGTCTGACCACGCAAATTTCGCTACGCTCCTTTCACCAAATAGTAGAGAAAAGAGGTATTCCTTGGGCGAGAAACAGGTGATTTGAATTTAGCTCAGAGGCGTCATTTAGGCTTGAGGATCGTTTACGTGCAAGTAATTCTACTAACATGGGACAGTGGGCTTTAAGTCCCCTCCGAAGGAAGACGTACGAAGGATTTTTTCGCCCTTAAGAATCCACGGCTTCGATTGGGTTTGAACCCGCCAACTTGGGTACAACTGCCCGGTACGCTAACCGCTACATCATCGCCTCGCGCAAACACCATCGCCGCGCGCAGTCTCTCTGTTTGCTATTGCTATCAATAGTATCGCATCAGTAATTCGAGAGCCTGAGAAAGCATCGCTCTTCGTTGATGACTTTGCCATATTCTGCTCCTCGAAGTTATTGAGTAGCAGTTACTGCTTGTTTTCAACTAACTGCAAGAATGGAGCGATAAAACTGGATTCAAGTTCTCCGCCTCAAAATCCTGTTGCATGCACGTCTATAGAATATATAACCTCCATAACCATCCTGATCTGTTTTTTTTTGGGGGGGGGGGGCGGTTATCAACTCCACTTTGTCGAATCTGCCACTTTCCTTGGCCTGACATTCGACAGGAGTGTAACATGGCGAAAGCACATTCAAAACTTGACGATTCGCTGTGTATCACTATTGAACCTCTTCTGCGCTCTTACTGGGAGATCATGGGGCGGAGGCCGAGTATGTGTTTTGCGCGTACAAAGGACTATCATCCGTCCTATTCTAGATAATTTAAAAACAATTAAAAAATATAAAATTCATTGTAATCGCGCCGCGATGATTCTTCCGTATTGCTTAAATAATATTCGTGTGCTCTGTTGACTAAGGCTGTCCAAGATTATTTTATCCCGATACTTTCCCTAATTATCACCGCAGTTGGGTGCCTAACCCGAATGCTTTCCTACCAGTTAGCGATATTTTGTGCAATTGCATTAATTATACACTAATTCCTATTTTTAACACGCGAATTTGCCTATTCTTATAATGTAATTACTACAACACTGTCACCTTCGTCGGCTAAACAAAAATTAGATACTGATCGTTCGGCTGCTAGAATTAAAGCGATGTTGCTCGTTCGATATCCGGAATAAGAGAGCCCTATTTTGGCCTATTGACCGGATCCTCGAGTCCCATTCCATTTTTTTTTATTTTTTTTAAATTTTTCCGTAATTTCCGGTCTATGTACGCCACCTCTATATCCTATTACATAGGGCAAACTCTACAAGATGGTTTACATGTACCTTACCGTGACCACGCCCTTGCAACACGCATGGCTGTAGTTAACGGAACCTGTTGCATATAGGAGGCCATCGTCAGTCGCCCTTTTTTGGTGAATGAATTCGAATTATAGTACGGTTTCGAATGAACTTTTCGTCTACATTTTCTCCTGTTTCATATACTTAAGATCTAACTTAGAACCAGTAGCAATATTTTAAGTTAGAATGAGTTTTCTCTTTTGGCAGAACATTGCATCTGTTACAATTTTTGTACATTTCACTATTTTGGTAAGGTAATAATTTTACAACTTTAAATCAATACTCTTAATTTGGCCAATGGTTGTATTAAATTTGAATTTTTTAAACCCTTTTGAATGCCTTTGGTCCTTTTTGAGAAGTTCGAACATACCTTTTAAATGACGTAAGTTCCATTTTGCTGTGTGAAGAGATGGACTAGAGTAATATGCCCCCCTTTTATTTAATGTGGTAAGGGGTAAAAATGAAAACGTGTAAAGTTTTATCCATTCTATATTTTCGTTCAATAAATAAAATTACATAAGCAATGGCAATGGTTTCGAAAAGTAAGAATAGCAATTTTTGGGCAGAAACAGTAGAGACCTTCTGTTGGATTGTGTGAAACAGTCATTTGAACGTTTGTCAAATATGTTTTCACATCATACAAACTTCTTCTTCTTCAGTTCACGGATTAGGCTCATGACCTGTTCCGTTTTCACAAAGCATTAATTTCCATCCTTTCCTCGGTCTGCCTATATTTCTTGTACCACGAGGATGATAGTTATAAACTTTTTTGGGTATATTTGTATTTTCCATCTCTTTCTGTATTCCTCTATTTTCCCATTTATAGCTTCTATTTTCAATTCCTTTCTGATGTCATCGTTTTTTATCCTGTCAGATCTAGTACATCCTTACACTCTTCTTAAAAATCTCATTTCTGCAGCCTGAACTCTGCTATCATCCTTTTTAGGTGTTACCCAACTTTCACTTCCATATAGAAGCATTGGCATGACCATTATCATATAAAGTTTTATTTTTGTATCTTCTCTAGGTTTCTGGCCTAATATCCTAGTTATTGTGTCGCAAATATATTGAATTTTTGGATCTTATTTTCTATCATTATCTCGTTCGTAACTAACATCACATCCGAGATAATTGAAATGTGAAACTTGTTCTATGATTTCATTTTCTATTACAATTTTTGATGTCACAGGGTGTTTCCTATAAAAGGCCATAACTTTTGTCTTGTTTATTGCCATTTTCAAATTATATTCTTTACATACATGGTGTAGTTTATGTACCGCTCTTTGAAGTTTATTTTCATCTTTCTGGAGGATTATAACGTCATCAGCGAACAACAAAACGTTTAGGTGGGTATATCTATCTAATTGGATTCCAGGGTTAACTTCTGGTTTCCATTCTCTTATTATTTCGTCTAAATTGAATTCCCTTCTTCTGTCAATTAATAATTTCAACGAAAAAATGTTATCATTACACGATCTTCCTTCCCGAAAACCATTTTGCGTTTCCCGAATTAGTATTTCTGTCATAGCTTTTAGTCTTTGATTTAAAATTTTTGAGTATACCTTATAAGCAGAGTTGCATACACTTATACCTCTATAATTTTTGCATTCATTCCCGTTCCCCTTCTTAAAAAGTGATATAACTTCTGCTGTGTTCCGTGCTTGAGGAATTCTGCACTCTTGCCAGCATTTATTTATCAAATGTAATAGCCTCAATTAAAAAACATTCCAGCATACTTTAGAAGTTCCACATTAATCCCGTCTGGGCCCATGGCCTTGCGATTTTTTAATGTTTTTAATGCATATTTTATTTGTTCAAGCGATATATCATCGACCATTGAGTATTTTATATCTTCTACTCCCTTATTAGCCAAAAGAGTACCGACCTGTGTTTGTTTCATCAAACCTTTCTTCCTCACCCTTACACCATATTTCCTTGTAATGTTGAATTTCCTTGAAATGAATAATAATTGACATCATACAAACAAATATGAATTTAGAATATTTCTTAATAATTAAGGCAATCGAAATGACATCTAGAAAAAAGCCACTTACATAACCTCTAACGCTTTGTGCGATATGATCAAACTGAATTTAGAAGCTCGGCCTGGTGTACAAATATATATTAATTTTCAATTGGTAAACGAAAAACCTGTACATATTTTAATAAACTGTGTTGGTACAACAAACTTTGTAGGTACAGCGCCAGTTTTAATGTTTTTATTAACATAACCTGCAAATCAGCTGTCTTCAAAATAGTCAGAACACATGGCATCGTAATTGGTAAATCATCTGACATTTCTTACTCACTCCCCGCCGAGGTCTTTTGCAAGAAGAAAACTGTGAAATAGAAATAAAGTTAATTACGGAAGAAATGTATTACGCTGTAATATATTCCACAGAACCGGTAGAAGGAAGTACTGCTTCTTTTCTTATGCAGGTTGCCGCAATTTATTGCATCACAGGAAATTACCATTTTAATACCAGAGTACCAATACGTAATACACAAATCACTGCAATACTGTAGATCAAATAATCACTCCTTATACACACAGTGGTCTCACACTATTTCCATCGTAGCTATAGTTACCCGTCCCTTTCGTATATCATGAATACTTATGGCTAAAAGTAAATAGATGTTTCCCGAATCAAAATTGTATAGGCTTCTATGGTAATCACAATACTATATTCTTCTGTATCTGTATATTGTATTGTTTTTGAATGTGTCAACCAACCTTGGTTCATTATTGTCTGAGACTTAATATTCAACTACGTCATACTCATGAAACAATGTTTATGCGGTTTTGTATTTTCCATATAGTGAATATGGAGAAGTTTTTAAACTCTCTTAGGCTCAGAACCGACACTTCTCATTTTCGTTGTGCATCCTTCTGATCGAATTTTAAGATATTTCTCAGCTTTTCAAGCCACATTTCAAACATTGATTCTTGAGTTTGATCCGTGTGTTTTCTGCGTAAAGTCATTCAATTGTAGATCTTTAAATGATGACTTGCTGTTTTTTAACATCTGAGTAATTGAGTAATAACGCCGAGGAAACGTTTCCACGTGCCGCGCGTTCCCGCTAGTTTTATGAATAAAATCATTTCGCCCAAAACTCCTCGGCACATTTCGTAGAGCTAGTGACCGTAATGGTAATTGCACTTTCGTCTTTAATGATTACTTCGATGTTAATTTGTAAACCGAACTTCGAAAATGAATTTTCAGACACTGTAGAAACGCTTAATAGAAGTCTTTCTAAAATTTCCATTCTTTGAGAGTTGGTACGATTAAATGATTGGCGAAGGGGAGACGTGGATAGTGTGAGAATGTAGTAACGACGCTACAAGTACATCATGAAAACGTCCAAACCTCTCGCAGGATCCGAACCCACATCCATTGGCGCTGGACGCCTAGACTTACGCACTTAGCCTCTGCGCCATTGATGCAGTCCCATCACATATCGCACCTTAATACGCGCACCTCTCTCTCTCTTCTGAGCTCTGTTTCAGAGGTTAGCTCTGGTTAGCCAAGACCGCCCGAAGATTCCAGAATTTCTCCTGTTGGTCTTCTCTGTCGCAGACAGATCCCAGAATTTCTCCCGTTGGTCTTTGGTGTCGCAGACAGAGCCAAAAGAGTACCGAGACTTAACTGACACTGTCTGAGCAATGTTGGTAAGCCACAATGCATATCTGTTTAGGAGCTGAAGGACTCCCTCTGGAGAACGACCTGGCAACGCCGCAGCGGAGTGGAGTGCGGCTGTGGGGTCGTGGGGCGCGGGAGAGCACGGCGCCACTGCAGCTGCCCGAGGGTCAGGGCGAAGAGCCGGTCCCGAGCGGCAAGGGCCGGAAGGCGTTTGCGTCGTCCAACAGCCTCGCCCGCCTCAAGCCCTCTCACCACAGAAAGCACAGCTGCGACGTTTGCGGAGCTTCCTTCATCCAGCGCCGCCATCTTGTAGCTCACAGTCGCACGCACACGGGTGAGCGCCCTTACAGATGCGACGTGTGTGGTAAACTATTCGTTCAATCGGGGACCCTCTCCAAGCACTATCGCACGCACACGGGAGAGCGACCGTTTCATTGCAACGTGTGTGGTAAAAGATTCACCGAATCGGGTTCCCTCAGCAGACACTACCGGACGCACACGGGAGAGCGACCGTTCACATGCGACGTATGCGGAGTTTCTTTCACTCAGCGGGGTAGTCTCATCGTCCACAGTCGCACTCACACGGGAGAGCGCCCGTTCGTGTGCAACGTATGTGGAGTTTCTTTCACCAAGCGCTGCAATCTCGTCGTTCACAGTCGCAAGCACACGGGAGAGCGTTGTGACGTGTGTGGTAAACGATTCGCCAATTCAGGTGCCCTCTCTAATCACTATCTCACGCACACAGAATGGCTGTTCTCTTGCGAAGTTTGCGGAGTTTCCTTCACTCGGCGCGCCCTTCTCGTCGCTCACAAACGCACCCATACGGGAGGACGACCGTAAGACTGACATTTGCGGAAAGTGTTTCACCAGTTCCAATGGATATCACCAGCAGGGACGTGAGGAAAAGGTCAGGTGATGGCTGCAACAGCTGGTAATTGAAATACGCAACAGCTGGTAACCAAAGCAATTAGTATTATGAAAGAAGGAATTTAGAATTGCAGTTAAAAGGGTCATTTTTTGTGAATATCTATTAATTTAGGCTGTAATTTAGGCTTCGTAGCTCAGAACCATTTATGAACGCGATGTTCGCGTTCGTTCCTGTGCTTATACCTTGTTCAAATATTTTATTGTTTATTGAAGAATATATGTTTGTCCCATATTTCAACAACTTGATTTCATTGTTGTACGGTTGTGTGTAGTACCCTGAAATGAACTCGACCGGCCTGAAAACGGATCGGCAGTGTAGACGTCGAGCGTTGGAGGCAACACCCACACTGAAGGAATTTCACTGTGGGTGAACGGCGCCTGGTGACTGCACGAGTTGCGTGGAGCCGGATACGTCGCCAGCTCGGGCGCGCAATAGCCTGGCGACGTAGGCAGCGGCGGCCGAGGGCAGCCCGATGTGACACGGCGTAGAGACAGAGGGGTCGAGCGCAAGCACCCCGCCTTTCCGGCGCACGCACATCGTGGTGACGTATGCTGTGACGGCAATATTTGTGTGAGCGTGTGTGTTTACTCTACGTATACAAATAACCCATCTTATTGATTAGCTAATTAATTCAAATGAAGATCGTATTTCCAACTTCCAGTACAAATGCATGCCGAGTAAAGCGAGTTACTTTTTTGTTAGCAATGCAGAAAAATACTTGCAATTCGTTTACCGATGCAAATGAGTTTTTTACAAATCGGAAACGAAAATGTTAATATTTTTCAAATATTGCATATCTCGCGATTTTTTTAAATTTATTTTTATTTACTGGTCTTTTTTGACTAAATAAATCTAAATCCCTATAGGCAACCAAGTTGGGTAAGATAAAGTTTTCTATAACACCAGTTTAACACAACCTTACAGTTCTGGTGAAGATTGTGTAAATAATCAAGGTAATAAAAATTTGTGTATAATGCTATAGGGTAATTCAAATTGCATAAAGGATTTAGGGTAAAAGATTGGGTACCGTTATGCAGTATTTATTTCAGTTATTCAAATAATCAAGGGGTACAAAACCTGAAATAATATTCACAATGCCAATTACATACACATCTAGATGCTCTAGTCAACTACCTATGACAAAACCATGTGCACTTCATGCATAATTTAGATATTGTTTTGCAAGAATTAAAAATAAAGAAATAATAGAATATAAGATGCCCTCTCAATGGGAGATATGTTTTATGGTAGTGACAAAAGAGCGTCGGAAACCGTACGTCATTGACGTCAGTTGGTTGGCTGGTCACACGAACACGATTACCGTCTCGCAACTTACAAAAGAAAAGTGAAGATGGATTCAAGCCATTAATAGCGAGCGCCTTTTGAAGGGAACATTTTACTCGCATTCAGATTTTATGCAACCGTAGTTAGGCATTTCTTTCCGAATGTGAGAGCCGTCGCTCACAGATACTCTCGAAATTTCATGATCATATTTAATAGCAAAATACCTCTGTGAAATATACTATACTGCCATAAAAAAAAGCTTGTATGCGCACTTCATAAATTCATTTTTCAATGAATCTGAAAGGAATTGAGTGCCGGCGAGGCTATTGAGTGAGGGCCGGTGAAAATCAGTCCAGTACTCCCTTCCACCCTGGTGGCACAGACAATCCAATAAAAAAAAAGTTTAATAGTAAAAAGTCAATGATACACTTACGTATGACTTCAACATTTAAACATTAGTATGGTTTATTATAGTAATAATTAAACAATTTTTATGGATATTAAGTAAGCTAATTTTCTTTTTTTTCTCTACTACACCCTTTAGTATGTGCAACGGTGAATATCAAAATAAACATTATATGGCAATCATTGTACGGTTTCTTTGCTGAATACGCTTCACTAATAACTAATCATACATGAATTGCAATTATATTTCAAAAGCAATGAACATTCCACACAAATTAACTCATTGGTATTTGAAGGAATAGTTTCCTGATGGAAATAATTTTTAACGGTACCATAGCGCTCAGTGCGAAATACATAGTTTGTAATATACGTATGCTGTGCTTGAGAGTTCAAACATGAATAAAACAATAATTATGTGTATCATAAAGATAATATTTCCAACTTTCTGGTGGTTGACAGCTGGTCAGTCGATGTCAGAGGAGTGAAGTTGAATGGCGTGTTCCAATACAAACCGACGACCAGACACGTATGATATAAACGTGACTACTGTTTTCAGAGTTGTACGTGGTGCAATGTCACTTGCACTGTGTCACGTTCGTTACGTTGAGTTAGTAGTTGAGACATGTTACACGCTATCGTTGCAGTTTTAGAACACAGTTGATGTACTACTGAGCACGTAATGAGTTTTAAAGTTTGAATCACAGCAACATGATTGAGATTGCACCTCCGGCTGAGGTGAAAATTTTACAATTCAGATCAACGTATGTAAAACTCTGCGCATCATGAATTCAAAATTCACAGTTTGAACTGCAACAAATAATTGCAAACGTACCGTATACTGACTGCGTGAATTTGGTGGCTGGTTTGGCGCTGTTGCTACAGGAACTAGGTATAAGGTACCGCAAAATTCTATTGTAACAATTAGGTTATAGGTACCACTATAAATTCTTTTGACTTCGACCAATGGCCAAGACATTGTACGAGGTAATGGAAAGTCTTTTGTATTTCTTAAACGATTACTGTATCTAAAACAGTGCGAATATCCGTATTAGCACGGAGCACACAAAACTCAACCACAGACGTCATTCACAATGCCTGGGTCCTAGTGACGCGTCCATCTGCGCGAACTGAACGCAATTACACACGATTTCCGTGCAACTTGATGTATGGATCTTGGTAGGTGGCTTCTGTTGACATCCAACTTTACTCGCTTTAAAGTAGAAATCCACTTTTGACCTCTTCGTTCCGAGGGTGTTATATTTTCACTTTCCTGATTTCCTAGGGGAATCTAAAAAAAGCTAACTCTGCCTCTCCCGTCCCGTTTTGTCCCTGAACACTACCGTTCACAACTTGGTTGCTGTGAAAATACTTGATTTAAGAGAAAAAGGAACATCTTTCTCTGTAGGCAGAGGAAAATCTACAACGAAGATTTCGACGTACTAAAAGAAAAACCCTCACATTTGCTGCGCTTTCACCATTAGTTGCCACCCGGAGGCGACGGTGTTGCCCCCAGTAGCTGGAGAAATCACGTGTTCTGGACATCTCTACAGGCCATCGGTCAAGAAAAGTTGCACGGGAAGTGTTAGATTCCGCGTGCACTCCGTCCCGGCCAGCGTCCACGGTGGAAAGAGATGGGTGGGATATTCAGGCGCACCGATTCAGGCACACCACTCGTTCTGCGCAGCACCAGTTTGCGTCACGAACCACGTGACCACAGCACGGGCACTTCATTTGAGAAGTCAGACCAGGCGTTGGCCGCCATGTTGCATGGAGAGCGAGAAGTGTTGAGGAACATTGTGAAAGTGTTATAAAGTGACAAGTGTCAACAGTGACCAACCAAAAATACCTCGATGAAGGAGTACGCGATACCATATTTAAAAGAAATGCTTCGTATATCTGTTTCAATAGCTTGTAAAATGTGATAATTTTGGTACCTGGCTGCATTTAAAACCTCCGTTAAATTGTGACGCAAACTGGTGCCTGAAGCACATTAGCTCAAGTCGGATATAATGCTTAGTAGCTCATCCATGTCTTTCCATCATCGCCAGCGCCCGGGGATGCCATATTGGGCGAATTTCCACCAATTGATTGGAAAAAGACCGTCAGATGGTGTGAAGAAACGGCATTGTGCGTGATTTTGCCCATTGGGCGGAATTTGGGCGATGCGTTGATTGTTTTGCTTAAGTGACCAATAGTGTACACCCTTACCTGAACATCGTTCATATATTATGTTCCGAAATGTATGACCCACGGGCAAGAGATTTGCTTTTAAACATGTTGCACATGTACTGATATTAATATTCGTAAAAGTATATCAGAACCCGGTTTTTATTTTTAATTAAACAGGCACGCAAACGCGCCCACCTTTTTCTAAAAATTATTCAACTTCGGAATATACTGGCAGCTTGACTTTATGCATAAGAAAATTTGGTTTTAAATATCTTGTAGCATTTTTTTAAAATTACCAACCCAGCTTTTTTCACGACACGTTTTTCACCATTCAATTATATGACGGAATTGGGCATATTTTTGTCCCTCACACGGCGGATTTTTTTCAGTAGAGATCTGGCATCCCTGCTGCAGCTTCAGCGTGCGCTTCAGCAGGGTTGCTAGATTTGAGAATTTTGTACCCAAAATAGGGATTTCTCGTTTTAGGGAAAGAATGGATGTGTATTAATAGACGGGAAATGTTCGGGGGTAATTTGGGAGAAATTATTTTCATCCGGAGTCAAATTAGCGTTTTGTCAATATTCTGATTAAAAAAAATAGACGTTTTCTCTCATTTTTATGAACCAAAAAGAGAAAAATGAGTGTTAGGCATAGAGAAAGAAAAACGTGAGAAAATCAAAAATAGTTTAGGGCTTGGAACAGCTCAAAGGACGGTTGATTTGAATTATTTGAATTTATGTAGAGAGTCAAGGACAGCGCATGTTGTTGGTCCATAATTTGAAGAATATTTTTCGTTTAAAAGTTGGGGATGTTTTCTCATTGAAGAATTTTTGGGAGGAGATTTCGTTGTAGTGGAGATCTTGCATCACATCTGGCGACCCTTGCGCAGCAGGCGACATGCAAGGGGGGCTCTGCATCTGGACCGGCTCTACCTGTAAGCAGAAAAATCAGCCGTGTACACTCTGATCATGATGCAATGACATGGGTGAGCCGCTGCGCAGCCTCTTCGGCTTCTGCCCAAGAACCTCATGCATCAGTTTGTGTCGCAATATTAGCGGGAATTTTAAATCCAGCCAGACCTCAACACAATTATCCACCTTGTTACAAGTCATTGCAATATATATTTGAAGCATTTTTTAAAACAATATTGCACCTTTTATTTCAAATTCACCTTCTTCATGTTATTTTTTGTTAAAAATTTGCCACATTATGCCACTTTTAAAATGTTTCGTGATACTTCTCGCTTTCCATGCAACATGGTGCCCAACGTCTGCTCTGGCTTTTGAAACGTGAATCGTGACGTAAACTGGAGCTGTGTGCGCCGGACTTGCTCACCCATGCGTATGCGTCATGACTGTGATTTCAATGCAAGGCAAATTGAGAGCCATCAGATGGGTTGTCACTATCCAAACGGGCGCTTCGTTAAAAATTCAATGTTTGATACAGGCTTCTGATTGGATAACCGTGTTCCAGCTGGTCAAAAGTTAATTCGCCCTACATTTAAATCGGAGTATTTACGTTTTACCAAATGAATATTTCTTTTCTCAATGCATGCATGCATGTAATATCACTTCCTTCCCGCACCCCACGATGTATTCGAGAGGCAGGGCGAATACAAAATATAATTCTTCATTCCTTATAGGAAGGGAGGGAAATTATTTCAATACAATAGTTTAATGATTACGTTACAACTTCGAATTTTTGACTTCGTGAATCTTTATAATCTATTTAAAATCCCTACAACAAAAACTAACCCAGGGAAGGGGGCATGGCTTCCAATGCTCCCCACACGTGGGTCCGCCCTTGCCAGTTCGCGGCGACAATTGTAGATTCTGCATCATCGGTAATACAAATGCGATTATGTGACACTAGGAAGTCACTATCGGTGTCATCACAAGACATTCAAACTTTAAGCACAAAGGAGATTGGATTGATGTTTTGGGACCCCCGTCGAAAATGGGAGGAGGCGCTCCTATAAAAAGTACAAAATATAATTTAATTTTCTGCATTCAAGACTAGAAAAAGTATGTGTGATAGAAGCTATTAATAATACTTGTATGTATTTTTTGACAAGAAAGTAAAAGTCTATTTATATATTTATACTGTAATCTGTATTACTGATTTCCAATTCCCGCAGAAATTCAAAGAAAACAATTGAATCTTCCGTCATATAAAAGGTTTTATGGTTTCGTTAAGTACCAAGAAACTCGGGAAAATCCACAAAACAATGGAACATTGGTTTGTGATTTTGATTGAACAATGGAAAACATTCACTGTGGAACATTCAATGGAAAACATCCGTCTATTCTTTATACTACTATTCTGAATACTCAGGATGTCACTGTTTGCGACACAGCTGCCGCCAAGCAACAGAAAGGCTCTAAAGAACAGCCTGCCCGCCATTAAATATTTATTATTTACGTGCTGCGCTTTGGAACAGCAACGTTTTTGAAATTCCAGCAACTCCTTACAGCTGTAAGGTCCAGCCTTCAATTTGGGGCCATCCGTAAATTACGAAACGGTAATATGGAATATTTTGAAAACCCCTATCCTTCCTGTAACTCGCGCGTGAACCCCCCTAAATAATTACGTAATGAACCCCCCCCCCTGTAAATGCAAGAAGTCAAAAGAAATAGCACAGTAAAAACAAGTTGGCACATGGTTTTTCACCCATAAGGTTTATGTGCTGTTAAATGTATTGCAACTTCACTAGATGTGGGGGAGGTAGTGGAGAGAGAGAGAGAGGGGGGGGGATGGCGAAAGGGGAAGATAAAGGGCAGAACGTCTACATACCGGCTTCCGCTAGTATCACATAAACGATAATGGAAATTCGCTGAGACATTTTGGACCTATTACAATTTGAAAACATGTATCACATTTTTCCGAACGAAAGACAATAAAGTCACATGGTCAAGTAGAGGTGGGAGATTTATTATTGAGTGCATTGTTTTAAATAGATATCTCCATTAATTAATGATGTACATGTCTACAAGGGATGTGACATCCGTTCGGATAATTTTTTACTTCTTTACTCCATGGAAGACAGGAGTCCCAAATTACTCCATGGAAGAGAGGAAGTAGGAATGTAAAACCTAATGTGGATTCACACCCCACCACCAAAACGAATAAAAAAGCGCAAGGAACGGAGGTGTTGAACTCAGAATTATTGAAGTATAGTAATTTTTCTTTAAACTTAGGACATTACATTTTCTTTACGTTGCTGAAAAAATGGAAAAATCGCCCTATTATGGATGACTCTATTTTACAACCCCCCTTTTTAAGAAAGACGATTGGAGTGAACCTGAAAACTATTGAGAAATGAATTTTCTCAATACCGGTTAAAAGTATATGCCAGGATTTTAAGCAATAGATTAAAATCCATTAGTGAAGGACACACATTAAATGAAAAACGCGGATTCCGACGAGACCGCTTGCCATTTGATATTATCTTTATTCTAAAAGAGATAATTCAAAAGAGAAGAGAATATAATTTGGAAATCCATCTTCTCTTCATAGTCATTCAGAAGGCTTTCGATAGAGTTGTAAGAAGAAAGCGACGACAAATGTTAGAGACCGAGGATATCCCAAACAAATAATAGGTAGTATAAATTCATTTTAAAATGGAATGTAGATTGTTATAAATATGGATTACCAAAACATTTTTAGTAAATGAAGGAGTACGTACAGTTTGTTCCAACACTTTTATTATATATTTAGACGATGCTCATAGTGTGAATGTTCAGATATAATCTATTTGGGGAAAGGGAATTATTTAAATACTCTGATATTTGCAAATGACCAGGTTTTATTGCCAAAAATGAAAATGAACTTCAGAAAAATGCTCGTGTACTGAGTGATAACTTGGAAGATTGCAACCTGAAAATCTCTGTCAAAAAAGTAATGTCTTTCCAAAGGGAATTTTCCGTCAGATCAAAAATCTGTATATACAATTCACTGTTGGAACAAGTAAGACATTTTAACTACCTTGGCTGCGACAAACTACAATAACGGAAACGACATTTGTTGAGGCTGCGAAATATTGCTTAGATAAATTGGGAGAGTATTAGCAGAAACCGCAACGAACTCCGCCTTTTCTATCAAAAATTATCGTAAGACGAGAGTGTTCTGAAGAAACGATACATAATTGACAAAGTTTGTTACTTTGCAGAAAGAATCAATGAGTATTGAAGAGATTGTCACGGTTACCTCTGTCCAGACAAATTATACGCTTTACTGCACATTAGACTGAAGAAAGGTGCTGAGAATTGTCTATCAGCGCCCCGACTTAGCTTCTGTGCACTACAAACTGCTCGTGGCTCATCTGACTTTCATGACTGCGAATTCGCAGCGTGTTAAGTCGAAAGAGCTGGATTCCGAGAAATCTGTCAATAACACACATTTCGTCGCGGCCGCCCAGTACCTGATGCGATACTTTGGTGACGCTCCGAACAGGAAGCAGTTGACAATCGAAGTCAAAGTACTTTATACGAAATAAATGAGTATTTGGTCAACTGCGACGGAATTCCCGCGACTTTTTTGAGTAGTTTTGAGATCTTGAAGGCGGGAAGTTTGAAATGTGCTATGCTGTTCGAAACGTGACGCCAAATTTGAATCAATTTGGCGGTCAATGTGCCAACAACATTGATATCAGGCTCCATCAGTTCCAACAAATGTGCTGCACAATAAGAGCGCTTAGCTCTAAGGGTTAAGACGCTTTCGAAGAAAGGAAATGTGTCGCAACTAAAAATGTACAAAGTAATGGCAGTACCAGTTTTACTGTACGGGAGCAAGTAATGGGTATTGACGAGAAAGAAAAGTAGTAATCTTGAAGATTCTGAAAACAGATCTCTAAGAACAGTTAAATGCTGTAGTCTCGTAGACCAGTTTAGAAACGAAAGCATTCGAAAAGACCTCAACATTTTCTCCACATTAGACAAAATAAAGGAGAATCGTTCAGCGTGGACACGCCTACAAAGGATGGAAGATGATATGCTCTCAAAATTGGCCTACCGTTTTCGACCAGCCGGAAAGGAGATCGTGGTCGATCAACGCAACGATGAGTGAAGGCGGATCAGGCCTTCGGACCTCAAATGTGACAGGAAGAACAAAAAATAAATTATTTCAGCAAAAGTTGAATAATGTAAAAAAACTACATTATGTTACGTCATAAGAAACTAATACTCCTAAATAATGCAGCATAACGCTGCATCAACCTCTTGTAACCATTACATAATGTATGGACGACCTCTTATAGTTGTACGTGAACCCACTATTGGTGCGTTGAAAATAGTCGTAATTTGAAAGAAATTAAAATAGATGACGATTTAGAAGATCATGAGGATTTTTACGGTTGTATCATCTACGTAGCACTAAACGATATTTACGTGACATACAAAACTCGGTGGAAACGCACGACGATCAAGAATTTAAGAAATTATGTCATTTTACCAAGACTTGTTGAAGACATGTTGCAAACATTTGTGGCTAAACCAGTTTTAACTACTAGAGGTAACTATTTAAGACAGTGTAGTGGTGTAGTTTAGGTTACTCCACGGATCCATACGTCACGGCAAGCTTGATGGAATGTTTCATACCAAATGCGAATAAACATTTCCGTATCAATAGTAATTTCATTTAAGATTCATTGAGAGAGGAACATTAAAAAATACGCATTTGTTTCATTTTCATTTATATTCATTGCAAAGGTCATTACTTCTCAATAAAGATTACGTACTAACTAGCACAGAGCTCTCTGAAGAAGGAGGATCGGGTTATTGAATTTTTTGATAACGATATCGACACTGGTGGATCAAGAGGGGCATTGGACCCCCCCCCCCCCCCCAAGGCCCAGAGTTGTTTACCTTCCTTTAATGGGCAATATTGATTTAAATATTTATTTACTTTCGAATTATATAATTATTTTGACAATATTGTATAGTATAATGTCTCAGTACATAAATAATATTCAATATAATAACAAATATCGACGATAACCATCTCCAAAATGATCGAGTGGATCGATAGTGATAATGCATATACTGGCTCAAATGACGCTACGTATAGCTGTTTATCCCTTCCTACAAACCACAATTGACTCTCTTAAGACTTGTTATGTAGCACAAGAGCGGATTTCTTGTCGCTCTTAATTTTATTTTACTAGCGCAAAGCAAACTGTCTTCCTTTAAAACATACACGTCTGTCTCGTAGAGATATGCCTTCGTTTCCTAATTTTCCTAATTACTTGGGATTTGCATGTTCACGAAGTGTGTAGTATCGGCTTCTAGGACTCGTAGGACTGAAGCGTGTGGCGATTACAATGTTGCGAAAAAAGTGCAGTGCGCAACCTTGTAATGTAGGCGGTGTTGGCTGCCCCGGCTAATACGGGACACTTGGTCACCAGAGTAGAGCCCCAATGCAAGTAGCTCAGTCAGGCCCTGCGCCGCCCCCACAGCAACTCCGCCGCGAAGACGCCCGCCGCCAGGACCTCGCCCGCCGCCAGCAGCACGGCCGGCTCCACGAGCGCGCGCGCGTTTAGCGCCTGCACCGGTTGGTGCTCCCCGGCGGCGCGGCGGCCGGTCAGCAGCTTGTAGAAGGCGTAGTCGCTAGAACACAGCGAGCGAAACACCTGCCGGGATTCTCTCCAACAAATTAAATGGCTGGCGGCTTGTTTAGGGATTCCGGGCGCGCCAACGGTTATTTTCGTTAGTCCCGAAAATGTAGTGCATGTTTCCTTGAGAGGTGGCGGCGGTGATTTGCCCCCTGTGGATGGTTAGATCTGGCGCCGACCTTCCCTCGACCAGGAAGCTCCCGTCAGCGGGGCACCGCCCCAGCCGGGACAAGCTGTAAATCCCCGACCGGTCTTCCGTGATGTGTGGTAATGAAGGTAAGGGATGAAGATAAGACAATGAATGGGAAGGAAAAATCGCGCTCGGTCCATGGCCCGTTTGTTAGCGCCCTATTCCGGCATTCGTTTGTTGTTGACCGGAGAAACCTCTAAAAACTGCATATCACAGCAGCCTGGCGCTAGCATTCTCCTCCAGACAGCGACTGAATTCGACGTCGCTAACAAGCTAGTGTTGAAAATACCGCCGGCGTCGGGACTCGATCCTAGGACACTGCAGTGACATCAATTGATGCTCTGAGCTGCCCCTCCCGGTTTTCCCTGACGCGTCAACCAAGAGCAGGGAGAGAAAGGAGTGAGATTAATTCCGAGAACTGTACCCAAGCAAAACAGCATGCTGTTAGAAATAATTTACCATTTACTCATTTATGTGTAATGTCCGCATTAATTTAGGAACTCACCAAAAGTGTGAACTATTTAAAACAATATTACCAATTGAATGTATTGCAATGAAATATCAAGTGTTGCGCAAATTGGCCTCGTTTTCTTTCATTTATCGTAACATTTTGGTGCGATAATCGTAAATCGTACAACAGAGATGGAAATTCGAATCAATTTTTTGCAAAATGACAGGTCCTCAAACGAACCGCTGAAAATTAGAATTCGCAATTTAGAAATACTGTAAAATTATGTTTTACTACTAAAATCTGTCAAAAAGTCCTGGAGAGCGCTGCACATTTTAATGCGTATTCTAAAAAATAGTAGTCCAAATGCCCGATCCCTAGCATATACTACACTTGTTCGTCCAATTTTAGAATACGGAGCGGCATGCTGGGACCCGTACAGAAAAGGGCAAATCGAAGCGTTAGATTAAATTCAAAAACGGTCCTCAAAGTTTGTAAATCACGGGTGCGTTGGTGACGAACGAGACGATTGGGAGTCCTTATCTAAGAGAAGGGAACGGGCGTGTTTATGCGTAATGTATAAGACATACAGAGGGGACACAGCATGGGCAGATATCGGTAAAAGATAACAGAAATCAGATTATAAAAGCAGAGGAGACCATCCTTGGAAAATACGATGTAGAAAGCAAAGAACTGATGTAGGCATGTTCCTTTGTGTATCGCACTATAGTAGATTGGAACAAACTACCTGCAGAAGCACTAGAGGCTTTCCTTCTAATGTAGCCAAATTTAAAAATATTCTTCATTCCATCTAGATCATCTCAAATAATGCTGACATACTGACTGAGACATTTTATCTTTATTATTATTTTTATTATTATTACTTTTATTATTATTATTATTATTATTATTAATATTATTATTAATATTATTATTATTATTAATATTATTATTAATATTATTATTATTATTACATTTATTATTATTAATATTATTATATTATTACTGACATGTATCATCATTGTTAACACTGTCATTAGCTTTGGTGAAATTTTTAAGTTATTATTATTTCTTATATTGTTATTGTTATAATTATTTTCGTCATGTCCCTTATACAGTGAAGTGTAGTGTAGCGAAGTGTTATGTAAACTAGAAGTGAACTTAGAGTTAGCTAGAAATAAATTAAAACTATGATATCGACCCCTAATTCTAATAGGAAACCTAATTGTAAATGTTGAATATGTTATGATAACAATTAGAATTAGAATTACAAGTTTGCCACCGAGCATTAGCTCAAAGCGAACTTTAATAAATCTATCTATCTAAAATCGTACACTATGAATACTTCTTTTAAAGAATGTACTAGCCCTTTTTAATGAATACTTTTTTGAATAATTTTCATTTAGCAAAAGGTTTCTACCATAATTATTGTATTTTTGCAATGCTAATTTCTTGTTTGTAATTTTTGAAAATACGGAGTTTGTTGAAAATTGGGCCAGCACAATGTTTTTTTACCGTTTGCTAAGAACGACAAAAATTTCAAAGAAAAAAAAGTGGTGCTACAATATCACACACTTTCTCTCGTTATTGGTACAGTAATATCACATACTTACTCTCTTTATTGAAACAGTAATATTGAAGTATTGCAATATCTGCGCTACTAACACCTCTTCTATTACTTGAGAATGTCCCATTCAACCGATTCAAACAAAACGCTTGAGGTGGATATTCGCATTCATTTCGATAGTCGGTAGCAGCAATCATTTCTAATCTTTACAAATAAAACAATGGACAATTCGTTTAGCATATATACTTGGCCAATGTTTTCTTCTCAATTTTGTCGTGTTGGCTGTCCGGGTGTCACCGCGTTGTTGGCCGTTTCTTGCGTCACCCGGACAGTCAAGAAGACACGGACTAAGCCGCGGACGCTTACGTTCACATTTCTCAATTCTTGGCAAAATCGCTCATTTCCATCTGCATTCAGAAATAATCTTGTTTGTGGGTAGCGATCCTAGAATTTAAGAATTGTGCATGTGTCGAACCGTGAATCAGTAAGAAGTGATTACATTTACATTGAGATTTCGTGGAAGTTGGTCTAGCAGTGCCCTCCTTTGTGTGATAGGTCAGGTCAGTGTTACGTCACACTCTGTGTAGAGACGTTAATGTCATGTATTCGTGCAAGCAAGAAAAGGGAATTCTTCCTCGACGCCAAAAGGCGCAATATCATCTTCCATGTGAGTTTGAACGGGGCGTAATGATCGGTCTCCAGGAAGCGGGTTTGTCGCACCGTGTCATTATGGTTCGAGCAGGTCACACTGCTAGGACAGTGATGCGTGTATGGAACCAGCGATGGGCACGTGAACGTGTTCACTGGTGTGCTGAGTGGCAAAATATAGGGTTTTCGGATTAACCACGCTTAAGTTTGTGCTGCAGCGATGGCTGCCCACGTGTTCGACGCCTCCGTGCGATCGCAATTGGCAGCTTGCATTCTGCTACGCCAAAACGGACGATCGCCAAGTGTGATGGTTTAGTGCGCCATTAGCTACAGTGTGCGGTCTCGCCTTATACGTATGGAGGATAATCTGAATAGCTACCACTACATTGACGTTTTATAGCACGAGGAACTGCTCCTCCTGCAAGCAGCTCCACATGCGATATCTCAGTAAGACAATGCCCGTCCCTATGAGGCGAGGACTGTGCAGGCTTTCTGCGAAGAACGACGGGTTCATCTGTTTCCCTGGCCTGCACTTTCGCCTGTCATGTCGCCCTTCGAACACGTCTGGGATATGATCGTTCGGCAACTTGTTCGTTCTCGTCCTCCTGCAATGTCGATGCTTTATGGTCTCGCATAGAAACCACGTGGAAGTGTGTTCCCCAGCAGCATATCCAGGCTCTCTTTAAACCCATGCCACTACCTCTAGACATTCTGATGCCAGCTCGTGGCGGCTTCACACCGTACTAAATACTAAAGTTCAAAATGCAGGCACACGTTTGTAATTGTCTTCATTTCTAATCATACACTTTGTGTTTTATTACGGTTATCACCTGTTTTTCTTCACACTTCATCAGGGTGATTCAGAAGTTCTGGAAATCCAACTCTCGATCCATCTCTTCTGCACTCCACAGAATCTCTCGCAATCTTGATTAGTCTTTTGCTGATCGACCTGGGAGCTTGCTCTTTCCATTCTCTTATTCTTTTGCATGTAAAGTGTACTATGTCTGTAAAATCACATTCATTTCTTATATACTAGTTTTTCAATCTGTTCCATATTGTCACAGTCAATATTGATCTTAATGTTCTCATCTCTGATGTTCTAAATAGTCTTAGTTCTTCTATTATCGGCCCTTGTTTCTGCTCCATGTGTTATTGTTGGTCTTACCATAGTTTTGTATATTTTTACTTTGCTTTCTACATTAAGGTATTTGTTTTTCCTTATCATGTTTTCAAAAATTCTGGCTCCATTCATTACTTGCTATTTAATTTCATTATACGTATTCCGTGTGCTTGAAATGTCAACTCCTAGGTAAGTGAATTTCATTCCTTGCTCTATTATTTTGTTATTTATTATCAGTTTACATCGTATAGTCTCTTTTGAAATCACCACTGAATATTTTTTCAGTTGAGAAGAAATATTTGTATGAGTCGTCTTTGGCAACAACATTATTTATTATAATAGCAGCTTCCGATGGCTTAGCCATCATCATCCGTTTTCTAGTACAAGAACAAAATATATTAAAACGTGAATATAGTAATGATTTGACAATAAAATTATAATAAAATATTACTAATAATTTACAATTTTTAGAAAATATATTTAACATTTTAAGGACTGAAAGAAAGAGGGTGTTAAATCATTTAAAGCTACAAGAAAAGTGAATGAAATTGAATTAGAACATGTTCAATTTGAAACAGAACACATGGAAAATTATTGTAATAAATGATATTGTTGGCATTGACCATATACGTAATTATTTCATTGTAAATGCCAACGAAAACTCACCACAATATCAGTTGAGATGACCATGTTATAATATTCTTCACTTTTTGAAAATTGTTGGAAAAGTTTTTTCAAGTTGTATTTTGAAACTGCCAATAACATTGCACCATCCGCATAACACAATATAGATATTCTCTCACTACCCATTCTATATCCTGACATTTCTTTTACACTGTCAATATGCTTGTTCATAATTAAATTAAAAGGTATAAGTCTTACAGAATAGCTTGTTTTATACCATGGGCACATATAATTTCTTCACTTACCGTATTTCTAACATCTTTATAACATTTCTTTCAAGTCATCTTTATAACATTTCTCTCGGTTACATTCTGTATCCTCTTATAAATTAGCAAATTATGTTTTCAACGCTTGCTTGTCTTTATTTTAATTAATTTTTATTGTTTCAGTGATTTCTGCTTTTCTGTTTCTCAATACTTAGCCCCACGCCTTTCTTTGTTATCCATAAGGATCAATTTCGAAATCTTTCGAGAATTTCCTCCAGATTGTTTCTTTCAACTTTCTTGTTTTGATTTGGGCTATATTTCTTTCTTGTTTATAACGTATGTTGACTTCTGTACTTTGGGAAGCTTTGTATTGTAAATAAGATTTTGTTTTGTTTTTCGGTATTTCCTTTACGTTTGCTGTGAACCATGGTATTTTATATTTACATGATGGAACACATTTAACTTTTCTTTTATCTAACTATTCTTCTGCAGCTAAGTAAATATTACCGTTTAATTTGTTCAGTGCGTTTTCCACTTGCTATTGGTCTTTTATAGGTGCATTATCGAATAGATTATTAATTCTAGCAATGTACAGTGTTTTTGTACTTTAATTTTCCAGAGATTCTATGTTAAGCTTTTCATTCATGTTTGTCTCCTTTTTATATGGGATGTTCAGCCTTATTTTACATAATAGAAGTGAAAGTGGCTTCGTATATTAGCTGAGTATAACGTTCGTACTTCTAAACTTTG
This sequence comes from Gryllus longicercus, assembly GCA_038098605.1. NCBI lineage: Eukaryota > Metazoa > Arthropoda > Insecta > Orthoptera > Gryllidae > Gryllus > Gryllus longicercus. Next base: position 1,609,377 of record JAZDUA010000074.1, read on the forward strand.
TGACGGTGTGAACTGCGGATTAGTTTTCACGTAATCTTTTTAGATTGTTGTCCTTGATCATTTAGAAATGTATATTTATATTTAAAGTCATGTTCAAAAATGTATTGTTAATCCGTAAATAATTCTTTGCTCATATGTCTATCATATTGTCACCGATGTCATTAGTGATATGTTTATGAAAGCGTTGTTTTACTCCGTTTAATAGTTGATTCCCAATTCTTGAATTAAGATATTCCATTATTAGGATGTTATGATGTGATGGTATTATGTCGATGAGTTTTTGAAGTTATTTTTAAAACGGCTTTCTCTTCTTCCTACTTTTTGTGATATCTGGGGTATAAACGGTAATTACATGGGAGTATTTGTTGTCAAACTACAGTGTAATCGTCAATAACCTTTCATTTATTCAATATGCTTTAAACAGTTTATCTGTAGGAGCACTCCAACCCCAGCTTTGACGCTTTTGTCTTTTGGGGTGCCACTGTTTACTAGTACATGATTATTTATTCTACATGTACCTTTACCCTTTTTTTGTTTCGGACGTACAACAGATATCATTTGTATATTCTGATATTCCTAATCATTGAATAAATTTCATTGTAGTAGTGTCTCCTTGGTGTTGCAATTTCCACAAACACCAGTGTATTTTATTCGCTAAAAGCATTCTTGGCCTTCTCATATTTGTTTTCGCCAAGAACTGCTTCGAATGAGTTGGCACTTGCCAAAAAAATAGTGATGATAATAGTGATAACTCGTTTTGGCCATCTTCCGTATGTCATTCGCATAACATGACCGTTCTTGACGATTTGTGTTTTCTCTATTTCCTGAATGATAAAGTTCTTTACATCCATTTTCTTTCTTATTCGTCGTTCCTGAGTCTGTCACGTCTGCTATAACAGAAAAGTCTACGCTTAAGTCCATTTCAAGGGCCATCATCAGCATCCCTCTAGTTCTTTTATCAACCTTCCAAACTTCACAGCCGTACGTTGTAAGACTCTTAAGTAGTATGGAGTAAAGACGTCTTGTAGTGGTGTTAGTGATGGTTTTGTTCCATAAGACAGAGTTTATACTTCGTGTCACGTTTCTTTGCAAGCTTATTCGACTCTCAATTTCTTCTTGACTATTTTCTTTTGGTTGAAAAGTTCACTCAAATGTTTATATTTGTTTACTCCTTTCATTTTCCCTCCATTTTGTAGAAGATCGTCTATCTCATTGTTACTAACTGCCAGGTATTCAGATTTGTCCATGTTAATATGAAGTTCTGCTTTTGGAAAATGTTCCTTGAGTTTACGGAAACCCAAATCGTCATCACCTTCTGCAATTACTACCTGGTCATCGGCAAAATATAAAGTATACAATTTATTCTCTCCGATCGTATTCCCATTACTCTGCAGGGTTTCTCCCACTACTGTAAAATGTGATGCAGATCTATTTTAAACAGTATTGGGGAAAGACAACAACCCCGACGAAGACCTTCACTGACTGGGAATGGATCCGAGAGCTTGCTGTATATCTTAATCTGAAAGGTATTCTAACATAGATTATGTGTAGCTCCAAATACGTTTTCAGTGCTTATAATTTCATCCATTTCTTCCCTACTCTATCAACCGGTATATTGGCATACGCCTTCTGAAGATTAATGAAACACAGATGAACTTCCTTACCTCTCGTTGTCTCTTTTCTTTAAGAGTTATCAATATAAACATAGTGTGGCCGAGCTATCGGCAGTAAAAACATTGATCTTCTCTGATGTTCCTCTTATCTCTTCTTCTATTTTATTTCTATACAGTCTACCTACAGATCCAATGAATATTTTTATGTTGGATGAAAGGGTTTTTAATTTCCATTCAAACACATCACAATTATTAATACGTTTTTTTCCATATTCATTGCTAGTTTCCTCACCAAATTGAGCACAATAGTGTTATTGTCGTCTTTTCCAACTCTGCCATTAAAATCTCCTTCAAATAGTATTTCTTGGGACTTGGGAATTGTGTCAAGGTGTTTCTTTGACAGTCATTTCAAAATCATCTTTCTCAGCTATTGGGGCATCATTCTAAATATATGCGTTCCTAAGAGAGTTACGTATTTTTCTCTGAATTTTAACACTATCTTAATAAGACGTTCGTTTATATACTTCAACTTTTTATACATTTACCGAATGTTTCACCAACATAACACCAATAACAATATAAATTCCGGCTTAGTATTTTCATGATTATTTTCACCACTGTAAAAGTGCATAAAGTTGTTGAGTGTTTCACTTCCCTTGCCTTTCTTTTTTGTTTCAGACCAGATGGCTATATCTATGATTCTTCTCATTATTTTACAGTGGTTGTTACAGTTACAGTTTTACAGTTACCTAGGCTAAAACGTGGCAACCACTGTACCCCTAGGCTTTATGGTCTCCCTAAGATACATAAACCAGACGTGCCTCTGCGCCCCATTGTGAGCGCTATTAACTCTCCCACCCACCCTGTCGCCCGCTATGTGGCCGACAAATTGCAGCCTTTGACTGACGACATCAAGTCAGCTGTTAGGAATTCGGCACATCTTATCGAAATACTTAAGGAGCAAAGTGTAAATGACTCGGACATCCTCGTCAGCTTCGATGTCACGTCTCTTCACAATGGTTCCGGTGGACGAGGCGGCCACTGTCATTCGCAGTAAACTTTGCTCCCGTGGGCTCACTCCGGAATGGGCCGACTTAGCTGAGTTCTGTCTCAAGTCCACTTTCTTTCAGTAACGTGAGCAACTATATGCTCAAGTTGAAGGAGCGGCCATGGGTTCCCCCCTCACTCCGGTTATGGCTAACCTATTTATGGAGGCTTTCGAAACGGAAACCCTGGAGAATGCCCCTCTAAAACCAACCTTATGGCTCCGGTACGTGGACGACACACTAGTAGTATGGCCCCACGGCCCTCACACCTTAGCTGACTTTCTCCAGCACCTTAATTACACACACCCCAAGATTAGCTTCACGATGGAGGTGGAAAATGAGGGAAAATTGCCTTTCCTCGACGTGCTGGTGAGTCAGAAAGTGAACGGCAGACTAGGGCACAGTGTCTACCGGAAACCCACACACACAAACCGTTACCTACACGCTGGCTCTCACCATCACCCAGCAACTAAACGCGGGGTTCTGAAAACGCTGGGCATCAGAGCAACTAGGGTATGTGATAAAGATTCGTTGGACTCTGAAATGGAGCTCCTAAAGACTGCATTTCGAGCCAACGGATATAGCGCTAACGCTGCCAACCAAGCGGTACGGCAGGCTGCGACCTCTGCTGATATCACCAAAACTAGAGACAATCCCAACACAAAAATAGCCACTCTGCCATATATACGCGGTGTCACAGATTGGTTTGGCAAGCTTCTGAGCCGCTTTGATATAAAGATGGCCTACAAAGCCCAGGAAAAACTCGGGCAAAAGTTTGTACGCGTGAAAGATCGCGTCCCTCCCCTTATGTCATCGGGGGTATACGAGATCCCTTGCAGCTGCGGCCATAGTTACATTGGCGGGACGGGACGTACCGTAGAGGAACATATTCGTAATTATAAATACAATAATACGAATAAATCGGCCGTAGCCCTGCACGCATGGAAAACTGGCCACGCTATTTTATTTGATGACCCACGCCTCTTAGCCAGAGAAGACCGCTGGGGCACGAGGAGGGTAAAAGAGGCGGTGGAAATCATCAAACCCCCCTATAACTTGAATGCTGACCAAGGCATACGTCTACACGATGCCTAGAAACACCTATTTTACCAGGACGTCCGATTACGGACGGAGCGCCTCCTCTCACCCTGCGGGGAGCCCGCCCCTGATTGGCCGGTGCCCTCTCTCCGCATTGGCCGACCATCCGGCCAACCGGCACTCGGGTAGAGGAGAAACTAAGCTCCATTTAAACTCGTGCGAAGCACATCTCCGCGCATTACGCCCTGAGGAAGGTCGCAGAATGGCGACCGAAACGTCGGCACCTTCGCCATGGACGCGGCGTCACCCGGACAGCCTAGTAAATACTTATTAGAATATGTTCAACGAAACAAAGGTGATCGGCATTATCTGCGTATAAAGTATATACAAACAACGGAAAATAATGGGAGTGGTTAATAATTAATAATCGAGACAAAATAATACAAATTATTTAGTGAAGAATTGATTGTGGACACGTGAGGAATATCCGTGGTAGTAATTAAAATTAAAAAAATTACAGGAGCCCTGTTGTCACGTAGTAAACTGTGGCAGGCGCATGTAGGGGATTCTCCAATCAGCAGAGACGTAGACATTAAACAAGGAGGGGAAAGACGCAAAGGTTACGAAGAAAATACTGTTTGTGGGACTAATACTGCACATCGAGACACAAGTGAGCGAGTCCAGCCGCGACACAAGAGTTCGAACTGTGATTGCGGTCGAATGATGCAACACGTGTCAGTTGATCGAGAATCGCTCGAACTCAGGTCGCGAGTCGATGCTAGAACGCAGAACGCGGAAAAAATTTAAAAATGTAATTGGAAGTAGACGACAGTAGTGGCGAAGCTGCAGAGTAGTCCGGGATCCTTGGAATAATCCAATTACTTTTCATCAAAATCTGTTGTTATATGAGCCTAGGCTCCCAGCATGCGCAGACTGTGCCGCCCAGCACGTCTACGTTCTAGTTTCCAGATCTCCTGTTTTGGAGATAAGAAAAACTGTCTGGATGAATTTTGCAAGAAAGAAGAAATGTCCTCCTTTTTTGGAAAGGTGCTGCAACTAGGCAATTCTTTACAAAATGCAATCCAAATGTATGATGGACGAAGGGTACTGCGCTTTGTTCAACTGTTTTAAGTCTCCAACATTTCATTATTTTATAAATAAATGTTTTTTTAACTTATCAATCTAACAGCCGGGAAAATCCTCTGAAGTAAATCTCCATTTAAGACTTTTCCTCCACGAAATGCGACAGTACTGCCGTTAGGTACAACAGTATCAACATAAGGTACAACAGTGTTGACAGTACAACATATTGGATGATGGTGCCAATGAAAGATTCTGTGCCCTGTGGCGTTAATTGTATTCTGCGGGCGAGTGGAGTTAATAAATTTCTTTTGAGTACACATTTCGAGCAGAATGCCAAAAGAAATGCCTTGTTTAATAACATACAAGTTCAATGCGTTTGATGCAAGGTTCAAAGCAAAGTAAAGTTTTAATTGTTGAGGCAGATTCCATCATCTACGATATACTTCTGGTACAAAAGTAGAATAATGACTAGTACTAATGATGTAAGCGTGTAATGATGTAGGCTAAGAATCTCCAGAAAACTCCAATATTATCTGTGAGAAACATTGTATAAAAATGAGGGTATTGTTAAAATTTCAGTCTTCATTATACATTATTTCTCATAAAAACTAGAGCCGCCGATATACGCAGCTTTTTTTGGCAGCAAATTCCTTGACATATAATATACACACAACAAAAAACACGGGAACTCGTGTGAAGTACAACTTTTACTCTACACGAAGATTAATGTTCCAAATATTTAACATAAAATAACAAAAACTTTCAGCCTATTATTGTAAGCACATAAATATCACAATTATAATAATTTTTATACGCACAGGTGTAGTAAAAACCTCCTGGAACACTGTGCATGATTAACACAGTTTCGTTTCTATGCAAGGAAGTTATTTGTGCTGAAACGGAAGCCACGTGGCAGCGGGGGAGAGAGAAAACAAGAGCAGGTTTGGGCTAACGGTGTCATGCACCTAAAGGAGATAGAAAATAGATTAAGTACCGTTAAAGTGAATTCTATCCTGAGTTTTCGACTTTCGGTCAGGGTTTGGCGAAAATTTTCCACCGTTATATGTCACGTGGGAGGACGCCTCTGAGGACTGAAGAGGACGGCACAAGAAAGCGGAGGAACAAAGAAGGTGGTGAATAAATGTTAATAATAATATTTACATGTAGATAGACCAATTATTGTCAATAGACATAAGTTTATTAAAGTTGTGGTAATATTAACGTAAAATCATATGTAAATATGAGCAAATCGAGTAACAATGCAACATCATGCTTTAAAATGAAAGAAAACCTCGTAGTAATAACCACTTTCTCTGCTTGTTAACGCTAAACATACGTGCTACGCGGCTTGCTTTCGATGTGTAAATAAACTAGGAAGTGAATATATGTAAAACATAATATTTACGACATTTTTAAAGACCAAGTATTGTCATTAGTCATAAGTTTATTTGAGGTCACATGGTAAAGTGACTTGTCTGTGTATGTAAGGGGAAAGCAAAGTATCTATGTCTGTGTAAACGGAGAGTAAATGAGAAAAGCTGAGGGGTAACTATTTGGATTATTTTTGTTACATTTGTATTCATTGAATTTGTTGTTATTCTGAAGCTATTTAAAGAGAAGTTGAATTTTTTAATATTTTACTGTTGAACTAACTTCTATTATTTTGTAGAGGTTGCATGAATTTTTATAATGCAATCATTTTAATACGAAGTATTTCTTAGTATCGTTAGGTCACAATGATTCCGAATGGACAGCTCTTTAGACCCTCAAATTAAATAATCTACACTGGATATACCGCTCAAATATGTGGGTTATTTTTTAATAGTTGGTATTAAAGAATAGAGGGGATAGATGGAATAAATTATTAGATGTTAATAAATATCAAACCCAGTTGAAGAGGATGTACTGTGTAATACTATCTTGTGAGAAAAGTGTGCATTTTCATAGACTCTCGTGTTCCCGTGAACTGACTTTAGCTGTTCTCTATAATCACTTCTTGGTATTTGTTGGTAGTGTGTAAATGCACTCTGTATTTGATACAATGTTAAATTCCGACATGCAGATGCTTAACTTACCTTTTTAGCTTTTTGTATATCCCTGCTTCCACGAAACGTTGTATAAATTTGTCGAAATAGTCATGCAGGTCCCATCCGAATTTGGTTGGAAACGAAGTGTAAGCACTGGGAAGAAGACACTCGTCGATGATATGTAGAACACCGTCACTTCTTTTGTCAAGAACGCTTGGCACGTCCAACATTTGTTGGAGCCAACTTTTCCGATAAAAAAATCCTTCATCATATTTGAAAGTGAACGGGTTTGGGACATCTGTTAATGATATGAACTTTTTCATTAGTTTTTTCACTACATCGTCCTCGTCCTCTATGACATCGAACATGCGATAACCCTCGGGTTCCCCGATTAATGTCTTAATTTGGGAGTTGGCTTCTTCTAAAGTGTTAATTTGAGGCGGATCGCGGGGATTAGCGAGAAAACTCATGAAAACGCCGATGAAGGCGTTCACCATAATGAATCCGAAGACTGTGATCAGCAGCAGGAGAAAGCTGAGCCTGGGGCTTTGTCCTTCGTCGAACCCTTGGCCTATAAACGCCCGGAATGAGATCATAACCGCATTCGGATTCCCCAGGAGCTGAACACAGGCCACAAACGCCAGTAAAGATATACCCAGCCCGATCCATACGTCGCCTTGAAACGAGCTGGAGATGCTCTGGACTTCCTTATCTCGCCTCCTTACTACGATGCAAATCTCATCCATTGTGTGAGGGTACATGACTGCCTTTCGGTGGTGGTGAAAGTTTGCGTAAAGGTCCCACTCGAGAAGGTACGTTTGGTCACTCACGTCGCCGGCCCTATAATCAAACACGATGCGGAGTCCTCCTAGGTTAGGAATGGCAAGGCAGTGTCCGCTGTCAAAGCGATCGACAATGGTTTTGAGAAAGAGAGAATCCAGGGTGGTGGGAATCCAGTTAGGGCTGCAGAGGGACGAGGGACCTGATACCACGCGGATTTGCGTCTTCGCGAGGCGGTCGGAGGGCAAAAGTGCGTATTGACCCGCGAGCGGTGGGTCACTGAGGGGTGGCCTCTTGTATGCAAAACGTCCGCTTTTGAAATAATCCATAACAATAGTCAGTAGTTCGTATGCGAAGCATTTTTGATTTAATTCAATTGATTCGTTTACCGACCTTCCATTTCGAAGTGCCTGTTCTTTCATTTTGTCGCATTTCCTCATTGACGGATGTTTTGTTTTACAGTTAGTTGCTGTTAGAAAAGACTTGTAAGTTTCCACAATGGAGGTAGGTAATTTTCCACCACTCGGGCCCGATATTTGATTGGAATTATGCGAAGCATTTTCTGAAGATCCCTTTTGTTTTTCCGGACGAGAAGGGGTTAACCGTACCGCAGGGGAAACAAACAATATAATGTAAATGATTCTAGGCACAAAAACTCTGCTGTGCACCATTTTAGCTTTTTATCTTTAAGAATCCTTGGTCAGCAGTTATTATCAATAAGTTGTGTTTGCTACAATTTGTTGTTATGAAGTGATTATACTGATAAAACCAGTTTATTACGTCTACTCTTCTGCAATAATCTACTTCCTCTTGTCTTCACGCTCAAAAGAAAAATCAGTTTTTAAATGAAGTAAAAATCTATCCATTGCCAGTGCGGTGTAGATAGTAGTATAAATAAGTAGAAGGATCCTACAAATGTTTTACCACTCGAAACTATTTTATAGATACCTGAAAATTTAATCGGTATTAATATATCAAACTTATAACATTAATAATGCTAAAGTGTAAAAGCTTGTTGTCAACTTACATGACATCGCAGAAAAAGTTCCATTTCTTTTAAAATGTTTCACCCTAAAGCCAGCCTACCTCAATTTGAATGTGAACTATAACTTACTATTCCTCAGTATTCTTCCCATAGATTAAGAAACGTTTAAAAATCTATTTACGGTGTATTAAAAATGCATGGTATAATTAGAATGGAATTATTGAGTTTGATACGAGATTAAAGGAAAAAAAGGCTTAAGCGTTCCATGGAAATTGATCTTGTGATCGTTATAAAGACTAACGAAAGTATTTAATGAATCAGGAATAGTATTCCCCAAGCCACATCGGCGAGGAAATAATATTGTTTGCCAGCGACAGAATAACTTAAAAATGATAAATGAGAACAATACATTTCTAAACTGGACGTTTATCCCACAGTAATAATAAAAGTAGACGTTTTGTATGAAAAATTCAAAATGTAAATCCAGCTGAGAGGTCGTGCAGCGTTAAAATTGATTAATGGCCTGAGTCTCCATAGTTGCATTTTAATGCTTTCGACGACGAGTAAATTGATTTATTGAAAAACTACGTGAATGTAATATTAAGTATAATTGTAACAGTATTGATAATAATCATAATGATAATAATAATAATGATACTACTAATAATAATAATGATAATAATAATAATGATAATAATAATAATAATAATAATAATAATAATAATAATAATAATAATAATAATAATAATAATAATAATAATAATACAGCAATACAGGTCATGTTAGCAGAAATATTAAGTAATATTTGGAAAACGTTCACAAATTATTACGAAAGATCATAAGTTAGTCATTCTTGAAACTGTTGGATTGCTCGCACGGTTCTAAATATGTAAAGCTAGGAATGTCGTATACCGAGAAATCTCTCAAATTTGGAACCCCGGGAGAGAAAACCCCGATAAAAAGAAGATAAATTTAATTTTTTCGGAAAATACATCGATACTGTATACATCCATAAAACCATGGCCATAAAAAGAACTATAACTGACCTACGAAAGAAATTCTTTCTTACACGTGGTAAGTGCGGCTTACCACAGCTCATTTGCGCGTTCCGCGAAATGCAGCTATTCTCAGCCAGCGGCTCGGCCTTAAGTGCACCGCGCGGCCCCGCCCGTGGTCTTCCCGAGGTTTCGGCTGCCCTTCCCACGGTGGCCGAGAGAGCTCCCTCCGCCACGTCTCGTGGTAGCCACCCCTCTCCAGGGAGGGGCGGGTTTCTATATATTCGTGCGCACAACCGCGCCCCGCACAGATTCATTGAGATGACAGACTCATAGTTAAACATGTGAATGCGAGGCACGTGAGGACGGGACTTGTGTCAGGAGCAGCGGACGTGGCATGATACGGGCCGAATTCATAGTCGTCACTTATAGGATAAGCGAACCCTTAAGTGATTAGTGCTTTCTCAAAATAAGTGTTCCCTTATAGGCGCTCGTATTTCATAGACGTTCCTTAAGACCGCGGAATGAGTGTTCCCTTAAGTGGAAAGGAAATGTGACAACATGGCATTGGCGGCAGCTGTTTCGTAGTTCTTGGCAACCGAGTTTACACACGCACTTCATCTTGTACAATGAGCGTCGAATTTAACAGGGGGCGGACACTCCAACGTCGAGTTGACGTCGCGCGCTGCGACCACATGTCTCTCTCATTTGTTGTGCTTACGCGTTAGAGAGTGGTTGTGTCCGCAGTAAGTTCGTACGTGTGTGGTGATTATTCGAAGTAAACGGAAGTGTTTTCTTTCTTCGAGATAAGTAAATTGTATGATGAACACATGTAAATAATCGCCACTACTGTACTTTCTTATAGTGAATGTTATTGTACATGAAGCTTAATGCTTTCTGTAATTTTTGCAGGTATTTCCTGGAGTGTGTTTCATTTTTCTTCCTCGTTTTGCCTTATTATTTCTAGTAAGTTTATTACACAAGCCATTTATGATTATTGGAGAGAGTGCTATCATACAGGCCTAATGCGTTCTGTATTTTTGCAGGTATTTCTTGTAGTTTCCTGGAGTGTGTTTTATTTTTCTTCCTCGTTTTGCCTCATTATTATTAGTAAGTGTATTGTACAAGCCATTCATGAATGTAATTTTTTGTGAAGTTGTGTTTTTTTAAATTTCCTGTTATCAATTTATAATAGTGAATTGTAAATCAGTGTAATATTTCTTTTTCAACTAGTAAAATCATGCCTGAAGGTAAAAATTATTGTAGTATTATGAAGTAAAAATATTATAGAAAATCGAGGGTCTGATGTTGTGTCAAAAAGCAGGAAGAAAACAGCATGGGAAAAAATTACTCAAGAGTTTAATGCTAGATCAGAAAATGGTCCTGTAAGTACATACCATGAAATATTTAACTTGAAATTAGAATGTTCACTTGAAATTGAAAATGTATAATACGGAATACTTTATTTACAGAGAACCACAGAACAACTGCGCAAGTTGTGAGAAAATATAAAGTTTCGGAGGAAGAACGAGTTGGCAGCTGAGACTCGCCGGCTTATGGGAACTGGGGGTGGCCCAATGCAACAGGGAATGCTCGAGGAGGACCCACAACTAGATTCCTGCGGAGTAGACATCCGTCTGCAGGGATCAATCGACAGCGATTATGTCGAACTAGTAAGAAGTGGCGAAGCTTCGGATTTTGTGTTGGTGGAAGAGGTCCTCCAAGGGAACGAGGAAACCCCATTAAATACTGAGGTTCCGTCAGTGAGTTTTATTGCACCGAATTCTCCGGAGCCAGGGCCAAGTGGCACGTTCTTACCGAGCCAGTCTCAGCCAATACCAAGCCAGTCTCAGTTCAGGGACAAAAGGGAAGAACCCACCACTCCCAGGCACTCAAAACCACAGTCTTTCTTAACCGAAGCAAAGTTAAGAATAGACAAAGCTACCTATTTAAATGAGTTAGAAAGAGAGGTAGGTGAACTCTGGAAAATGGAAGCGAAAGGTCGTTGTGAGGTTGTGGAGTGGCAAGTGAAATGTGCCAAGAACAAATTCAAACAACAAAACGTAAAAATCGACCTGCAAGAAAAATAGGAAAGTGAAAAGACTGAGGAACAATTCAGGAGGAAAATTAGGATGCTGGAGATTGAAAAATTAAAAATGTAAAAAAAATTATGTAATAAATGATACAAAATAAATTAATTATTAAAATAACGTATGAAAGCTTGCTTTATCACATTTGAATTTGCATTTTCAGGTACAACAGGTGTTTCCACCTCAATTATGTTCCTTTCAACATCACCTTCATCCAGATTCCACAAATCACCAATTTCAATACCAATATTGTAAAGAACTGCACAAGCAGTAATAATTCTTGTAATGTTTTTAACCTTGTTCTGCACTTCAAAATACAAACAAGGGAACCCTCTTTTCCATTTCCCAATCAACCTTTCCTTTCCTTTTACTTCTCGTTGTTTTCAGTGCCCTGTTATAATTTTGTTCAGGGCGATTCCTTGGATTTTGGACAGGTGTAAAAATATATTTCTTTGTGGCATAGCCACTGTACCCAAGCAGATGCCCAGCTACTTGTCCCTCACTGAGACGTACACGCATAGCACTGTTTTTAAATATTTTGCTATCATAGGCAGAACCTGGCTAACTCACTACAATATCTAATATCTCCTCGTTAGGGCCACCAACAATTTGCACATTAATTGAAAAATATGCTTTTCTGTTGCGGAAAATCTCAGCATTGGGCCCTCCAGGACTTTTTATTGGAACGTGGGTTCCATCAATTACTCCCACTATTCCTGGGAAACCAGCTTTCCTATAAAATTGTAATTTTAAATTGTTGAGGACTGGAGGTTCAGCTGGTAACTTTATATACTTGCTGATGTGCAAAGGTCTCTGACACTTCACCAATTATCCGGCATACAGATGACTGGCTAATGTCATACAAATCAGCACAAACAATCTGAAATTCATAATTACTTAGTCATCATTCAATAAATATTACAGCTTTATTTCATTGCATTAATAAGCAACCAATACTGGCAGACAAGTTCTTTTTTATACAGTAGTATTAAGGTTACATTGTGAAATAAAAAATTGAAACTTTGAAAGTAAAATGATCATATTAATGAGATCACACTGCCATGCAACAAGTTGAAACAATTGATATCACTACTTGTCTGATGACCCAAATTAGGGTTAAAATTTGGCAGTTCAACCAGTTTCCATCACATCATAAAGTGTATTATCGTATAATTTAGGTTTGTTAAAATTTTTCAAACTTTTTAATTCATTATACCTCTAATATGTCTGCACACAGACAAAACAAGATATTTTGATATTGGTATATTTTACTAATGAGAATACTACCAATCACTAACTACAAGCAGATTTGTAACAATATAATCTATGATTATTGTTTAATTTCGATGACTTGACACCGGTATCATGTTAATATTTTAAAAATGTATTTACTAGTAATCCCTAACAATAAGAAATGTTTGGTAAAAAGTATAATCCATAAACCTCATATCAAAATGTTAATGAATCTCTGCAATCTCTTGTGCATTTTCTACATATTATTTATGTGCATTATTTGATTATAATATAATACTACATCAGTTTCAATTCATACCACAACGTTAACTTATGATTAGTATAATTAATGTAAATGGTTTGAAGGTAGGACTGCCAATATTGGTAACGGATTTGTAACATCTCATGTAATAAAAATGTTAACCCCATATAGTATTAACATAAATCAATTTTACAACAATTTAAATTACTTCACTTGTTATTCATATTGCAAATTCATAATTAATTATAGTCTTATATATCAGTAATGAATGAAGGTTAAAAATTTTGGAAACATACCTGAAAGGATGAAGTTGCATAAAATCTTAATGCAACTAGAACTTTTAGTAAGGGGGAAATCGGCAGTCCTCGTTTACTCACTGGGCCTTTGTCGACCATCGGCACAAGTGTGTCTACTACAGTGGTTTTACTAAAACGAAACCGCTTTCTGAATTGTTCATCACTGTACACTTCCAACGGATTGCTCACATCTCTAACATATCACTTTGAATTTCGCAGTATGTTTTGAGTATAAAACTCAAAATAATCCTGGAAGTCGTTTTCCATAACGTTTCACTAATAGAACGTTTTAACTGTCGACACTCAATACTATACCAGCAAAACAATTTCAGTAGTCGGTGAACGCGTAAAGGTATACCGCGTAAAGGTATAACCTAAACAGGTTACGACTGACGATGCGTGAGAGCTGTAAGGGACACTTAAGAGGGCAGGCTGCCTCCCTTATAGGAATGAGTGCTCACTTAAGATTTCACTTAATGACTGTTTATGAATACGATTCGTGTACTTAAGGGAACACTCAGTTTAAGTGACGACAGTTCACCCTACATAGTTCAAGGCTGCAGGCTGCACGCATCGCCGATGGTCGAGGCTAGGGCCGCCCATCTCGGCATTTCTTTGTTCACATCTCATGAATTGAACCACGACAGCGCGCACTGCCTGGTCGTCGTGTCCGGAGAGGCTGCAGCGTTCACTTGAGGCGCACTGTGCGTGCTCAGCGACCTCCGTGCAGCGGGTGCCATGCCCCGGCGACAATTGGGGCGAGCTCAACTTCTTCAATAGCAGGTACCTGTTTTCTGCCTCTGAAGTGCCGAGCCAAGCTGCTCAAGCTCAGAACATTAATCAGCATCAAGAATCACTAATTGAATTTTTGTCATTTTCTGCATCATTTAATTGTACAATCTGTAAACTACTCTTTAAGTTTTAGTTTTAGTGCTTATTAGTATTCACCGCTCGGGCCCGGCACACATTTGTATGTTGTAATTTTAGAGTTATGTTTCTTTTGGTTTTCACGTCTTTTCTTAAATTGTAAGTTTTTATTTATTAATTCCAAGAGGCACTATTAATTACATTAATATTTAAGCTATCCGCTTTGCCGAGTTGAGAAAAGGGTCTAGGGGCCTCCAAGTATGTATAGTTGCCCTTCTTTGCCACAGAGGGGCTCTAATATATGTATTGGGACCGTGAAGCAAAATGTTGCTAAGAGGAATTGCATGTGTGTTTAGGAGGAGCCAGTCTCCCGCCAGTGGGACCCCAGGCCACCCAGCAGCGGAGTGGATTACAGGAGAGCACGGCGCCACTGCAGCTGCCCGAGGGTCAGGGCGAAGAGCCAGTCCCGAGCGCCACGTCGTCCATCAGCCTCACCAGTCGCAGCCACCCGAAAGACCGGCCGTTCCTCTGCGACGATTGCGGAGCTTCCTTCACAATGCGCAGCAGTCTTCTCATACACACCCGCTCGCACAAGAGGGACCGGCCGCTGACCTGCGACGTTTGCGGAGTTTCCTTTACTGAGCGGTGCAATCTCGTCGCTCACAAGCGCACGCACCCGGAGGAACGGCCGTTCAGCTGCGGCAGTTGCGGTGCCTCCTTCGCCAAGCGCAGCCAACTCGTGGCTCACAGTCGCTCGCACACGGGAGAGCGGCCGTTCAGCTGCGGCTTTTGCGGCGCGTCCTTCACCCGGCGCCAACATCTCGTCTCTCACAGACGCACGCACGCGGGAGACCGCCCCTACCCCTGCGACGTGTGCGGGAAGACATTCGTTCTGGCCCACCACCTCTCCCGGCATAAGCGACTGCACACGGGAGACCGGCCGTATGGGTGCGAATTTTGCGATAAAACGTTCGTCGAGAAGCATGACCTTAGACTTCACAGGTGTATACACACGGGTGAGCGACCGCATCTCTGCCAGTATTGCGGCAAGAGTTTCATTCAGAAGCAAGAACTCAATAGCCACTTGCGAACGCACACGGGGGAGTGACTGTACCATTGCGACGAGTCACGCACCGTAGCGTAAAAATTCGTCAAGCCTATATTAATTTATACACAATTAAAACATTATCTATTAAAAGGACGGAACAAAATTGAAAATAATTCAATCCGCACCCAAATGACACGCATGTTCATTTTGAAAGGTATGCAAATTAGACAGAAATATTACGCGGTATTTGATAAACCTCATTAGCTTTTTACGATAGTCCAAAATAAAACACGAATGAGTACATTACATTCGTTGA
Source organism: Gryllus longicercus (assembly GCA_038098605.1). NCBI lineage: Eukaryota > Metazoa > Arthropoda > Insecta > Orthoptera > Gryllidae > Gryllus > Gryllus longicercus. The sequence continues at coordinate 1,625,056 of JAZDUA010000074.1, forward strand.
GCTCCTGAACTCAAAGAGAAGTGGAGGGGGCGTTAGCAGCTCCTAATTCTGTTGGACAGAAAAGTCTAGACATTACAAAAACATTTTTTTGAATTATTGTTGGAATATTATCACCACAAAGAGTAGATGGGTTTAACTTACACCAACTAGATGTAATTAGATGGTGTTGGTTTAAAGGAATACTAGGGTACACGTGCGAGAACTCTCGCATGTTAATCTTCACCCTTTCTTTATCTTTTCCATTAAGAAGGAAAGTTGTTAATGAACGTTTATTTGTTAAAAAAAGTAACTTCATACTTACACAATATCAAACAAAAATAAAAACAATGCAATTGACGTATCAAACAAATTTTCAATAAAGATTTATTTAATTGGATGTTTAAGAGGAACAATAAAAAGTAATAAAATAATATTTTCACCTTTGATTAATAAATACCATTTGTTACCATTATAAACAAATTTGTACGCTTGTACTTCACTTTGGTACATAAGAATGTTGCTCAAACGATGTTTCCGTAGTGTGTATCTTAGTGAACCGACACCTCAAGTTAATATCAAATGGTGTATTATTTACAATATGCGTTCACAACTGGGCATTGCTGTACTGACTTCCAGATACCACCAACATTTAAATCGTGTCTTGATCGTAATCGTTGACAGTTGTCAAGAGCTGTTGTTTCTAAAATTTTAAATTCATTCACGTAGTATTGTAGGCTAGCGTGTTTTGATTTTGTTGCTCATTTATTTCAAGCTGTTTTACTTACATGAATTTAAAAAGATTTTTCTGCGTTGTGCCATAGCACAAGTTTATCCCTCCCCACGTAGCCGTGCGTGTTAAACCTCACTTCTATTTCCATTCAAAGAGGGGAAAGTTGTTAATGAAACGTATTTTTGTTTAAAAATGTATAAAAGTAACTTCTATTGTACTAACAAAATATCAAATAAAAATAAGTAATGTAATTGATGTGTGAAATAAATGTTCACTAAAGATTTATTCAGTATTGTCAAGAGCTTTTTGAAACAATTCACAACACTCCTTTAAAAATATCAAGCAACTATTAATAGTACTTTTAGTTGCTGCGAGAGCGAATCTTGAATTAATAATTATGCAAATAAACCTCGTCAGTCTGCGGAAACCACAGTGTACACAGAAAGCATAAATAGTATAGATAGAGGAATATAAGGCTTCTAAGAATGACGTTACAAAGATGGTCACCATCACAAAGGATTGAAATCTAGGTGGCAGTGATAAGTGCCGAACCAGCAAAAATTAAACTCTTCAACGCGGTGCATTGCGGCGGTCATGGTGAACGCGGCAGCATTGCAACCATAGAGGAGAGATGTCTCTACTTTCTGATTGCAAGGCGGGTTTGAGTGAAAGATTTGGTCAGTGGCACCGCGAGGGCAGGTAGCCGGCCGAGAGCGTCCGCCGAAGGCTGCTGCGGGAGCATCTCAGCTCAGGCGGCGTTGTGCTCCCCCATTCTGAAAAGTGCTCTTTTCTGAGAATGCATCACTTCCCATCAATAATAACTCATAATATCAAAATTAAAAATGGAAAATTAAAATAACTGACAAGTTTCATTCATTTACATCAATGTTTATTAATAGTAGAGTATACTTAAAAACTAGTGGTGCTACAGAATAATTACTAATAAGTTTTCTATTTTCTTTGGCCTTAGCTAGCTATTCTGTCTTGCTACATACTCTTGAAAATTGCCATCTATCGACGCCCAAAGTATACTTTTATTAAATTTTCCCAATTTTTCGATATCTTATTAATATTTATTTTAAGAATATTAAAAAACAGTAACCCTCGTCCTAAATGGCAATTTTCATTGAAACATTTGGAGCAATTTTTTAGAAAATGGCGTTTATACACTACTGGAAATACGAAATTTGAAGCTCTTTTTCACAGAAACCTTTTGAGTTTTTGAAAAACTTCATGTGAAGCCTTTTAACGCATAAATGCATTAGTGTTAATAAATCGCTGAAAGTGTGCATATTAACGGCGTGAGAGATCTTCCAAAAAATTACATTTGTCTAATTTTTGGAACAAAAATTCCCCGAAATTAATTTAACTCGTTTTAAAAAGTGCAATTGGGACTATCCTTTTGAAAAAATTGGTGCCGTTTTTGAGGAAGTGTCGTTGGAGCGTTTCTGAAAATGTAAACTTTTTGCCTAGTTTTGACAGAAATGGTTGAATTTTCGAGAAGTTTTACATGACAAAATAACCCGTCTCAATCCTCAACTACTCCTTGACTTACCCACCCCCTGTCCTTCCGAGGAACAGGAGGCATTTGGCCAATCCAAACTTCGAAGAAAGAAGATCCAGGCCGTCCTCACTAAATCCATCTCCGCGGAGTATTGATCTTTCAGATCTACCCCTCTCATAGATTTATTGTAATCAAGAATGCACGCGGGTTTTTAAATTTCTTCTTTTCTCTTTGTAATAACTGTTTTGAATTCATCCTTGTGGTTAGTGCTTATAATACAGACGGACGTTTTATGCATCCATTTCAACACTAAAACGGGGACCGAGATTTAGGCCATGTACTCACCTCACTTTAATTTTTTTCCCGCAATATTTTCGGAACATTTTTTCTGTTCAAATGTAATGTTCCTACACAAATAGTTCTCAATTTTTAACATCGCAGTTAGTGATGGGGAGTTGTAATTGCCCATCTATACCCTTATTTAGCAATGACTGTATTAAGTTTAAGGCAATTTCTGTCGTTTTATTCATAGTATATCTGACAGTCGCAATAATTTAATATGATGCGTAGTATCACATAGAAGACGCAGTGTAAATTAATTGTTTATGTAAAAAACATCCACAAAGGAATAAAAACCTTCAATTCATATTTAAATATTTGTATCAAAAACCACACAAATTGAAACAGAATTCTCGCCATAACACTGCTTGGCTGTGCCCGGCACCACCAAGAGACAAGCGTCTGTAGACGGCACACCGCAAATGAGAGGAAAGACAGGTAAAAGTCCCTTCCGTCCTCAGACGGCTTACCGCGAATGGAAAGGAAAATCCAACCCGTCCAGGTACGGCATACCGCGTTTAGAAGAGAAAAGATATTAGAAATACAGACAGCATACCACGCTGAAGGGTTAATAGAATGTCCAAGAATGTCTCATCCTGTAGATTGCGGTATAAGGAACATTTCTTTGGGGTCTTTGGCCTCAAGATTTTAGTTTTTAAAGCCCAAGTCTTGGCATTCATTCTAAGAGTTATTTCTCTCTAAGAGTTATTTCAGCAAGGGCAGGATCTTCAGGCAGAATCATCAACCCCAAGCTCTGTCTGACAAGGCAACAACCAAAGCTATGAAGTTTATTCTAAAAATTTCCAACCTGAAGCAGTGACATTCTTGTTTTTCTTTCATACATTACAACCATTCTTCCAGATGAGGGAAGTAATTGTGTGTGTGTGTGTTCCAAACCAAAGCAAATTGTTATTCGGAGTCGACTTTGATTTTTTTTTTTTTTTGAGAAAATGAAGGTCATACTCCAAAACTTCGTGAGGAACTTCAAAATTCACATTTTTAATTGTTTAGCTGTAAAGACCATTACTCTTCGACTTCCGCGGGGATTTCGATGTCTTTGGCAGAACTCGTATGTGCTTGGTCTCATCCGTGACCTTCTAATGTTCCTTCTTTGTCTAATATTAGCTTTCTCTTTCTAACACTGCGACACCAACGCCTCCAGGCAAGCGGAGATCGTATGCCAGGCCCAGCCCTATTAAGCTAGAACCCCCGGGTGACAACATTGTCAAGAAAGCAAATTTTGTCTCATTCGTAATAGGAACATCATTAATGTACAAATGGGTTAACTTTTGTACTTAACTCAAGTAGAAACAGTTGAAATTTTAACCGTCCCCATCGTCTCCTATATTATTTCAGTAGTATACATACCTTTTGCGGCTCTCACACACAACCGATCTTTATAAATGGGGTCTCTAAAGAAAGAAAATTTCACGGAGACGTGACAAATTGCAATTTGACTAAAAAAATATGTAGAATTTGTTTAAAAATGGTATTAAATAGTAATGTCAAATGCAATCCGCAGCTGTCAGCTATATCGTTAAATAACTCCTAAACAAAGCAAACTAGGGCCGTAAAAATTCAATTTGGGGGCCAAAGACCTCAAACAAATGTTTCTAATACCATAATCTACAGGATGATATATTCTTGAGCATTCTATTAAATTTTTGCTGCTTCGGCACTTATCGATACTAGAAATGCCACCCTTATTTTAACCGTTGGTGATGGTGGCCATCTTTGTGACGTCACGCTTAGAAAGCTTAGATTCCTCTTATACTATTTATCTTATTACCTCTTACACTATTTACACTGTGTACACCGTGGTTTGTGCAGACTGACGAGGTTTGCATAATTATTAATTCAAGATTTCTAGTTCCATTAACAGTTCCTTGATTCCGATGAAGATTGATTGTGTTGTGAAAACAATCAATTATCTTTTTGCTGATATTACTCGCGCAACTTTTCTTGAACGATGACCTTGCTTCCCCTCTCTGGCACAATAAACAGATGAAGACAAAAGCTCGCAGTGAGCATTGATGACATTTCAAACATGTCTTCACTGACACGAAGTAGAAACTATTTTCTGTTGAAGACTTGAACTTCTGTCCGTGATTTTCTCCAAAAAATCTAAAGAAATGATCGAAGCAGGTGAAGATCCATCACAGGAGATGCCTCGAACTATTGAGAAAGTTAGAACGCAAATTATTGAGAAAGTTGTGAAGACGACTGATTCTCCAGAAATTGGCATTGCTTCATAAAGACTAGTAGCTGATTATGTAAGTAATGCTTCCACTCTACCCGCATTTCTTCAATCCATCATTCGAGGAAAGTTGCGCTGTAATAATACCTAATTGTGGAGGGATGTTGGTGTATAGTGAAGAGTGAAGGCGTGTCTTGTTAGATTTGTTTGTGTTTTACCTGCATCAGTATTTTCGTTATCAGTAGTGATTCGGTGAAACTTTTAAGTCAGCAGTTTCAGTAACGTAGCTTTCTCAAGAGTAAAAAGCTTTTTTTATATTTTTGTGACTATCACGAAAAGCTAATTGTCAAAGAAGGTAGAATAATTACTTAAAATATTTTTATGGAACGATTGTGAATTGATCCAAGAAATCTATCTATAATACCGAATAAATCTTTATTAAAATTTAGTATTTCACATCAATCGCATTGTTTTTTATTTTTATTTGATATTGTGTTAGTACAATGAAAGTTTTCTTGTAGATTTTTAAACAAGTAAATACGTTTCGTTAACAACTTTCCCTCTTAGAATGGAAATAAAAGGATAGGGAAGAACGAGTTGCGAGAGTTCTCGCACAGTTATGCGGAGGTAGTAGGGGAAAACTTGTGTTACGGCACAACACAAAGAACAAACTTTTTAAATTAACTAAAGTATAGTAGTTTGAAAGAAATGAACAACAAAAATCAAAACGCTCTAACCTACAATACTACGTGAATTAATTAAAAAAAGTATCCAAATTTAAAATTGAAGAAAGAATAGCGCAAGTCACTTGACAATGCCAACAATTACAATCTAGACGCACGATTTAAATGTTGACGGCATCTGAAGTCTGTACATGAATGTCCAGCAACATTACCATGTACGGAAGTGAAGTCTACTGAATTGTTTCTAATGGAAACACATGGTACTTTAGTACTTATATAGGGGAAAGTATGAGTTTTATTATTTTTTTTGGCTCGGAAATGCTTTTCTAGAGGTACATAAGAACGCAGAAAATAATCCAATACTTTTTAGTATACAAATATTTTTTTCAATTTTCGCACCCCAGCAAGCTGACGCCCTGCCCCTCCAAAACTGTTCCTCATAACAAATCCGGGAAAGTTAAATAATGTTGCAAAGAGTAGGGTTGTACTTACTGATCCTGTATTTTCGCATGGAAAACTTGAGTTTGTCAAGAGTAAAAGCCTTTCCCAATATTTTTGTGACTATCAAAGAAAGCAAAAAGCTGAGTGTCAAGGAAGATTGAATAACTATAAATGTTGTTTTTAAGGAAGTGTTTGAAGGAAACTTGTTTGCAACATCAATGGCATTATTTTTTAATTTTTTGATATTTGAAGTAAGGTAAGTATGAAGTTATATTTATACAATTTTTAACAAATAAACACGTTTTATTAACTACTTCCCTTCTTAATGAGAAGAATAAGGAAATGGATTGGGAAAGGATGGATATTAACATGCGAGAGTTTTCGCATGGGGATGCTAGTTTTCAAAATTCGCTCGAATGTCACTATTGGATTCTTGAGCACGAATATCAATTCACTAAACAATGAAAATTGGAAATTAGTGCAAAATTCAAACAGACATTTCAATTATAGAATCAATTAATAAGAACAATTGTGTAAAAAAAATTGAAAATGATAAACTGAAAGAAAGAACTGAACAGACTAATTCATGAAATGAAGTAGGTACTTTCATTGGAATCACTTTAGGATGGATGGATTTCAAATGGAATCACTTTAGGTATTAATCTATTGCATTTTGTTTAAAACAATGAAGTTTCTGGCAGAAAAAAATGCTTCTTATGAAAATATTATTTATTTTTCAAATTTATAGTATATTCAAAGTTTTTAATTTAATCAACAAAACGAATTTTGAATTATTTGGGGTAAAGAATTGGTTGCTGTACATTGCTTTTCCAGTAAAATATTTTTTTGAAGTACGTTTATTGCATAAGCATTTCAATGATAGTATCGAAACCATGGCTTAATATAAATGGGTGAAAACCAGAACAGAACTCCGCCTGGGTCTGCTTGCAGGCACTGCCGGTCCCAAGCCCGGATAAAGGAGGAGGGTCTTTTCACTAGTATGGCAATGCTTCCACTTACTTTTGCCATACTTCTTTTAACTGTCCTATTTTGGTCACTCTCGACCCCTTGTATTTTTCGACCCCGATGCTATTAGGTTGCGAGGGCTAGGGAGTCTTTCCTTTCTGATCTTCTACTTTCTGTAAACTACTAATCTTTTTCTATCTTCTTATAGATCCCGTTCTTATGCTTCTTAATGGGGGGACAGACCTCAGAGCTGAAGTGAAAGCAATCTGTCTAGGGAGAAAACCTTATACAAATCCTGCGAGTTTGGGAGCAGTGAGGTGGCAGCCCCACTACCAAACTTTCCCTGCGCAGCGTTCGTAGCGCGGCCAGGGGAGATTCTTATTACTGGCTCACTCATTGATTGTAAACAAGGAAATCCTTTGGTAACGACATTGGCAAAGTTAAAGGACAAACGTCTTGGTATATCAGAACATGTCAATATAGGAACTTGGAATGTACGAGGCATAGCTAACAAAGAATACGAATTGCTAAGAGAAGTCAGGAGTGCTAAACTCGATTTGGTTATGTTATCTGAAACTAAAAAGAAGCAGAGGGGAACATGTGATTGGGGAAACTATACATTAATTTATAGCGGTGTACCTATCGAAAATAGAGCAGTAGCAGGAACAGCTATTCTAATAAATGAGAAATGGAGAAATAGGATAACTTCTTACAGTTGGATAAATGAAAGAATTGTAACATGCAGATTCAAAATAGCTAGAGGATATATGAGTATTATATCAGTGTATGCTCCTGAAGAGGGTAGAAAAGAAGAATCTGATAAATTTTATGAAAGCCTACAAAGTGTACTAGATTCCACAAATAAAAATGATTATATAGTCATAGGAGGAGATATGAATGCTAGGATAGGACAACAACCCATTAAGGAAATAATTGGAACAAACGGAGAAGTAGTAATTAATCAAAATGGAAAAGTGTTACGTGATTTTGTGAATTTTAATTCATTACGAATAGAAAATACGTTCTTTAAACATAAAGATATCCATAAATTTACATGGGTGAACAGAGGGTACAGATCAATAATTGACTATTTAATTGCAAATGAAAAGATGGGAAAACTATTTCAGGACGTGAGAGTGATGAGAGGAATGGATATAAATTCAGATCATTTCCTAGTAAGAGGGAAAGTAATCCTTAAAACTAAATGGGCAAGAACAACATGCAAAAAGATCACAACAAAAGAAACAGTGTGGAAAACTAACCTATTAGAAGACCCTAGCATCAGAAATTTATTTCAATCACGCATAAGACTATATATGCTAAAGGAACCCATCAGCACGAATATTGAATTAGAATGGCTGAAGCTAACCCAACTGATAGAAAGTGTAGCTTTTGAAACCTTAGGGAAAAGGAATAAATATAAGCCAAAACAGGGACTTAATGTGTGGAATGAAGAATTGAAACGTGCAGTTCAAAGAAAGAAGGAGTCATATCTACAGTGGCTCATGACAAAAACTCCTGAGACATTGGAAGAATATAAAATACAAAGAAGAGAAACAAAAAAAATAGTAAAAGCTGCACACAAGGAAAGCTGGGAAAGATACATTTCTAACATAGAAAGAGATGTACATTGTCGCCAATATACTGCTTACAAAATTATGAAACACCTAAACAGAGAAGAAAAAGACGCAGCAAATTTAGATCTTCTAGATAGAGAAGACTGGAGTAAGTTCTGTAAACATCTGTGGACAAAAGAAGAGGGAGAAGATGTAAATGATGAAGAGGAGGAAAATAACAGATGTATATCAGAAATTGACAAAATAGAATTCAATGAACTTCAAGAAGCCTTGCAAAGTTGTAAAAACAGAAAAGCTCCTGGCTCAGACAATTTAAATATAGAACTATTTAAATATCTACCAGAAGAAGCCAAAAATAGGCTTCAAGATTTTCTAAATCAATGCTGGCAACAAAAAAGAATACCAATGGAATGGAAGAAAGCAGTAGTAATACCCATTTTTAAAGGAGGACCAAGAACTGACTGCGGAAATTATAGAGGTATAAGTCTTCTGAATACGGCATATAAAATATATGGGAAGATAATAGCAAATAGATTGAGAAACATTGTAGACAGTATATTACTTGAAGAACAAACAGGTTTCCGGAAAGGAAGATCCTGCTCGGATAATATCTTTATATTAAAACAAATAATAGAAAAAAGAAGAGAATACAATCTAAAGACCTACATAGTCTTTATTGATTACAGTAAAGCATTCGATAGTGTACACAGAGGAAAACTATGGAAAATTATGGAAAAAAGAGGAATACCATTGCACTTGATCGAAGTTATAAGAAATATATACCTAGGAACACAGATAAACATAAAACTAAAACCTGGAATTATTGCCCAAGGAAATATTAATAAAGGGGTCAGACAAGGGTGTTGTATTTTACCTATACTTTTTAATGTATATCTAGACAATGCTGTGAGAGAATGGAAACAACAGATCATGAAACTTAATATAGAAGACAATTTTAAAGGAACAAATTTTATTAAAACTTTTATGTTTGCTGACGACCAGATTTTAGTTGCAGATAAAGAAGATAATCTGCAAAGGGCACTACATGAACTATATAAAATAACAAAGCAATATAATCTAATTATATCTACAAATAAAACCAAATCCATGGCATTCCAAGGCTCACAACCTTTAAGATGTAAATTCATATTAGAAAACAAAATTATTGAACAGGTTAATACCTTTAGATTTCTAGGATGTGACGTATCATATCTCGGCGAAGTTGATATTGTAAGGAAGATAGAAAAATTCAATATGATGTGTGGCACCATCAAAAGAGCGCTCAAAGGAAAGGTCCGTAAAGACACAATGCTAAAGTTTTATAAAGTTATGGCAGTGCCTTGCGGACTTTACGGAAGCGAAAACTGGACTATGAACTCCAGAACACACAGTAGACTTCAAGCAGCCGAGATGAGATTTTTAAGATCAGTCCTGGGAGTAACAAGAATAGACAGATTAAAAAACGAGACCATCCGGAAAAATATAGGAATTTACAACTTAAACGAAAAAATTAAGGAATACAGAGAACAATGGAAAAAACACCTCGAAAGAATGGAAGACGACCGTATTCCAAAGCAAGTGCTTCAGTACATCCCTAAAGGAAGAAGAAGCGTTGGTAGACCCAGGAGAAGATGGTTAGATCAAGGAGGCGCAACGGACCAACCGGTCTAATGTTTGAGGGAGAAGAAGAAGAAGAAAACCAGAACAGTATAAGTGATATTTTGTAAATTGTGAGAAATTTGATTATTTAAGTCAATATGACTGTAAAGTCATGATGCTTTTTATTATCATTGAAACCAAGACATTTTAATGATTCATTAAAAATCTTAAACATTTATTACTACTGAAATATAACCTACAATAAACACGTATTTTTCAGAATTTATGAAATGTCACTTATACCATTCTGGTTTTCTCTCATTCATATGTAATGTCAAATGCTATTGCTAAGCATTTGACATTACAAATGAATGGGTGTGGAAAAAGGAACTGTATTTTTTTTCTTGGTTGAATTGTTATTGCCAGCAAATGTTTAGTTGAGAGTAATAATTAATAAATTATCTATTATTAATGTGGAAATTAATTTTGGTCATGTTCATCTAATTATATTGTAATTTCATGAGTAATGTATTTGCAGTGCATGAAAGTTCAATACGGTTAAATATAACATGTCTGTCAATAACAGACATTTTTGATACCTCGAAGCAGTTTTCATTCCCTTCAATTGTATCAAAAATGTCTGTTATTGACAGACATGTTATATTTAACTGTATTGAACTTTGATATGTAATACGAAATAGGTATTCGATCACTTTAATATTGATAGATGGAAGAAATATTTCTTTCTGAAGGCGTTTATTTATTTATTTACGTCAAAAACAGTTAAAAACTGTGTGTGACATGCTATGGGGAGAAGTTAATTTGAAGTTACATTTATATTCAGAAGCAAAATAAGGGGCCATCTCAGCATTTGTTCGCGAATCAGGGAAACAGGACGAAAACCTGATCGAGATGGGCGCTTTGAGATATCAAGTGTTTTCATATTTGATATTAAGATTATGATTTATCGTTCAGATTCCGTGAAAGTAACAACATGAATATTATGAAAGTGTGATGTGTTAATTGTTTTTAAATTCATATTTGTCAAAGTTTATGTCATGGAGAATTTTTTATTTATTATTTTAAAAGAAAATAATGTATCATTGTTTTTTCGGATTTAATTTTAATAAATCAGGCACTTTATTTTATATTGTTTGTCACCCTGAGTCATCTTAATATCAGGGCAAAGAGTATATCAGGGTATCCAACATTTTCTACAGAATCGTAATATCTATCTATCTATCTTTCTATCTTTTTTTTAACGAGGGGAACTGTGGAAATCTTCAAAAGACGAAGAGGAGCCCGCACTCCTCAACAGTGTGAGATTTTTACCCACTAAAACCACAAACCCTTTGTGATCCTGGCGTTATCCACCCTGGAACCGCAGTTATGCATTACTTCAGGATGGTGCCAGCTGTATTACTTCGAGGTGTTATTCAGGTTCATCTATGACTGGTTTCTTTCGTCTTCTTCCTTCTTCTTGAGAATGGCGGTGATATATTTCTCTATTGCTGTCCACTTCGCCTTGTTACAGATCATAAGTGTGACCATGTTTTCTGGTAAGACATTACACCCGACCTCCCATATCATGCGATGCCTTAGCGTGTCCCATCTCGGGCAATGGAACAGCGTATATTCGGCGTCCTCTACTTCATGGCTGCAGTAGAAGCATACCGCGTCTTCTGTCTTGCTGAATCTTTTAAGGTATGCCTTAAAACATCCATGCCCTGTGAATGCCTGAGTTAAGTGGTATGTCACGGACCCGTGTTTGCGGCTTATCCATTTGGATATATTCGGGATGAGCCTATGAGTCCATCTGCCAGTCTCCTCTCTGTCCCAACGTTTCTGCCAGCGGTGCTTCACGTCTTCTTTCGCTTTTTTAATTGCGCTATCCTTATCTTGTTGCATTCGCCTTCCGTTTTCTTCTTGCTCATGGGAGTAGTTGTAAACTTCTTTTCTTTCTAGAGCAAGCAGGTCAATAGGAGGGACGTTCGCCAGCAGAAGAACAGCACTTCCGGATACAGTTCTATACGCCGATGTTATGCGTAGTGATGTGGTCGAACGCGCGCCGTTAATGTTGCCGCCGGAAGTTAGTACCGGCGCCGCTCAAGAGAGGGCGCCGATCATCAACCCCACAGCTCCGTCACGCTCCGGCAAGCCCCGGAGCAGAAGGGTTCACGCTTATCGGGGAGCTGGCCGGCGGACCTTCACCCCGAGCGGGGTATATGAGCGCTGCCCGGGCGGGCGGTAGTCAGTCAAGAAGCGAGTGCCAGTGAGTTAACAGTGACGTGTAAAGTGCGACATCGAGTGATTACGGACTTGGACTGCCCCTATGGAGAAACTGTGATCAACGCTACGCATACGGAACATCTATTGGAATATTGGTTGACTTGGCTTATGTTATTGGATTTTCTATTGGTTTGTGGAATAAAAGAATTTTAAGAAATTTTGTTGTTCCTTGTTTTGGTCACAACACGTAGAGCTCCTTTCCTTTGGACAGACTGCATTTTCCTTCTCAGATTATTGTTTTGAAGAGCTTCTGCCCAGATCGGTGCTGCATAGAGCATTTTCGAGTGCATCACACTCATTAAAATTCGTCTCGTCTTGTCGCTGGGGCCCCTGGTGTTCGGCATCAATTTGGAAAGTGTTGCTGCTATTTTTAGGGCTTTTTCCGTCGTCTCACTAATGTGTGGTCCAAAACTTAGCTTCCTGTCAATTTCCATTCCTAGGTAGCGAAGGCTCTTGCCACATTGTATTTTTTCCTTGCCTATTAGGAATGTTGGGTTGGAGTAGGATCGTCTTCCGGTGATAAGCAATGCTTCGGTTTTATGGGCTGCCACTTCCAGCCCTTTGGACGTCAGCCATTTCATCACTCTTCTCAGGGTGTCGTTTACGATGACCTCTAGTAGGGCCGATGTTTCCGCCGTTGCCACTATTATTGCATCGTCTGCGAAGCCTACTATTGAAGCATTTTGCGGGAGTTTTATGCCCAGTAGACTGTCGTACATAATGTTTCATAAGACAGGGCCAAGTTTTGAACCTTGTGGGACACCACAGGTCATCTCAATTTCAATAGGTTCTCCTTCACCTTCGTAAATTGTCCTTCGATCGCTTAGGTAGCTCCGTATCATTCTGGTGAGGTACTCTGGGGTGTTCTTCTCTATCAGAGCCTTGATAATCTCCTCCCATTTGGCCGAGTTAAAGGCGTTCCTAATATCGAGCGTTACGAGGGCACAGAATTCTTTTTTTGCTCCGTCTTTGGCTTCTCTTGCCTTTTCTACAACTGTTTTGATAGCGTCGACTGTCGATCTACATTTTCGGAAGCCAAATTGCATTTCCGACAGACCGTGTGTTTCCTGTAGCCATGTCTGTAGTCTTTGCAGAATGAGGCCCTCAAATACCTCTCTCTCTCTCTTATATATATATATATATATATATATATATATATATATATATATATATATATATATATATAATAAATTACGCCAGGACTAAACCACAGAACAATAAAGGAACAACTAAACATTAAAAAATTCGGCGCATCTGACTGGTGGAGATCTTACGTCATCACCCCTACTACGGCTTCCCGTACTCACCACGTACTTTATTATTGTAGCCAACCGTTTGAGTGCAGCACTGACGCTATAGTCGCTAGAATTATACACATACACATTAACACGTATAGTTCGGCAGCCGTGCCTATAGAACCGTGTATAGAACATCGTGCGCACATGTCACCTTAACGTAATGCAAGTGGGAAGTCAACGCGATAAGATATGAGTTGAAGTGTTAGATTAGTAATTAGTGGCGTTGTGAATCGAAACTTCCTAGTTACACTCTTGTTTCCGTATATCAGAAACGATACCTTTTTAATTTGTATTTTTCCTACAAAATACAAATGATATTATTTGGTACTTCTTTTTTCACAGACACAATTTGAAAAGTAAGTAAATTTTTTAAATCGTGAAATATTGCATATTTTGCTATGTAACAGGTGCAACACGATGGGCGGTACGCTAGCAAAATGTATCTTTGATCCTGTCTTATTGTGATATTGTTTTTACTTGGAAATTGTTTTTTCTAATTTAAATAAATTAATTGTGAGAGGAGTGATGAAATATCTTAAGACTCAAGGTATCGATACAGGAAATAATAAATATTTTGAATTTACCATATGTCAATGAGGATATTATATTAATAATAGTTGTGTCGCTAATTTGTGAAAATGACTGGATGAAGTTCTCAAACTGATGAGCACATTCTTGAAAAATAAAAGGTTTTCTTATTTCTCAAACTTTGGAATATATTGAAGCACCTGAGACACCTGATTAAACAGGAAACTTACAAACCGGTAAAATCAACCAAAGCTGAAAAAAATCATTTCCTTCAACTCTGCAATTCAAATCTCTTTAAAATATTAAAATTCTATCTAATTGATTATAATATATTCTATATACATATTAATCTGTTTCTACCATTATGATATTTTTGATAATGTTTACTATTCTATGTATAATCCAGAAACAACATGCAGAGTAGCAGTATCTTATATCCTTACTACAAGGATGGAGTAACATAATTTAGTTTTGTGTTTTTCTCAGGCAATAATTACTTCTGAATTTGTTTATTATTTTTCTGTTAATTAAAATAAATGTAATGAAGTTAATTATTGCAAATGTAAATAAATAATCATGCAGTGAAGGTTTAAGTTTTTGGAAAGAATTCATTTTGTTTCTTTCAGGCGTTTATCTGTTATGCACATTAATTTAAATTGCGATATAAACTTCTAACCTGCGAGAACCATGCTTATTAGGTATACTCGGGGAGAATGAAGCCTTAATAAAATTCAACCAATCATACTTCAATCACTCAAACTTTTGTTACTGCATGTAAATCACGTCTATTTATGTATTTTTGTAGCATATCAAAACATTCATTTTATATTTAGGTGACTGATTTGTGTAGTTCTAGATTCGAAAAAGTAACACTTGAAGGATTATAGTATATATGTTGTTATTGTTTATTAATACACATGTATTCAACATCAAATTGTGATGAAAAAATTCTATTCTCACTTTATATTGTTCTCCATTATATATATATATATATATATATATATATATATATATATATATATATATATATATATATATATATATATATATATATATATATATATATATATATATATATATATATATATATATATATATATATATTGTAAATTGAATTTTATATCCTTAACAGTTTTTGAATGACCTGACCATGATGCAGATGCTTTCCAAAACAAATTTCATATTCACAGCTGTTTTATGTTTTCTTAAATTCCAATGTGGGCTGTGAAGCCTTTCAGAGCATTTTGTTTGTTTTTTTTCTTTTTCCAAATTTTAGATTTTTATTATACCATCCATTTTTACTCTTATACAATTAATTTTCATTATTTTTCAGACATAACTGTCTTATAAAAGGTTATTAAGAATTAATTATTTTCCCCGTAATCAGTTCTCTATCTTGTGGATCTGCAGTGGTGGGTTTCTGGTCTGCCATCAGGGTTTGCTTCAATTATTACTAATCACAAATGTACTTAGTCTCTCATAAAAAACATTTAGAAGATTTTAGATATTAGTCAATGGCATTAATTAGATCATATATCATGTGAATATTTTTGATTATTTTACATATGGTTCCAGCAATGTAGGCACAGGGGTCACTGAAAGATTTTTTATTTAGTAGTAATAGTACACTCTCTTGAAGAGATCTCTTGTCTTCCATTTACGTATGTTTATTAGTAGTTCATAAAAATTTGGTTTTGAATTGTTTCAGGGCAATTTTAACATGGCTGATTCAGTTTTGTCAATTTGTTGGAATGAACATGCCAGTGAACTTGCAACGGTTTATAAAAGTTTATTGGAGAGCAATTTCTTGGTTGATTGCACAATATCTGCTGAAGGTCAGAACCTGAAAGCTCATAGGCTGGTTTTATCTGCAAGCAGTCCTTACTTTCATGTAAGTCAGATGGTATTTTAATGAATTTATTCTCTTGTCGGTTGGTTCTTTTTTTACTACAAATACAGATTTTGGGGGCTTCTGATGTGAATTAGAACGAAAATTATCTTCTGGACTAGTGATCTTGGTAGAAAGATCAAATATCTCTTCTACTACTCATTACTATATTATATACATGCTGATAACACTTCTTGTTCAGAATTATTTTCCATAATTCAAGAATGGTTTCTGTGATTTTATTCTTATTTACTATTAATGTTTTTGGCATTCACCAGTTACATGTTTTTGAATTGTTTTTCTTTGTGCATGTTTATTTAAATAAGGTTCTTTTATAATTTGCTTTGTTTTCCAGAGCTCAACGACATTATAAATATTTGTTTCCAAGTGGTGCATCTTTGTTAAAACTTTCTTTTCTAACAAGATAATTTTTGTTGAAGCTATTTTATGTTTTTATCATGTTATTCTTTGATCTTATAGGAACCAAGTTCTCATTTTCAAGTGATTTTTATGTTTGGATATTTCTTGATCCCATCTGTATTCCTGCATATATTTTAAGTATTTCCATACTTTAAACATGATTTGTGCATAGCGATATGAGTATTTTTTATTTTTTAATTTTTTTTTATTAGTGCTCGCTGGTTACTTCAGTTCCAAGATTAATATTATTTTCCAGTTCAATTTTGCAGCTCTCCCAGTCAGTTGCCTTGTTTATTAATACTGGTCTTCCACTATTTTTAATTACTCTCTCACTTAACGTGAGATTCACGTGCTAAGTGTTCGGGGCTCAGATCAAAATTTTCTTAAATATCAAAAAGTTTGGTGACGCTTTCCTAGATATAAAGAAGTCTAAAAAATTGGGTGGAAGGCCAATATATAAGTTTGCCTGTAGAATGAAAAGTTCATCCACTTTCTCAGTGCACTGCCTTTCTTGGTGGTCAGCTTAGATCCTCAGTCCAAATGTTTAGCCCAACTATAAATTGCTCCCCTATGTGTTCTAGGACTTGTTTGTATCCATTCTCTTAATATTGTGCCTTGGAGGGCAATAGATTGCACCAATATTCAGATGTGGCTTCACACATTTTATTGTTACTACAGTTAGTAGTAAGGTTCTTAAAGTTGTGAAGTTCTCTGTGCATGTAGGATGCAGACACTTTACCTTGACTCTTATTGGCCTGTTTTGTTTGTTCTCATAGCTATGCCATTTCATTTTCATTTTGTTTAAATATTCTGTCAGTTTCCTATATTCTGATTCCACGTTGAATTTAATTTTCTTGATTGTTCAGCATAACAACTTAAGGTTTAAGATTTTTAGTCTTCATTTTCTGAAGGATTTTACTATAGTCTTCCACTCGCTCAGTATTATTGGTGGTGGTTTTTTCTTTTTTGGCTCAGGATTCTGTACAACTCTATTTTCTTCCAAGGGTAAGTTATTTCCGGTGAACTTGAAGCTTTTCTTTTCTTATATTTTTGTAAAAGCCAGTCTCTCTCTCTCTCTGGCTACTGAGTTTTCTTCATCAGAGTTTTCTGGACTGTATCTTTCTCTACAAAATCTTGCTGTGGTACTTTCATGTAATTTTTTATCTTTGTTTTGTATATGTTGAGTTTCATTGTCAAAATGTTTACTTTTGTCTGAAGATCAGTTATAATGGTTCTGAGTTCTTTATTTTCAGCAATACATTTCTGCCATACATTCCATAATACCTTTTCTGTGTTTGTTTGTAATTGGTCTTCTTATATACACATGTTCTTCGTGGCATTCTTCTTACTCCTTTTTTTTTTGTTATTTTCTTGATTTTTTTTTTTTGTCGTTTTTTTGCATGTGGTTCAGTTTCCATGGGTGGTCCCATGAGTAGCAAGGGATATATTCAGCAGAGCCCTGCTTGCTGGAGTAAGGCAGAATGTCAATCAGAGTTTGCCAATTTGTGAAGGGCACAGGTTAGAGACTTTTTACCCTGAATCACATCGTTTGGATGCAGTCCCTCGGCATGGTTGCTCACATATTGAACAAGGGAATTTTTTTTCATGGTTGGCTCATCTAGATCCACCATGTTTTGTCAAACAGGGTTACTTCAGGCAGGATGTGGCTCTTCACCATGTGTGGACGGTCTTGGGCAAGGAATGGGTATTTGACGCTTGGCATCTGTTTTATGCTTCAATTGCCCCTGGGGTTGGTGAGGACCAGTGTTCAGTTTAGCTTATTGGGATAATTTATTTACTGTAAATGCTAAATTATATGTAAGTAGTTCGGTAAGTAACCTTATACATCCAAGTATTTCCATATATTTCAACTTGTGTACTCTTAATGACCTTTCATATTGATGTAACGATCATGCTATTCCGAGAGTCTCATCTTCATTATATTCTAATATATAAAGTTTATTTAAAATCTCTTCAATATACTTTTCATGTGAAAAAATTTGTTTTACATTTCTTTTGATTTCAGTTCTTCAGTGTTTTACTTTCATAATAGTTGATTTATTTTTCAATTTATTCATCAGTTAAATTGTTTCTGCTTGTTTCTCCAATCATAATACTGCCATTAAGATATACTCCTATAGTATGAATTTTCCTTTATTGTTTCCTTTTAGTACACAAGGATCCAATTTGGTTACCTTCAAACCTGTTTTTTATAATATATTTGAAAACTTATTGTTACAACAGTTTGCTACTTAAGGAAGTGTGCACGAACATTATGTGAAGTACTTTTCTCTTTTCTGTTTCATCCTTCTGGTACTTTCATGTAAACAACTCGACCAAATTTCTATTCAGAGGGGGCGGCCTCTTCATTCACAAATTTTACAGTAGTTTTTTATACTTGCTATTGTGACCGTCCCATTGTGACTCTATCTTTATTATAATTATTTTTACACGTGTTATTGATTTTATCAGATATCCAAAATCTCTGTTTATCTAAATTTTAATACTAATCTTTCCGGCGCGAGCGGCGTTGCCACTGAAAAAAATTGTATTGGGGTTGAGAGACTGGATTTCCCCCTGTACAGGATAGGGAAATTATATTTAAGATTATTTTATTGGTGGTGGGTAGGGAATTTACCTTTTTTTATCTAGAAACAAAAAAGGAAACCTCAAATTCAATAATAATTCAATTCAGTATTAAAATTCAAGGTTGATTCGGAGTGCTTAGCTAGTAGTTGGCTTGTGGTAACTAGTAGTATTAATTGTTACTTGATACCGGTGAAGATTGTTTTTTATGCATTTTGTACAACCGTTCACTTCCCATTTCTGCAAGGGCTGTGTGGACCATTGAAGAAGGAACTACGATATAAGTTATTTAAGAGAAATAATTGTTATACCCTGTGTATCCTACTTCTTTTATTTCTTTGAAGCTGGGTGCATTTCATTTTGATAAAAGTGAAATTCGCTGCAATTCCTTATGCTATGAAGTAAAGTCACGAAGGGAGCTGCAGTGTACAATGGGATGACCGAGACTCGAGAAACGAGCCATACGCACGAAATTGCCTGTGTGTTCAGAGAGAACAAAAGAGTATCTTTTGATGTTCTTCACCAGAAAGAAGAAAGATACATTATTGGCAAAGAATTGACAATTGTGTACAATGAAGACCGAAGACTGTGTCTTGTTAGGATTGGTTTCTGTTTTACCAGTGCCAGTATTTTTATCAGCAGTGATTCAGTGAAATTTTCAAGTCTGCGTTTTCAGTTAAGAAATTGCGTGGAAAAAGATGGGAAATAGTACCATGCACATATTTGAAGAAATCAGGATATGTTGCCTCCCCAAAATGACGAACAGTAAGAGCAAGCAGATAAGAATATTGTAAGGTGTGCTGAGGAGAAATTCAAAACATTGCTTAGTTTTATTGTTTGATGGAATTTATGTCAAATCTTTGTCTGACAAGTCTGACAGGAAGTACAGTTGGCACAATGTACAATAGTCCAGAACCTGCTACTTCATCTCATGGTTTATCGTTCATATTATGTAAATTATTGCCCTCTTATATTATTTGAGTATTAGAGATGAGTTTTGCGGCTCTCTCATGTTACCAGTTTTTCATAAATGAGGTCTCTAAAGAAAGAAAATTTCACAGTGAGGTGATGAACTTTACTTTGATTTTAAAATATGAAGGATTTGTTGAAAAAAGACGCGTCTAAATATGCAAGTCAAATGCAATCCGCAACTCGAGGCAGCATTGTTAAAATTTATTTGGTAAACTCGTAAACGAAGGGTTTTAGGGCCTTAAAATCTGAAATTTTGAGATGGTGGTCTCAAAGACACATTCCTCGCATTGTAAAGCCAACTGTCAAGCAAGGCTGTCTAATTACTTCAAATGTTTTTAAGTAATTAGAAGTAAGTTTGTAAGTATTACGGCTGTGAATTGTTACAAGAAAATCTGCCAATAACACTGCGTATTCCTTACTTTAAAATTTGTTTCAAACGTAAATTTTGTTTGTTTATTTGATATTCTATAAATTCATTGCAAGTAACCTAATAATTTTTTTAAAGAAATAAATACCTTTTGTTAACCACTTTCCCTCTTAATATGGAAATGCAAGGATAGAGGAGAGGGTGGATTTTAACATGCGAGAGTTCTCGCTCGGATACGCCAGTTTTGATTTAATGTTATAACTCGTGCTTTGCTGTGAATGTATTAGAATTTTTGGAAGTGTTGGATTGTCTTGGATGATGAGTTTTTCTGATCTTTCAGCATTCATATTACTATATCAGTTGTCTTGTTATAATTGTATTCTAATTCAAATGTCGGTATTATGTAGAACACTAGGCGTTGTTAGGTGTCCAGTTATGAGACTAATCATACGGGGGGTCCTCCTGAGTATAGGTACGAGTTGTGCTTACGATTCTGCGATGGAGCTCAAGCCGCACGCGCTGATTTTTTACTTCCTCGCCTTACGAAATTCTTCGTAAGATATGAATGAACTCGTGGCTTTGAGAGTTTCAAACGGTTATTTTGATTTTTGAGGGTACTTTTGAAGTCTCCAAAACATTTTCAAAATTTTCTCAAAAACGGCACCAAATTTGTTGATCAAAATTTGTCTTCGTAAAGCGAAAAGAATGCTTAAGAGAACGGTGATCTCATGTTCGTTGAAATCACATATTTTTTTGAAAATTAAAAAAGTTCATTATTTTGGTTTCTTTTTCTTACTAGTATAATGTTGAAGATAGAGATTTTTTCCTCACCGAAATCTGTTCCTTAAGACGGATCTTTAAATATGTTCATGTTCAATTTTTCATGAAAATATGAGTAGTTCCCGTGTAATTTTGCGCGAAATATTGGTAATATTTTTCTCAAAAACCGCTCTGAATTTTCTCCTCATATTGCAACGGTTTTATAACTGGTATTCGTTATAAGTAATAAATAATATTTTTCCTCTTTCACCCCACATGGGGACTGCCATCTGTAAGGTAGTATAATATTTTTGATACGTGTAATTAATAAATATTTGTATTCTCACAAACACTGTGGAATTGCCAACTAAACGTTCTTACTTGTATTATTAGCAAAACAATGATATTTACTGCGTCTTCGAATATATTTTTCTTTCTTTCTTTGCCTCTAACGTAATCCACAGATTACAGACAATTTATTTTGTGCGGGTACGCGAAGCCGTTTCGCAAGGGGGAAGGGATGTTATCAATTTTGGAACAAGAGGCGTCTATTTTAGCTGTTTAGTCTCCAACTTACAGCTGAAATAAAAGCACGAGATTTCCAAATTGAATGTTCAACGCAACATCTGGGCAATCCTCTTTTATTTTCAATCAAAATCATTACCTTTTCCGGCGATTTTTAGGTCCACCCCTAGATCGCTATCATATATCCAATTACAATAACAAAATACCAAATGTTTATACCCTTTTGAAACTAGTGGTGCTCCAACCGCACAAACTTTCCCGCAAGATCACAATGTTATCATTATGTACGACGGGACGCCCATAATGCTTCATTGATTTCAAACAGAAAGTACGCAAAAACTACTAACTTTTACAAAAAATGTACATGACCTTTTTTAAATATCTAATTTTGTACAATGGACTTTGTCTTAGACAAAAATCTCTATCTAAAATTTTGTAGATTAAAATTTTGTTGTTGCAATTTTCGAAAAATGAGCTATACCTGAAAATGCGACTAACGCCGTATTTTTGGACTGACCTTTGTTACAGAAGTGAAGGAAATTTAAACAAAACATTTGGAGCGGTTTTTGAGGAGGGAAAATGAGATAATTTCAAGTGCAATATATGCAAAAACTGCTCATTTTCCCCAAAACTTGTACATGACCCTTTATTAAGGGCTAATTTTATACAACATACTTTGTTTGGTCAACATGCATTTTGTAAAGAACTTAACAGTGATTCAGTGCTAGATAGTGTTATCTTGTATTTATTGGCTGAGATATCATTAAAATAACTTTTAAAAACTCTTTGGGACTTCAATGGATTGAATAAAAAAATTGCTTCATCAGTATTGATAACATTAAAGGAGCTTGTTAAATATCAGATAATAAAAATGGGGGATGCCATGTACATTGCTGTTGATTTTTAATTTCAAATATCTGAAAAAGTTTTGAAAGTTATTGGTGGAGCAAGTAAACATTTTAGAGAAGCAATAGTAATCTTTCTCTTCTCCTTCTATATTGTTGTTTATAGGAGCTGTTTGGTAAGGAGATTGGAACGCATCCATTTGTCATCCTCTTAGATGCATCATTTGAAACACTGAAAGCTGTGATTGATTTTGTGTACCAAGGGGAGACCCAAATTCAAGAAGGCAACTTGAAATCATTTCTGACTCTTGCTCAGTTCTTACAGATCAAGGGCCTAAATGTTTCCATTCAGGATTATGTATGTAAAGCTACAGTACATTTGCATTATTTTACTTGTAATGTTCAAAAGCTTTGAGAATGTGTCTTTTGTTTCTTTCAGGAAATTAACTGTTCTAATAGTACTGTGGAAAACGTTGCTGAAGATCCAGTTGGAAAGAATCATCTCACGTGTGAAGTTGAAGGCATTAATGCTAGCCAGGAGGAAAGATCTGCAAATAATGCTCTGAAACCTCCCCATCATTCTGGTGGCTACACAGATGCTCTGCACACAAACTGCTCTGTTCCCTTGAAAGAATCTAATGTCTTGTGTGATGAAGTGAGGCCAACATCAGTGATGACACCTTTGCAGGAACATTGGAGACCTGAAGGGTGTGATGTTTCTACAGCCATGGAAATAACTGTGAAAAATGAGCCTGTGTGTTCTGAATTTTCAGAAGAGATAAGTGAAAAGTTGGACAATATTAAAAGTGAAAAACTTGTGTTAGAAGATTTCACAAGTAATCTGGATGGCAGAACAGGTGTGTGCAGTGAAGAGGATTTGAACCTTCTCTCAAGTATGTTAAGTAATAATATTTGTAGTATTTACTATTTTTGCAGGGAATTTTATGTACATAAATAATTTGAAATGCAGACGTAAAGGAAAAATTACGTTGTATTACCTTTCAAAAAAGAGCTTCAATGTGAAGGTACACACAGTGTCTTGTGAGAACCAGTTTTTAGTAATTTTCAATTAATTGAAAGATGTGAGATGAGATTTCTTTAATGAGATTGTGGTGGTCATTTCGGAATAATTTAGAATATCTCATTTCCACAGTTAATTTTCATGCAAAATTGAACAAATTGAAACTTGTGCATCTGTATTGCATAATGTCAAATACTGAACCAATACATTTTGTTTTAGTTCCTATAATTAAACATACATACTTTCACATGCTTTTCTTGTTCTCTCAAACTAACTCTTGACTTTGATCAAAAGAAAAACATTTTTTAAATTTATAATAGTGTTGGTGCTCAACTGTGGTATAAACTTCTTGATGTTACTTGGATACCTTATTGAAAATTTAATTTGATTTAAGGGAAACACTTTTAATTTCAATAGCGTTGTGTACTGTAAATAAGAACATTAGAAAATATGAAAATGAAACCGAGTAAAACCCAACAATACTACTAACTTATATTTATACCTACGGTACCAGCAGTGTATAATCGACTTTGACAGTTCAATGCACTGTTGCCACACTTTACTATGAACATGGCACCACCAATATCACAGATAAATTAAATCTTAAAACAATACACTTACTGTCAGGCTATGACTCGTTCATAACTGAACACGATCATTGATATCATGTTCATAACTTTTGCCAAAGCTGAACCTTATCGCCTCTGCAACTTTGTGCGAGCCAGACGAGTGGCAGTGCTGAACCCTGGCTGTAAGAAAGTAAACAAATCCTTGCAAGCTGATTTCTTCTGGGCAGGTCACATGACCTACCACCGCATGTGATGAGAGAACTGTCAAGAGTCACTTACATTACTGTGTGTTGATAAATCCTCTGCTATAATTGACTTTAAACTACCATTGAGTATTTGCCAGTAAGTCTTCAATCCACTGATGTAAACAACAAACCACCACCTGGACCACCAAATCACCAGCGAAATACCAAAAAGTATTTACCAGACTTCTATTCATTGTAATTCATAAGAGCTTAGATAATTTCAAGTTATAAAATTTAAGTAATGAAATATATTGATATTTAAATATATAAAGCATATTTTTCCGGATTTTATCACATGCAAATGCATTGATTATGCATGCAATCCGATTTATATTCGTCATGAATAAATAGTTAATGAATCTATAGCATAATTTTGTATGGCCTTGCAATTGTTAAGTTTGAGAACATGGTGTTGTATATTTTTTTTTCTTTCATTTATTACTTATGGGTTAAGAACATGCCACCAAAAAAGGGTTTTTTGGAGACAATGTTCCTGTTACCAATAAACAGTTAATGACTGATCAGGTGGCTATGAAATAATTATTTGGTGCTATTGGATCATCTCACACTACAATTTGGTAGATTTCCTAGAGTGATTCTTTGGTATTCTGATTATGTATGCTATTTATTATGCTAGGGGGTCAATGGAGCAAACATTATTTTAAAACAGGTCGATGAAATAAAATGATTCGGAACCCCTCCTAAATAGGAATGAAGTACAAAGTTTAGTCAGTCTTTGGATTATGGAGATATAATTGAAATGTGTTTAGTATTTACTACTGACTACTATGAATTACTTGTTTTAAACTTCTGCTCCAAGGTTAGCACCAACAATTTTAGAAGCAGCTACGAACTACCTCATGATTAATCACAAATTTGATTCCACTTGTTAAAAATCAATTTTTCAATAGAAAGAATGTGTTATGGGAAACGATTGTGTTGTATTTGTCTAAAAATAAATGCCTTATTTTTCTTTTGAAATATGGCATTCTTTCTCAAAAAAGACTAGGGGAATAGCTTACTTTTAATTTATCAATTATTTGAAGGTTACAGTGAAACATGTCATGATAATATGGAACTATCAGAGTTGCCATTGTCACAGCAGCAGTGTATGCAATTGAGAGAACTATGTCTTCAGGTCGAGATGTTGCTGAGGAAAGTGGATCTTTGCTGCCTGTGGTTTTGGGGCCAAAAGATGAACAATTGAGTGATGAACAGAGTGAAGAACCTATAGATTATCCTGATGAGTCAGGGAATGGTACAAACGAAAGAATTGAAGAAAAAGGACCTGCATGTGGTGAACAAAGTCTTGGCCGATGCTTAAGTAAGTAGTCTATCAAATGCCTTAGAAAAATCAGTGCTTCAATTCGTCAGTCATCACATTGAGTCAATTTCCATAAATCAAGAGATTAGCTGTAGTTCATTTACCAGTTTGAATACCATGTTGCCAGTCATTAATGTACCATTTTAGTTCGGAATATAAGAATTTACAAAAAGTGTTGTCAAGAATTGAGGGATGAGTGTGATCTGGAAAATGTGGAAAACTGGGAGAAATCGCAGAATTTTATTGGTCTGGAAAAGTCCAATCGGATCTGGCTGATTTGTTGATATTGATTTCATTAATGTTCAGAAGTATTTCTGATTTTTGTATTTCAAAAAAAGAAATTTTAAGATCATTGTTATATAGGTAATTAAAATATTACTATTTGAAACATTGTGATTATCAATTAAATATGTTTTCTGAAAAAATTATTTGAAGAACTGTACGATTTGTTGCTTGTCATTTGCTATGTCATCACATTCGGCATTGCTTCAAATTTCTTTTTGAAATTAACATAATTAAAAAAAGTCTTCATATTTTCACAAATATGTTTCAATCCCCTTTAAGTATTTGTGTTAGTCACAGTCAATAATCATTTTCGACTGGGATCGTGGCAAGTTAAGTGTGCTTCCTGAAACCACTCTGAAAAGTTGTAAATAGGCCTCCACAAGGAGGAAAGGGGCGGGCTAGTGAGATAACATATCTTCCAAGTTCCTCTTGCGACACGACTTGGCCAGGCGGGATATAGACGTTGCAAATAGTTAACGATATAGTGCGAAAGTTCACACGAACGCAAGAAGTCTGAAGAGTGGTTCGTACGTCTGTTTCTTTGACACCAGGGAGTCAGTGACAAATGTAACGACTCCGCCACGTAGGTTTTCAACACACTTGCTTTGGCCTCGGACTCTTCTAGGCGGCGGGCGGGAGCTAACCCACCCGATTAATTGCTCGGACTAGGAATTGTACTGAACTCCAGGATGAGGGGGGATTCACGGCGGGGCAGCGCAGTTACATCTCCCCACTATATCTTCGTGTCAAGCCTAGCACCCCAGTGAGGTGTCCCCTTGTTGGACTCCATGGTAGGCGGGGAGCACCGAGACGAATCCGTATCAATTCGAAGTATAAAATAAACCACTTGCCCTCTTCCGAAAGGAAGATGCGATGTTTTGGGAGAACGGTGGATTTGAGTAGTTTTTTCTGTAGGGAAGAAAATACACCCAAGAAGCCACGTTTCCTTTTGATAGCGTGCATGGAAGAAGGGAAAACATTCCAAAGTATTAGTGCGGTTCGTCTCGCGCGAGCCATTGAGGACAGTTTCAGTAAACTCCTAGCCGTGGTGCGTCAGAGGAATGGTACCATTCAGAGGTCAGTCAGAGGACGGCTCCCTTCGTTTCTAGTAGATTTTCTTTCGCCGAGATTTTTCTGCGTCCGCCTTGGTGACACCTCAGTATCAGTAAAGAAATCTGTTAAGAAAGTATCGGTAAAGAAACTGTGAATTTGAATTGAAGCCTTATTTTACGAGGCGAGACTCAGAAGGCCTGCTCTTCCGTCTGACCACGCAAATTTCGCTACGCTCCTTTCACCAAATAGTAGAGAAAAGAGGTATTCCTTGGGCGAGAAACAGGCGATTTGAATTTAGCTCAGAGGCGTCATTTAGGCTTGAGGATCGTTTACGTGCAAGTAATTCTACTAACATGGGACAGTGGGCTTTAAGTCCCCTCCGAAGGAAGACGTACGAAGGATTTTTTCGCCCTTAAGATTCCACGGCTTCGATTGGGTTTGAACCCGCCAACTTGGGTAAAACAGTACTATACGCTAACCGCTACACCATCGCCTCGCGCAAACACCATCGTCGCGCGCAGTCTCTCTGTTTGCTATTGCTATCAATAGTATCGCATCAGTAATTCGAGAGCCTGAGAAAGCATCGCTCTTCGTTGATGACTTTGCCATATTCTGCTCCTCGAAGTTATTGAGTAGCAGTTACTGCTTGTTCTCAACTAACTGCAAGAATGGAGCGATAAAACTGGATTCAAGTTCTCCGCTTCAAAATCCTGTTGCATGCACGTCTATAGAATATATAACCTCCATAACCATCCTGATCTGTTTTTTTTTTTTGGGGGGGGGGCGGTTATCAACTCCACTTTGTCGAATCTGCCACTTTCCTTGGCCTGACATTCGACAGGAGTGTAACATGGCGAAAGCACATTCAAAACTTGACGATTCGCTGTGTATCACTATTGAACCTCTTCTGCGCTCTTACTGGGAAATCATGGGGCGGAGGCCGAGTATGTGTTTTGCGCGTACAAAGGACTATCATCCGTCCTATTCTAGATAATTTAAAAACAATTAAAAAATATAAAATTCATTGTAATCGCGCCGCGATGATTCTTCCGTATTGCTTAAATAATATTCGTGTGCTCTGTTGACTAAGGCTGTCCAAGATTATTTTATCCCGATACTTTCCCTAATTATCAACGCAGTTGGGTGCCTAATCCCGAATGCTTTCCTACCAGTTAGCGATGTTTTGTGCAATTGCATTAATTATACACTAATTCCTATTTTTAACAAGCGAATTTGCCTACTCTTGTAATGTAATCACTACAACACTGTCACCTTCGTCGGCTAAACAAAAATTAGATACTGATCGTTCGGCTGCTAGAATTAAAGCGATGTTGCTCGTTCGATATCCGGAATAAGAGAGCGCTATTTTGGCCTATTGACCGGATCCTCGAGTCCCATTCCATTGTTGTTTTTTATTTTATTTTTTTAATTTTTCCGTATCTTCCGGTCTATGTACGCCACCTCTATATCCTATTACATAGGGCA
This sequence comes from Gryllus longicercus, assembly GCA_038098605.1. Classification (NCBI taxonomy): domain Eukaryota; kingdom Metazoa; phylum Arthropoda; class Insecta; order Orthoptera; family Gryllidae; genus Gryllus; species Gryllus longicercus. The sequence goes on from JAZDUA010000074.1 coordinate 1,653,530, forward strand.
AACTCTACAAGAGGGTTTGCATGGCCAAAGTACATGTACCTTACCGTGACCACGCCCTTGCAACACGCATGGCTGTAGTTAACGGAACCTGTTGCATATAGGAGGCCATCGTCAGTCGCCCTTTTTTGGTGAATGAATTCGAATTATAGTACGGTTTCGAATGAACTTTTCGTCTACATTTTCTCCTGTTTAATATATTTAAGATCTAACTTAGAACCAGTAGCAATTTTTAAGTTAAAATGAGTTTTCTCTTTTGGCAGAACATTGCATCTGTTACAATTTTTGTACATTTCACTATTTTGGTAAGGTAATAATTTTACAACTTAATATCAATACTCTTAATTGGCCAATAGTTGTATTAAATTTGAATTTTTTAAACCCTTTTGAATGCCTTTGGTTCTTTTTGACAAGTCTGAACATACCTTTTAAATGACATAAGTTCCACTTTGCTGTGTGAAGAGATGGACTAGAGTAATATGCCCCCCTTTTATTTAATGTGGTAAGGGGTAAAAATGAAAACGTGTAAAGTTTTATCCATTCTATATTTTCGTTCAATAAATAAAATTACATAAGCAATGGCAATGGTTTCGAAAAGTAAGAATAGCAATTTTTGGGCAGAAACAGTAGAGACCTTCTGTTGGATTGTGTGAAACAGTCATTTGAACGTTTGTCAAATATGTTTTCACATCATACAAACTTCTTCTTCAGTTCACGGATTAGGCTCATGACCTGTTCCGTTTTCACAAAGCATTAATTTCCATCCTTTCCTCGGTCTGCCTATATTTCTTGTACCACGAGGATGATAGTTATAAACTTTTTTGGGTATATTTGTATTTTCCATCTCTTTCTGTATTCCTCTATTTTCCCATTTATAGCTTCTATTTTCAATTCCTTTCTGATGTCATCGTTTTTTATCCTGTCAGATCTAGTACATCCTTACACTCTTCTTAAAAATCTCATTTCTGCAGCCTGAACTCTGCTATCATCCTTTTTAGGTGTTACCCAACTTTCACTTCCATATAGAAGCATTGGCATGACCATTATCATATAAAGTTTTATTTTTGTATCTTCTCTAGGTTTCTGGCCTAATATCCTAGTTATTGTGCCGCAAATATATTGAAATTTTGGATCTTATTTTCTATCATTATCTCGTTCGTAACTAACATCACATCCGAGATAATTGAAATGTGAAACTTGTTCTATGATTTCATTTTCTATTACAATTTTTGATGTCACAGGGTGTTTCCTATAAAAGGCCATAACTTTTGTCTTGTTTATTGCCATTTTCAAATTATATTCTTTACATACATGGTGTAGTTTATGTACCGCTCTTTGAAGTTTATTTTCATCTTTCTGGAGGATTATAACGTCATCAGCGAACAACAAAACGTTTAGGTGGGTATATCTATCTAATTGGATTCCAGGGTTAACTTCTGGTTTCCATTCTCTTATTATTTCGTCTAAATTGAATTCCCTTCTTCTGTCAATTAATAATTTCAACGAAAAAATGTTATCATTACACGATCTTCCTTCCCGAAAACCATTTTGCGTTTCCCGAATTAGTATTTCTGTCATAGCTTTTAGTCTTTGATTTAAAATTTTTGAGTATACCTTATAAGCAGAGTTGCATACACTTATACCTCTATAATTTTTGCATTCATTCCCGTTCCCCTTCTTAAAAAGTGATATAACTTCTGCTGTGTTCCGTGCTTGAGGAATTCTGCACTCTTGCCAGCATTTATTTATCAAATGTAATAGCCTCAATTAAAAAACATTCCAGCATACTTTAGAAGTTCCACATTAATCCCGTCTGGGCCCATGGCCTTGCGATTTTTTAATGTTTTTAATGCATATTTTATTTGTTCAAGCGATATATCATCGACCATTGAGTATTTTATATCTTCTACTCCCTTATTAGCCAAAAGAGTACCGACCTGTGTTTGTTTCATCAAACCTTTCTTCCTCACCCTTACACCATATTTCCTTGTAATGTTGAATTTCCTTGAAATGAATAATAATTGACATCATACAAACAAATATGAATTTAGAATATTTCTTAATAATTAAGGCAATCGAAATGACATCTAGAAAAAAGCCACTTACATAACCTCTAACGCTTTGTGCGATATGATCAAACTGAATTTAGAAGCTCGGCCTGGTGTACAAATATATATTAATTTTCAATTGGTAAACGAAAAACCTGTACATATTTTAATAAACTGTGTTGGTACAACAAACTTTGTAGGTACAGCGCCAGTTTTAATGTTTTTATTAACATAACCTGCAAATCAGCTGTCTTCAAAATAGTCAGAACACATGGCATCGTAATTGGTAAATCATCTGACATTTCTTACTCACTCCCCGCCGAGGTCTTTTGCAAGAAGAAAACTGTGAAATAGAAATAAAGTTAATTACGGAAGAAATGTATTACGCTGTAATATATTCCACAAAACCGGTAGAAGGAAGTGCTGCTTCTTTTCTTATGCAGGTTGCCGCAATTTATTGCATCACAGGAAATTACCATTTTAATACCAGAGTTCCAATACGTAATACACAAATCACTGCAATACTGTAGATCAAATAATCACTCCTTATACACACAGTGGTCTCTCACTATTTCCATCGTAGCTATAGTTACCCGTCCCTTTCGTATATCATGGATACTTATGACTAAAAATAAATAGATGTTTCCCGAATCAAAATTGTATAGGCTTCTATGGTAATCACAATACTATATTCTTCTGTATCTGTATATTGTATTGTTTTTGAATGTGTCAACCAACCTTGGTTCATTATTGTCTGAGACTTAATATTCAACTACGTCATACTCATGAAACAATGTTTATGCGGTTTTGTATTTTCCATATAGTGAATATGGAGAAGTTTTTAATCTCTCTTTGGCCCAGAACCGACATTTCTCATTTTCGTTGTGCATCCTTCTGATCGAATTTTAAGATATTTCTCAGCTTTTCAAGCCACATTTCAAACATTGATCCTTGCGTTTGATCCGTGTGTTTTCTGCGTAGTCATTCAATTGTAGATCTTTAAATGATGACTTGCTGTTTTTTAACATCTGAGTAATTGAGTAATAACGCCGAGGAAACCTTTCCGCGTGCCGCGCGTTCCCGCTAGTTTCATGAATAAAATCATTTTGCCCGAAACTCCTCGGCACATTTCGTAGAGCTAGTGACCGTAATGGTAATTGCACTTTCGTCTTTAATGATTACTTCGAAGTTAATTTGTAAACCGAACTTCGAAAATGAATTTTCAGACACTGTAGAAACGCTTAATACAACAGTCTTTCTAAAATTTCCATTCTTTGAGAGTTGCTACGATTAAATGATTGGGCGAAGGGGAGACGTGGATAGTGTGAGAATGTAGTAACGACGCTACAAGTACATCATGAAAACGTCCAAACCTCTCGCAGGATCCGAACCCACATCCATTGGCGCTGGACGCCTAGACTTATACGCACTTAGCCTCTGCGCCATCGATGCAGTCCCATCACATATCGCACCTTAATACGCGCACCTCTCTCTCTTCTGAGCTCTGTTTCAGAGGTTAGCTCTGGTTAGCCAAGACCGCCCGAAGATTCCAGAATTTCTCCTGTTGGTCTTCTCTGTCGCAGACAGATCCCAGAATTTCTCCCGTTGGTCTTTGGTGTTGCAAACAGAGCCAAAAGAGTACCGAGACTTAACTGACACTGTCTGAGCAATGTTGGTAAGCCACAATGCATATCTGTTTAGGAGCTGAAGGACTCCCTCTGGAGAACGACCTGGCAACGCCGCAGCGGAGTGGAGTGCGGCTGTGGGGTCGTGGGGCGCGGGAGAGCACGGCGCCACTGCAGCTGCCCGAGGGTCAGGACGAAGAGCCGGTCCCGAGCGGCAAGGGCCGTAAGGCGCTTGCGTCGTCCAACAGCCTCGCCCGCCTCAAGCCCTCTCACCACAGAAAGCACAGCTGCGACGTGTGCGGAGCTTCCTTCATCCATCGCTGCCGTCTTGTAGCTCACAGTCGCACGCACACGGGTGAGCGCCCTTACAGATGCGACGTGTGTGGTAAACTATTCGCCGAATCGGGTACCCTCAGCAGACACTACCGGACGCACACGGGAGAGCGACCGTTCACATGCGACGTGTGCGGAGTTTCTTTCACTCGGCAGGGTAATCTCATCGTCCACAGTCGCACTCACACGGGAGAGCGCCCGTTCGTGTGCAACGAATGTGGAGTTTCTTTCACCCAGCGCATCCATCTCGTCGTTCACAGTCGCACGCACACGGGAGAGCGGCCGTTCACCTGCGAAGTTTGCGGGGTTTCCTTCACTCGGCGCGCCCTTCTCGTCGCTCACAAACGCACCCATACGGGAGGATGACCGTAAGGCTGACATTTGCGGAAAGTGTTTCACCAGTTCCAATGGATATCACCAGCAGGGACGTGAGGAAAAGGTCAGGTGATGGCTGCAACAGCTGGTAATTGAAATACGCAACAGCTGGTAACCAAAGCAATTAGTATTATGAAAGAAGGAATTTAGAATTGCAGTTAAAAAGGGTCATTTTTTGTGAATATCTATTAATTTAGGCTGTAATTTAGGCTTCGTAGCTCAGAACCATTTATGAACGCGATGTTCGCGTTCGTTCCTGTGCTTATACCTTGTTCAAATATTTTATTGTTTATTGAAGAATATATGTTTGTCCCATATTTCAACAACTTGATTTCATTGTTGTACGGTTGTGTGTAGTACCCTGAAATGAACTCGACCGGCCTGAAAACGGATCGGCAGTGTAGACGTCGAGCGTTGGAGGCAACACCCACACTGAAGGAATTTCACTGTGGGTGAACGGCGCCTGGGGACTACACGAGTTGCGTGGAGCCGGATACGTCGCCAGCTCGGGCGCGCAATAGCCCGGCGACGTAGGCAGCGGCGGCCGAGGGCAGCCCGATGTGACACGGCGTAGAGACAGAGGGGTCGAGCGCACGCACATCGTGGTGACGTATGCTGTGACGTCAATATTTGTGTGAGCGTGTGTGTTTACTCTACGTATACTAATAACCCATCTTATTGATTAGCTAATTAATTCAAATGAAGATCGTATTTCCAACTTCCAGTACAAATCCATGCCAAGTCAAGCGAGTTACTTTTTTGTTAGCAATGCAGAAAAATACTTGCAATTCGTTTACCGATGCAAATGAGTTTTGTACAACTCGGAAACGAAAATGTTAATATTTTCAAATATTGCATATCTCGCGATTTTTTCAAATTTTTATTTATTTATTTATTTTAAGTTTCTGTTTATCTTGGGAAGGGAATGACGGGAAGGGATTCTGGAACTCAAGAAAACGTGCGCAGATAATCTTCTCCCCAATACGTCACTTACAGTTTTTCCGTTTTTTTTTTTATTTTTTTTATTTTTTGACTAAATAAATATAATCTAAAGCCCTATAGGCAACCAAGTTGGGTAAGATAAAGTTTTCTATAACACCAGTTTAACACAACCTTACAGTTCTGGTGAAGATTGTGTAAATAATCAAGGTAATAAAAATTTGTATATAATGCCATAGGGTAATTCAAATTGCATATAGGGTTTAGGGTAAAAGATTGGGTACCGTTATGCAGTATTTATTTCAGTTATTCAAATAATCAAGGGGTACAAAACCTGAAATAATATTCACAATGCCAATTACATACACATTTAGATGCTCTAGTCAACTACCTATGACAAAACCATGTGCACTTCATGCATAATTTAGATATTGTTTTGCAAGAATTAAAAATAAAAAAAATAATAGAATATAAGATGCCCTCTCAATGGGAGATATGTTTTATGGTAGTGACAAAAGAGCGTCGGAAACCGTACGTCATTGACGTCCGTTGGTTGGCTGGTCACACGAGCACGATTACCGTCTCGCAACTTACAAAAGAAAAGTGAAGATGGATAAGTCGTAAGATGGTAAGATAAAAGTCAATGATACACTTACATATGACTTCAACATTTAAACATTAGTATGGTTTATTATAGTGATAATTAAAAAAAATGTATGGATATTAAGTAAGCTAATTTTCTTTTTTTTCTCTACTACACCCTTTAGTATGTGCAACGGTGAATATCAAAATAAACATTATATGGCGATCATTGTACGGTTTCTTTGCTGAATACGCTTCACTAATAACTAATCATACATGAATTGCAATTATATTTCAAAAGCAATGAACATTCCACACAAATTAACTCATTGGTATTTGAAGGAATAGTTTCCTGATGTAAATAATTTTTAACGGTACCATAAAATACATAGTTGGTAATATACGTATGCTGTGCTTGAGAGTTCAAACATGAATAAAACAATATTTATGCGTATCATAAAGATAATATTTCCAACTTTCTGGTGGTTGACAGCTGGTCAGTAGATTTCAGAGGAGTGAAGTTGAATGGCGTGTTCCAATACAAACCAACGACCAGACACGTATGATATAAACGTGACTACTGTTTTCAGAGTTGTACGTGGTGCAATGTCACTTGCACTGTGTCACGTTCGTTACGTTGAGTTAGTAGTTGAGACATGTTACACGCTATCGTTGCAGTTTTAGAACACAGTTGATGCACTACTGAGCACGTAATGAGTTTTAAAGTTTGAATCACAGCAACATGATTGAGATTGCAGCTCCGGCTGAGGTGAAAATTTTACAATTCAGATCAACGTATGTAAAACTCTGCGCATCATGAATTCAAAATTCACAGTTTGAACTGCAACAAATAATTGCAAACGTACCGTGTACTGATTGCGTGAATTTGGTTGCTGGTTTGGCGTTGTTGCTACAGGAATTAGGTATAAGGTACCGCAAAATTCTATTGTAACAATTAGGTTATAGGTACCACTATAAATTCTTTTGACTTCGACCAATGGCCAAGACATTGTACGAGGTAATGGAAAGTCTTTTGTATTTCTTAAACGATTACTGTATCTAAAACAGTGCGAATATCCGTATTAGCACGGAGCACACAAAAGTCAACCACAGACGTCATTCACAATGCCTGGGTCCTAGTGACGCGTCCATCTGCGCGAACTGAACGCAATTACACACGATTTCCGTGCAACCTGATGTATGGATCTTGGTAGGTGGCTTCTGTTGACATCTAACTTTACTCGCTTTAAAGTAGAAATCCACTTTTGACCTCTTCGTTCCGAGGGTGTTATATTTTTACTTTCCTGATTTCCTAGCGGAATCTCAAAAAAGCTAACTCTGCCTCTCTCGGCCCGTTTTGTCCCTGAACACTACCGTTCACAACTTGGTTGCTGTGAAAATACTTTGTTTAAGAGAAAAGGGAACATCTTTCTCTGTAGGCAGAGGAAAATCTACAACGAAGAATGATCTCGACGTACTAAAAGAAAAACCCTCACATTTGCCGCACTTTCACCATTAGTTGCCACCCAGAGGCGACGGTGTTGCCCCAGTAGCTGGAGAAATCACGTGTTCTGGACATCTCTACAGGCCATCGGTCAAGAAAAGTTGCACGGGAAGTGTTAGGTTCCGCGTGCGCTCCGTCCCGGCCAGCGTCCACGGTGGAAAGAGATGGGTGGGATATTCCGGCGCACCGATTTTTACTCGTTCTGCGCAGCACCAGTTTGCGTCATGAACCACGTGACCACAGCACGGGCACTTCATTTGAGAAGTCAGACCAGGCGTTGGCCGCCATGTTGCATGGAAAGCGAGAAGTGTTTAGGAACATTGCGAAAGTGTTATAAAGTGACAAGTGTCAACAGTGACCAACCAAAAATACCTCGATGAAAGAGTACGCGATACCATATTTAAAAGAAATGCTTCGTATATCTGTTTCAATAGCTTGTAAAATGTGATAATTTTGGTACCTGGCTGCATTTAAAACCTCCGTTAAATTGTGACGCAAACTGGTGCCTGAAGCACATTAGCTCAAGTCGGATATAATGCTTAGTAGCTCATTCATGTCTTTCCATCATCGCCAGCGCCCGGGGATGCCATATTGGGCGAATTTCCACCAATTGATTGGAAAAAGACCGTCGGATGGCGTGAAGAAACGGCATTGTGCGTGATTTCGCCCATTGGGCGAAATTTGGGCGATGCGTTGCTTGTTTTGCTTAAGTGACCAATAGTGTTCACCCTTACCTGAACATCGTTAATATATTATGTTCCGAAATGTATGACCCACGGGCAAGAGATTTGCTTTTAAACATGTTGCACATGTACTGATATTAATATTCGTAAAAGTATATCAGAACCCGGTTTTTATTTTTAATTAAACAGGTACGCAAACGCGCCCACCTTTTTAAAAATTATTCAACTTCGGAATATACTGGCAGCTTGACTTTATGCATAAGAAAATTTGGTTTTAAATATCTTGTAGCATTTTTTTAAAATTACCAACCCAGCTTTTTCCACGACACGTTTTTCACCATTCAATTATATGACGGAATTGGGCATATTTTTGTCCCTCACACGGCGGATTTTTTCAGTAGAGATCTGGCATCCCTGCTGCAGCTTCAGCGTGTGCTTCAGCAGGGTTGCTAGATTTGAGAATTTTGTACCCAAAATAGGGATTTCTGTTTTAGGGAAAGAATGGATGTGTATTAATAGGCGGGAAATGTTTGGGGGTTATTTGGGAGAAATTATTTTAATCCGGAGTCAAATTAGCGTTTTGTCAATATTCTGATTAAAAAAATTGACATTTTCTCTCATTTTTATGAACCAAAAAGAGAAAAATGAGTGTTAGGCATAGAGAAAGAAAAACGTGAGAAAATCGAAAATAGTTTAGGGCTTGGAACAGCTCAAAGGACGGTTGATTTGAATTATTTGAATTTATGTAGAGTGTCAAGGACAGCGCATGTTGTTGGTCCATTTTTTGAAGAATATTTTTCGTTTAAAAGTTGGGGATGTTTTTTCATTGAAGAATTTTTTGGGGGAGATTTCGTTGTAGTGGAGATCTTTCATCACATCTGGCGACCCTTGCGCAGCAGGCGACATGCAAGGGGGGCTCTGCGTCAGGACCGGCTCTACCTGTAAGCAGAAAAATCAGCCGTGTACACTCTGATCATGATGCAATGACATGGGTGAGCCGCTGCGCAGCCTCTTCGGCTTCTGCCCAAGAACCTCATGCATCAGTTTGTGTCGCAATATTAGCGGGAATTTTAAATCGAGCCAGACACCCAACACAATTATCCACCTTGTTACAAGTCATTGCAATAGATATTTGAAGCATTTTTTAAAACAATATTGCACCTTTTATTTCAAATTCACCTTCTTCATGTAATTTTTTGTTAAAAATTTGTCACATTATGCCACTTTTAAAATGTTTCGTGATACTTCTCGCTTTCCATGCAACATGGTGGCCAGCGTCTGCTCTGGCTTTTGAAACGTGAATCGTGACGTAAACTGGAGCTGTGTGCGCCGGACTTGCTCACCCATGCGTATGCGTCATGACTGTTATTTCAATGCAAGGCAAATTGAGAGCCATCAGATGGGTTGTCACTATCCAAACGGGCGCTTCGTTAAAAATTCAATGTTTGGATGATTTTTTCTGATTGGATAACCGTGTCCCAGCTGGTCAAAAGTTAATTCGCCCTACATTTACATCGGAGTATTTATGTTTTACCAAATGAATATTTCTTTTCTCAATGCATGCATGCAATATCACTTCCTTCCCGCACCCCACGATGTATTCGAGAGGCAGGGCAAAAACAAAATATAATCCTTCATTCCTTATAGGAAGGGAGGGAAATTATTTCAATACAATAGTTTAATGATTACGTTACAACTTCGAATTTTTGACTTCGTGAATCTTTATAATCTATTTAAAATCCCTACAACAAAAACTAACCCAGGGAAGGGGGCATGGCTTCCAATGCTCCCCACACGTGGGTCCGCCCTTGCCAGTTCGCGGCGACAATTGTAGATTCTGCATCATCGGTAATACAAATGCGATTATGTGACACTAGGAAGTCACTATCGGTGTCATCACAAGACATTCAAACTTTAAGCACAAAGGAGATTGGATTGATGTTTTGGGACCCCCGTCGAAAATGGGAGGAGGCGCTCCTATAAAAAGTACAAAATATAATTTAATTTTCTGCATTCAAGACTAGAAAAAGTATGTGTGATAGAAGCTATTAAAAATACTTGTATGTATTTTTTGACAAGAAAGTAAGTCTATTTACATATTTATACTGTAATCTGTATTACTAATTTCCAATTCCCGTAGAAATTCAAAGAAAACAATTGAATCTTCCGTCATGTAAAAGTTTTATGGTTTCGTTAAGTACCAAGAAACTCGGGAAAATCCACAAAACAATGGAACATTGGTTTGTGATTTTGATTGAACAATGGAAAACATTCACTGTGGAACATTCAATGGAAAACATCCGTCTATTCTTTATACTACTCCTATTCTGAATACTCAGGATGTCACTGTTTGCGACACAGCTGCCGCCAAGCAACAGAAAGGCTCTAAAGAACAGCCTGCCCGCCATTAAATATTAATTATTTACGTGCTGCGCTTTGGAACAGCAACGTTTTTGAAATTCCAGCAACTCCTTATAGCTGTAAGGTCCAGCCTTCAATTTGGGGCCATCCGTAAATTACGAAACGGTAATATGGAATATTTTGAAAACCCCTATCCTTCCTGTAACTCGCGCGTGAACCCCCCTAAATAATTACGTAATGCAACCCCCCCTTGTAAATGCAAGAAGTCAAAAGAAGTAGCACAGTAAAAACAAGTTGGCACATGGTTTTTCACCCATAAGGTTTATGTGCTGTTAAATTTATTGCAACTTCACTAGATGTGGGGGAGGGAGTGGGGAGAGAGAGAGAGGGATGGAGAAAGAGGAAGATAAAGGGCAGAACGTCTACATACCGGCTTCCGCTAGTATCACATAAACGATAATGGAAATTCGCTGAGACATTTTGGACCTATTACAATTTGAAAACATGTATCACATTTTTCCGAACGAAAGACAAGAATAAAGTCACATGGTCAAGTAGAGGTGGGAGATTTATTATTGAGTGCATTGTTTTAAATAGATATCTCCATTAATTAATGATGTACATGTCTACAAGGGATGTGACATCCGTTCGGATAATTTTTTACTTGTCTTTACTCCATGGAAGAGAGGAGTCCCAAATTACTCCATGGAAGAGAGGAAGTAGGAATGTAAAACCTAATGTGGATTCACACCCCACCACCAAAACGAATAAAAAAGCGCAAGGAACGGAGGTGTTGAACGCAGAATTATTAAAGTATAGTAATTTTTCTTTAAACTTAGGACATTACAGTTTCTTAACGTGTGCTGAAAAAATGGAAAAATCGCCCTATTATGGATGACTCTATTTTCCAACCCCCCTTCTTAAGAAAGGAGATTGGAGTGAACCTGGAAACTATTGAGAAATGAATTTTCTCAATACCGGTTAAAAGTATATGCCAGGATTTTAAGCAATAGATTAAAATCCATTAGTGAAGGACACACATTAAATGAAAAACGCGGATTCCGACGAGACCGCTTGCCATTTGATATTATCTTTATTCTAAAAGAGATAATTCAAAAGAGAAGAGAATATAATTTGGAAATCCATCTTCTCTTCATAGTCATTCAGAAGGCTTTCGATAGAGTTGTAAGAAGAAAGCGACGACAAATGTTAGAGACCGAGGATATCCCAAACAAATAATAGGTAGTATAAATTCATTTTAAAATGGAATGTAGATTGTTATAAATATGGATTACCAAAACATTTTTAGTAAATGAAGGAGTACGTACAGTTTGTTCCAACACTTTTATTATATATTTAGACGATGCTCATATTGTGAATGTTCAGATATAATCTATTTGGGGAAAGGGAATTATTTAAATACTGTGATATTTGCAAATGTCCAGGTTTTATTGCCAAAAATGAAAATGAACTTCAGAAAAATGCTCATGTACCGAGTGTTAACTTGGAAGATTGCAACGTGAAAATCTCTGTCAAAAAAGTAATGTCTTTCCAAAGGGAATTTTCCGTCAGATCAAAAATCTGTATATACAATTCACTGTTGGAACAAGTAAGACATTTTAACTACCTTGGCTGCGGCAAACTGCTATAACGGAAACGACATTTGTTGAGGCTGCGAAATATTGCTTAGATAAATTGGGAGAGTATTACCAGAAACTGCAACGAACTCCGCGTTTTCTATCGAAAATTATCGTAGGACGAGAGTGTTCTGAAGAAACGATACATAATTGACAAAGTTTGCTACTTTGCAGAAAGAATCAATGAGTATTGAAGAGATTGTCATGGTCACCTCTGTCCAGACGAAATCAAACGTTTTACTGCACATTAGACTGAAGAAAGGTGCTGAGAATTGTCTATCAGCGCCCCGACTTAGCTTCTGTGCACTACAAACTGCTCGTGGCTCATCTGACTTTCATGACTGCGAATTCGCTGCGTGTTAAGTCGAAAGAGCTGGATTGCGAGAAATCTGTCAATAACACACATTTCGTCGCGGCCGCCCAGTACCTGATGCGATATTTTGGTGACGCTCCGAACAGGAAGCAGTTGACAATCGAAGTCAAAGTACTTTATACGAAATAAATGAGTATTTGGTCAACTGCGACGGAATTCCCGCGACTTTTTTGAGTAGTTTTGAGATCTTGAAGGCGGGAAGTTTGATATGTGCTATGCTGTTCGAAACGTGACGCCAAATTTGAATCAATTTGGCGGTCAATGTGCCAACAACATTGATATCAGGCTCCATCAGTTCCAACAAATGTGCTGCACAATAAGAGCGCTTAGCTCTAAGGGTTAAGACGCTTTCGAAGAAAGGAAATGTGTCGCAACTAAAAATGTACAAAGTAATGGCAGTACCAGTTTTATTGTACGGGAGCAAGTAATGGGTATTGACGAGAAAGAAAAGTAGTAATCTTGAAGATTCTGAAAACAGATCTCTAAGAACAGTTAAATGCTGTAGTCTCGTAGACCAGTTTAGAAACGAAAGCATTCGAAAAGACCTCAACATTTTCTCCACATTAGACAAAATAAAGGAGAATCGTTCAGCGTGGACACGCCTACAAAGGATGGAAGATGATATGCTCTCAAAAGTGGCCTACCATTTTCGACCAGCCGGAAAGGAGATCGTGGTCGATCAACGCAACGATGAGTGAAGGCGGATCAGGCCTTCGGACCTCAAATGTGACAGGAAGAACAAAAAATAAATTATTTCAGCAAAAGTTGAATAATGTAAAAAAACTACATTATGTTACGTCATAAGAAACTAATACTCCTAAATAATGCAGCATAACGCTGCATCAACCTCTTGTAACCATTACATAATGTATGGACGACCTCTTATAGTTGTACGTGAACCCACTATTGGTGCGTTGAAAATAGTCGTAATTTGAAAGAAATTAAAATAGATGACGATTTAGAAGATCATGAGGACTTTTTCGGTTGTGTCATCTACGTAGCACTAAACGATATTTACGTGACATACAAAACTCGGTAGAAACGCACGACGATCAAGAATTTAAGAAATTATGTCATTTTACCAAGACTTTTTGAAGACATGTTGGCAACATTTGTGGCTAAACCAGTTTTAACTACTAGAGGTAACTATTTAAGACAGTGTAGTGGTGTAGTTTAGGTTACTCCACGGATCCATACGTCACTGCAAGCTTGATGGAATGTTTCATACCAAATGCGAATAAACATTTCCGTATCAATAGTAATTTCATTTAAGATTCATTTAGAGAGGAACATTAAAAAATACGCATTTGTTTCATTTTCATTTCTATTCATTGCAAAGGTCATTACTTCTCAATAAAGATTACGTACTAACTAGCACAGAGCTCTCTGAAGAAGGAGGATCGGGTTATTGAATTTTTTGATAACGATATCGACACTCGTGGATCAAGAGGGGCATTGGACCCCCCCCCCCCCAAGGCCCAGAGTTGTTTACCTTCCTTTAATGGGCAATATTGATTTAAATATTTATTTACTTTCGAATTATATAATTATTTTGACAATATTGTATAGTATAATGTCTCAGTACATAAATAATATTCAATATAATAACAAATATCGACGATAACCATCTCCAAAATGATCGAGTGGATCGATAGTGATAATTCATATACTGGCTCAAATGACGCTACGTATAGCTGTTTATCCCTTCCTACAAACCACAATTGACTCTCTTAAGACTTGTTATGTAGCACAAGAGCGGATTTCTTGTCGCTCTTAATTTTATTTTACTAGCGCAAAGCAAACTGTCTTCCTTTAAAACATACACGTCTGTCTCGTAGAGATATGCCTTCGTTTCCTAATTTTCCTAATTACTTGGGATTTGCATGTTCACGAAGTGTGTAGTATCGGCTTCTAGGACTCGTAGGACTGAAGCGTGTGGCGATTACAATGTTGCGAAAAAAGTGCAGTGCGCAACCTTGTAATGTAGGCGGTGTTGGCTGCCCCGGCTAATACGGGACACTTGGTCACCAGAGTAGAGCCCCAATGCAAGTAGCTCAGTCAGGCCCTGCGCCGCCCCCACAGCAACTCCGCCGCGAAGACGCCCGCCGCCAGGACCTCGCCCGCCGCCAGCAGCACGGCCGGCTCCACGAGCGCGCGCGCGTTTAGCGCCTGCACCGGTTGGTGCTCCCCGGCGGCGCGGCGGCCGGTCAGCAGCTTGTAGAAGGCGTAGTCGCTAGAACACAGCGAGCGAAACACCTGCCGGGATTCTCTCCAACAAATTAAATGGCTGGCGGCTTGTTTAGGGATTCCGGGCGCGCCAACGGTTATTTTCGTTAGTCCCGAAAATGTAGTGCATGTTTCCTTGAGAGGTGGCGGCGGTGATTTGCCCCCTGTGGATGGTTAGATCTGGCGCCGACCTTCCCTCGACCAGGAAGCTCCCGTCAGCGGGGCACCGCCCCAGCCGGGACAAGCTGTAAATCCCCGACCGGTCTTCCGTGATGTGTGGTAATGAAGGTAAGGGATGAAGATAAGACAATGAATGGGAAGGAAAAATCGCGCTCGGTCCATGGCCCGTTTGTTAGCGCCCTATTCCGGCATTCGTTTGTTGTTGACCGGAGAAACCTCTAAAAACTGCATATCACAGCAGCCTGGCGCTAGCATTCTCCTCCAGACAGCGACTGAATTCGACGTCGCTAACAAGCTAGTGTTGAAAATACCGCCGGCGTCGGGACTCGATCCTAGGACACTGCAGTGACATCAATTGATGCTCTGAGCTGCCCCTCCCGGTTTTCCCTGACGCGTCAACCAAGAGCAGGGAGAGAAAGGAGTGAGATTAATTCCGAGAACTGTACCCAAGCAAAACAGCATGCTGTTAGAAATAATTTACCATTAACTCATTCATGTGTAATGTCCGCATTAATTTAGGAACTCACCAAAAGTGTGAACTATTTAAAACAATATTACCAATTGAATGTATTGCAATGAAATATCAAGTGTTGCGCAAATTGGCCTCGTTTTCTTTCATTATCGTAACATTTTGGTGCGATAATCGTAAATCGTACAACAGAGATGGAAATTCGAATCAATTTTTTGCAAAATGACAGGTCCTCAAACGAACCGCTGAAAATTAGAATTCGCAATTTAGAAATACTGTAAAATTATGTTTTACTACTAAAATCCGTCAAAAAGTCCTGGAGAGCGCTGCACATTGTAATGCGTATTCTAAAAAATAGTCGTCCAAATGCACGATCCCTAGCATATACTACACTTGTTCGTCCAATTTTAGAATACGGAGCGGCATGCTGGGACCCGTACAGAAAAGGGCAAATCGAAGCGTTAGATTAAATTCAAAAACGGTCCTCAAAGTTTGTAAATCACGGGTGCGTTGGTGACGAACGAGACGAATGGGAGTCCTTATCTAAGAGAAGGGAACGGGCGCGTTTATGCGTAATGCATAAGACATACAGAGGGGACACAGCATGGGCAGATATCGGTAAAAGATAACAGAAATCAGATTATAAAAGCAGAGGAGACCATCCTTGGAAAATACGATGTAGAAAGCAAAGAACTGATGTAGGCATGTTCCTTTGTGTATCGCACTATAGTAGATTGGAACAAACTACCTGCAGAAGCACTAGAGGCTTTCCTTCTAATGTAGCCAAATTTAAAAATATTCTTCATTCCATCTAGATCATCTCAAATAATGCTGACATACTGGCTGAAACATTTTATCTTTATTATTATTATTTTTATTATTATTACTTTTATTATTAATATTATTATTATTAATATTATTATTAATAATAAAATTATTATTAATATTAATATTATTATTATTAATATTATTATTACATTTATTATTATTAATATTATTATTACATTTATTATTATTAATATTATTATATTATTACTGACATGTATCATCATTGTTAACACTGTCATTAGCTTTGGTGAAATTTTTAAGTTATTATTTCTTATATTGTTATTGTTATAATTATTTTCGTCATGTCCTTTATACAGTGAAGTGTAGTGTAGCGAAGTGTTAAGTAAACTAGAAGTGAACTTAGAGTTAGCTAGAAATAAATTAAAACTATGATATCGACCCCTAATTCTAATAGGAAACCTAATTGTAAATGTTGAATATGTTTTGTAATTCTAATTCTAATTGTTATCATGTTTGCCACCGAGCATTAGCTCAAAGCGAACTTTAATAAATCTATCTATCTAAAATCGTACACTATAAATCTTTTAAAGAATGTACTAGCCCTTTTTAATGAATACTTTTTTGAATAATTTTCATTTAGCAAAAGGTTTCTACCATAATTATTGTATTTTTGCAATGCTAATTTGTTGTTTGTAATTTTTGAAAATACGGAGTTTGTTGAAAATTGGACCAGCACAATGTTTTTTTTACCGTTTGCTAAGAACGACAAAAATTTCAAAGAAAAAAAAGTGGTGCTACAATATCACACACTTTCTCTCTTTATTGGTACAGTAATATCACATACTTACTCTCTTTATTGAAACAGTAATATTGAAGTATTGCAATATCTGCGCTACTAACACCTCTTCTATTACTTGAGAATGTCCCATTCAACCGATTCAAACAAAACGCTTGAGGTGGATATTCGCATTCATTTCGATAGTCGGTAGCAGCAATCATTTCTAACCTTTACAAATAAAACAATGGGCAATTCGTTTAGCATATATACTTGGCCAATGTTTTCTTCTCAATTTTGTCGTGTTGGCTGTCCGGGTGTCACCGCGTTGTTGGCCGTTTCTTGCGTCACCCGGACAGTCAAGAAGACACGGACTAAGCCGCGGACGCTTACGTTCACATTTCTCAATTCTTGGCAAAATCGCTCATTTCCATCTGCATTCAGAAATAATCTTGTTTGTGGGTAGCGATCCTAGAATTTAAGAAATGTGCATGTGTCGAACCGTGAATCAGTAAGAAGTGATTACATTTACATTGAGATTTCGTGGAAGTTGGTCTAGCAGTGCCCTCCTTTGTGTGATAGGTCAGGTCAGTGTTACGTCACACTCTGTGTAGAGACGTTAATGTCATGTATTCGTGCAAGCAAGAAAAGGGAATTCTTCCTCGACGCCAAATGGCGCAATATCATCTTCCAAGTGAGTTTGAACGGGGCGTAATGATCGGTCTCCAGGAAGCGGGTTTTTTCGCACCGTGTCATTATGCGTCACACTGCTAGGACAGTGATGCGTGTATGGAACCAGCGATGGGCACGTGAACGTGTTCACTGGTGTGCTGAGTGGCAAAATATAGGGTTTTCGGATTAACCACGCTTAAGTTTGTGCTGCAGCGATGGCTGCCCACGTGTTCGACGCCTCCGTGCGATCGCAATTGGCAGACTGCATTCTGCTACGCCAAAACGGACGATCGCCAAGTGTCATGGTTTAGTGCGCCATTAGCTACAGTGTGCGGTCTCGCCTTATACGTATGGAGGATAATCTGAATAGCTACCGCTACATGGACGTTTTATAGAACGAGGAACTGCTCCTCCTGCAAGCAGCTCCACATGCGATATCTCAGTAAGACAATGCCCGACCCTATGAGGCGAGGACTGTGCAGGCTTTCTGCGAAGAACGACGGGTTCATTTGTTTCCCTGGCCTGCACTTTCGCCTGTCATGTCGCCCTTCGAACACGTCTGGGATATGATCGTTCGGCAACTTGTTCGTTCTGGTCCTCCTGCAATGTCGATGCTTTATGGTCTCGCATAGAAACCACGTGGAAGTGTGTTCCCCAGCAGCATATCCAGGCTCTCTTTAAACCCATGCCACTACCTCTAGACATTCTGATGCCAGCTCGTGGCGGCTTCACGCCGTACTAAATACTAAAGTTCAAAATGCAGGCACACTTTTGTAATTGTCTTCATTTCTAATCATACACTTTGTGTTTTATTACGGTTAACACCTGTTTTTCTTCACACTTCATCAGGGTGATTCAGAAGTTCTGGAAATCCAACTCTCGATCCATCTCTTCTGCACTCCACAGAATCTCTCGCAATCTTGATTAGTCTTTTGCTGATCGACCTGGGAGCTTGCTCTTTCCATTCTCTTATTCTTTTTCATGTAAAGTGTACTATGTCTGTAAAATCACATTCATTTCTTATATACTAGTTTTTCAATCTGTTCCATATTGTCACAGTCAATATTGATCTTAATGTTCTCATCTCTGATGTTCTAAATAGTCTTAGTACTTCTATTATCGGCCCTTGTTTCTGCTCCATGTGTTATTATTGGTCTTACCATAGTTTTGTATATTTTTACTTTGCTTTCTACATTAAGGTATTTGTTTTTCCTTATCATGTTTTCAAAAATTCTGGCTCTATTCATTACTTGCTATTTAATTTCATTATACGTATTCCGTGTGCTTGAAATGTCAACTCCTAGGTAAGTGAATTTCATTCCTTGCTCTATTTTTTTGTTATTTATTATCAGTTTACATCGTATAGTCTCTTTTGAAATCACCACTGAATATTTTTTCAGTTGAGAAGAAATAATTGTATGAGTCGTCTTTGGCAACAACATTATTTATTACAATAGCAGCTTCCGATGGCTTAGCCATCATCATCCGTTTTCTAGTACAAGAACAAAATATATTAAAACGTGAATATAGTAATGATTTGACAATAAAATTATAATAAAATATTACTAATAATTTACAATTTTTAGAAAATATATTTAACATTTTAAGGACTGAAAGAAAGAGGGTGTTAAATCATTTAAAGCTACAAGAAAAGTGAATGAAATTGAATTAGAATATGTTCACTTTGAAACAGAACACATGGAAAGTATTGTAATAAATGGTATTGTTGGCATTGACCATATACGTAATTATTTCATTGTAAATGCAAACGAAAACTCACCACAATATGAGTTGAGATAACCATGTTATAATATTCTTCACTTTTTGAAAATTGTTGGAAAAGTTTTTTCAAGTTGTATTTTGAAACTGCCAATAACACTGCACCATCCGCATAACACAATATAGATATTCTCTCACTACCCATTCTATATCCTGACATTTCTTTTACACTGTCAATATGCTTGTTCATAATTAAATTAAAAGGTATAAGTCTTACAGAATAGCTTGTTTTATACCATGGGCACATATAATTTCTTCATTGACCGTATTTCTTACATCTTTATAACATTTCTTTCAAGTCATCTTTATAACATTTCTCTCGGTTACATTCTGTATCCTCTTATAAATTAGCAAATTATGTTTTCAACGCTTGCTTGTCTTTATTATCATTAATTTTTATGGTTTCAGTGATTTCTACTTTTCTGTTTCTCAATAATCAGCCCCACACCTTTCTTTGTTATCCATAAGGATCTATTTCGAAATCTTTCGATAATTTCCCCCAGATTGTTTCTTTCAACTTTCTTGTTTTGATTTGGGCTATATTTCTTTCTTGTTTATAACGTATGTTGACTTCTGTACTTTGGGAAGCTTTGTATTGTAAATAAGATTTTGTTTTGTTTTTCGGTATTTCCTTTACGTTTTCTGTGAACCATGGTATTCTATATTTACATGATGGAACACATTTAACTTTTCTTTTATCTAACTATTCTTCTGCAGCTAATTAAATATTACCGTTTAATTTGTTCAGTGCGTTTTCCACTTGCTATTGGTCTTTTATAGGTGCATTATCGAATAGATTATTAATTCTAGCAATGTACAATGTTTTTGTACTTTAATTTTCCAGAGATTCTATGTTAAGCTTTTCATTCATGTTTGTCTCCTTTTTATATGGGATGTTCAGCCTTATTTTACATAATAGAAGTGAAAGTGGCTTCGTATATTAGCTGAGTACAACGTTCGTACTTCTAAACTTTGTGACGGTGTAAACTGCGGATTAGTTTTCACGT
The DNA here is from genome assembly GCA_038098605.1 of Gryllus longicercus. Lineage (NCBI taxonomy): Eukaryota > Metazoa > Arthropoda > Insecta > Orthoptera > Gryllidae > Gryllus > Gryllus longicercus. The sequence continues at coordinate 1,673,884 of JAZDUA010000074.1, forward strand.
AATCTTTTTAGATTGTTGTCCTTGATCATTTAGAAATGTATATTTATATTTAAAGTCATGTTCAAAAATGTATTGTTAATCCGTAAATAATTCTTTGCTCATATGTCTATCATATTGTCACCGATGTCATTAGTGATATGTTTATGAAAGCGTTGTTTTACTCCGTTTAATAGTTGATTCCCAATTCTTGAATTAAGATATTCCATTATTAGGATGTTATGATGTGATGGTATTATGTCGATGAGTTTTTGAAGTTATTTTTAAAACGGCTTTCTCTACTCCCTACTTTTTGTGATATCTGGGGTATAAACGGTAATTACATGGGAGTATTTGTTGTCAATCTACAGTGTAATCGTCAATAACCTTTCATTTATTCAATATGCTTTAAACAGTTTATCTGTAGGAGCACTCCAACCCCAGCTTTGACGCTTTTGTCTTTTGGGGTGCCACTGTTTACTAGTACATGATTATTTATTCTACATGTACCTTTACCCTTTTTTTTTAGTTTCGGACTTACAACATATATCATTTGTATTTTCTGATATTCCTAATTATTGAATAAATTTCATTGTAATAGTGTCTCCTTGGTGTTGCAATTTCCACAAACACCTGTATATTTTATTCGCTAAATGCATTCTTGGCCTTCTCATATTTGTTTTCGCCAAGAACTGCTTCGAAAGAGTTTGCACTTGCCAAAAAAATAGTGATGATAATAGTGATAACTCGTTTTGGCCATCTTTCGTGTGTCATTCGCATAACATGACCGTTCTTGACGATTTGTGTTTTCTCTATTTCCTAAAGGATAAATTTCTTTACGTCCATTTTCTTTCTTATTCGTCGTTCCTGAGTCTGTCACGTCTGCTATAACAGAAAGTCTACGCTTAAGTCCATTTCAAGGGCCATCATCAGCATCCCTCTTTCCTTTTATCAACCTTCCAAACTTCACAGCCGTACGTTGTAACACTCTTAAGTAGTGTGGAGTAAAGACTTCTTGTAGTGGTGTTAGTGATGGTTTTGTTCCATAAGACAGAGTTTATACTTCGTGTCACGTTTCTTTGCAAGCTTATTCGACTCTCAATTTCTTCTTGACTATTTTCTTTTGGTTAAAAAATTCACTCAAATGTTTATATTTGTTTACTCCTTTCATTATCCCTCCATTTTGTAGAAGATCTTCTATCTCTTTGTTACTAACTGCCAGGTATTCAGATTTGTCCATGTTAATATGAAGTCCTGCTTTTGGAAAATGTTCCTTGAGTTTACGGAAACTCAAATCGTCATCACCTTCTGCAATTACTACCTGGTCATCGTCAAAATATAACGTAAACAATTTATCCTCTCCGATCGTCATTCCCATTACTCTGCATTGTTTCTCACACTGCTGTAAAATGTGATGCAGATATATTTTAAACAGTGTTGGGGAAAGACAACAACCCCGACGAAGACCTTCACTGACTGGGAATGGATCCGAGAGCTTGCTGTATATCTTAATCTGAAAGGTATTCTAACATAGATTATGTGTAGCTCCAAATACGTTTTCAGTGCTTATAATTTCATCCATTTCTTCCCTACTCTATCAACCGGTATATTGGCATACGCCTTCTGAAGATTAATGAAACACAGATGAACTTCCTTACCTCTCGTTGTCTCTTTTCTGTAAGAGTTATCAATATAAACATAGTGTTAATGACCGAGCTATCGGCAGTAAAAACATTGATCTTCTCTGATGTTCCTCTTATCTCTTCTTCTATTTTATTTCTATACAGTCTACCTACAGATCCAATGAATATTTTTATGTTGGATGAAAGTGTTTTTAATTTCCATTCAACACATCACAATTATTAATACGTTTTTTCCCCATATTAATTGCGAGTTTCCTCACCAAATTGAGCTCAATAATGTTATTGTCGTCTTTTCCAACTCTGCCATTAAAATCTCCTTCAAATATTATTTCTTGGGACTTGGGAATTCTGTCAAGGGTTTCTTTGACTGTCATTTCAAAATCATCTTTCTTAGCTATTGGGGCATCATCATTCTAAATATATGCTTTCCTAAGAGAGTTACGCATTTTTCTCCGATTTTTAACACTACCTTAATAAGACGTTCGTTTATATACTCCAACTTTTTATACATTTACCGAATGTTTCGCCAATAACACCAACACCAATAACAATATAAATTCCGGCTTAGTATTTTCATATTTATTTTCACCACTGTAAAAGTGCACAAAGTTGTTGAGTGTTTCGCTTCCCTTGCCTTTCTTTTTTGTTTCAGCCCAGACTGCTATATCTATGATTCTTCTCATCATTTCCTGGATTACTTCTCGTTTGTTTGTACTGCTTTGTACATTCCATATACCAATATTCAAAGTCCATTTTCATTGCCGATGTCGTTTCCCTTTTGAAATTTCCGAGTCATTCAGATTTTTAGCTGTGTGATGTTTTACGTGTGTAGGGTGCTGGACTACAGCACAACCCCTAAACCTGGAGGTGCGGGGGTTTTAAGGATGTTTCCATCCCTTACGCTAATTGCTGCCACCGAAGCTTAAGGAGTCGTACCTACCCCTGATCCACTCTTTAAGGATGATTTAATTCCCAAAGTTAGTGAATCGCACCTTCCTTTGTTGAATCACGCACCATTTATATTTGAATGCTTCTGGGGTAAGGTCTGTCTACTACCGCCGGTTTAGCCTTCCACCTCACTGAAGCACACAAGCCTCCCCAGCCTCTCCGATAGTGCTACTTCAAGGCGGTGTTTCAGCGCAGGGAATAAAAAATAATATGAATAAAAAATAGGTTTTCAAATGGCTTGCCAGCATGTTGGTATATTAGTTAAAATATAATCGAAATAATTGTAGGATCGTTACAATCCAAAAGTGCACATTTGGAATAAGAAAAAATCTCAATATATGATGCTTTCATTCCCATTCGTTTCAAAATTGCACATGACATCATTAACAGGAAGAGCCCCCTACCGCAGCATAGGAAAGCTATATGGGTCTGCTGTGATGGGGCGTTTAGGGTCAAACCAGTTATAATTAAAAAGAAATGTTATTAGAATATGTTCAACGAATGAAAGGTGATCGGCATTATCTGCGTATAAAGTATACACAAACAACGGGAAATAATGGGAGTGGTTAATAGTTAATAATCGAGACAAAATAATACAAATGATTTAGTGAAGAATTGATTGTGGACACGTGAGGAGTAATTAAAATTAAAAAAATTACAGGAGCCCTGTTGTCACGTAGTAAACTGTGGCAAGCGCATGTAGGTGATACTCCAATCAGCAGAGACGTAGACATTAAACAAGGAGGGGAAAGACGCAAAGGTTACGAAGAAAATACTGTTTGTGGGACTAATACTGCACATCGAGACACAAGTGAGCGAGTCCAGCCGCGACAGAAGAGTTCGAACTGTGATTGCGGTCGAATGATGCCACACGTGTCAGTTGATCGAGAATCGCTCGAACTCAGGTCGCGAGTCGATGCTAGAACGCAGAACGCGGAAAAAATTTAAAAATGTAATTGGAAGTAGACGACAGTAGTGGCGAAGCTGCAGAGTAGTCCGGGATCCTTGGAATAATCCAATTACTTTTCATCAAAATCTGTTGTTATATGAGCCTAGGCTCCCAGCATGCGCAGACTGTGCCGCCCAGCACGTCTACGTTCTAGTTTCCAGATCTCCTGTTTTGGAGATAAGAAAACTGTCTGGATGAATTTTGCAAGAAAGAAGAAATGTCCTCCTTTTTTGGAAAGGTGCTGCAACTAGGCAATTCTTTACAAAATGCAATCCAAATGTATGATGGACGAAGGGTACTGCGCTTTGTTCACCTGTTTTAAGTCTCCAACATTTCATTATTTTATAAATAAATGTTTTTTTAACTTATCAATCTAACAGCCGGGAAAATCCTCTGAAGTACATATCCATTTAAGACTTTTCCTCCACGAAATGCGACAGTACTGCCGTTAGGTACAACAGTATCAACATAAGGTACAACAGTGTTGACAGTACAACATATTGGATGATGGTGCCAATGAAAGATTCTGTGCCCTGTGGCGTTAATTGTATTCTGCGGGCGAGTGGAGTTAATAAATTTCTTTTGAGTACACATTTCGAGCAGAATGCCAAAAGAAATGCCTTGTTTAATAACATACAAGTTCAATGCGTTTGATGCAAGGTTCAAAGCAAAGTAAAGTTTTAATTGTTGAGGCAGATTCCATCATCTACGATATACTTCTGGTACAAAAGTAGAATAATGACTAGTACTAATGATGTAAGCGTGTAATGACGTAGGCTAGGAATCTCCAGAAAACTCCAATATTATCTGTGAGAAACATTGTATAAAAATGAGGGTATTGTTAAAATTTCAGTCTTCATTTTACATTATTTCTCATAAAAACTAGAGCCGCCGATATACGCAGCTTTTTTTGGCAGCAAATTCCTTGACATATAATATACACACAACAAAAAACACGGGAACTCGTGTGAAGTACAACTTTTACTCTACACGAAGATTAATGTTCCAAATATTTAACATAAAATAACAAAAACTTTCAGCCTATTATTGTAAGCACATAAATATCACAATTATAATAATTTTTATACGCACAGGTGTAGTAAAAACCTCCTGGAACACTGTACATGATTAACACAGTTTCGTTTCTATGCAAGGAAGTTATTTGTGCTGAAACGGAAGCCACGAGGCAGCGCGGGAGAGAGAAAACAAGAGCAGGTTTGGGCTAACGGTGTCATGCACCTAAAGGAGATAGAAAATAGATTAAGTACCGTTAAAGTGAATTCCATCCTGAGTTTTCGACTTCCGGTCAGGGTTTGGCGAAAATTTTCCACCGTGATATGTCACGTGGGAGGACGCCTCTGAGGACTGAAGAGGACGGCACAAGAAAACGGAGGAACAAACAAGGTGGTGAATAAATGTTAATAATAATATTTACATGTAGATAGACCAATTATTGTCAATAGACATAAGTTTATTAAAGTTGTGGTAATATTAACGTAAAATCATATGTAAATATGAGCAAATCGAGTAACAATGACAAACTGCAACATCATGCTTTAAAATGAAAGAAAACCTCATAGTAATAACCACTTTCTCTGCTTGTTAACGCTAAACATACGTGCTACGCGGCTTGCTTTCGATGTGTAAATAAACTAGGAAGTGAATATATGCAAAACATAATATTTACGACATTTTTAAAGACCAAGTATTGTCATTAGTCATAAGTTTATTTGAGGTCACATGGTAAAGTGACTGTGTATGTAAGGGGAAAGCAAAGTATCTATGTCTGTGTAAACGGAGAGTAAATGAGAAAAGCTGAGGGGTAACTATTTGGGTTATTTTTGTTACATTTGTATTCCTTGAATTTGTTGTTATTCTGAAGCTATTTAAAGAGAAGTTGAATTTTTTAATATTTTACTGTTGAACTAACTTCTATTATTTTGTGGAGGTTGCATGAATTTTTATAATGCAATCATTTTAATACGAAGTATTTCTTAGTATCGTTAGGTCACAATGATTCCGAATGGACAGCTCTTTAGACCCTCAAATTAAATAATCTACACTGGATATACCGCTCAAATATGTGGGTTATTTTTTAATAGTTGGTATTAAAGAATAGAGGGGATAGATGGAATAAATTATTAGATGTTAATAAATATCAAACCCAGTTGAAGAGGATGTACTGTGTAATACTATCTTGTGAGAAAAGTGTGCATTTTCATAGACTCTCGTGTACCCGTGAACTGACTTTAGCTGTTCTCTATAATCACTTCTTGGTATTTGTTGGTAGTGTGTAAATGCACTCTGTATTTGATACAATGTCAAATTCCGACATGCAGATGCTTAACTTACCTTTTTAGCTTTTTGTATATCCCTGCTTCCACGAAACGTTGTATAAATTTGTCGAAATAGTCATGCAGGTCCCATCCGAATTTGGTTGGAAACGAAGTGTAAGCACTGGGAAGAAGACACTCGTCGATGATATGTAGAACACCGTCACTTCTTTTGTCAAGAACGCTTGGCACGTCCAACATTTGTTGGAGCCAACTTTTCCGATAAAAAAATCCTTCATCATATTTGAAAGTGAACGGGTTTGGGACATCTGTTAATGGTATGAACTTTTTCATTAGTTTTTTCACTACATCGTCCTCGTCCTCTATGACATCGAACATGCGATAACCCTCGGGTTCCCCGATTAATGTCTTAATTTGGGAGTTGGCTTCTTCTAAAGTGTTAATTTGAGGCGGATCGCGGGGATTAGCGAGAAAACTCATGAAAACGCCGATGAAGGCGTTCACCATAATGAATCCGAAGACTGTGATCAGCAGCAGGAGAAAGCTGAGCATTGGGCTTTGTCGTTCGTCGAACCCTTGGCCTATAAACGCCCGGAATGAGATCATCACCGGATTCGGATTCCCCAGGAGCTGAACACAGGCCACAAACGCCAGTGAAGATATACCCAGCCCGATCCATACGTCGCCTTGAAACGAGCTGGAGATGCTCTGGACTTCCTTATCTCGCCTCCTTACTACGATGCAAATCTCATCCATTGTGTGAGGGTACATGACTGCCTTTCGGTGGTGGTGAAAGTTTGCGTAAAGGTCCCACTCGAGAAGGTACGTTTGGTCACTCACGTCGCCGGCCCTATAATCAAACACGATGCGGAGTCCTCCTAGGTTAGGAATGGCAAGGCAGTGTCCGCTGTCAAAGCGATCGACAATGGTTTTGAGAAAGAGAGAATCCAGGGTGGTGGGAATCCAGTTAGGGCTGCAGAGGGACGAGGGACCTGATACCACGCGGATTTGCGTCTTCGCGAGGCGGTCGGAGGGCAAACGTGCGTATTGACCCGCGAGCGGTGGGTCACTGAGGGGTGGCCTCTTGTATGCAAAACGTCCGCTTTTGAAATAATCCATAACAATAGTCAGTAGTTCGTATGCGAAGCATTTTTGATTTAATTCAATTGATTCGTTTACCGACCTTCCATTTCGAAGTGCCTGTTCTTTCATTTTGTCGCATTTCCTCATTGACGGATGTTTTGTTTTACAGTTAGTTGCTGTTAGAAAAGACTTGTAAGTTTCCACAATGGAGGTAGGTAATTTTCCACCACTCGGGCCCGATATTTGATTGGAATTACGCGAAGCATTTTCTGAAGATCCCTTTTGTTTTTCCGGACGAGAAGGGGTTAACCATACCGCAGGGAAAACAAACAATATAATGTAAATGATTCTAGGCACAAAAACTCTGCTGTGCACCATTTTAGCTTTTTATCTTTAAGAATCCTTGGTCAGCAGTTATTATCAATAAGTTGTGTTTGCTACAATTTGTTGTTATGAAGTGATTATACTGATAAAACCAGTTTATTACGTCTACTCTTCTGCAATAATCTACTTCCTCTTGTCTTCACGCTCAAAAGAAAAATCAGTTTTTAAATGAAGTAAAAATCTATCCATTGCCAGTGCGGTGTAGATAGTAGTATAAATAAGTAGAAGGATGCTACAAATGTTTTACCACTCGAAACTGTTTTATAGATACCTGAAAATTTAATCGGTATTAATATATCAAACTTATAACATTAATAATGCTAAAGTGTAAAAGCTTGTTGTAAACTTACATGACATCGCAGAAAAAGTTCCATTTCTTTTCAAATGTTTCACCCTAAAGCCAGCCTACCTCAATTTGAATGTGAACTATAACTTACTATTCCTCAGTATTCTTCCCATAGATTAAGAAACGTTTAAAAATCTATTTACGGTGTATTAAAAATGCATGGTATAATTAGAATGGAATTATTGAGTTTGATACGAGATTAAAGGAAAAAAAGGCTTAAGCGTTCCATGGAAATTGATCTTGTGATCGTTATAAAGACTAACGAAAGTATTTAATGAATCAGGGATAGTATTCCCCAAGCCACATCGGCGAGGAAATAATATCGGTTTGCCAGCGACAGAATAACTTAAAAATGATAAGTGAGAACAATACATTTCTAAACTGGACGTTTATCCCACAGTAATAATAAAAGTAGACGTTTTGTATGAAAAATTCAAGATGTAAATCCAGCTGAGAGGTCGTGCAGCGTTAAAATTGATTAATGGCCTGAGTCTCCATAGTTGCATTTTAATGCTTTCGACGACGACTAAATTGATTTATTGAAAAACTACGTGAATGCAATATTAAGTATAATTGTAACAGTATTGATAATAATAATAATAATGATACTAATAATAATAATGATGATAATAATAATAATAATAATAATAATACAGCAACGGGTCATGTTAGCAGAAATATTAAGTAATATTTGGAAAATGTTTACAAATTATTACGCAAGATCATAAGTTAGTCATTCTTGAAACTGTTGGATTGCTCGCACGGTTCTAAATATGTAAAGCTAGGAATGTCGTATACCGAGAAATCTCTCAAATTTGGAACCCCAGGAGAGAAAACCCCGATAAAAAGAAGATAAATTTATTTTTTTCGGAAAATACATCGATACTGTATACATCCATAAAACCATGGCCATAAAAAGAACTATAACTGACCTACGAAAGAAATTCTTTCTTACTCTTGGTAAGTGCGGCTTACCACAGCTCATTTGCGCGTTCCGCGAAATGCAGCTATTCTCAGCCAGCGGCTCGGCCTTAAGTGCACCGCGCGGCCCCGCCCGTGGTCTTCCCGAGGTTTCGGCTGCCCTTCCCACGGTGGCCGAGAGAGCCCCCTCCGCCACGCCTCGTGGTAGCCACCCCCCTCCAGGGAGGGGCGGGTTTCTATATATTCGTGCGCACAACCGCGCCCCGCACAGATTCATTGAGATGACAGACTCATAGTTAAGCATGTGAAGGCGAGGCACGTGGGGACGGGACTTGTGTCAGGAGCGGAGCAGACGTGGCATGATACGGGCCGAATTCATAGTCGTCACTTATAGGATAAGCGAACCCTTAAGTGATAAGTGCTTTCTCAAAATAAGTGTTCCCTTATAGGCGCTCGTATTTCATAGACGTTCCTTAAGACCAGAATGAGTGTTCCGGAATGAGTGTTCCCTTAAGTGGAAGGGAAATGTAACAACATGGCATTGGCGGCAGCTGTTTCGTAGTTCTTGGCAACCGAGTTTACAAACGCACTTCATCTTGTACAAAGAGCGTCGAATTTAACAGGGGGCGGACACTCCAACGTCGAGTTGACGTCGCGCGCTGCGACCACATGTCTCTCTGATTTGTTGTGTTTACGCGTTAGAGAGTGATTGTGTCCGCAGTAAATTCGTACGTGTGTGGTGATTATTCGAAGTAAACGGAAGTGTTTTCTTTCTTCGAGGTAAGTAAATTGTATGATGAACACATGTAAATAATCGCCACTACTGTACTTTCTTATAGTGAATGTTATTGTACATAAAGATTAATGCTTTCTGTAGTTTTTGCAGGTATTTCCTGTAGTTTCCTGGAGTGTGTTTTATTTTTCTTCCTCGTTTTGCCTTATTATTTCTAGTAAGTGTATTGCACAAGCCATTCATGAATGTAATTTTTTGTGAAGTTGTGTTTTTTTTAATTTCCTGTTATCAATTTATAATAGTGAATTGTAAATCAGTGTAATATTTCTTTTTCAACTAGTACAATCATGCCTGAAGGCAAAAATTATTGTATTGAAGAAAAGAAGATTCTTCGAGAATTAGTATTATTAAGTAAAAATATTGTGGAAAATCGAGGGTCTGGTGTTGTCAAAAAACAGGGGAAAAAACGGCATGGGAAAAAATTACTCAAGAGTTTAATGCTAGATCAGAAAATGGTCCTGTAAGTACATACCATGAAATATTTCACTTGAAATTGAAAATGTATAATACGGAATACTTTATTTACAGAGAACCACAGAACAACTGCGCAAGCTGTGAGAAAATATAAAGTTCCGGAGGAAGAACGAGTTGGCAGCTGAGACTCGCCGGCTTATGGGAACTGGGGGTGGCCCAATGCAACAGGGAATGCTCGAGGAGGACCCACAACTAGATTCCTGCGGAGTAGACATCCGTCTGCAGGGATCAATCGACAGCGATTATGTCGAACTAGTAAGAAGTGGCGAAGCTTCGGATTTTGTGTTGGTGGATGAGGTCCTCCAAGGGAACGAGGAAACCCCATTAAAGATAAAGATAGAGATGACATAAACGTCATTTTGCTTTATTCATTTCTTCTTTTGGTTCTTTTTTTCATCTCTCTCCCGTCGTTAATACACTAGTGTTTGTGAAAATCGCAATACCAAGAAGGAGACATATTATTGCAATGCAATTTATTCCACAGATTAGGAATATCACAACATACAAATCATTAGAATTACAAAACTGTACCTGAATTTCATATTGAGTATTTAATACGGTGTGAAGCCGCCAAGCCTACCATCAGAGCCTCTAGACGTCGTGGCATGGCTTCAAAGAGAGCCGGGACATGCTGCTGGGGAAAACTCTGCCACGCGGTTTGTGTGCGTGACTACAAAGCATTGACAGTGTTGCTGCAGGGGGACCAGAACGAACAAGTTGCCGACCGATCATATCCCAGACATTTTCGATGAGCGACATGTCAGGCGAACGCGTGGCGGTGATGGTGTAACTGTTCGAACTGTATCGAATTGTTATACCCCAGTTCCCCAACCCGATCAAAGCCGTGGATTTTTAAGGGCGAGAAAATCCTTCGTACGACTTCCTTCGCAAGGGAAGTAAAGCCGGCTGTCCCATGTTAGTAGATTTTCTTGCATGTAAATGATCCTCAAGCCTCAATGAAGCCTCTAAGCTGAATTCAAATCGCCTTTTTCTTCGCCCCAGAAATACCTCCTTTCTCCACTAGTGAGTAAAAAGAGCATAGCGAAATTTGGGTAGTCAATCTCCTTGATATAGCGGTCGCTGTACGGATTTCCCTCAACATGTATGAGGCGAGATCGCACATCGTAGCCAATGGCGCCCCAAACCATCACACTTAGCCGTTGCCCGCTATGGTGAGGAATAATGCAGGCTGCCAGATTGCTATCACTCCGGTAGCGTCGAACACGTACGCAGCTATCGCTGTAGCACAAATGAAATCGGGACTCGTCCGAAAAACACTACGTTTTGCCACTCAGCACACCAGTGAACACGTTCACGTGCCCACTGCTGTCTGAGGCGTTGGTGGTGTCTGGTCTACGGAATCCGACGCAGTGGTATGTGACACCAGCGCAGCACTCAGCAGATGGCGTCGAACCGTCGAAGCAGGCATGATCACACCCCTTGCAGTTCTCCAAAGTCGGGCCAACATTGTAGACGACATTCTGTCGGGTACGGTCATGCGTGCAAGATGTCGGTTATCTCGCGTTGTCGTCACATTGTGTGTTCCAGTACCCGCTCGTCGCTGTGTACGATCCTCCTCTATCCACTGGTTCCACATACGCATTCCTTTCGTAGAAGCGCCCTAAACCCTAATGTCACGGCACGACAAACCCGTTTCCCGATGGATGGCACTTTATTCTGCCCCGTTCGAACTCATTCAGAATCTGATATTGCGCCCTTTGGCGTCGACGAATCATACCGGCACTTGCTTGCACGTTTCCACGACATTTGACTGCTCTGCACCGACTGAGTGTGGCGTCGCACTGACCTGACCTGTTACACAAAAGAAGGGGCTGCTAGGCCAACGTGCACGCCATCTCTATGCAAATTTAATTCCTTCTTATGGATACACTGTACTACACATACACCAATTTTTAAGTGATTCCAACCATTCCTTCTACGAGTTGCATTTTTCACAAAGACCAGTGTATTTGCATTACTGGCGATTTGTATGCATAATTGCATTATTGAGCAAAAATGAATACCTATTACAGTAATTTTCGGTGAAAATGAGCTCAAAATTACGCATTTTCAGAAATGCTTAAATGCCATTTTCTTTAAATCAGCTCCAATTTTTTTCTTTACTTTTTTTGAATGCATAGTGCTAAATGGACTGAGTAACTTTACATAAATGTATATTGACGTATTATTTTGTTTTATAAAAATATTACATAAACGTAATATTCTTGAAATATCTCTTGCGCCGTTAATATTTAAATTAGCAGCGATTTCTATACATTATTGTATTTGTGAGTACAATCGCTTCAAAGGACGTTCAATGTAGTTTCTCAAAAACTCAAAAATTTTCTGTTAAACGTCCTTCAAATTTCGCATTTATAAAAACGCTTGGACGACAGTTTCTCAAAAAGAACTCAAAATATTCAACGAAAATTTCCCAACAGAACGAGGTTTTTCTCTTCTATAATTTTCTTAAAGAAATTTTATAATTCTTTAAGCATGGGTCAGAAAAATTGAGAAAATGTCCAATAATGTACTTTGGGTAGAGATAGATGGCAGCTGGAAAGAGACGGGGCAATACCGAAAAAAATCCCTAGACCAAAGAAATTAGAAAACTATCTGGTACGAGAACGTGTGTGGTTTTCTGTAACACCACTAGATTTTAATTTTTATTTCAAATAAAACTAATAAAAATGTTAAAATTGTATCTTTCTTTGTAAATAAATAACCTAGAACTATCGAATTAGTATTAAAATAATCGAAATATTTTTGTACAATTATCACTGACGTTATTTGGCCTTCTCCAACGTTCACAGGCAGGGATTGGAAAAGTGCTGCCACAACTTGCATTTAACCTATTTTTACAATTTAAGTGCGAAATATGGCTTATTCGCGAATTAGCCTGTTAATTCGCACATTAGTCAGACGATTTGGATAAATTTGTAAGAATGGTGATAAAAGGATCATATCGAATATCATCCAGATAATGTGAACATTAGCAACAGGGTGTTGGTTAAAGTAAGGTGATTACCTTAGCGTGAGGCGTTTCGTAGCTAGCGAGACGTATTTTTGCAAAAAAGGGACTGGAAAGTATTAGACAAACTCAAGATTCCTTTATGTAAATTACGCACGACTTAGCTCCACTGCCAACTCGGTGATGTACAGCAAAAATGTATTCATTGTTTTCGGGCGCGTCAACTGATAAGGTCATTAACTCGTGCCGACGAGCGTGTTTGTATCGCAAGATGTGGCGGTGATCATCTCCGCAGGCTTCCAAGACCCGGCGCCCGCCTACGTCGGCTTGCGGGACTATGATAACCAGGTTTCTCCCACCAGCGTGGCACCACCCTCGCCAGAACCAACTCTAAGCTGTGTAGCAGAGTAGTGCACGTGAGTGGAAGCGCGGGTAAGTATTGAATTGAATTGAATTGAATTTGCCTTATTTTACGTGGCGAGACTCGGGCCATCAGGTCCTTTCTTCCTTCTGACCACGCAAATTTCGCTACGCTCCTTTCATCAACTAGCAGAGAAAGGAGGTATTTCTTGGGCGAGAAACAGGCGATTTTGAATTTAGCTCAGAGGCGTCATTTAGGCTTGAGGATCTTTTACATGCAAGTAAATCTACTAACATGGGATAGCTGGCTTTACTTCCCCTCCGAAGGAAGGCGTACGAAGGATTTTGTCGCCCTAAAAATCCACGGCTTCGATCGTTTGAATCCGCGAGCTTGGGTATAACAGTCCGGTACGCTAACCGTCACACCATCGCCGCCGCGTAAGGGGTAAGTAAGGGGTGGGGATAAGACAACGAAGAAAATGGAATGGGTACGCGTTGTCCGTGGCCCGTTTGGTAGGGTACTGCTCCGGCTTTGCTGTGGATCGGGGAAACCATGAAAAACAACCGAACAGAGTAGTCGGTCGATACAATTCTCCTCCAGGCAGAGCAGAAAACAGCCTAGCTATCGAGTTCGTGTCGAAATGTTTGCCACCGTCGGGTCTCGTTCCCTAGGATCTCATCATGATCAGAGGTACTGCAGTGACATCATATAATGCCCTGAGCCACCTAAGACGTTTTATAACAAAGAATCGACAAGAACTTTACATACAGTTATATTGGAAATAACAAATCGCATAAACTTTATTTGTGCATATCCAATCGCCCTGGCGTTCGAGGGTTCACGTTGGATGTTCACTTTTCTCGGTATACGGAGTCGATTCCTTTACATTGGGTACGAGAAAGGATATAAGCCGACGTTTCTGCCTGGATAATGCTTATTATTAACATACTGTGTTAAATCTCGCGCAAGGCTCATTTGCCAAACAACGATAAATTCATTGCGAAGAAAAAATAGAAATAAAAACAGACAGCACTTGTTCTCGAGCCTCCCCTCTCCTCCCCTTCCGCCGCTCGCACACGGAGGGGAAGGAGGAGGGGCGGCCCACGCGGCGGCAGCGGCGGCGGCGACGACGGGATCTAAAAACGTCGTGCCCGTGCTGACCCATTTGCTACCGCGCGCCTTCTAGCCGCCGCCGCCGCCGCCGCCGCCTCCGCCGCCGCCGCCGCCCCCACCTCCACTACCGCCACCGCCGCTGCCATCGCCACCGCCGCCACTGCTACCACCACCCCTTCTGTCAGTGCCAGCGCCTCCGTTTCCGCCACCGACACCTACACTGCTACCACCATCACCGCTACCATCGCTTCCTCCGCTGCTGCCACCATGACCACCACCGCCGCCGCCACTGCCAGCGCCACCGCCATCACCACCGCCGCAACTGCTACCATCACCCCTTCTGCCAGTGCCAGTGCCAGCGCCTCCGTTTCCGCCACCAACACCTATACTGCTAGCGCCAACGCCATTGCCACCGCCGCTACCACCACCACCATCTCCGCTGCCGCCACCACCATCACCACCACCACCACCACCGCCGCCGCCGCCGCCGCCGCCGGCGCCACCATCGCCTTGGCCCTCGCCCCCGCCGCCGCCGCCGGGCGTATAAAAGCGCGAACGCGCGCTGGCTCGCGAGTGCGCCCGCTGCCGCCGCCGCCGCCGGAGCCGCGCTCCGCCCCCACCGCCCCCGCCGCCGCCCCCTGCCGCCTTCACCGCCGCCGCGCCGCCCCCGCACAGGTACGCCCCCGCCTGCGCCGGCTGTCGGCCCGCGCGACAGAGAAAGTGTGTGCCACGTGGGAGGAGCGGACTTGCGACCGTCAGTGAGATAAATAATTGAATGCGGGCTGAAACATGAGTGTCGATGTGACGCGCTTGTTGTGTAACGTGTGAGTGGGTGCGAATGTTCAGCAGGTTTGAAGCCTAGGTCGCTGTTTCAGTATAGTGCCAAATCGAGATTTGGTTTAAACCAACTGGCCAAGCTGTTGAACTAGTGGTATTCCTCTTTTAAATTATTATTTCATGAAATTTCATTTTTTTAAATGAAAGTGTATCAAGTTTAGTTTGTCAAAATCAAAAAGATTGACGTGGTTGTTAGAGCATATTTGTGTGAGCATGAACGCGCATGTTTAAGCTTTCCCAGTGCCTGCATCCGGGAAGTAGAGATTTCTCTCGGGCCGTGGACTTGAAGTTTTGTACCTGTTATGCCGTGTTGTGATTGGATTCTTCGTGTCACTTCGACAAAACTTCGGTGCACAAGGAAAGTGACACTTCTCAAAAGTTGCCATTTTGTTCAACAAACAACTATCGTGAGCGGAGCCGTTTATTTGCGGTGAAAAGCAGTGTTTTACCCTCTATGATGCATAAATGACTGTTAATCACTAGGAAAATTCTGTGATTAATAGTCATTTATGCTCTGTGATTCTGATCACAAGGAAGATCTTGTTAAATAACTGTATCAATTTCGAAGGCTGCATTCAATGTTATGAGGCAGTTGTTGCATTTAAATATTGTATCATTTCGTGGCACGTGATTGCGAAGCGTTTCGGAAATGACAAAATCACGCGGAAGGGGCTACTCGTTGTGTATTACAGACACGTGGCACTGCTCCTCATGTCGTTATCCGCTTCAAATGTTAAAAGCGCTGTTTATCGTTTGGAAACTGTAGTGCAGTTCTGCTTGGTTAGTAAGTACATCGTAACACACACCGTGTGAATGTAAACAGTTTGAAGTACAGCAGGCAGACCCATGTGGATGGAATCATGAGCGACACATAATATATTCTACTAACGTAAATCAACAAGAAACATTGTAAACAAAATGACAGTTGATTCTCTTAACCTATCCTCGAACGTTACGGGATTGAAACATATCCTCGATAATTCATCCTTGAAGTTTGACCTCGGGTGAATTCTTCTGAGACAAAAAGTATGTCACTAGGCAAACTGCACTGTCCTTCTATGGCAAAATGTGTTTCAGTGGCATTGGAAGTTATGTGAGAACTTGCACAAAACGTCGTCGCCGTCACAGCTGCAATGGAAGAAACAATGGAAATCATGGAAATACCGTTTGCCATTTGCTTTTATCACAGATGTGTAACAACAACAAATTATAAAAAAATGACCTTATTAAGGGTTGAAAGTGAACCATTAAGCTGCTAATTCTCTACATTAAACGCTATGGGCATGGAAAAAGAGACATCAGGTCAAAACTATTCACTCCTACACAAAATATAATGCGTTGTGTAGTGGACCCTTATCAGAATTTAACATTTTCTTATGTGATAATTTTATTTTCTACATTATTTTAATTAATTTACTATTCTTTCAGTTGTGATTTATTTAGTGCATATTCAAAATATGTGAAGAATTCGATTCAAAACAAAAGAAATGACTTGTAGAATTTTATATAAATTTTGATGTGTTTCTTCATTAATGTTATTTTTATCGTTAATGGCATTTAGCCCAAGTAGACTTTCGCAGTGTAGATATTATGTTGTTCATTCAGTTTTCAGTAGGATGCAATGGAAATGGCTATGTGATCGACATTAAGTTCACGTGTCCTAATTGAGATTCTGTCGCAAGCTAGTCGAATAATTTTGTTCGCAGAGTTGGCGAACAATTTTTGGGAAGCAAGGTTTGAAGGTTACTTTATACTAACTTTTTTCTATAATGGCCGATGCCATTAGGTCATTGTTATACCACCGGCCTTATAAATTGAATATTATTAACAGTGGTAAAACATTTCTGAGGCCACGAGCCCTGGTGAGAAGGACGTTCACGAATTAATTAAAAAGATTCATTTTGTAAGGCAGGAGGTATAACAATGATTTGATGTCATCAGCTACTACAGAAAAATCGAAGTATAGAGGTGAGTTCTTTTTGAACAAACAGATTAAGTATATTACACGAATGAACAAATGGAAATGCATTTAGAATGTTGGTAAATCAGATTGTACTCTAAAACGTTTCTTGGAGAAAATGTGTTTGTAGTTTTCACGTGCATTATTAATAGTTATCTCAGATAAAACAAATTTAAATAGAGACGGTTAAATGATGATACTATTGCTATGAAAAATGCATTTTTTGCAAATATATAAAGCGGCACTAAACCCCGCTACAGATAGAGTATTTAAATCAACGTATCTGTTAATTTATTTTCCGAGTTTTCGTTATTTTCAATAACATTTGTGTTTGGTGTTGCAAATTGCAAATTATTCAGACTATTGTTTAAGTGGTCTATTGTTCTGTGTTTTTTTCACAGCATTTATCAACCACCCAACCATTTATTTTGTCCATTTGTCTTTATTGTAGTTTATAAATGTTATATCACAAGATCAAACAATTTGGTTCGCCAAGTCTTTTCCTTGTTGTCCTGAAGATGGATGGGTCCAAAGTTGACGTGTTGAAGGACGCATTGTTAATGATTCTAGGCGAATTCACTTTCTCTTCCATGCGAATATTTATCTGGATGTTGGAGCTTAGTACCGCGGCATTGTACCATTGGCAATGCCTCGCAAAATTATGGTTTGAAATATTACTTCTTTCTTTTTTTTCTCGTTAAAAACATCTAGAAACAAGTGCGAGTTTTCGATCGTCTTCCTTTGATTCTTTCTTTTCCTCTCCAATATCCTTTTCCTTTGACAGTTCTTGCTGTTTTTCTCCTCAGAGCACTTTGTACCGATCTTCTTTTTTCCTGTGCTTGAAAATACTCCTATTGTTTCTTATTCTTGTTAAATTTCCTATTCTTTTTATATATACAGTATATCCCACCAACTATGGGATACACTCATAACTTCTGAACGGTTTACGATATCGAAGTGCAGTTTCCGCTCAAAGATCCAGAATCTTAGGACACGTAATATGCTGCAGAGACATTGTTCGTAATATTTTTTGTTTTCGAGAAATTTAATCACCTTTGATTTTTTAAATGGAAATATATTTTTTTCTTAGCAGCAATGGATAGATCATAGAAAGAGGAATACAATGATGTATCAAGTTAGTATTTTTTTACAGTATTATTTTAGTATTATTTTGTACAGTAGTATTTTTATTTTCTATGTAAGAGTTTAAATTAAACGACAATATTTCCTTGACCTTGCAACTGCCGCCTTTGTGGAAGGTGTCTGCGGTGCCGGCCCTTTTGCGGGGTGAAGGGAGAGGCCGCGAAGGCCACCTTCTCCAAAGCGACAATGGTAGGGGCTGCTACAGGAAGTGCTGTACGTTTAATTTAAAATCACATGTAAGAAAGTGTAATTTTATTGTAAAAACAATCAGAACATTATCATCTGTTCCATCCTTGCATTTCTCGTTTTATGATCTGTCTACTTCTAGTGAGAAAAATTTCTGGTTCCATTTAAAAAATTAAAGATGATTAAAGTTCTCGAAATCTAAAAATATTTCAAACAACATTTGAATACCATATTACTTGCCCCATGTTTCCACATTGTTGAGCGAAAACTGCATTTAGATATCGTGAACCGCTTAGGCGTATGGGGGTGGCTCATTGATGGTAGGACTCCCTGTATATCTTTCCAACGTTTTTCTCCTGTTATACTATTTATTTCCTTTTATTTAACCTCTTCTGTTCACTTCAATAAATATTGAAAATATTTTTGTATGTAAGGTTTTTTTCCGTAGGAAATTCTCCAGGAAAATGACTTACGGATTTGTTCAAAGTCAAGACAGTTGTTTTGCGGTTTCTATATCGATCATGATAACCATTAAAACAAATTTTCCGCAAAAAAACACAACACACACACTGTTTTTATTTTTTTGACGTAAATAAATAAATAAATAAATAAATAAACAAACAAGGTTAATTCTCAAGCATTTGGATATATTCTGTAAAAAAAAAAAACTTCGCGTGACATGAATGATGACATGAAATCTTCAAGACCTCAAATCGTCAAACCTGGAGAGATGGCTCAGGACATCAACTGATGTCAGTGCAGTCTCTCTGGCCGGGAGGTTCTAGGTTCAGGTCCCTACGATGGCAGGATTTTCGACACTAGCTTGTCAGCTAGTCGAATTCAGTCGCTATCTGGAGAAGAATTCTAGCGGCCGGCCTCATACTCTAATCGATAGTTTTCTGTGGTTTCTCCGATCAACACCAGGCTAATAACGGAGCAGTTCCCTAACAAACGGGCCATGGACCGCGCGCGATCTCACCTTCCTCATTCTTGCCCTATCCGCACCCTTTACACACTTACACTAACGAGCACAATACTACCACACGTGCTGGGAGACCCGTCAGGAGCGAAGAGTTTGTCCCGGCTGGGGCGGTACCCCGTTGGTGGGAGATACCTGGTTGAGGGGAAACCCCGCTAGTTGACGGTAGGTCGGCGCCGGATCTCGGCATACAGCGGGGGAAAGATCACCGCCACCTCCCCAGCAGACACATGCATTACACTTACGGGACTAATGGCCCTGGTAGTTGACGTGCCCAGAATCATTAAACAATCGATCAATCAAATCCTCAATCTACCACATAAAGGCCACGAGTTACCCCATCAAGAGATCGTGAAAATCCTGCCTCGAGGCCGAAAAGAATTGAGTTTGGTTCAGGATTTTTCGCAAAAAATGTATGCTCTTTATTTACTACAGCCGAATGATACGAATATATGTTTAAGCTGTTTAGGTTTAGATGCTGTTTTGCTGGAACGTCCAGTTCGAAATTCCTGTTCTTGGATTCTACCTTGAAGCACGTGAGAAACACTTGTCGAATCGAAAATGTAGATAACGAAAATTCTCGCCTCGTCCGCGGCTTCAAGGAAGCCGCCGCACACAGTGGGAAACTCCAAGGCTTGGGTTGTTCGGGGCAAACCTTAAGGAAATCCCGCTCGTGTTTGGGTCCTGTAAATGTACCGATTAGATTGTACACTGATAACCATATTTTGAAACAGAATTCTTCTTTTCTTTATCCGATGGCATAATGTAAATTAATATAATTTTCATTTCACTTGCGTGATTG
This sequence comes from Gryllus longicercus, assembly GCA_038098605.1. NCBI lineage: Eukaryota > Metazoa > Arthropoda > Insecta > Orthoptera > Gryllidae > Gryllus > Gryllus longicercus. Next base: position 1,694,047 of record JAZDUA010000074.1, read on the forward strand.
TGTAACTTGTTTTCGTCTTATATTTGTAATTATTTTGTTAAACACTGAAGAAAGAGTATATCATAAAAACACGTGATAATTTTGACTTTTTAAATTACATTTTTGTAATTTTTTGCTTTCATGCATTCTTTAATAAAAAATAAATACAACAATACTCTCCTGAATTATTAATATTTCCTTACATATTTTGTTTCACATTCAAAATATTTTGGTCCTTGAGACCGCAGTCTATAGTTTCTGTTACAAAAAAAGTGTGTAGTTGAATGGTCAATTTTTAAACTTTCCGCATGTCTATCAAATTAAAATCAAAAAACAAATTAAAATTTTCTTTCAGGGTAATTTACGTTTGCGTGCTTTTGCTTAAGAAATCAAATAAGCTAACTCTGGAAATATGTCATACTTTATACTATTCTTTTGAAATAAACGGTATAAGCAATAAGACAAATTTTGGTTATCTACATTTTCGATTCGACAAGTGTTTCTCACGTGCTTCAAGGTAGATTCCAAGAACAGGAATTTCGAATTGGACGTTCCACCATAACACCATCTAAACCTAAACAGCTTAAACCTACATCATTCGGCTGTAGTAAATAAAGAGTAAAACCGTTAAACCTAGATACATTTAAAAAGGAAAGGAAACATAATAATTAATAATTCTTCCTTTAATTAATTTTATTATTGAACATCAAACGATTTTTTAATGAACTATTAACGCTGTGTGTGTCTCCATGCACGGCAGGCACCAAGGAATTTGCATTCTCAAGCAACTCGTTTTAAAGATTTTTCAACAAATACACTTACAACTTAGCGGCCTCGAGGAGTTTGTTCAAGTAGTTTGATTTTCTCCCGCTAGAATGGTCTACTGGACGCCACCGTGCGACGGGCTTTGCTGTGGCGGGCTGACCACGAGTTGACAGCCCCCTCCCCTCCCCACCCCTCCCCTGTTCGCCTTTTCCTCCGGCCACTGTAAGACGAAAGAAGAAAGGAACGGGCAGGCGAGGGATAAGTGGGGGCCTTTTGTGTCGGTGGGACTTGATCAGAGGCCGTCCATAAATTACGTAACTCTAATTTCGAGTATTTTGAATACTCCTTCTCCCCTTGTAACGCACCCGTAACACGCGATTAAACCCCACTCTTATGTAAATGCAAGAAGTGAAAATTAATTATGGTTCAGTAAAAAAATGTATTCATTTCATTTATTCATAACAATTTCCAATAACTTTAAATAATTTTATTTTAAAACAAATTAGTAAGATACTATCTTCATGTTTTAATGGGACAAAAAAAGAAAGGATTTCAACAAACGTAAAAAAATCAATGTTACGTATCACTAATGGAATACCCCCTACCCCTATGTAACGAAGCGTAACGCTGCCTTAAACTCCTCCTTCCTCTTTAGCGTTACGTAATTTATGGACTGCCCCTCAGCTGTGAGCCGAGCAGTGGAAAACCTCGGGTGACCAGTTCCTCATCGATGAAAAGGAGGACATTAGGTGAAAAAAGAGGAATTGCGCTTGCAGGGGTGCCATCGGTGCAGTACGTTATCGAATAGAACCCGTAAATGTTTCGGGTTTGGCCTCTCCGTCCTTTCAGGTTGTACGTTCTAGGATGTAGCATGTTGCTCTACATTCATCACGTTTTGCGAGGAGGGGAGTGCCTCAACGAGAAACGACAATTCGAAGGCCGCAGGCAGCATAACCAGCAGCGCTTAGCACTTTTAGTGTCAGGGTTTGAGATATCGTGTTTTGTTATGTGTAGTTTCGTTTCCTTGATCCTTTCTCCCTTTCCCTTCCCCTCCTTCCGCTCTCCGCCCTCTTCTCCCGCCACCTCGAAGCAGCCGCATGTTAACGTGCGGGCCTGATGTGCCTGGTCTTAGGGCCTCCCAATGTTCTAGGGCCCACGATAGTTCTTAAAAAAAATAATACTAAATTCTTCGAAAAATTAAATAAAAAACCGGATAAAAAAGGGATGTATGATTAAACTATACGCAAAAAAATTGGCGTAACGGAGTAATTTCACCCATAATTGGATAATATTTGTAATTTGGAATATTGTTGATTGATACGAAAATGCCACTTAGTGATGAGAAGTTTAGTTGTTTTTTTAAACAAAACTTGTCTTCAAATTGAAAGGAGATTGGTGAAAGTAAGAACAGGGGGGGAAATTAACATATGCCCAAGGGCACCCAGAGCTGTTAAAACGGCCCTACCACGAGAAGGAAGGAAGGATGGGACGGGGAGGAGAGAGATAAAAGGGAGTCTTTTGTGTCAGTGGGACTGGATCAGCTGTGGCTATAGTTGTGGAAAACCAGGGTCTTTTGAACTCTCCATCAACATCATAGACAAAGCTGGAGGGTGCTAGGGTAGGACGCTACTGTCGCCGGGTACAGCTGCAGGTTAGGCTCACCAACTCCCGCACATAAAAATTGTCTAATTTGTGAGAAATAGAAAAACTATCCTCTAAAATGTTCAATTATTCATAATATAAACACATTAGAGACCGCTGAAGAAAGCGCGAACGTCGGCGCTATCTAGTGTAACATTCGCGCCAGCTTGCGATCCGCGAATTCGCACAGCAGCCACGCATCTTTTGTCGTTTGCAGCAGCAGTTCGTATTCTAGTTCCTGCAAGATGCTAGAGGAGAGCGCGCCACTGTGATACTCTATGGGTAATATGGATTTTGAAAGGCCTGTGGGAAACTACATCTCGAATATCGGAATGCCGGTCCTTTCGTGTGCTAGCAGGCGTCAGCCTCGTCTTTTGAGTTTGCAGTCAGCCGTCGTGGGTGTGTGCGGAGCAGTGTTTTATCAAAAAAGTACCTGTAAATTCTCCCTCCGTGTTGCGTCTTCGCGACCTTTCAGGATGTACGTTCCATTATGAAGTATGTTGCTCTGCTGTCAAGTTTTGCGGCTGAAGGAGAGTAATCCTTGAACTACCCCAACAAGAAATGACGATTCAAAGAGAAAACATAGTCAGCAGCACTTAGCATTTTTAATATCAACGTTTGATATTTCTTTGTTTTTTTTATGTATGATTATTTTAGTTTCCGAGTGCTGCAGAAGCAAAATGAAGGGTAAAGTGATTTGCATCACTTCGCAACATTTTTATCGTGAAGCCGACCTCTACTATTCCTTTTATTTCATGCCATCTGTTCAATGCCGTCATGCCATCTCATACAAGATTAGTGCAGAGCTCAAGCAGTGTCCTTGTCTTTTTAATATTTTTATATGTGTATCTTGTAATTGCCAAGTAGCTTTTTATTCATAATCATGAAATTCAACGAAACATTATAGAATTCATAATATCTGTATATATTCAATTTCCTTTAATGAAATCACTTTCGGAGGCAGTGCTATTAGATACCTCATATGGTAGCAGGATGTAGTAGTGATATCAATGTATTGATGCGTGAAATAGTCGCACCATTTATATAGGCGAGTTGTTTGTACGCTTTGCTGCTCGTTGAATTCGTACTCCATGCTTTGCGGCGCATTGCGTTATGAGTAAGCGCCTAACCACTGGCATTATTAGGTATTTATGACAAAATATTAAAAACAAATTTAAAGCTTGTGCGATTGAAGTTAGACCGTTGACGGTTTGGTGCTTTCAGTTGAAATGGCCTTACGAGATGTTTACTTGAATCTTTACCCATTTACTCCTATAATTGTCGATAGTTAAATCTAATTTTGTTATGAAACAATATCAAACAAGTATTTTAATGACACTTTTAAAGTAACTTTCTATTTTCGGAAATGGACGAGCCGGGCAACTGTAACATTTATAAAATGTATGTTTACTATGGACTTGCAAAGCACAAATTAAACTTCTAAACATAAATTCCACATCCGTCGGAGGCACCACGTTCAGCTAGTACATATATAGCCTCCCCTGTGTCCTTGTGCCCTTGTCTTTGGGTTGACCGATATACACCTCTTCCTGTTTACCTTTCGAGGCAAATGACGACGCGACTCCATCGACTTGTGCGCGAAGTGATCAGTTTTTTAATCCTTCTAGAACATTCTAAGAGTACTTTTTTAAAAAAAACCTGTGGGGTTCAAACTACAAAAACATGGCTAGATTCGTTAAAACATGTGCTTGTAAATGGAAATGCTCATATTGAATCCGAGCGACCTCTTCCAGCTGAGCCTGAAAACTTCGGCTGTCGTACGAAGATCTGTTTCGTTTGGTTCTGTCGGAACCGTTCACCGGAAACCTGTGGGAGAGAGTGAAGGCCATCTGCAATGGCAATACCTTCTGGAATTCAAGTAGAGGGGCTTTCAGTGATTTCAACATTATAGTTGGATGTACAACTGCAATGCTTTGTAGTGTTGAAAATCGTGACCATCGTTTTTCATTAGGTTGGCTGTGGTAAACGTCTATGTATAGCCTTTCTGATGAATTGAATGTGTCTTGTGTGTTGTTAGTGAATCGTCTCTGTAAACGAAAATACTAAAGTATTGCGTAGTATTCGGTTGTAAAGAACGCCAAGAAGCTGTGAAGTAGATGCGAATGTTATTGAATGACATATTATTTGGTAGCCATACTTTATTTTTTTTAGGTTTGCGACGTCTATTATTTGCTATAAGTTGATCTGAGCATTAAAGATACGCAAACCAAGAACACTGCCCTGCGTGAATATTAAAAAAATGAGTTCAAAAATCAAATACAGTATTTTGTGAAAATTTTGTTGGTAAATTGAAATTTCGAAGTATTAAATATTGGTTACTTTCCACTTTTTATTAAATTTTAGTGAATATAAAAGAGAATAAAGGTTGAAAATTGAAATGAGACGCAATTCCTGCTATTTGGTTTTGAAATAACTAGAAGAGAATAGACGTTCACCATCATGGCGGACCGTCACAATTTCTGAGCACAGAGTGTTGTCTCCAGTCTACATTAGAGCTCAATGGGGTATTTAGCGTGAATCTCGCAAATGCTACAAAATAGAACTGTGGAGTAATGGGAATATTCGGCGATTTAGGGTGCAACATTCTGATGTTTTTCAGATGAAATACGTCCGTTAATTCGCTCCTTGTCACCTGGTTTCCGTGAACGAATGCTAAAAAGTGTTGAGGCATAATTTGTCTATAAACTTTGAATCCTAAAACTATTTCAAGATGGGTTAATTTGTGAATAAAAATCTACCTATTCACATTTATTTTATTGTTGAATACATAACATGTTTCGTATTATTTCATATCGTTTCGTCGTTGTATTTCAATATCATCTTCGGGGTCTAGGTTCCAATTGGCGGTAACATTCTATTAGATGTGTTAGTGATGACAATGACTTATAATTAGGTATTTTTTTTCTTACAATCGACAACGTCCACCTACCATATTTGTCTGATAATTATGAATAAAGAAAACTGCTTATAATGACAACTAGACAGGAGAATGAAATAAATTTACACAATTATATGTCAACATGTAATGGAATGTTTTCTCAAATTTGTACCTGCAACTTGAAGAAGGCATTGAAATTTAACGTCAGAACGACGTGAAATAAAACGAAAAATGTTACGTATAGCAATAAAATTAAAAAGTATTAATTGGTGCATAAAAATAAACTGTCTTGAAATCATTTTGGTAATCAAAGTTTTTAGTCAAAATTGAATAGAGAGTATGCAAAACTCGAGAAAGCACAATTTGTCCTTCCGCGAAATCAGAGGCAGCTATGCGCCCTGGGCACGCGTCGAGTGGCATTGGCCTTAGCGCGTCCGTCGCCTGCCTGCCTGTCTGCGTGCACGGCTGTCGTTCATTGAGGCGGGCGGGCGGGCGTCTGGAGCTCCTTGCAGCTCGAAATAGCTCCTCCCGCAGGGCCACTGCTCCCGCCGCCCCCGCCGCCGCTGCCGCCACAACCGTTGCAGCCGCTTTGTCCAGGGAGTCGTCCTTCCATCTTCACTGACGTTTACAGGTCGCTCGAGACGGAATGGTCTGTTGCAGAAGTTAAAAAAATCGTAGGGAGGGGTGCATGTTGCAAAAGTTAACGTAACGTAGCGCAACGCAACGCAACGTAATGTAACGAATCGACGTAAAGTAACACAACGTAACGTAACGTATCGACGTAAAGTAACACAACGTAACGTAACGTATCACAACGTAACGCAGTGTAATGTAACGTATCACAACGTAATACAATGTTACGTAGCGTATCACAACGTAATACAATGTCACGTAGCGTATCACAACGTAATACAATGTCACGTAACGTATCACAACGTAACGCATCACAACGTGACGAAATGCATCTCAACGCAACGTAACGTAAAGTAAGGTAACACAACATAACAGTATGTAACGTAACACCAACGTAACAATGTGACATAATAAACACAGCGTAACATAAGTAAAGTAGCATCATTATGGACGCAACTGATCGTTGCAGCGCAACCATATGCGTGCCCAGAGGGGGGAGGGGGAGGCGTTGCCCCCTGAAAGTTTGGAAAGGGGGCCTGACAGTAAAACATTTTATTTCCTGAAATAAGTTCAGTCCCTCATTAAGCCCCTCCTTCAGTCCTCTTTTCTTAACCTGATAATTTGGGAAATTGCTGTTGGGCGAGGCCCGGTTAGAGACACCCGCGTAAACCCACGTGATCCGGAACCAGCGGAATCTTGACATCCATCGGGAGGGGGGAGATCATGCACTACCCTTACGGGACCAACTATTAGCATTTGGCGCGCCCGGAACCTCTAATCAATCAATTCTGCTTCCCTTCTGTTGTCAAGGACCAGCGGAGTACGCCGCGTAAATTTTTCCGATCTGAAGGTTTTCTTCGACAGACGGCCTCGCTCCAAAGTTTCGACAAGATGTTAATTGCATCTTTAAGTCTAGTTTGTTTGTTCGGTTTGGAGAGGTCGAAAAGTTAGTTTCTCAAGTAAGGGAAAGAGTGACAAGCCAAGGCTGTGTTTTGACATAAGCCATAAGTCCTTAATCCCTGGTTTAATTTGTGTTGTAATTTAAGATAATAAAAAAAAGTTCAAGAAAAATACTGGTTCTTTATTTCATATTAGGACAATTTAATTTATGCTTACTGTAACTTCGTAGCTTTGATTAAACGAACCATTAAGGGTTAATTGTCGTAAAGACTATTGATTATTGCTGAAGACAGATTTCAGTGTAGGTCTGCTGGCAGGGCTCTACAGCAAATAAGTGTAACTTTAGAATATTGCTCAGTTACAAAATTTTACATTAGTTACAAAATTTTAGAATGTTTAGGTGTGTCGGAGTGGCCGATTGGTGAAGCTCTTATTTGGAGTCACTGGAAACTACTTGAAGCGTAACAGCAGAGGCCAGACGGGTTGTGAGGTACTAGGATGTTATTACCAATTAGGCTAAAAAATTCATAGCACAGCCCAAAATGCTCGGAATTCCACGGACTTTTCGTAGGAAAGGGATACATAGAGGCGATGAGTGTCCCAAACGAAGAATGTTCTCATTATGCCTTACAGTTATATGGATTTAATGCCACCAAACGAAGGGAACATTAACTGACTTTTAACGGCCGGAGGCCATTTACACTTTCAACAGACTTTCTTCGTTCGCTATCCGTTAAAAACTATCGAAGCAACGGATGTAGCTAAAGATGGAAAATGAGCAATCCCATTCAAATTAAAGATATTTTTATTTATCTGAATTTTTATTACCGGTAGTTTGTCACACAAAACATATTGAACTACACACTAATAAAGTGACTTGGCCAATTAAGAATATTGACTATAGCCTCGGTTTACCAATTCCAGTGCGCTGTCCGTTAAATGGTCTACATATATCGGCCTATTTAATTCTACTTTTAGCTTAATACCAGTAGCAATAATATCACAGTCCAAGTGACAATAATATGCACAATTACATTCGAAGCACTGTAGTAATATAATTCTCGCTAAAATCTGTTCATTCAATACACTGCTTGCTTCACAGCGTTGCTTGTTTCACAGTTTTCTCACCACTGCATGCGCTTTTTAATGCAACATTTCACCGCTCTTTTGTTAACCTCCGCTTCACGGACACGTCATATTGTTGTTTGTTATTGAGAATTTTATTTCTTTCTGATATCTTATAATCAAATGCACTATTAAACCAGAATTTTATTCCATTTTCGTCTTAGCCACATTAATTTCTGTCATTTGTCTTTCTCTACATTTACATCAAATACTACGTATGCTATTGTTCCGAAATTCGTTTTCTGTGATTGAGGCGGGGAAGTAATCAAAATTTGCTCTTTAGGTTAAATACAGAACTACGAATTACTTTTTGTATCTAAAATATGAGTGACTTATACCAATTTAAGCTAAAACAACATGACATAAGAGTGATCGGCCAGAATAATGCCTCCCATTGCTCGTATGTTCCTTTAAACTTTAAAAAATGTAGATTTTTACTCAGAATAAATACTTAAAGTTTGTGATTTGAAATAATTATTTTTGAACATAACAATTACAATATAAAGTTTGTTGGCGAACCTGTGGAGAAGTTTTATCAGTGGGTAAGTTCGAGATGATTGCAAAGTGCGTTTGAATCCAAGAGAGAATGAAAATTAAGAGCAAACTGCGCTCAAATGTTTGTAAAATGGCTACGGTTACAGTGCAGTCAAAATATCGGTCGTTCTCTCTCGGGCAACTGTCAGAAAAATCATCCCATTTCCTACAAAAAAATCATGAATGTTGACCAATAGTCGTCCGCATTTCCCAAATCTCTAAAATTCCGTGAACGGACAGTTCAGGGCTCAGAATAAATATAAAAGGGCCCGAGACAGCCATTGTTGTGGATGATCTGCGCGGACCCGCATTGCGCTCATTTTCATCATAATTTTTGATTTTGGGTGAGAGTAACAGACATGAAAATATACAATGAAAAAACAAAACATTAGTTGTGTATGGATAACGTTTAAATACACGTTTTCTATGCCAGCTGCCATTTTTCTTTAACAATATAGATTTGCAAGTTTTCATACGAAAGGTGTTCAACAGTGACAATTAATTACTGATTAAAGAATAACACAGATGTTTTTTTCTAATAATTCGTCCTGAAGAGTCAAACTGTGCACACATGTGCTATGAATTTGTTCGCGCACTTAATATATGCCGGACTATTCTTAACCTTATTATAACACGTATATTTTTGTACAGTTAAATAACACACTCACCGAAAAGGAAATATCATTATTCTAAACAATTAACTTGATCACAGTCGCAACGATGTGTACGCATGTTTCCACTACAATGGCGGCCTTCAAATCATTCCGCGACAGCAGCGCTCTCAGTGAGTCTACCTTACAATGTTCTTCCAAGGTCTTTCCAATATTCCCATTATTCCACAGCTCATTTGAGAAGCACCTTCAAACCGTCTTCATGTAGTGCAGTTTGCCTTGACTCACCAGTTTATTCAGACGAATGGAACCGACAGAACCAAACGAAACAAATCTTACGACAGCTGAAGATTTCGGACGTTGTCAGACGAAGACGTGCGGGTTAACCATGGCAATTTCTGTTTACCTGCACGTGTTTGAACAAATTCGAATCATCGGACGTAAACTCTCGCCCTCAGCCAACCGAAATAGCTAAAATCGGCCACACTGCTGCCTAAAGCGGCGGTCACAGCGTAGCCAATTTGGGTTAAATTTTCGATCGATAGCATTGGACGATTTCTTTCGGTGTGCTGTATTCGTTCAAACTCGTGTAGGTAAGCAGAAATGATCACGGGTTCCATCGGGCTCCATTGAAAGCCGTCAGATGCCATCTGAAGAGGTCATTCAGGCTTGCCCGAACACACCCGAAATTGTCCAAATATTTCCATCATTTCGAAGTTCATTGCTTCAAACATTCGCGAAAAGCACGATGAAGACTATCTGCATGTATTGCGGGTAGTTTTGGTATTACCGATGCCATTGGCTCTCCAACTGATTTCGGGCGAATGAAATCGACAAAATCAAATGAAACAGTTCTTCGTCCCACAACCGGTGTTTCCGGACGCCGTCGGAAGAGGTCGTTCGGGTTCAATATGCGAATTTCCATTTGATAGAACTTGTTTGAACGAATCGGGCATATCGGATGCACATGTACGACATCGGCCAAAATTGGCTCCACTGTGATCGCCGCCTTAGGACTGTCTGCAAAACCAAGACCATCTGTAATACATGTACACGGTTTGGAGCGTATTTCTCGCAAACGATTCAAAAAATGAGCTGTGTAATTATAGGAGTATTAGGACGATTTCGGGTGCAACATTTGGACGTTTTTATGATGAAATAAACAAGACAATTTCGTTCGCATTCGTCCAGTAGCGACAGACCGATTGTGACCTTAGCTTGAGTTTTCGCGACATCTGGTGGCCGCTGGACAAAGCATAAGCATATTTCGAGCTCATTGAATTTCGGTTGATAGAACAAATAATTATGATCGTGCTCGCTTTCCATGACGCGACCGCCGGTTCGATTCCCGGTCGATGCAAGGTTATAGTGTACATTTTCCTTGCAATGTTCCATTATCTGTTGCAATGTGACGATGAGAAAGCTCACTTCTCAGGTTGAGAAGACCAGAATACGGCTTAGGAATGTCTGTGTGCAAACACACGTGCCCCTTAACCTATGACCCACAAGGCCGAGAGGTCACTGGAAGGCTTTGGCTCCTTACGGAGCTGTTGTGCCAAAAAACAAACATTTACTTTCTTGATTCTATCAAACGTTCTCTGCAGTTTTTTTTCACTGGGTAGACATAACTATCTTGTCTGTCCTTCAGTACTGTCACAAAATAAACAAACGAGCATCCGAGTATTTCGGCGATACAAAAGCGAAGTGACACACCTCAAAAACAGATAATTTTTGAGTTGAGAGTAAGTGAAAAAGGATGTTTAGAAAATGTAAATAAAATATAATTTTTCTTGATGATAATTCTTGTCATCCGGTAGCGAGTGACCGCTTTACAAGGCAGCCTACGGAGTACTTTGTCTTTGGCGGCAAAATAAATAACTCTGCACGGAGTAAAACCAACCTGCAGAATGCCAATTTTTAACATGTCGCTTTTCTCACCCAGTGACAAAGACAACAATCCAAACAAAGAATGAAAAAAATGTAATATTTGGAGCACTTATCTTGAAATGTTAGATGACTTAATGGTAATTTCTTTGTGACTATAATTGAGAAAGTATGGGAGCCTTCTAACACGACTATTTCATTGCAAAATCCTTTGACTGTTACACCGTTCTTCACAGTTGTAATCGTTAAATCACAATTCGTGTGTGGCATAAGCTTCTCGGTTTTGTCAGTCGATGCCTCCCATCTTCTCATAAAAAAAAGAAGAAAAAAAAGCAGCCTCGCTTTCAACGGCGGCGTTCGAAAACATCGAAGCCTCGTCAGTCGCCGATGTTTGTGTGGGAGAGCCTCCAAGAGACGGGAGCGCATTTCAGCTGAACCGACAACCCCCTCTCCCCCTGCCGAACACAAATACTTTCCGCTTTCGCGACCTCCTGTAACCCGCGCAGGATTCAGGTTCGGCGCCGGCCAGAATTCTCAAGGCCACTTACATCTTGCAGTTTGAAACCCTGTCCCCAAGTCCCCACTATTTGCTGTTGATTGATTCGTGAGTGATTCCGGGTGAGTCAGCAGCTAAGGCCATTAGTTTCGTTAGTGAAGTGCATGCTTTTGTCGCGGGAGGTGGCGGTGATCGTTCACCACTGATTGGCATGATCCGGCGCTGATCTACGTCGGCTTGCGAGAATTTTCCCCAACCAGGTATCTCCCACCAGCGGGGCACTGCCCCCAACCGGGGCAAGATCTAATCTCCCGACCGGTCTCCCGGCATGTGTGGTAGTGTGGGGCAACTGTGTGTGTTCGCACGGTCCGCGCCGCCTTTCCTTCCTTTCTTGTCATTTACTTACACACAGTTACCCTTACTTGCACAACGGTACGACACCCGGGAGAACAGACGTTTACAGCTTGTCCCAGCTGGGGCGATGCCTTGCTGGTGGGAGGTACCTGGTTGGGCAAAAATTCCGCAAGGCGACTTTTAGATCGGCGCGGAATTCACCATCCATCGAGGGAGACCACCGCCACCTCGTGAGGAAAAGCATTCAGTACACTAGGCATGTAGAGGTTGCGGGAAAGGTAACATGGTTGCTTGAGCTCGTGGGCACTGCGTCCAGAGAAATTGGCTCGAGGTTTAAAATTGATGGTTGTGCAAATTGCTTCAGAGTAGCGTCATTGAATTCCGAGCCCATGCCAGTCTTTGAGAGAATAAATATTGTCATAAATTTAGGAATATTAATTCCCATTTTGTGTTTAAACCATAGAAATTTTCTATTAAAATTAAACTACACATCAGTCAGATTTCAAATTTTCAGATGTGAGTAAAATTAAGTATTTGGAATCAAAATATAGAGATTTAGTAAACATGTTAACTTAAGAGTGATATATTAGCATTTTCTATGTTCAGGTTAGAAGGTTCAACTGGCAAAGAATTCTGGCTTTGAAGTACTGCCCGTCCGTATGCAAGGATTGTTAACTTATAGAGATTTTTATTTTATTTCACATTACTGTTAAATGGAATAAATAACTGAATGATTTTATAACATAACACAAAACAAAAACAAGGAAAAAATTCGCCAAATAATCTCTGCCTCTTGGCAAAAATTGTTATAAAGAAATAATTTTTTAAAAAGAAAACTTGAAATAGTAATACAAAAAGTAAAGAGTATACACGTAATTTCAATATCGTTTGTTTGATAGAACAAATTTCGCAAACATATTTTCGTATGAAATTATTCATTTCTCGCCGCGCGTCGCTTCATATTGCGCGTGTACACCTCTTTCTGGATTTGGAGGGAAAGTGACGGCTGAGTCAGGGGAAGTTGCCTGTGGTCGTAGGAGCGCCGGGCGTCCAAGGCGGGCAAGTAGCTCATGTGGGCGCGTTTGGACGTGCCTGCAGAACACCAACGGGACTAATGAACTTTAGCAGTTGACGCGCCCGAAAACACGAAATAATCAATCAATCAATCAATCAATCATAGCCGCTTGCAACAGCCGTCATATACGAGTAATTTAAAGATAATCCTGTTGATTTTGTTATATATGAAAGTGACATAAGAGACTTGTGCTTGAGAGCGCCGACCTCTCTCTGGCATTTGTCCGAATTACCAGATGGGCAGAGCGGCCATGCCAACAGCATATGCCTTGCGAAGTTGTGTTTACTACGTGCCACATCCGAAGACATAACTATGTAACTGCGTCAGTCACAAATTTGATTTTCTTATGTAAAAGTGTAACCGTGATACTTCTGTAGTTGACTGTTGAACACGAATGTCTTTGCTTTGGCAGGATTTTGTTTCTCTTTTACTTATTTGTCCCTTTCTTTGTTTAGCTCACTTGCTTCCTTTTATTTCCCCCCTTCTCTCTCTCTCTCTCTCTCTCTCTCTCTCTCTCTCTCTCTCTCTCTATCTATCTATCTATCTATCTATCTATCTATCTATCTAACTCTCTCTCTCTAGTTCTTTCTTACAATTTTCTTCCTCCCTTTTTCTTTCGTTCACTATTTTCCATTATCTCTTTACTTCTCTCGAGCTTGTTCTCTTGCTAGCTAGCTCATTCTCTTCACTCGCTCTCTTTAATTCGAAATGCATTCTCTTAACTAAAATATCGTATTTTGTTTACGTTTTACGCGTTATTTAATGTGGAATAGATCATTCTGTGGGACGTTGATAGCTATTCACTGAACGACTTCTCTTGATTGTTTGTGCAGCTTTGAATAGCTAAGAGTTTGTAAAGCATTTAAATGCTTTAAATGCTTTACAAACGTAAATGCTTTACAAATTTAAATGCTTTACAAACTCTTAGCTAAGAAAGTTTGTCTTATTTTTCAAAATGTGTAAGGTTTTTGAATAATTGATATTTGGTGGAAAAAGAAGTAAATATGTTCTCCAACGTTATGTTCTGACTCCTTAGTGTTCCGTCATTTAAGAAATGGACATAAACATGCACAACCCAAAATAAGAAAGCCTCAACTACATTTCTTGGTCCATTTTTTTACTGGAGTTTTTTATATTTATATATGACATTTTACACGTAAATGAATAAAATGTACTCCAATGAGAATAAAATTAAAACTTTAATGTCCTCTATATTACTAATTTCTCTTGCGCGTAGAAATTGAAAGAAAACTATACAGCCATCAGAGAGATGTCTGTAGTTTTGTTAGATACACAGTAATTGGAACAAAAATTCAAAAACAAAGAAAGTTTAGATTTTAACTGAAATATACAAATATTTTATTGTGCAATTATTCCTAGTCTCATCCTTCCCATACCGACTGAATTCTCCTACTAAGGGTAATGCTTCTTACGAAACATCTGTGTGAAGCGAAAACAATTCAGCAAGGCTCCAAGGAAGAGGCTGCTCATCATTAAATTTTTGTTGTTTCCGTGTTATGGTATGGATTATTTTATTTGTTATTCTTGACTAGCGTGGGTACTACCATTTGTAAAATGTTCTTTTTTAGTATACCAGCATTATAAACGACCTTTTCTCTTGCAAGAAATCGTTCATAAAAGGGTACATATTTTACGGCATATATTATAATTTTACGGTACGAATGTATGCGTCATCACACATTCAGTCAATCGCAGCGAGAAAATTGTAGAGGAGGTGGCGGTGAACGGAACAGCCGACCACAGTTTTTTCGCAAAGAGGTAAAATATCAGAAACCTCGCAAGAAAGTTTTTTCGCGCAGAAAGTTTGATTATCTTATAAATATATACTGTTTTTATTAAAAAAGCGTTTGGAACTCGTTTACAATGTTGCTTTATTGCATTCGTACAAATTTGACAACTCGCTCTTAATGTCGCTCGTTTTCAAAAAGTACTCGTGCAATAAAGCTTGACATTATAAACTAATTGCATAAACTATTTCTTCAGCAGCATTGTAGCAGGAAAGACGGAAATGTCCTGCTGTTGCCTTTCCACATCTTTGCACAAGTTTAAATAATAGTCAGTTTCTCGACGGCTTTCTTAAAGGTGAAGCGCCTTTGGGATGAATCATCGTCGATCTACATTCCGCCCGTGGATCAGCGTGGAAGTAGGTCTATTGCCGAGGTATTTAAAACCCAGGAATTTCGCCCGCGTCACTGCCCCACATGTTAAGAGGGCGGCGTTACATAATTCCACGATTTGTGGCAGGCAGCTTCGGCTCTTGAGAGTGTCCTGCCCGATTACTTTTCAGGAATATACTGCTTATCCACGTCGTTAAACGACGCAAATATGTAGGGACGGATCGAACGGGTCAGGAACATGACTTGTGTTAAGGCGGAAATTCCATTATAACATATCAACTTTTAGTTTTGAGTATATTGTGAAGTTCTGCCAATATTTTGTTTCTGTTTGAAAAATAAATGTACTGCTGAGAGTGTAAGTGATTCAATAGAACGAATGTAACTTGGTGTTTAAATGATACGGTGTTTAATATCGGTTTCAAAAGTCTTTTGATCTTAAAGTGTTTGAACTTAAAATATTTTTTTAAATATTGAAGATGTTTTTAACTGATACTTACGTTGCCTAAGAAATATTTTTCTCAAAATATAACACAATATCCAGAAAGTAGTGTTGATTCATCAAGATAATTTTGTTTTCTGTAACGGATTGACCCGTTCCTTGAAAATTCAATTTACTTGACATATATACAGTGTGCTTATTTTAAGTGAAAGAAAACATACATCAGCGAGATCAGCGTAATGAGGTTATCAGATGTTTCTTATGTCATTCTTTGTATAAACGGCCAAAACGATTTGGACCATCGTCAATTTTCCCCAAAATATCATCTTTGTGTAAAGATAAAATCAATTATTTCGATATAGCATACAGTTAGACATGTTAAATAATGATTTCCCTGTTTGTGAATTTTTTACCGCTTTTAACATTTCCTAGATGTATGAAAAAAAAAACAAAATTTAAGGCTCTTCTACGTGCTTCTACAAATGGATTAAAAGTCCTCTATCTTTCGAGGTTAGGGGATTTTGAGACGACACGTTAAAGCTCCCGCTTTCTTTTCGCTTGCACACAACTCCAAAATTGTGCAAAGAAGAAAAAACGTTACTTTACTCAAAATGAATGTTGACAATATTATTAAATTGTTTTAATAGAAGTGGACGGAAAACAAATGAGCGTGAGAATTTTCAGGCGCGATCGACTGTGATCTAGTGAAGTGGCACGCGATCTACCGGGGGCAGTCTGACCCCTCCCCCGCAATTCTTGCATTTCAGCAGCGCTGCTTTAAAGGAAAGTCTGGTGCGGATGTGTGAATATGAATCTATCGGGCATTTTGGGAGATGAGTCCTGAATAAAAGTGAGACAAAAATGGTTCTAGAGTATTAATTCGGAAATGCCCAGGCGACTCATTTTCAGGTACGAAAATGTTCTCCCACAACTGTCAGCAGAGTTTGTGTCTCGGAATAGTTGTTATTCTTTTGTGAGTATTGCTCTTATAAGTACAGGCTGTGATGGAATTAGAACGACTCAAAAACTTTCTGTGGGTATTGTTCCTATATTTGGTAAACTGTAGAAGATCTTAAGATCTTCGCATCATAAGATCAGATAATAAACTGACTCTCAATAATATTAAGACGAAAACACTCTTTTGTTTTTTACGGAATGTTCTTATCTTTGTTAGTAAACACTGAGTGGTTAAATCCAGACATTGAAATATCTCGAGAAAATCGCAATAAATTGTAATAAAAAGTTAATTCTCGTATTATCAAGAAGAAATTTGAAAATGACGAGTTGAAATCAACATATATATTTTTTTTTGTTAGTGTTATGATATAGAGAAGATAGGGTATTGTAATACGACGGTCAAATCAAACCGGCTACACCACTCACGTGATGGGGTTGACGAAAACGATATAAGAGTAAATACGAATTTGGGGGGGAAATAGATTAAAATGGCTTGAAACTCATTAGCCTGATGTAGAGAAAAGAACAGAACCTGCTAGGTGTCTCAGGGCATCAGTTGAAGTCACCGCAGCGCCCCCGGAAGGTCGAACCTCGACGTTGGTGGAAGGATTTTTGACCCTAAGCTGGATAGCTATGTCGAGTTCAGACGTTGCCTGGAGGAGATTTCTAGCGTCCGACTGCTCTGATCGGTGTTTTCCGAGGTTTTTGCGACCAATACCAGGCGAATGTCGGAGAAGTAAGAGCGTAGGTTTCCGCGGCCGGAGTCAGTATTTACTAGTCTGTCCGGGTGACGCCGCGTCCATGGCGAACCATTCAGCGACCTTCCTCAGGGCAAAGGATGAGTAGCATTACACCCTGAGGAAGATCGCAGATTAGCGACGGCACCTTCGCCATGGACGCGGCGTCACCCGGACAGCCTAGTAAATACAGTCGGAGAAGTACTCTAACAAACGGGCCATGGACCGTGCGCGATGTTTCCTTCCTCTTCCTCTTCCTTGTCCTGTCCTCATCCCTTACTTACACACACACACGCACACACTTACATGTATTACACTGCTACTGGTGGCACGAGACCAGTCGCGGGCACACAGCTTGTCCCAGCTGGGGCGATGGCCCCAAGTGGGAGATTCTATCTGGTTGGGGTTAGCCCGGAAGTCGACGGGTAGATCGGCGCTGGATCTCGCCAGCCAGCAGAGGAAGATCACCTCCCGCGGTGAAATATGTACCACACGTATGGGAATATGTATTAGAAGTGGAGGCGCCCGGAGTCGCTATTCAATCAATCGACCGCGGTTTAGAGATGGCAGAGGCTTTTTGCTAAGTCAATCAATTCCTCGCCGTGTAACTGGCGGCAAGCGGTAATTTCAGAACTTTTTAAAGCTTTCAGGTATATTAAGACGTAATGGTCAACAGGTATCTTCTCCTTGTAATTAGTATTTAAGCGATTGTGCATTGTGTGCTTTTACGCCTTATGCATATACAACTGCAAACATTGTGTAACTCCTAATCTAGCGTGTTCAGTTTTAAAATATTTGGTGTCATCGTTGTTAGCGGTCACCACAACTCGTGGTTTAAATTTGGAGCGGGTCTGGACCCCTCTATGCTGGTTCATTTTTTCTTCGTTCTTCCACCAATTGACCTACTGGTTAGTAATTGCACAGTTTTATAATTTCAGAAGCCCTTACTTTACCCTTACATTTTCTTTAAGGTTGTTTTGGAGAGTGGCCATTTCATTTATTTACAGATTGTTTGGTTTTCGACGTAAGCTTTAGTTTCTACTGCGTTGGGGCAAATAACTGGTTCATAAATTCTAACATTCTTGTTAACATTTAGAAACGTATTTCTCCAAATATCATTTAAGCAATCTGATATTTTTGCTGTTTATTGATTTGATGTGTTTCGGAAAATAATTTTGCCATAGCTGACAACTTTTATTTCTAGATAAGTAAATTTTATAATTTGTCTTTCTACACTTCCTTGTAATTTCAACCTGTATCGCACTGATTCTTTCGTGATGATTAAACATTTACTTTTCGAGTTGATATTTGTCATATTAAATTCGTTAATAATTCGTTTAAACACTTAATTAAAAAATAAATCTGCTGGTATAGTCTTCATAAATTATTCTCATTACATATCATTAGAACAATTTTTTAGCTTAACATGAAATATTTTTCCCTACTACTCATCCTATGCCCTGGGAATTAATTTTACATTATTTTTAATATCATTTAATTTTAATTAACATTTAATTGACATTTTAAAAAAACATTGTGAAGAAACAGCCTTGGAGTATCTTATCGAATTCCTTTTCTTAGAAGTGAAGTGTCCATTCATCCATACCCATGAGCCCAACTTCATACCAATAGTTCAGTTCCTAATCACTGGCCTTGGTCCATCGCCTCAAGACGTCTCGTAGTGCTCTGCCACGCCGCTAGATGGCTGGCGCTGCGCTTTCTATGTACGTTACGCATTGGGCTGAACAGGACTGAAATATGCGAAATGGCGCGCGGAGGAAAACAAAGTTAAACCTACCACCTGGACCTGAAGTTGAACCTGATACCACCCGCCAGGTTTCCTAGGTTCTGGCGAAACTCACGTCAATAGCTTAAAGATGAAGGCAGTGTGGAGTCGGGAAGGGGGCCCCAAGCCGCTCGAAGTAGTTCGGGTGGCCCCCAGTTGGGCATTCGTGGTGTAAGTGGCCGGATATTCTGGGCAAAGATGAAGGACTTATTCTCGGCGCATGTGATTGGCGTATTGGTTTGACTCCGATACTAGCCCAGAATGCTAGTAGCACTGAGCTAATAGGGCGGCCCCAATCCGTGCATTGAATGGGGAGGTTGCCGTGAGGGCTAACTGCGTTCCGGCGGGATCCGGATACCAGCCTGCTAGCGTACTTGTTCGTCGGCGGGGGTGGGTGGGGTGTGTGTGCTGATAAAGGCGAAAAGCCATAGGTGCGTAACAGGGGGTCTTGTGCCCCTTGGTAGAAAAAGGCTTTGTGTAAAGTAATAGCCCACGCAGGGGCCTTATCACTTCAGAATATGTGAGTGTTTGGGGGATAAATGAGGGGTTATGGTCAAGAGCAAGGTAACCTACAGTTTATAAATGACGAGAAAAGATATGAAGAGTCCCTCGAAAATCTCTGGTAATATTTTTGATCATGATTCTAAACAGGTGATCACAGTGGTGGTTTAACATTGGCTTCCACTGAATGGTCTATGGTACGATCGTGAGGGGTGAATGATGAAATAAATGATGAATTAAATACGTAATATTGTTTCCGGGAACAACCTCCTGTGTGTAGTGCGTGTTTTTATGAGAGGGGCGAGGTTATTACGTTGCTCTTTAATGAGATCCGGCGTCAATCTACAGGGGGGCGTGTGGGTTTTCCCCATCCAGTTATTTCCCCTAGAGGGGCACCGCTTCAGCTACGACAAGCTCTAAACTCCCGATTGGTCTCTCGTCATACGTGTTAAGTGTAGTGCGTGTAAGTGTGTGTAAGTAAGAGATGAGGATAGGACAAGGAAGAGAAATGAAAGATCCATGCACGCGGTCCGTGACCCGTTTGGTAAGGTACTGCTCCGGCATTCGCCTGGTGTTGATCGGAGAAACCACGGAAAACTACCGATGAGAGGAGCCGGTCGTTAGAATTCTCCTCCAGACGCGGAACTCGATCTAACTAATTAGCTGGTGTAGAAACTTGTACCACCGTCGGGACTAGAACCAAGGACCTCCCAGCCACACGCACCGCAAAGAGTTTCAGTGCATTGCTGCCCTGAGCCACCTCTCCCGAAACGAAGGCGGAGGCGTGCGGGCGAATGCTCGGCCAAGGCAGCGTGCGCCGCGGCCTGCGAATAGCCCTGGGGGCGGGGGCAAGTGCGCCCGCCGGTGACGGGGTTCGAAGCCCGTGAGTCAGCGCGTGAGTAGTACGCTCGGGGCGGAAATAACTCCCGATGGCCGCCCGCGCCGCCCGCGCCGCCCGCGCCGCCCGCGCCGCCCGCGCCGCCCGCCCGCCGCCGCCGCCGCCGCCGCTGGCGGGCACAAAGCAGCGGCAGCACCCGCGGCGCCGCCCCCTGCCAGGAGGAATTCCTGGGCGGCGGCTGCGGCCTCTCAATCAGACGCGCGTTACAGTCGCACTCCTTGGGGCCTTTCAGAGGCCCCAGGAGTTATATGAATTATAATTCTGTCTATAATGTGAATCTGCTTAATGAAGGTGTAATGCATATGTGTGTGTAATGTAGATAAATTACAGGTGTGTGATGTAGGTGTACTGCATGTGTGTGTAATATAAAGTACATTTGTGTGATGTAGGTGATGACACCTACCTGTGTGTGTGTGTAATGTAGGTGAAATGCAAGTGTGTGTGTAAAGTAGGTGTAATGCATATGTGTGAGTATTGAAGGTGTAATGTGTGTGTGTAATGTAAGTGTAATGTACAGGTGTGTATTTATAGCGCGTGTATTCTGTGCATATATATTGTTGTGTATATATGTGTGTAATGTGTGTATTTGTACACATAGTATTATATGAATAAGAAGAATGTGAATGTGAGTTATGTACATTTGTAATATTTGTAATGTGTAACGTATGTGTGTCTAATGTAAGTGCATATGTGCACTGTGTATGTGTGTATGTAATAAGTGTGTGTGATGACCACCGTATCATTGCTGAGCGAAATCGTAAGAGGCGGTTTAAGAATTTCTGTTTTCTTCTGCCTTAGACAGGTGACCACAACGATTTCCACTGGATGAACAATAGTAATAATCATTGATCATAGTGCTAGGCAATGATTACGATAATAAGGATAATATATTGTACATAATTCTAACGATTGTGTATACGATACTGTTTTGCTGAATGTTGTAATGGTAACAGAAAGCCAACCACCATAATACATAAAAGGACTAAAATTAATATTTGTTTTAATGATTTCGATTTATTTTGTTTTCACAAGTTTTTGCATCATAATCGAATTAATCGATCTCTAAAACCCAATGTATACATTTCATGATGTGATATTTAACTCTACACTTAGTGTTTCAATTGTTGTCTCCTAACCTCCGATCTGTCCGTCTGTGCTCTGGGTCGTTGAGTGCAGTGCTGCGGTTCATTGCTTTGGTTCGGCTAGTGCCTTGCATTCCTTCTTTCGTTCCACGCTTCTTATGGCGATGTAAAATGGCGATCTATCGAAGCTCTTGGCAACAAAGATTGGCCGACAAAACAATGGCCCCAATGACCGAACCCGATTTAACAAATAGACTAAATGGAATTCAGGATCTCACGGGTCATTAGTTAAACCTGCTTTTTGCTATGAAATCGAACTGTAGTGAAGGGAGGTCATTTATTTGATTGATATTATCGTGTCACACTTTCATTAAACATATACTTCTATATGTGAGAGAGATTATATGTACAAATTTTCTTTTAACAATACTGAAGATTATTGTAGAAACCCTTAAGCCAAAAAGACTTAAAATTCGTAGATTCGTAAAAAATATATTTTTATTAATATTTATATTTCACATGCAAAATAGTGATTTTTTCATGTGATATGTTTTTTAAGTTAAGATTCAAAAGAAAATGAATTTCAATGATTTGAATGATAATTAAACAATTTAAATAATTTGGTTGGTTCACCTCAACTTTTGAAGTGTTTCCTATGTTAGTTTGTTAATGCAAAAACTCTTAAGTGTTCAATGAAATTTAGTGCAAACTTCACGTATATATCTTTCTTCACATTTATTGATACATATATTATTCTTTATAATGTGCAACATAATATCATTTCCATGATTTTCCAGATGAGAAAATCCCCTCTTGCTTTCTCCAATTCAAATAAATCACGGAACAAACAAATGCATTGAATTTCTAGTAGGACCATTGACGACGAATCAGATTCTAATACTCAGCGCCGTATTTTAATATGTGGGAACATTTTCTACAGAGCCGTTTTGTAGTCATCGTTTCAAATTAGATCCGTGGCGTCATGCTTCTCTGGCACTCTCGTGCATCCGGCCGGTGGTCCGCTTTGCGAGGTTTTCTACTATCTAATGATCAAAGTAAAACCGGTTGACGTACTCGTGTCTTCTTATGTTTTCAAAACAAAGACTCCTTTGTAATCTATTTTCTATGTTTCTTCAACAAATTATCAACTTTTGTTTAGTAGTTTTAGGTATCGTTATTGAGTTTTATTGTCTTCCTTTACACGTGAAACCTGTCTTAAGCGGTCACTAATGGCTCCGGCAAAAAGTGGCCGTTTATTGAGGTAACTGTTTAATCAAGGTTATGAGGTTATCAGAGTCTAGCTATAAACTATGGTGGTGCTATAAACTAGAAATGTTTTCGGTAAAACCATTGTAAAACCATTGTAACTACCTTAAACAACAAAAGATAACTTGCAACTGGCAAATCTATCTCATTGATTTTACCCACTTTTTCAAAAGAAAATGGTTTTTTAGATTGCATAAGTTTCAAAACTTCACAGAAATGCGCATGGTTTTTTGTAATTTTAAAGATGTCAGCACTTTTTCTAGCTGAAACCTTTCTCGTTTTTATGTTCATATTCCCTATGTCCCTATTGACATATTCGGCATATGTCAAGTATCCTAACTTCGAAAAACGCACTTTCTTTTTCCAACAAACCGCACTTACGAGCAAACTAACTTCAAAATGTAATTCTGGGAGCAGGAATGTCCCACGCCATAGTTTGCGTGTGACCATCGGATCGGTTTCGCACACGTGGTCGTGCACAGAACAGTTTGGCGCTTAGTAGAATGTCAACAAGATTCCACATAAGGGTAGAAAAGGTTAACGTACGAGTACTTCAAGAGAAAGCTCCAGTATAAGCAAAGCGTACGCCTTGTTAATTTATAGACATTTATTAAAATCCTCTGCTTTGAACTAAAATTATGTATAATTAAACCATTTGCCCAAAGCGACTCAATGTCATTGTTTGAAGTAATCTGAAAAACCGTTTCCTCGGAGGAAGGTATTGTGGGCGCAATTTTTACAATTGCAAATAAAACACATGTCTTACGAAAAAATCAATCGGTTTCACAGAAAGTGGCCGTTAATTGAGGTGGCCATTTGAGTGACATTTGATTTAACGAGTGTGTAACAGGAGCGCATCTTGTAATATGATAAAAAATAACATCGAACTATCGCCATCCGCTAGCAAGTATGAAATATTTCCAAAATTGGCAAGATGAAGTTTCTACGTTGCGTATCTCTCTTTCAGAGTTTGAAGATTTTTTTGTCGGTGGCACGTTCACATTTGGCACCGAAGTGCCAGGTGTCAAACGCCAGTCAGTAAGTGCCTGCTTTCAATCAGTCGTCGCCCTCGCCGCTGCCTCTGCTATCACCGTATTACCACCCCCTTTGCTCCCACTCTTTCGTAGCCTCTTCTTTCCTTGTCACCATCCCCACACCCTCTCCACCTCCGCCTCAAGCCCACTCCAAACCCTAATCCAATCCAAATCTCGCCCTCGCCCCCATCTCAGCCCCCACCCCATCCCCCAACCTATCCTCCGACCTACCCCCCACCCAATCCCCGCCACCCACCCACCCACCCACCCACCCACCCATCCCCGTCCCGTCCCTCTACCCCGCCCCAACCCCTGACTTGTGTGGTAATATAGTAGATATGTGTGTGTGTGTGTATGTAAATAAGGGGGAGGATAAGACAAGGAAGAGGAAGGAAGGATCGCGAGCGGTTGTGATCCGTTGCCGCTAGAATTCGTCTCCAGACAGCGGGTGAATTCGATCTCTCTACTTGTCAAAAATCCTGCTACCGTGAGGACTCGAACCCTTGAGCTCAGAGGCACTGCACTGACATCAGTTGATGCCCTGAGCAACCTCAGCCGTCAAAGAATCGCGAACGGGCTATACCTTGCCGGTGGCCGCGTGCTCGTTGCGGAGGCCTTGGCCATGGTGCAGGGGGAGGGGAGGGGAAGGGCGAGAGCCGGCTCCTGGCGGTGGTGCGCTCTAGCGGGTGAACGCGGAGGCTCCTCTCGCCGCCTCCGGCCCGCGTCCCGCCCCACCCTCCGCGCCGCACCGCGCCGCGCCGCGGTGGCCTCCGGGATAATTTTATTTGCCGAATGCGTCTGGCGCGAAGCAACGACATTTTAGGTGTCGCAGCGTCGCGCGGCGGGGAGGGTCGCAGGGGGAGGGGGAGGGGAGACCTGCGCGCTGCGCCATTTGCACGAGGCGCGTGCGGCACGCCGCCGTTGGACCCTCGCCACCTTGGCGCCGCCCCCGGCCGCCCCCCTCCCCCACCCCCGCCCCGCGCCCGTTCATTGAGGCGCGCGCCACCGCCGCCAAACATGCACCGAGAGCAAGCACGCATCCGCCTCCTCGCCTATTGTTCGGCCGCTTCAGCGTTTTTTCGAAATTTGCCATCTAGGTATGTAAATAACTTGCAGGATGCTCAGATCGGCTTTGGTGGCTCAGGCATCAAATGTTACAGCGGTGCCTGTTACCGGGATGTCTTAGGGCTTGAGACGCGACCGTTGTAGGATTTTCGACACGTAGATAGATCGAATTCAATTGCTGTTTGGAGGAGAATTCTAGCGACCGGCTGCTCTGGTCGGTAGGTTTCCGTGGTTTCTCCGATGAACACCAGGCCTAAGTTGGAGAAATGCCCCAACGAACGGGCCACGGACCGCGCGCAATCTTTTCTTCCTCTTGCTTGATCTTCCCTCACTCCTTACTTACACACCCACTTACACTACAATATCACACAGGTCTGGAAGTTAGAGCTTGTCCCGGCTGGGGTGGTGTTAGTGGAAGATACTTAGTTGGGGAAAATCCCCGAAAGTCGAAGTAACTCGGGATTGGATCTCCTCATCTAGCGGACGAAAACCACCGCCACCTCCTGCGATGAAGCATGGACTACACTTACGGAACCAATGACCTTGACAGTTGACGCACCCGAATCAATTAACCAATCGTAAAAAATACAAAACAATGAAACAGTTTCGGTTTTGACTGAAAAATGAAAATACTTCGTTGTGTATTTTCACCTATTCTCACACTGTGTGTACTTACTGAATTCTTATATTCACTGAGTGAGTGTTTACGACACTGCCGAGAAAGCTGCAACTTGACATTAAATATTGGCTGCTCTCCTGTTGCTCTTGGAACGGCAACCTTTTACTTTCTTGCTATGTGAAGAACTTGCGCTGAACTACATTACTGTTATTGCAGTGTTCGTGAAGACTGTTTTCATTAAATTTTTAATATATTGCACTATTATTTGAGAGTATTTTATTTTTTATTGAGCAGTGAGGGTGCGCCTTCTCAACAACGACAGCAACAACAACAACAACAACAACAACAACAACAACACCAACACCATTGTCTGGTTTTGATAAGAGACATTTTTACTGTCGATTGCCACTAGTAGGTATTAACGTCATTACGCTGATATCAGTGAATGTAGACACAGTTGAGATTTTTAACATGGTAATAGTCAAGATATAAACATCCGAGACTGTTGTTTAGGTTATTGTTCGTTTGTCTTTCAATACTTTTCGCAATTCTGTATTCTTATAAGAACAACTCGTATAAAAACAAATTTAGGGGTGCTAAAACAGAACGTGCTTTCTTGCCCATATGTTCTCGCAAAATTACGCAAAAAGTACTCACATTTTTGAAAAACTGTACATGACCTTATTTCACAATATATCTACCAGAAATAGCTTTCATGAAGGGAAAAATCTGCCACCGGATACAGTAAACGTAATCTAGATTTCTAACTTTCGTTTCTTTTAGGAGAGTTCATACGTTACGTACTCAAACTGAATTATTTTCTCCGAAACCTATTTAATCCTTCTAAGGTACCTAGAATCATTTTGAACCTTACCATCTTTTGCTAGTATTTTTCTGAACTATTGCATTGTAACTTCAATCTTCTAGACAGGTTTTCGCTCAATTATCAAACAGATCCCACACCATTTTCATACATTTTACAAATTTCGATAGAAAGTTATTATTTTTCGGCAAATGGGCCCGGAATTACGTAAGGAATTGCCTGTATTATTTTCCCATTCTCATATGAAACATCTTGTCTGAAATGTGATAAATGTTTCAATACCGTGAGAATTTGATTTTCCTCTCGACAGCAATTTTTTCCTTTCGCAAACTCTTATAAATATTATGAAGCATTCATTCAAACTTCCAGTTCTCAGTAAAGCTTCGGATCCAAGTAGACCCCAGAAATAGAACATTTCCCCCCTCCCTTCCAAAATGGTACAAGCGTTAAATCTGTGACGCTTAAAAAAATTAAGCGTTGCCGGAAAAAACGGCGTTGTATTCAAGTGTGAAAAAAAGAAAAGAAATTGGATTTTCGTAGGCGCTCACACAAATTCCGAGGTTGCGATACCTTTGAATAAATAAATGTGAGTATGCAAGTGTACAAATACCTTAAGACGTGCATATTTAGTCTTTAACATTCACCATGAGATAAATATAAGTGCCAACTTTCACGATTTAAGCTTCAGTGGTTTTTGGTTTCTGTTGACATCTCACTTTGTCAGCCAATCTGTCAGTCTTTTATCTTGCAACAATAAATTGTAATAGAAATACAATACAATAATACAATAAATACAATATAATAATACATTAATGACTATTGTGAAAATTATGTCATTCAGGAAAAATGATTAAATTTTTAGTTACAATTGATAAATTTTGAAAGTTCCATTTCAGAGTAAAGAGCCAGTAAGTTGTTGATCTCTGTGATATAAATGATGACAGAAAAGTAGACCAGAATGGATTCCAGAAAACGTTTTTTAACTAAGAATTTACGCAGCTGCAAACTCTTTAGGCGATAATTTCCGTGTGAAACCGTCGTTTACGTCTGGCTCTATTCATAGCCAATAGAAGTGAGGGAAAGGGTACAGCAGCATCATGTTGTTTATAAACATTTCTTGGCCACATGGGCCTCCTCTCGCGGAAGACCTCTGTTGCGTTGCTTACTTACAGATTCCTGACGCAAAATGAACAAACCATTGATTTATTTTTTGAAAATTACATTTGTAATTTTTGAAGACCTCCTCCTAAGTTCAGAATTTTAAACCAGATAATCAGGAGATTTTCTAATTAGACCATGTCATTTACATTCCGTATTCTTTTGTTTTACATTAGTCGAAAATGAAAATAGTTGACAGTGTTGATGCCCAAAGTTATGTTTGCATTCAATGTAATCTGTTTTGTAGATTCTAATGCTTTTTGCTGGTAATGACTAGGGGGCGAGTTTTGATGACCTAAAATAATGCCAAAAATGATCAATAAAATGCTCTTAAAATGCTTTAAAATTGCCTTAAAAACAAAGAAAGACGACGTAAAAATGATGATCAAAACCACTTCAGATGAAAAAATCACGCATTTGGGTTAGTTACTGATGTAATCGAGTCTTCTTCCTTTTGTTCAAGTGAACTGAACTTCGAAATTTTGGCTTGGACAGTTCTTTAAAAGAAAATATCTGTCTTTTGTTTATCGCGAAATCGGTTGTACCGACTATGGCGCCGATAGGTGTCACAGGAATCTTATGGATTATATAGTACTCGCAAGGGTTGACATTACAATATACGAAATCGAATAGGCTTTTCAGGAATTCTATGGTGAACATTTGTTACACCTCGTAAATATTGTTTGAAGCATGTGATATTAAAATGGATGAAATCGACAAAAAAGCATTAAAAATAACGTAAAATGTAACAATTGACTTATTAGTAGAAATCGACGAAAAATACAAAAAAATGACAAAAATGGGTAATTTCGTTTTGTGATAACAAAATTAATTTCTCTTGAACGGCATTGTTATAAAGTAAAAATAAAAAAAGTGAAATTTCATTAAAATCCGTCCCCTAGCGACAGTTCCTTCTTTGCTTCAGTATCGATAAAAATATCAGTTTTATGAAAACAAATGTATTTTTTATGAAAACCTTTCGCGAATACACTAAATTCCAGTCTTTAAAGTGCCACTTCTTTGCACAATTCAACTCTGGTGATTTTTTTGATGAAAGTACGCCTTCACTATACTTGTCTATTCGAAAAAAATATGAACAAAATTAAATATATACAGATAGTCAGGGAGGCGCATGAGCCTAGATATGCTAGTGCAATCGAGGCGTCGAGTTGACGCCCTCCTAAGTCAGAGATCCTGATCTTACATCCACTAGGGTTGCAAAGTGTCTCCAAGATATCCTGTGGCAAAAAAGAATCTTTAACGATTTGTCCCACGACTATCGTCCGACAGGAAGAACAATTTGCGAGGGTTGTGTTTCACATAATGCATTCGTTTTGTGCTCTTGCCAGTTTCCACACGTAGACGATGAATAAAACGGAGAGAGTTTTCTGCGATGGTTAAATTCTTAAATCTAATTTATAATATACTTTCCAGTTTAAATAGTTAAAACCCCGTAATAAATTTGACAACCGCTGTTGGAGCTCCCATTTGATCCTGCGTTTGAGCCTTCGAGAACTAAGACACTGCAGAGTGAATTTTCTGTTGAAACATTTTTATGTTGTGTGCCAGCTCCGCACATAGTTTGCCAACGATTCATTTGCATTGTATAATAAATTACAGTCTGTGTGAAAACAAAACGGGAAGATACCAGAAGAGAGCGCACGAAATGTAAAATTAAGAAGATCAGAGCACGAATGAAAGATCAGACGCAGGGCTCGGGAGGACCCAATGGCGTAATTCAGGGTTATATTTTCGTATCCGTGTCGCGTGATCTTGGTTGTCAGTAGGCGACCGCGGTGGTGCTGGAGTTCGATGAAAGTGGCGAATGCAACTGCTACGGAGCCGATCCGGTGGCCGAGATCCGGACCGAAGGATCGCGGGTTCAAGTCCCGTCTCGGCCATGGTTGTATTGTGTTCGTCCTTTCACCTCCTAGCATCATCAAACCGTGTCAGCTTCACAGTTATCATACCGTTACAAGCAATAGTGGTCGCTTAAGACCTAGAAGTTAATGCGACCTTAAATAACAAAAAGAAAGAAAACTGCTACGGAGCTATCACAAATGCGACGGACGAGAACCAGGATGTTCTAGGGTTGGATTGATTATTTCGTGTTTGTGGAACCATCATCTGATATGGTCAGTGGTTTCGAAAGTGTAATGCATGCCTTTATCACAGGCGATAGCGTTGTTCGTACTCGTACTCTGCTGTATGGCGATATCTGGTGCTGATCTAAGAGTCGGCGTGCGGAATCTCCCAACAGCAGGCACCCCCATGTGGGACAAAATCTATGCTTGCGACTGATTTCCCGACATGGAAGTGGAGGGTGTGGAAGTGGAAGGAACGATCGCGCGCGATCCGTTTGTTACGGGACTTCTCCGGCATTCGCCTGGTGTTGCTCGGAGAAATCACAAAAAACTGTCGGTCAGAGCAGCCAGCTTCTAGAATTCTTCTTTACATCTTTAGAATTCTACTTTCTTTATTAGCTGCTGATTTCGTCGTAGATATTTAGCTAGTGTCGAAAATTCTGCCAACGTCGGTATCAAACAAACCCCAGAACCTCTCGGCTAGAGGCACTGCCGTAACACCTGTTGATGCCATAAGTCACCTCAGCTGGTCTATAAGGTTGAATTGTATATTGTGGCAGCTTTTTTACACAAGTAGCTAGCTACGTTATGTGATGCTACGCGAAAAAACGGCCAATTTTCAGCAGAAATACTCTTATTACAGAGCTCTGGTAACGAAAATATGGATAAATCCAGTTGCTAAATTTGGAAAAAGTCCTCTAACACGTAGAATAGCCAGAATACATTGTTTTGTGGGTCCTTGATACCAAAAAAATTGAATTCGTCCGCATAACGTCCGTGTGGGACCAACTCTAGCGGCTAAACCGTGCAGCCGATTTTTTCCAAAATTGATATTCCCCAATCGATCTGGTTGATTTCGCAGCCCCTGGAATCTGAAACTGATATTTGAATTTTGGGTGTACTTTACATGAAGCCTCTGGGACATTTTGCAAATTTTCAAACAAATGGATCCATAGATTTTGATTAAATTTTGTTGTATGATTTTTGTATGAAAGACATTTAAGAGAATTTTGCAGGTCTAATGTTCGTTAAAAACCCTGTTTTTTCGAAAATTGTTAAAGTCCAACTTTTTTCTAAGTCTTCCTACAACTAAAATAGTAAAGAGACTTTTTTCTCTGAATGAAAATTGTTCCTTAAAGTTAGATTTTGAAATAAGATCATGTACATTTTTTCATAATGTTTTTTGCGTGATTTTGTGTGTAATGTCCACGAGAAAGTATATGCTGTTTTAGCACCACTACTTGAAATTTTAACGCCAAAGCGTAATTTTGTGTAAACCTAGAATTTTCAGTTAAAGATGGAAATTGTGACCACTGTAACGAGTCTCCCCACAGGCTTTGCTTCAGTATGGCTGGATAGTGAAGGACAACCGATGAAGTTGAAGTAGAAGATTGTGTTTAGTTCTTGCAAACAGGTCTCGTGTAACATCAGCCTATTAGTTTTTTTTATATATTTTTCATTTTTATTTTTTACTTTTAGGTTGCTTTTTAACTACTTATTCATGTTGCGACTACTTTGATTGTTTTACATTGTGATAGCTGTAGAAAAAGCCCGACACGTAAGGACAACACAAGCGACCACAAGCATCCATGCCCGAGGCGGGATTCGAATCCATAACACTTCGATCCGAGGCAGCTACGGCTCTACAGCCTTAACGA
Source organism: Gryllus longicercus (assembly GCA_038098605.1). Lineage (NCBI taxonomy): Eukaryota > Metazoa > Arthropoda > Insecta > Orthoptera > Gryllidae > Gryllus > Gryllus longicercus. The sequence continues at coordinate 1,725,188 of JAZDUA010000074.1, forward strand.
CTTCTGATAACCAGACCGGCCGGGCTGTTGGTTGTCTCGTGGAATAGCGCCCTAGATGACTTTCTTTCCCGCACGTATGACGGGTCTTTCACAGTTCATACGTATGTCATTGATAATTTTGACGAGAAACAGGTTTTCCTATAAGCAGTTCAATGTACATTTCGTTTTGTTCAGACGTTTATGAAGGAAGAGAAGGGTTATTTCTGAAACCTTATGTTTGAACTACGAGAGTGGAAGAACGGGACAAACTGAAAATTCGTCTTTGGGAGTTCAATGGAACGCAGCACGATGCGTTTTTGTCCATTGCCTTTTCTCCACCTTTTTGCTCAGTGGTACAATTAGCTTAGTGTTAGTTCGGCCGCTCGCTTCTATTTGCGAGGACACAAATTATTCGCAGTCTCGTGGAAATGAGTCTGAGTTTTGCCTGTAGCGCATAGCGTAGGCCGTACTCCGTTGGGTTAGATTATTTTATTAGGAAAGAAGACCAGCTTCTCCAGCGATGAAACATCTTCAGCTGTGCTTACAGACGCAGTCTCTCGGGAATGATGTGTAGCTGAGCTGGTATTCTTGCTTCTTACTCATCGTGCCATCAGCCAAACGATGATGGATGTGCAATTTGTTTTAGTACAACCCACTGCTGCACAGGCAACCGTTCTCCCCCACCCACTGTTTGGGAATCTATACGTTTTCTATTTTATAAAGACGGAGTTATTTTTAGGGGAAGGGGGAGAGAAATAATTTTATTCTTGGGGGTCCCGTAATACTTAAATCCGGTCCTGTTAGTAAACCCAGTTTGTCGGTTCAAACCCGGCTAACGGCGGTGGAATGGGTGGGAAATTCTCATTGTGACTCGTGTTGCATGTGGTCCCATTGCCACGCTCAGCTTGTGGCATGCAGAAAAATCTTCGTAGGGGCTCAGCAAAATTAAACCTTCCGATAATTTCTGTCTTCAGATTCTATATTCGTTCACGTAAGTAAAGGATGTGTATTCATGACTGACACCGCTGTTATTTTTGACTTTGACGGGTAACAGAGGAGTCAAATAGTAATTAGAAAACAAATAAATTAAATGCAAATAGTCCTATAAATGGTACTTTACTTACATACGTCACTTACAGCTTTTGCAATTTATAACGAAAATGAAATTAAAAAAAGAACGGTAATGCCCTTGTGGCATTTAAAAATATTCAACAATGCAGTTATTGCCAGCGTATGTAATGCACAAGTTTCCAGCATTCGACAACTTATTTTAAATAATTAATTTTTATACTCGCTCTGTAAAGCGAATTATCCGTTCTTATTCGCATGCGTTGTGTTTGGGGGCATTGGGCATACGGGCAAAAGTTGCGTTGGTTTCAATCAAGTTCTCTCTGCTGAAGGTGACGAGATGCGGGCAGGTTCTTGGCGACTTCTGCGCGATAGCCCTGCCATCTGGGTTTAGAGATCAGTGGCACTGGGCTTCTGGCGGCCAGCGACGTCCCGCCTCCCTCCGCCACCTCGCCCTTCATCACCTTTTCCTCCTCACCGCCCCTCCCCCTCTCTCCACCTGCGCTCTGCCGCTCTCACCACCGCTCCCCTCCTCCCACCTCGCGTTTTCTCACCTCCCCTCCACGCCACTTCGCCTCTCCCCTTTCCCCACCCCGCCCCTCTGCTCCCCTTCCTACCCCACCTCTTCTCTCCTCCCCCCGCCTCTCTCCTCCTTACCACCCATCTCTACCCTTTCCCCCATCCCGCTTCCCCACTAATCCCCGCCTCTGCCTTTCCATCCCGGCTTAACCGTTTCATCACCCACATCTCCCCTTCTCAGCCCTACTTAACCCATCCCACCTCGACGCAACCCTTCCCCACCTCGTCTAAACCTTCCCTACCACGACTCAACCCTTCCCCACCTCGTCTAAACCTTCCCTACTACGACTCAACCCTTCCCCACTTCGACTCATCTCTTCCTCATCCACCTCTCCTCCGACCCGCCTCTCCACTCCCCCTCCGCGCCTCTCCACTCCCCCTCCCCGCCTCACCACTCCCCCTCCCCGCCTCTTACTTTCCACACCCCCATCTCCTCACATACAGCTCGATTTCTTCCTCCGCCTCTATGACCCTGCCTCCCCCACACAATTTCCTCTCTCCTTTTCCGCTTCGTTCTCACCCCGTTACCTCTGTTCGCAATCTTCCTCCCCTCCCTTCCCCTCCCCTCCCTCTGTCCCGCCACCACACAGGCGCCGCCGGCCGCCGCGTCGTGGGCGCCCTAGCGGAGCGGCTAAAAGCAGCGCGGCGCCGCTCTCCCCTCCCTTCCCCTCCCCTCCCCCAACCCCTCTTTACACCCCCCCTCTCCGCACACTCCCCGTCCGCTCCGCCGCGTCCCGCCTTGCCTCGCTGCCACAGTGGGAGAAACAGCGGTTGGCCGCGCTCCGGAATCACACAAACAGCACTGTAATGAGGTTGAAATAAGACACAAATCATAAATATGACTATTGACAGTCCGTGTGACGCCGCGTCGTTGGCTGAGAGGCCGACGTTTCGCCTGTCATGTCGCAGGCTTCCTCAGGGTAGTGACCTGGGGGCAGTGAGAAAGCCTGCGATATGACAGGCAAACCTCGGCCTCTCAGCCAACAACGCGGCGTCATCCGGACAGCCAAGAAGTCGTAAACTCCAGCCGCGGAAGCTCACGTGTACAAAGCATGAAAATTGCACTCCATTGCAGTGTTTTCTAACCTTTATAATAATGTGGACGTAGTTATTTTTTCGTGCTACTTTTCGGTTATAACGTACTATATATACAAACCTGAACGAAAAACTAGTCTTCACGTCCCACCTTAAAATATTTAACTTTGATGACGCATGAATTATAGTAAAAGATGTCGTATGAGTACTCCTACTTAGGTAGGATAACTCATAAGCAAAGGTATTTCATGTCTTTATCAATATAACCATTTTAAAAGGGAGGATATATATGTTTCCATGACTCATTTTCGATGAGCTACAAAAAGTTAAGACTCAAATTGCTCCCAAATTTTGCACGAAAGCTTTAGAGTGGCCAATAAAATAAAATGAGATAGTTCAGTTTCAAAATATTTCAAAACACATTTTTAATTATGTTTTGTCAATTGCAATCCCTAATACGGTTTTGTGTTGAGTTGATTCATTAGAGGGTGCTACTTATTGATTTTCTTGTAGGAGGAAGACATTAATGGGTTGAACTGCGAGTGCCGTCGCTGAAAAGGAACTCATTTGTGTGAAATGCAAGGCCCACTGCTTCGCCTCGTAGTACCAACGTCTCTGAAACGCCTTCCCCCCAACCAGCCTCCCAACCTCTCTCTGTCATTATAATTCAATAGCTTCAATATCAATATATCTGTGGTCGGTATATCTTTTGCAGCTTTCGCAACCCGAACAATTTTAACAAATGAGGTGTCAAAAGAAAGAATTTCACTGATAGGAAATGAATTTATTATTTTACTTCGTAAATATCGAGGACATTAAAAAAAAGTTAATTAGAAAAGCACAATGGAATTCCCCAACATGCGGTGCTCAACTAAACGTCAACCAACTTCTACCGTTGTAAGTTTAATATTGTAATACACAAGTATTTTTTATACAACTAAAACCCATTTTGTTATCGTAATTTTGCTTCATACGTATACATGGGAGGAAAGGTGGAGATTCGAAAGCATGGAGATTTCACACACAAGAGTTCTCATACGAGTACGTCAATAAGTTACCAAGCCAATGCAAAGAAACATAAGAGATTCTGAGATCACCGTCGATAGTTTCTACATTTATGTTAATTGCTAGCCAGAAATATTGCATTTTAAATTTCCTTATAAATTGAACTTCATTTGGCAGTGGGCACTGCAATATTTTAAACGCTACACGCCTTTCCACAACCAACCAATATTTACTACGAGTGTTGGGGCATAAGTCAGGGCTACTTCTTTTTTTGTGACAATATGAGCACGGGTGAAAAATGTAAAATATAGACATGAAAGGACAAGGTATGAAATAAGTGCGAGGACATTTAGCGTCGCACCAAAATTGTGTGTATCATATTTATTAAGGCATTTGAAATGACAGAACTGGTTTCATGTTTTTTTACAAGGCTGTCTAGGTGACGCCGCGTCCATGGTGAAGGTGCCGACGTTTCGGTCGCCATTCTGCGACCTTCCTCAGGGCGTAAAGCTCTGAGAGGCTCCATTTACGCCCTGAGGAAGGTCGCAGAATGGCGACCGAAACGTCGGCACCTTCGCCATGGACGCGGCCTCACCCGGACAGCCTAGTAAATACTGACTCCGGCCGCGGAAGCCCACGCTCTCACTGGTTTCATGTTCCAGTGCATTTTAGTACATACGAGTTCACAATATTCCAAAAGCATTGCATATCTATTCTAAAGTCCGGAAGAGACAGGGGCTCGATTACCGCACGTGCCATATTGGTCTGCTCACTTGTAGGTCGTCACATGCGTTGCTGATCACAGGTTGCAACGCGTCCTTGCAGAAACACCCATGCCTATCTCGCGACTGTCCGGTATAACAGGGCGTTATCCTCAAGGGCTTCCACCGATTCCATGTGTCATTCTCGTGCATTTTCCCATAGAGTCCGGCTATCTTGCAGTATAAGCGTTGCGTGAAATTGGTTACATGCATCTCGAACGACTAGTGTCAGATGTTATGGTGCTAACATACTCACATAGCCATATGTTGTGAACACACATCACAAATAATATTGTGTGGTCCGATAACATTTATTTTAGAAAAATAAGTTACCATGACGTCTGCCTCAACCCTCGTATTTGCTTTTATACTTGCTTTTCCTTGTCTTGAATTGAGAAACAAGGAGATTCAGAAGTCTTATTTACCTGGGAATCTACAAAAGTCTCTCATGAGGTTCGAACTCACTACACCTTTTCCGCGCAGTCCCGTGAACGTCATCTACTGCGCCGCTTTGGTTGGCAGCATTGCAGTTGCAGTGTCCCGTAATTGTTGAACCTGTGACCGTTACGCAACTAGAGAGAAACCAGTGTATTGTGGCATTGGACCACAGCATCTAATTTAGTGAAGCCGTTTTAGACTGACTGGTGGTAGACAGAGCTGGTCAGATTCAGATGGGAGTCACACTTTCTCACCGCCAGCGTTAAAGAATAGTCTCGTGGAGGTAGACGGCGTCTTGTGCCAAAAACGTTCTGGTCTGGATTTTCTCCTCCCTTCGACATGAAAATAAATAAAATCCTGATAGTTTCAGCCGATATCCTGTGATGTGTGTGCATATTTAAATTAAAGAGAATTATTTGTGTAGAATAATTATTATACAGGCCACAGATTTGTATAGAATATTTTATTTTATTAAAATCATTAAAACTTTCAAAAACCCAAATTAGTTTCAGTTTAGTAAAGAAAAGTTTGGTGCGGGAAAAACTCGTTACATATTACAAATCCACTTAAGTATTTTTTATTCATTATTATGGAGTGTAGAAAGTCATAAATATAAAATTACATTTCAAACTTGCCCCGTAAGGTTTCAAATGCAAACGAACAAAATTTAAAAAAAAAGTTTTTTTTCGGGTATTACTGTTATTAATGTCAAACTTTTATGTTTGTGCCATGTGATGTAATAAAAATATTACGAATTTGTCTATAATTAAAAGATACTGCAATCCATAAAAAAATTTCAGATTTGGTATTGACTTAACAGAAAACAGGTACATTATGCTTCTTTAGATATTTATTTCAATCTAAGTGTATGTTTTTGGGTACGCCAGCTGAGGTACGAGTATTTAGTCTTGTAAGTATACTGCTTGTTATATGGCAGGATGTGGAGATGTTCATACTCTGCTATAATGTGAAATCGGCGCCAACCCACAAGGGAGGCGGGGATTTCGCTCTCGAGGCATTTAAATCGGCGGACACTTCCTTCCTCGATAAGCACTAAGCTCCCCATATGTGCGGTGGTGTACTTCATTTAAGCGTATGTATGGAAAGAGGAGGTGCCAAGAATGAGGAAGAAAGGATCGTGCACGTGTTACGGTACTGCACCGGTATTCGTCTAGCGTGGAATGGAGAAACCACGGAAAACTACCGATCAGAACAGACGGCTGATAGAATTCTCCTCCAGACAGCAGCTGAAATTAATCTAGTTTTTGGGCTTGTGTCAAAATCCATCACCGTCGGGACTCAAACCCTAAGGCCTCCGGGTCGAAGAGGCTGCAGCGTCAACAATTTTTACAAAGGAAAATTTACCTAAATCTTTCTTTACGCTTTTCATTCTACTTTCCTGCACCCTCTACCTTTCAAAGTTGGTTTCTGAAGACTATTTTTTAATACATCCATATTATGTATGTTTTGAACGCTTTGTGAACTTCTCTTATATTAGCTTGTTGCTTTCTTATCGGTAAGGATTCTCGTATATTGACTTTAATCCATGGTTAACAGACGTTTTGCTCAGCGTATCAATTTCAATCAGCTCTACTATTTTATCTTTTTTGAACGGAAACTTATTTCTCATAATCGTGTCGGTCTGCCTAGACACCTTTCAAAAGCTAGCTCTCCAGCGAGATATTTAGCTAATTTCTCAATTGTTACCCTTTCGCGTCTAGAGTATTCGACCTCTAGAAAGTCAAGAGACCGACTAGCGAGCGCGTACTCCAACTCGGACACTTTTAATCTATTTATTCTGATGCTTATCGTGCAGTAAGTGGACAGCTGTGAATTGTGTGCCAGAAACCGATACAATGGACTGTGAACGCTTCCAATGAGAAGACGCGAAGCGAGTAGCCTGAGAGTCAAGGGGAGAGGGGCGGGGAATTGGGGCGAGGGAAAAACAGGCGATGGATGAAGAGAAGAAGAGGAGAAATAGAGAAGGCGATGGAAGAGAAGTAAGGAGGCGATAACTGAGAAGTAGTGAAGGCGAGGACGATAAGTAAAGTGGGTATGATTGTGATGACAATGGGCGCAAGGTAGAGACAACGGTGGGCGAGAAGGAAGGATGGCAAAATGCGGAAAGTACAGAAATGGATGGACGGGAAGTAGAGAAGGCATGGATGAGAATTGGGGAAGACTATTGTGGGAAGTAAAGTTGGCGACAAGTAGGATCTGGATGAAATGAATTGGAGGTAAGGAGAGAATGCGATTGTCGAGGAAGTGACAAGACCGGCCGGGAGGAGACAAACCGAATGGGATAATAAAGAGTAAGCGAGGAGCTGAGCGGCAGAGCATTTGGAGTACGGTGGTGCGATGGGAGAGGGTAGGGCGAGTAAATCGAGGTGAAAGATAGAGCAGGCAACCTAAAGAGGAGGTGGGGTTGAGAATATGTACGATAACTTGGGACTAGAAAAGAAAAGACAACGATGGCAGAGCGCCGAGTAGAGAGCTGGATGTCGATCGCTGTTGGATTGGGAGAAGGCAGAACTCCGAAATGGAAAAGAGCTGAGTGATGAGGGATGTAGAGGACGTAGGTGGCTGAGAGCTAAGAGACAAGAGGATAAATAAGGCGCACTTAAAAATATTCTGAACTTGTGTTTCAAAATTGACAGATTAATATAATTTTTTAGTAATTTATTTTATTTACCATTTCGAGTCTTATTGCAGGCTTTAAAAAAATTGTATCTTGGTAGCAGAATTGTAAACGCCTTGTTAACATTTTAAAAAGTAATGAATAACATTTCACCGAAAATTATTAATATATTAAAAATATTAAGTCATTACTAAAAAACGTATTAATATGTCTGTTTTGAAAAAAATCAGAATATTTTTGGCACAAATAACGAGATAATAGATGAAAACATATTCCTGGAGAAGGGAGGAGATTACGGTGGGATTTGTGTCAGGAAACCGATATTAGAAAACAGAGGTGGCTTTGGATCATGTGTGTGGGAACTAAGAGCTCAAATAAGCCTACGCTGGATGCAGGGTCGCACAGATTAGAGCCTGTGACGGGTGAGCGGTGAGCAAGAGATCGATGTTGGTATGGGAAATTCAGATGGATGGATTGTTGAGTAGTGTTTCTGGACGAGTAAACTGCTAAGGTCATTGCCCCATTAGTGTGGCGCATGCTTTTATCGCAGGAGGTGGCTCCGCTGTGATGTTACTCCGCTGCAGGGCAAGGTTCGGCGCCGACCTACAGATAGGCTTGTGGGATTTCCCCAACCAGGTGGCTCCCTCCAGCGGGGCACTGCCCCAAGCGGCACATGCTCTAAGCTCCCTGCTTGTCTACCGACCGTGTAGTGCATGTAAGTGTAAGTGTAGGTAAAATGTATGTATAAGTAAAGGGTGAGAATAGGAGGAGAAAGATGAAGGAAATATTCCGCACGGTACGTGGCTCGTTTGTTAGAGCACTTCTCCGACACTCGCCTGGCGTTGAGAAACCAAGGCAAACTACCGATCAGAGCAGTCGGCTACTAGAATTCTCTCAGCCGAATCCGACGTCCGCCTAGCTGTCTAGCTGGTGTTGAAAATCCAGCCACAGTCGGGACTCGAACCCTAAGACCTGGTTAGAGGCACCGCAGTGGCATCAATCTTGAGTCACCTCAGCAGATGTATTGGATGGGCCATGGGCATAAAAGCGAAGGAGGGGATCGCGGAGGCTGAGACGAGCACGGGATGAAAAAGAGTGAGATGAGATTGAGATGAAAAGGCGAGTGTAGGATTATTGGAAGATTGCCTCGAGACGCGAAATGGTACCAGGAAATTGAGATGGGAACAGTACAGGTTAATAGGGGGAGGTGGGAATTTGAAAAGTAAGGCGGCACTGCTACATATTTTTACGTACCACTGAAAAGCAGTGAAGCAACTCGCCGCAGGTCTGGAGTTACTTGACACCTGGAAAGTTTTCCCATTCAAAGAAAATTTAAAAAAAAGTATTTACCGATAAAAGTTATTTCTGTTGCATGAAGATAATTATTCTTTTAATGTATTATGGGGGAGGAGAACTTAAAAAAAAACAGGGACTCCGGTGAATGTAATGCCATAAGCTTCTTATTTCTCTGCCCACCCCGGTGACAAGAAGGTGTGGACAGGGGGGATGCTGGTGGAGACATGCGATCGAAATGGCAAGTGGCTCGGGAGACTTAAGGCCTATCACAAGGGAGTTGGCAGTTTGGTGGGTGTGGGGTGGAGTTATACCGCTGTAGGTGAGCAGCGCTGGGGGTTGGTAGCGAATGCACAGGAAACGCGAGAGACGACGGCCATAGCAGACGCGTGAAGCGAGTGGGGGCGGTCGGGATGAGGGAGGTGAACACTGATGGGTAGAGACAGGAGATGGAGGTGACTTTGGAGCAGGTCTCTTGCGAGGCGATGGGCGTGGATGTAAAGAGTGTGCGGGGGTAGGGAAGACGGTAACCAATGAATGTGGGGGGGGGATGGATGCAGCCGAGTCAAGATGGTGAATGAAGAGACGTCCTCAGCGTGAGGGCGAGGATAGAGAATGAAGATGATCACAGGAGGCAGGTTGCGAGGAGGTAAACGTTTAACGATTGGGAAGGCGTGTCTGTGTGTGGCATGGGATCGTAATGGAAACAGGGCAGTAAGATGACGGAGGGGGTAGAGGTGATATACGAAGAGTGGCGGATAGCGATGGGAGGGGGAGTGGAGTGGTTAGCGCGGTGGGGGGCGGAGCGAAAATAGAGGTGGGAGTGATGAAGGTACGGATGATGACAAAGCACGTGGCAGCATCAGAGGAAGTGGCAGTGGGGTGAAGAGGGGAGGAGCCGATGGAATTGTCTCTGCGGGGCAGGACGGACGGAGCAGGAAATTGATGAAGCAACACAATAGGTTACTATTGAGGACCGCTAAGCGTCGAGGAAACAAGGGGGCAAGAGAGGTGATACCGGATGATTTAGCTGAGAGTCAGCATTGCGACCACCTATGCAGCGACTCCGACCGGAAGTTTACGAACTCCACGGTTTAAGTTTTATCCGTGGTGAATTCATGACACTAGCTACATAGCTAGGTCGAATGAAGCTAGTTCAAGTTATCGGCCAGCTGCTCTGATCGCTAGTTTTTTTGTGAATTCTCAAGCAGTAATAGGCGAATAGGTTTCTTTTCTGAACTGTCTTCAATTTTCTCCCCTCACAAACATACATGTACACTTACACGCACTATATTACACGCACTACCACTCGTGTTGGAAGGTCAGTCGTGAGCTTAGAGCTGGCAGGAGCAGCGCCCTGCTTGTGGGATGCATGTGAATGGGCAAAATCCCGTAAGCCGAGTAGCAAATCATCGCCGGGTCTCACCACCCAGCGGATGAGGAATACCGCTACCTATCGGGATAAAACGTTCACTACATTAACGGGACTAATAACCAAAGCAGTTGACGCGCCCGGAAACAATCACATGTGGGGGTAGTGTGACGTAGAGGCGAGTGGCGGGGAGGGTGTCGGGTTAAGGGACGTGAAGGTGACGTGTAGGGGCGATGGTTCTCAAGAGGAGGAGTGATGTTTGGGGACGGTGGGCATAGAGGAGGCGGGGGACGGGAAGGTCGCGTGTGATGGTGATGGACCTCAAGGTACGGGCGGGCGGCGTGAGAGGTGATGGGCGCAGAGGAGCGGGTAGATGATGAGTAGAGATGGTGGGTATCAAGGGGCGGACGAGCGGCGTCTGGGGGCTATGGACGCAGCGGGTGAGCGGGTGATGTGTGAAGGCGATGGACATAGAGGAGGTGGGGGAAGGGAAGGCGGCGTGTGGGGGCGATGGACCTCAATGGACGGGAAATGGACGCCGTGATGTATGTGGGTAATAAACATAGTGGAGGCGGGGGACGGGAAGGTGTAATGGCGATGGACGTGAAGGAATGGGTGATGTTTGCTGAGGGACCGGCGGGTGATGTGTGAGGTCGATGGGCATAGAGAGGGCGGGGGACGGGACGGCTGCGATGGGTTGGGGCGATGGACGTAGAGGAGGCGAGGGACGGAAAGGCGGCGTGTAATGGCGATGGACTTCAAGGGATGGGCTATGGATGCTGGGAGACCGGCGTGTGATGTGTGAGGGGGATGGGCCTCAAGAGACGGGAAATGGACGACGTGATGTACGGGGGTGATGGGCATAGAGGAGGCGGGGGAAGGGAAGGCGGCGATGGACTTAAAGGAGGCGGGGGTCGGGAAGGCAGCGTGTGGGGGCGATGGACGCCGTGGGGCGGGTGAGCGGGTGATGAGTGCGGGGAGGAGGTCGCCGCGTGGGGGCGGGCGCTGGTCGCGCGAGGGCCGCGCGGCGCGCGCGGCGTGTGTGTGGCCTGGCGCCAGCGGGAGGGGGCGGGGCGGGGGGCGCGCCGCCTCCTAAGTATAGGCAGGTGCAGATTGATCGGCCTGGGCCTGGGCCTGGGGGGGAGGGCGTGGCGGCCGCGGCGCCTCCGAGGGCCAGCGCCAGTGCCCGCGTGGACGCCGCCCCGCGCCGCAGTCGCTCCGCTCCGCACCGCTCCGCTCGCCGCCGCTCTCCTCTTCCGCTTCGGTAAACGGCCGCTTGTGCGCGCATGGCATCCCCCCTCCCCTCCCCCCCTCCCCTTCCGCCACCCCTTCCCCCTCCTCCATTCCCTTCTCTTGCTACCCCTTTGCTGGGCTTGCTGCAAACACCCAAGTCGTCGTCGTTAGTACAGAGTCGTTGTCGCTCGCTGCAAGTCGCGCTCTTTCCTTTTCCGTTTCCGGTACGCGACGGCTTCTGCGATTATGATCTCCCTCCCCACCTTTGCCCCTCTCACATCCCCTTCCCTTCCATACGATTACCGTACGTCACTTCCACTTCGAGAGTGTTGTCGTTGTCCCTAGCTGTCAAGTGTTCGCTCGTTCGCGCTCTGCCCTCTTCTGCTGTGGGAAGTCACCGCTTGTCTGCGCATGATCTCCCTCCCTATTGCTCCCTTCACCCCCCTCAATGCGTCTCCTGGAAAACATGTCCCCTTCCAACGTCACGTTCAGGGCGAAGTCGACGTTCCTAGCTGTCAAATTACTCGCTCGTTTGTGCTCTGCTCTCATCAGCTGCGGGAGATCACCGCTTGACCTCGCATGACATCCCTCCCCACTTTTGCCTCATTCCCCTCCCCTTCCACGGGCTTCCTGCAAGCACGCCTCTTTCTCCAACACCTAGATCAGTGCGAGAGAGCAGAATCGTTGGCACTCGCTGTTGCGTCACTCGTTCGCTCATTGTCCTCTTCTTCCGGTAAACGGCCGCTTGTCCGCGCACGATTCCCCTCCCTTATTCCCCCTCTTCTTTTTTATCGCTGCCAGTATGCTTCCCCCTTCCAACGTCACGCTCAGTGCGATATCGTTGTCTTTAGCTGTCAAGTTACTCGTTCGTTGCAGCTCTGCCGTCTTCCGCTGTGGGAAGTCACCGCTTGTGCGCGAATTACCTCCCTCCGCTTCCCTCCTCCACCACCTCCACGCGCTTCCTACAAACATCTGCCCCTCCAATGTCACGTTCTGAGCGATGTCGTTGTCCCTAGCTGTCAAATTACTCGCACGTTCGCTATCTGTCCTCTTCCGCTGCGGGAAATCATCTCTTGTGCGGGTGTAACCCACTTGTCCTTGCTTGCCCTAAACCTTTCCTCTTGAATTCCCATACCTTTCCCGCACTTCCCTCTCCTACACTACGTTCGTTCGACATTGCGATGTCCTTGTCGCTCGTCGTCCTCTTTCACTTGGATTAACGAGTACTTGTGCGTGTGAATCCCTTCCCCTCTCCTCCTATCCCATCCACTCTTCTCCACTCGTTTTCTTTCTTGCGCTTCCTGCAAGCAACCTCCCCTCTAGCGCCATGCTTAGTACTAAAGTACTATGTCTGTTGTGCTTAGCTGACAAGTCGTTCACTCGTTTCCACTCTAACCTGTTCCGCTCTCGTAAACGACCATTTGTGCGCGCATGATCCCCGTCTCCACACTCCCCCTCCCACCCCCTTCCATTCCCTCCACACCCTCCAACACCTCCACTCCCTTCCAAACCCTCCACCCCTTCCATACCCTCCACCCCCTTCCTTACCCTCCACCCCCTTCCATACCCTTCATCCCCCACACCCTCCTCCCCCACTCTCTCCAACTCCCACTCCCTCCGCCCCCACTCCCTCTTCCCCCCACTCCCACCGCCCCCTTCCGCAATCCACCCACTCCACTACCCTCCACTCCCCACCACCTCCTTTACTTCAATCCCTCTCCCCCTTGTATTTCCAGCGCTGGCCACACGCGCTCCTCTCTTTACAGCAATAATATGATGTGCGATGTCCTTGTTGCTCGCTTTCAGTCCTCTTCTGTTTAATATAACGTTGCTTAAGCGCGCATATTTGCCCCTCTCATCCCTTTCACCTCTGCTCACCTGGAGAGATGGCTCAGGGCATCAACTGATGTCACTGCAGTCCCTGTAACTGGGAGGTTCTAGGTTCGAGTCCTGACGGTGACAGGTTTTCCGACAGCTACGTCGAATCTAGTCGCTGTCTGGAGAAGAATTCTAGTGGCTTCCGGCTACCCTGATCGGTAGTTTTCCGTAGTTTCTCCACCCAACACTGAGCAAATGCCGAAGACTGTGCATGCTTTTTCCTTCCTCTTCCTTGTTCTATCCTCACCCCTTAAATACACTAACACTAATATGCACTACACTACCACACCTGCCGAGAGGAAACTGTCTGGAGCGTAGAGCTTGTCCCGGCTGGGGCGGTGCCCTGGTGGTGAGAGATACCTGGTTGGGAAAAACCCTGTTATCCGACGGTAAGTCGGCGTCGGATGTCGCCATCCAGCGGAGAAAGATCACCGCCATTTCCCGATAACCTTTATTCACTACACTTACAGGACTACTGACCTAACAGTTGACGCTCCCGGAAACACTAGTAATCAATCAGTCATCAGTACCATTAACACAACAATATCGAGATTGTCAAACCTCGAATAACTATATTTGCAATTTCGATAAACATCGATGTACAATATTCGAAAAGAATTGATGTGCATTTGACAGCATTCAAATTATTTGTATTGTGTTGATATTTATAAAAAATTAGAAACTGTCAAAAATTATACTTTATAGAATATATCTTACTAATTAGAGTATTGAGTATTTTTTTCCAGCGATCATAAGTTTTGTCGAAAAAATAGACAGAACGGGAAGACTGAGTACGCCTGAAATTTTAACATGGTTGAAACATCGATTAATTAAATGAAAGTAGTGCAGTTACTTCAATATTACTTCTGTTTTAGTACAGACACCGCGAGTTTTAGTATTCACATTATTATTGATTCATATTAGTCAATACAGTTCATAGGATTATCAAAAGTGTTGATACCAGAAGATGGAATTATCGCTTCTTCCCTCTGGAGAGCTGTCTCTGTGGTTCAATGACCTTCGGTCCCAAACAGAGCGCCACGTGGAGCTGTTCAAACTTGCCCGCGGCGAAACTGTGCAAATTTAGAAAATCTCAGGGTGACGCAATCCGAGTCGCCTCGTTTGACGGGAGTGCCTTATAGTGTTTCGTTCCATCTGGGTTAGTTTCCGTCGGTGATCGCAGATTAATTGTTAGTGATTCCCGGCTCGTCAACTGCTAAGATCATTACTCCCATATGTGCAGTGCATGTTTTCCCCTCGGGAGGTGTCAGTGATTGCGAGATCCGACGGCGACCTACCGTCGGCTGACGGGATTTTCCCCAACCAGGTATCTCCTACCAGAGGGGCACCATCTCAGCCAAACGGGACCGGCTCGACGTGCATGATCGGTCTTCCATCATGTGTGGTAGTGTACTGCAAGTTGTAATGTGAGTGTGTGTAACGTAGGGGTGAGGACAGGGCAAGGAAGAGGAAAGAAAGATCTCGTTCGGTCCGTAGCCCGTTAGAGTACTGCTCCCGCATTCGCCTTGTGTTAATCGGAGAAACCACGGAAAACTACCGACCATTGCAGCCGACCGCTAGAATTATTTTCCAGAAAGGGACTGAATTCGACCAAGCTGACAATCTAGTGTCGAAACTTTGGCCACCATCGGGACCCAAACCTAGGATCTCCCGGTCAGAAGCACTGTGGTGACATGTTGACAGTTGACCCTGAGCCACCTCTCCCAGAAAGGGATCGCCGAGCTTTACCGAATCGCGCACCACCAAGTGTGACAAATACGATTCCAAAGTGTCACAATTTCGTTAGTACGTTTTTGCAAGTTGTTTTGTATTGTAAGTGATTATCATCCCATTTACGCTGTGTTGTATTTCTATCCTGGAGGAAGTGATATTGGGGTTTCGTAGGTACTTCCTTTTGTATTCTTCGGCACAACCTGACGTTCCACATCTCGGTATCCAGGAATCGTTTTAAAGACTAAGGAATTTTGAATTGTCGGGGTGTTCAACTTACAATTAACATCAGCCTATTGGGAATCTTTGTAGTTGAAGTTACTTTTGTTTTGGAATTTTGAGGGAATTATCAATTACTTGTGGGATATGAGCGGTAATTCTAAATAAATATATAATTGTTTTTTTTTGAATTAATTTAAAAAATATTATTGGTGGACAGAAATGTCGATTGTTAAATTCATAAATTCCATAGCTATTATAATCCTACACTAAACATTCACTGTGATTGAATTGAGTCACTGTCAACACGCAAACATTTTCATAATAGTTTGTGGAATTTTAGTGTTTTCTTTTTCTAATTGTTAAACTAATTTTTAATTCCATTTTGAGGCACTTTTATTTAAGATTTGAACACTGTGAACAGAAAGAACACATTTGTCTGAGCTTTCTTCGCCACCCTCCTACTTTGGCCCTTTCCCTATTTCTTATCACGTCCATCTGCGACGTCTGCAGTACATTTATGATTCATGTGCTTATCTATCTCTTTCTTCAGGAATGAATTTCCGAAATAATGTTGATTGTAAATGACACTACTTTTTAGTGCATTTTAAAATTTATAATTTATATCAATATGAGTTGATGAAACAATTAATTGAAGGCCTTGTGTCAGTTACAAAATAATCCACACCAGATCCAGCAAGCCATTCTCTGTTTGTAAATATTAATATCTCAGTTTTGGTGGAAGCGTGGCTCAACTTTTCTGTGTATATACCTTGTTTACATTTATTAAGAGGTTGAAGTGCTAACAAGATGAGTCAAACATTGACAAAAATGCTGATATTAGTGTGATCGAATACCAGAAGAATTGCGAGGGCTCGTGTGGAAATTCTTGTTACTGCTCAAAGCAAAGCTCAATACGAAATGAAAAGCTTACTCCATTCTTGTAATCTTTTCCCATATGCACTTACCCTTTAAGCTGACAGTTGTAGTCCGCGAGATTTAGTAGCATCCTGTGTGACAGAAACGTAAATACACGATTTCTCTTCTATTTTATTTTCTACGCCAATTATCTATATAGTGGCTCGCGTAGAATTGAGGGTTACGTAAAACTCCTTTCATGTTTGTCCCCCCTCACAACTTACAGGCTTCAGTCTGAGATAAAATTGTTATCTGTTTTAATTATCCAAGATAACTAGTTCAACAAGTTTCCTATAACAAATTTTTATTGAATACGTTCTTTAATTTTTTCTACATTTGAATCTGCATTTACGTGAATTTATATTTCCTACCAGAGGCGCACCGCCCCAGTCGGGTTAAACTCTAAGTTCCCAACTGGTCTTCCGACGTGTGTGGCAGTGTAGTGCATGTAAGTGTAAGTAAGAGGTGAAGACAGGATAAGGAAGGGGAAGGAGAGATCGCGTGCGGTATGTTGACCGTTTGTTAGGGTGCTGCTCCAGCATTCCCTAGTGTTGACCGGAGATAGCATAGATCCTGGCGGTTCATGTTTGAGCACATTTATATTCATGAAAATACGAGCGAGAAAATGCGTGCTTTTTTAGCACCAATAGTTTTCATAAATAGTGGTGCCAGTGGTTTCTAGCTCATTAGTTTTGCACAACCTAAAATTGTTTTTTTCGCATTCGCGCGTAAAATGTCAAGTGGAGGCCTATATTACGTTTACGGCAAATTGTGCGTTGCGTTTACGAAAACTAATGTAGTTGATGTAGTTCAAATTTGTTTTGTGTAGAAAGGAGTTGAACGATGCAGATCTGTAGTTCGATAAATGGACAAATATAAGGGTTCCAACGAACTTGAGGTGCCATCTTGATTAATTTTCACATGTGGTGTACCGACCTCCAATTTTACTCTCGCATTTGCGTGTGAGTAATTGTGGTGTTTGACTCTGGAGACTGTGAAAGTGGTAATGCAAATGTGTTTGAAGTCTGACTTCGCCACCGGACATCCATAAACGTAGCAGGAATTGGAGAAATGCCAAGTGTTATGCGAAGGTAGTGAAAACGAAGGATCAGAGAACGTTCAAACCCCGTCAAAGCACAGATTTTGTTTAAGTTTGTTCTACTGTACTAGAGAGAATAAAATGACAAATTCACATGTTTTACTCTGTAAATAGTAGCAACACATTATAAAATATTGTACCTGTCTTTTCTGGTTCACCTTTCATGAATTCCAGGCGTCAATTATGTAATCGGATTAAAGTTTCTACAACAGCTAATCATTTTACACAGTTTTACATTTGCAGTTGAAATTTTATATCTGTGCTGCCAGTTAATAAGTTCAAAACTCGAAAGAAGCAATTGTAAATTTATGTTTTTAATTTAAAATACTATATCATTATGTAACTTACCATGGTGTATTCACCCTTGCGTAATGCTGTGCAATTACGCCATTTGTGGATAGTAACATTCCCCTTGCGTGTCGACGCTTGTCTTCGGTGCGATGTCAACACCTACTCGACGATAGAAGAATCTTCTGTATGGACTACAGGCGCGTTTGTAGATTCTGCGTTGAGGGTCCGGTACATGTTTGAATATTTTTGAAACTTAGTACACGAGAAAAATTCGTAAAATTGATTCCACTTAGCGGCATAAATCACTATCCAGCAATGCTGCTAACTTTCATTGACCAAGATAACTCCCTCCCTCCTCTTGGGAGCGGACCTTGTGGTATTTACCTCTCTAACATACAAGGGAACTTACCTAAAAGGGAAGACTCCCAAAGACGGGCGGACTTCTACAAAGTAGAAGAGAAGGTGGGAAATGTAAACCTGAGCATAGTATTCGAGTATAGTGGATTATAATAGCAATTTCACATGTATATTTACGATTATAATCAAAACGAAGAAGGAGTCAACATTTTAATTAAAATACTGGAGTAGTGAAAAAAAATGTTTTAAAAAATAACGCTGGTATTCAAACTTGAGTCTCTGTAGAATGGCTGTATGAAAATTATCTTATTGACTAATTCCAGTAGAATTTATTAATAAGAATAATGTTATCATTTTCCAGGTATATCTCTCATCTTCACTGCGTTAAAACGTTATAAGAAAAAAATTAAAAGGGAATCATCGTGTATACAATTGGTTGTGAAGTAATTTCTGTAAAGGAAGTTTGTTCAAATCACATATTATTTAAAAAAAGGAGTTTACTACTTATTCTCCGGTAAAGCTAGTATCTAATTCGTTGGCGGTAAATAAAGCTAGTTTTTACAATCTTATTCTTTCACATTAATATTTCTGGATTGTTTAGCATTTACAACCACTTTGTAATATATCTGTCAGCAGCATGATGGTCTTATGCCAGCTTTACTTACCAAACTCTCATACATCATTCTATTCAAGCAAACATCGCTGTCGTTGTCGTTGTCGTTGACAAAGTGTACGAGCAATATCGTATTTTCGGATTACAAGAGATTATTGACAAGTGTGTCATAAAGAGGAACCAACTCTAACACTAAAAAATATATATTTATTATAACTGGTTAACTGCAATTAACACATTTTTAATAGTTGTCATTTTTAACAGAAGGAGTATAGACAAAATAAATTATAAATTATTGTATATAAATTTCAGTAAAATGGTCCTATCCGTCCTCACTGGTAAATCAACGTGTCATGTCAAGTAAGATCTATCGGTCTCTGTAATATCCCTGGATGCAATATATTTGTTGTATTATAAGAAATAAATATCTTTCTTTAGCAATAAACATTAACACAGACATAAAAAGGATTCAACTTACACATTCGATTGTTTTTTGGATTAATTTTTCTTTGTGTACAACTATAATAATTTCTTTTAATATAAAAAATTTACATGTTTCTGGAGTGTTTACATGTTTCTGAAATGCAAATTTTTGCATCGAAGTAATTTTTCAAACCAACTTCTGAGTGCGTAATTGCGCCTCAACCATTCGGAATATCCAAGGAGTTTATTGGACAAAATATATAATAAATATAATGTTACTCTGAGTGTCGAGGGGCAAAATCTATGGTGACAGACTTTGTCACGCGTGAACGCCTGTAACAGCAGACGGCAGTGGACGGGGCGGGGTGGTGACGCAGTGGGGCGGCAGTGGGACCGCATGGACGGTTGCCAACAACGATACGTGTCATTAAGGGAACAACTGTCTAATGGGAAACCAACAGAATAATCACGCGATAACTGTCACCGATGAAAAGAATATTAGACCTATTCTCACAAAAAACGTATGTGAAAATGAATGGGTGTGGTAAAACTGGTAATCCTACACTACAACATATGTTTACACAGTGGTTTAGGTTGGAGAGGAACTCATAAAGTGGTTGTATTATTACTCGCTTCACATTATACGTATTTTTTCGGTGGAAAATTTCTTGCCTATAAAGACCTCTTTGGGAGGAATATTTTAACAACACGTTTCTCGTATATTGCTTTGCTTACATCTTACTCTTCATTACATGCTCTTGCTTACATACTTACTTTAAAAATAAGCAAACGAACAAACAAACTCCATGCTGTTAGCTTATGTTTACGTGTTAAGTTTATTATGAAACACAATGACTGTGTTAGCCGATGTCGGAATTTTCGAATAGTACATGACTAAATGGTTTCAAAACACTGCACGAAGAGTCAAAGGCTTCGAAAAAAACACTTTTACTAAAAAAAAGGTCCCAGAAATTATCAATTGCATGTGCAGGGGCGGATCCAGAGACGGTTATTGGGAGGGGAAATTACACGTAATTTGGTCGAATGTGTCATTACATATTTTGTAAAATGACGCAGGCTACACTCAGAGCTCATACTGCGATACAATCGATTAACCGAAAATATTTTTACTAGAAAGTTTCGAGACAAGTTAAAATTAAGTTACAGAAAAAATTTAGGGGGGAAATCTCCCTCATTTCCCTCCCCGTGGATCCGCGCCGGGCATGTGTGAATTGATATTGGGTGCATGGTTTCTCATTACAAACAATATTATCAAATAGCTTTTAAGAAAGCGGGAATAAAGAATGAAAAGGTCAGGACGACAACTGGTATGTTGAAAGACGGAATACGAGTATAAACTAAAAAATCCGTTTAGAAAGCTGTTTTATCGTGAAGTCATGGGTCACCACGGATAAATACAAGGGGTGAGAAAACAAGGGAGTTAGGAGTTTCGAGTTGCAGGTGACCGTCGTCTGTAATAGAGAGTTGTTGTGAGAACGAAAGACAAAATAGTAAAAAAAATAAGGTCATCTTTGTATATGACTTCGTTACTTTTGAATTGAATTGAATTAATGCATTATTTTGTTACCAAGATCTCGAAATACTGTAGTCCTGAATTTGCTTCACTTTTTGTTTCATATTTTAAGGTTAAGGTTAAGGTTTCATATTTTAAGGTTTTAAGAATATTGCAGGTTTTTGCATAAACGCCCCGGAAGCGACGCCTGTGTGTTAGGCAACCCATCCACGATAATACATATTTGCATGGCGGGATGGCATCCTGCCCCTGCTAAATATTACTGATGAAGACGGACAGTAAATATTTGTTCAGAGATCTACTAGAGACTCAAATACCCTTTTTCATGAACTGAATGAAGAGAGAAAGTAGTCGTATTTGAAGAAGTGCGAGTTGCAATATTTGATTAGTGATTCGTAATTCTCAAAATAATATTATTATTATCGTATTGTGGATCACTGTCAAGTCAAAAGTATCAGTTTAATTTAGTAGTCATATTTCTTACAATAACCACTTTCTTTGCGTTATGTTTTGTTTTCTACCGTATATATGCTTGTCTTCATAATTATTCATTAACAAGATTCATATGTCAACGGAACTCAATATTTCTTTCGTGTATAGCATTATAAATAATGTTCATATAATCCAAAGCCTGCCAATTCAAACGATCCGCCTGTGGTGCAAACGTGCGTTTATTTCGATAGCCAGGAAAATTAGTTTTTTGTAACTTTTACAAATGAAACATAACATAATCAGCGATCAAAATTTATTCACGTAAATAAGTGTTTGTTAGTTTTAAGTTAAATTTATTACTTTCCTTCAATCTACTTTATTTCATAAGATACATAGAGAGATATTTCATAAGATAAAATTATGTTAAATTAAGGGCAAAATTAATTGTGATACTAGAAATTATAACCATAGTGATAAAATATCATTATAAAATGTTATTGGTTAAACGATAACACTCTCATTCGGATTTGGTGGATGCATTAATATCTTCAGGAAATCTAACGTCTGAATTAATTAGAAAAATTGGAAGTGTGTACTGAGATTAAAAATAGCCAGATTCCTATAATACCCCAAACAAGTCGGGTAACGTGAGCAATTTATGTACTATTAAAGCTATTGCAATGCTGTGGATATAATTTACTGTCATGAGGATCTGGAAGAATCAAAGTTGACTTGAATATGCATGAAACCTATTAAAGCAAAACTACAGTTTCTGTATCAATTAGTTCCATGTCTGGCAGTTCTGTAAACATTATTGGAACAACTGTAACTCTTCAAAATGAACTAAAGTTAGGCGACCCATCTGAATAGGATGATAACTGAATATTCTGTTTTGTCAATAGCTGTCGTATACTATCGTAATAGGAATCGTGAAAACAGTTCGTATTGGATTGCCATAAAGCATCAGAATCACTACTCATAAATTAATACACTGAGATAATTTGGACCACATAGAAGGTGAGCTGAGATGCCAAACCCGGTAGCACATTGACCATTGATTGGTAGCGAGAAAACTTTCAAGTTGTGATTACTTTCCAATCATTATGCAATGAAACGCTCTAGAATACGCCTGAACTATGGTCAACGATAAGCCAAATATAAAGCCTCAAGATTCGGGCTGCCATTAGAAATCGGCCAGATTAGATAAGTCATGGTGGCGGAATATGCGTAATTGCTTTATAAACGATAACGATTACAATCAACAAACAAATCAACTCCATTAATATTCTATAGTATAAATATTATTCTACTCTCAGTATATTGAACAAGTTTTATTAAATCAAATAGCCTCTTTATGAGGCCATTTGCAAACCATCTAAAATATCGGAAAGCTAAGAAAAACATCAGTTAATGTACAGTCGGACTGTTTGGTGTGGTCTACAGGTACATCTGCACCACCACAAAATAAGAAACGTTGGAAGATTCAGGAGGCAATGATTACATCAAATTAAAATTTAATGGAAAATAAATATTCGTAATCTCCTCATCAGTGATAATGATGATCGTAACTAACACCAAGAAATATATTCTATAAGTAGTCCTTATTACACTTTAAATAAATTGAACGAGTTCTAACATCTTAAACACAAAATAACACTATGTGTGTTGCCAACCTCCTCCGTCACCATCCCTCACAAAATTCATGAAAAACACGAAGGAAAAGAACCATTTACCATACAGCTGGACCGTGCATTTAAATCGCCCTTGACAGACGTGAATTGATTGTTTTATTGGCGATTCCGGACGCGACAACTGTTGAGATCATTAGTCTCGTAAGTGAAGTGCCTGTTTCTAACGCGAATTTTCCCCTACCAAGCATCTGCCACCAGTGGGGCACAACCCCAGCCGGGATATGCCCTAAGCTCTCGACTGGTCTCCAGACATGGGTGGTAGTGTAGTGCATGTAAGTGTAAGTGTATGTAAGTAGTGAGAAAAGGACAAGGAAGAGAAGGGAAGTCCGCGCGTGTTCCGTGGCCCGTTTGTTAGGGTACTGCTCCAGCATTCGCCTGGTGATTATAGAAGAAACCGCGGAAAACGACCGTTCAGAGCTAGAATTCTCCTCTAGACAGCGGCTGAATTCGACCTAGCTCGAGAACCGAGACTCGAACCCCAGTACCTCCCGGTCAGAAGCACTGCAGTGACATCAGCCATCTAAGCCGGCGCAAAATTCATGGAAACCAAAACGAAGGCCAAAAAGCCGCCGTTACCACACAGCTGGACCGTGCACTTAAATCGGCCTTGACAGCCGCGAATACTCAGCCGAGCGCAGCGCTTGCGACACGGACGCACATTCGCCTGGAAGCGCGCCCACCGGGTCTCTGGAGCAAGGTGAGCAGGTGAGCGCGCGTGCGAGGCGTCGGTTGCTCGCGGGGGGAGAGGGAGGGGGGGAGAGAGCTCTTCATCACCGCGATGGCAGCGACCTGGCGGCGGCGAGAGAAGTTATTTTCACGAGCTTTAAGCAACGAGTGAATAATGATATCACAGAGGTGGGCTCCGGATTAGAACGCACGACGGCTGTGACGGCAACACGTCCGCGCGGCGGTGGAGTCTGAGAAATCTTGCCGTCGTATTTTCAGACGCGGGTCGTTCATTGATTGATTGATTATTAGTGATTCCGGGCTCGACAACTCTAAGGTCATAATATCCGTAAGTGTCGTGCACATTTTCTTATCGCGAGAGGTGGCGGTAATCTTCCCCCGCGAGATGAGGAGATCCGGGAACGAGCTACCGTCGGCTAGCGGGGTTTTCCCTAATCAGGTATCTCCCACAAGCGGGGTACCGCCCCAGCCGGGACAAACTAACCTCCCGACTGGACTCCCAACATATCCAGTAGTGTAGTGTGTGTACGTAAGGGGGTGAGGATACGACAAGGAAGAGGAAGGAAGGATCGTGCGCGTTCCGTGGCCCGTTTGTTAGGGTACTGCTCCAGCATTCGCCTAGTGTTGACCGGAGAAACGACGGAAAACTGCCAGTCAGAGCTGACGGTATCTAGAATTCTTCCAGAAAGCGGCTGAATTCAACCTAACTGACAAGCCAGTGTCGACGCGGGTCGTGGAATTAATGTAATAACGTAACATGTTTGTATATAGAGCGAATTGATTCACACGTTTATGCCTTATTTTTCTTCTTTTTTAGTTCTTATCTTTAAAGGTTAAATATATGCCTCATCCAGACTCTCGGAGCTTCCCTGAAAGCTTCAAAAAGTGGTAATACAGAGCTGTATTCCCGACATCGTATGCTTTTTGTGAAGGCAACACCTCCCCGTAGTGCTTGAGTTTAAGAAATCTTGGCATTCGTATTTTCAAACGCGGCCCGTGAAATTATTAATAAAGAAATGTAACGCGTCCGTGTTTTAGTTTGAAAATTGATTGAAGGGTTTCGCACTTTGCGAAAGATTTTTTCTAGTTATTCACATTTACAGGTTAGTTATATACCACATAAAGTCACTTTGAGAAAGCGTGCCATTCGCATTTTTGATGGGTCGCGAAATTATTAGTTTAGCAATATATCATGTTCATATGTGAGGTGTCGTATAGGGCGCAAAGATTCACACATGCAAAATTTATTTTTCTTGTTTTTATGGTTTATTCCTCCTGTTTAAGGGATACCATATCAAATTCTCTCCTCGGTCTCAATTCTAAACTCTGCGGGAGGTGGGCACAATTTCCGACATTTTTTAGGTCAAACTCCATCGCGTTTTCTCCGGTAATTGATTCCACAATACTCAGATGTTCAGGTTAAGTTTTGGTTAATCCATGTGCCTTAAAATCATTGATTATGAACGGGTGATTTTCTCGGTACATAACTGTTCCTCCTCCTTAAATTGCAAGACTACATTTTGTGGAATTCAAAAGATTTGATAAGTTCATAAAGGTTACAAACGAAAGTGGACAGAGTAAGTCACCTTGAAATAATCCTCTTCGCATATTGATAATTTATCGTTGATATATGATTCAAGGGTGCTCAAGAGTTTTGTTCGTCAATTCAACATAGGATGTTCCAAGGATAAGACAACTTTCAGATCTTTCTCAGAGATTTTCAGTATTTATATCGAAACATGTGTGGTACAGAATTAAAGGCTTCCTTGTCATTAATATATGCATGTTCGGTTTGTGTTATTTATATATGCTTAGCCTCGTACCACTTATTCAAATACGCTTTGAGTCTCGTGGAGCCTTGCTACAACATTCTATTGTTCTATAGCTATTATGTCGTTACTACTGTGTGAGCACATATGTCAATGAAATTTTGGAATGAGTTTATTCGAAGTTGGTAGATTTTGTGTATTATTATTGTGATTATTATTGTGATTATTATTGTGATTATTATTGTGATTATTATTGTGATTATTATTGTGATTATTATTGTGATTATTATTGTGATTATTATTGTGATTATTATTGTGATTATTATTGTGATTATTATTGTGATTATTATTGTGATTATTATTGTGATTATTATTGTGATTATTATTGTGATTATTATTGTGATTATTATTGTGATTATTATTATTATTATTATTATTATTATCATATGACTTTCATAAAAAATACAGTGCATAATTGTTACTTTCCTTTGTGTTAATATTTTTTTGTTATTTAAGGTCGCATCAACTACTAAGTCATTAGCGACCACTATTGCGTGTAACGGTATGGTAACTGTGAGGATGACACGACATAATGATGATAGGGTTGTGAAAGGACGAACACAATACAATCATGCCCGAGGAGGGACTCCAACCCGCGATCATTCGGTCCGAGATCGCTACGGAACTACTGCCTTAGCGATCTCGGCCATCCGGACCGGCGCCCAGTGGATTAGATCTCGAAACAGCTGGCCAATATAAGAAAGCGTAGTTCGATTTGTTTGAAATTTTGTTTGAGGCCACTGGTTAAGAATTTCATAAAAAAAATGAAGAAATAAAATGGCGGATCTTATATGGTGGCAAAAATACTAAAAAAAGGTTCGTACAGAAGTTATCGTAATGAAGTAATCGTACAGAAATTTATTTTTAGGGTTCTTTCAGGTCACATTAAAAATTTGATAAAAAAATTTCAAAAGTCAAAAAGCCAAATGGCGGATCCAATATGGCGGAAAAATCCTAAAAATTGTTTTGATCGTACAAAAATTGGAGTTTAAAGTTCTTTTAAGACACAAATTCAGAATTTGTTAAAAAAATTTTTTTGTGAGGTAGGATGGTTGTAAATGGATTGAATAATCCATTAATGAATAAGTTAAATGGATTAAATAATCCATTTATACATCAATAAGTTTTATTATATCTAAACTGAAATTACAGTACTTCTTCCAAATCAAGCGAATCATCGTCCGAATCTTCCGAACTGTATGGAATTGCACTCGATTGGTCAGTTGAACAGTTATTAACTTCTGGTGGCAAAAGAAGTTGAACTGTCTCACGTGAAAAGGATTTGCTAACTTTGGGAGGAGTCTTTCGCATGCTGGTGATCAGGGGATCCGAAGACATCAGCAGTCGATGGAAAACATCTTCCATCGTTTTTTCCTTATTACATTTTCGGGAAAAAGTTTGGCGATTCTGTCGAATATCTTTGTTACGTGATTTCTGCGCATCTTCTGACATTATTTTTTATAATAAAACTAACAAATACACAATTTTTTTCAGTGAAATATTCACATTCAATTATGATATCCATCGAGTTACGCTACTCATCAAACACGAGTTCTTAAGGGGCACAAGTGCGCTAGGGGAATTGTTTGTATACACGACATAAACACGCATATACATATTACATTTCATAAATACAAGATATTCAAGAAAATATAAAGTCGATTTTTTTAACGACTATTGCACATCACCAATAAAAATGTTCGTACACTAAGGAATGCAAGCAAAAGCAGCTAATTCTTATTTATCATGTTAAAGCATACTATAATGTATACTTTTATTGAAATAGGAACACAGGCGAACGTAAGCGAAAAAATATTTCCACAAATGTTTGAAATGTGACTACCTATTTTTAACGCAACTTCTTATAGCAAATTACACAAAAAGTATTGTGCGTAATAAATGTAATAGCCATGTGTTTACCTTCAGGAAGATCCATTATAACACACAAAAACAACACAGCACAGAAAGATTGGCATAAAACGTTGTAAACTGACGCCAAACTCTGACGTCGTCCGAATGTCTCGCACGTGTCTAACAAATCAACAGGTTTGATAAAATTTGATAAAATCATTTCCTTCTACTAGGACATGCAGAGGGGTACCCTGGATACGACTGCGTTGTACTGAACTTAAAATATTAACTTTTATTTTTAGAATTTTGGCCAGCTGTTTTGAAATCTTTATCCGTTGTGCGGCACATTAAATACTTTCTATTACATTTATTCGTAGAAACGAAACACTCAACATTACTTATTTCAAAAATTAAATTGCAGCTCAGTAACTGAAATAATTTTTAAAGCAGAGAAATCGTGACACACACAAATACGTCTGCGTAATTAATGTGTTCAAACATGTAACGGTGACATGGTACTACTAAATGAGATGTAACGTTGAAGGTTACAACTTTTTTTAACGGCTGTTGCTGCCATCATTGGCAAGGGAACAAGTCTCAATAACTCCATCGCCCAGGATGTACGATACATTTATTGCCAACTTGTTTTCTTTTCTATGATATCACATCTCTATTGGGCGCGTGAGTTTTAATTTAAAGAACAAAACGTCCTATGTCACATATAGCACGTACTCGTATATATGCCAATTAGCACCGGTAATGCCAAATGTGACACTTGAATACTTCACGACGTGTGGTTTAATTTTAGAAAGCAACACGTATTTGACAAAGAAAAGTTACAAATATTAAACGCAGAGAAGGAACATTCAGAAACTAGTGATGCTACAACAGCACGTACTTTCTCGCCCATACTATCACGCAAAATTACTCAAATTTTGAAACATTATACGTGACCTTATGTCAAAATATATCTTTAAGGAACATATCATTAAAGGAAAAATCTCTTATAATATTATAGTTTTAAGAAGACGCCAAAAAAATTTGAATTTTTGCAGATTTTGAAAAATGAGTATTTAAAGAAAATGAGACTTACGGCATTCTCCTAAACGTTTTTCACACTATCGAACAACAAAATTTAATGAAAAAAGATGGAGTCGTTATTTTGAAAATTTTGAAAATCTCCCATCTTCATGTACCCCCCCCCCCGAATTAAAATATCGATTTGAAATTCAAGGAGACGCGACATCAGCCAAATAAATTGCGGAATATCAATTTTGAAGAAAATAGGATAAACAGTTTAGCCGCTTGCGTTGTTTACAGATGAACGGACGGACGGACATTTTGCCGTCATTCTATTTTTGGTTATCAAGTACCCACAAAACATAAATTCAGACTACACCACGTGTTAAAGGACTTTTTTCCTTTTAGCAACTGGATTAATCCACTTTTTCGTTAAAAGGACTCTGTAATAAGAGTTTTCTGCCGAAAATTCGCCGTTTTTTGCGCTACATAGCAACCTTCTCTCTAGCGAGAAAATACAAGTGAGCATATATTAATGACAGGGAGACAAGGAGCTTAACACATTTCACCAGAGAACGTGAAGACATGGCATCGGATATCTAAACAATCCTTTGCTAAAAAAAGTAAAACTTATTCAGATATTTAGTTCCATATATTGTCATTAGAAAATTATCTTTGTATAAGTAACTTACAATTATCTAAAAACTCATCTTTCTATTTCAATTCTCTATTTTCATTGTTATATATTAGAACATAAACTCTTTGAACAGAAGTCAACACACAGGATATGCAATTCACTTGTCTATACAAAAAAGAAAACACTGTACATAAAAAACATATCGTTCCATTGAATCATGAAAACCCCTTTGAAGAATGTTTGACGATAGTAACTTCTAGTCTTGTGATGACAGATTGTTTAAGGACCATGAGTTTGGACAATTTCAGCCAATCAGATTTTGATACATTATATGAAATTTCATGCGAATAAAAGCAGTTTCGATTTTGCAAATAATTTGGGCAATATATTATGAAAACTAACGTTTTATATATCATTATAACCGTTGATAAGATTTCGAATATGAAATATTGATAATTTATTCAATAAGTAAAATGTACGCATGCACCTGCAGTGCTGCCAACTGAGTGATAGCTTTCCCTCCGATTCTTTCCCGCCTTTTCAATCTGAGCCTCCGAGTGAACTCCGGTACTGCGAAATTCAAATATATCACATTTTCCTATCTTGTGAATTTCCTAGAACCAGATGGTGATATGTTCAGAATGAGACAGACTCATAAAATGGTAGGAATTAATACATCCTATATATGAGGATAATAACCTTCTGGAACGATGTGGATCTCTTACGCATGTCTACTGCTTTTATCTGGTTTCCCGAGGGTATACATATAATTTCTAGCAAGGTGACTGCATTCTATTAAACATCATAAAATAATATTTAGTAATGTGAACTAAGAGTACATAATTTAACTTATTACTTTTATTACACTGTAGTAAAATATGTAAGCTGGAGAAGGGAAGCACAGAAATTCAACGTCTAAATTGTTTGCCATTTGGTTTCATCGCATCAAGTTCAGACCAGTAGGCAACATACGTGTGCACATTCTGATTGGCTCAGTACACTGAGCGGGTCCCTTCGCGTGAACGAGTGGAACCGGACCTCCGATTCCTCGGATTCCGTTTTCCCCTCCATCGGATGAACCGGAGATATTCGGAAGAGCGCTGTAATCGCTAGCTCTGACTCAATTACTCGGAGACCTGGCAGCACTAGCTTCTAGTGTTATTTACGTGCTAACCAAGATGCACTGTGAGTGACAGCGTTGTCTGTCTGTCTGTTGCAGGAGCCACCGGCGGGGTCGCGGCGCCAAGATGGCGTCCAGCTTTAGTAGTTTGTCCTTCAAACGCAAGGAAGGTACGTATCCAGACACATTCCCCCCCCCAAAAAAAGGAGGCTGCTCCTTAAGGGCTCTAGGGCTGCGCTCTCTCCAAAATAACCAACCTCAGGAAAAGTTGCGGAAAGTATTAAACGTGCAAAGTATTAAATTCACTCGTAGAATTTGTGTATAGCTTCGGCGCAATTTTTGAGGATGAAATAAGTTTCATAACCCCATTTAGTCGAAAAATAAATGTTTTTGGAATGAGTCGTATCGTGGACTATCGCGAGTCCGTCCGTAGCTGGCGCATTCAAGGCAAAGGGAGCTTGAGGAAGAGTGTGGTTAGTGGGAGTTAGTGGGGTCAGCGTGCTGATATTAAGGATTTTCTTCGGAAGGGTGCGCGCGTATTAACTAAGCTAAGAATACGGACCCTTTCATCTAATTTCATAAATTACTGATTTGTTTGGTGAAAATATTTTTTAAATCTTATTTTCACGTGAGCACAATTGTATTTTCCTTCATCAACGTAAAATTTGTCGTAGACAAGGATTAAAATCCTAATGCTTGCAAATTTGTTATAAACTGCGTGCTATGGTTTTCCTCGTTCAAGAAATATTTCGAAGAGTTAAAATGCATGTGACGGTTCGGACATACGAATTCACGCCGCCCCTAATTCGCAACCTACTGGCCGCCACTACAATACAATATACTCGTTAGTGAGTTGGTTAATAAACTATGAGGGGCCTGAAAATGCCTCCAAAAAGTGCATGACGTAATTTTACAATTTCCGAAAATCTCTCTGAAAACTCCCACAGCGCCAAATGTGAATGCGTGAGTACTATCAAACACTACGTAGACAATACAGGACACTTTATACCCTTTCTCATGAGCATGGGTGACAACTGCTCACTAGCAAAGCTGGTGACTTGACTGGAAAATTAGCGACTAATTCAAATTTAAATATATACTCATGTTCACACTTATATATAAAGTAGAATAACTTTTGAATCGTTCTGCGAAGCGTAATTAAACTTAATCGTATGTAAACTAAGAATGAAAAGCCGGTGTCTCCCGTTGTACATGAAAAGCTCCCGTTGTCACAGTGCCCTGTGTTGTCTCTATAGTATTTGGTACTAGTCGCGCGTCTTTTCTTGATGTCTCGCGGGGTGCGGGGAGACGACGCCGCGCTCTTAAGCTCTTAATGTCACAGAACATTATAATAAATTAGAATTAGAATCAAGTAATTCTCCGAATTACCTCAAAACCAGGCGAATGTCTGAGCAGAACCCTAACAAACGGACCACGGACTGCCACCACCTTCCGAGCAAAAAAATGCATTAAAATTTCGGGACTTATGATCTTGGTAGTTGATGTGCCCGGAATCACTAATCAATCAACTTTTCTTTCTCCTTTCATTCTTTGGGTCTCCTCTCTTTTCTGTTTCCTCTCCCTGTGTGTCTCTACTCCTCTTCACTCTTTGTGACTCTCCTCCCCTTCACTCTTTGTGTCTCTCCTCTCCTCCACTCTTTGTGTGTCTCTCCTCCTTCTGTCTGCTTTCCTGATTTCTATCATTTCATATCATGGTTCATTTCATTTCACGTTTCATTTCATTTCTCGTTCGACGCAGAACCGTGACGTGACGCAGGGTGCCCACGAGCGCGGGCCCAATTAGCAGTGGCTATCGCAAACTCACCAAGAGTCACCCTGTGTCACGTCACGGCCCCGCGTCTCATCTTGCGACTAGCCTAAGAGAGAGCGTGTGTGCGCAGTGATGAGCGAGGAGGTGGGCGGCGCGCCGGGCCGGCGCACCGTGGTGAGCAGCAGCCTCGTCACCGAGGAGACGCACCTGCACCTCCTGCAGGCCGGCCGCCACGTCGACCTCGGGGACCTGCGCCTGCAGCCGGAGGTCAGTCGCCGCTCGGTCGCGCTCGCGCTCACGTTAAGCACCTACAGTCTCCAGTGGTTGGGTTGGGACCACGGTGTAACACAGGCCTAGCAACACTTACCTAGTGAAGAATTCATAACTTACATAATGCGAAATAGAAAATTAAAATTGTCCCAGACCTCCCACAAAGCGAAATGATATGAACTTGGAAAATCTCGAGATTGCAAGTCTTTAAACCTATGGTAGTTTGTAGTGATTTTACCGCTAGCGTGGGGAGCTGCCTCCACTCTTGAGAGAAAAGTAACAAGATGCGTGTAATCTCGGTGGATATCTTGTCAGAGCTATCACAATATTTCTTTCTGCTCCCATTGTATAATTCTGTCATTTGATGGCTACAACCCTTTGTATAATGCTACTCATTACGGCAGAGAGTTCATTACGATACATGTTCTTGACCAATCACTGAGAAGGTTACACAACAAGTATTGACAATTAATCATTGAGTATCGTTCTAGTGAATGTTTCATTCGAATGTGTACATTGCGTAAAAATGCATTTAATATACATGTTTGTCAGTTTTAATTTCGTTTATTATTAATAATATATACGTGGAGTATTATTTAAAATAATTTGGATCGTAATTTCACTATGATCCTATTTGACTAGTGCAGTGGTAAATAAAAGGTCACTTGCGGCAGGATGGGTAGGGTGCTGTTCACTTGATCGCCTTCACTGAATCTAACATGTCAACTCCCCCGAAACGATTGAAAGTGAATGTTTGACTTATAAAATTTACTAGAAGTCGTAGAAAAAGTACAGTATGAAACTCGATGTAATGGTTATTAATACACTCGTGTGAAGTAGATCACCCTCGTGTATTAACACTCATCATTACATCATCATTTCATAATGTACTATTTTGTATGGACCGCAGTATTGCATTGACCCCCTATTTTCAGTTCAATTTAGTTTGATTTGTAATTTGCTTACAGGATTCCAAATTGCAGTGTATACTCTTAGTTCGACCATAAAATTGTTTCATTACAAACAATTTCTGATAGAACAGGTAGTACAGTAATCAATAGATTTCTGTTAATACTAATTATTTTACAATGTTTTCTTAAACGTTTGCAGATTAATTTGTTACACAGTAGTTAAGATAAACAAAACTCACAATAAAAAATTGAAAATAACACAAAATACAATAGTACAAATATAAGTACATTAACACAAGATACAATATAAATAAGTCAATAAATACAAATACAATAACACAAGATACAAAACAATAAGACAACAAAACATTCAATCATGCATCATACGGGGCTTCACGCATTACAGATATAAAATACTAATAATTCAGTCATTAGAGTGCTTGTAGAATTTATCTTCAGATATTCGTTTACAATAAATGCCCGTAGTTTCCGAATTAATGAAATAAAAATGTACAGAGTTTTAGATCTTTCAGAGTTCAGTTCAATCAAACAATTGGGAAAGGATAATACATTATTGTGGTATGGTCCCCTATGTATACTGCAAGGATGCAACTATCACCAAAGTGCAGGGTCGCATTGAATTAGGTAGGCTACGCTCCTGGGTCGAAACCAGAGCTTTATAAGAGTACAGTAGTTCATACTCTACCGCAGATGTCTGTGGATTGCTGCTCGTTGCGTTGATAAATAGCAGTTGAAGGTAGCATTGTTTTCGATACACTTCACTTTCAAAGTTCACGCCTAATAACACATGGTTAAATAGCGAGTTACACCGTTTTCAAGTGCTTGATCCTTAAAGCTTAAAATAAATGACACAAACACGCCCTGCAGCACAGTTACTGCCGGCTGAAGGTCGAAGATATTCGATGGATAGATGCATTGCAGTGACATCAGTTGAAGCCGTGAGTCTGATTTTGACGGACATTTATCCTGATTTTTGTACTTTACACACATGTGACATCTCTTCTGAGGATTTCATTCCCTTAAAATTCCACCGTCCCCAGCGTCGTGAACCCGCTAGCCAAGTAAAATATTTTCTACTGCATGACTGTATAAGATACTAAATTGTGCCTCGAAGAGAAAAATACTGTTAATTAACAAATATATTTTATATATAGTCACTATTTGTGCCATATAAGTCTAAAAGTCTAAAAATGCCTGTATAACGTTGCAACTCAGCTTTTGGGTGACCCCCTTATTGATCACGTTCATCGATTCCTTGATCTTTTGAACAAATACTGAGATGGCCACTTGTTTTGCTTCTGACCATCAATGTACCTTCACTATCTGTGCATTTTTCTTGAGAAATATAGCTATTCAAATAATCGTTCTGCATGTTCTCGCGGCAGTAAGGCGATTCCTTCACGTTG
Organism: Gryllus longicercus; assembly: GCA_038098605.1. Classification (NCBI taxonomy): domain Eukaryota; kingdom Metazoa; phylum Arthropoda; class Insecta; order Orthoptera; family Gryllidae; genus Gryllus; species Gryllus longicercus. The sequence continues at coordinate 1,759,298 of JAZDUA010000074.1, forward strand.
AGCGCGGTAAGGGACAATAACTAAAATCAGTAGCGTATTTTTTGCAGATAGTTTTTATTACACCGGCGCGAGTATTTTCTTTTTAATTCTTGCTTCAATTTTAAAACGCTCGTTACTACATGAAGTGATAATTAAACTTAATATGTACATGTGCTAGGTTAGGGATTTCAAAGCTAAAAATAGTGTAAATATTACATTTCTCCTCATAGTACGTCACACTCAGTTTTAACTACTTTTGGTTGTTTAATAAATAACAAAAGTGAATAAACTGAAACGTGTCGACTATGTACGGCATTATAAAACTCTCTTCACATTCATCAGTAATCATCTTCATTATTGCTTGTCTGTGTCATATGTTAATGTTCGGAAGTAACTGAAATAGAATTACCGCAAAGTGGCTAAATGTACAAACATACATGAACGTTTGTGCCATACACATCAGCTCTATTGTTTTCTGGCGCAGATGGCAGAGTATTGACTGAAGTGTAACATTTGGTGTTGAACGTCGCGTCTGTATAATGGTTATTTATCGTTGGCAACGGATTGTATTTTGGGCTTGGCGTTACAGTTGCTGGCATTGCAGCGCGTCGCGTCTCATAGCCAACAGCTCTGCGTGCGGTTCCCTGGCGACGACGTGGCTTTTGGGCAACATCCTCATATTTCTTCTTGAGCGGTTGTAGTTAAACTTGCAGGAGGGGCCCTGAAAGACACACTTCCCCTGCAGAAGTATTCGCGTAGTCCAGCAACGACCCCTCGCGCTGAAGGCGTTCGTTTGCTGACAAACACTAATCATTCCTTCGTTTATTTTTATTTCTGTCTGGAGAAGTATCAACTTCCACAGGTTCTACTTGGTCATTATTTTTATAGACAGAAATAAATGGTTTTAGATAACAGATTTTCACTTAAAATAAATTAAAAATTAAATATATATCCAATTTATTAAACATGTATAATACGTAATTCATTAATTCATTATTTCGATCTTCAGGCTTGGGTAAAATCCTCGATAACTCGCAGCTGGAAAATGACAAAAAAGCCGTTGTTGCTTCCTCTTGGAAGTTACACCTCTTGGTGCCATGACTTACTGCGCATGAGCAGAATAATTTATTAATTTAGAGTGCCATGTGTTGGTTTTGATAACTCATCGAGCTATGCTGGCGACAACGTGGCTTTTGGGCAACATCCTCATATTTCTTCTTAAGCGTTTGCAGTTAAACTTCCAGGAGGGGCCCTGAAAGACACACTTCCCCACAGAAATATTCGCGTAGCCCGGCAACGACCCTTCGTACTGAATCCTTTACTGGTCTATGTTACATATAGGTAACCATGCTTCTGATGAATTCACGTTTGCATCTTTTGCACTAATTTGCGAATTCTTCAATGGGCGAAGACATCCTAAATGAAATGTATAAGCCAATTTTGGCATTTTTGATTGCCAAATATCGATTTAGCTGATTTAGCAAAAGCATTGTACGCTTTTATTAGCAAAGACGCATGCTGTAAGCAAAAACGAGAAGGCATATGCTTTAACATCACTAGTTTTTTAAATTTAAAATATTTCACTTCCAAATCTCTGTATAAAATCTTCGACGACCGTTCTGAAGTCACGTTCTTCCAGACATATTTAATTTTTGTTTATCTTATTTCAATACATCTATATTATTTCCATTGAAAAATTGCATTTTCTTTTACTAAAACCAGTCTTTACAAATGAAGTGGGAGTCAAGAGATAGTATCTCAGGTGTTTCACTAATACGTTTCACTAGCTGAGTGTGGCATCGCCAGTGGGTATTTTTTGTGATTCAGTTTTATTTGTTCTTTGAAAGTTCACTGTAAAAATAAATTTAAAACATATTACACATGCTCCGCTCGTCCATAGAAAGTTAACGAAAAAATTAAGATTTAAAATATTTTTTTTGTTTCATTACACAATTAGGTTTAATTAGTGTTCAATCTGATCTGTCAAGGTTATTAACGGCAATCCGATTAACCAAGGTGGTACGATTCATGTAAATGCCTGAAAGAGTATAGTAGTTTGTAGTATGTAATTAACTGGGCAGTGTACCCGTAGGTGCGTTGAAACCTTGAAAACATGTTTTTCTGGAATTCTTCCAAAATTTTCTAGAGTGATCCGGCTAAAATTTTGGCAATCGATTTACCTTGCAATGAGGAATTGGGTGAACTTTTGATCACATCTGTGAGTGCCGTAAGTCACCCTAAACGCGTTTTAATTGCTTAAAAAACAAAACAAAAACGAAATTTAGAGAAACTTGTTATACTTTTTGCTTAGATCCGAAAAAATGATGTCCCTGCCAGGAGACCGACTCGCGTCGAATGATACCTCATTTGTCTAATTAGTGGACCGGAAGTGGCCTAACTTTGAGTGACGAACGGAGGTTACTTGAATACAGTAAGAGAATGTTACATATAATATATTGATATCTTTTCTTTAAAACGAAATTATATATTTAGAATGCTTTCTTGCAATTATACAAAAAAGTCTGAATTTTCTATTTCGTACGAACAAATTGGTATTACTTTCCTTGTCTATGTTGTAAATGAACTATTTCGTCCTAAGATTGAGTCTTTACTCTGCGGTTGAGGTTATTTGGCAGCTACCTGGCTTGGTTTGACGGATGTGTGTCACGGTTTGCGAAGTAGTGTCGAAGACATAAAGTTGGCAAACGCTTCAATGATTCAAACTTAGCACCGCGAGATGCTTTACCTTCATAATGCGATTATTTTGTTTTTACATTTGAATATTAGAGACAGGTATGGAGAATTTTCCTTCTTCCGAATACACTGAAGATGACCAAAACTTCTCGAAACATATCTGCACTATTCAAGTTGGAAAAATGTTTTAAGTATTCGACTATTTATGCAAGATAATTAGTTTCTCTCCTTCTTCAATTATATTTTATGTATTTAAAAAGAGAATTTATCTTCTTTTCAAAATAAATTTTGATATCTAAGTAAGGGAGAAAAGTTCGTAGACATACGTGTGAAGACAGTTTTTTCATGACGATTCTGAAAATTACCATTTTGGTAATACGTAGGGCTATAAAAGTAAAAATTTGTCAAATTTTAAATGGATATGAATCTATAATTAGTAGTAAACGAATTCGAATGTTTTCAGCTTCTATTTTCTCATACATTAGTAGATTAGTAGGAACAATGAAGGGGTCGACTCACGTGCCATTAAGAGTAATGGTTGTTTGGCCGTCGAGGGCCGTTAAGAGCATTTTAAGCGAATCATTGCAGCCAGGGACGTAATATCTGCGACGCAACACTCGATGGTTATTTTGAAATAGATTAAATGCTATTATTACTCTGCAATTAACAGAGATTGCTAGGTCGCACCGAAGTATTCGGGATTTGCAATCTGTCCCTTGCAAGGTCTTGTCGTTCGAATGTATTGTCGCGGAAAGTTTTGCATTGCTGACTGAATGAATGGCCCCTTGTTTACTTTTCTGGAAATTGAACTAAATGTTTGTCGTCCAATTCTTTACTGAACAGGTTTGTAGTGGTTGTATGATTTTTATCGTCGCTTGGAAGTTTTGCCTTGAGCATCTACACTAATCATGATATGTTTGTTTTTGTTGTGATTACTATTTTATTATTATTATTACTATTATTATTATTGTTGTTGTTATTATTGTTATTATTGATACCAGTACTATTTCATATTATGATAATAGGGATTAAGATAGTGAAAGTAATTGCGAGTTCACTACTTCGTGGACTGTGAGACTCTACGTCAAAGTCCCGAATGTGCACTGATTATGTTCAGGAGCTAAACGGCCGAGTTGTAGTTCAGTGTGGAAATTCTAGAAGCCGGTAGTCGTATTGAATCTATCCTTCCTTCCTGGATCACCTTGTGAATTCAGAGCTTATATCAGATACTCATTTCAGATACCGCACCACGCACTGTGCAGGACTCTTCCTTTCCCATTTTGCCTCCATTACCATTCTCGCTTAGATTGATTTATTCTGAATATAATTCACAAAAACTAGTGGCAGAAAATTGTAAAAAATACAAAATAAAACAAAAATAAAACAATTATAATAACAATAATAATATACAATTTAACAAATAATTATTAGTAAGCAAAAAGTAAAAAAAACACACGCGAACCACACTAATAAACCATTGCATCAATTCTGGGTCCGTTCTTACTTATTGTCGCAAATCACTTCACTTCACTACACTAAGCCAATTGCCATGTCCGGTCAATTTCACTTCTTTTTTATTATCCGATTCCCTCACTGGACATTTCACTGTACTCAACACTATTCTGAATTGCACTGCACTTAACTACAAGTACATTTCTTATTCTAATTAGCAAATATAAACTCGATAATATTGTTAATGTGAACTAAATTATATTCGGTCTAAAATATTGAGTCGACCGCTGGGCTGATCACGTAGCCTTATAAAGATCTTTTACACACAAGCACTGGCCATTGAGGATTCAGTACGAAGCCACACACGCCCGGAGTTTAGCTGTGGTTTAACAAATTTAAAGATAAGAAATGGCTTACAGCAGCAAAAATGCTGTGGAAGAAAATCACACAAAATTGTTTTCCAAAAAGTATCATGCACACTGCTCAAGAACAAAAAATGAAATGCACAACAATAAATTAAATATTTTAAGAAAAAAAATTTACGAACACTGCAATAATAGTTTATGTACTTGCATACAACACAACAGTACGTTACATATCAAGAATAACAAAAAAAGTTTCATAAAGTAACACGTAAATAGGAAATACGTAACGGTGGGAAATTTCTAACTTGCAGCCTTTGGCATCGCATGGCTGTCGCATGGCATCTCCTATGTCGGAAGTAGTGACGTGTCGAGTCCAGTGACAATTTATTCAGTATTCCCAATATGAGAGTAGGCGGTATTATGCAATCAATTATCTACATTTTTCAGTCAAAATGGAAACTCATTGTGTTTGGATTTTTCCCGAGTTCTGGATATCTAACAAAAACCACAATCTCCCACATTATTGGAGGCTGCATAGTTTTCTGTCAATTCACTCAGATACTCTAAGTATGTAATATGGATTCGAATGGATAGAGAATTGATTGATTAGTGTTTACGGGCGCGTCACCTGCTAAGGTCATTAGTCCCGAAAGTGTAGCGAATGTTTTTTTCCTCCGGGGATGGCGTTGATCTTCCCCACTGTATGGCGAGATTCGGCGCCGACTTATCGTCTGCTAGTTTTTTTTCACCAACCAGGTATCTCCCACTAGCGGAGTACCGCCCTAGCCCAGTCAAGCTCTAAGATCTCAACGGGTCTCCCGGCATGTGTGGTAAGTGTAATTGTGTGTATAAAGGGTGAGGTTAGGACAAGGAAGGGGTAGGGAATATCGCTCGCTGTGCGTGGCCCGTTTGTTAGGGTACTGTTCCTGCCTTCGTTGGTGTTGATCGATGAGCACCGCAGGCCACCCCCTGCGCTAGGGTCACCGCGCTGCTGTTGGCCCCGCGTCGAGCGGTGACGGGCTGTCCGTCTCTGTCACACGCCAGGGTGGGGGGAGGGGCTGGAGGCGGCGGTTGCGACGCGTCGCTCGCGCCCCTTTAACGCCGGTGGGGCGGGGGCGGGGGCGGGGGTGGGGGCGGGCGAGGGCCTGTCGCGTCTGGCGCCGACGCCCGGGCTATTTCGGAAGCAGCGCGTGCCTCCGCCCGCCCCCTCCCCCACGACGGCCCGCCCAAGCGCTCTCGCCCAACCGCTCGCCCGGACGCGCCACCGCCCTGCAGCTCGCGAAGGGCGACAGCAGACGCACGCCCCTCTTTTGCGTCTTATTTGTACTCTTATACATTTTTGCTTATTCTTATTGCTTTTCATCATTTCCTCCTTCTCTTCTTTTTGTGCATTTTCTTCTTTTTTCTTTCTTCTTTTTTCTTTCTTCTTTTCGTGCATTTTCTTCTTTTTTCTTTCTTCTTTTCGTGCATTTTCTTCTTTTTTCTTTCTTCTTTTTGTGCATTTTCTTCTTTTTCTTTCTTCTTTTTGTGCATTTTCTTTTTTCTTTCTTCTTTTTGTGCATTTTCTTTTTTCTTTTTTCTTTTTCGTATTTTCCATTCTTTTTTTTTTCGTGTTTACCAGTTTCTTTTTTCTACTTTTCCTTTCTTCTTGTTTCTTTTCCTTTCTCCTTTTATTTTTCCCTTATCTCTTCTTTATTCTTTTCTTTTTCTTCGTTTCCTTTCTCTGTTTTGTTGTTTTCTTCTTTTTTCTTAATATTCTAGATTTATTTTCCATATCCGGATTCTCGAACATCGAATATCAGCAGAATGAGTGTTATGTTATAAAGGAAAACGAAAAAATAAACGAAAGCAATTGCATGTTTTCTTGGAGAAGCAGGTTGGAAGAACTCAAAATTCAATCCATCCTCTCCTCCGCAGTTTTACGACCAATTTGCTTTTAAAGTACAATTTTGAAGTAAAGTGGATTAAATCTTTATTACGATCAACGTGAAATTCTTGTGAAATGCATTAATAATTAAAAGATGGTGATAATTCTCTTCGTACTAGAATGGTGAATTTAATGAGTTTGTATTAAGATGTCGCAATTATTGTTAGTTGCGGTCACTCTAGTATGAGTAAGATATGACTAGACTAGATTTGACAATCCTAGGAAGGGAAGAGAAAAATTGGCTCTTCATTTAAACGCCGCAGACATGCAAGTGGTGCTTCCAAAATATTTCAATTTGCCGTCCTCGAAAGATGACGTGAAATGTCGTGTTCGGGGCAGTCGCGAAAGCAGAGAAGGCTAGTTTTAGAAACGCCTGGACATTTTGTCACGTGTGGTTCTTAGAGCTATGTCATAGTCGCTGACATAGATACTTTACTTGAATTCGCGAACGCGAAAGATTAAGATTAATAACATCGATTTGGGGGTTCAAACATTGTAGAAACGTTGCTCCTGTCCACAAACAATTTGCGCTTAACCTTTTAGATGATTCTGAATGTTTATCGTCCAATACTTTACTGAATAGGCTTGTAGTGATTGTGTAATTTTATCACTGCTTGGAAGTTTTCCCTTGAACCTCTTCACTAATCGAGATATGTTTGACCAACTCGAATTTATTACTGTGTGTTCGCTGATGAGTTTACATCTCCCTCTAATTATGTGTGTATTTTGTAAAAATGAACTTGTACATGTATTTCATTGTACTTTTCGTAATGTAGTATGTACTTTTTGTAAGAACGTCGCCTCTTCGTTACAAATTTTCTAGATTCTCCACTGGATGAATTATTCGATCGATTTCATTTAAAAATCAGAAAATTAATTAATTCCTTTCATTTAAGAAATTAATTGGATATTTGATTTTAAAAATGTAATGAAATTATAAAATGTTTTTGGTCTTGCTTTCTACCCTGTCATAGGAATGAAATATTTTTTCTTTTGACCATTGATGTCATTTGCAGTAACGTCATACTTACCCTTCTAATCAGTCCTTAGAAAAAGATTATTTCCACCATCAATGATTTTTAATTTCAGGCTTGCTTTTTATTTAATTAATGTGTGTGTGAACGATACAAATTTTGTGGAAGAGGTGATAACAAAACTGCATTGAGAATATTTTAAAGCTCGGTTTGGCTGAAGAAGGTTCGAGACTTGGCCTGGGCCCGCCCTTACGCCACAGTCCTGAGTGCCGACAGAGTTGTCAACAAGCGATTGCGCATTGCGCCACGATACGGCATTTGGCTCTCGAGCATCCTTCGGCAACATGGCGTCGTCATTACAAAACCATTGCGGTCTACGTTCAACTGTATGTATGGCTTAAGATTCGGATAAATGGCAAGCTGTAATATCCCTTTCTTAATTCTGTACTGTTATTACCAACGTTCCACAACGGAGAACGGAAAAGTCACTTTTAACGATCGGAGTCCGTTAAGATTTTACAATCGCCGTCCGTTAAAAACAGTCAAAACAAATATGTGGTAAGTAAGATGGTGAATGAGTATACACAAGTAAGTCTCAGTTTAATGTTTATCGGCATAGTGGAGTTAATGAATACTTTTTAGACATGGCAGATAGCTTCAAAACTCGACCACAAAACTTCTGGAATTATATTGCGCCCTGAAGGAGGTCGCAGCATGGAGGCCGAAACTTTGACGTCAGTGCCTAGAGCGCGGCGTATAGACCGAGAATGGAAATCTTTCAATCAGTATGGCGGCTACTTAGAGTCGCTGCAAAGGTCTGGCGTGGTCATAATGGGCAATGAGAAATGATTTCGTACCATTAGAGCAAAGCATTAGCCAAGGGAGCATTAAAAAATGACACTGTGTATATAATATGGTGTACAGTTTGAGACACCATATTAGTATGGCACACAACCCCTTCACACTTTGGCTATCTAACGAACAACAATAATTAGCTGTGTACTCATTTACCAATGGCATACTTATTTCTACATATTCAAAAAACTGTGTAGTGTATGAAAATAGCTTGGACAGCTCTGAAGATCTTTTTACGATCCTTTCTAATAACCGTGTGTTCCCCAATCTCTCCCTACCGGAATATTTCGAAAGCTTTGCTTGTTGAGCTATTAAATGTTTCAATGTCATTTTCATTGATGACAGCTGCTTTACCACACTTTCCTTGGAAATCCTTTACCTGTGTCGGACGTGCTTAAACAGGCCTATCTGTTTAGTACAGTTAACACGCACGATAATCTGCATTCAAAGCACCTCACCAACATTGATAAAATAATTTGCTTAGTATATTTTGACTTTTCATTGTGCCATTTCGCTAGAACACGAGAACATATCGATTCTAGCTTTTTGGGAATTTTGTCTGTGCCCTGATATGCGTAACAAGGCAGTGAAGAACAATGAGTACACTTTGATCGATCATGTGGTAATCAGACGTGGAAGATACCGATCGTGAAGATGCGTAGGAGGGCACAGTCTAAAACGAGAAGCGGGCCAGACATATTTCCGGCCTCCCTCATCCATTTAAACTTTTTATATACGTACAAATGACCTTTTACTGTATCACAATTTTCTGCCCATTTGTGAAATGTTCTTTGGCCTGTTAAAGGAGGGATCAAATCCAATTTGGTCGCAATTGTTTGGAGTAGTTCCGTACATTTTTCGATATTTCTAGCTGTATTCGGTCGGTCTTGGATTGTTTGACGCATTTTAAACGTTTTCTAATGTCACAGTTTCTCTATCCTCAATTGTGGAAACTGTGATTACGTATCTTGACATGCAGATATTTACTTAAAAACGTAACTATTCTTCTTACCGGGCGTTCGGCCGCGAGAGATCTGTTGGAACATTCCGTTCGTGGGAATGTGTAGGCATAAAATGCATCTTTCAGATTTTCCGTATCCGTGACACGTCTGGGTTTCGACTCCGAGTTGACCACTATTCACGGTAGATTCGAAAGTGTCTTTGCGCTTTTGCCCCGAATTCGTCTGTTTCACTCGTTTCACAATGTACAATTTCCAGTTTTTACGTGGATTTTTGGAAAATTTAACGATTGTTCATTTCTTTTCAATGTTTTATTTAATACATTTAATACACAATCATTGTTCTTTTCTTTAATAATTTCATAGGGTTAAAATTTTAAAGTTTCATAAATAAAAAATAACCATTTTAATTATGAAAAAGTAGCAAGTAAATGAGTAAATGACTGCAATAATACTAGAGTTGAATTTTACAACAAATAAAATTTCATTAAAAAACATAGATGCAATAACACTCAAACATATGGAGTCGGTAACAATATACGGATAGACTAATGTGTCCATCCGTTTATTATAATTACCAATCTTGCATATCATTTGTGTCAGTGATTTAACATTAGTATTTAATGATATGAAGGTTTTATTATTTAAGACTCCCTTTCCAACTCTTCGGTCTGTGTGTGCGAGGGGGGGCCATGGCTCCCTGACTCCATTGGGCCCACACCTATGGGCAGAAGAGAACAAACCCTTGACGCCCAGATTTTTCCTTGGCCGCCCAGCAGCAACTGTGCAGACGGTGTGCAGAACCACAAAGCGCGCCGAGCGACCGAGGCCGCCCCGACGGATGCTCTTTGTGAACGCACCCCAAGGCGCGCGTGGACACGGAACGAGGAACACGTGCGTCCGGGCCATCTCTCGCGCGACGCCACCAGGGCTTGCGCTGGTACGTGCGTCCGCTCAGGAGGCCGAACACAATGCTGCGAGGAATTCGGTCTCTCTAAAAAGATTGCACATTTGTGTTAACATGTAAGGTACACAATGTCTTTGGGGATCAAATGATATGACTTCTTGGCTGTCCGGATGACGTTGCGTCAACGACTATTGTCCTCTCACGACCTACGACGCGGTGTTTATTGTCCTTCTACGACGCGGCGTCACCCGGACAGCCAAGAAGTCATGAGCTTGAGCCGCGGAAGCTTGCGTGTACATCAAATAATATGTTTTCATTTATCGAAAAATTGTTTAATTCTTTTCACTTTAAGGTAAAGTTTCACCCCACAATGTGGATCTCTTTATAGCACATTTTACTGGTAGGTAAACGTTGTAAATAAATAATGTGAAGTGAGAGCGTAGTCTTCCGCGGCCGGAGTCAGTATTTACTAGACTGTCCGGGTGTCGCCGCGTCCATGGCGAAGGTGCGACCTTTCGGTCGCATTACGCCCTGAGGAAGATCACAGAATGGCGACCGAAACGTCGGCACCTTCGCCATGGACGCGGCGTCACCCGGACAGCCTAGTAAATAAATGATGTGAAGTTGGTACATTGTTGTTTTCAAAAATGGTTCTGCACTTGTAACATAGGTACACAACTTCATTTCAATGTTAAAAAAAGGTTCATCCCCCAGAAAAATAAGCTCTGAAGAAACATGAAAAAAGTTGAAACTGAGACCATATTATTTGATCCATAAAGTCATCATTTACTAACTATTACACACACATTCTTGCTCGTTGAGTAGATCAGCGAAACACTAAACATTTTGCGTACAATTTGGGAGAAATTGGATGAAAGTGATATACATACTACCATTACCTCGCTCTGCAGATGGCACAGGAAATCGTGACAGAATAGACAAATACGAAGAGTGTTGTGACTCAGAGATAGTCACCACTTTGCCATTAACTCGTAAAACAACAGTGTACTGCAAAGTAAACAAAACACGCGGGGGAAGATGAATAAATATAGATCACGTCGCGTTTTAAAATGATTCCACGATTTTTAGCTTATGAGTTTCCATGAATTCGTCGTCAAAAGTAATAATGGCTACTCGTGTCTTTGACGTACTCATTCCCAAATGTCGGATTTGAATTATATCGTTACCTCATCCGTCAACGTTAATTCTTATTCCAAAGACTCACTTTCAGCACTAGTTAAGTGATAACTACATTAGCTATCGAATGAAAGTGTTCTTTTGGAAATGACATACCGTTGGAAAACCGTATTTCTCTTGAAAATACACTCAGTGTGCGAATTGATGATCCGAAATTCGTGCCCCTTCGAAAATTTGATGTTCTCTGCTGGAATAGTGGTAATTTCTCCCTGCCAGGAGCACAGTTGATAAATTTCTAGGCTCTCATTTACCACTTTCATACTATGAATTGTTCAAACCAAGGGATTAAAATTAAGAAAATTGGAAAAGAATTTTCTTAATATTTATTTACACAGTACTGCATACTAAAGGCAGACTCTGTTTTACTTGCAATTCACTGATTCATTCTCCTTCAAGGCGTGTTTTAATATCAACCCCATTGAACAAGAAATTGCCCCTTCATTCTCATAAATAGTATTCTGTATCAATAGAATCAGCTTCTAAACCTGCGATATATTTGGAATGTTTGCAGATCCAGTCTATTGGATTAATAATACAATAAGTTCTGCCAAACTAAACAGCTCAGTGTTGGGGATCTCCATGTGATAAGCCTACTTTGTTGGAACCGACTCTTTGATTAAACACTGGTTCTATTTTAGTTGGCGGATTTAAGGGAAAAATTCTGAGAAATGTTACGAAAAGAAAAGCTGAAGAGAATATGAAAAGGGAGCGTCGAAGAGAAGCGGAGGAGAGAGAGAAGAGAGCAAAGGGAGCGAGAGAAGGGAGCAAAGGGAGCGAGAGAAGGGAGCAAAGGGAGCGAGAGAAGGGAGCAAAGGGAGCGAGAGAAGGGAGCAAAGGGAGCGAGAGAAGGGAGCAAAGGGAGCGAGAGAAGGGAGCAAAGGGAGCGAGAGAAGGGAGCAAAGGGAGCGAGAGAAGGGAGCAAAGGGAGCGAGAGAAGGGAGCAAAGGGAGCGAGAGAAGGGAGCAAAGGGAGCGAGAGAAGGGAGCAAAGGGAGCGAGAGAAGGGAGCAAAGGGAGCGAGAGAAGGGAGCAAAGGGAGCGAGAGAAGGGAGCAAAGGGAGCGAGAGAAGGGAGCAAAGGGAGCGAGAGAAGGGAGCAAAGGGAGCGAGAGAAGGGAGCAAAGGGAGCGAGAGAAGGGAGCAAAGGGAGCGAGAGAAGGGAGCAAAGGGAGCGAGAGAAGGGAGCAAAGGGAGCGAGAGAAGGGAGCAAAGGGAGCGAGAGAAGGGAGCAAAGGGAGCGAGAGAAGGGAGCAAAGGGAGCGAGAGAAGGGAGCAAAGGGAGCGAGAGAAGGGAGCAAAGGGAGCGAGAGAAGGGAGCGAGGAGTGATAGAAGAGAATAATAAGAGCGGAATGGAAAGAAGAGATGCGAAGAGAGCGAGAAGTGAAAAGAGAAGCGAGCGAGGTGGGAGGAGGGCTCTTAATTGCAGCCTGTGGCAGTGTTTACATCCGCCCTGGCAGAGGCCGCTCGTCCTGTCATCGCCGCGACCTCCGCCCTCCCCCACAAGGAAAGCGGCTCGGACGCGCCACTGGCACCTGCGGCGAGGAGAGAAATGTAGTGAAAGCAAGGAGCTGAAGAAATGACTGGGAGAAAAGTAGTGGATGAAATGCAAAGGGAAAATGTGGAATTGTCGGGGTGGCAACAAGATAGGGAGTGAGACGTAGTGGGGGAAAGAGTAAGGAAGAGAGAAGTATCATGGATGGGGAAGGATATTATACGACAGAGGGGAAGGAAAGACGGAGGAGTTGTTGGCGGTAGGGATCATAACGGAAGGGGTGGAGAGAAGATTCAGCGAAAAGTTAGTGAGAGGAGGACGTAAGTAGCGAGGGGTGATTTATGTTGAGAGAAGAATGCAGGAACTGGAGAGAGATTGAGAAAAGACATAATGAAAAGATAAGGAGGCAGAAAAGTGAAGAAAAGAGATGGAGGATTACACAGAGGAAAAAGAGAAATCAAGGTGTTTTATTTAAGTCTTTTACGTTTTGTGGAGTCTTTTTGTGAACCTAGAGTAGAACCTAGCGAAGAACTAAATTTGGATCGCCTAAATGGCATTGCTACATGACCTCTAGGCGAAGAAGTTTTAAAACGGGGAAGAAAAATATTTAATTTGAAAATCAAGTGATGTAACTGATATTAACAGACCGATATTAAACTTTAAAACGGCCATGACACATAACTTAGAATTTTGAGTTGTTGCCTCTTGGAAATAGGACTTTCGTATATCCTCCAGGAGTTGATCCCTAAACCCATAGATGAAAGCTGAAAGACATAAACTCTATACCACGATCCAGCTTACGTGGCTCAAGTCATCAATGGATGTCATTGCAGTACCTTTGATCGCGATCTCATGTTGTTCAAGTCCCGACGGTGACAGGATTTTCGATACTAGCCATATAAGTAGTTCACCTCCTTTCTCGAAACACTAGCGACCGACTGCTGTGATCGGAAGTTACCCGTCGTTTCTTCGATCAACACCAGACGCATGCTGGAGCAGTGCCCTAACAAAGAAGCCATGGACCGCTTGCGATGTTCCCTTCCCTTTCCTTTTCCTAACCCCTCCCCTTACATACTCTTACATACACATGCACTACAGCAACACACATGCCGGGAATGCGGTCGGGAGGTTAGAGCTTGACCCGGCTGGAGCGGTGACTCGCTGGTGGGAGATATCTGGTTGTGGGAAAACCCCGCTAGCCGACGCACGGTAGGTCGGTGCCGGATCTCGCCATCTAGCGGAGGAAGATCACAGACAGCTTACGAGGAAAACATGCACTACACTTACGGCACCAATGTCCTTATCAGTTGAAGCGTCCGGAATCGTCAATAAATCAAATAAGAAAATTTCATCATGGAGGTCCTGTCTTCAATGACAAACTCTGCTGGCGCTGTCGCGTTTCGCGTGCAAGAGCGAGCGCGGAAGGATAATGCCAAAGAGGCGTGCGCGCGTGATGGAAGGCGGCTGGCGCGAGCGGCCGCGGCCGAGGCAGGAACGGGGCCAGACCGCTTCGGGAAGGCCCCGGGCCGTTTTATTCAGGCGCGGCGGGCGATCCTATCGGTCGCGCCGCGGGCCCCGCGCCCAGCGCCCAGCCGCCGTCAGCGGAGGCTCGCACAACTTCACTGGTAGACATTTTGTTTCTCGTCTTTGTTTCGGAAGAAGACAAAGTATTGTAATTGTGTGCCGGAAAACGGCGGTTTGCGGCAGAAAAACCTATTGCCGGGCCTTGGCAACTAATATCGTTCCTGTATACAAAAAATTACTTATAACACGTTGTGTAGTCAGAAACCATGTTTTGTGGGTTCCTGACACCGAAAAATCGATTGCCGGAAAAATGTCTGTCTATCCGTCTGCGGCCAACGCTAACGCCTGAACCGTTCATCTGATTGTCTCTAAAGTTGAAATTTTCCTCAACCGATATTTTTCCTCCACCGATCTACATGCACCCAAGGCCGTCTGAGTTTTAACTGGATATTTCGATTTGTGTATGTGTGTGTGTGTGGGGGGGGGAGGGAAGCTTTACGTAAAGCCTCAACATTTTCATTTTTTTTTTCAAAAATTACTTCAAATTTTTTGCTTAAATTTTTGTCCTCGGATAGCGTAAAGGATGCTTTAGAGAATAGTGCATATCTCACTTCCGTCGCAGTATCTGATTTTTCGAAAATTGCCAAATTAGGTTTTTCCACGTCTTTCTACAGCTATAATGTTGAAGATATATTTTTCTTAATGAATCCTTTTCTTTAAAGTCAGATGTTGAAATATGGATATGTTCAAGTTTTCGAAAGTATGAGTGGCTTTTGCCCAAGTGCGCGTGAAATAAGCACAATTATTTTATTTTTTTAAAACAGTTTTCTTCTCAAAAACTGCTCCAATTTTTAAAAAGTTCTCCTTGTAGGTATCAAAGGTCAGTAAAAATGTGATTCTTGTCTCTTTTGCGATGAACTCTCTTTGATTTCGTAAACTTGAAAAATATTAATAAAAATTCAAAACTACAAATTGTATTTTTCTCTAAAGAAAACATGTTCAAAAATCAATCTTTACAAAATTCATGTACCATTTTTTGAAAAAAGGAGTAGTTCTTGCGTGATTTGTGATTGAAATTAAAGCAATTTCAAAAACCGCTTCAAATTTTTTCATGGATAGGACGAGGAACGCTTAAAAGAATGGCGCAAGTCAGATTTTCGTTGAACATTCTCTACTGAATCAGAATGAATTTCCTTTCACATTTCCTTCCACGCGTTGCTTGCTTTCTCCGAGGGCACCGCCGTCTCGCTGCTGCGTCCTGGTGGCGGTTCTTTAAACGGGACGCGGGCGATCACTACACTACCTACCTGCACCCGGGCGCTAGAATTTTCCTTTTGGCAGGGGGTTGACTTTTGATCCAGGTATGTTGTTAGTAGGGAATATTATTGTGTTTGAAATTGCTCCATGCAAGCATTTTCATGTTTCCATCCTCTCAATGTCGCCTATCAGGACTTTAAACGCATTCGGAGTGGCTGAAAGAAAGTTGCATCTCTCTAGAAAAAAATGTATACTAGTATTAACCAAAAAATTAAAAATGTCTACAAAATATAAAATGCGTACATAGGACATTCAATGATGTATACGAGGACCAGTCGCGCTAGTTCCGTATAACTAAAGATGGATTCCGGAGAGGGAAGTTGTTAAAGAGAACACCACCCCCATCCAAACGCGCGAAAGCAGAATGATCTGTAAAAATATTTGTCAAGCTTGAATTTGAGTCTTGTTGCTGTTGAAGTATTTGGGCCTATCGTATCAAGTTTTAATTTTAGCAATGTTGACGATGACGTATATCTCTCTTGTAATGCTGATTAATGCTTCCAAAATTTCGAAATTATTGTTGTATTTTCGCTACTCGTGTTTCTGCTATATGAAAGTGTCGCTAGAATGGTCAGCTCTGATCTTGGAAGTGATATCGCCCAATTACCATCTAGACCGCCATCGGCACTAGGACATGGTCTGGGCAACAAGCTTGAATTTGAGTCTTGTTGCTGTTGAAGTATTTGGGCCTATCGTATCAAGTTTTAATTTTAGCAATGTTGACGAAGACGTATATCTCTCTTGTAATGCTGATTAATGCTTCCAAAATTTCGAAATTATTGTTGTATTTTCGCTACTCGTGTTTCTGCTATATGAAAGTGTCGCTAGAATGGTCAGCTCTGATCTTGGAAGTGATATCGCCCAATTACCATCTAGACCGCCATCGGCACTAGGACATGGTCTGGGCAACAAGCTTGAATTTGAGTATTGTTGCTGTTGAAGTATTTGGGCCTATCGTATCAAGTTTTAATTTTAGTAATGTTGACGAAGACGTATATCTCTCTTGTAATGCTGATTAATGCTTCCAAAATTTCGAAATTATTGTTGTATTTTCGCTACTCGTGTTTCTGCTATATGAAAGTGTCGCTAGAATGGCCAGCTCCGATCTTGGCAGTGGTATCACCCAATTACCATCTAGACCACCATCGGCACTAGGACCTGGTCTGGGCAACAATGCTTCCATTCCGGGGTCGGAAACTATTTAACCTGTTGCCAATATCGTAGTTTTACCCATAATAAAACGTTTAAACCTGTTAATAATTATTAATCATAATTAAATTGAGGCTCTCTTATTAAGTTAACTAGCTTCTTGACCTGAAGGATCAAGGTTCAAATCCCGATATAGGTCGAGGTTTTTACCTGGTGATTTCCATTGAAGGCTGCTCTGGAATGGAAATGAGTACCAGCATCTTCCCTGGAGGTTAAGGCGGCCGCAAGGTTTTGTGTTCCCCACACAACGTCCTCCCTATGGCGGCAACAACTAATGTGGTGGATTTCAGCTTTCATCTCCCTCTTGGGCTACATCGGCCTGTTTGCAAATTGTACGGGGCGCATTTACCTACATCTTTATTAAGACAAGTGAGCATTTCTAGAGCGCATCTGGCCGGAAATCGGCAGCGATTACTCACGATTCCGAAACGAGTTTGAGGGTAATCCAATGCATGAGTCACTCGACATCCTTTTCCTCGATCTTGGCTCCGAGACACGTTTCAGCCGTTGGCTGTGGAGTGACCGACGACGAAACTGCAGGAATGCGGTTTTCGCGTTAACCTACCCGGAAAACTGCTGCATGAAGAAATTCGTAAAAACTTCTCTTTGCCAATGCCGCAACTAGAATGTTTCTCGGGAAGGACTACAGTGTAGTATAAAACCAATATTTGAGGTTTTCTTACAAACATTTTTCATTCTGTCGCATGCTACATACGTAGTATAGAGAGTTATGTAATGCTTCGGAACAAAATTGATAATTTTTCGACAGAAAATTCTTATTGTGAGTCCCTGATTGGTGGATAATTCTTGTACTTCTATATACTTACTATAAATTACTTCTTCTAACATGTCCTGCAGTGTTTTTACACAATTTCCTAATTTTATTTATATTATTAAGAATTCAAAGAATTGAGGAAACGTGAAAAAAATGAATTGTAGGTACCAATAGATGGAAGCTACGAAGACGATGGGAGAAAAGCGAAAGGAGAGCGCAGAATTCGACCTAGCTAGAAAGCTACCGTCTGTAGCGGAATTCTGTCGGCCGGCTGCTCTGATCGATATGCTTCCGTGGATTCTCTTATTAATACCAGGCGAATGTCGGAGCAATAGTATAAAAAAAATTGGCCACGGACTGTGCGCCATCTTTTCTTCCTCTTCCTTGTCCTATCCTCTACATCTTACTTACACGCACTTAGACTATGCTCTACACTATCAACATGTCAGGAGACCAGTCGCGAGCTTGAAGCTTGTCTTGGTTGCGGCGGTGCCCCGCTTGTATGACAAATTCCCCCATAAGGCGAAGTGCAGTTTGGTGCCGGATTTCAGCTGGACCCGATCAACGCCAAATCCAGGCAAAAAACATTCATTTCACTAATGGAAACAATCAACTTAGCAGTTGACGTGCACAGAAACATCAATCAGTAATAGTTGAGTATATTCAGGATTTTTACTTGTACAAACGGTTCTATTGACACAGTATTTTTTAAACTGTCCCCCTCCTTGGGTATAGGTTTTCGTATTACGTGACCAATAACAGGCTAACCAAATTAAGGCAAAACTAGGGACAAAACGTCATATTCAATAGTGTTGCGTGCTTTCTTCCTATATATTGACTAACTCAACTCTCATAAAAACCTTACATATTTAGTCTAAAATATTACAAAACATCAAAATATCAACTGTTTATGATTCAACTAAAGTATATACAATAAGAACCCTTAATATACAATTGATTGGTTATTTAGTGTCTCCCTGGGAGTCGCCTAATCTAATCATTAGTCCTGTGAGAGTCATCAGTGATACTGTAATGCATGAATGTGTAAGTCTAGGTGTAAATAAGTACGGAGAGACGAGAGAATATGAATAAAGGATATAACGCGTGTGACCAAATAATAGTTAGATAAACTACAAAATTATGATCTGCTCAAACACAATCCATTTTTCGGCTAATTACTTAAGTGTTTTGGAAAAAAGTTTTTCCCGCATTACTGACACACGTCTGAACGCTTAGCAATAATAATGATAATAATAATTATTATTTTATTTTTGTTATTTATTATTATTATTATTATTATTATTTTATTTTTCTTATTATTATTAATATTATTGTTGTTGTTGTTGACGTAGGATAATAAAAAGTTTATTTAGCACAGCATCTTTTTTGAAAGAAACATCTGCGAAATCTTCGACCGCACATAAATATTCTTTTTAGTTTTCATGTTGCTGTTGCCTCGTTAAAGTTTTCCTATTAGCTGCACATAAAGAGATCTTTATATAAAGGTTAGAAAGGAGGTCGGAGAAGTACGGACAGAAACAGTTGGTGACTGTACTACACCTTGTGGGACACCTGCAGTAATGGGCCAAGCATTCCACTTGGCGCGCAGGACGGCGTCCTCTGCTAGCCTCGCCCACTCTGCTACGCCTTGCCGCGTCCTCGTCCTCCCCTCGCCCTCCCCTCGCCCTCCCCTCGCCCTCCCCTCGCCCTCCCCTCGCCCTCCCCTTCCCCGCCCAGCCCCGCCCCGCCCTGCCCCGCCCGCTCCCTTCCCCCGCTAAACCGCGCCTTCTTTACTTCAGCCCGGCGCTTCGCAAATTCCCCACTACTTCCCTGCTCCTGTGCCGATTCCCCACTATGCCCGATTTCCATCCGCTGGGATGGCTCAGGGGAACATCTTTGGCCACTGCAGCGTTTCTGACCCCGTGGGTCCTAGTGTTCAAATCACGACGGTGACAGGAATTTTGCCACTAGCTAAACATCTAGGTCGAATTCAGCCGCTGTCTAGAGGGGAATTCTAGTGATCGGTTGCTCTGATCAGTAGTTTTCCGTGGTCGTCGATCAATGCCATTTAATTTGCAAAGCAGTATCCTTACAAACGGGACACGGACCGCGCGCGATATTTCCTTTCTTTATCGTGTCCAATTCTCACCTATACTTACACATAAACTTACATGCACTATATTACCACACATGTCGGGGAACCAGTTAGATCTTATCCTGTGTGGAACAGTGTTCTGCTGGCGGAGGTACTTGAAGAGGACCCCCCTCCCCCCCACACACACACCGGTGTGAAGGTCGGTTCCGGATCTCTCGTTGAAGCCAGAGAAGAAACACTGCCACTTCCCGAGATACTACACTTATAGCATACCACTGCAGTTGAAACAAATAATCAATCAATATTTGTATTGCGACTTGGCGTTGGCAATTAAAATGAAATAATTACATGAGTTGTCATTGCCTACACTATTGTTTAAATGAATAGCAGCTTTCGATAGCTTAGTTATCATCGTCAGTTTTCTAGGACAAGAAATATAAACCAATTAAAACATGAATCAAAAACATAAACATTGGTTTAATAGATAACTAGTTATTTAAAAAATAAAAATATAATCAACTTTTAAGAAATGAAAGAAAGAAAAAGGGGGTGTTAAATCATATAATATTACTTTGAATCTATGCAAAAAAAGTGAATGAAATTAAATTAAACGTGTGAATTTCGTAACAGAAAAACATGAAATGTACATAAATTGAGCCGTTTCTTACCTGTTGAATGGAAGCCACAAAACGACTACGCCTCAGACTACGGCTACAATCAATAAATACTGGTTCCACTTCTTCCTCGTCCTGAGGCCGCATTCACAATCTATTGCCTCTCTGCCATTTTTCACCATTGGTTCTACCATTTCCTCACTTCATCGCCATCGCTTCCTTTCCCCCACCCATTTATCGATTTTCCGTTACACTTGTGACTCCCCGCCCCCGTACCTGAGCTCCCTTGCCGCTCCCGCAACCGCTGCCCCTCCAGCTGCCTTCTCCCCGCCCCCGAGCCGCGTTCGCCGTCGCCCACCTCGTTGCCGCTCCCTGTTGCATTTCTCGACGTCGTCGCCTCTCGCTCCACCCCTCCCACCTCTGCTCCAAGCCACCTCTTCCTCTGCGGGCTGCTGCTTTCGCGCCCGGCCTCTTGCCGGGAAATTGATTCATGTTTCTGGGGTTGGCTGATTCATTGATTGTGTTTCCGGGCGCGTCAACAGATAAGGTCGCTTGTCCCATAAGTATAGTGTATGTTTTTCATTGGGCGGTGGCGGTGGATTTCCCCGCTGGATGTTGAGATCCGGCCCTGTCCCATGCGTCGGATTCAGGTTTTTGTCCTTCCGTGGTAATTCTTCCCATTGGGGAATTGGCCCAGGCGTCACACAGTCTACGCTCCTGACGTATGTGGTAGTGCAGTGCTAGGGAGAGTAAATAAGTGAAGAGGATAGGGCAAGGAAGAGGAAGGAAAGATCTACGTCGCCCGTTTGTTACGTACTGCTCTGGCGTTCGCCCGGTTTTGACGGAGAAACCTCTGAAATCGAGCGATCTCGCCAGCCGATAGAATTCTGCTTCAGACGGCGGCTGGATTCGACCTAGCTTCGTAGCTAGGACCTTCGGGTCAGAGTTGCAGGAGAGCGAACGGAACGGCGTTGCTGGCTATTAGCTAAACGCAGACGGTTCGAGACGAAGTATACTGCGGCAGCAGCAGTATAGCTCAGAAGAAGGGCACAACATGATGGCCAAAACGTCAAGTTGATGCGCCTTGTTCCGAACAATCAAATACCAAATGACTCCGCCTGCGGATACCTACAAATCCACCTACGAAGAACCAAATACAAAATTTAGTTTGTATCTACTCGGCTGTCTGAGAGACGCCGAGTCTTAGACATAGGTGCCAACGTTTCGGCCAGCATTTTGCGAACTTTTTTGTTTTTTGTCGTTGCCCTTTTCCTGATTCTAAGGGTCGGCGATCATGGGTGCAGGCTTAGTTTTTATTTATTTTACGCACACTCCATTTTTATCCTGATGTGGCCGGATGTCCTTCCTGAAGATAATCACAGGCGACACACATAGACAACACATACAATCGCGAAACATATACAACCATGCCAAGCGGGATTCGAACCCACGATCCTTCGATGCGAAATCGCCACTGCACTATTGCTTTAGTGATCTCCTCTACCTGGATCGCCAATCTGCGACCTTCCTCAGGGCGAAATGCCTACGCCCTCATCTAAGATTGAGTTGCATTCAGGATTCTATTGGATGACTCGCCTCTCACGAAATGTACGAATAAAACACCGCGTCGCGAAGCCCTTGCTAGCGACGCAACTGCGCGTGCGCCTTGTGGACGCGGGGCGGGGCGGGAAGGGGGGGCGTGGCGGGGCGCAGCGGGGCGCCAAGTAGGGCGACGCGGCCGCCAAGCGGCGCAGGCCACGGGGACAAGGGCGCCCTGCCCCTTCCCTCGGGCCCCTCCCCTTCCCTCCCCTCCCCTCTCCCCACCCACGCGGGCGGGTGGGCCCTGGCAGCCGCCAGCAATTGTTCCTGCGGCGAGATCGTCCCCGCGTCCTCCGCCGCCGCGGCTCTCCGGCCTCGCCCGTTGCCGCCGGCGGCGGCGGCGGCGTCTGGTTTCAAATGGCGCGACGGAATCACCAAAAGCAGCCAGGGCTAGGGCTCGCCCACTTCCCCAGCGGTGGCTTGGGGGCCGAGATCCGGATGAACTTCTATCTCCGAGTTAAGAATCTTATATAGAAGAATATTAGCCTAAGTATATTTCCATGTGTGTTTCTTATAGGTTTATTTCCTTAATGCACTCAGAAGTGAGTCATTTCAAGTACGAAAAATTCTCCACAGCCAACTCCTCAATTACATGAAAAAATGTTTCTAATGTAATTTTGTTGTGAACTGCTACGTTTCTGTGGAGCAGTTTCTTGACAATTTCTCTTCTTCTATATCGTCCAGTAAGTTTTCCTTAGGGTAAGTATAAGTTCGAGGATAGTTCTAAGTATTGCCGAAGAACCATCTACTTTTTTCTGATAAAAACTATACGCAGAAGCTGCATACGTTAATTTTTTAATTGGGGAATTGGGGTGGAAATTACGAGAGATCTGTATTTCTCGCGACCAAGTGAACGCGCCCAATTTTAGACCGACACAATCTGGCAGCCGGCCGTCAAACTTGCAGGGCGCTCACTGTTCACAAATGGTGCTAATTTCTCCCGTTTCTACATCACCGCTTGGAGTGTTAGAAGTGCTTACAATGTGGTTATATATTAACTGCGACGAAATAAAAAAAATTACTAAACACACTTTCTGCAGAAATCTATGCTCGTGAGGCCATGCCGATAAAGTAAATTACACGATGGTGTGTTTTTTACCTTTTCGCCCTTCGGCGTAAGGAAGGTACTTCGTAAGAGAGAAAATTATGTAATCATGCGCCTGGAAACGGCACATTTTCGGCAGTAAAACCCCTTTTTGCCGAGCCCTGTCACGAAAAAGTGGATAAATACTGTTGCTAAATATAGGGTAAAATTCGCTAACACGTTTGCACATCCATGTTTTGTGGGTCCTTGATACCAAACAATCGATTGACTGCAAAATGTCTATACGTCTGTGGTCAACGCTTACTCCTAAACCGAGCATTGAAAGAGTAAGCCAGCAGTCCGAATACAGACTGTAAGGAGAGTATTTTTCAACTCAATGAAGAGTGTTTAATAATTATATGTTGGTGATTTCTTCCATAAATACGTTATATGTTAATGTATTTTGATAATTGTAATAAAGTCATGTAATTTACTACTTTCAGGATAGAAACGTCAAAATCACTAGTCTCATAAACATGGCCAACCTTGCATAAAACGGAAATATCCCTGAACCGGAATTTTTGTGTGTATCAATTAAAGTTGTGAAACTAGATAGAGGAAGCTTAAATATTGATGTTGAACTGAAAGAACCAGTTATGCTCAAGTTGACTTTGTTTCCCGTTATTCGGCCGTAGTCTTCATTTATCTTTGGTTGACTACTTGTATTTCTCTCCAATTTCTTGGTTCACATTTCCTTTTTGTGAACTGTGCCTCAATTTCTCCTTTTTCTCCCAATTCGCGGCTTCATTCGAAATGTGGTGAGAAGATCCGATGGTTTAAGTCCCGATATTGGCTGATTTTCCACAATTCCACACAATGTAGTAAGCATCTGAATTTGATCTGGCTGTAATCTGGAGGAGAATTCTAGCGGCAGGCTCTGATCTGGTAGTTTTCCGTGTTGTCTCCAATTAATACCAGGTGAATGCCGGAGAAATACCATAACAAATGGGCTCGGACTGCAATGTAATTTACTTTCCTTATCCTTGTTCCCTGGTCCACTCTTACACGCACACGTAACCACAACCTTTTAATCCACTTCACTGCCAAAAATGTGGGCTACTCCGAGCGCATAGAACTTGACCCTACTGGGGCGGGCACAAGCGTTGGAGGTTCCTGGAAGGGGAAACCCTCTGCAATCCTAATTGTAGGTCAGCGCCAGATCTCTCATTATAACAGAGTGGGAACACCTCCATCTCCCGGGTTATAACAGGTTTATCCCATGAGTAATAATATGTAAAATATAACACAATTAAAGGACCAATGACTCTTTAAGCTGACAAGCCGGAAATCAAAAACAATCAATTCGATCTCTACAGAAAAAAACCATGAGCTTCTGTTCGTAAGAATACTATTAACCAGACTGCTCTCCTACGTGAGGTTCATTTTGTAATCAACATTCCCGTGTCGTTATTTTCGCGCAAGTTGTTTCAACGTTTGCTTTTGAACGGTCTTTTTACGTTCCCAAGGACGGAACTTCCAAACATCAAATAACTGCGTTGGAGAATTTCAACGTCAGACCAACCCAGGTCAATGTACTCTTGACGTCGGTTTCTCTAAATCTACCGAGCTAGACACTGGCCTGTGAGCCCCGTGACCCTCAACAGAACTGTTGCGCATAGTTCGTCAGCAGGGGCGTTCGCCTACGCTGGAGTGTTGTATTTATTGATTGATTTATTTTATTTTATTTTTACGTCAAAACAGTTAAAGACTGCATGTGATGTGCTACAGGGAGAAGTGTATTTTGTGCTCATTTTCTTAATTCTGGAATCCCTATCCTAAGCTACATACAAGTTTAATTCGGAATACAGAAAGAAATGAGAATTGTTGACAAATATTCGCTCCGACGTAGTAAACCATATTTTCAAGAGTAAATCGGCTATAGATTTGGGCTCTTATCCCTCATTATCTCCTTCGTGAAGGAATAATACTTCATGCCGCGTCAACATGGAGAACTATAATTTAAATAAAATATATTTCCCACTGAATTTTAGAAGACGTGCCAAGGTAATGGAATTACATTTATGTCCAGAAGCAAAGCAAAGGGGCCATCTCAGCATTTGCGCAAAGGATCACGGAAACTGAAAAAGTCTGATCGAGATGGGGAGATTGAGAAACTGCTTGTATTATTAGTTGAATTTTGTAGCAAAATATGCTCGTCTATCAGGCGACAGTGCCTCCAATACATTTCAAGAACTCTTATCTCTTCGCGCTACAACGCTGTTGGATGGATTGATAAACATATAGATTATTTCACTGATTGCCTGACACATTGATTGAATGACTGACCCGACTGATTGATTGACCGATTGACTGATTGTTTGACTGATTGTTTGACTGATTGATTGTCTGATTGATTGCCTGATTGATTGACTGGCTGATTGACTGATTGATTGACTGGCTGATTGACTGATTGATTGACTGGCTGATTGACTGATAGATTGACTGATTGATCGACTGATTGATTGACTGATTGATTGACTGATTGTTTGACTGATTGTTTGACCGATTGTTTGACCGATTGTTTGACCGATTGTTTGACCGATTGTTTGACCGATTGTTTGACC
This sequence comes from Gryllus longicercus, assembly GCA_038098605.1. Lineage (NCBI taxonomy): Eukaryota > Metazoa > Arthropoda > Insecta > Orthoptera > Gryllidae > Gryllus > Gryllus longicercus. Next base: position 1,784,879 of record JAZDUA010000074.1, read on the forward strand.
GATTGTTTGACCGATTGTTTGACCGATTGTTTGACCGATTGTTTGACCGATTGTTTGACCGATTGATTGACCGGTTGATTGACCGGTTGATTGACCGATTGATTGACCGGTTGACCGATTGATTGACCGATTGATTGACCGATTGGTTGACCGATTGATTAACCGATTGATTGACCGATTGATTGACCGATTGATTGACCGAGTGATTGACCGAGTGATTGACCGAGTGATTGACTGATTGATTGTTTGAGTGACTGACTGATTGAATGATTGATGGATTGAATGATTGATGGATTGACTGACTGATTGAATGATTGATGGATTGACTGATTGATTGATTGACTGACTGATTGAATGATGGATTGGTTGACTGACTGATTGAATGATGGATTGGTTGACTGACTGATTGAATGATTGATGGATTGACTGACTGATTGAATGATTGATGGATTGACTGACTGATTGGCTGACTGATTGACTGACTGATTGACTGACTGATTGACTGATTGACTGACTGGCTGATTGACTGACTGATTGACTGGCTGACTGACTGATTGACTGACTGACTGACTGATTGACTGACTGATTGATTGACGATTGATTGACTGACTGACTGACTGGCTGATTGACTGACTGACTGGCTGATTGACTGGCTGATTGACTGACTGGCTGATTGGCTGGCTGATTGGCTGTCTGATTGATTGACTGACTGACTGGCTGATTGACTGACTGACTGATTGACTGCCTGCCTAAACGACCGGACAAAAAGAGGAAGTAAAGATCGCGCGCGGTCAGATGCCAGTTTGTTAGGGTACTGCTCCGGCATTTGCCTGGTGATAATCGGAGAAACCACGGAAAATTACCGATCAGAGCAGCCAACCACTTGAATTCTCATCCAGACAGCGGCTAAATTCATTCTAACTTTTTAGCTAGAGTGGAAAATTGTGCCATCGTTGGGACATGAACCTGGAAACCTCCGGTCAGAGTCACTGCAGAGAGAACGGCAGTGCTAGCTCTGTGTTCAACTCATCCGATACAGAGTTGGGGGTCTGGCCTGACGTCCGCTTATTCATAGTTCAGTTGAAGATTTTCTAAGTCAGTGAGGTTGGGAGATCGGACCATAACATTTTTCCGGACCAAAGACCAGAATGGGCAAGGGTGGATCGTAAGCGCAGACTGCTCTCGAAGGCCTGGTCTTCTCCTAGAACGGGTCGGAGGAAACCACAGATCAGTTCAGCTGTCCTCTAGAATTACCATCCGGCCAAAATATCATCCCCTATTTTTACGGCGAATCAACCGCCACCAATTTGTTTTGCAGAATTCAGTACTATATTTAATTTAGTTACTATAAGCAATTATAAAATTATCTAGAAAACATAATGGACAATTGTTAATGTTTCAACAATATTTCCATCCGCGCATTGGTCTTTTAATTAAGTTCGCAGTATTCTCCAGTTTACTCCAAGTTTTCTTCATACAGGAGTTCCCTAGTTCTCCCCAGCGCTGAATAGCACGGCCCGTTGAAATAGTTAGGCTCGACTCGAAAAGGCACGTAACAATTTACATTGCTGCCAACAACCACATCGTACCTTCATAACAATCGTAGTATTTCTGATGACACACTTTGGCACGTGAATTTCAAGCTCACAGTTGGTAAACCCTTTTAAGCGGCATCGTAGCCAGAACCCTCCTCTCCCCGCCACCCGTTGTGGATTATCAAGAAAATTTGCGTGTTGAATATGCACCCTGCCCTGTCATGGACTCTTTGGGAGTGCTCTTCACTTCGTCTAAAGATCCTGTGTCATATAGGCTGCTTACAAAATGGTATTTTGTCAGTACATAACGAACAATTTGTCTACTTTTGTGTTCGAGACTTATCATCAGGATGGCTAAACCATTATGATACCGTTATTTCAGTAATTTGTATTTACACTCATATTTCATAAAAATTGTATGGGATTGACGTGTGCACCCCATTGTTAATTACGTGTAGTATTTTTCGAGTACACAAGTAATGAAGAAATCACAAAGCAGGCTACACCACTCTAATGGTGAAATATAGGAGTTCCCAAAACTTCGTCTCATACGTATTTCACATTTTCGACATTCGTGGTGCTGAAAGCAGTGCGTTCAAATTGATGCATACGTTTTAAATTATCACGTGATCTGCACGGTCTACATACCCACGACATATATCTGAGCATAATACACTACTTTGCCGCTTGAATAAAACTCCAAAACAAATATTACATCTCTTCTCCCACAAGTAAAACTTATGGAATCATTGAAGTGGTATCTCGCGTTTGTAATCTCTAGCGTAAAGGCGCGAGTGGGCAGTCGCCGCGCCTGCCATCTAGTGGTTCTCGGCGAAATCACTACTGAGCGGCGTGCCTGACAGCAGGCGCCATCTCTCGGGTAGGCTGTACTGGTGTCGATTCGAACAAGCACTCGCCGACAACGAGCGACACCACGCGCCGAGTTCAAAAATTCGAACCGAAATGTAGCAGAAATCTGTAGCGACTGAGACTACCAGATGTCAGGATCTTGACTGGAAACTGGTAACGAAAAATAATCATGAGGTTAAGCATTGTAAAATTAACCCAGTAGAAAAAGAACATCATTAACGTCATTTGCATGTAATGAGCTATTTAATAGTAGTTTCATAGCGTAAAATAATTTACTCCAGGACTGCGACAGGTAATCGATCAGTCACATGATTAAAATGTCATGTTGATATAAATTACGAATACGTCAGTTTGGCGAGTGAAGCAAATGAATATTGATAAATTCATGTAAGGGACACAGAATGACCTTAGAAACCCTACTTCAAAATAAAGTCCCAAAATGCGTACATGGACTAGAATGATATGACCAACTCTGAAATTCACTGAGGCACGTTGATGCTTCATTGAGGCTTCTTGTGTATTAAAATAACTACGGCAGAAATTTAAGTGAAGCATTGCACCCTTAGGTTTGGAATTTCGCCATTGGTATGCAAATTGGCGCATTATCAAAAAATACTAGAAGTAAATATACTTTTGTTTTCAGTTATGTGCGAACGACTAGTACCACAAAGACATATTTTTTATCAATATCTTGATATTTATCTTCAAACGTTATAAAACGATTTGTAATTGAATGTTACTCTGACAAATTAAGCACGTAGATACAGCTTTTCATTGGTATAGTTATTGAGTTTACTGAGTTGACTAACTCTAAAACTCATGGTATTACGAATATGGATATATTATTAATTTTTCATGTAATGTAAAACATAATGTAATGATAACAAGTTTTGCAGTTTTAATTCTCCCTATTCTTGTAGAAAAACGAACGTGATTTGTGTAGAAAAAAGAAAAATGAACTCCAGTAAATGTATTATTCCGAAAGTAATAAGAAAGCACTTTGTATTCAAAAGAAGCGTTACATTTTTTCAAATGTTTTACCCTCTCTTGTACACAATACAGATATTTTCGTCAGAAAAACTCCTATTGTGAGGCTCTGATAGGTGAATAAAATGTGGATACTTTTTGTCACTATATGTCGTGAATTATTTTTCGCTATATGTTGTGAATCATTTTTCAAACATATTATGTAGTAACTATTTACGTATCGTGGGTCATTCATTCCAAAAAATTGGTTGACGTCAAAAAGACTGTCTGTCGATCGATCTGTGATCAACACTGGCGCCCAACTTATCTCGTCTATTTTCGCCAAAACGGTTGTTCTCCGGTCAAGCTGAAAGAAATCTATTTTGATTTTTGCAGGTACTTTATGTAAAGGAAGGCCCAATTTTTTTATTAAACTTTATCTTCGGAGAGAGTAAACAACGCTTTAAAAATGATGTGGGTCTCATTTTCGTTCAAATCTGGTTTTTCAAAAATTCCAATTTTTCTATCTCCCTAGAACCACAATATTGAAGACGGAATATTTGTCCTTCACGTTGTAAATTTGTGGCTTGTAAATCTATTGTTCAAAGACTTCTTGCGATAACATGATGTACAACTTTTAGGTAATACGAGTTTTCGTGGAATTTTGCGTAAATATTGGTCAATTTTTGAACAATTATTTCCTCAGAAATGGTCCCAAAAATGTTTCTGTAATGTTTTCCTCGTGGAGAGCAAAAGTAGTGCACTAATAATGTGAGAATATTTGCTCTTGTAGTTCCACGTTTTTAATAACGTCTATACATCGTTGCATCTATCCGTCTGGGAACAACGCACAAAACACTGCGTTTGTTTTTTTTCAAAATTGAATTTTTTCATTAGATTTGACGATGTTAAATCTCTAAAAATTCGGTAGAAATATTTAATTTTTACAGAGAATGTTTGATAATAATCTCATCTTTACAATGCTCTTGAAAACGACTGAGACGTTTCTCATTAGAATATTTGAGTCGAATTCAATGTATTGAAACATGAGAAATGCTAACTGTCATTTTGTTACGTTTGTCCATCCAAAAATTACTTTTATAATCCTTCTAACATCTTGGGGATTGATAATAACTACATTATAAATGTAACAATTCATTGATGGAACTCAAAATCTTTAACTAACATGTCAATTTTTCGTAATCTGAAGTTTTTCTGTCTAAATGATGAAAAAGTGGCGCTATTCCAAAAGGTCTGAAACAATATTTTCTCAAATATTCTCATACAGTTTGCTAGAATAGAGTGCCCTGAAAACAATAGGCAATATTTCTGTACCGGGCCAGAGCTACAAGGTTTTCAGTTTTGGAAGCAAATTTACACGGCTCCAATCCGAGAAAAATCTGGAACCTAGTAATTGAATGAAGCTTTTGATTGCATTCATACATTTTGTTGAAAATATTAACTGATGTGCCTCTCAGACAGTAATGGGCGTTTACTTTATAAAAACTTATTCTGCTGTTAAAAGTTAAGTTCGTCTTTCCATTAAAGCAGAAAAATGGGAAATGTGATCCCAATTAATTCTGGAGAATGGTCAAATTATGTACTTTTCACATGGACTTAATACCTTAATGTGTTTTTACCTGTGAATCAGTTCTGAAGAATTAAATAGCCTTACAATACACTGCAGGAGATATTATTTTTTTAGTTCAATATCTGTATTTCAATATATTAAGAAAATTTTGAAATTGTCATATATCTAACATATTGTATTCAGATATCTAATTAATTTTAATAGAATTTTTAATAAATTAGTTTCTTAACTTTAACTTACCACTTAACACTATATGTATGTATATGTATGTATGTATGTATGTATATATATATATATATATATATATATATATATATATATATATATATATATATATACACATATACATACATACACGTGCGTCATGGAGTAATTATTTTGTTTCACATTGTCTAATCCTTTGAAATAGTAATTCATTCATGAACATTTTTGTTTCAGGTACGTGCAGTGGATGACAATTTTGCAGACTTCGTGCGTGTTTTTGTATCACATATTAATCGAAGCTGATTTTTTTCTGTTCGTTCTCTCTTAAAAGTAAGTTAAAAACAGATTTTCTTGACTTTTTGTTTGCTTTTTGTTTGTTTTCTTTAATCATGATTGAAAAAATGATGTTTCTGATATTGTAAAAATATGTCATGCAGTTGAAGATATCTCAAAACTATATCATAGAACTCGTAACTCCTTTTTGAGACAAGTGTGAAAATGTCACTGGGGGTTCATGTAAACCCCCAAAACCAAAATATCCTTTTCAAATTGAAGAGTTTGCGACATCACCCATATCAATCGTGGAATATTAGTTTTGAAGGAACTGCCTATGTTTAGCCGCTAGTGTTGTCCAGTAACCGAGGGTCGGGCGGACGAACGATCAGACGTCAGTCGTAAATTAATTTTTCGGAGTCGAAGCCCCACAAACGGGGCCTCTGTTTATCCAACATATTAGAAAAATTTTTTTACTATGTATAGGAGCAAAAATTATATATTTTATTGATATAAGCGACCTACAATAATAGTTTTCGGTCGAAGAATGGAAGGAAACAAATTGCACCTCTTTCTCCATCACTGTGTTCGCACCCCATCCTCAACCCACGCTGCCCTGTCTCAGTTCCGCCCTGGATGTTGACATAGTCAATTCTTGCGAATGTGGTTTTCAGTTTCAAATATTTGGTCAGTTAAACTGGAACGGCTGTACTGGCTTCCGCCGGAAGCTTAAACCGTCATCATTTTTTAGGGAAAATGAAGTGTGTCAATTTGTTCTATTCGCGGATTATTTACGGCAAGTTGTCGACTAACCCGTTTTCTGTTTCTGTGAAGTGGCTGTCCTAACTTCCGGGACGTGATTTAGTTTCGTAAGACGCAGCTTACTGTGTACGTTCTGCTGAAATGCTGATACTCCTGTTCGTTACATCATTTCTACTGGAAGTTATTTGCGGATTGAAATGACTTTAAAATTTACGATTAAGAAAATACGATTTATACAATTTCAATATTATTCTTCAGAAATATGTATTTGAAAATTCTTACATGTACTCAATCCAATGTATAAACTATAATTACATTAAACACATCAAATTTTATGTTGCTCAGTTACTGATAGTTCTCTGTTCAATCAGAACTGAATATCAAAAGTCGGAACATTACATGAACGTCCTACGTAATGATTGTATGATATAGCAAATAAAACCCTTCCGTTCTGCACGTACTATAGATATGCTTCACAAAAATAAAGTTTGTATAAATAAATTCTTAGTTCCATGAGCTAACAAACTACTTATGCTCACTATCACGTAAATCATTTCCAACATCGCAAAATCAATTCGAACTGAAATTCAATTCATCTCTGTTCTTTTCATTTTTCTTTCACAATAATGGGCGGTATGATGTTGAAGAATTTCCTCATGCATGATCCGACCACGCGTACTTAGTCAACAAATACTATTCCAAATACGATAGTTGATCATTACAAACCTGTTTTCTTTCTAATACACATTACATTTTTAGGCAGATGAATTCTATGTCCTGTTTGTTCCATCAAAAAAAAATCTTAATTTTTTGGTTCATCAGAACAATACTAATTTTTCAATATAGTGTTTGGCGCTTTTGCAATTACTCATAATTGCGTATAGGCATAATTGCGTATAGGCTAATATAGATTCTCGACATCTGGTGTAAGGTGGACGAAAAAGTTTGCCAACAAGATTATCGATCAATAAAAAGCCATTTCTGAAGGCAGTACGACATCTGTATGACGACGAATTGAAATTTTATCATAGCATCTGTGGAAATGCTTTTACAAGCTTTATTGCAATATAAATACTCTTTAACACTATAATTTCCTATGAAACAATAGGACATTGCCTATTAGTGGGCAGTTATCAAGGTCATATAGAGTTGCGGATTTTTGGTATTTTTAAAATCTGCAGCGGCGAGACCCGTATCTAGTAGATTCTTCAGATTCATCAAGAGTTAGCTGCTACATACGTGAACGTAGACGGTATGATTATAGGGTTAATTGTCTTTTAATTCTAATATTAATTTAATGTATTAAAAACATGTTTTTTTTAAAAACACATGAGCACAAATACGTTGAAAACTAAAGTATTCAAAGCTTCTAAAGATTTAGAAAAACTAATAAACATTCTTTGAAAGCCTTTCGTAAGAGTTGAGTATATTATTTCTCATATGAATTAATTTAAACTTAAAAGTACAATGCTACCTCTCTGTAAAGGTATCCTCGAAAAAAGTACTTGTTCAAAAGTGGAGTCCTATTTAGATGTTATAACAAATCAGAAGTGCGTACTTGTTTCTGAACGGTCTTTGACCAAACAATTGATCATTACGGAAAGGCATCCGCCCATAGCAAGTACCCGCTCAGAGGTTTTACTGTACATTCTCTTTGGATCGTTCTCAACACAAAATACACGTGGCATGCTACCAGCAGCCTGGCTGGGTAGAGGAACCTGGGGGTCGCTCCTTCGTACGTCTCTCACCTTGACACTGCTTTGAAGTTCATCTTAATATCGTTGAGGGAACAATTATGGAGTGTTTACAGTATGTTTTTTTCTCTCTAATGGACGGATATATTTCCGAAGTGTACATTTTATTTATATTTGCGGATATGAATAAGTTTTAACATCAAGTTAGCAAGAAAAGTGGGCACATTATTATTTGAAATGAATAAACTAAGCTATGTGTACAAAGTTAGAATAATATGAGAATAACAGATTGATAGACAATACTAGCAGGCAAGTCAATTTACCTTTGAGAAACATGAATATTTGGGTAAGAAATACTGGTCCTCTAACATATTTACATTTAACTCACTTTTATTCTAGAATTTACGCCTATTCTAGTATGAGTGAAAATAATATGATCAATTTATGAAATGAATAAAGTGAGTGAGGTAGCGTTGGATTTCCCAGTGCTCACCGGTTTAGACTGATGTGAGTAGATAAAAATGGTGCAAGTGCTACGAATGGATACGTAAACCAGACCGTGATGGCCTGCCGGAACAAACCTATCTTACATTGAGCAGATTTGGATTCTTTTTTATTTCTGGAGCCGGATCGGATCATCAGAGAAGTATCACCGTGTTTTGCCTATCGTGACGTTCTTTAAACCAACGTTTTTAATGTAAGCGAACGTTGACTCAGAATACGAAGTCCAGAGGGTTTCTAATACAGTGCACTTCCGCATGGTTTGCACACTGTACGCTCCTTGATCACGTCGATAAAACTGAATATTGATAGAAACCGGAAAGACTATTTCGGCGTGTGAAACGTGGCCCCTGATCCATGAAATGGGGGGGTGCTAAAACGTGCTTTCTTGTCCGTACTTTCACGCAATATTACGTGAAAAGTACTCAAATTTTTCAAAAAATTGTATATGATCTTATTTCAAAATATATCATTAAGGAACAGATTTCATTAAGGGGAAAATTACTATGTTTAATATTTTAGTTGTAGGAAGTCCGAACAAATTTTAAACTTTTGCAATTTTCGAAAAAAAAAGTTTTTAACGAAAATGAGATCTGCACCATTCTCTTAAACGTCCTTCACACTACCCAATAACAAATGTAATCAAAAACGATGGAGCCATTTTTTTAAAATGTCCCAAGGGCTTGAAGAAAAATACCCCCAAAATAAAAAAAATCAAATTAAAAAAACCGTAAAATCAATCAGATGGATTGTGGAATACCAATTTTGAAGAATTTCTGCTGGACGGATTAGCCTCTAACGTTCTTCACAGAGGGTCAGAGAGATGGACGAACAGACAATCGTTTTACCATCATTCGATTTTTCGGTATCAAGAACCCACAAAACGTGGCCACAAAACGTGGCTCCACTAGATACAGGATTTCCCTTCTAAATTTAGTAACTGGATTCATCCGATTTTTCATTATCAGGGCTCGGCAGTAAATAATTTTTCTGTCGAAAATTTGCTGTTTTTCGCGCAGCATTACTCAGCTTTCTCTCTACGGTGTAAGCGGTAGAGAGAAATAAATATTGCTAATTGATAGAAACAGGAAATACTGTCTCGGTGAGTGCAAACAGTTTCACCGTGCATCCAATGAAACTAGTGGTAAAACAGCACGTAGTTTCTCGCCCTTATTTTCACGCAAAATTACGCGAAAAATATACTCAAATATTTTAAAAGGTGTTGATGACCTTATTTCAAAACTATCTTTAAGGAAAAGACTTTGTTAAAAGAACCTGTATCTTTAATATTAGAGTTGTAGAAAGTTATAAAAAAAGTTCGAACATTTGCAATTTTCTAATAATGAGGGTTTTTAACGAACATGAGACCTTCACTCAATTTCTTAACCGTGATTCACACTCTCCAACAATAAAATTTAATAAAAAACGATGGAGTGTTTTTGAAAATTGAAAAAATGTACCAAGGACTTCTTGGAAAGTACCGCCAAAATTAAAATATCGGTTTCAAGTTCAAGGGGACGCGACATCAGCCAGATTGATTGGTGGATATCAATTTTAGAGAAAATCGGCAGAGTGGTTTAGCTGCTAGAGTTGTTCACGGACAGACAGACAGACGGACAGACAGACGGACGGAAGGACCTACGGACGGACCTACGGACGGACGGACGGACGGACGGACGGACGGACGGACGGACGGACGGACGTTTTGCAGTCAAGCAAATTTTGTAACAAGGACCCACAAAACATGAATTGTGGCTACACCACTTGTTAGAGGATATTTTTCTAAATTTAGAAACTGGATTTATCCACTTTTTCATTACCGGGTTCCTGTAATAATAGGTTGTCTGCCGAACATTCGCAGGTTTTTTTTCGCGCAGCTGTACATAACATTGTCTCTACTCCGAAGTGAAAAAGTGAAAACTACGCAAGTGCTCAATTGGGTGACTACTTCAGAAGCTTAATACATCTGCAGAAACATCGCCAGAATTATTTCTTTAATCTGGTAGTCATGGTTGGAAATTGTTGTTATTGAAATGTAAAATTCGTTTGAGAAGAACTAATTTTTCTATATTTAAGTGATTGTTCCATTGAATGAGTGATGAATAGATTATTATAGAAATGTTGTAACCTTCGTGTTCAAGTTAGACGTCTCGTATATCACCGTCAGATTGTTCCTTTAGTGGAAAACTTGTAAGAACAATGAGAACATATTCAGCACGATGCAGGAGCTGCTTAAAGGTGTATGGGGTCTCTTTAACTTATCTTTGATGGCGAAATATTTCGGTTAGATTGTGGAAGACTCCCTCTCGCAAGCTTGCAGAGCCAAGATTAAAAAGGAAACGAATTTGTTAAAAATAAATACATTGTAAGTAGTTGGACCCGCGCTAAAAAGTCCGCACTTATTGATTCTTTATGAAATTAACTTCATAGTGGAAACCAACTTCGAACATTTCTGACTACCCATGCTACGTAGTACTTTCGAATACTGTAATACAACGATAAAAAAGGTTTAATTTTGTAGATTCCGATATAAAAAACGAACATGTCGTACTCGTGTTCCTTCAGACACACGAACGATTTGAAGAACTTCCATCGCATCATTTCGTAATGATGCAAGATGGCAACACGCGTTGTGTGCTGCAACACGCGTTGCTTTTTTAATTTGGTTTTTTGCATTCTATTAAATAGTTTATTAACTACTATGTCATGTAGTGACCACTGTGAACATTTACATTGGGGTAACTGTAGGGGGAACGCGACACGTAGGGACAACACGAGCATAGGCAAACATCCATGCCCGAGGCTGGATTCGCACCCGCGACCCTTCCATCCGAGGCAGCTAAGGCTGTAGGCCGTAGGTAAGGCTGTAGGCAGCTACGGCCTACAGCCTTAGCGACCTCGGGTATCCAGGCCAGCCAGTTTGCATGTTGGTTGCTATGTTGGTTGCATGTTGTTCCGACTTTACCCTCATATATTAATCTCTGAACCAACCTGTGTTCGACTTAAATCTGTTTGATAGTCGTTTCTCAACCGTTACTGACCTTTATGGGATTATGTGTCCCTAGTGTCTTAATAATCGTACACATTAATAATATATGTCTGGCGAGGTCGATACCTTGTAATAAGTTGCGAAAAGAAAGGTATGTACGATAAATTTTGCTTAAACATCTGCCACAATACTTAATAGTATATTTTTGTGATTATTTCTTGTCTATATTTCCAACTCATGATGATCTCTGTTTGAGTGAATATATCTCAAGTTATTATAAATCTTGACAACTAGATAAAAGCGCCATCGTTCCTTCGCGTTTTATGTACAGAGGGAATGCTAATTATTTCAAGTTGCGCATGTGTGGCTACCGAAGGCAGGGTGAACGTACCGCTGCTCACTCGCTCGCTTGTCTCCGAGCCGCCCCCCCCCCCCGCCTCGCCTCCTTCGCACGCTAAAAGGAGGCCCGCTTGCCTAAAATTGTCCCGGGAGTAAATATTTATCCGATATTTCGGGAGGAGGCGGGGCTCTGTTTAACCGTCGGCAGCCGCCGTGGGGGTGAGGGCTCTTGGTGGTCGTGTTGGGCCGCTGCTGTGGGCGAGCGGAGTGGGCGCTGCTGCGGTCGCTGTGCAGAGTTCTAACGCGCGGAGGAATGGAAGCGTCCGTTTCATTAGGTATTCGGAGTGAGTGACGAGAATATAATACAGTGAACCCACGAACTTCCTTAACGCGAATTTTGCCGTTACACGAACAAAACTTTGGGGCCCCGGCGAGGGATTGCAGTAATACGGGCATTTATAATAATCGGATAACTCGAATTTTTACATGAACTCCGATTATTTCGGTCCCTTGGAATTCGCATTAATGAGGGTTTAGTGTGTTCTCTTTTCTTTCTATATACATTTTACTTTTCTTCATATTATCTTCTTCTTCTTCGTTTTGTTTTTTGTCTCGACGTCTGTCTTCTTATTCTCATACTCATCTTTTTTTCTAATCCAATTTTTTCCTTTTTCCTTTTTTACTAATTTTCTTTTCTTACTTTCTCTTTATTTTCTCCCTCTGGTTCCTGCACTCCTCCGTTTTCTTATGTCTCTACTTCGTTGCCTTCTTCGTCTTTTCCGTTTCTTTCTTCTTTGTTTTGTTGCTGCTGCTTTGTCTCGTTGCTGCTTCGTCTTTCCTCATTTTACATTTTATTCTTTAGCTTCTTCCCTCATTTTTAATCTTCTTCATATTTTCTTTTCTTATTTCTCCTTCTCCTTTTGCTCCTTTCTCCTTTTCCCTACTCCTTTCTGCATTTGATGCTTCTTCCTCATATTTCGCTTGTTTCTTCTCGTGAGCCGTTCAAAGTTATTGAGGTAATTGGCATCTTCGGTTCCCATCAAAGACCATGAAATATAATTCCCAAACTCTTGGGATTACATTGCGTTTTAAGAACAATACGCTAAACCCTCAATGTCATATTCAAGACCATCAAAAGTTTGCAATGTTGAACCTCAAGTGTTGCAGTCGTCGTAGCGATTCAATAGTGCTATATCAAACGTGGTATAATTTTTGTTATTATTTCGAAATTATAATAATAATAATAATAATAATAATAATAATAATAATAATAACAAAAATAATAATAATGTCTCTATTTCTGTCGAGGCTCAAGCCATAAGGCCTGCTTTTCCGCCTAACCACTTAAATATTTACATTAACATAATTACAATTGAGGCGTTTTGGTACTGGAGTACAATGATAATTGATATTTCACATTACTAACGGAAGTGCAAAGATCGTATTAACTAACGGAGGTGTGCTGCACATAAGAAATGAAACATAAAGTATGAGTTATTTTGTTCTTTGCCAATTTTCTGGTCTCTAAAACTAACATGATGTTAAGAGAGCCCACGTTTCGCATTTACAAGGAGGGCGTGGTAAGTTAATAATTTTACTTTCACAAAATGTCAGAAATTATCCCCTACACCAGAATGCCTCAATTGTGAACAAATTACAAGAAAAATAAGGGTAGATATTACATTTAAATCTAGGATGCAACACTATGGACAATTCTGACATATGCCTTGAGCGATTGAGTAAGTTTAGTTTGGTTCTGAAATAGTTTCATTGTATGTTTTACCTTCGTGGTCATCCTACGACACTCTGTTTCTTACTGCGATTCTTATTTAGAATGCCAGGCACTCAGCGGTCCTTTTTATTGCTCTGTTAGTTCTAGGATACCCGTGGGTCAATATTCCCCGCCACTTGTGTTAAAATCGCGTAAGATCCTGGCAGTCCGTGCGACGCGCAGGCGGAGAGACAAACATTCTTTCCGTGAAACAATTCTAAGATTATCTCAGATGACGCGGGTCGACCGAATTCTACCGGATGAGGTGGCTCAGAGCATCATCTGATGACACTGCAGTGCCCCTGACTAGGAGGTACTAGGGTTCGAGTCACGAAAGTGACAGGATTTTCGAAACTAGCCGCATTCGAGTATCTGAGCCGAGTTCAGACACTGACTGGAAGCACTGAAGAATTCTAGCGGCCGGCTGCTCTTATCGGTGGTTTTATGTAGTTATTCCGATCAATACCAGGCGAATGGCGGAGCAGTGCCCTAACAAACGGGTCACGGACCGTGCGCGATTTTTCCTTCCTCTTCTTTGACCTATTATCTTCCTTTGCTTACAGACACTTGGACTTACATGCACTACACTACCACACATGTTAGGAGGCCAGTTGGGAGCGTGTCCGTGCAGTCGGTCTGTCCGTGCGGTCGGTCTGTCCGCGCGGTCGGTCTGTCCGTGCGGTCGGTCTGTCCGTGCGGTCGGTCTGTCCGCGCGGGTCGGTCTGTCCGCGCGGGTCGGTCTGTCCGCGCGGGTCGGACTGTCCGCGCGGGTCGGTCTGTCCGTGCGGTCGGTCTGTCCGTGCGGTCGGTCTGTCCGCGCGGTCGGTCTCTCCGTGCGGTCGGTCTGTCCGCGCGGGTCGGTCTGTCCGCGCGGGTCGGTCTGTCCGCGCGGGTCGGTCTGTCCGCGCGGGTCGGTCTGTCCGCGCGGGTCGGTCTGTCCGCGCGGGTCGGTCTGTCCGCGCGGGTCGGTCTGTCCGCGCGGGTCGGTCTGTCCGCGCGGGTCGGTCTGTCCGCGCGGGTCGGTCTGTCCGCGCGGGTCGGTCTGTCCGCGCGGGTCGGTCTGTCCGCGCGGGTCGGTCTGTCCGCGCGGGTCGGTCTGTCCGCGCGGGTCGGTCTGTCCGCGCGGGTCGGTCTGTCCGCGCGGGTCGGTCTGTCCGCGCGGGTCGGTCTGTCCGCGCGGGTCGGTCTGTCCGCGCGGGTCGGTCTGTCCGCGCGGGTCGGTCTGTCCGCGCGGGTCGGTCTGTCCGCGCGGGTCGGTCTGTCCGCGCGGGTCGGTCTGTCCGCGCGGGTCGGTCTGTCCGCGCGGGTCGGTCTGTCCGCGCGGGTCGGTCTGTCCGCGCGGGTCGGTCTGTCCGCGCGGGTCGGTCTGTCCGCGCGGGTCGGTCTGTCCGCGCGGGTCGGTCTGTCCGCGCGGGTCGGTCTGTCCGCGCGGGTCGGTCTGTCCGCGCGGGTCGGTCTGTCCGCGCGGGTCGGTCTGTCCGCGCGGGTCGGTCTGTCCGCGCGGGTCGGTCTGTCCGCGCGGGTCGGTCTGTCCGCGCGGGTCGGTCTGTCCGCGCGGGTCGGTCTGTCCGCGCGGGTCGGTCTGTCCGCGCGGGTCGGTCTGTCCGCGCGGGTCGGTCTGTCCGCGCGGGTCGGTCTGTCCGCGCGGGTCGGTCTGTCCGCGCGGGTCGGTCTGTCCGCGCGGGTCGGTCTGTCCGCGCGGGTCGGTCTGTCCGCGCGGGTCGGTCTGTCCGCGCGGGTCGGTCTGTCCGCGCGGGTCGGTCTGTCCGCGCGGGTCGGTCTGTCCGCGCGGGTCGGTCTGTCCGCGCGGGTCGGTCTGTCCGCGCGGGTCGGTCTGTCCGCGCGGGTCGGTCTGTCCGCGCGGGTCGGTCTGTCCGCGCGGGTCGGTCTGTCCGCGCGGGTCGGTCTGTCCGCGCGGGTCGGTCTGTCCGCGCGGGTCGGTCTGTCCGCGCGGGTCGGTCTGTCCGCGCGGGTCGGTCTGTCCGCGCGGGTCGGTCTGTCCGCGCGGGTCGGTCTGTCCGCGCGGGTCGGTCTGTCCGCGCGGGTCGGTCTGTCCGCGCGGGTCGGTCTGTCCGCGCGGGTCGGTCTGTCCGCGCGGGTCGGTCTGTCTGCGCGGGTCGGTCTGTCCGCGCGGGTCGGTCTGTCCGCGTCTGCCTGTGTGTCGCCTTGGCCGGTCGCAGCCCCGCCGGCGCTCGCGCCAGAGGCGGTGGGCGACCTCCGCAGGGGGTGGCTGGAAGGAGCTCCCGTCGAGCGCAAATAAACAGGCGACGGCTTCTTAATAGACTCCCCCGAGGCATCGCAGGGCCGGGCACCGCGCCCACGCACGCGCCGGGAAGGGAGTCTTTCACCATCGCCCCCGCGATGTGTCGTAATTTGGCATGGCGAAATTATGTAAATCTCATATAAAACTTACTCTTCTCGTATGTTTGTGCTTCGGTTTGATTGATAAGTAGGGCGCGTCAACTATGTAACAATATAATATGTTAAGTGTAACATTGTATGTAACAACGTATGTATAGTCGTTTTTTCCTCTGGCGGTGGTGGCGTTTTTGCTGGATGGCGAAATCCGGCGCCGACTTAGCTGTCGTTTTCACAAACAAATATCTATTACCTGCGGGGACAAACGCCCAACTGGGGCAAGCTGTGAGTGCAGTCCATATGAGTATGTGTGTGTGTGTGTGTGTGTGTGTGTGTGTGTGAGGGGTGAGAATAAAACAAGGAGAAAGAAAGTATAGCGCACGGGCTGTAGCCTGTTTGTTAGGGCATTGCTACAGCATTCGCGTGGTGTTGTTTGAAGAAACCACGGAAGACTACGGATCAGAACTCCCAGCCACTAGAATTCTGCTCCAGGCAGTGACTGAACGCGGACGAGCTAAGCAGTAACAGTCGAAAATCCTGCCATCATCGGCACTCGAACCTAGGACCGCCCGGTTAGAGGCACTACAGCGATAACAGCTGATACATTGAGCCACCTCTCTTGGTCGTTTGAAGCTTAAAAACTCACTGTAAACTCTTATTAAGTTTCTAAGAGTTCGGTTTGTGAATGAAAATTTCCCAACGTCCGTTTTCTGTATTGT
Source organism: Gryllus longicercus (assembly GCA_038098605.1). Classification (NCBI taxonomy): domain Eukaryota; kingdom Metazoa; phylum Arthropoda; class Insecta; order Orthoptera; family Gryllidae; genus Gryllus; species Gryllus longicercus. The sequence goes on from JAZDUA010000074.1 coordinate 1,801,451, forward strand.
CTTAGGAGAAGGGACTTAGGACTTGGAATGATGGGGCCGGGTCGAGTCAAAGGGGAGTAGTATGCGAGCCACAGCAACGGGCACCCGAGTGAAGTTTTGCCGGAAATCTCGCATTGGAGTAGTAGTCCAGGAATAAAACACCAGCGTCGTTAACCCAACTGCTTAACTACTCTCCGTGAAGTCTCGGAGGTTAAGCAGCCCGAGCGTGGGTGACCGTTGGGAGTCCCGGATTCTTGCCGCACCGAGACCCTGGCCGAAGGGATAAAAGACAATTGAATTGTGATAAAATGTCTACGTCCAAGAAGGACTACTTCTTGTTTAATAACTTACGATCACGTTAACGGAGCATTTCTTCGTGTTTAATGCCAAAAATGGATTAGAAATAATTTTGAGAGAAATGGAATAAATAAAAAATAAAGAAAGAAGGGAAGTGTCGTGCTAGTAACGGGGCGGTGGGTCGCGGCGGCTCACCGCATACACAGGTGTTGAGTCCTGAGAGAGGGTCGGTGTCCAGGTGGCAGAGCTATTCCAGGCACTCAGCCGGTCGGCAAAGGAAGAAAGGCGCTGCTTGCATTGTAGATAAATGGAGAAGACGCATTTGAGTGCCCGGGTGCAGAACTCGGCCAGCGTCGGTAGACGAACTGCTTTGCCACTCTCTGTGAAGTCACGGAGGTTGGGTACCTCGATCATAGATCACCCTTTGGGAATCCCGAATACTAACCGCATCGAGACCCTGACCGAAGGGATAAAATGCAATTGCATTGTTAAATGTTGTTCAAGTTCCTGTTTCATAACTTACGATTATGAGAAAGGAGCATTTATTCGTGTTTAATGCCGAAAAAGACTTAGAATATGATTTCGAGTGAAACAGAATAAATAAAAAATAAAGAAAGAAGGAAAGTGTCGCGTTAGTAGGCTTGTAACGGGGTGGTGGGCGGCGGCGGCGCACCGCACACAGAGATGTTGAGCTGTGAGAGAGGGGCGGTATCCAGGTGGTGGAGCTATTCCAGCGACTCAGCCGGTCGGCAGATGAAGAAAGACGCTGCTTGCAATGCAGATAAATGGAGAAGACGCATTTGAGTGACCCGGGTGCAGAACTCGGCCAGCGTCGGTAGCCGAACTTCTTAACCACTCTCGGTAAAGTCACGGAGATTAGGCAGCTCGAGCATAGGTCACCCTTTGGGAATCCCGAATACTAACGCACCGAGACCCTTGCCGAAGGGATAAAAGACAATTGTATTGTGAGAAAATGGCTATGTTCAAGGAGAATTACTCTCTGTTTAATAACTTACGACTACGAGAAACGAGCATTTCTTGGTGTTTAATGGCGAAAAAGACTTAGAATATGATTTCGAGAGAAATATAATAAATAAAAAATAAAGAAGAGAAGTGTCGCTCTAATAGGCTTGTAACGGGGTGGTGGGTCGCGGCGGCACACCGCACACGGAGGTGTTGAGCCCTGAGAGAGGGGCGGTGTCCAGGTGGCAGAGCTATTCGCGGCCGCACGCGCGCCGTCTGACGCACTCGCTCGCTATGTGCTCCCCCCTCCCCCCGGACCTCCCCCCCGCCCCACAACGCCCACGGGATCGCTCACATGGCGCCGGCCGCCAGGCCACAATGCAGCCACTTCGCACGACCCCCAGCCCCTCTGCCTCCACGCGAGAATCTCTGGAACGTTGACAGCGGAGACATTCGGAGTGGGCCGGCAAAATAGTTGGGGTGTTTTTGCAAAATCTCTTTTTAGATGACTAGCTGGACCTGTGACGACATTTCACACTTTGTAAATCACTCAGAATGGATTTTCGCGAAGTGCAAATATTTGTTTTCGCTGGGAACCTGGCCCGCGAACAATCTGTTTTCCAAGAAGGTGCTCCAACCGAATTGAAGTGTCAAACATTGCATTCATGACAGATTAATGATCTTATAGCGATCAGCATTTGTATATTTGACACAATACGTATGAAGGTTGGAAATGATTGAAATCAAATGACGCTATTATTTTGGGATAATATTCCTCTAGTTAGCCTACAAGGTGTGTGACATTTTATCTCGATCACATTCATCCTTCACACCTATTGCATTATTTATAAATCATTGTTTTAATCCATGATTGCCCGGAATAATTCCACAGCTCTTAGCGCTCGTGCGCGCAGGGCCATTGTTGGAGCTATCTGGCTGGATCTGCTGACCCTTTTAGCACTTGCTTTTTTGTTAAATTATACTTGTTGGTGTTCAGAAAAGTCAACCGTTCGTTATAAAAACAATTTTCAAAATAGTAGCCTGTAATTGTTAGGTCTTAGCTGCCAAGTGGCTACTTCACACGGCCCTACGCCAAAGAGACGAGAATTTCTGAAACCTGAATTCTGATCTTCCGAGTATTAAACGCACAATTTCTAACGCGCTTTGTTACTGAAATCCTTTTAGGGCTAAATTCGACTTGATTTCTTTGCATATTTACTGAAGTGTTTCATCTCAAATAAATGATAACCAACCTCCATTTTTCCCTGCTACATTATGGTCGTATTTTTTCCTTTGTTGCCATCTATGAGACAAGCTTTGTTGGTCTTTCCAGGACGTCTGGCTACCTTGTCAGTCTTCTTTGTCTAATTAGCTCTATTTTTTGCGAATCATTATGTTGAAATAACCACAAGTGATGTAGGCCTATTTTAGTTTTACAACAGTTACTCAGGGTAGCTCCAGATAAGTTCACGAGGTCATGCAGGCCGTAAGCAACTACGCACAATACCCGTGTTAAAGATGTGACAGGAAGCAGATGCGCGGCATCGTCGAAAGCCCAAGCGTTTTAAATTGTTAAAAACTATAAATACATTTTTTATTACAAGATAAGTTATTGAGTAAAAAGTTGAGGAAGAGTTCGTATACGAATTGATTTCTTACAACAAGCAAACAAGTCGGAAATGCTATACTTTGTGATATTTCACCAAGCTGTCTGCTGGAGCATTTCCTTTCGGCAAGTGCCAAACAAATTGAAATATATAAGGTGGGGAAAATCATAAATTCATAAATATGCATGTCTATGCTGTGGAGTTTTTAGTGACTCCTAAAAAATCTCGAATTTGGACTAGATTGGTTCTCTTAAGAAACCTTTCATTGACAATCATTGCTACACTTATCCATGCACTTTGGAATGATACTCGTATGTCATTTGTGTTAATTTCTTTATTATGTTAAGCACAAAAAGTATTTTGACTGAATTTTTTTTAGAGTTCTTTGGTGCAGCAGCTACTGTGTAAATTAGTCTCGTAAGTGAAGGTAATGTTATATCGTCACACGAATAGGTGCTTTTCGCCCTCTGGAACGTTAGATCCGGCAGTTCGTCAGCTCCCGACTGTTCCCTCGACATTCATGTTAGTGTTGTGTGTTAGGGCAGATGGTAAGACAAGGAAGAGGAAGGAAAGATCGCGTGCGGTCCGAGGCCCGTTTGTTAAGATACTTCTGCGGCATACACCTGGTATTGTTCCGAGAAACCACGAAAAACTGACCAGCACCCGAGCAGCCGACCGCCAAAATGTTTTTCGAAACAGAGAATGAATTCGGTCTAGTTATGCAACAACTATCAACAAAGACGCTATCGTCGAGATTCAAACCCTAAGACTTCACGATAGACAGCTGACGCTTTGGAGGCAACGGCAATGCGTGACTGAGCCATCAATACCGGTACAAAAGAAACAAAAATCGGAGTAGCTTGCGAAAAATGATCCCTCAACCTGAAGGTTGGTGGGACTTGACTTCAGGTGTGGCGGAGGGCCTGAGCTTTGATGTCTGGCACACGTTCAGTAAAAGATTTACGGATGTTTTTCCGAACTGTTAATTAGAGCACCGGGCCGTTGGGTACGTAATAGTCGTTCCGAGTGCGCAACTGACATGGACGTCGCGCATAAAGAGCTCCTAGGTTCGTGTCCCGACGGTGGCGGATATGCGTCACCTGCTGAGATGCAGGGGTTCGCGCGCCGTCTATTCGTGCATGAGAACAGTAAAGGCCCGTTCACTAAGCAAACGTAAACATAAGCGTAACCCATAGTCGTAAACATTAACATAAGTGATAGTCTGAAGTATTCACAATGGCTAACTTAAACGTAAGCAAAATAAGTTTCTATTGGCTGTGAGGCATTCTAGTTTACTATTGGTTGGATGTGAGAATCGACTGTGTCCATGGCCCATATGGCGGTAGTTCGTCTATCGACTTGGCTCCTCTTTTGATTCTCGATAAATCAATCTCATTCCCAAATGTTCCGTACGTCTCGTTATTGGACAATCTCGGTAGTACTGCGAATAACCAGTTGCCAGTTATGAGGGCCGACCTGATCTCTATTTGTTAGACACAGATGAATAGACTACGTAGATGATGATGATTAGATAGGAATCGATGGGCGGGTACACAAGAGTGGATAGACAGAGAAAGAGATAGAAAATATATTGTTTTGAGAAGGCATTGTTGTGTCGTACGTGTCTTACAACGTTTGTTCATTTTCAGATCTACTTTACATAACCTAGCCATCTCAAGAACGTGCTGTACAAATATTTTTCGTAATACTGCACTGTTATGCCGTCTTTACGGAACTGAAACAATACAAAAACCACTCTTAATGGTACGCCCGTGTTTACGGTTTTAACTGCTCACCATCAGTTAAGTACTATCTCGTTGTTTCTAAATATGGCGTTTGAGGACGTACAGTATTTCTTATTAGTGTGATTCTTGTGTTATGAGAAGACGGTATTACGAAAGAATTGACTGACATCTACTCCACATTAGTGAAAACGCATCTGGTTGCTTATAAATATCAAAACACTTCATTGACCGTACATATCATTGACATCTTGCCGGGGTAAGGTCCTTAATATAAAAATTGGTTACATTAAGATTTGAAGGTTCTATTTTCCAATAAATTCAAAATCATCCGAATGTGTTTAACAGAGTTGCACATTGTTTGGCCAGATATCACATAGATAGATTTATTAAAGTTCGCTTTGAGCTAATGCTCGGTGGCAAACATGATAACAATTAAAATTAGAATTACTAAACATTTTCAACATTTACAATTGGGTTTACTATTAGATTTAGGGGGTCGATATAATAGTTCCAATTTATTTCTAGCTAACTTTAAATTCACTTCTAGTTTACATAACACTTCACTACACTACACTACACTACACTACACTGCACTCCCCTTCACTACACTCCCTCCCCCCACTACACTACACTTCACATCACTTCACTGTATAAGGGCCATGACGATAATAATTATGACAATAATAATAAAAGTAATAGTAATATTAATAATAATAAAAGCAATAATAATATTAACAATAACAATAATAATAAAAGTAATAATAATATTACTACTGCCACTACTACTACTACTACTACTACTACTACTACTACTACTACTACTACTACTACTACTACTACTACTACTGCTACTACTACTACTAATAATAATAATATTAATAATAATAATAAAGATAAATGTCTCAGTCAGTATTATTCGAGATGATTTAGATGGAATGAAGCATATTTTTAAATTTTGCTACATTAGAAGGAAGAGTCTCTAGTGCTTCTGCAGGTAGTTTGTTCCAATCTACTATAGTGCGATTCACAAAGGAGAACTTGCCTACATCAGTTCTTTGCTTTCTACATCGTATTTTCCAAGGATGGTCTCCTCTGCTTTTATAATCTGATTTCTGTAATCTTTTACCGATATCTGCCCATGCTGTGTCCCCTATGTATGTCTTATACATTACGCATAAACGCGCCCGTTCCCTTGTCTTACATAAGGACTCCCATTCTTCTCGTTCGTACCAACGCACCCGTGATTTACAAACTTTGAGGCCCGTTTTTGAATTCTATCACGGATGGTACTCCCGTTTTAGAACAGCCGGGCAAAATGCCGAGGTCACCAATACGGGAAAGTTAGGTCTGGATCGCCCGAGTAATGAAAATATGGCCGGCAGCCATATTAAATATTTTATTTGCTGCCCTTCAGACCTTGCAATTTGAACACACCTGCTGTATATCGATCTGATGACGTTAACAATATGTATTTTTTTTCAAACTCTTAGTTGGCGCATTTTAGTAAAATACCTTTTGGGATATGATGTTTTCTCGCCCTCTCACTCATTGCCCAAACTATATACCTACGCGTCAATCTAACCTATAGCAGCGTATTTAGTGGCAAGGCAATTAATACTCCATTTCAAGCATCATACCAACCTTCATATCAGTTTCGTAATAAGCTCCTTAATATTAGCTCCAGACTCCATGCTAGCTCAATTTTGAAGTCATTATTACTCTCTGTATCGTTATAATGACGTTAATAGCTATTCCATTATTTTAGAGTAAGTTAATTAGCATATTTTTATAATATATTTTCATATTTTTGCGTACAATGTTTGCACACCCACTCAGGCTCATGCAAACAACATCCGTTCCCGTCATTACTGCGCGGTATCACCTGCGTAGAGCTGCGTATCCCTGCGTAGAGGCAAGGCCGTTACATCTCGATCTCAAACCTCATACGGCATCATATCCAATAGCTCCACATCCATTTTAGCCCTACATCCAACACCAAGTAAAACTAACTACATCGTTCTAATTACGTTAACAACTTTTTCAACATTTTAAAAACAGTTAATTAGCACACATGCATAAACACATTTTTTAGCATGTGATGTTTGCCCAACCACTCAGCCACCACACAAACAAGTTCTGTTCCGTCATTTCTCACAATTGCTTGAGAGCGAGTATCTATTTATGGATAAGACCATTTAAACAATACATCAAATTCTGTTGTACGCTTGATTAACTCTATATTAAGCTCTATGTCGTTTTAATGACGTTAATTATTTTTGCAGCCGTTAATTATCACGTTTTCAAAAGCGTATTTCTTAACGTACGATGTTGGCCCACCCGCTGCGCCTCCACGCAAACAAGTCCCGTTCCGTCATCTCACCTGCAGGCGGGCGAGCGCGTGTATTTAGGCGCAAGGCCATTAAAACTCCATTCACCTCGGTCGCAAGGCCGCGCGCGCGTCGCGGCTGGCAGGGCGCGTCGCCGCCGCCGCCAGGGAAGTGTCGTCGGGGCGTCACGACGGAGAAATATCGGGCGCCGCCGCCGCCGCCGCCGTCGCCGCCGCGTTGAGCTGTCGCTGCCGCGGCAGCCACAAGCTGACCTTTGCGAGCTCACCTTCACCGCTGGCGTGACGGCGCGTCGCCGCCGAGCGGTGTGTCCGTGCTTTCCTCACCGTAGGGCGTTGAGGATGGAACTGGGAATGAATATACTTTTATCCCGACTGGGAATGAATTTTGTTTTTGCGACCGGGGTTGAATTTTGTTTTTGCGACTGGGGATGAATTTTGTTTTTGCGACTGGGGATGAATTTTGTTTTTGCGACTGGGGATGAATTTTGTTTTTGCGACTGGGGATGAATTTTGTTTTTGCGACTGGGGATGAATTTTGTTTTTGCGACTGGGGATGAATATACTGTTTTTGCGACTGGGGATGAATATATTGTTTTTGCGACTGGGGATGAATATACTGTTTTTGCGACTGGGGATGAATATACTGTTTTTGCGACTGGGGATGAATATACAGTTTTTGCGACTGGGGATGAATATACGTTTTTGCGACTGGGGATGAATATACGTTTTTGCGACTTGGGATGAATATACGTTTTTGCGACTGGGGATGAATATACGTTTTTGCGACTGGGGATGAATATACGTTTTTGCGACTGGGGATGAATATACTGTTTTTGCGACTGGGGATGAATATACTGTTTTTGCTACTGGGGATGAATATTGAGAATGATTATATACTTGTAAGTTTCAATGATTTTTTTCTTGTTCAAGAACAAAGTACGAAACGCGTACAAACGTGTCTTTAGAATATTCGGTACAAAATATCGGACTTGACTGCTCGCCTCATCCGTCAACCTCGTCGTATACCGAAGACTCACTTTCTGAACTAATTACGTAAATAACTATATAAGATTCAGTGGTTTGTATCTGGACTCATGAATTACTTTTGCGTAACTGAAGGAAGAGAATATTGATGAAATGGGGCGTTAATGTAATGGGTGGATGATAATGGAGAGGGAAAATTCTGATTTTTCAAGAAAATCCGTTTGGAAGATCTCTTGACATAAAAACGTTGAATTTTGTAAATTAATTTCTCGTAAAAGTGGCTAAAGTAATTTACTTTCTCGAATTGGCTGTGTAGACAGAATTCACATTGATTAGGTCCTTGGTAATAAAAATGTGATATTTCTCTAAACGATGCCTATATCTGAAACACTAGCGCATCCGTATCCAGGACTTTCATCATAGACGTTATTCTATCTCGCTGATGTCCAGGCCCCTCGATATTGTATGAAATTTACGTGAAGCCCCAAGGACGTTTTCAAAATTTTCTGAAAAAATCCTACAATTTATTTATTTATTTTGTACTCTACTAGATGAAAATACCCTTATAGAAAATTGAACCTATGCCATTTTATGTCTTCTTAAACTTCAAAAACTTCAAAAGTCACAAATTATGCGACACTCTCCCACACATAAATTATTGAAGATATAGATTTTTTGTTAATGTGTTCTATTAAATTATATTAAACGTACACTACACTGTCTCGTGGCAAATGCTTGTGGATTTTGCGGGAAGCATACGAGAATCGCAGCAAACCGACGTCTATGTATACCGGATCAGATCTGAAGTTAGTGGAAAGGGTATCAGGAAGTAGATAGAAAGAACACCGCCACCTCTCGTGATATAACATGCACTTCCTTTACGGCACTAATAGCCGCATCCATTATCGCGTCCGTAAACACGGAATAATGTATCAATCAATCAATAACTGCAAAATAAATTTCGGATGTCAAGAGATCCTCAGTTAAACTTGTAGTATTGTAGCTAACTTAAGTAAAATCTGAACAGTTAGAGTTTAGATTTTCAAAAGATTACAATTGGGATGAAGGAAAACCTTGTTTCCGAATGTTCTACCAATGAGGTTACTGCCTTGGCAATTGTAGCACCCAGTATAGCAGGCCACACCAAGTCAGAACCTCACTGCCGTTTCACATGGGTACACCTCCATTTTGCGTAGTTCATCATTAACCCTTTAATGCCTCCATGTTTGATGCATTATGTCTTTAGTCCCGACTTGTCAGCGTTCTTTTGGCGAACGATTTGCAGAGTTTTGGCAAACGCGCCCATGCGCAGTATGGTGCGTGGGACCCCAGAACATGTGAGCGTATGCTACAACTCCGAAAATCATACCGGGAGAGGTGGCACAGCGCATCAACTCATGTCACTGCAGTGCCTCTGACCGGGAGGTCCTGGGTTTGTGTCCAGACGATGGCAGGATTTTCGACGCTTGCCAGAGATCAAGGTCAAGTTATGACGCTGTCTGAAGGAGAATTCTGGCTGCCGGCTGCTCTGATCGGTGGTTTTGAACAACACCAGGCGGATGCCGGGGCAGAATCCTAACAAACGGGCCACGGACCGCGCGAAATCTTTCCCTCCCATTTCTTGTCCTATGATCATCCCTTACTTAATCACATTTATACTTACAATCACTACACTAACACACATCCCGAGAGAATGGTCGGCAGCTTAGAGCGTGTCTCGGCTGGGGCGGTGCCCCGCTGGTAGAAGATACTTGGGAACACCCCGCCTAGATGACGGGTGGTCGACGCCGGATCTCGCCATCCAACGATGGAAGATCACCCCCCACATCAAAACATATGTTACGCTTACGGGACAAATGGCCTTAGCAGTAGCCGCGACCGAAAACACCAGTAATCAATCTATCAATTCTCTTCCACTACCTTTTGTTAGGCATCTGTTGGCAGGTAATGGTCTAGTCCAGGGCGTGAGAATGTTTTTGAACCACGGTTCAAGCATATGAATACATGAAACTCGGGTGGAATGTTCGTATTAAATTAAGTGAAAGTACTTAATAGTTGTGAAAGGAAAGCTAGTCAAGAAATGTCGTATCTGCCGGTCCTGAAGGCCGAGATCGTTAAGACAGAAGTGACGTAGTGATCTCGAACTGAAGGATCGCGGGTTCGTATCCCGCGTCGGGAATAGTTGTATTTGTGTTCGTGCTTTCACCCCCTATCATCACCATATCATGTCATCTTCATAGTTACCATAGCGTGAAATGCAATAGTGGTCGCTAATTACCTACATGTTGATGCGACCTTAAATAAGAAAAAAAGTCGTATCTGTTTTTGGTGTAAAATGCTATTAAAATTTTGCGCTGGTTTAACTGAACGGTGTTAATATAGGTGGCACTATGTCCTTGTCTCGCAGTAGACCTGTAAATGCTTCAGCAATGGTAGTTAAATTTGTCATACTAAATCTACGGTTGCTTTGGTAAGCTAACATAACCTAAACTAACACAACATATTTGACCTTCACCTGTTCGTTATATAGTGTATTCTGAACGTGTTCCGCGTATTAATTCGGTTTAGCTGTTTGTTTTCGCGCCCAGGGCCTAGTACAATGCCAGGAGCAAACGGCTTTCCGCGGCCGGAACTAAAAGCAGGAACCATAGCCAAACCGGCGTCTTTCACGGCATAAAGGATGGAATGAAAAGGGATGTGTGGAAGCTTATATTTGTACACTATAATTCTAATTTCGCTCTATGGTGGCTTATGAGCGGTGCACTAGTTTCCTGTGGTGCAATCTCGGATTCGATTCCCGGTCGGATGAAAAATAGATTTGTAACTTTCTTTTCAAATCATTTCAGTTTCTGAAGCTGTGTGCCGAAGAAAAGCAACGGCAGGAAGAGTTGCCTTTGCTTCACTGTAGTGAATACGACTCTCTTACCCTTGAAGCGGGAGAATTAAAGTACTTGTACGCCCAGGCATGGAGGACACCGTTAGCTAGCAAAGTTGGACACTCGATCCAAATTGGCAAATATAAGCATACATAATTCTCATTTGAAAACATAGATTGGTAAAAACCATTTTTATGTTTATTTGTTATCAGTGAAAATATTCTTTAGATTCTCTTTGTCATTGCTACGTTTTACATTCCTTAAAAAAGGACATATACGAGACAGGTAACGTATCGATTTGGTGTAATTACTTTTCGAGTGCATGGTGGTTCAGGATTGGCTTTGATTTATTTGTGATGAATTTCTTCCATATACCTTTTCACAACAACACAAAAAACCGCCAATCAACAATATAATGTAAAAAAAGGAAAAACAAACGCATAGTATCAATTCATTTTTTACACGTATATTTCCTTTAGTTCCGCATAACATTTATTATTGGCGTGGTTCCCATGTTTTTGATGGATCTCGCATGCATATTTTAATTCACGAGCACAAATACAATAAATATAAAATTTATTTTCATTGTTACGTTTCACATTCTTTAAAAAAGAACGTATACGAGACAGATGTTATGATATCGATTTGGTGTAGTTTCTTTTCGACCGCATGGCGGTTCGGGATTGGCTTAGATATCTTTCTGATGCATTTCTTGTTTCATCGAAAAAAAAAAAAAAAACGCTAATCAACGATATCATGGAGATAAAACAAACGCAAAACACCAGTTCGTTTATTTGCACATATTGTATTCCCTTTAGTTCCGCAAAACATTTTTTTTATTGGCGTGGTTCCCATGCTTCTGCCGCCGGATCGCGCGCGTTTAATTCACGGGCGCGGCTTGCGAAAGCCGCTGCCTGCGCGCGTCGCGCCGCCTCCTGTCATCTCGGCGACCTTGGCTCTTCGGCGCCGCGCGCGGCTGTGGCCCACTTGGAAGAGCAGCGAGCACGCGATTCGCCGCCCGCCCGCCCGTTCCGGCGCATTCCGAAGAATTCAGGGGATGATACAGGGAAGCGGATCTCTCAGCCGGTCTTTAATGCGGTAGATAAACAGATAGACAGTTAGTTAGGTAAATAGATAGGTAAATAAATAGACCAATAGATAGACAGTTGGGGAACTGAGAGGTAGCTGAGAGGTGGCTAGGGAGGTGGCTAGGGAGGTGGCTAGGGAGGTGGCTAGGGAGGCGGCTAGAGAGGCGGCTAGAGAGGCGGCTAGAGAGGCGGCTAGAGAGGCGGCTAGAGAGGCGGCTAGAGAGGCGGCTAGAGAGGCGGCTAGAGAGGCGGCTAGAGAGGCGGCTAGAGAGGCGGCTAGAGAGGCGGCTAGAGAGGCGGCTAGAGAGGCGGCTAGAGAGGCGGCTAGAGAGGCGGCTAGAGAGGCGGCTAGAGAGGCGGCTAGAGAGGCGGCTAGAGAGGCGGCTAGAGAGGCGGCTAGAGAGGCGGCTAGAGAGGCGGCTAGAGAGGCGGCTAGAGAGGCGGCTAGTTAAATCCCCGCAGTTTCCAGAAATATCCTTGCAGTTTCCAGGTAGTACTGGTAGCGCATACGCTAAGCAAAAAGTGCAAAATATATTCGCATATACGAACCATCTTGGGTCCTCAAAATATCGCAGTACATTATTGAATCCTGAATTGGAATGATAAATGTAAGGCAATTACGTTTACACAAATATTAATTCTAACGGCAGTGTGTTACTATTGCTTTATTCTTAGCCTCATGATAGAATAATTTTAAAACGAAACAGGAAATCGGATAAAAATAGTGATCTGCACTTTATATCTAGATGCCTAACAATAAGGCTTTGCAGGGCTAAAAATTGTGACGAGTCTATTTTATTAAGTTGGTTGGGCTGGACATCCTAACTCCAGTACGACCAGTCTAGCTTCAGTAAGCTATAGGAGAGAGTCGAAAAAATAGTTAACTTTTGCATTTTTTGAAAATTCTGATATTTTACTAAAAATTGGACACTTAGAAAGGGCATTTTGCTCTATTCGAATAAAAAGAATTAAGAAACAATTTGAGTTAATTTGAGAAAAGTTTGAAAATTTTGTACAAACGTAATGTAAAGTACTCCCAAAAATTTTTAGTCCCTCTGCAAATTCGCGGGATTTTGAATTAAGATTGAAAAGAATTAAGAAACAATTTGAGTTAATTTGAGAAAAGTTTGAAAATTTTGTACAAACGTAATGTAAAGTACTCCCAAAAATTTTTAGTCCCTCTACAAATAAGCGGGATTTTGACATCGCATACATTAAACATGCAAGATTATGTAAATTTGCCTACGCTACGTTGTAGTATAATAGAAAGTAATTTACTACTTCGAATAATAGAAGAAAGAAAAAGGAAAATATTCTGGTCTGCTGAGCTGGAGGAAATGTGTTAATGGTTCGCGTTTAATTTAACATCATGAGAAACATTTTTTAGGTTTTCGACTCATGGAGTTAATTAATGTCGTGTCCCATTACTGCATCTAAAACAAATGTGTTTCTTTGGACAATTTTATATATGCACGGATTTTACATTTGTCTATACATTTTCAACTACAAAATGCTAACATAAATGGACTAAGAAAATTCAAATTGAGATCAAGATCAGATGGAAAATAAACCAAGACATTAGATAGACCATCAGGACAAAATAAACCAATATACTGGAAATGTATAATGCACTTTGAATTAACGTATCTATTTCTCACCCCAAAATTGGGATGAATTGTTGTGCATTTTCTATGTAGGCCCAATCTGGTTAAACTGAAAATTGTAGAAGGTTTTAGTCATGCAGTGTACTGGATCATTATTTTTATATACCCCACAAGGGTGACATTAGACATAAACGTTATATATTCAACTTACATTTACAAACGTGCGGCTGAATCCGCGAACTCGGGTATTAGAAGGCAGTGTGCGAACCTCCATACTTGTAACACAGACTTTTTTGCATTTATTTTTTACTAAACCATTAAGAAACGAAAATGAAAATCCAGCTTCTTCTTCTTTTTTTTTCTAAATGTGATTGGATTGTTCTCAATTTGATAATGCGATTTCTTTTTCAATTTGCTTAAGCAAAGTGTCAGTTTGAATGTTCTTGATCTTAAATTGAGACTTATAAGGAATAGAGCAGCCGCTACAGTTTGTCCATTTGGGACTCGTTAGAAGACCCGCTCTGTCTGTGGGATTGAATTGAATTAATGCCTTATTTTACGTGGCGAGACTCAGGCCATTAGGCCTGCTCTTCCGCCAGACCACGCAAATTTCGCTACGCTCCTTTCACCAACTAGCAGAGAAAGGAGGTATTTCGTGGGCGAGAAACAGGCGATTTGAATTTAGCTCAGAGGCGTCATTTAGGCTTGAGGATCTTTTACATGCAAGTAAATCTAACATGGGACAGCCGGCTTTACTTCCCCTCCGAAGGAAGGCGTACGAAGGATTTTTTTCGCCCTTAAAAATCCACGGCTTCGATCGGGTTTGAACCCGCCAACTTAAAGTCTGTGGAGGAGACGAGGTTTGATTTTCAGTGGGTGGTAGCAACTGGAGGTCTATTTTAATTTCGCAGTTGCGAAAGGCAGTGCGGAAAGCCAAGCAATGCGACGACAGGGATCGCATGTGTTGACATGTCGACTAGTTAAAACTGCAGTTTGTGGCTTGTTACTCGGCCAAACACATCCCTCAGGGCTGACAGACTGAACTTCGACCGTCTGAGCGTTACGTCTAGCCAGATGTTAGGTAACTAAATGATAAATCTATTTTTGCCGAACCCTTTTAACATTTAAACATTATTTTATTCTCTAGATATTTAAAACGTCAGACTGAGCTGTAAGTTCTCTGTTTGAGGAAACTTCAAACGGCAAGCACCACATGGATTTTTATGAGAGATAAAGGGCCATCACATGAATCTGACAAGTCCACTTATTCTACATGGCGGAAGACATATGTTAAGTTAACATTTTATGCTATGGATATGATAAAATTCTGGGGTGAAAACGAATTCATGAGGTAATTGAAAATGTTCGACAAGAAATATGTACAAAATTTTTCTTGTGGGAAACCGTGTAAAGTGTAGATATTTGAACATTGTATATTAATTTTTGTTTTACATTTAGCGGTCCCCCAGAACCTAGATGCGGTACCGTACGGTATAGTACTGTACTGCACTGCAAATACGGTACTGCAAGATTTCCACGTATCAATGCAATGTTTTACACATTTGCATCTAAAAAAGTATATAGTACATTTGCATTCTCTTAATTGTAATAACTCTTGTCACAATCAGGTGATAATTTTAATATAGACTTGGTGTGCAAAAATTGCTTTGTTCATATACGTAGAGGAGTTACGGAGTTTGCAGTACCGTACGGTACCGCATCTAGGATCTGTGGGACCGCTAAATGTAAAAAAAAATAATATAAAATGTTCAGATATCTACACTTTACATGGTTTCCCACAGCTCTGATTCATCCAAAGTCCGTGATACGCAGATTGAAAGAAACAGTGTTTATATTGGACATATGCCAAGGGGCTTTCATATTTTAAAAAAGTTTTCTTGAGAGGTCAAATTTCAAGAGCAAGGTCAAAGGTGCAGCGTTAGGTTAACGAGTTAGGTTAATAGGTTAGCATATACAGAGGTTCAAAACCTTACCGAAACTGCGTTTTATTCTAACGGGTAAATTTCGAGTCACGCCGAAGCTTATTTCGGAGATTATTTCGTTCTAAAACATACTTGATAAATCTGATGCAACATGAATGACTATTACAATGATGACTCCACTGAGTGCTAGTTTTGGTTGTTCGTAGCATCAGAGCACAATCATTTCAGGAATGTGATAGGGCGTCCGTAAACTTCCTCAACAAGCGTGAATAGAGATGTATTTTAGGATCTTTTGCCTCCCGTTCAAACATCGACTTCCGGCCGGAAAATCAGAGCAAAACAAGAGCGAAGAACGAGGCCCTTACTCCAACTTTTTTTTCCGGGGGCTTTTTCCAGCGTCAGGGGATGCCGATATTTCAACTGACTATGTACCTCATGGAGACACATATTAACCTTTTTACACTAGACACACCTGCGGGATCCTCGGTCTGCGGTCAGCACGCTCACGATAAGGTTTTTCGTGACAACACACATACATGAAAGGGGCAAACAATCACGCCCACGTTGGGATTCGAACCTGCGACCTTCCGACCGAGGCGCTGAGTCGGCTCACGCTCTAGCCACCTCGACTATTCAGGTAGGAGACGCCCTTTTCCCACATGTAACAAAGGCATCTTTTAATTTCGTGCGTAAGTTAAAGGGAAGATACAGAAATTTTGAGGTTTGTTACAGGCTTGTTCTCATAGTTGTAGCTTTTATGACTCAAATGAGGAGTTGAATCCAGACTTTCCTAAGCAATGTAATTGTTTTATTCCTTGCAATGTCATTTAACCTTTTTAAATTTGTCATTAATTTTAAAAAAATCAGATTACTCTTTCGGGAAATTTAGTTCAAAAATCCCCGAACCTAAAATCACACAGGCCTCTTAGTAGATTGTCCATAACTGTGATATTGTTGAGATTCATATTTCAAGTAGATCTCTTTTTACTGATATGTTTTATTCCCGGCTGGGGCGGTGCCACGCTGGTGGCAGATTGGTGAAAAACCTTGCTAGTCGACGTCTAAGTCGGCGCCAGACCTCTCCTTTCAGGGAAAAAGTCACCGTCACACCTTGTGTTAAACATGGACTATATTTATGGGACTATTGGTGTTAACAGTTGAAGCTTCCAGAAACGCGAATCAATGATGTGTAACGAGTAGACTCCTTTATATTGCCTGCACACATGGATATCTGAGCATCAAAATGATGTGATACGTTTCTAGGTTGGGCCATAACGTCTATAGGATAAATGAAAATCTTTCAATTCAGACGTTTAGTAGAAGACAGTCGTCAAGGTTATTTAATTTTTATTTCTATCGATAGGTTAGTGAAGAGAGGTCAATGCGCGAGATGCATGCGAGAACAATTTGCGGGATACTTAAATTAACTTGACCGAGAAAGGGGAAGGAGATTTTTAGGCTGGCTGCGGCTGTTGTTAGCGAGCTTCTTAATTAACTTGACGAGGCAGCAAACGAAACTGCGAGTGGGGGTGGGAAAGGGAATGGGAATGGGAAAGCTAGGAGGCGCGCAGGGGGTGGGCGAGGCGAGGTGGGGCAATGGCGGAGTTGGGGGCGTATGTGGAGCATGACCTCGCCACCGCGCCAGAAGCCGCCGCTTTGTCTGTTCCTTGACCTGCACCACTCGCTTGAGAGCTCTCACCTCGCGTTGCCACGTGACGGACTTCCTCCTCGGACTCTTCTCAGTTGCCACATTGCTACTAAACACTGACCTCGGAAACCACCGTGCCAATTTTTAATCTGGCAAAAGTCTTCTTTGACGTGGACAGAATTGTCGATGGATATGCCGTGAAACTCGTTTTTAAAGTGTGTTTCTGTTTTATTGACATTCGTGATATTAGAATGTCCAGGACTGACTGATTCGAATGCGAGACTGTTTCTAGTCTAACATTTCCGATTTGTTTTCATTAGATTAGGTTTTAACGTACGAAGAAAATGATGGAATGACAAAAATGAATCTAACACAAAATCCCAGAAAGGGAGAGTCAAACATTTTTACTTGTTATTTATAGTTATTTATACAGATAAATAATGTTTTTTGACTCTCAGTACATTCTCGAAACAGCTGTTTTGTATATAGTGAAGCAGAAAATACTTGATGTCGTAGGCTTCCGCGGCCAGAGTCATGATCTGGGCTGTCTGGGTGACGCCGCGTCGATGGCTGAGGTGCCTACGTTTCGACCGGCATATCGCAGTCCTCTTCAGTAATAGCCCTGAAGAGCACCGCGATATGTCGGTCGAAACGTCGGCACCTTTGCCATCGACGCGGCGTCACCCGGACAGCCCAGATCAGAAAATACTTGTCGTTTAAACTCTTGCTTTGCCTTTTTCTTGACCTGCGCCAATCGCGTAAAAGCTCTCCTTGTTCTCTCACCTCGCGTGGCCACGTGGCTGATTTTCTTTCTCGGACTCTTCTCAATGACCATATTTCTAGCAAACACTGACCTGAGACACTCCTATGCCAATTTTTAACCGGGTGAAGGCTTTACTTGATGTGGACAGAAGTGTTGGGAATGTGCCGAAACTGTATTTGAGTTCTTTGTCTCTTTCTGTCACTCAATGCGAGTGCGAGATATTTAGACGAAGGTTTCCAATTTGTGTTCATTGGATTAGGTTTTCATGCAGGTAGACAATAATGATGATGAAAAGGGAAATGAATGTAACACGAAATCCCACGAAGTGAGCTGTCAAACGTCAATAATTTTTATTTATAATCACTATTCCATTTGTGAAAATAGAATACCCAATAGGGTTTAACTATACACAAAACGCCAATCCAGGCGGTGTATCTCAAAACGTTTTTCACTTTTTCTATACGATTTTTTACTGCTTCTCCCTACTGACTAATCATAAACTGTGGCACATCTATCGTGGGATGGATCTATCGTGGGTGGATCTTCTACTGTGGCACACAAATCGATAGCTATGTCGATGTGCAATAAACGCGTATGTACTCTAACATAACCTCTTTGATTTTAACGTAGTTTAAAGTTACGTTCAATACTTGGCGCACTTTGAAACTCTGTTGGACATTATTTCATTCATGGAATAATCTTATCAAATACTACTCGTGCTTCGGAAATTCTCGCTTCGTGAGTGAGGCATTTATTTACAATTTACAATGCACTCGTGGTATTACCTATGATCAATACTATTTAAGTTCAAATCCCAGCATAGCTGAGAATTTTTATCAGGCCGTGGCCTTTACAGGGCGGCCTAAGATCTACTCAACCTTCTTTCCAAATGAGTACCAGTATTTTCTGTAAATATTGGGTAAAAATAGCCAGCTGAGGCATGACGCTGGCCAGGCCTTTTTTCCCCGAAGTCCTAATAAGATCTATTAGAGATATCGATAACATTTACTGTTTAGAGGGTCCGGCTAACGGGTAGTTCCCGAAAAAAGGCTGAAAAAGAGGTTTACTAACATCCTCAAACCTTAAGCAAGTACATACCGGTGCAATACTAAAAAGCACAAAGTGCAAAAAATTCTATTTTTTTTTATTCTTAATATATTCTCATTCTCTTCTATTCAGTAAAGCGTAATAGAAAATGCATGTTGCTTAAACGTTAGTATTGATTAGAAACGCCTATTGAAAGTAATCTGATAAAAGTTGCTATTTTGTTAGCAATGCAGAAATCTCATACTTGCAATTCGTAAATCGATGCATATATGTTTTCTATAACTCAGAAACGAAAATGACTATTTTTCAAATATGGCTAATCTTGCGGTTTTTTAAATTTATTTTCATTTATTTATGTTAAACTTTTTCTCATCTTTCAACTATTTATAGTTAAAATGACGAGAAGGGTTTCTGGAACTCAGGAAAGCGTGCGCAGATAATATTTTCCCCCCTACGTAACATACAGTTTTTACTGTTTTTTTTTGACTGAATAAATCTAAATCTAAAACTTTGTAAAATGACCCATAAGTATCGCAGACGGATTTTTTGGTTCTTTCTGTTGATACCAACAGCTGATGAAACCATTCCTACGTCGTATGTAATAATTCTAAGCTGCTCTCTTGCATGTTCTTTAAAAAGGATTTCGCCAAGGAGGCCTTGGCTTCTGCTTGAGGGGATGTCTTCTGAAGCATAAAGCTCTGGGGTGAATAATATGTTCCGGGAGGGCGAAGCGGAAGATTGCCAGCCGAGACAAGACACAGTCGCTGTCGAGATGCGAAATTTGTCTGTATTTGCTCCGTTGACTAGGCTACGCTCGCCCAGAGACGCTCGCCCTGCACTCGAAGGCTCGTGCTATTTCTGCTCGCTTCAGAGGCCTCTGAATGATATTGCTGTTATCCCCAAGGCACTTCAAGAGACTCCTCGATCTGCTCTTAAGTTCCATTAACCCCCAAACACGCGACAGAAAAAGGACGTTGTTGATGCTTTAAAACGACGTTGCTGGGGCAAAATCAACAAAGAGAGGGAGCTGCTAACGATTGCTGTATGCAGCATCTTTGTCTTGCGTATTGCGATGTGGGTTAAATCAAAAGAATTGGAAGCGCAGTTTTCAGCAGAAGTTTGTTGAGCAACATTTCTTTTTAGTATTCCGGCTGCGCTTTATCTTTCTCTCCCTTGCAAATGGACTTCGTAAAAAGAGAGGGCGATGCCATCGTGCTGCAGCGAATTTTTGGCAGAAAAAAATCTTAGTGGCGGGCCCTGGTAACAAAAAAGTGGATAAATTCATTTGATAAATATAGAAAAAAATCCTCTAACAAGTGGTGTAGCCAGATTCTATGGATATGGATCCTTAATACCAAAAAATCGATTGACGGCATAACTACTATCTGTTCGTCTGTGCTCAACGCTAGAGCCTAAACCGTTTAGCCGATTTTCTCCATAATTGATATTGCCTGATCGATCTGCACGAAATGGAGGCTTTTTTTTAGTTTCAAACAGATATTTTGATTTTTTGAGGATTGTTTACATGAAGCGAGCATTTACGTTTTTATTCCTTTACCAGAGTGGTAGTAGTGGCATGAGTATCCACCAGTATATTAACACCAAGGATCTGAGTTCGGGTCTCGGAGCGGCAAAAAACTTTTTTTGGTTGAAATTTTTTTTCCGTTTTATGAAGTAATACAGCAGAGCAGTTATAAATAATGTGCAAAAGTATGTGCTTTTGTGCCACCTCTACTTTTGTCTGGTGTGAGACTACGTTAAAAATTAACCGTTCCTTTGTATGATATATTTACATGACATTTTATTTATAAAAAGCACCTAAATACCCTCCTCATGCCAATACAGTTTTGTATCTCGCGATGTGGAATAGACTACACTAATTCAAACTCGTTGCGTCCGGAGTGATGAAAGGGTCAGGGAAGGGTCGAAAGTTTTAGCAGGTTTCTAATGAATGTGAGGAAAGTTATTATGCGATGGGAACGTCATAGGTTCGAATCCTGATAGCCGAATTTTCACACCAGCTACATAACCACGTCGAAAGATGCCGACGAATAAGATAACCATTCTGGAAGTCCGTTGCTCTGGACTGTAGCTTTTGTAGCCTTCCATATATTTCAGACGGACGCCGGAGCAGTACCTTAAATGTGGGCCACGAACGCCGGCGGTTCACCTATGGCTATTACGCTTCCGATAAGTGTGGCAATGGAGTGAGTGTAAGTGTATGTACCTAAGAGATTAAGATAAGAGAAGGAAGAGGAAGAAAAGATCGCGTTCGGTCTGTGAGGTAGTGCTCCAGAATCTCCTAGTGTTGATCAGACAAATCACGGAAAACTACCGATCAGAACAGTCGGCCACTAGGATTCTCTATCAGACAGCGCTGTGACATTCACCTAGCTATGTGGCTTGTGTCGAAAATCCTGGCACCGCCGAGACTCGAATCCTAGGACCTCAGGGTCAGAGGCACTCCAGTGACATCAATTAAAAATTTCCTGAGACACCGAAACCGGTTGATAAGCATGCGGAATGGTAGAATCTCGAAGACAAATGCAGCAAAACACTCAGAAATGTCCTCCGCAAATTCCTGTTAACGTCGCCCGGATGCTCTGAGATGGAAAGTTACCGTTGTAGTTTGGAGGCTATGGCTCGCTGCCACTTGATACGCCAATGGGTTTTTAAACTCTTTTGGCTCACGGCACTCTCTTTCGTCATCGGGAACATTGCGGCATAACGTAGAGTAGAAGCAAACCTGTGCGGACTTCAAACGGTCGGGAGCTGCCAGGAACTTCACCGGAGGGTATACAAACCACTTAAATCTTCACTGTTCAAGTATTGTGCAAACATAAAGAAGCTTGCGTTTCCCACAAAATTACAAAAAATATTGTGATTGTCAATTAATTTTTAATTCGCCGGTTTTTAATTCAGTTAATTGTATGTCAGTCGTTTACCAACCAAATTTTTTTAATAGTTGCAAGACCTCTAGGGGTAATTTACTTCAGAGTGAAACTACGTTTGATGCTTTTTTGATTTTACATTATTGTACAAATATTCGTAAATTATTTGTAATTTTTATTTTTTGAATATTTTCTGGTAAACATTAATATTACCTGGTGAAATAAAATACTCAGTTAAAAACCTTTGTACAATGAATGTAAAACAGAAACATCAAACCTTTGTACAATGAATGTAAAACAGAAACATCAAATCTAGTACCACTGTAATTTAAATAATTCCAATATGCCTGCCAATTATTTATTATATATAAACAAGAGTTTTCAAGATATTATCTTTCACTAAAACATTATTTTATCTGTTTGTCTTTATAAGTTGTTTACGTACGTGTTCGAAGTATATTGCATTGTTCATTATTATATTCGATATAATAAAAGGTTCCTACAGTAGACAAAATGACTTTATACAAATAATGAAATACAGTTTTACTGATGTAAATATAATATTATTCATCATATAAGTGTAGTTACATGTGACAAATCTGAAAAATGTCATCGGGCATGATAAAACGAATGAACATAGGTAAAAGACAATTGTTTCCTTGACAATTGTATACTCGCGCATGATACTCTAATGTGTATACAACTAACTTGCACGTAATGTTTTTTAGCCATTTGCTAAATAACTAAAATAAAAGTTATTTTGTTAAAATTTCGTAGTTAAATTACTTTCGCGATACACTCACGTAATTTTACGCCACACTGTTCTCCTGCGGCACCCCCTTTGAATAACCGCTGGTAAACACCACCGCCCTGTGAAATGTGAGCCAGGTTGTCAAAGGGGCGTTGTACCACTTACGAAAATTCCTGCCTCGGGGCAAGCCGGCTTGTTCGCCTCCACTGCTGACCTGGTTGCGCCAGGCATCACGAACTCTTCTGTCAGGCAGACGGCGGCGGCGGCGGCAACGGAGGGGTCTGATAGACGCGTGTCGCGTGGAGAAACCACCGCCCCACCGCCCCCGCCCGCGGCTGAGGAATGTGGGTCTGACGCACTGTGGCCCCGCCCCCTCCCCCGCCTCCCCCCCTCACCACCGCCAGCGCTAACCAGTTGATGTCGCTGCTGTGCCTCTGAGCGGGAGGTCCTAAGTTTCCGTCGCGAAGGTGTGGCAGGATTTTCGACACTAGCTACACGCGTAGATCGAGTTCAGTCGCTATCTGAAGAAGAAGAATTGTGGCGGCTGGCTGCTCTGACCGGTAGTTTTCCGTGGTTTCTCCGATCAACACCAAGCGAATGCCGGAGCAGTACCGTCACAAACGGGTGATGGACAGGGCGGCGGGTATTGACATCCAACGAGGGAAGGACAATCGCTGCCCTCCGTGATAAAAACATGCAACATACATACGGGAATATTGACCTTGGTAATTCACGCGCCTGGAAAATCTAATCAATCAATACAATTAAGTCACCGCTACCGCTTCCGCTCTGCTCCTGTCTCCTTTCTTACCACCGTCTCCGCTCCTGCCTTCGCCTTCGCTCCGACCCTCGCCTCCGACACCGCCTCCGCCCTCGACATCGCACGCACCATCTCTGCATCCACCTCCGCCGCCTCTCTGTCTCCGCTCCGATTCCCGCCTCCGCCTTCATCTTCACCTCCGTCTCGGCCACGGCCCGACACCACCTCTACCTACGCCTCCTCCGAACTTGTCACCTCTCCCGCAGCAACCCATGTCCCTCTCTGCGCCGATGCCTCTGCCTACACCTCTGCCTCCATGTCCACCTCCACCTCCATGTCCACCTCCACCTCCATGTCCACCTCCACCTCCATGTCCACCTCCACCTCCATGTCCACCTCCACCTCCATGTCCACCTCCACCTCCATGTCCACCTCCACCTCCATGTCCACCTCCACCTCCATGTCCACCTCCACCTCCACCTCCATGTCCACCTCTACCTCTACCTCTACCTCTACCTCTACCTCTACCTCTACCTCTACCTCTACCTCTACCTCTACCTCTACCTCTACCTCTACCTCCGCCCCTGCTTTCGCCCCAGCACCAACAGCCGCCTCTACCTCAACCTCCACCTCCGCCACTGCCTTCTCCTCCCTCCTGCCTCCGCCCCTGTCCCCGCCTCCGCAGGCCCCGTGCTCCCGCCCACGTCTTCCTCTCGCCCCGTGAGCCTTTGAGGCCGCGTGGAGCCGCTCAGAGCCGCTTTGTGAAGGCGCCCGGGCACTTCCGGTTGCGTTGCGAAGCCGTCCCGCAGGCGCATTCGGGCTTTTGGGGGCGGCCGCTGTGGGCACGATCCTCAAGCCGCGGCCGAAATTTAAGTTATTGGGAAAAATGTAAGGAAAAGTCCCAAAAATAAATTAATTTTACCCGCACGGTGTCATTTGAAACAAGCAAACTGGGATGTGAAGAAACATTTCCTGAAATAATGAATACGAAGCCAAGTTCAAACCAAATAAATGGAAACAAGTTAATTAATATTATTATTTTAATTTATCTGAGAGTTTCAGTTGATGAGGTTTGAAATTAGCGTTAACGAATGTGTAAGTGTAATAGAACCCCGGGAATCCGAACTAATTGGGGGTGTAGTCTGTTCGGATTCGGAAATGTTCGGATTATCCAAAACAAATGTACTGTACGTATACAAATACATCTATAGATTTACCCGACAATGCAACGTAGGGTGTGATGTGAGAAATGGCAACGTAGCGTAGAGATCGCAACAACACGTCGCATCATCAAGCAGATTTAGTTTCTTACGGTAAAAGATGACCGATTTTGTTCCTAGTTCCTCGAAGTGAAAATAACTGCTACATAAACATGTGATATATAGTTTCCGTAGTTACCAGTGTAATAAAAGTTTCACTTCGACTACTTGTATTTTGATAATTAATTGCTCAGTTCTACAATATTTACAAAATCCTTTCTTTACACAACAAATAGGCATTTTATTTATTTGTTTATTCTTCCATTCCGAATTTTGTTCGGATTATCCAAATTTCGGATTTGAGGGGTTCGGATTACCGAGGTTCTACTGTATATACAAAATAGGTCTGAAATATGGCAATGCTAATTTCTGAAGAAGTCTCTATTACGGTGACATTTTCTGACCAAAAGGTTTTGAAGTTGCTGCTTGTACATTTTGTACACATTCGAACCGAAAATAGTAGATACAGCATAAACTTTAGGTATGCTCTGCGCCCTCGGTTCCGAGGTAACTTCCCGCGCGACGGTCCAGAATGTCGCGTGCTTCTACTCAACTTCCGTTGCAGGAGATGTTGAGAATGCTCTTATGTCTTTTCCTTCCCCCGCAATTAGGGAAAAATACATATTCAGACTCAAAAGCGCATTTACACTCATTTATTAATATCGTCAGTTTATATTAGATGACTTACAGTATGTTATGGCGCCTGCGTTGTTTTTCTATATTTTATACTTGAACACATCCCACACAAACGCATCACAGGGCGACACATCAGGAGATATAGCCAGCCTCATAGTAATTACTGTCCTGTCATAAATATACGATAGCTCACAAAACGATAGAAATCATTCTTCGTTTCCAAGGAAGGCTATCTTCAAAAAGTGATGCTCTTTCAGAGTAATGCAGGGAGCTATCTGCCTATTGTGATTTCAATCCAAACATATTATTTCCTTGTTAACTTGTTTGGGATATGAAAGAAAACTTGATCGTCTAGGAGACAACTGTCTGAACTCCGTACGGATAAGGAAATGTGCTGTATGTAAATACTGTACTGTGTTGACTATACTGTTGTTGAGTAGTATTCCTTTTATACGTAACACGGCAAGAAGAATAACTTTAATAAACTTTTTATAAAACATTATTTTAAATTCTCACAAACAATGACGCTCGTTTATAGAGATGAAAACATAATCTTTGGGTATCCTTTTTAGAATGGTTCGTGAATGCAATTAACGAGACATTCTTGCATTTAGCAGCTTGATATCCTGAATAACCATCTTTATCGAACAACATTTATTGGTGCTGAAATGTATTCCAACATTATTGCATATTCCTTAATTTTGGACTTTTTTCTGAATTGTATTCATTTCCCAGGGTATTCAAAATTACTGTAAGTAAAAATTCAAACGTTTCAAACTGTGAAAAATTCATTTTTTATGTACAATGCATTCAACAAAGCAACAATACATTCAATGCATTACAATGCATTCTACAAACAACATTTAATAGCAATGTTGTATTTTCTCCTCCTTTGACCAGCCGTTGGCCATTCTCCCACATTGTGCGTTTGAAAGTAGCAGACAGTCTGCGGAGGTGTGCGCACATGCACACGGGCGCAGTCTCGGTGAGTGCGCGTTTATTTGCCTGCAAGTACGTTGGCACTCGAAATTTATGAAGCAGAAGGCGCTTGTTTATTTACTTTGCGGGTGACGAGAGCGCGCGGTCAAGAGGGGCGTGTTTGGCGACCGGTTAGAGGCATCGCGAGGCCAACGCATCCTCACAATGCGCATCTGCGAGGTGCTGCGGACGGACAGGTCGGGTGAATGGAACAGTGACTTCATTCGTTCGTTGCACCTCGCGGTCTGTTGGCGTTGATAGATTATTTCCTGTTTCCGGGGGCGTCAACTGTTATGGACATCCGCCCCGTAGGTGAAGTTGTCAGTGTTTGTAACGGGATGTGACGGTGCTCTCCTCCGCTGGATGGTGAGATCCAGCACAGACATACACGTCGGCTTGCGAGGTTTTTTTTCTCCAGCCAGATTTCTCCCTCCAGCGGGGCACCGCCCCACCCGCGACAAACACTATTGGTCACCTGTCACCTGACATGTGTGGTGTGTGTAAGGAGTAAGGATAGGGCGAGAAAGAGGAAGGAAAGATCGCGCTCGGTCCGTGACCCGTTTGTTAGGGTATTGCTCCAACATTCGCCTTGAAATAATCGGAGAAACAGTGGATAACGACCGATCAGAGGACCCGGCTGCCAGATGTTTTCTTTTATCTCGCAAATATGATACGTTCCAATCCACAAGAAAGCCTATTATATAAATCAAGTACTTTTTATCAATATCACCCCATTATATCACTACAATCCCGAAACATTAGTGAAAATATTGTCCCGCCCATATTTCCCTCCATAAGAGAACATGTAGAATCATAGTGGAAACTGTTTTATTTTTCTCTCGTAACCTCAATCCTCTCGATCCTAGTAAGGTAAGCAGAGTATAACGAGTTCCGAGTCAAAGGCGTTAACAAACAATAACGATCACTAAAAACTAAAAGATATATATATATATATATATATATATATATATATATATATATATATATATATATATATATATTAATTTCAGTATATTTTTTTCTCTAAAACGGTGGTATTTCGAAAAGTATTGAACAATGATTCATAATAATCCGTAAAATCGACCCACCTAAGAAAGCTATTGTCGAAAAATCCTGACACCGTCGAGACTCAATCTCTAGCATCTCTTGGTGGAAGTCACTTCAGTGACATCAGTTCGTGTTCTGTTCCGGCATTGTGCGGATAATGTTTGGAAACTTCGAAACAAATTCATTGAGCAATCATTGCTGGGAATTCCGTAATTGATATCCAATTCCCCAAAAAATATTTCAACGAATCCCTCACTTGCCACAACAGGTTCAACACAATGAACTGATGATTGTTAGTTGAAGTGTTCTCTGTCTGAGTCATTAACCACGAATTCGTCCTAACGGAGGTTTGACTCCAACCGGGCGGTAAATAATAAGTGCGATTCAAATGATCTGCGAGTGGCCATGATGAGCCACGTTTCACATTGTAGTTGGATTTTCCTTGAACCACATCTCCGCCGCCTGAAAGAGATTCAATCAACGCAATCGGCTCCTGCAAGAATACCAGTAACATATATTCTGAGTTCTCTGGAGGGAAAGGATGACCTTGAGTACCCTTACTAGAATGTATGTCGTGTAGTAGTAGTTTATGCAATTAGTTTAAAATGTTAAGCTTTATTACATGAGTACATGTTTTGAAAACGAGCGACTTTAGGGGTGAGTTTTCAAATTTGTACGAATGTAATAAGGCAACATTATAAACGAGTTGCAAACTATATTTTTTGTGTAACAGCATTATACATTTATAAGAGAATCAAACTTAATTTTGCGAAACAACTTCCCTGTGACGTCTCGGGTATTTGACATCGTGCGAGTAAACGGTGGTCGGCTGTTCCGTGTAGCTCTACCTCCCCACGATTCTCTCGCTACGATTGGCTGAGTGTGTGATGACGCAATCATTCGCGACATAAGATCTAATACGTCATCATTTGTGCCGTAAAATGCCCGATTATGAACGATTTCTTACAACAGAAAAGGTTATTTTTTTTAATGCTGGAGTACCAAACAAATGTAACTGGATTTTCCCCATGTTACTAAAAAATGCGATATACGTCCTTGAAAGCGTAATCGCAAAGGGGCATCTGAAGAGCAGCAGAGCTTCTACAAAGACACAAATGACCCTGGCGAAGGTTAAGCTAAATGTCGCATGCGCAGACAGTATCTCCGCGCGGAACATACAGCAGCAAGATTATCTGTGCGTCTCGTTGACGAGGATAGTTCAGAGAGCGTTCGTTTCGTTTCAACATATTGTGGGAATTGTCAATGGTGTTATTAGTTTTCTTAATTTTTTAATTTTTGAAAAACATGTAGAAATTTTAGGTTTCCATGGAATGAGAAATTGTTAAATTGTTATGAGAACTTAAGTACGATATCATTTATGTAAGAGAATTTGCAAACATAGTATAAGAAAAGAAAACCGCAACCAGACTTCAGAATTTCTTTACTACTAAACTATGAATCTATGAATTTTTAAATAATAGTTTCAATCAAATTCCTTGTTTCCTTCTCAATCGGATGTCGTATTCGTAAAATGAAACGCTATTTGCTGTTGTTTCCTTTTCAGCAGTCTTTGAAACGTATGCGGTTGCTCTCTAATCTAAGTTTTTAGGTGAACTGTATTCTATTGCATACAATCCAGTCATTTCTGTGGAATCTGGAAATGTGAGAAGATTATTTATGCCATGAAACGTTTTAGGTTATTATAAATATTTATATATAAACCGGAGCTCCGAATTCTACGCACAAAATATGTGTTATTTTTCAGTTACGTCTATTATTACAAATAAATTTACGATACACTTACATACGTATCTAGGAGGCTCAAAACGTGATTAAAATTATTTGGTCGCACGGAAGGAGCAATGCATCCATTTTAACCTACAGAAATTCGGCACATGGGCTTATCCATTGCCCAAACGTAGGTCAATGATGGAAACCACAGTCATCCTCCCCTCATCATCGGCTGCACGGGCAAATTGATTACCATCTACACCACCAATCAAACCAAATACATCTACACTACTACTGACACTATTGACGTTACCAATACCATGGTCCCAATCATCACCAATACCCCTGTTATTCTATCAAAGCCTTTAATCTTTTTCAACTTCACCATTAATGACAACTCGGTTTTACCAACAATTCAACCTCTCTGCCTATTCTATTTACACTATCATACCATTATCGACAAAATCATCACCGACAATAATTACCATCACTGAGTATGCATAGTATTATCGGCACTAACCTCAACTCCACAACCCCCACATCATTTACCACCTCACTATCTACATCGCTATCACCGCACACATATCGGAGGAGGTGGTTCAGAGCATCAACTGATGTCACTGCAATGCCTCTGACCGGGAGGTCCTAGGTTCGAATCGCGACGGCGGCCGGATTTTCGAAACTAACTACATAGTAGGACGAGTTCAATCGCTGTTTTGAGGAGAATTCTAACGGCTGAAGGCTCTGATCGGTAGTTTTTCGTGGTTCCTCTGATCAATATCAGGCGAATGCCGGAGAAGTACCATAATAAATGGGACACGGGACGCGCGCGATCTTTCTTTTCCATTCCTTATTCTCCCTTACTTATACACACGTAGACTTACATGTACTACACTACCACACATGCCTGGAGACCGACCGGGAGCTTAGAACTGGTCTCAGCAGGGGTGGTGGTGGGAGATACCTGGTTAGGGAAAACCCCGCTATACCGACGATAGATAGGCGCCGGATCTCTCTATACAATGGGGAAAGAACACCGCCACGTCCCCAGCAAACTATGCACTACATTTACGGGACGAATGACAATAGTAGTCGACGCGCCCGGAGTCACTAACAATCAATCGATTAATCAATCAACCAGGACACCATTTGACACCAACTGCACTCGGGCAACCGTCGTTGCCTGCCCCCCTCTCCCCGATGCGAGCGCGTCCGCGTCCGCGGCGCGTGGCGGGCGGCGGGAGAGGGCGCGCGAGTGGGCGGGCGCAAGGCCGCCTAAAAGCGCGCCGGTGAGTAAAGCCCCGCGGGGGGCTGAGGCGGCGGGGAGCGGAGGAGCGGCCCACCGATATTTCGGGCCCCGCCCACCTCCCTGTCCGCTCGCCCGCCTCCCGAAGCGCGCAGCCCGCTCGCCTGCTGCCCACCAGCGATGCGACTGATAGCATGCGAACGATAGCGATGTTTTCAAAACATCGATGATTCTATAAAAACATCGCGCCTGAAACCACTAGTAAACAATTTCTATGAAAATAGCAAAGTTTTCTACATCGATGTATTGAAGGCGATGTTTTTGAACATTGATGCCTTGAGCTCGATGTTTTTGGTCGTAGATGAAACTTTCCCATAATCACAATTTTGTTAAAGTTAAAATATGAAATAACTGGTGATACTGGTATCAGTTTAAATGGTCGAACCAATCGGACGCGGTTTGTTCTACAATCATCGAGTAGACTAAACATCGCCCGAAACAACCATGGTGTTCTGGTAATTTCTTCATCTTTCCTCGTATTTCCCACATAGAGAGGCGTTTTATAACTTTGTTTTCATTTAAATTTTAATTATAAATTAATATTCACAGCCGTTGTCAAATTATATTTTCTTGTTCACAAATTTAATGTTACATGTTACAAAAGCAGCTTAAAAAATTGATGCTTAAAAACATCTAGATTTCTATTGACATATTATCATCGATGTTTTAATTTTGAATTATGTTTGGCCACATCAATGATTTGTTGTCGATGTCTCATCACTGTTCACCCATGTTTATTTCTAAGCAAAGCGAACACACACACACACTGCAACGATTGGTTGATAGATGATTCCGGGCGCGTTACTACCTCTGACGTTAGCCCGTAAGTGAAGTGCGTGTTTTCTTTGCGGGAGATAGCGGCAAGGTCCGGCGCCGACCTACGTGGTCTTGCGGGGCTTGCTCCCAATCACGTATCCTCTACCAGCAGAGCACCTCCCCAACCGGGACAAAATCTCAGCTCCCGACGGCCATCCCTACAAGTGTGATAGTGTAGTTATGTGAGTATTTTCACACATTTACGTGACTAAGTAAAGGTTGAGGATAGCACGATGAAGAAGAAGGAATTATCACGTGCGGTCGGTGGCCCGTTTGTTAGGGTACTGCTCCGTCATTCCCCTGGTGTTGACCGAAGAAACCACGCAAAACCACTGGTTAGAGCAGCCAGACGCTACAAAACCCTTTCCCACAGAGCGGGTGAATTCGAACTAGCTAATGTCGAAAACCCTGCCACAGTCAGGACTCGACCCCTAGGACTCGAGCCAGTTGCCAGATGCCCTTGAATGCCTTCGCCTGGCACACTGCATCGAGAGTAGAGTGCGGCTCCTTGTACTTCGGGTTCCGCCTATTTCCTATTTCCCAACCTGCTCGCTCTCCCGCATCTCACCGCCCTCCCGTGTTTATTACAAAGCAAAGCGAACACTCACACACTCACACATACACATACATACAAACACACACACACGTACAAACACTGCATGGATAGTGCAGTGCCGCGGCCGTATTTCGGGCGGCGGGCGGGCTATTTGCGGCGAAGTTCTCCGCTAGAAGTGCGCGCGGATGAGTCAGGGGCGTCTACTCGCGGCCGCCTGGATTCCTCCCAGAATTATCCTCAGTTGTCCTCTGCACCGCGGCCCCGCGCTGCGGCGTCCGCCGCCGCCGCCATCTGCGTTATGCAATCCGCCGGCGACACTGGCGGAACGGCGTTCCGGTGTCTCGGGAACAAAATATATAAAAAAAAACAACAACAAACAAACAAACAAACAAACATACAGCAGAGTGCAAATATGTGGTAACATCGAGTTTTAGTTCGACCAATTCAAAATGAATTTTCCACTTAAGTGCATATTTATACGAAAGTAATAAAATTATTATTATTACAAAAGCGAGAAATTAGTTATAAACCTTATTTTTATTTTCTATTATTTTTATTTATTATTATAATAATAATTATTATTATAATTATTATTATATTCACATATAGCCAGTATTACCACTGTTACTAATCGTTATTCAGAATGAATAATAATGATTAAATTGTAATATGACTATAACAATTTCTATTATATTAATAGCTATTTTGGGACGCTGTATGGGACCTTACATTTTATAAATCACAATCACATATTCCTTTTCGGCATATTCATTTGTCGGTTGTGATATATCCGTATGAAGCAACCTATCTAGTTGTTGCCGTCATTAGGCCGCTGTTGATAAAATAATTGACGTGGTAGAAGTTTGTAAATCGAGGCGTTAGTCCATCTCGACTAACCCAGAACATTAACTGTTATATGTCTTATGAATCATCGTTCATTACTTTTCGAAATGTCACAGTTTTAGAGAAAAAGTATACTGAAAATAATAAATACCATTTGTTTTTTTAGTAATACGTTATTGTTTGTTAACGCCTTGGACTCGGAGCTCGTTATACACTGCTTATCTTACTTGGATCGAGAGGGTTGTGGTTACGAGAGGAAAATGAAAACAGTCAAATGATGCTACATGTTCTCTTATGGAGGGAAATATGGGAGGGACAATTTTTTCACAATGTTTCGAGATTGTAGTGATATAATGGGGTGATATTGATGAATGGTTTCGATTTATATAATAGGCTTTCTTGTGCATTGGAACGTATCATATTTGCAAAATAAAAGTGACGAACTTCATAATCTAGCATCAACTTACCAAACTTTTAATTCGAAATGTTAAAATACAGCCAGGCACAATAATTTTACAGTTCATTATGTGGTCAAGATATTGTAGTTAAATTTAACATATTATTTTCCTTTAGCTTCCTAAAGTTATAAGGAAGGGAAATTTAATATAGTTAGTTTTTTCTCTCTCTTGGATATTAAGGTTACTCTCGAAGTCTTCTGTGGTTAAATAGTTACCTAGTATCGTGAAACAGTGGGTTTGCCGACTAACAGATATTTTACCGTTAAGCAATTAAAAACTTAACAAACATCATTTTAATCAGTCAAATACATTGTCTTATTTGAAAATGTTTTGAGAGTGTAGGTACTTGTATTAAAATCAATACTGAATGACCCGCAGTCAATAGCAAATAACTGTCATGGCTAGTTAAGAACTGTGACTTCGGTTTACAATCTCCAACCTTGACTGATGCATTTCGGTCCAAAGGCCTTAGTAAGTATCGCGTTCTCTGACTCTTTAATGGTATGTAGAACAAATGTTTATTTTAATAAACGAATGACGTTATTGTTATAAACGCACATGCAGCATCTAAACAAATTCACGAATTCAGTCTTACGGTTATTTCAAATACTCCTATAACATTACACAGCTCTCGAAATACTTTTAAGAAAATAAAATTACTTATTTTGAAAATTGTGGTTTCGTAAAACAGTATCATATGCGAAAATACTTTGCTAAATTATCAATATGAAGTAATGGAATCGCACTATTGTGCTCATTTCTACGAAATGCACATAAATGATGCTTTGTTCACGCTTTGCATTATGGTTTTCGGGTCTTGGCACGCTGCCTAAGGAAAACGATGTACAGAAACTCAAATGCGATGAACTATTTTTGTCGCATCTTCCTCATGGTGCAAATGACATTATTTTTCCACGGATTTTTTCTGAAGCTGATTGAATGTCCTGGAGAAAGTTGGTGAGGAACATGCTTTTCCGTTTCTTGTGGGTTCTAGTTTTATCACTCCATAAATATTAAAAATGCAAGTTCGTGGACTACACATTTTTTATCTTTGATTAAGATCTTCAGAATTGTTTTTTTTCAATTCTGATTAAATGTTTATGTAAATAGTCTTTACTATTTGTTAGGGGAACTTCTACTTTCCTTACTAATTAGAAGTACCATTCTTTAAATTAATCATTAAACATTAATAACGAAATTTCTGCCAATTATATTTATATTATTAATTTTATATTTTGGTTTCAATATTTTTATATGAGTGCTTAGACAACAAATGTGTTTGTATACATTTGCTCCATTAAACAGTTTATCTATTTCTATAAAATATTTACTCAAATCTTATTGATGCAATGGTTTTTAAACACCAGAACAAAAATATTTTCGATATTCTTCGACATGTTAAGACCTCATTGTTCTCGGTATTGAAATGAGAGCCTACAATCACAACACTGGCAGCATGCAATTTGTCAAAACGTTTGTTACCTGTGCCACAGCCAGCTACATTTAAAGATCAGTGGCAGTAGCTCATGGATTCCTGCCAGTTACACAGAGCGAAAGTTTGCTTCGTCTTGAAAAGCTCGTCGCCAGTCCCAGCGAAAGGTTAAACTGCTTGCCGGGCAGTCTTGAGGTAGCCCTGGAGGTGCGTTCAAATTTACCTGTGTATTTCCTCTCCAACCGGATGCGTTGGAGTATGTGATTATGAAACAGCAACTCAAGTTTCATAAACAAGTAGTTTGAAGGATAATGTTCCGTCACAGGCTGATTTTAGGGAGCAGCTAAATAGAAGTCGGGTGACTCTACTACGTGGGTGACAGAATTCGTCTACGATTTATGCTCGTTTCTTTGATTTTTTATCCGTTCTAGGCACCGTATCTTTCTGCGCACAATACGACCTGTAGATAACACGAGGTATGTATTTTCGTCAAGGTTTTATAGATTTAGCATATACTCGTATCTGTCCTATAAGACAATGTCCGAATTAGGGAATTTGGTCATTGTTGTATTATTATAATAAAGAAAAATACTTCAGCATTGTTTGCCTTTGCTTGTAAAAGAACTCGCCGAGTCACGAACACGCATGTGCTTCCACTAACAAGTTAGTACTAGGTTGTATGGGGTGTTAAAACAAGTTGTACCTGCATGTAAAATTTCAGTGTCAAATTTGTAAAGTGTGGGTCTAAACGAAACGAAGGAAATGTAATGGAATACTGAAGACGAAGAGAAAATTGGCTCTCCAAGTACAGAATGAGACCCATTCGATGAACTTCTCGACAACGAAAGTGAGGATGTACTTCAGGAACTATTTGTCTCGGAATGTGAAAATAATCTCCATGCCCTCGACAGACTCAGCCACATCAACTCAACACACACGGGGCAATCGGATACTCAAGGACATCCACTGCTATCCTAACTAGCACTAACGACATGGTTTTGGTGAGGAGCAAAGCTCCCACAGGAGAGTTTCCAATTCCTTGCCAATTATTTAATGCGCTGGACCGAATTCTCAACCCTTCAAATGGTCGAACTAACGACGTGGGTCTCACCGAGGAACTCAATAGAGAAACCTGGTATAATTTTCCAATCCCCCATGAGAGCAAAACTTTGGTCATATGTCTCCCCTTTCCGGAACTTAATGAAGAATTGAACGTTCTGCGCTTGGAGTTTCCAATTCCCAGTCAGAGCTTTTGGGACCAAATCCTCAACCCCACACACGGTCGAACTAACGACGTGGGTATCACTGAAAAATCCAGTCGAGGATGCGAATGGACGTATTTAATCCTTCATGAGTTGAATGTTGACCTCATTTCCTGTCCTGCGCGTCATTTCGCAAGCTCGTTTCGGAGCACTGCTTCCGCGACCGCCGAAACCGCCTTCACCTCAGCTCGCGGAGCAACCGGATCCTCACAGACGCGGGGGTTTAAGACACCCCCCCGTTTCCCCACTGCGTCCAACTTGTCACTAACGTCGTGGTATTGGTGAGAAACGAAACTGCTGGGTGGGAGTTTCCAGTACCCATGTTTGGGACCGAAACCACAACCGCGCTCACACTCGTACTGACGACGTAGGGTCTTGCCCACGAAATCTCTCAAGAATATCTGGGAGGTCTCTACATACTGTCCTCTTTGAGAGAAAAATCTATATCATACGCCTCTCCTTCCGGTTACTTATAGGTGCATTGAACGTCTTCAGCCTCAGCGACTGAACCGTCACGGGGCAACCGTTTTCTCACGGACTTGGGAGCTAAATTCCCACCGCCGTCTTCCCACTGCTTCCCAACCAAGTGCTAACGACGTGAGTGTCACCGAGAAACTCAGTCGAGAATCCAGATGGAGATTTCCAATCCTCCGTGAGAGCAAGCATCTAGGCCGTACGTCTCCACTTTTGGGACCCTAAGGGTGAATTGAACGTTCATCACGTTTTGTGCTCTGCGCGTCATTTTCTTGCCGAAGACCACTGCATGGGCGACCGCCGAAGCCGCCTCCGCCGCGGCCTCCGCGCTGTCAAGTCCCAACCTCGGCCACGCGGAGTACCCGAATTCTCACAGACCCCGGGTTTAAAGACCCGACCGAATCCCCACTGCTTTCCAACCTGACACTAACGACGCGAGTCTCGCTGAGATACTCAGTCGGAGGTTCGAGTGCAAGTTTCCAATCCTCCATGAGAGCAAACACGTAGCCCGTCTGCGCTTTCGGGAACCTAAGGGTGATAGGTGTTGTGGTGCGTTATCGTTGGCGTTTTTCATGAAATAATTATAAACGTTGTCATTATTGTTGGCAATAACGACGTTTATAATTATTTCCTAAGGGCGAATTGAACGTTCATCTCGTTTGGTGCTCAGCGCGTCATTTGGCTGGCTCATTTCGGACCACTGCATGGGCGACCGCCGAAGCCGCCTCCGCCACGGCCTCCGCGCCCTCCAGCCGCAGCGGCAGCGGTGCGGCGGCGCGGCGCGGGTATTTTGGGTGCGACGGAAATACAGAGCGTCCGCGCGCGCGCGGTGAAGGCGGCGGCGGCGGCGGCAGACCGCGCACACGAGCCACGCCCCCACCCTGCCTTTGATAGGAGCGCCGCCTCCCCCACCCCCACCCCTGCCAGGGCTGCCCACCAGCAGGTCGTCCCCACATGCGCTTGCACTCAAGGGGCACTCCAACTCGGACTGTAGAGGTGCGAGGTGACCGATTTTGTTTCCAGGGGGAGGGAGGGGATCAAACATTTTTTGAAAAAAATTTTAAAATAAAATAAATTTTATACCTTCGGAGAGAAGTGATGTAATGGGTAATATAATGAATGTCATAATCCTCTTTGAATCTTTTTCCTCGAGGCAAATGCCATCTGCATGTTCTAGGTAGTGACCAAGTATTTTGGGGGGGATAGTTGTGTAGTTTCATGATTCTATATTCTGCCACCGAGCAAAGTCGCTCTAGTTGTAAAATAAATCTAACTATTTATACATTTATATCTATTTACTTATCTACGTATCTATCTATCTATTTATCTAAAATCTAATGGAAAAGAGGTAAATCATGGTTTTCAATGGAATCGTAATTTTCAACATTGTTTCACCCAATTATGTTACTGATATTGAGGTCATCAATATTCATTCAAACATCTCGCTCAATATTGATGCATCCTTCTCTTGCCTGCATCTTACGAAACAAGGGAACTAACGGAGATGACATTATGAAACCTGATTTTTCAACTGGTTTTTGACGTGATACTTCTTTTATATCGATAAAGAGGGAAAAACAAAGGCGCATGTGGTAAAACCCATAAGGAAAATCTTTATAGGAATATCGCTTAAATATTTGCACTCGTACTACCCCTAACTATTAGATAATTAGATTCCACATATGTTACATGCGTAGATTGCGTCGTTGGTGCTTCAGCCATGGAGAAATCATCGATAATTTTTGCTGACTGTTGTCATGTAATGAATTATAATTACACCAGTGACCTCTGAATATTTCGGTTTGATGCAGGCATCGACTGCCACTTTGTCAATTGACCCAATGCCGCATTCCAATATTGATCGATCAATATTTTATTTTTTAAATCATTAATTTGAGCGTTCTCGAGCGTAGAATTTATAATTGAGGCACCTAGTAATAAAAACATTGTTTCTGACTGGAAGAAATAATACTTTTCTAGCAGGAAACGTTCGAGATGGACAATCTCTGGCATTGACTGGGTCAATTCACATTTGTATGTAGCTATTCTGGGATATGGCATTGTGGTCAATGCTACTGACTCTTTTTTATCTCAAGACAATAAACAGTATTTTTGGAAGGAATGCTTTGTCTTAATGGCGTCTAATTGGCAGATCATTCAAACTAAAATTATTTTGTAGAAAAAACAGGAAACCACAAATATGTAATAATGATGTCTTAAATTTGGGTGATTGGCATTGCTCCACTTCTTTTCCTTCTCGTTTACACATTTGTAATTTGTTTACTTGAACTGTTTATCAAAATATCGAAGAATAATAATTTGTTTTCCTTCAAATATTAGATACCGTAGCCCTACCACATGTATTTTTTGTATTTTGTAGATCATGAGATTTTGAAAATATTACTAGTTGTATTATAGTCATTACCACTATTTACATTGTTGCACTACATTCCGAATCAAATCATGTTCACGCAACAAAGATTTTCTCTTGGTACATCGTAAACACACTTCGCTATTGACTGACTATCTTCACAATTGTTGCATTCTTTGCATCAAATAGAGCATCTGGAACCACAGATAAAACTAGATAAGGTCTCCTCAGATCCTGCGACAGCAGAACGCTATTCTCCCCCGTGACACAGCAGACATGAATGTCAAGGAACTCATCAGGGAGGAATTCGAACAAGCGATACTACGAACCACGATCGGTCCTTACACATTATGAACTCTACAGCCATTAAAAAAAAATTTATTTGTCTTTCATTTTTGACACAAAATTGACTTCTCCATGTGTGCCACTTTTAGTTTTTATTATTATTGTTATTGTTATTATTATTATTATTATTATTATTATTATTATTATTATTATTATTATTATTACAAGAACAGAACAAGAGCATCAAGCACATCAGACATGAATATGCCACATCATTAACTTTTAGAATATTTTGCCACGAGTCTTTCGTAACCATCCATTCAGTCACCTAGCGAATATGAGTCAACGAATGTATACAATGCTTACAAAAGTTAATATTTTGAAACAAAAATGGTCTTGTTGGTTGCGTTTTAAAGATTAATATTGGTTGCTTGGTTGTTGGTTATTCCGAGCGTGTCAACTGCTAAGGTCTTGTCTCTTAGTTTTACTGCAGCCAACAACTTGAAATCACGTTTGACTGTACTTGTAAATGAAGATAAAATGTAGTAATCTGATGTAAATAGTAGCCATTTCACTTAATAAAGAGTACGTAGATTTTGTACGTAGTACATTAAAGACAAAATACGTTATTAGTTGTCGCGCCCGTAATCACTAAAATCAATAAACCAATCGACTATGCAAATATGCTGCTGAGCCAAACAACAAAAAATGGTTTACCAAAAAATAGCTCGAGAAGAAAAAATAAAATACTGTTGTCTAACACTGCATGCAGTTAAATATTTTAACTAAATAAGTCTTCACGAATACTGCAATAACATGGTATATTTTATACACGGCTTATCAGTCCT
The DNA here is from genome assembly GCA_038098605.1 of Gryllus longicercus. Classification (NCBI taxonomy): domain Eukaryota; kingdom Metazoa; phylum Arthropoda; class Insecta; order Orthoptera; family Gryllidae; genus Gryllus; species Gryllus longicercus. Next base: position 1,841,046 of record JAZDUA010000074.1, read on the forward strand.
TTATCAACAATCTTCAAAACGTAGATGTTCCATAATGTGAATAGCAAATATTCCTTCCTTGGATGTCAACGCGTCTGAAACAGTAACGCACTGAGCACGAGAATTCAATCGGCGCGATCTAAATGAAAATAGGCGGATTAACTCACTCAAAAATTTACATTTTTCAGTTAAAATTAATACTGTTAAGTAGTTTTTGAATTTTTTCCGCGGTTCTGGGTATCCAAAAAAACTATACACAACTTACTGTGGCCGGAGGCTTCACAGGTTTCTTTCAACTTCTGCGCACATTGATAATCAGTAATACATGTTTGTTTCCCCCAAAACGCATGTCCTAACGCGAAGAAAGTTGCGGTGCGTTAAATGTACCATGGAGTCTCGTGGTTCCAAGTGAACAGTGTAGTTCAAGAGTTGGCTGTTCGAATGTTTTGCTAATGAAAGCGACGACGTTGGAAGGGTGATTACAGCCGTATTGCAGCACGTTAAACATGCTCTGATTGCACTCACATAGCTCCCTGTGAAGAGGTTGACTCACGGCGTAGCCTCCCGGTTGAGTTCGGTAATGGTGATGCTGTTGACGGTGATGATGCGTTCCCAGCGGGTGATTGCAGGCGTTCGCAATTGGCTGGTGAAAGCGGCTGCGGTTATTTAGGTGGTTGGCCAGGAGGGGACCGCGCCGTGGAGGGGGAGGGGGGAGGGGGCGAGGTTGACACAAAGGACTTTCTGTGAGCAACTCAGCGCCCGTTCCCTTCTCTACATCCCGCTCCCTGTGGTCCAGGAAGCTAACAGCATTCAACAGAACTCCAATTATCACAATTAAATAGGATTCGGGCCGATTCGGATACGCGGAAATTTGAATGATTGGGTAAAGCCCAGAAGAAAGTAAAGGAACGTCAGAATAGAAGAAACTAATTTTGTTCATGAAATTAAATTTAACAAACAAAATATTTTTTGCCGGTTACATAATTTCGACGTTTTATAGTTTCCGTTGTTTTCCTTTATTTTCTTCCCAAATAGAATCCAATAATTGGAGATGTGGATAATGGTCTTCGAATATTTGTAATTGTGTACTACTAATCACGCATGGAATCACGTCACCATTCTTCCATTGTCTATAACATTCTGCAATATTCGTATTCATGTGAATACTGGTTAATCAAGTATGCCTCGATATCAATATCAAAAATATTATGTAGTGCCGCAAAATATATTTTATGGAAGTTATTAAAAGTGGAAATCGTGCTAACACTTTATCCTCTATTTGTTGGCATCTCTCGAACTGTAATTTTGCCATTACAAACGGTATCTCTGAAAAAGTAATTGACAATAGAAGTATATTTATTTTTATGTTATAACAATGACTGAAATGTAAGAAGTTTCTAAAAAAAGCTAATTGAACAAATTTGTAATCTCTTTATATTATGAAAGCTTTACATTTTATGTAAAATGAATATTATTTTCGGTTTATATAAATCTTGAATCGATGCCAAAATATTTTGGTTGATCGATATTTCAGTTTCGATATTATACTCCTATTGCTGTTGATTTGTAATCGGTATCTATGCCGAATATCTTAACTATTATTACAACGTACTTCTAGTACTTGCAAATAGTTAATGAGAAAGTTATTTGTAATCCACGGATAAAGTGCTTTTTGAATAGGGAAGGTCATGGACCGAGAGGATGATAGGATTAGTGCTACATGCCATCACCTCTACTCGTTTCCTTTCTTCACGTATCTCGGGAACGATGGAGAATAAAATTTTATTAATACGAGATAAAGTTTTATTGTAATGTCCTATCATTAACAATGGTTCGTGACGCCGTATGCACGAAATTCAAGTTCGATCGTACTTTTAGATGTCAATGTGTCCTTTACTTTTAACGTTGTCTTCAGTATTAAATTATATTTTTAAGTGACTTGAGGTTTATAAGAAATTGATTTTTAATTGAAAGAGACTGTTCAAAAATTCACTAATTGTGTTGGAAGTTCTTCTAACTTTCTTATCATTCCTTACCTGATGGTTTTTCAATTCTTTCTCATCAAAAAATAAACAAAGGTCAAAGAGAAATTGATAATTCAAAAGAAACATGACTAGCACAGAATTAAGTCATTAATTTAAGTAAAACTGCGCAGGCAAAAAACATATTATTTGATTAAGTTGTTGAATTACTTAATAAATTACTGTTAGAAATGTAAAAGTGTATTAAAATTAAATAATTTAAAAAAATAGCAAACGTAAAATTAATTGCGTAAATACGTAATATTATTTATCTAAAGATGTCCACAAGTTTATACTTATTTAATGTAACATAAATATATGAGAAGTCTAAATAAATGAAGTCCATCTATGAATTTCTCAAACATTTTTGAGAAACCAATTTACACTTCATTCGCAGGTTTGAAATCGCTTCCATTCCTCTCTCAATAACACCAAACACACCATAATCTTTCTCAAGCCACAATAATTATTCCAGACTGCGACTATCGATAGTCATGGTGTCGTAACCTATGTATCTACATTACGCGTTTTGAACCTAAACCTGAAATTTATTTAAAATGTGTTAAAAACGTAACACTTGGTATTCAACATGACATGGCACTCAACTGACATTAAGGTGCTCGTGATGTAAGCTTTTTACATTGCGAATTCATATTAGTTTTATTAATCTTTCCCAAAATCTTATACAGTATTGACATACTCTTCTGAAACATTGAAAAATACAACACGTTTGAATTTGTAATTTATGTGATGATTGGGAACCGAAATGAATGCAGAACAGTGACGAAGCATTTAATCCTTTGTAATGACTTGAGGTGTCACTTTGAACTCATTTTGTAATGAAAATCGAAAGAAAATAAAGAAATATAAAACTTAATAAATAAAAAAGAAAGAGTGAATAAAAAATAGATACCTAAACATTTTGTTTGTAGAGAGATGTTATTATTTGTGAATCGTGCAAAATATGGTTGAATGAATAAATGTGTTTCTTTATGAGATTTCTATGCAATATTGACATTATTATACATTACATATAAATATACACATATTTTAGATATATTCGTAGATGATTGCCGTCTCCATAAAATTTTCCCATTCTTCACATCTTCCATCTTCTACTACTTCTTCGCTGAAAAGAGGAAAGAAAAAAATACCAATGACTAGCTCCATGTGTTTTTCAAGCAATTGCTACTCCCAGTATATTCACATTAACCTATGAGCAGAATATTCCCTTGAAGGCAATGCTACATATACTCGTATAACGATCTCGTTTATGTGTTCAATTTCACATGACAGCGACATTCGGAAGAGCAATACCCTTATCTCGCCGTACGAGACGCAAGCATGACTCCCCCTCTCCACCATGTGTCTGACAGGGGAGTGGATAGCAATGCTGCTAACATTACGATGTCGTTTTATTTAATTTTACGAGGCAGCGACCTTTGGAAGAGCAATGCCATTATCTCGCCGTACGAGACGCAAGCTTGGCTCTCTCTCCCCCGTGCGGTTTAGGGGGGACGGGATAGCAATGCTGCTATTATTGCGGTCTGGTTTTATTGAACTTTACGAGGCAGTAACCTGCGGAAGAGCAATGCCACTATGTGTCTGAACGAGACGCAAGCTTGACTCCCCCTCTCCCCCATGTGATTTAGGGGGAACGGGATAGCAATTTTGCTAATATTATGATTTGGTTTTATTCAATTTTACACGGCAGCGACCTTCGGAAGAGCAATGCCATTATCTCGCCGTACGAGACGCAAGCTCTCTCTCGCTCTCCTCCATGTGGTTTAGGAGGGAGGGGATAGTAATGCTGCTAATATTACGACCTGGTTTTATTCAATTTTACACGACAGCGACCTTCGGAAGAGCAATGCCATTGTCTCGCCGTACGAGACGCAAGCTCAGCGCGCTCTCTCTCCCCCATGCGGTTTAGGGGGGACGGGATAGCAATGCTGCTATTATTGCGGTCTGGTTTTATTGAACTTTACGAGGCAGTAACCTGCGGAAGGGCAATGCCACTATGTCTCTGAACGAGACGCAAGCTTGACTCCCCCTCTCCCCCATGTGATTTAGGAGGGACGGGATAGCAATGCCGCTAATATTACGATCTGGTTTATTCAATTTTACACGACAGCGATTTTCGGAAGAGCAATGCCATTATCTCTCCTTACGAGACGCAAGCTCTCTCTCGCTCTCTTCCATGTGGTTTAGGAGGGAGGGGATAGTAATGCTGCTAATATTACGACCTGGTTTTATTCAATTTTACACGACAGCGACCTTCGGAAGAGCAATGCCATTGTCTCGCCGTACGAGACGCAAGCTCAGCGCGCTCTCTCTCCCCCATGCGGTTTAGGGGGGACGGGATAGCAATGCTGCTATTATTGCGGTCTGGTTTTATTGAACTTTACGAGGCAGTAACCTGCGGAAGAGCAATGCCACTATGTGTCTGAACGAGACGCAAGCTTGACTCCCCCTCTCCCCCATGTGATTTAGGGGGAACGGGAGAGCAATGCTGCTAATATTACGATTTGGTTTTATTCAATTTGACGAGGCATCGTCCTTCGGAAGAGCAATGCCATTATGTCTCCGTACGAGACGCAAGTTCGGCTCCCCGTTGAGGCTGGGGCGGCGCGCGGGACGGGGTGGTGGAGGGGGAGTTGAGGGGAGCGAGGCGTGGGGAGGGGGGACGAGGTCTGGCGGTGCGCCCGCCCTCACCTCCACCGCCACCACCCGCCCGCGCGCGGGCCTGTAGGGTGGACGACCCTGGCGCGGCTTCCGGGTGGGTGGGTGGGGCGGCGCGGGGCGGCGCGGGGCGGCGCGGGGCGGCGCGGGGCGGCGCGGGGCGGACCCTGGCGGCCGCGCGGCGCAGTGTGGGTTGAAGCGCGGGGCTGGCGCGTTGCTCTGCTCCACTCCCGCTCGCTCAGGCGACCTCCGCCGCGTCGGCCTTCGCCTCGCCGCTTGCACACGACTCGGCCGCCGTGCCCCGCTCGCCGCTTCGTCTCTTTGGGCACCCGTCGCTTCAGTCCGCACCCGGCTCCCATGGCGAGCGCGCGCCGAACAGGGCGAGGCGGTTGCAGGAGGGAGCGTGCCTGCCGATCTGCGTGATACACGCACGTGCTGCCGGAGGATCTCTGGATGGCTGGACCGGTCGCGATGTATTGCTCTCTGCGGTCGGCGCAAGATTTGTGATGTTCGGCGAACGTCGGTTGCGGTTTTCGCGGCTCCTGTGATGTGTGACAGAGTTCGTTCTGTTTTCTGACTTGTACCCGTGTTATTTATAACTCGATAGCTCTGACGAGGCAGAGCTGTTGGAGATATGGCAAGTGTTTGAAGCGCCGACAAGCAAGTTTTTTGCCCCACTATGTACGACTATTTAATTTTACGCTTCTTGTGACATTGACGTGTGGTGTACAAGCAGATAAACAGCTTCTCGAAACAGCTCGACTTATGTGCATGTAAAATCTGTGTTGCTGAGAAGACGTTTGTTCTTTCAGTTGACGAAGCACTGCTGTTTTTCTGGTGACACAGTGCAATACATTTGTTTCAAGCCTAACCGTAATATTCTGGTGACCGCGTGAAATACAGGACACTTTAATTGTTCCGCGTTCGTGTGTCACTTCTTCATTCCGATATACATATATTTAGAGTCAACGGAAGATAAACGTCACTTCTGTGAGAGCTGGCAAGATCGCCGAAAAAACGCGAAAATTGTATCCACCGAAGAAGAAGGAAAAACATTCGAACCTTGTGACACTCCATAGCAACAAAACAACGAATTGCCGAAGAACCATTCAAAGACCGCGAGATATATCCAATCAATAGGCATTGTTCGAGAGCGAATAAACGAGCAAGAAAAAAAAAATCGTGCGTGAAGAATCCCCGCCCGGCAAGTATTCCACCCGCTGCCCAGCGCGGCCGCCTAAATCTGTCGGTCGCCGATCCGGAGCGGAGATAGCAGGGCGACAGGCGGGCGACCGTGGAGCTTGCGCCAAAGGCCAGCCCGAGGGCGGGCGCGAGACGCGGAACCGGGCGCCACCGGCCGCGCAAAACAACCGACAGAAATCCTCCCGTCCTCCCGCCGGGACAATAGCAAGTGACTACCGCGCGCCGCGCAGGGCAACGCCGAAATAGCCGGGCCCTTCCTTCGCGCTGGCCGCCGCCCAGCGCCTGTCGAAGGCGACTGATGAGCGCGCGCCAACCGCCAGCGGAACGCCATCCCTGCGCCAACTACCCCCCTCCCCCCGCGCCAACCCTCGGGGGCTTCGCTGAGAGGAGAAAAATTGCGGGCGACTTGGAGCAGCAAGCCCAGGTTCCTCATACCGAGGCAGCCTCCAAACAAATTCTCGCGACTGTTCCCCGGTGTCGGAGCAAACAAAAAAAGAGTGAAGGGAACGGTCTGCCGGAGATACAAATAAAGGAGGGAAAGAAGCTAATAGAAGAAAGTGTGGAACTTCTTTTCTTTTTTGGAGGCTGTTGTTTACGAAATCGTCTCGAATATAGAATGACGACGAGACATTTTTTGTGAACATCTATATTTTACCTGTTTACGATACGGAATATATTGACACGTATTCTGTATCAAGTTTTTAATTAAATGATCACTGTGGACGAGGCGAAGGCTGGTGAAATTCCACAGTAGAGTTCCTGATGCCGTTTCCCCATTCCGCGCACTTCTTAGAAAAAAAGACTTTCTCGCACCTGTTTCTGGCATGATTAACTCTTCCGAAGCACGAAAGAAATAGTTGGACGAGAAGTCGGTAGCAGAAATAAAGAAACCCATTTGAAGAAGTGCCCAGTGAGAATACTTTCATTGTGCGCCGAAATCTCTGCTAAGTGTTGCTTCGGCAGAGGCACGTTCGCGTAATGAAGGTGCTAGTTATCGAAACTACGAGTGGCAGTAAATATTTATAACAATATCAAGCTATTTGACTGAGTGAAATCAAATTAAGTAATAGAAATCTGTGTGAAAAGCAGATTCGGTTGAATTTACGAAGATTTGCAAAGAAAAGGTGTACATACATCTCTTGCCAATTTTTATTAATTAGTGCAGTGAGTGTTGTGATAAGCAAATAGTCAGATACAGTTCCGTTAACGATTACATTCGAATTACATAATGGCAGAGTGAAGCGTTACGGAAGTGCGCTGTTCTAAAATAGAAGTGAGACTGCAGACGCGCGCGAGAAGAAACCTGTTGCTTCCCGGAAGCCGCCCCGCCCACGATGTCGTTCTGCCGCATCACGGGCAAAGCCCGAGGGCTGCCCAAACCCAACTACTTCCCGCTGCTGCCCCCGATCTCCCCGGCGGACGCCAAGCGCTTCTGCCGCATCACCGGCAAGGCGTTCGGCCTCCCGGGCCACCACTACACGCCCGTGCTGCTGGTCCGCGCGTCGCGCCGCAAAGCCTGCGCGGTGACGGGCGGGTCCGCCGGCGGCAGCAACGCGCGCCACCGCTTCCCGGCCGCGCCGGGCAAGGAGGCCGAGGCGGAGGCAGGCGCGGGGGAGGAGGCGGCGGCGGCGGCGGCGGCGGATGAGCCGCAGCGCCACGTGGTGGTGGCGGACTTCCGCTACGTGTTCCCGGCGCTGGAGGAGGTGCAGGACGGCGCGCTGGGGCAGGTGCTGGCGGCGCACGCCGCGGAGGCGCCGGCGCCGGCGCAGGAGGAGAAGCGGTTCGTGTACACGGTGGCGGAGCGGCGCTGCAGCCTGGTCATCCCGGCGCGGCTGGAGGCGGCGGTGCGCGACGGCGAGGTGCAGGGCGTGCTGCTGGCCGACGACGCCGACGAGGTGCGCTTCCAGCTGCGCAAGGGCGCCGACGTGACGGTGGGCGTGCGCGAGCTGGACGCGCCCCAGCAGCACGAGCTGTGGGAGGGCGAGGGCCCGTCGGAGCAGGCGCAGGCCCAGGAGCCCAGCAAGCCCAAGGCGCAGGGCCGCAAGAAGCGCAAGAAGACGGACGGGCTGTCCTGCATGACCAAGATCTTCGAGGAGAAGGAGCGCGTGCAGGAGGCCGAGCAGCAGAAGAGCGAGGCCATCAAGGCCAAGCGGCCCAAGGTGGTGGAGGTGAAGCTGTCGGCTCCCGAGGAGCCCGCCCCGCCGCCGCCGCCCCCGCCGCCGCCGGAAGGGCCGCCCGCCCCGCAGCTGGTGCAGTGGAACGAGTTCGACCCGCACCACCACCGCGTCGACGCCAACCTCGTCATGTGCAGCGGCGACTGGCGCGATTTGGTGAAGCCGCTCATCGAGTCGTGGGACTGGGACGAGTTCGAGCGCGAGGCGGCGGCGGCGGCGGGGGAGGCGGTGGTGACGGAGCTGCCGCGCCCGGTGCCGCTGCGCGCCGAGGCCGGGCTGCTGGAGGCGGCGGCGGCGCAGGCGGCGGCGGCCACGCCCCCGCAGCTGCCCGTGGAGGCCGCCGCGGCCGGCGCGCTGCCCGTGGCGAGCGCCGTGGCCCCGCTGGCCCCGCTCGCCGCCCAGCCCGCGCCCGAGGTGACTGCCGCCGTGGCCGCGCTCCCGCCCAAGAGCCTGGCGCGCACCAGCGGGCTGGCGGCGGCGGTGGAGAAGAACCCGGCGGCCCGCGACATGCTGCCGGCCGTCGGCGACATCCCGCAGGTGATGGAGGCCCTGGAGCGCGGCGTGGCGCACAAACTCAGCCCCAAGGCGCACGGGCTGGTGCTGGACATCGGCGCCGCCAAGAAGTTCGTGGCCGGGCAGACGGTGGACACGCCGTCGGGCCGCGTGTTCGTGCCGGGCCAGACCCTGGACACGCCGGCGGGCCCGGCGTTCGTGCCGGGCGTGACGGTGCTGGGCGCCGACGGGCCCGTGCTGGTGCCCGGCCGCCGCGTGGACACGCCCGGCGCGCCCCCGGCGTTCGTGGCCGGCGTGAGCGTGCCGGCCGCCGACGGCGCGCCCACGTTCGTGCCCGGCCAGAGCGTGGCGACGGCCGACGGGAACGTGTTCATGCCCGGCCAGACCCTGCTCACCCCGCAAGGGCCCGTGTTCATCCCGGGGCAGACGGTGGCCGCGGAGAACGCCGGCGGCGCGCCGCGGTTCGTGCCGGGCCACACTCTGCCCACGCCCGACGGCCCGCCGAAGTTCGTGCCGGGCCAAGCGGTGGCGGGGGCGGACGGCGCGTCCGTGTTCGTCCCGGGCCACAGCGTGCGCGACGAGCGCGGCGGATGGGAGTTCGTGCCCGGGCAGACCCAGCGAGGAGCGGACGGCCAGTTGAAGTTCGTGGCGGGCCAGACGCTTCCCACGCCGGAGGGCCCGCGCTTTGTGCCCGGACGCGCCGTCCCCACGGCGGACGGCGGCACGCAGTTCGTCCCGGGCGTGACCGTGGAGGAGGAGGACGGCCGCGCCAAGTTCGTCCCGGGCCGCACCGTGCACACGGCGGACGGCCCGCAGTTCATCGAGGGCCAGCTGCTCAAGACGGACAAGGGGCTGGTGTTCGCGCCCGGCAAAGTGGTGGAGGAGGCCGGCACCGCCCGGTTCTGCGTGGCCAAGAGCCTGGAGGAAGCCGTGGTGGCGGAGGCGGCGGCCGCGGCGGCGGCGGCGGCGGTGCAGGCGGCCGAGGAGGAGCCGGCGGCGGAGGCCGTGTTCGGCCACATGGTGCAGACAGGAAAGGGCGTGGCGTTTTTCCCGGGCGCTCGAGCCGCCGGGTTGCCCGCCGGGAAGCTGGTGCCGGGAAGGCTGCTCCGTTCGGCCACCAGCGGGGACGTCAAGTTCGTACCCGGCGTGGAAGTGGCTGAGGAGGGGGCCCGCCGATTCGTACCCGGCCAGGTGGTGGAGACGGAACGCGGCGAGCAGTTCGTCCCGGGCCAAGTGGTGGATACAGCCGAAGGCCCCAAGTTCGTCCCGGGACAAGTGGTGGAGACGCGCGCCGGCCCCAAGTTCGTCCCGGGTCAGACCGTGGACACCCCGGAAGGCCCCAAGTTCGTCCCGGGCCAGATCGTGGACACCAAAGCCGGCCCCACCTTCATCCCGGGGCAGGTCATCTCCACGTCTGAGGAAGGCTCCCGCTTCGTCCCGGGCCAGGTGGTGGAGACGGTGCACGGGCCGCGGTTCGTCCCCGGACGAGTGGTGGAAGCCGGCGAGCGGGTGGCCTTCGTACCGGGGCAGGTGGTGCAAACCGAGGACGGGCTCCGCTTCGTGGCGCCGGACCTCACCGACGGCTGCGAGTTCTCCGTGCAGGGCTTCGAGGTGACGCCCGAGGAGCTGCGCCTGCTCCGCCCGGCGGGGGCGGCGCTGGAGGCGGACGCGGCGGCGACGGCGGCGGCCCTGGACGGGGACGTGCTGCGCCAGCTGTCGGCCGCCGGGGTGGCGGTGGGGCGGCACGTGCCCGCCGACCTGCCCGGCGTGGCCGTGGCGAGCGACGCGGTGCTGGCCTCGCCCACCGTGCGCGAGCTGTCGTCCCGGCTGGCGCTGCGCGCCGAGGAGAGCGTGCAGCTGGGCGGCGTGCTGGGCACGGTGGTGCGGCTGGGCACGGAGCTGCTGGAGCAGGCGCGCAGCCCGGCGGACCTGCAGCGGCTGAAGGTGGCCGCCGTCGACTCGACGCAGGCGGCCGGCGACGAGGGCGCGCGCGCCTTCGTGCGGTCGCTGGTGGCCGCGGTGGCGCTCACCGCCTCGCAGCACCCGCCCGAGCAGATGCTGCGCTGCGCCGGGGAGGTGCTGGGCGAGCTGCTGCAGGGCGTGGAGCCGCCCGCCGCCGCCACGCTGGTGCAGTCGCTGCACGCCTTCCTGTCAACGCCCGGCGCCGTCCGCGAGCTGCGCAACGACGCGCGGGCGGTGCTGCGCGCCGAGTGCAAGCTGCAGCTGCTGCGCGCGCTGGTGGCCGAGGCGGAGGGCGAGCGCGGCGAGCGCGGCGAGCGCGGCGAGGCGGAGGGCGGCGGGCCGCCGGCGCCGGACGAGGACGGGTGCGGCGCCGGGGCGGTGGAGCGGCTGGCGGCCGTGCTGGGCGACCAGGGCCGCGAGGAGGTGCTGGGCGAGGCGTTCGCGCGCATCTCCGAGGGCCGGCCCGAGCTGGTGGGGCGCGTGCTGGGCCACGTGTCGGCGCGGGCGGCGGGCGTGGCCACGGAGCGGGACGCGTCCGAGGCCGTGCAGCGCGCCATCGTGTGCGCCGTGCGCGAGTCGTCGGAGCGCCAGCTGAAGGCGCTGCTGGAGCCCGAGCGGCCCGTGAGCGCCGAGGAGGAGGAGGACCTGCGCGAGCTGCTGGGCGAGGCGGTGGGGCTGGCGCGCGCGCTGGGGCTGTTCGACGCGGCCGACTCCCTGCTGGAGGTGCTGGACGACCCGGCGGCCACCCGCGCGCTGGCCGCGGACGCCGTCGCCGTGGACGTGCTGCGCCGGCTCACCGTGATGCGGTCGCTGGCGGCGCGGCGCCCCGCCCACCGCGCCGCGCTGCGCCGCCTGCACGAGGACCCCTTCGAGGCGCGGGACGACCCGCACCTCCGCGAGCTGGTGCGCGACTCGGCGGTGCTGCTGGTGGAGCCCGGCGACACGGGAGCGGCGCCGCCGCTCACGTCCGCCGCGGACATCCCGGCCGCGCTGCTGCTGGCGGATAACCGGCTGGCGGTCGAAGACTTCCTGGCGCGCGCGGGCCACCGCGCCGGCCCGCTGCTCATCCTCAAGCCCGGTCTGCAGACGGTGGTGCCGCGCGAGGCGTCGCGCGCCGTGCTGACCGGGCAGTGCGCCTACACCGTGCTGGACAACAACGGCATCCGCTACTTCGAGCCACTGCACGTGCTGTCCGCGCTCCGCCTCCCGCGCGTCGCCACGCACCGCTTCTCCATGTACCGGTGCGCCGTGGCGGCGGACGGCGGCTCGCTCAGCAGCTCCAGCGACGACCTGGCCACGTCGTCCACGGGCCGCCCGTCCGACTCGCTGCTGGGCGGGTCGTTCGCGAGCACGTCGGCGCCGTCCACGCGCCGGCGCTCCAGCGGCGCGGTGGGGGGCGTGGCGCGGCGGGCGTCGCTGGACACCGGCACCGGCACGGGCCCCACCGCCACGGCGTCCCCCGGGTCCGAGCACGGCTCGACCTCCGAGTCGCCGCCCGCGCCGCCCGTCCCCAGGGGGTACCTCGACCCCGAGACGCGCATCCGCATCGCGAGTGCGTTGGCCTACGGCGCGCCGCTGCCGCCCAGCTCGCTCGCCAGGCGGCGCTCCAGCGCGCTGCAGCCGCTGCCGCGCTCGCCGCCGCCGTCGCCGCCGCTGTCCCCACCCCCGTCCCGCAGCCCGTCCCCCTACGCCCCGTTGCCTGTTCCGCGCCCGTCCCTGGCTGACACAGCCCCGTACACCCCGCGCCCGTCCCTGGCCGAGACGGTGTCCTACACCCCTCGCCAGCCCGAGCCGGCCCCCTACGTCCCGCGCCAGCCGCTCCCGGCCCGCTCGCCCTCCCCTTCCGACTCCCCGCCCCCCAAAGACTACCGCAAGCTCATCGACTACAAGGAGTCCTCCCCGTTACGCCGGCTGTCTACCAAGTACGCGTCCTTCCTCGGCAACGGCGTCGCGGGGTCGCGGGAGGCGTCCCCCGCCCGCGGCGAGCCGGCTCCGCCCCGAGCGACCTCGCCGCCCCCTGCGCCGTCGGCCCACCCGCGGGCGTGGGCGCGCGAGGCGTCCCCCACCGCGGGATTCCTCGCGCCGCGCACGACGGCGCGGGCGGTGCGGGAGAGCACGTACGACGACGAGCTGACGCCCAACCAGCGCCGCATCCTGCAGGAGCTGCGCTCCAACCACCTGGCGACGCTGCGCGCGCGCCAGATGTACGGCTCCCCGGGGCGCGACGACTCGCCGGCGCCGGCGCCCGCCGCGCTGCCCAGGGTGCTGCGCAACCTGTCGCCGGCGTTTGACGCGACGCGCGACGCGTCGCCGCCGGTGCACTACTCAGCTCGGGACCTGTCCCCGGCGCCCAACCACTACGACTACGCCCCCGCGCGCCGGTCGCGGCTGGACGCCGCCAGAGACGCCACGCCCCCGTTCCGCTACGTGCCGCGGGAGCTGTCCCCCGTCGCCGCGCCTCGCCGCGCGCGATTCGACACCAACCACGACGCGTCCCCGCACCGCTACGTCCCACGCGACCTGTCCCCGGTGTCCACCCCGCGTCGCGCCCGATTCGACACCAACCACGACGCGTCCCCGCACCGCTACGTCACGCGGGACATGTCGCCGCTGTCCGCCCCGCGGCGCGCGCGGTTCGACGTGTCCCCGCCGCGCCGGTATGTCCCCCCGCGCGACGTGTCCCCGGTGGCGTCCCCGCGCCGCGCGCGCTTCGACGTCGGGCGGGACGTATCCCCGGTGCGGTTCGCCGCGCGCGACGTGTCGCCCGTGAAGCCGCTGTCCGCCTACCTGCCCGCGCCGTTCCGCTCGCGGGAGCGCGCCGCGCGCGGCGCCAAGGAGGCGTCGCCCAGCGGGGTGTCGCTGCGGACGGCGCGCCTGCTGAAGGAGCTGTCCCCGGCGGCGAGAGGCGCGGGCAGCGGGCGGTCGCCGTCCCCGTCCCCCGGGCGCAGGGCGACGGACGGGTGGGACGGCCCCGCCCAGCGGCGCCTGTCCGCGCACGAGGCGTCCCCGTCGCGCCGGGCGTACGGGCTGCGCAGGCACCTCACCGCCCCGCGCGGCGACGCGCTGCGCTTGGACAGCGCGTCGCCCACGGAGCCGCTGTCGCTGGGGTCCTTCCGCACGCCCTCCGCCGCCTCGGAGGCCGACTCGCTGGGCAGGGCCGCCACCCCCGACGACGTGGACCCGTCCCCCGGCGCGCCCGAGCCCCCCGCCTTCTGCCCGCCCCCCGTGCTCGCCGCCGCGCGCACCTAGCCCTCCCCCCACACACGTCATCCCCCCGCAAGTTGGGAGTTCGGGACACGCCCAGCCACTCGCGATGCGGTTTCGCTGGAGGGTTGGGTGATGCGAGGACCGTGCGAGCCTTGGGAATTTTCCCCACCCCCCGGATAATACCAATTTTCCGTTCATTAATACATAAGTATGAAAAGTCGATTAATTCGTTATTGTGACACACTGATGATTGGAACGTCACAATCACCACCCTCCATGCGGTCTCACTGGGGGGGGGGGGGAGTGGGACGAGGACGAACTTCGCTGTCACTAGGGATCCAAGGGGACGCACCCACCGAATTGCAAATCTGCGTCCCCTGGGGTGACCCCTGGTACTTCAACCCGTGGGGGCAATGGATAATATTTCAGATTAAGAGATTGTGTTGGGGATCACTTTCCCAAGTCATGACTAGTGTTGCGACTCAAAAATGTGTAACCCTGACACAAGTGCGTGGTGAATATAACGCTTTGGGGTGCTGACTGATTCGAAAACGGTGCGGACTTTTGGTCTTAGCAGGAACACAATCCACTTAGATTTTTCCGTGTCAGAAAAGCGAAGAAGTCCCTGAAACTCCGATGTGTTGGGTGATACGAAGACGGACTTTACCTTTTTCCGGGAATTCGGGGACATGAGTCGTGATGATACGATTTGCACGAGTGCATCTCCCGGGGAGACTGTCCGAAGTACTCCAACCCGCAGGGCATTAGGGATTATAATTTAATGCTGATTTGGGTTGAATATCCAACTCACAAATACGAGTTGAGACTTCGACATTTGCAGCCATGGCAGAGTGACAAACTTTCAACTCTCTGTGATGGTGAGTAATATGTCGTTTGAGAATACCGAGGTCTGTGAGAATTCTCTCAAGGACACAGCCGTCGACTAGCACAACGAACTCCACGCGTGATGATGTATCGTAATTTCAAAACGATGCGGAGAGGGTCAGAAAGGAATCTTGCGATATAATATTCGTAACCTTGGCCTAGTAACTCACTGGGATTGCAGCCCGCTGGAGTGGGCTTTCATCTAGTCTATCGATTACAATCGCTCGTTGGCGATTATAATCGAGCACGTGTGTTGCGATTTAGCAATCGACGATCGTGACGGGAATCCGACAAACTCAAACACGCTTGAATGAGGGATGATAGTTCTGCGAGTCGGTCGTTGTGGGAGAGGTTCCGAGCTGAAGACTGGTGTTGAGGGTGAGTCAAATATGAACATTTGGCCTCCCTTGCGGTATTTGAACATGAATCTCTGGGCGCGACAGATTTTGCATACAGAAAGTTTCTGCAGTAGATTTTCTGCAGTGTGATTTTCTGGAAGACACCACGGGTTTTTTATTCTAGGTGAAATGTGCATCGGCGAAATGTTTATCTAGAATGGGGTGACTCCCGGACAGTCAAGCAAACAGGATTGCCATTTAGGATTGCAATTAAGGTTGGCAACACTGCCAGTTGCCAACTTACAACTTACCTTATTTACTTAAGCGCAGCGTCTTCATGAATGAAAGCGTACTTTATAGTAAGCAATGTTCTTATTAAAGACAACGTAGAAATATGTTTGCTGTGATTCAAATAAGGTTCTTCTGTGGCAAAATGAAAAGGGTTTTCACTGAGTACCTACCTTTGTAGAGTTATGTAAAGAACGTTCATGAATTCAATGTTATTTGTAGTGTCCTTTGTGGCAATGCTGTAGTGTATGCCTGTGGGTCACTTTTCAGATATGACTCTTTGTACATTTACCTTCGATAAACAATGACCACAAGAGTTCCATGGCGTCCCCGCTATCCCAACGTGCAAGAAGTGGGCGATTCAAAGGCTAAATCTCTTTGTGTGATATTTTAGTCGAGGTGTGGTTTATGTCTCCTAATATGAGGTTGTTGCTTTTATCATGTCGGTCAATTCCGATATGAAGTAAGAAGTTTATTTTTGTGAATTGAAATCCTTGTTTACTTATTAGAGATTTACAAAAAAGTCTTTTTTGTTCGTTATTGCACGTTTAAGGTGCTAATTACTCGAAGCAGATAACAAACAGACTGTTTTATTTATTTTATATTATAAGTTCGAATAATTCATTCAGCACTTGTAGTAAACAATTAATGATGGAAAACGCCACTAATATTGGCACATTTTCTTTTTGAATGTGAACGTCCAAAACAAGTCAATTTTGCATATGCCCTGGTATGTGTTCGAAAACTTGTTTTAAAGTTCTTGCGACGAAATCAAGCACAATCGTACTGAAAATCATTTATAGCAGCACGGTCGTTTTGATACTGTTTTATATATTTAAATCAAGTTCCTTTGATATAGAAGTATGTGAGACGTGTGTTCCGAACCGTCACATACAAATACTGAATGGATTTACAATAGTTAATGATAATTCTGGCATGTGACGTAGAAACGTAAATGTTCAGATAATTAATAATTTCAGTCTCAATGTAAACCAGGTCAGTTGCAATAGTAAGTTGATAAATATGGAGTAAGATCCATGGATATATTTCAAATATTATGTTATCGAATTTTTCAACGAAATTTCATGTGTATTTTTATAACTTTTTTAAAGTTTCTTCGATATTTGCTATCTTTCTAAAATAGTATATAATACCCTTTTATTTGCTTTTGGAATCCTGATCTAAATGTTGAACTGATTATATTGTTGAAATTTTGTCTTAGGAATTATATTCATTGAAGAAAATAATTTCTGACATTTTGTCCTAAACTAATGAAATAAACAACCAAGACAATAATTAAATCAGTTTACTAAATATATCTCCTGTTTCAGAGTAGATTTTTTTAAATTAGATTTTTATAAAAGAATTTCCCTTTTTAGATCTTCCATTATTTCTGTGAAGAGCATGTTCTGTGATAATGTTAGTTAAAGAAATTCACTTGTAATAGTGGTACAGATAAGAATAAGGACTGTTTGGAATGTTTTCAAATAGCAATGGAATTGTATTTTGCAAACAATACTAGCCTTTGTTTTTTTAATTTTTTGCACGTTACCTCGTGATCCTGAGATGCTAAATATTCAGAAATGTTTCTGATACAAAACTTAATTATTTGTTAAATTATAAGTCATTACTTGTGCTGTTATATTATATTGTACTTTCTACGTTTAAAAATAAATTGTTTAATAAAATTGTTTTTAATTACTCACCTTTCATTTCCTACTTTATACATTAAATTTCTATAAAACCTTCTTAGTTATATACTAGCATAAATAATTTCTTTGTAAATCGTTTAAAATAATATGCAAAAAAGTTTTGTTTTATGATTACTCAATCCATTTTAATTGTACTATTTTATGATAATTTACAGCTTTATTTAGTATTTTATCTAATTCAGGATGCATTATTGTAATAATGAATTATGTTACTTGTTTATTCTCGAACTAGAGAGTTAGCAACAAGAACAAAGACGTAGATCATTAAACAGTATTTAAATTTTCATGTTCGAATGTTACCACAAGTTACTGACATAAGTAAATTTGCTAAACACAGCTGTTGCTGACACGACTCCAGTATCCAACATTTTATTTCTCAAAGTCTGGGAGGAAAAAAGTATATCGTCGAATGGGGGACTTTTCAATTATTAAGTCGTTAGAACTGAATACATCATCTGATTCGTGTTAGGAGAGCAACCTTAGTCATTTGCATTGTTTTCTTTTATCTTGTACACATCCTCGAAAAAAGTACCGAGAGTTTTCTAGGTTAGTAAGCATTTTGCAGTTAAACACTACTTATGCAATAATAATTATGTTAACAACTATTGTTGTTATTGTATTGCTATTGTTGTTGTTATTAAAAATATTGTGTTGAATTCGTAGTTTAAATATTAATCAAAACACTTTTGGAACGAAAAGGAGAGATGTCATGTACTGAATTTTAAATAGAAATACTTTTCTAGATTACCTGATGCATTCGAAAATTAACTACCAAGCTAAAATAAGATTTTCCTCAAGCTTGCGACTTTACGTTCTACGCAGAGTAATTTTTCATGGTTTTCTCCGATCTTTAATGTCAATTGGATCCAATATCGGTCAAACCATTCAACTAATGGAAATCTTGCGCGTTAAATATTGAAAATGTAAGATTTTTGGGTACTTTCTTGCTTTCTAATTTCAAACCCTAGCGAAAACACAACTTTTTCAGTAAGCAAGAATCAATATAGAAACATAATACAATATTATATTATGATGAAATTGGAGTGCTATCATGCCTATCATTGAAGAAAGCATGTCGCCCAACATATCTTAAACTACTCCTTTGTAAGCAGAAAGTGATAAATATCCTGATGAAAGAAAAATGAGGCCTGCTTCAGTGGCGTAAGTTCAACAGAGGAGGCGCTTGAACCGACACAACTTGGGAGCTCCCTAGTTAAAGACCTAGTTAAAGACCTAGTTAAAGACCTAGTTAAAGATCTAGTTAAAGATAATTAATGAAATGTTGTGATTATAAGCTACATTTTAGGAATAAAACATTATTAGCACAAATTACCGAAAGTACAGTATTATTGTTGGCATTTCAGTTTAGATTAAGATTTTAGATATAATCTAAAAAGTAAATTTTTATCCCCTCTTCAGATTTACAAATTTACCAAGGACGGTAGAAATATTATTTTTCAATCACATCGTTCAACCACAACCACTTGGTGCTCAATTGATAAAATTCTTTAATCACTCAGATGATTTGTGCGATTGTATATCGTAAATATTTGTAATCGCAGTTAACTTTGAAAACGTTACACGTGGCTGGCGATCATGACAGTAAGTCAAAAAATGTCAAAACTGTATACTAAACATCTGGGAAAACTTGTTAATAATCAATGTTCAATTATTAATGTATGTATCTTACGTCGCTATCTCCCTACATTTCTACAGCACATGATTCTGTGGATTACAGAAAGCCAGAAGGGAGATTTACGATTAGATTCCATTAGTATGTGGTGTCAAAAAATAGTCATTTACGTTATAAGGGCGGAAATTTTACATTACGAGTGTGATGTTTTCAGCCGAGGCGACGTTAGAAGCCGAAGCTGGAATTTCGAAAAGAGAGATATTTTTACCTGAGCGTCGTAACACGTTTTATTTCATACTGTGTCACATTTCCTTCCTTTTATTTTAATTTCATAATGAAGTATTTCACGATCTACAAGTGACAATAAAGAATTGCCCACGGCGCCATAGCCCCCTAGAATTTATGTATTTATAAAACAATTGCAGGACTCTGAATATTTTAAAATAGAATTGAAAAATAAAAAATGCTTCCAAAAGCGATAACAGATAAATCCAATGAAGGAATTGAACAATTAATACCTCAGAAATCGAAAAAAACGTACAATGTTTTTTCAAGAGAAATGTAGAGATTATTAACATTATAAATGAGTATGTGATGCTGGCTTACTTATAAGACTTGGTAAGAGGATCCCACTACAGATTCACGACATTGCAATGTATTTTTTTGGAATTTATAAATAGCTCGATTATTTAGAAGAGCGCAAAAATATTTAATGAAGTGTTCAAAATATGTTACGAGAAAAGTTTCTTTAAAAAACCTTTAAAACTCTTTACTAAACATCACACTGGAATCCAACTTTCATTGTGTTTGGCAGTCTCCGCTAAGGGGTGAAGAAACCGCAACTCAGACGAAGTGTGTTTCAGCATCGCAAAGTGAAAAAATGTAGAACGAATGAGGTCATGTGAAAGATCAGACAGGCGACTGACATTGAAACACATGAGATGTGCTTTAAGTTTGAAATTTTTCCCCTACAACAGATTTTTACTGATGATTTGGGTATGTGAAACGTTTGTGCCAAGCTTATGACAAAACACATTTCTGTTGGTCAGAAAGACAATCGCGAAAATGTATGCTTTGACCTAGTCGACACAGTCGCACAATTTTAATTGAGCAAATCCGAAAAAAAAATCCATGCTGATTTTGTTTTTGACTGTCGGGGTGACGTTCATTCAAAATTCGTCACCTAAAGAGAAAATGTATATCAACCGAGCATTTTGCAAGTGCGAACTTGAAAGGGTCAGAAACATAAATCTTCTTCATAGACGAGACATTTCGGGTAATGGGTAGTTCCATCAAGAAAACGCCCCTTGTCAAATGACCTATCAAGCTGCTTTTGACAGAAAAAGGAATTCCAGTGCTACCTCAGCTCTCTTACCTGATTTGAGTCCAAATGACTCTTGTGTTCCTCCGGTTCAAACCCCACTTGAAAGGACATCATTAAGGTTACAATCGACATCAGAACAGAACACAATCGACCACTAAAATGAAAGCAATTCCTGTTGAAACTTTCCAGCTGTTTCGTGGAATTGGAACAATTCTGCCGAAGTATAACGGCTCTGGGGGACTACTTTGAAGGGGACAAAATTTATAAATTAATTTACAATAAAGTAATTGCACCAAAACTTTATTACCTGCTTTAACTTTATAGCGTCAGGACAACTTCTGTTCTGCAGGCGTCTCTGATCGAGAGGTCCTAGGGTTCGAAATCCGACGGTGGCAGATTTTCGTCACTGATAGATGGCTAGGTCGCATTCTGGACCCACTGGCTGGAGGAGAATTCTAGCGGTCGGCTGCTCTGATCAGTAGTTCTCCATGGTTTGTCCAATCAATACCTGGTGAATGCCGGAGCAGTAATCTAGCAAATAACCTAGCAAATGCTACACTGACCGCGCGCAATTTTTATTTTATTTTCCTTGACCTACCGTCACCTCTTATTTACATACACACTGCATTGCACTACCACAGACATCAAGAGATCAGTCGGCAGGTTAGAGCTTGTCCCTGATAGGATGGCGTCCGACTGAGGAATATACTAAAGGAGGGGAAAAATCAGCAAGCCTGCGTGTAGGTCAGCGCCGGATCTCCCAATCCTCTCCAATCTGGAATAACAGTATCACCATTCGGGATGTAACAGCACCCACCCCTAACGAGGCTAATGACTTTAGCATTGACGCGCCTGTAAACTCAAAGTAATGAGTGAATAAAAGAGTTTGAAATGTGTGAAGTGACTTGGGTTGTGGTTGCTCTGTGCAGATGGAGGTGTACGCGGCCACGCAAGACTTCGATGGGGACGGTGGGGACTCCCTCCCGCTGCGCCAAGGAGACCTGGTCGAGCTGCTGGACGGCGGACCCGCGCTCAAGTAAGGCACTCGCTCTCATTTCGACTCTTCCTTTCGACTGTTTTGATCGCTGATCTCAATTCATCGATCTGGGTTGCGTAATAAAGAGTGCAGTCCAATTGATCGCTGTTGCTGTGATGTGATGTTCCTGAGATATCAATTTAATTCAATGTGGTGACAATTTATTTATTTGGTGTGTGTGTATTTGACATTTTTGGGCCGATAGCTCATTTTTTAGGCTAGCTAATGGCGCCCTCCCACATGTCTGGGCTTTGTTTAGTTCTCACGCTTGGGTGTGAGAGAGACATGTGGCGAATTTGTCGTATTCCTTTCAGCATAGCTAGCTAACTCCACCATCCCTAACTTTTCTTCATCACAGAGTTACAGAAATTGACACTATTTTATTGGAAAGCTGTAACTATGTTTGCCTCGACCGAGAATCGAACCGGGGAGCTCACCACATGAAGCTAGTACGCTGCCAATAAGCCATCCTATAGTCCTATATATTTATTTATTTATTTGTATTTATTTATAGTTTAATGACAAGAATCAGGAAATCCGTACCCCTAGTCCTTGGGTTTTGAACTTCCAGCGCTACAATTTCGGTGAAAGTGTTCCGAATATATAGAATCCTCCATTTAATTGTCGTTAAATCTTCAAAGCTCGTGTTGTTATAGATTACGTCTTAGGGTTGGGAGTCAGTAAACAATTTGCATCGCGATTTTTCCGACAGTGCAAAAAAAATTATACGAACGCGAATAATTAAATTAATTTTTTGAGGAAAGTTCGTGTTTCTTTCTGGGGTATTGAACTATTTTTTTAAATTGTTGGTTAAAATCAGTATTTACGGAAATGTAAAACAGTAATCGAAATCTATATTGTTACCAAAAATATATCTTTCCATCATTTGCCATCATTTACGTTCCTGAAATTAGCCAACAACGTAGTGATGTATTGTTAATCTTTCGTAAATATTTATGTACATGCGTAATTTACGTTGCAGTTTTGAATTTATTCACCTAAAATTGCGTTACATCATTCAGTGCCATAAAGAAAGTCCTTCATTAAGCATGTAAGATGTCTTCATCAGCATCAAATTGGGAATATGTACCGCGAAGAAATAAATGATATTTTTTCTGAACACTCCCTTCAGATCGAGTACAACTATTTTTTTTATTTATTCTACCTTGGCCATTGGCCTTCTGCAGTCGCAAAATATAAATGTACAACTAAGGATGCCAACGATCTAATGTTTCACAAGCGTAATTACTCACGTCCTTGAAAGACAATTGTACGTCGAACAAGTAGAATAAACAATATTTAAAAAAAGAAGTAACCGTTAACCTACAGATCAATAGTCATTCGTCATTCCAGAAGAAATGCATACTCGTCACTTTGAACTTTTGAGTTCCAAAATTTCATTTCATACATTAACTATCAGATATCAAGTTTTATCGATATAAGGCAATAGTCTACATAATAACACTGCCGTCTCTTTACCAAAATGTAAATAAATGTATACATTTTCAACAGCTATCTGTTTTTGCTTTAGCTTGAATATCCTGCAACTATAGGGACATATCTACAGATTGTCGGAGATAGCAAGTTCACAGTAAGGGAGAAATTGTGTAATTTGTTTCAAATATCGCTGATCTTTTTTTCATTCTTGAGAAATCTTCAATTACAACTATGAACACCCCCAAAACAACATTCACATCGCTTTTATGAATAGTTGTCGGAAACACTTTGTGGAAATTTGAATTATAGTGAAACCATGATTGATGTGCCTGAAGTTAAATTTCGGAAACTAAGCGTTACTTTAGTCGTAAATAATCAAATAATTTTTTTTTTTAAATGTTAATAAAAACCGAAAAAAATACAAGATACAATTTCATATTAAGTTCTAATCAAATATTTATTTCTCTAATATTTTTTTCCGTATTCTATATATTTTTCGCATTATGTTTTCTGTGTTAAATAGCCAAAACCTAGTTTGCTTAGAAAAGATTGACTGGCATAGGACATTTGAAGTTGAACCACGTCCCGACACAGCCTCTCCAATTTATTTCTTAATTCGACACGGAAAGTGAAATACTTTTCATATTTCCAAACTAAAACAACTGAAAAATAATGCGATTTAAATAAGAATAAACGAAGGAATCGAAAGACGGCAGTCTGATGTGTTGCCAGCTTCAACTTGCAGAGGACCTCAGTTTGCTGAGCGAGAGCATTTAGAGGTCGTGAAGGAGTAGGAAATGTGTGGGTACGGCATACTTATAGCGACAGTAAATCTATGCTACGAATGTTTACGAAACGTTTGGAAATGTTTAAGTTTGTTCGTCATCCCATTCCAAGATGGTGGTGATTTAACTCTTCTGGTCTCGGATTACCAATTTGGATTTGTACACTCGCGTCTTATGTTAGTGAGTTTTTGCAAAGCTCAGTAGCAAAATAGCATTTATCACTAATAAAAACGTAAGTGATAATGTCATGGCAATTAATCGGTCCATGATCTGGGTGTGCTTTGCGTTTTTCTTTTAAGGCATTGCATTAAAGACAGTGTTTCGAATGTGGTTGCAAACTGTGGGCTTCTATGGTGATGTACCAAGAATGCCGCCTCTTGTGTTGGCAATGGCTACGGTGATGTACCCAGAATGGGTTCGTTGTTTCGTTTTGTAACTGAGTGCACATCAATTAATGATAACAGCATTGCCTCCTGTTAAATTTCGGATCAGCTTCCTTGAAAGTCACAGCTTAACATTGACATTAATCACCTAACAAACTCGATTAGCCACTTGGAACATTCTTCTATATTTTCCCAGTACTTACGCTAGCAGTTTGCATCGGATAGGAGTTTTGCACATGATTACATTTTGCTCGCGAATAGGCCGACTTGGACCACGCGTGAATGCAGCTTGCATTTACTGCGTCTCAGTAACATTATCTCGGTTGTAGATGCATGCAATTTTTTTTATCATGGGATCAGCATTTAGCCAAATTCGATTTTTATCCCCTAGGGTTGTTAGCCCTCAGGGTATGAAAGAAGGAATGATAATGATAGTGAAGGGTGAGGGGAAGCACATAAATATATACACACAACACAACCGTGCCCGAGGTGGATCTGGAATCCATGATCTTCTGGTCAGACACCGATACGGCTCTAATGATAGGCTTCTCATATTATTTTATTATTACTATGTATATTATTCTGAATGATCACATTTCTGATTCATAGGAAGTTCTGATTCTCAAATAACAACTGGCTTTTCGCGAAGTACGTTAATTGTTAATAATTAGATTAATTATTTAATTGTAGAGAGTTTCAGATATTGCGGCAAGTATTCAAAATAAGACTTCCTCATCAATGTGTGTCGTGGAGTGATATTAATTTTCTGAAGATTTTCTGTGAGACCAGTACCAGGGATGACCAATAAGAGAAGGAATAAATGGCCCTGCTTCCACTGTTCTTTAATTTGATATTCCAGATCGCTGTATTAACGTATTTTTCAGTGAATGCCTTTTGCATGTTCCTGTTGGAAGGGACAGGAACATCAAAAACAAATATAGTTTTTGGCTCTTTGAGAGTTATGATAAGATCTGGTCTATTTTGTTCCATGCTTTTGGGTGTCAAAAGTGAGCGATGGAAATAAATTCTGACTTTTTCACTTTCTAACAGAGTTTCAGGTTTGTATGTGAAGTAAGGGGAATGAAAATCTGTAAAATTATGGTTGATGGCAATTTGTTGGTGTATAATAGATCTGTTTATGCCGTATTGTATGACCAATATTTTTTAGAATTGCACATCCTGATGCGAATGTTCTATATTTTCTGTGAACACGTGGAAACCAGACTACACTTACGGATCTATTAAACTTGTTTTCTGTAGTTTCGAACGGGGAATAACTTCATCTTGAATGACTAACTTGAATCCGTCAGTTCCAGCATATAAATGAGCATCTGGTTGGACCATTACTTTACAGCAGCAGGGACGTCTGTGCATGGATCGTGCAAGATGATGATGATGATTATTATTATTATTATTATTATTATTATTATTATTATTATTATTATTATTATTATTGAGTTTAGAATCACTTCAATTATTGAGATCTAATGAGTGGGTAACAGCGATTGCCAGGCGAACAATGAAATAGGATTGGTGAAACGAGAGGCAGGAAAACGTACCTTCTGCTCTCTTTGTCCACAAATCCCGCGTGCATTGCGATGTGGGATGGAACCCGCGCTGACAGAAAAATGCACCAGGCGTTATGCCACGCAAACGCTCCCCCTATTTGCAACTGGGCGGTGACTGCAATGTCTGTCGATTCCGTCGTTCTCCGGTCGTCGTACGACATTGGCGTGTCGCCCGTCCGTCGCGGCTGTTTCGAATGCGTTCGCCTGTCTGTTCGTCGCGGCGCGCGCCCGCTTTGATCGCCGCCGCCGCCGCCGCCGCCTCGTAAGACGGGCGGGCGACAGTTGCGCGCCAGCTGTGCGTGCGCCTGCCAGCCCCGCCGGCCTCGCTCGGATGGGCGAGACTTGTTCGGTGCTCAGTCGCACTCGCCGACCCCACCACCTCCGCCTCCGATGCGTGCAGCACCAGCCGCCCACTCCACCCCCACCGCTTGCACCCGACGAGTGCAGTTTGGAGCGAGCATTTCCGCTCTCTCTCTCTCTCTCTCTCTCTCTCTCTCTCCCTGTCTCTCTCTCTCTTTTCTCTCTCTTTTCTATCTTTTCTCTCTCTTTTCTCTCTCTCTTTCTCTCTCTCTTTCTCTCTCTCTCTTTCTCTCTCTTTCTCTCTCTCTTTCTCTCTCTCTTTCTCTCTCTCTTTCTCTGTCTCTCTTTCTCTCTCTCTTTCTCTGTCTCTCTTTCTCTCTCTCTTTCTCTGTCTCTCTCCCTCTGTCTCTCTCCCTCTCTCTCCCTCTTTCTCTCCTGTGGCTGACGAGATTTGCGCCACTAACTGCATAGCTGGTCCAATTTATATGCTGACTGGTGGATAATACGTGTAAAATATTAATTCGTACTATCGGCCGGATGTTTTGATCGGGAGTTTTCCGTGTTTTTTCCCGATCGATCACAGACGAATGCCGGAACAGTATCCTAACAAACGTTCTTTCCTTCCTGTTTCTTGTGCGATCTTTCTTTTCTTCCTGTTTCTTGTCCTACCCTCATCCACTACTTACAGACCCTAGCACTTACGTGCACTACACTACCACACATCTCGGGAGACCAGTCGGGAGCTTAGAACTTATTCTGGCTGGGACGAGCAGTGTCCCGCATCTGGGAAGACATAGCTGGAGGGACAGATGCCCTGTAAGCCGACGTGTGAGTCAGCGCCGGATCTTACCATGGAGCGGGGATGCAACACCGCTACCTGCCGCGATAAAACATTCTCTACACTAACGGCAGTAATGGCCATAGTAATTGACGTAACGAAAAAAATCATTCAATCAATCAACTGACATCTTGTTTTCCCCGGTCACCCCCGCAACATCCCCTCCCTCCCATTGCCTCCACCTCCCGCGCCGCCCACGCTTCCCTCAATGTCCCCGCCGCCTCGATGCCCTGCCGCCTCCGCTCTCCGCCTCTCCCACCACCACCTCTACCGCTTCCAGCACTCCCACCGCCATTCTCGCAGCCTTCCCTGCCTCCGCCTGCATCCCAGCTATCACCGTTGCCTCATCCCCATCGCCCCCCTCACTCCTGTCGATTCCTCCGTCCTTGCAGTTCAACGCTCATCTCTACACTTCCCGCACATATCATTATTATTATTATTATTATTATTATTATTATTATTATTATTATTATTAATTTTGTTGTTGTTGTTGTTAGTAATATATTAACTGTCGAAGGGAAGACAAAAATACCATGTCTGGCAGAGGAAGTAAGTCTGTGAAGACTGGTAAAAACAGTTTTCTCGTCCTATATTTCTACGAAAGGGATTGAGGGAACTTTGTTTGTCAGTAATAAAAAAAATTGTGACTTCACTAAATGCTTGAAAGTCGAAATGCAGAAAGCATTACTGCTGCCAAATGCAAGAGTAGTCAGAAGTTTTTTGAGCTCTTGCCCAAATCTCGAAGCTCTGCCTCACGCCGGATTTTGCCAGAAGAGCAGGAAATAACAACAGAGCCGCCTTCCGTCGTGGGGTTCGAATCCTGCCGTGGACATGGATGTTTCTGTGACTGCTTATGCGATTGTAATCCACACTTACTAACCAACACGTATTAGCCCTAGATTGAAAAATGTTCTATAGAATAAAGAATTCACTTATATAAATAATTCAGAATTCAACCTGAGAAAACACACCAGGCGAGACATCATTCACCTGATCCAAAAAAAGGCCAAAAAGAAAAAAAATATAATGGAAGCTATAAAATAGTGATGAGTGAAGCAAGAACCGAGATGATGACTACAAAAGTGATGTTGGTAATAATTATTTAATAACGATAACGCTAATTATGTAAATGACAGTAAAAATCAAAATGATAGTGACAAAGAAAATGATAGTGACAATTGAATAGACTGGGGGGGAAAAATAATTGTGAGAATGCGAAAAATTATGACAATTAAATAAAAATCATTAAAATTGACAGTGTTAATATGTAATGGAAAGATATCAGAGACTTCTTGAATGGCGTGAAGTCCCTTAGTTATTTTTTAGTCTTTGCACATGCGCCAACTCGAATTAGAATTGATAGCGAAGCCCACTGTTCTGCCGAATTTAGCGGGCGACTTATAATGCACACTAATCGTCACTGGGTAGTGCTGTATGGAATTTATTTCCTGTATTTGTAGACGCTGTGTGCTGCTACTTCTGTATTTTCTCACAATGATACATCAATTCAGTGGCATTAATCTGCATTATCTGTATATATTAGTTATCTTTACTTAATAATATAATAATTTTACATACAGATCAGTGGTTGAAGGGCTCTCTAATCGAATACATATGAATGAAGAAAATGTAGTGTTATGAGAATTTAGATCACATTTTGTTGCCACAGTTCGGAAAGGAAGAAAGGAACAGGAAGAGAAAGTAAAAAAATTGCTCGCTGTCCATGGACCATTTGTTAGGGTACTGCTCCAACAGTTGGCCGGTATTGGTCGCAGCATTCACCTGGAATTGGCTGGAGAAAGCATGGAACACCGCGGAAGAGCCTGTTGCTAGAATTCTCCCCTAGTCAGCGGCTGAATGCGACTTAACTAGTTATCCGCCACCGTTGGAACCCAAACTTTAGGAATTTTGTGTCAGAAGCACTGCAGTGAAATCAGTTGACAACGGTCTCTTCGGCCGGTTTTCGTAGATGTTGGTGAAAGCGGTTCACAATACTTCCCTCGTCCGCTGGGCAGATTGATTTCGATTGGTGATTCCGGGCGCATCAATGGCTGAAATCATTATTCCCGTAAGTGTAGTGCTTTTTCCTCTGGAAGTTGCGGTGGTCTTCCCCCGCTGGATAGTGAGCCCCGGCGCCGACCTATTGTCTGCTAGCAGAATTTTCGTCAACCAGGTATCTCCTACCACTGGATCATCCCCCCAGTGAGGACAAATTAAGCTCCAGACCGGTCTCCCAACATCTGTGGTAGTGTAGTGCAAGTTAGTGTGTGTAAGGAGTGAGGATAGGACAAGGAAGAGGAAGGAAAGATGGTGCGCGATCCATGGCCCGTTTGTTAGGGTACTGCTCCGGCATTCGCCTGGTATAGATCAGAGAAACCACAGAAAACTTCCGATCAGAGCAGCCGGCCGCTAAAATTCGCCTCCAGACAGCAGCTGAATTAGACCTAGCTATGTAGCTAGAGTCTACAATCCTGCCACCATTGTGTGTTGAACGACCTCCCTGTCAGAGGCAGTGCAGTTTCGTAGCTGTCGATGGAATCGGTTCGCTGTTCTCCCCTCGTCCGCGAGGCCGAGCGGAGGGTCTGCGTGTGTGCGGCGCGGCGCGGCGCTGGGCGGTGGTGGCCCGGCGCCAGGCGTGCGGGGGCGGGGCCCGGCCGCGCGATGGCTATATCTGGCGGGGCGGGGCGAGGAAGGGAGGGGCGGGGCGGGGCGGGGCGGGACGGGACGGGACGAGCGACAAAAAAGACGCGCGGCGCCCGCACCGGAAGCCCCGCGCCCGCGACCAGCGCACGTGCGCGGCGAGTGCCCCTCTTAGCCCCCCCTCCCTCCGGCCCCCTGCCCCCCTCGCCGCCTTCGACCTCGCACAACGCTCGCACGCAGGAGGAGCGCCAAACGTCGGGAAGGAAGAGCCACGAGACAAAGGATGAATTCTCTGGTGTGCTGTTTGGGGCTTGTTTTACAAATTAAATAGGGGAATAAATGACTTCGAGAAGTTGTCGCGGAATAAATGTAACAAACTTCTCGGGTAAGTAGAAGGGTCGATAATAATGAAAATAATAATAATAATAATAATAATAATAATGATAATAATAATAATAATAATAATAATAATAATAATAATAATAATAATAATAATGACAATAATAATAACAATAATAATAATAATAATAATAATAATAATAATAATAATAATAATAATAATAATAATAATAATAATAATAATAGATTTTTGCCAACGAACATATTGTTGGAAACTGTATATAACGAAGTTGAATGATTATACGTGTATGCATATTTCTATGAAATGTACCACTTCACGTTCTCTCTCAACGCCCGCTCCTGGTTGCACGTCGGAGGCACCCCAAACGACGCGAAGGGAGCGTGACGAAACAAAGGGTGAATCCCGTGTTGTGCCCAAAAATGTTACGCTTGCTTTATGAAGGGGCATTTCTTACCCAAATTATAGAAATATTAGCCTGAAGGTTTTCTAGATACAGTTTGTTTCAGAATAAAATGTTGCAAACTTCTGAGACATGTGCAAGAGTAGAAAATAATAACCTTTTGCTACTGAACATTTAGTGAGAACTCGCACATAAGGGAGCTTTTTATCTTTACATATAACATTTCCCCGTGTTTGTTAGGGAAAATCCGTATGAATAGATGTTTGGCAAGTACATGAAGTCCCCTTTACTGCATCAGAACGTGCCCTGCCGAACATTGTGCACAAGGGGATCCCTCATAATTATTGGAAAATGTTACTTACGTAACTCCATCATAAGCAGTTTCCCAGTAGACGTTAATTGACTAAAAGGTATCATTTTCGACCCTTCTACATGCTGTTTTATAATATTTATTCTCAACCACACTGCGTATTCATCTGACGTATTTATGCAGACATCGTGTCTTAATAGTTGTACAGATATTTTTGATGAGATATAATGCGATCTAATCCGTGACCTTCCATCTTAGTTCTCTTTTTCCTCCCCACCCCCACCTTCGTCTTGCTTTGGCGCTTGCTCACGCTCACACACCGGGACGGGGATCGTCTAGTCAAAATCTCTGCTATGCTCAAACATGTTAAATGCTGTTTTAAGAGGGCAGATTTCCATACAATATTGTTATAACATTGACACAAATGACGTGTAGTTCAATAAATTCGTTAGATCTGTTTATCCACGCGTTATTTGTTAACTCAGTTGAACATATATTTTTTATGTTCTACTAGTATATGTTCTATTACCGATAAGACCCTCATTGCCCCCTCTTCCCTTCTCTTCTTCCTCCTAATGCTCGCACGTTGAATGCACGCCACGAAGGCAAAGCGATTAGACAACAGCTAAATTCTCTGCTCGCGAAAAAACTTTCTGGACAGTTTTAGAAGCGAAATTTTCCAAAACTCGGACACCTCGTCGTCAAACTTTGACGTCCAGATAAGTGCATCAGTTATATTTATCCAGAGCAGATCGAAGTGTTCTCATATTATGACTGAACACAGTTCCTCGTAGACGTGTTGTTGCGATACAATGTGATGTAATGTCGAATCGCTCTCCTACTCCCTCGGTTTCATCCTTCTCCTAACGCTCCCGGTGGCTGAAAAAACCTTAAGGGTTGTTTTAGAAGGGAAAATGTTCATCCTGATTTATAACAACATAGTCACAAATTACTTCTAGATAATTTACCAGATGCTTTTACCCAGACTTTGTCTTATTAAACACCCCACATATATCTTTTGTATGATTCAATGTGATCTAATATTGAAGTATTTGAAACAAATGATGTGTTAACGCGAGATTTAATTATATATTTGCTATTAATTTGTGGTACAATGTGTTACAGGTTGCAAAAAATTCAATTGCTGAAATAGAAATCCAACATATACTGAACTAACAGAGAGGAATTTTAATTTTAATGTAACATTATCGGAAACCTTGTTTCTCTTTAACGACCCAGTTATGTCTATGTGAAATAGGAGTAATGAGCAGTGAGTTGTATCTGAATTAATGAATTAAATATGTGTGTACTCGTTTACTCATATTGTATATCATTAAGTCTAGTTAAATTATTCAAAATATTATTAGCAATGGCAGGTTGATGTATGTCGATTCCTGCAGCAGCAACATTAACAATAAAACTATTTTCCACCCGCTCTTATGCCGTCGCAATGATCGAAACGATGTTTGCATTCACATTGCTAACCGGGTTGGTCAAGTAACAATAAATGACAGTACACTGAAATAGCGTAGGAGACACGAGTGCATAAAAATAAATAACGTTCCGACAGACATTTCTATTTGCAGTCAGAACTGCGAATATCGCTTGGCGGGAACAAACGAGTAGTAATCTTTAAAAGAATCATTGTTCAAGTACGAATAATAATAATAATAATAATAATAATAATAATAATAATAATAATAATAATAATAAAATGAAATGGAAGGAAAAGTTCCCACGCTAAATTTCCGAATTAACAATACATCTGAACCCAAGTTGAGATCAATAATCTGTTAAGGTTTGGTATTTTATCACGGTATGGACACAAGTTGCGTTCTCAAGTGTTTCACTGAAATGAATAAATTTAATGAAAACGATGGTAATACAAACTTGTAATCTCGCCAAAAGCCGTCCCTGCTTAATTTTCAACAATTGGATGACAAAATGACGGCATTTAACACATTCTAAACTGAATTTGAATGAAGCCGAGGTGAAAATATTCTAACGATAGGGTCCGGATGTTTATGACCTAAAAATAACAGAAATATGGAAGCATTTATGACCTAAAAGCATGAAAATATGACTAATAGTGTGACAAAATTTTTTGGGTTGCATTTTCAAAACCTTCAACATCTTGTCGCTGTTTAAATAAAAAATATATTGAAAATATACTTTTAAAATCATTCAAGAACATTTACAATTCGCACATTCTCCTTTCGTGCTCCATGAATAAGTCTCCCCTGTTAAAGTTATTTAAAGAAGCGGTTGACTTTGGCACAAAACTTGACAAAACTAAAGTAAGGCTTCCTGCGCATGTGCTTTCTACGGTTTCTTTTATCTTTCTTTATAGCTTACCCTCCTACTTACATATACATTAGATACAACAATTAGATACAACAATTTTACGAATTACATATGACAATTAGATGTGAATAATCCTTTCGACACGACTGGAAGCAAGTATGAGAAAATGGAATAAAAAATATGAAAATATGGCAAAAATATTAAAATTCTTATATCAAAAATAATCAAATCAAATCTTATCAAATATAATCAATCAAAAATAATCAATCTTAAATCAAAAATATTACAATTATATGAATAGAAAGTGATAATTTTTTTTAAAAAGTCATGATATGGCTGTATATGACACATGAAAATTGCATAATTTGAGTCACTAGATAAAAATTGAAAAAAAATTAATGAGGGTTTCACGTGTTGAAAATGGAATAATTATTATGAGTATTGTATTGTGGTGTTATAAGGGTAAAAATGTTTATCCATATTAGTATCAATATTCTTATCAGTGAAAAGGTGCAGTCTTGGGAAAGTTCGTAAGTCTGTTTAGGATAGTACGCGTGTATGTATGTATATAAGTATGTATGATATGTGTATGTATGCATGTACATTAATGTAGTTTGTAAGTTTATTTTTCAAAAAATTAGTATAATATATTTGGATTTGTAGTGTATATATACATATATATATATATATATATATATATATATATATATATATATATATATATGTATATATATAAATGTCATGTGCTAGGTAGTGACGAAGTTATTTTATATAAATTGTTTTTGTATTTGTAAACGTAATTGTCCTTTCATGTTTCTACATTCTGCCACGGGGCAACATATGACCAATTGAAGAATAAAGCTTCTATCTACCTATCTAAAATCATGCTTCACTTGTATTTTCCATGGGAATAACACAAAGGAAAGATATGACATGTCGTAAACCTCCGGATGCTATCCATCAGGGTTCGTCCGCGTACTACTGCCCAGGGAAGGTACATGGGCGGAGCCGTGACCGACGCTCCCGGGGTTGGCCTTGCGCCCGTGGCCTCTCCAATCCATTTCTCGGGGCGCTTTGCTTGGATGCTCCTCGCACGGGCGACCCTCCCAAAACCCTCCGCTTCACCTCCCGCAGGGCAACCGCCCGCCCGGCACGTCGCCCTCGGCGATGCGTAGGTAACGATTGGGAATGCGGGGTGGCTTAGGCGACGAGAAGGGTTTGCGCTACGGGCAACTTAAAAAAGACATTTTATTTTTCATCCCGCCATGTCTGGCGCGTTCCCTTGTCACCGTCGTCCGCATCGCCTTACATTACTCCGTCGCTCTCCTCTCCGCCAGGCTCCGCTCCACTCCAATCCACTCTACTGCACTCTACTGTATTCCACTCAATTCCACTCCACTTCGTTCCATCTGCTTCACTTCACTCCACTTCACTCCAATTAACTTCACTCCCCTCCGTTCCATCCGCTCCACTCCACTCTATTCCGTTCCGCTCCGCTCCACTGCTCTCCACTCCACTCCATTCCACTCCACTCTACTACATTTCACTCCACTCTACTACATTCCACTCCACTCCATTCTACTACATTCCACTCCACTCTACTACATTCCACTCCACTCCACTCCACTCTACTACATTCCACTCCACTCCATTCTACTACATTCCACTCTACTACATTCCACTCCACTCTACTACATTCCACTCCACTCCACAACATGCCACTCCACTCTACTACATTCCACTCCACTCTACTACATTCCACACCACTCTACTACATTCCACCCCACTGTCGTACATTCCACTCCGCTCTACTACATTCCACTCCACTCCACTCTACTACATTCCACTCCGTTCCGTTCCACTCCACTCCAATGCCCCGGTCCGTCGCACTCCGCTCCGTCTCGCCGCACCCCGCGCGACTCCACCCCCCGCCTCGCCGCCCCCCCTTCCCCGACCCTCCCCCTCCCACTCCCGTGACACCTCGCTCCGCTCCATAACAGCTTCGCATATCCCCGCGTCGCATCGTTTCCCCCAGTTCTGCTCGAATACTGTTGCGATACTCTATGTGGGCAAACGGCACCTGCCTGCTTGAAACAGTCAGTGCACACTCTGCGGCTTAATATATTAATTTATTGTTATATTTCAATTTGTGCAGTTTAATTACCGATTGTAATTGATGATGGGGAAAAGACCCCATTTATTCCTTCCGGGTTCGAATGACAATTGTTCAAACAATCATCAACTGCGTAATGAATGTCAGAAAGGCACTGTTTTTACGATAGATCCTCAGTCCCTTTACGGGATCCGAGTTCCATTTGGTGTTCATTACAAATGGCTGTAAAGTTAAAAAAAGCGAATTCCTGAAATTATTGCAGTATTTTAAACAAAATATTGAAAGAAATAGAGTGATTTACAAATATTTACGTAAAATAACTTAAATAAATTTAGAGACAGGGATGCTTCAGTCATTCAATCGACATTATCTCCCATTATGTAATTATTATCTCTGCATCATTCTTATAAGACAAAGCGTATATATATATATATATATATATATATATATATATATATATATATATATATATATAAACTATCAAGACGTAGCGTGTGTACTGACTGTTTCAAGCAGACACGTGCCATGTACCGACACATAGATATTCCAATAGTATTTGAGCGGAACGTTTTAAAAATATTTTCTTTTCAATCAATTCTGGAAACAGCCCACCCACATCGATCTGCTCCACGTCTTAATATGTGAAGAACCAAGCATCTAACGTTTGGCACCGATAGTGAAGTCCCGAGACCACCTACAGAGATGTTAGAGGGCTCAGGGCTCATTTGAAAACTTGGGCAGCGAGTCGTTTCTAAATTGTGACTTCACCCTTTTGACCTACCTGGTTTCTAAATTAACATGTATATGGTTTAATTATTGTACGCTGTACTCTGACCCATGTCTTCACAATATCTACTTCGGTGGAATTTTTATACTTCTGAGACAGAATTTGTATAATGTCCTCTTTAATATAACACACATGGTTAAAAAATCTAGCATATTTGAATGCGTGGCAAAACGTTTATCATATTTTCAAATTGATGTTCATTGATTAAATATTAAAGAAAATATATCTAAATCCTTAAGGATAAAGTCCACGTATTTTAAGCGAACACCCGATTCACGCGAATGTAGTAGTATCACACTAGTGCCCGCGTGCAGCGGTGCGTTAATTAATGACACATTTAATCCCATCTTGATTATTTTTTGGGCTTTTTACAGTATATTGAAAGTAGTTTTCAATATTCATATTCTGATATATTGAAATTGATTTTATTGATTAGTGATTCCTGTAGCTTCAACCGCTAATATCAACCCCTTAAGTGTAGTGTATGTTTTCTTCGGGAAGTGGCGGTGACCTCAAAATCCAAACTTTTATACATTTTTTTCTCGAGTTCCTGGTTACCCATTGAAACTGTAGGCACCTCTCACATGACTGAAGGTTACATAATTTTTCTTTTAATTTCTGCGCACATTGGAAATTAGTAATGTACATTTCAAATGACACACGTTTCTTTCAAGTCTCTTTGAAGTCTCCAAATCTATTTTAGGCGACCGCGGCACGAACAACTGAAGAGAAAAATATGGCGGTTGCTAAGAAGTAAAAGTTCACATTATAAAAATTAAAAATGCATAAACAAGAAGCTATACAACAATAAAAGTTTGCGATTTTAAGCATCGGTGTGTAACAAATCAATTTATTGTTTTGAGATATCAAAAAGCAATTACAGTGGCAAAAATCTATTTTAATTGGGAAATTATTAAAAATTTTAAAACAAATTGTTTTACAATATGTGTTTTTTAATACAATAATTAATGTTTCCTTAAATTTTAAAGAGGTTTAGAGACTATTCTATTTCACATCTCAAAATGAAAAAAATAAAATATCATCAATCGTGAAAATGCTGTAAGATTAAAAAATATGGCACATTTTCCTCAAACTCTCTCCGGCAGTTTTTGCAGCAGCAGGTCTGGTTGCACTGGTGCAAGGGTTGGGAACTAACGGGCAGTTTTTCAAGTTTTTAATGCTTCTGTCTCCTTGGCGGCGGGTGAGATAGACGGCCGCGAGGAGTTGTTCAGCTGCGGACACGTCCGGCAGGCGATTGCTTGCCAGGCATTGAAGGGCGATCCTTTTAGTGCTCTCGTTGACGTCGTCTCGCTTTGAAGCTCACTATTCCCGACGCCGGAACTAGAGGGGGGAGGCTCGGAAAATGAATATAAGACCCGCGCGTGGGCGCAGTCGACGGGTGAGACGGCCTCCGACCGGAGGTCCAAGGGTTCGAGTCCCGACTGAGGTAGGATTTTCGACATTGGCTTCCTAGCTAGGTCGAATTCAAGAAGATAATTGTAGCGGCTCACTGCTCCGATCGGTAGTTTTCCGTGGTTTCTCCGAACTACACCAGGCGAATGCCAGAGTAGTACCCTAACAAACTGACCACGGACTGCGCGCGATCTTTCCTTCCTCTTTCTTGTCCTATCCTCACCCGTTGCTTACACGCACATACACTAACGCGCACTACTCTACCCCACATTCCAGGATATCAGTAGTGCACTTAGAGCTGGTCCCGGATTGAGCTGTCCCTGAGCTCGAGGGAGAGACCTGGTTGAGGAAACTTTACTAGGCGACCGTGTATGTCGGTGCCGGATCTTGTCATTCAGCTAGGGAAGATCATCGCCACATCCTGCGTTAAAAAAAACGTAACTACACTTGGGAGAATGACAACTTTAGTAGTTGGTACGTCCGGAATCGCTAATGAATACATAAATCGCTCTGAAGAACACTATTCCCGACGCCGGAACTAGAAGGAAGGCGACTCGACAAATGAAAATAGCACCCGCGCGTTGGCGCAGACAACGGGGGGGGGGATTGGGGATCAAGGTTGATCAGACTGAAGCAAGAAGTTCAGGCCACCTAGAACGAACTCGAGGGCGTGAGGCTGCGGTCGTATATCAAAACAGGAAATGGGCGATTTACCAGCTTCTCAGTGTGACTTGCGAATCAAAACATCCGTCTAAAATTAGGATATTAATGGGGAAGGGTTGTTGTGCCAAGTTCGACGCTCTTTCATTGTTTCTCTTTGAGTCATCTCCTGTACATGTATGTCGCGAGGGTGTTATCCTAATCTCACATCGGCAGCTTCAACCCCATCCAAAAGTCAGTTCTCAGTTATTAAACAATTTGTAATTAAAGTAGAAGGTTTAAAATTTTTGGGATTCTAAAACTCACAAAATACATCGTTTATGAAGAAACATTCTTACGTATGAGTGCAAGATTTCAGAAGGTAATAATTATTAAATGTTAACTCTAAATAACTTGTATTGAAAAGCACGCAATTGCATTTTACTGATAATAATTGAAAAAATAGTCTTATACTATTGCCAGATTAAGAAGACCTATAGATTGAACAAAAAGGGGAACTACAAAACGTAAACATTTACACATCAAAATCTTTATTTAACTGACCTGTAAATTTTCCTTTTCCGACCTTATATTTCGAATATATTGGAAGACCAATACCGTTATGTGGTATGTAATATGTAAAATAACTTTTAAACGGACTTAACGAACGTTTTTGAGAATGCTCTATAAGATGAAAAATAAAAAAGTTATCAAATGTAGTTGTACCCACTTTAGCATACGCATTATAATGAGACATGAGTAAAGTTCTTTGCAACCGACATTAGTCATGATTTGAATTGTGTGCAGCTTTCAAAGTTAGTACAATAATAAGTCAATGCCAATGAAATTAGCACAATGTTAAGTCAATGGAATAGTACACTTTTTCACTGACTCTTATACCACCTGGTGGTTTGCAAGAGATCTAATCGACCAGGATATAACGTCTCACAGCATTCCACTTATGGAAGTTACATTGGCCAGAGCTTCATTTCCTATAATTCCCCTCCCCGAAGTATTTGAAGCAGGCAATTTGACATCGCAAAATAATGATAGGTCCTTCTACTCAGGCTTTCCAGGAATATAAGCTTCAATACGAGACACTGATCTTCAGAATAAAAAGTAGGTGGAACAGGAAGATTTCTTAGCACTAAAAGTATTATAATAAAGTATTAATTGTAATGCTCTGATCTTGGAAAGTTCGAATTAGTTATAATAGATTCATTATTACGAATAACAACTTCAATTAAAAATCTGTTAATTATTCCGACATTTCCTAACATCTCAAAAGAGTCTTTCAGTGTTATCATCTACCGACGTATAGTGTAATGTAATTTATGTGCGTATGTGTGTGTGTAAGCAAGGAGTGAAGATAGGACAAGGAAAACGAAGCGAAGTTCGCGCGGGGTCTGTGCCCCGTTAGTTAGAGAACTACTCCGGCATTCGCCTGATGTTAATCGAAAAAAGAAGGGAAAACTACCGATCAGAGCAATTACGAGAAAAATACTTTCAGTATCCAGAAATCTTCCTGTCCCCCCTACTTTTTATTCTGCAGACCGGTGATAGGCTGTGCCGTGACATCAGTGTATCCCCTGAGCCAGCTCAGCCGGTCGGGCGGGGGGGGGGGGGGCGTTCTAAAGCCGGGGTGCGCTCAACGCCGCCGAGGAGGCTGGCGGCGTGGCGTGTCTGGGTTAAGCGACGGGCGTTCACTCCGTCAAGCAGCCATTCGCACGTCACTGCGCCGCCCCCGCTAGCGACTGCACCACGCAGTGGACCTGCGGCGAAATCTCTCAGCATCCTCCGCTAGAAAGATCTGAGCCAGCACATTCGTGGTATAAATGAATACGAATTAACAAAAAATATATGCTATTAATATTATTATTATTGTTAGAATTATTGTTATTGTAATAATAATAATAATAATAATAATAATAATTATTATTATTATTATTATTATTATTATTATTATTATTATTATTATTATTATTATTGGCGTACAGGCCGTTACCGAACCCGCTACACGATTAACGTGTGTATTTTTTCCATGATCAGCTTTTCAACTGTTTCCCTCAGTAGAAGGTTGTTACACCTTGAAGTGTGAATAATGAGATGATAGGATGATGATGAGGGGTGAAGGGAATCACAAATTCGACACTGTCTGCACAGGATGATGATGATTATTATTATTATTATTATTATTATTATTATTATTATTATTAGCCAACTACCAGATCCCATTAAGGGAAACGGCTTTTTGTCTTTTTGCAGAGAATGCTGAATAAAGTGATAGGTTGATAAAAAGGGGTCAAACGACTAGGATGATAATGGGAGGAGGCAGGTTGGTTGGTGGGAGTTGATCGCGGCATTTTTGAACCTCCCTGCATTCGTCTTATAACCGAGGGAAACCAAGAAAAACCACGGTCAGAATGGCCCGCCCGGGGATCGAACCCGGACCTCCCGACAGCGCGGTCAATGCGACACGCACTGAGCCTCTTCGCTCAGTAATGCACATATATTAATTATTAATTCATTGTGTTAACTACCTGTGTATTATTTTATGAAATAAAACTAAACATAAGTGACCGAGTACTTTAATTCGTTATAGGGATATTTCGTTAAAAAGGTAGATTGGATAGATTAGACTGTAAGTCAGACACATTCACTATCAATGCTATAAGAAGTAGTTCGGTATAAAGACGTTCCCTCCAAAGAGTTTAAATGTATTTTATACAATATCATGTTAAAATCAATGAATACAAAAGTTTTATTAAAACAATGTTAGAACTTGGTTACTTCCTGCGCCCGTTTTGCAACGCATTTCGCGTTTTCCGTCAACTTCAATAAACCCAACGCAAAATGATGAAAGCGGTGTTTGAATGTGGGCCTTTTTCCGGCGCTTTCGCCCTCGGCGCGGCGCGGGGGGGCGGCGCGGGGCGGCGCCCAGAATAGCCGCGCGCGGTTCAACAGTCTGCGCGCCGCCGCCGCTGCCGGGCCGCGTGGTCGGAAACGAGAAAGAAGCGGCCAGAAATAGGGTCCCGAATCGGGTCCCTGGGGCGCCCCCACCCGCCCCGCCCCGCCCCGCCCCGCCCCGCCCCGCCCCGCCCCGCCCCGCTCCGCTCCCCGCCCGGCTCCCTGCTGCCGCGCGGCGACGCGGACCTTCCGCCCGGGCGCCGCCCGGGGCTCGACGCCCGGACCCTGCCCTCCGCAGCCTTTCGTTCCAGGTGGCCCCTCTTCTTTCTACGTCTCGTTCTTCTCGTTTCGCTTCTTCTATCGCTATTCGTTATC
The DNA here is from genome assembly GCA_038098605.1 of Gryllus longicercus. Taxonomy (NCBI): domain Eukaryota; kingdom Metazoa; phylum Arthropoda; class Insecta; order Orthoptera; family Gryllidae; genus Gryllus; species Gryllus longicercus. The sequence continues at coordinate 1,881,563 of JAZDUA010000074.1, forward strand.
CTCGTTTGGGTTGTCTGCTTTTTTCCTCTAGCTTGTTCTTCTCCTTATTTATCTTAATAACAGTAGTAATAATAATATTAATAGTAATAATAATAGTAATAATAATAGTAATAATAATAGTAATAATATTTATTCAGTGGCACTTTTTACGCGGTAAAATAAATAACAAGAGTAATTAGAACCAATAGATGCAATGTATTTGCCTGTAGCACATAGGAACTGACTACAAATAGGAGCAAAAGACACACAATAATAGCACAAAACGAGAGAAAGAAAATTGAAAGTAAAATAAAAATAGCTATTAGTTACGTTGATAGTAATATTATAATTATCTGATGGTTTATTTCTTTCTTATTTACTCATTCTTTTGCTTATATTCATTTATTTTGCGTCTTCTTGAACTTACCCTTCTTCTTTTGCTTCTTCTGGTATTTTCTTTTTTGTTTCTTCTTGGTTCTCTTTTTTCGCTTCTTTAGTACGTTTCTTCTGCGTCCACTTTTGCATTTATATTTGTTTTTCTTCTTTATTTCCTGTCTTTTATCAATATTTTACTCAATCTTCCCCTATTTTTACTTATTCTGGTCCTTCTACTATTTCTCATTTATTCTTTAATATTCTCTTTTTTCTTTCTTTCTTTATATATCAGAGTTTGTATACATTTAAAAGAATCAATGTGACAGTTACTCACAAGTACTAGAAAATATATTATTCGGGTGATTAATTATAGTTATTCTTTAAAAAAAATATTCAATTTGAATATTTTCAAAATATTCAAAATATTCAATATTTCAATTCAAGTCTCTGATAAATGGTGTAAATTTAATTGAACCCGACTAGGTGTCTTCTTAAGAAGTGACAAGCGTTGCAAACCTTCAGATGTGTTTGTTGCTGTCTAATTCAATGTAGCAAATTTGTTAACAGGCCATGTAGAATGAGTTTCCGTCGCAGGTGGTGTGTGAAATTCGATTGGAAAGCTGCCAAGTAATCAGCTCTGCATATTGAAAAATTCAAAACAGACAATTGTTGTTAATTTTACTGTTAACTGAGTGTTTTGGGTTAGTTACCAGATAGCCGAGTACAATTTAACTACAACAATTTGCTGTTAATGACAGTAAAATTAATATCTTATTAAGTATGTCTGTATTATGATACTTACTTTTGCCATGCACATTTTCTGATTACCTAATTCATTATTTTATATGGCCTAGAATATTCTGCTTCTTCCTGATTGCATTAAATGTGACTCCTCATCAACCTGAAGACAAGGTTGAGAAGTTAGGCAAAGAGCCAAATTGAAAGAAAAAAACTGGTGAGTGGTTCCGTGTTTGTAGACTCTCACAATATCCTTCCCTCGTTCGTAGTACGAAATATAACTTCTGCAGAAACGGTAATATTAAAACGGCTAAGAAAATCTCGATTATCCCATAAAAGTGCTATACTGAATTTTTTATTTTTTTCATAATGCAGGGGCGACGATTTTGCGATACTCACGATACTTAATTGCTTTCAAGTCTGAGGATAACCATTAGCAACTTGTTCCATGTTTTATTATGCATTTGTTTCTCTGTGATGTTTGTTTTTATCTTTGCCGTTTACTAAGTCTTACTATTCATATAATTTTAAATTGTTGATGAAATGTCGTTCACTAATAACATGTTAACAACGTTTGACCAGAGTTGTGCTCAAGAAAAATGTTCTCTGTTTTATTTGCTTTAGTGGGTATGATGTTTAAGGAACTTCGATTTGCGAATATTTCTTTGGGAAGATATTTATTAATATTTCTTTCTTTCGGTAATTGAGCCTACTTTCAGCCTAACCACGTGGTCTCCTTATCTCAGAGCTCATCAAAGTGAATTTCTAGTTATTTCGCAAAACAGTGTAGTTATTTGAAATGAAGGTTCATAGTTGATCCAAATGAATTACCTTGATGAGGATTTAAAATTACAATATGAATCGAGTATCGAACACTCAGCATTCAGGTGAAATCGTTATCATTTTACAACGTTTCTTGAAATTACGAGATCTTATTCTTTGTACAGAACTTATGTGATTAAGTATACTGTCGTGTTTTGGACATCAAAATTGTAGTAAATGTATACAAATATATGACAGTACTGGATATTAATTACATACATAAGTATGAAAGCAGATTTGACAGTTGATTAGTAAATTTTTAAAAAATGTTAAACAGTACAGTGTTATTACGCATATTTACAGAAATAAAAAATGGAAGATTCTTTAAGAACAGTTTAAACATTAAAACTGCCTGTATTACGCTTAATATTACGGTCAAACTTCAAATTTTCGAAAAATAGTACATGATCTTATTTAAAGATCTCTCTTCGACGAAAGAACATATTTTGGGGAAGTTTCAATTTCTTGTACTTTTCTGTTATAACGTTTCTACAATTCTTCCTTTGGTGCGATGTAATCTCTAGCGATCAGCATGTATATACAAATATAGCCACATTGTGGTCCATTGCTCTTCCGGTGCTATTGTCTTCCTGCGCAAAACTAGCTCGCCTCGGCCCTCTTCAAAACTCGCTACGGTAAAATATCTACTGGGATCAGACATGCTTGCCTATTGAAAAACATCCATTTCGCCAGGACTACACAAGGAAAAAAACTCCATGGGGTAATGACCCTTCATGATTTTTAGTTAACTAAAGTACAGACAGATGATGGATGTAGTGTTAAGTTTACCTATATCATCTGTATCAAAGAAAAGTGTCACATCTAAAAATTGCCAATTTGCAAGAAAGGGGGGGAGGTTCCTGAGTGGATCACGCGTCTAAATAGCTTATAAAGTGTTTTTTCTCCACAAACAGTTGAACTAAGACTAATTTTCAATTAATTATTTTTTGGAGAGAGAGAGAGAGACAGAGAGAGAGAGAGAGAGAGAGAGAGAGAGAGAGATTGAGGAGAGTGTTTTTCAATTAGCCAGTACTATTTCTAACACTCAAATGTAGTTCATTTGTTTTCTTTTTATGTGCTTTTTCTGTGACCGTTTTCCGTTCTGATATTTACGAAGATATTTAAGAGTATTTGACTGTTGAATATTTCTGCTATTGATTTGTAAGTACAGTTGCATACTCCTTTTTTCGTAAGCAAAACTTTCCTTCATTTTATTTAATGCGTTTTCATGAGCAATAATTGCTACTTCAGGGTTCAGGGATATTGAGAAATATCCCCCATGTGTTTTCTGATTGCAAGTCTGTTGCTGCGTGGCCTATTTGTAGGTGGTAGCAGGACTAGAATTTTCCTATAATATTTTTTTTCGTTAATCGGCCGACTAGGACCACGCAAGCAAGCATCCTGCATATACCGTGGCTCAGTTTTTATTTATTATCACGGTGGCAGGTGCTTGCAACAATTCTTAGGGGGGACCAGCATTTAGCTGGATCCGATTTTTATCCCCCATGGTTGTTAGCCCGGGAGTTTTCCTATATTATTATTATTATTATTATTATTATTATTATTATTATTATTATTATTATTATTATTATTATTCTATTAATGTTATTATTACGCTAGAATTGGCTGATTTTCAGGAGGTAACCTTAAGTCTACAGAGTTTTTATACAACAATAATTTACAATACAATACAATAAAAGAAACTGCAACTTCTACTATAACTAGAACAAGAGATGGCGCAATCCTGGAGGTTCCTTTAAAGACCTGCGCAAACCTAACCGTTAACAATAATAATTTAAAAATTTACATACACATACGCGTAGCTTTTACGGACTAGATTCACAGATTAACCCTCCAGAGTGATTAATCCCGTGCATAGGAACCTGAAATGCAGCCGTTTATCGAAGGCCGACCATAGTCACGAGTGCCTATGGAGCGAGAGCCTCTAACGTGCGCAGGTGACGGGGTGCAGGGGCGGCCTCCAAACGCGGAAGGCGGGGGCAGGGGCTGGCGAAGAGCCAGGGTGGGGGAGGGGGAGGGGAGGAGCGGGGTATTTGCGGAGTGGGACGGGGACAGAGAGTGGCGGCACGAGTAGGTCCTGGCGCCTGAGGGGACAGCCCTCCGTCATGCGGCCATTTTTTTTCTTTTTTTTTTGCCCTACGCTCTCGCCCTTTGCCCTTGTTTCTACTTTTCACCATTTGTCGTTCGCCCTTTGTATTTCGTCCTTCGGTCGTCTCCCTCTGCACTTTTCGCTTTTCGATCTTTGCCATTTGCTATTCGATCTTCGATCTTTGCCCTTCGTTCTTATATACTCCGTTATTTGCCCTTCACGTTTGCCCTCCTGCATTCCGCCATTTATTTGGCTCTTCGCTCTTGCCATTTGCTCCTGTCGTGCTCTGAACCCTTTCTCGTTAACGCTTTGAATTTTTTTATGTGTTCTTCCAATGCATTTTTTGGCTTTTCGAACTTTGCCTTTCGCTTTTGAATCTTCGCCTCTTACCCTTCGCCCTTTTCCTTGCCTTCCTTTTTACCTTTCGCTTAATTTTTCCATTTTGTTAAAAGGAGGATAAGTGGATGTGCAATAAATCTAATGTATGCTTGTGATATATTTTATGTATTTAAATTAAAGCAGTAAAAATTGTATACAGGTTTTGGTGAGAGAGAAGTTACATTTGGTGTTCAGAAGCGATCCAATGAATATTTGTTTTTCTCTTCGTCTCTCTGTATCTCTTTCTTTCTCTCCCATCTCTTTTTCTCACTCCGTCTCTCTTTTCTCAATGGATCAAAGAAAACAAAACGTGATCGATATGGATGTTAATGAGTCAGATTAACATATAAATTATTCTTACAGGTTCATTGATTCTTTAGAATAATACAACCTAAAAATGACCTATTGCAAAAGTATCATTGTAATTTTTTTTCTTTTTCGATACTTGATGTATCCAATTGAGTAGACACGAGTCTTTCGAGCACTTGAGCTCTTAAATTATTTTTAATTGTTTAATGTAACATGGTAATGTGTTTCGCCTTACGAAGCAAAATGAAAACGGGAGAGAATAATACATTAAAATGCAGTTATATGTACATCAATATTCGTTAAAATAATATAATCTTGAATCGAAATTAAGCGCATCATGCTCCTCGAATATATTTTGATACAATCTTTTTCTTAAGACGTTTGGGTGCAAAAAGTCCCATCTTGTTATTTAAAAAAGAAAAAAAACAACCCTCCGACATAAACCGGGCGCGTGCACTCTAAAGCCAGAGGCGGGGAGGGGGAGTGGGAGCGGGAGTGGGAGGGGTGGGACGAGGGGGAGGTGCCGCGCCTTCCGTGTGTTTGGTAAACACGCCACGGGGCTGTCGCGCGACGTCGCGGAGGGGACGACCTCCATTTGCCAGACGCAGCTGCCGCGTCCCGCACGTGGCCCCCGACGCCCACGCAAATATCTCTACGCGATGGCTTCGATATGTCCGATCAGTATGCGCGTGCGGACGAGGGGGTTGATGGATTATTAATGATTCCGGACGCGTCAACTGCTGACGTCATTTGTCTCCTAAGTGTAGTACATGTTTTATCGCGAGAGGTGGCGGCCCGCTGGATGGCGAGAACCGGCGCCGACCTACCGCTGGAGTGTGGGGATTTTCCCTCAACTAGGTGTTTTCCACCAATGAGCCACCGCCCCAGCCGAGACAAGCTCTAAGCTCCCGACTGGTTACTCGGCATATGTGGTAGTGTAATATATGTGTGTGTACGTAAGGGGTTAGGATACGACAAGGAAGAGGAAGGAAAAATCGGGCGAGATCCGTGGCCCGTTTGTTAGGATACTACTCCAGCATTCGCCTGGTGTTGATCGGATAAAACACGGAAAGCTATTCATCACGGAAGCTAGCCGCTAGAATTCTCCCCTGGACAGCGAATGAATTCGAACTATCTGGTTATTTCGAAAACCCTTCCCCCGCACAGACAGGACTTAAATCTTAGGACCTCCCGGTCAGAGGCATTGCAGTGACATCAAATTGACCCCTGAGTCACCTAAGTCGGTGCGAATAAGGGGACCCGTTTGGGATAGGGACCCCTCAAAATTTTTGAAAAGGGTTACTAACTTTGTGTAATAAAACGTATTACTTCCGTAGATGAACCTAATCATTTAGTTTTCCTCTATTTTAACAAGAAAATTTGGGAAATTATTGTACATCTTTCCAAGACAATTGGCAATCCTCTAAATGGTTCAACATAAAATCAATTATATTTGTTAATTAGATCATTTAAGTTATAATTTAATTCTCATCGTGAAATATTTTATTAAATACTAGTAAAATACCATACGTAAATGAAAATTATTGATATTTATTCAAGTATTAATTATTACAAATATTACTGAATATTATTGAATTATTGAAATAGAAATGTAATTGGATTCTTGTTTTAGTCTTCGCATGCTTATGCTGGTCAACGAGGTGTGTTTGTTGTCTATATTAACTATGGTGTCTCTGTTGAACGGTGATTTCCCAGACTCGATGTTACACCTATATTCTCGTATTTAGAGCTTCAATCCTTACGACTTGGCTGACGTCATGCGACGAAGTATTCAGGGAGCAGCTTCAGAACTGCCAAGCTAGTGCTTCCGGGCTCCATTTTCCACATAATCACCAGAAGCGTTTTTCCTGATGTACGCAACTAGTTTTTTTCTAATATGAAATAGTTCTTTGTTATTTTGGCAATTAACTTTTGTTTAAGTCTGTTTATTTTAGATGGTTAACATAAAGAGCGGATCCAGAAAACATCTCTCAGAAGTGGGGGCAATTGTAGAGTGATCCCCCGAATATGTTTAATACTTATTTATAATACTAATGGTAAAAGGGGCATTTTATTTTGCGTGTAGGTAAAATTGGGAGACGAAGTCATCAGATCGAGTGGCAGAATCCAATGTGGAAAATAAAATCACTTTTGCCACGTGTGTCATACACTGTAATTTTAGACGCCCCTTCTGACTTTACTTTTATTTAAATTTAAGTATACAATAATGTAATTGAATGGCATGTTGAAATAAGATCTGTTGCATCTCTTTCCCTTGTTGCACTGAGCGTTTTATTTGAAAAGTCTCATTTTTTGCATTAGTATTGAAAATTGAACTTTAAGCATGCTGTGCATGCTATTAAAGTAATCGCTTTAACTAGGTTTTTAAATTGTTAGTTTGAAATAAACAAGTACTAGTACGAATATACTATTTTGAATGTGATGGGATCTATACATGGTCATTATTTTGAATAAATTGAGTAAATATCTAAAAAACATATTCGTTGGCTGTGTGGCCCCGCAGCCTCTCTTGGATTCACCACTGGTTATCACACAAATACTTTTTCAAAATGTGCATAATTGTAAAATACGATAAAACGCTGTTTTATATCTCATAATACATTGCCGGAGCAAGCTTTATCGCCATCTAAAGGTCAGCTGTGAGTGTGATCATAATACATAAAAATATTTAATTGACAGTGTTTGAAATAAGTCCTTTTCTCACGTGTTTGGAGCACAAAAATATACTTTTATATCACCTTCACCATCAAAATTCTATAACCAAACTGAACTGATCACAATATAAATTGCGAAAATACAGTATTAATACACCATTAATATAGAAAATACCCCAGGATGATTTCGGAAACAAACTCAAAACTTGCTCGTTCCATGAACTTTATTAGCGAGTCTAATCACTTCACTATATCCTATTATAACATTAAAAAATAAATATTAATGAGAGTTGCTTATTCTCTCTCCATGTATCTCCTCTCGAGTTTCTTAAAATCGCCCACTTTCCCTTCTCCCCAACCACCTCTCCTCTGTCATGAACTCGTCTTTGCTTGACCTTTTTATTCTTAGAAAACCTTCAATTCAATGCAGTCGTTCCGCTTCAACGCAAAGGTTCTCAATTGCAACGATTAACAACAATTTTCTGGTAAAATTTTAAACTCTAAATACTTTTTGCTCTATTAAACAGAGGAGCCTACGACTTACACAGTGCGCCAGAGAAGTCTCTGTGCAGTGGCTGGCGAGAGTGCAGGCACGCAGAAAGTATGTTGGTAGCCCGAGTTGCAGTTAGTGAAAAACGAAATCGTAAATTGTGTTGTCACCTCAATCAAAACAGTTGTGGAAGTGTTGTTCTCTTCACTTGTTTCCCAGTAATCTTGTTACTACAAACATAAATATAATTTTTAATAAGAGGTCTTGGGTTGTTTTAGTGTAGAGGAACTTTCCTAGCGCAGTTAGAGTTACTGCAATCATTGACTGTTTAATCTATAATTTATTGAAGAGTATATTAGAGTGTGTTCTTATATCTATCTATCTATCTATCTATCTATCTATCTATCTATCTATATATATATATATATATATATATATATATATATATATATATATATATATATATATATATATATATATATTGTGGCGAAACCGATTTCGTCATACAAAATTTCATAAGGCTGAGGGGCAGTTGGGAGAATGTAAACAGATTCAGCTGTAGCCCGGAGTTCGACTGGGGATGTAAACACTGCGTCGCACGTGCAACTTCACTTATCGCGGGAGGCCATTACCGCCTCCTCCCCATTAAGCAGGCCGTTTGGAGGACTGCCGTTGACAGACACTGTGCAAGTGTTCACAGCCGGCTGCAGATTTCGAGACCACCCACTTTCGGGGGAGCCCAGAGCAATACTTCCGTCATCGAACGCGCCCCCCCTACGCAAGCAAGGGCCAGAGTCTAGAAGGTTCGAGAACAACCCTGCATGCTCGCAGCCTGCACAAGAGTGGAAGTTTCCTTCGCTTCTCACGCTGCGATTGGGTTAAAATATTTCACTACGCAACAACTTCTGACCAATAGCGACACTGCTATCAGAGGGAACTAGGGACACATAAGAAATTGGGGTGGGGAAAGAGTTAACTTGGAGCGATTTCGACGGAGAGATGGCAGAAGGGATTTGATTTCTAGACGGAACAGTCGGGGCAGAAGTTTCTCTTGGGGGGAATATTGTGCAGTTAGAGGCGATTTCACCTCTACCGGACTTCGAATTTTTTCGACGCAGAAATTATCAGATTTGATTTGAGTTTTGGGCTGACGGGAGTCGGGAGAGAATTACTTCACTGGGAGGAAATTATTTGTCGAGGAGAGGCCAGTTTGTCTCTGAAAAGCTTAGAAAGATTTCGGAAGGGGCGAGAGCTACTAGCTGACAACAATTGAGAAAATTAATTCTCTGGGGTGGGATTTATTCGTCGGGGAGAGGCAAGTAGACCTCTGTGGCGTTTAAAAAGGGGGTAGAGAAAAAATATTTCTCTGGGGTGGGAATTATTTGTCGCTAGACTTTCCGAAGTTATGTTATAAAAATTAAAGAGACACTAGGCTGATTACTACGTTCCGGAGATAGAGATCGCCCGACTTCTACCAGTTTCTACCAGTATCAACCAGTATCAACCAGTATCTCCCAGTATCAACCAGTTCTGCTAGAATCTACTAGACGTCGCTGCCAGTTCGCCCGGACGATCTTCAAGAACTTCCAGTCGCCCAGACATCGCTGCCAGTTCGCCCAGACATCGCTGCCAGTGGTGGCATAATAACCAGAGGATCGCCCAGCTGACGCCACGCGCCAAGAGGGCGTGAAGGACGGCCGCGGGTCGCGTCCTCGCCCAAGGCCGCCGCCCCCCTTCCAGACGCCATCCGAGGGCCCGCCTGGGCACACAAAGGACCCTACGAGGTTGAATGACCCGAGGAGCATTCACCTACAAGATTTTATGTAACGCAGTAATGTGCTTGGGCACGTTAAATTATCATCCTGTAACTCATGTAAATATTAGTTGTAATAAGTTGACCTTCTTCCTAGTCATAAGTCTTTTTCTATAATTACTAACATGCCTAATTTTCTTTTCTCTTTAATTTTCCTTTTCCATTGTTAGTGTAAAAATCGTAATTTCCCTGGTGCAATTTTGTTTATTTTTTGCCCAGGAATAAAGTGAATCATTTTACCAGTGAACAAGTGTTTATATTTTTGTTGTGTTTCTCTTGTACTGTGTAACAGTTCCTTCCATCACCGATCTGAGCTAGCGGCAGGGTCGCTAATCGATTCCACAGGTAATCGTTAGTGATTATCAATATATATATAATATATATTATATATATATATGTATATATATATATATTAATATATTATATATATATTATATATATAATATATATATATGTATATATATATATATATATATATATATATATATATATATATAATATATAATATATATTTGACTTTCAAAGATACACTGATTTTGATCATGAATTAAAGCAATATACAAAACAGTTTTTATTTAATTTTATAATTTTCACGTTTATTTTGAAAGTGTACCTAATCATATAACAAAATGATTTGAATTGGTCTTGATTGTAGTAAGTAACAAGGGACTACGAACTTACAATTAAAATAATATTTCTCTGTATTCTAGTATTAACTATATCAAAATATGTTTAGTTAAATCTTTATTACAATAAACTAAATGCTGAAACATATTAATTATTACATTTGATAATTTTATTCATGGAAAATTATCCTCTATTAAAAATGTTATCGTTTACTGCTCGTTCAATGTATATTAAATATTCTTGTGAATATAATGAAGTATTCTCATGATAACAATGAAATTTTACAGAATTATTTGGCCAATTATTCTATACTACCAAAAATAGTGTTACAATTTGGCAAAAGAAAAAAAACTGAACACTAAATGAAAGCGTTTTCCGTATAAGTGGCATCAAGAAGCAACAATTTCAGATTGATCAGCTTGATCTTTAAACGCAATTATCTTTTCCAAACTATTTTAACTTCAGAAAACATTTGCATTTACATTAGCGAAAACGATGCCGATTGAAATAGAAAGGAATTAAAAAGGTTTGAAGCAATTAAATACTTCAGATCTGCTTTGCACGAAATCGCGTACTAGTTTTAATGTATAGATTACCAATCAAAGTGGTAATAATTGACTGGTTAAACTAACTTACTCTTACTTCATTATTGATTTGGATATTTAAAAGAAACATTGTCGTATGGCATTTTGCATAATAAATACCACATAAAGCGTTTCTGTAAAAAAGTTCTTATACCCTAAATCAGATCCCATTAGTATTCAGATGTTTTATCGGCCCATGCCTGTAGTGAAGTTTTCATGTATAAACATTGGGATTATTTGAAGTGGGATGAATTAAGAGGTGGATTTGACATTGTGCATAGTGAAAAGTTCGCGCGCTTCTAGCAATGAGTTCCGCCGTTTGCCACAAGATGGCATCAGTGCCGAGAGCTTGCGCGTTCTGCTTCCTCCAAGAAGTTCTCTCTTCCAACGTGAGTCTAGTACGCGTTTATCCCATGAATGATGTAGTGTCCGAAGGGTAGGGGTGCAGGGTTTTTCTCGCTCGGGCAATGTAATTGAATGCAGTGTAATTAATTTTTGTAATTAATTTTTGCAATTAATTAATGCAATGTAATTACTTTTTCTCGCACGGGCAATGCAATGTATTTTGCCGAATATTCGTGCTATTGTCGCAGCGGGCACGGCACACACGAAGTCACATCTGCGGCGGGTAATTTGAGAGCGGGAACGTAGGTGGTAGCACGATAAGTGAATGACAAGAGACAGAAAAAGTCATTTTTTTTCCAAACTACTTTAATTACATTCAAGTTAAAGTATAGTTAAGAGCTGCACATAGAGAAAACATTAATTAATAAAAGTAGCCTATAAGTAGGATTCTTAATAAAAATGTTTTTAAAGACAATTAGTACTATTTATGTTTTTAAAGACAATTATAAAAACTTGTTCCTAATAAAATTGTTATGCAATGGGGTTCATGTTTATACCTGATGTTAATTTATTATAATTGGAATTCTGTAGCTAGTAAATCAACGTCCACTAAATACAAAGTACCAAATTTACAAACAATTTATTTACATCACTGCCAAATTTTAAAACAATGAGAAAACTTTTCTGGTTTTAACGACATCAGCTTTGCAAAGCGACAAGCATTCATACAAATATAATGGACGCTGGTTATTGTAATCACGGTTAACTTTATCATTCGATTAATGTTTCGGCAGGTCACATTCTAACGCAATCAAAATGTGTTCATTTACCCACCACATGCAAATGCATGATGAGTTGCGTAACATTCAGGGACAAATGCCACATGTGCGATATTTTTCTATCAAGTTTCCCACAACATATAGACTCGCAAAAATTAATCTTCGATTCCTCTATATATCCTCTACGTGTTTGTAACATTTAGTGAGACACGTTTATGAAGAGCACGTGTGTATATGAGTTCTCAACTGACGCTTCGTTCTGCGCAGCAGTTATTGAATATTTATTGACACTATATAGCTTGATCGAACCCACGGATGGATGAAGAAAGTATTTCGTGAGGGATGGGGGGATGAGACAATTTTAGTTTGGATCCCATTAATTTTTTAATATTTTTTTTAATTTTTTTGTTTCGTGAAATTTAAAAACAAAATTCAGCAGTATATTCATAATGAGAATGCTATTTTGAATGTGATGATGCCTTTATACAACGCTGCACCCACGGGGTAGCGGATTAGAAGGCATCTGTTCCGCCCCCAGAAGTCAACGATACATCTTCAAAAATATTGCTTTCCTTGATTCCCCAAAATATTGTTTACGTTATAAATATTAACTATATATATATATATATATATATATATATATATATATATATATATATATATATATATTGACAAATGAAAGACAATTTTACATTCAGAATATATTTTATAAGAAAACATCAAGTCGGGTGAACACTATATCTGTAGCCCCCCTTCCTATGCACAAAACAATTGAGGGTGCTCTTGTGATATTATAAGAACAAAACTGAAATACACTTTACTCAGCTTTATTTATTTATAGTGCAATATCCAAAATTAATTTTATAAATACAACAACAGCTTCTGCCTAAATACTATATTTATTTTGAATAAATTAAGTAAAATTACAGCAACAAAAAATGTTGACTTCGGGTGGGAAGTATTCCCTCTGTGTGAGAAAGTAAAAGGCAAAAAATATCACAGCAGTCTTCAAGCAGTAGATATTTATTCGGATGCGCAGCACTATTGTCCGATTTTGTTTAGAATGGGATGATTTGACAGCTAGTGCTTGCAACACAACTGACGATTCTGTGGGCGTTGTGTCCTTCAACTTATTAGACCCTCCTTCCTCCATTCGTTCGTTTGCAGTTGGCTAACTTGTAAATAGTTACGACGCTCCCTGGCTCTGATGTCCTCGTCCGACGAAAATATAGTGCGCCACGAGAAATAATTGAAATTAGGAAGTGCAGAGCTTTGTGCTCTTCCGTAAAAATTCTTTCTTTTTATAAAAATTACATTGAATTTAGTTTTTATGTGATAAGTATTATGTTAGTTTTAAAATTGAGTCTTGAATGTGAGATGCGTACTCGTGACGGTGCAAGTGTTTACTTCTCTGAAGTACTCGTGATGTTCACTTGTTTCGCGAACTGTCACTTTATTCCATTCTTAAGAAAATCGTTCTATAACAAGGTGGTTTGCGTGGGAAACGCGTGCATCGTGCGAGAGGGCTAGTGCAGCGCGAGCAGCCGTGACAGCAGCAGGAGGAGGAGGGCCGTGGCGGCGGCGGGGGCGGCGGCGGCTGGGGCGTCGCAGTGGGCCATGGCTTCCAGGGCGTCCTCTTCGTGCACGCGCAGCCACTCGGCGTTGGCCTGCACCGCGCGCAGCGCTGCGCCGTGTTGCTGCGCCCGCTTCCCCAGCGCCGCCTCCAGCTGCGACGAAACATTGCGTTGGTGTTTGGCAAGGGACGGCCAACACTGAACATTTAATGGGTCAGCGTATCCTTGTATTATAGGCAGTAAACATTTTTTTCTGGGTCTTTTATGCAGCCAAAAGCCGGTTGCTCTTTACGTCACGATGGCTCAGATATTCGACCATATACTACAAACCAACGCACTTGCGGGCTCCTCTGATCCGGGGTCTGCAGAACGCGAAGCCCTCCAACGACATCACATATACCCAAACCCGCGGGTTCAAACCCGATCGAAGCCGTGGATTTTTAGGGCGACAAAATCCTTCGTACGCCTTCCTTCGGAGGAGAAGTAAAGCCGGCTGTCCCATGTTAGTAGATTTACTTGCATGTAAAAGATCCTCAAGCCTAAATGACGCCTCTGAGCTAAATTCAAAATCGCCTGTTTCTCGCCCAAGAAATACCTTCTTTCTCTGCTTGATGAAAGGAGCGTAGCGAAATTTGCGTGGTCAGACGGAAGAGCGGGCCTGATGGCCCGAGTCTCGCCACGTAAAATAAGGCAAATTCAATTCAATTCAATTCAATCACAGACACGAGATACTAGGGACAAACAACCATGCCCAAGGCGGGACTCGAACTCGCGGCCCTTCGGACCGAAGTGCTGAGTCTGTACTCGCTCTCAGCCACCTCGACCACCCAGGTCGGTAAAGAAGGTTTTACTGTCTGTAATTAAAGGATACTGTAACCCATTACATTTAGACAGGCGGTCGCAGGAATGAACTTATTTAAAAACTGTACATCAATATTTAAACCCCCGTCATATTAACGATAGATAAAAGGCGTGGAAATACTTTGACTTTCCCTTAACTACATAACGTTTCGGAAATACTTCTTTTGGCATTTTCAGGTGCTAGTGCGTATGATATTTTGGTACATGTCACCATCAAAATTAATGAGTTATTCGCCTTACTGAAGGATTTGTAACTAAACAACAGATTTAGTTCACTATAACTTAAACTAGTAAATTTTGTTGGTATTTTTTATTTCACCAATAGAAGTTTTGAATTGAACTGCATCATCTAGAAAGTGGCGAAATAATAATAATAATAATAATAATAATAATAATAATATTCAATAATAATAATAAATATTATAAATTTGAGGAAAAGTCTTTGAAGCCTCGCTCTAAAGTTGTCTGAGATGTCTCTCGGCGTCTTACGTTTGCTCAGTCTATAAAGTGGCCTTGAAATAAGACAATTCACTGCGAAGGTCACCGCCGATACAAGGACAGTCAACTCGCTCCCCAAGGATTTCGCAATCTTTGTGATAAAGCATTATCAGCAATCAAAATATGTTTGCGTCAACCATACTGTGAAGGTAAAAACTCAGTGAAGTCTACTTACTATTTTAATAAAAATTACGTGATGAACCTTTTGTTATGATATACGGCACTGACGTTCATATCTCTTAAGTGTGGATGCAGATATTTTATTCTCAAGACTTTTGATGAATACTAATCTATCTGAACTTTAGTCTCGAAAATTTCATTAAGAAGAGAAATTGCCATATTTTCTTCCACCAGGCAGCTACACTGGAGAAATATTAGAGGTATGGGTTAGTTTTCACGAGGTATTTAGTTTGCTCCTTGAATAAAATAATAATGTAAGAATCGATTCAAATCAAATCCACAAGCATCCGGTAAAATTAAAATGAATTGTCTGATAGCGAAATTAAAAGAAATGCTTGTCAAAGGTCAACGGACTGTCCATACTAACCAAATATCTAAGAAACCGCACTGTTGACTTGACAAACTTCTTCAAGAATAACTCAGCTAAACAATCTTTCTTTAAATCAAAGTTTTGAAGTTCACATATCTTGAACTCTAGCTGTATAAATAGTTTTCCCTTTTCTCCTTTCCCGTATGTCTATCTAAAATATCCCGTCTATCTGCATTATCGTCTGCACTGAATCTCTAGATCCTCGCAGACATCGATGTTGCAGAGACAACGGCAATGCTACCACTAAGCCATCGCAGCCTGTCCTTGCCAGGCAAACTTTACCTGGGATGTTTCTGTCATGCGACTGGCCAAGGCGTCGACGATGGTGTTCATAGAATTCTCCACTTGCCTATACCTGTAACATAGCACGAAGTCCACATCAAGTATCTTATATGAACATCACTTGAAACGGTTTCTACAAAACAGTATCATGATTTTCAAGTCAAATGATCCTTCAATCACGTTTCGGATGTTGCAGCTGTGACAGTTTTAACTGCAGCTGTGACAGTTGGAGGTACGATATTATACCTCCCTTTAGAAATTCATTAAATTGTTTAGGCGGGAGAGCATGAGAGCATGTCTTATAGCTTGAGCGTCGTCACAAATAAAGACATTATTATTATTATTATTATTATTATTATTATTATTATTATTATTATTATTATTATTTCGTTAATCGGCCGACTAGGACCACGCATGCAAGCATCCTGCATTTACCGTGGCTCAGTTTTTATTTATTATCGCGGTGGCAGGTGCTTGCAACAACTTTTTGGGAGGACCAGCATTTTTTAGCTGGATCCGATTTTTATCCCCCACGGTTGTTAGCCCTGGGGGTATGGAAGATGAAATGATGATGATAATGGGGTGAAAGGACAACACATACAGACATACACAAACACAAATACGCCCATGCCCGAGGCGGGACTCGAACCCGCGATCTTCTGGTCCGAAACCACTCCGGCACTACTGCCTTAGCGATCTCGGCCATCTGATCGGCATTATTATTATTATTATTATTATTATTATTATTATTATTATTATTATTATTATTATTATTATTATTATTATTATTATTATTATTACTATTGCAATTACTATTATTATTGTTATTATCAATATTGTCGTTATTATTATAGTTCTTATAGTAATTTTTATAAGTCATTACATTCCTTTAAAAAGAGTTTCATTTTATTTCGTACATACTAATTTAAATTTTTGTTGAACGTTGATTCATTTGATATATTTTTGAATATTTAAAATATTCCGTTACAGCTACAATGTCCGATGTCCTTGATGTTTCACCTTTAGACTGACGTTGTTACCCTTATATGGCGCCCACCATGTATGAAGGGCTCGTTGACTCACAGCTAAATCACATAGATAAATGGAACACATGCGAAATAAGCCAATACTTTAGTAGTAGTTTCTCTAGAAGTCAATTAAGCAGTAAAAATGTATTTTACGTACATTTTGCATTGGCTGTACTTGGAAATGTGTTATGTTACATCACAGTGACCGTGTATTATCGGCATCTCATCGTTAACCTGGAATTGTACGGAAAATCAGTCAAATTAACCGTAACAAATTAATGACTTTTTCACAACCTAACTTGAGAATTTGCTTACCAATAGCGGGGAGAGGCGACAGCGATGAACTACAGTGCTGTTTTTTATATGTTTTACGTTTTTATAAGAAAAGTTTACCATTACATAGTTTGTGAATTTTATGAGAACGTTTCTTAACCATAAGTGACGTACAGAACGGTTTGAACAGACAAAAAGCGTAAAAGCTTCGGGGAAAATCTGGCATTTTCGTTTATCCACATCTGCCTTAACATGTTGCAACCTTATTTGCTTGTCTGTCGATGTAGAAAATGGTTTTGAATTAGATTTAACATAATGAATGTTGAACTACGCGGAGTGATCTTTTAGACAAGACTAACAATTATCTCTACGGAAACTACTGCAAGTACAGAAAATTGTGCATTACAAGATAAATTCAAGCTTCTCCAAACCTCAACAAAGAAAATATTTTAACATTAACTCGCAGAAAATGTATAAAATACATTGCTAATTACACGTACCATTAGTCACTAAATATATAAAATGTTCCTTCAATGATAGTGCAATTTTTTTCTAGGGTCCGCATTTCATAATTTTCATGGTTGTTCTACGAGTATCAGAATGAAATTGGTATGCGACTCTTGAATCCCATTACCTTCAGCGTTCGTAATCACAAACATACTTGCATAGCATTCCGTCTACACGTGTTGGATTTATCTACAAGCTTTAGTTGTTAGTAAAAAAAAAAAAAAAAAAAAAAAAAAACCGAAATCTTTCGACCGGGAGATGGTCCTCTGTTGGGGTGATGATACTGTTTCACATCATAGAGATGTTAGCCGCCGTCGTAAGCCATATTTCCCAACGACGCTTCCGCGAAGTCTCAGATGTTGAACAAATCGAGGTGCCGCGGATTTCCGGACGGGGGATGGTCTTGATATTCCTATTACTAACGGCGCCGGGCCCCTACCGAAGGGCTAAAAGGCACTAATTGCGGCACGACGAGACAAAAACTCGGAAGATTTTTCCAGATACGCTCAATCATCACCGACAAGAGCGCAACAATGAAAAAACATCGATGAATCACACTGAGATCTTTGAGCTACAAATTAAACTTTCGGGCACCGCCAATAAATAAAAGTGAAGAATTTGCTCCCTTTCTTCTTATTATATTCATTATGCACTTGCCTATTACTCCTTATTGTCGCTTCATTTTAGACAATAATATACTAACATAATAATAACGACATTGTGTTATGTAATTCTGGTAGGCCAAAATGGACTGGCCATTAGTGTCTCTGAACAATTTTTTTATTAACATTTTTGTTAAGTAGATCAAATTTTCATTAGATGCGTTTTCGTGGGCCTCCTGTCATTGACATTAAAGAATTACACCTTCAGTCATTCGTCCGAATTTTTCCCGCGCAACGTTTCTTGACTGATGGCCTAATTTTCCCTACCTGGCACAATAAACAGTTGAATGTAAAATTACGTAACGACAACATTCCATACATATCATCATTGACGCGAAACATGTCATTTGTTGAGAAAGACGAATACTCCTGTTTCTGTTTTTCCCAAAGACACAAATGAAATGGTTGAGGCAGGTTCTTCACAGGAGATACCTCGAAATGCTGGAAAAGTTAGAACGCAAATTACTGAAAAAGGAAAATTTTCATTTTCCAGAGGTTGGCATTATTTCGTACACTCTACTGGCCGATTTTGTAACTAATACTCCCACTCTACCCTCATTTCTCCGCGCCATCGGTCAACCACACTTACGCGTGCTCGAGGGCGTCGTAACCGGTCTCCTCGAAGAACTGTAGCGCCACCTGCAGGGCCACCTCCTCCGGGTTGGCGACGACGGCCAGGAACACTGCAGGGGCGTCCTGCCCGCGCACCGCTCCAGGGTCCAGCGACTGCTCCAGGTACCTGCAGCCCCAACAGCGTCACACTAGGCTACAGTTGACTTTCACTCGGGTTCGTTCGCGATGGGATAATTAGAATGATTGGGGATGTTGAATTGCTGTAGACTGAAGTATTCGGAATGTTGAATTATCGGGGATTTCTAACTACAGAGACTCTGAGTTGCACAAAAAACTTTTAAGTTACAAATATCTTTGAGTTTCACAAACTTTGTTACAGCACGCATTGCGTGGCATACAATGACTGACACAGAAAGGTGAATGACACAAGGTTAACTAACAGAAGGTACCGTGACACAAGATTTGACTGACAAAAGGTTTGAGTGACAGAAACGGTTTGAGTGACAGAAACGGTTTGAGTGACAGAAACGGTTTGAGTGACAGAAACGGTTTGAGTGACAGAAACGGTTTGAGTGACAGAAACGGTTTGAGTTGAGTTGGTTCGAATTTACATCTAAAACCGTACTTAGCTGCTATATACCTGTTGTGAAGGTGAAGGGAGAGACCAGTGTGAAGCAAGTTGTTGTTGTTCCCCACCGACGTTGACGGGGCATATGCAGCTAAGTACTAACGATTTTGATTCTTCTTCTTATAGAAAACAAGGTTCATATAACCACCGTTTGGCGCTTTGGAGCGCTCTAGTAGTATAATGTTTGATTGATTAGCACTAAAAGTTGCAAACACCTGCTGCCAGAGGGCTCCAAGCAAAACCGTGCGCGCACGAAAGCGAACAAACGTGACGACGAGCGAGCGCTTTGCGTCCAAACCTAATTTGGCAGTTAATGGGCTGCATCTGATCGATGCCTGTGAAAACCACCGACGTCGACGTCGCAAGCGCGAACCCGGAGCGCGCGCGAGTCTTACCTGCGCAGCGAGGGCGCGTGGTCGGTGCAGCCCAGCGCGGCGGTGAGCGCGGAGCGCAGGGCGCCGTCTCCCGCCTGATACTGCGCCCACAGCCGCTCCCACAGGCTGCCGTCGTCGCCCTTCAGCCCGTGGCACCGCGCCGCGACCAGCGCGTCCGGGTGCACACTGCGCATGCAAACCACGTGCCTTTCATTCGGTTGCTTTGGTTTCTCTGGGCTACCCGGATTTTAAGGATGAAAAAATCCTTCGTGAGCTTTCGGAGGGGAAATTAAGTCGGACGCTCTGTGTTATATACTGAATGCATGTAAATGATCCTCAAGGCTAAAAGAAGCCACTGTGCAAGATTCTAATAATCTGTTTCGTCGCCTTAGTGATACCTTCTTTCGCTGCTAAACGAAAGAGGTGTAGAGAAATTTGCATGGTCAGGCGGAAGGGGAGGCCAGATGGATTGAGCCTTGTCACGTAAAATACATTTTTAATTGAATTGAATTAAACTGATTTTAATTGAGATGGTCCCACGGTCTTCCTCGCAGTGGTGTTCGTAGGTGTGCGATAGCAAGGGGCCCCTTAAGCGTCGATGTATGGCAGTTAGGAGGAGGTCGAGAAATAAAAATGGTAGTCCTGGCAGAAAATCAATGGGAATAGAACTACCTACATCTTTTTTTTAACATTTTTTATACCGCGAGGTAAGACTTCACAAGAGTGAAAAGAGATGTAACCTAGCAAGGTTAGTACTAGCGTTTAAAACTTGCGAGGACATTACCACTATAGGCCGCAAAAAATGAATAATAATTTCTCAGAATTGAGAATAGAGGAAAGGAGAAATATATTTCGGTTATGATACTTTTAATAAGTAGATATAGGAAGATCATGTTTCTTTTCTTTAATGGCAATTTAATCTTATATTCGGGAAATCTAGATTAGATTCTTTTGTGCTGCTTATGAGTTTTTTCTAATTTGAAAATAATAGTTGCTGGAGAAGATGATAGGAAATTAAGGAATTTGTTTTACATGATGTTTAATTCAGAGTTAAATTTTCTCTCGCGCACTTACGGCAGTGTGAAGAATTTAATTCTGAAAGGTTCCGATAGTTTCGTGTAGCGAAAGAGCAGCTCCACTAACTTCTTCTAAATCTAACATATCGACACGTGAATAATCTCATTCGAATACGGAGTAATGAGAATTTATCGAACTCGCAATGTGAATTTCGAGATCTCGAACCGAGCTTCCACGCTCGATGACGTAAGCGGACAAACATTCAAATTTCTCACAATTTGCAGACTGTACCCACAGTATAATTGATTCTCGGTGCCTCAACCCTTGAGCCATTAGGTATAATATTCGTGGGAAATAAAAACGAACTTTGGTATTACTTCCTCTATTAGCCTGGTTTTACCAGAAAACCGAAACAGCATTTTCTAGTCAATAATCCATAACGACATATTCATATTGTCCAGCATTTGCAACAAAAGGGAGTATATATATATATATATATATATATATATATATATATATATATATATATATATATAAGACATCTATACTCATTTCATCTAGCGGTCCTTAGTCTCAACCACGCGCAATCACTATTAACCACGCGCCAAGGGTGGGAAGCACGGCATGTTCAAATTAAAGAAATTATATATTTTCTTCACACACACACACACACACACATACACACACACACACACATATATATATATATATATATATATATATATATATATATATATATATATATATATATATATAATTTTAATCAATACAGCATACCGGGGTTTTCATGGCCGCATTTACCTGTATCCATTGAAGTGCTTCTGCAGTTGTTGTTTGGTCTCCTCAAGACAGGGTTCATAGCCGACGCCGCACGCCCAATCCAGAATCATTACTTTATGCTTAGCATCTCGGACATCGAGTTCAGATGTGGGGAAATTGTAATTCCATCTGTCGAAAGCTTCCTTCATCAGAAAGTTTACGAACGCCTGCAAGACAAGGCAATCTTCGATTACACGGCGTACAATTCATGAACAAGTGTAGTTATGAAAACCTCATTAAAAAGACAAAGATAATGTTTCATAAAGACATTTTACAACACAGATCCAGGGTGTATTAAACCATCACATTTTATTGTTGAAAGTTCAATAGGTAAAATGTATTATTTATTTTATTTAATAGATAATTATGATAAACAAATTAGCTTACTTGATCCTATGTGGCTAGGCCGAAGGCCTTAAGGCCATTACAATACTTACATCTTTTCGCGTTCTAATCTTTCGAATTCTGGTATTCACCCCAACTGGTCTCTCCATCGCACCAAAGCCACGGAAAAGAGAATAGGTTAAATATTACGCGCGTCAGTCAACAAAAGTTGCGTAACACCAACCTTGTAGTGGGTGCGGCGGTGGAGCAGGCGTGCCAAGGGCGCGAGCGCTTGGCGGGCGGCGGCCCAGGGCACGGGCTGGTTGTCCCTGCGCACCATCGCCACCAAGCACAGCGCGCGCCGCCAAGGCAGTAGCCCGGCCCGCGCCAGCGCCACCGCGTTGTGGTGCAGCGCCGCGCGGTCCACGCGCGACATGCTCCAGGTGACCATGTCCTCCCTCCAGTACTCCTTCTCCAGCGCTGCCCACGTCGCCTCGTCGTAGTGCACGCGGTAGTAGCCTGCGAGGGATCGATTGATGTAGATCGACGAAACATTTTGCGTCGACTGATAAGGTCATTAGTCCCTTAAGTTTAATGGATGTTTTATCTCGAGAGGTGGCGGTGATCTTCCATCGCTAGATGAGGACACCAGGAGTTGACCTACCGGGTTTTCCGCCACTAGGAATCTCTCATCAGCCGCGCACCACCCAAGGCGGGACGAGCACTCAACTCGTCTCCCAGTATGTGTGGGAGTGTAAGTGTGTGTGTATGTAAAGAGCAGGATAGAACAAGGAAGAAAAGATCGCGCGCGATCCGTGGCCCGTTTGGGAAGGTACTGCTCCGTCATTCGTCTGGTGTTGATCAGAGAAACAACGCAAAACTACCAATCAAAGCAGCCGTCCGCGAGAAATCTCCGAACTCGACCTAGCTATCCGGTTCGTGTCGAAAATCCTGACACCGTCAGGATTCAAACTCTAGGAGCTTCCGGTCGGAGGCATGCAGTTACATCAGTCGATACCCTGAGCCACGTCTCCCGGTCCCTGCATACGGATTCATTGGTGTTGTCGTGCGTGTCAATTGGATATGGACGTAAGGGCCGTTAGTGGAGAGTATCCCGGGGGGGGGCGTTGGCGATGTTCTTCCGCTGCAATGTATCATCCGACGCCGATAAACATCGACCAATGGGGATTCTTCAATTCATGTATATCTTCAGACGAACACGCCCAGCTGGGGCAAACCCTAATTGCCGGACTGGTATCCCAACATGCGTAGTAACAGGATAAATTGAAGGTTGATCAGAAAAATGCGTTGTTCCAAACATTGATAAGCGTCAAGGATGTATTTACAAATCATAACGAACCGGTAAAAGGGAATGAATTTCGAATCGAGCTAACAGATTCACGAACATTTAAAGCAAAAAATGATCCTATCCCCGTAGCCTACCGTAATGAAGTAAGAAAATTGATAAATGAGATGGTCCAAGAGGGAGTTATTTGGAAAGCAACTACGGTGTACGCCCACCCAATTCTTGTAGAAGAAGTAAGGAAAGCGGCAAAAGAAGTAGGGGAAAGCGGCAAAAGAAGTAGGGGAAAGCGGCAGAAGAAGTAGGGAAAGCGGCAGAAGAAGTAGGGAAAGCGGCGGAAGAAAGGAAGAGTGAGCTAAGGAAAAGAAAGAGAGATGTAGAGGTTGAAGACATTAAGTGTCAAATCTTGGAAGATAAGGAACAAATTAAGAAATCTAAACCAGACAAAGAAAGCACTGATGTACCTCAATTGACAAGAGGCATATCCAGTGTTGTTACGAACGCCCCGGGTGTCAAATCCTCGATTAAAATTGTTTGCGAAATTTTTCAAATTATACGAAGGTTCGTATGAAATTCAGAGTATAGTTGCTCCTAATGTTGCCAGACTCATTAGTCAGAGTGGAGAGGTCATCGGCGATTATAATTTTTATAATCTCAGGCCCACTTAAGATTTTATTCGAGGGCGAAAAAAAATCTTAAGAAGAGAAGGAGGGGGCAATGTGGCGTTATGGGATTGTGCAACCCCATAACACCACCGTTTCTTCTGTATGAACACCCACAGGCAGCGAGGAGAGCAAATCAGAGTACCTAAACGCGCAGCCTGGTATCGGTTGCCCGTACTAATCAAAGACGAACTAGCAAGCAATGTTTTTCCTGGTGAAAGGTTGAAAGAGGAGAAGTACCCCCGCCACGGAGAATTTCCCCATGCGTCGAACCATAAATAGGCAAACCCCCAAGCGGAAGCTCTCTTTTGATTGTCGCCGTTCGTCGGGTAAGCAGCATTTCATCACCGCTCGTCAACGTCAGCTTAGATAGTATTTGCCGCCGCAACGACTGCTAGGTAGGAGTTTTCGGCGTCGAACAGACGTGCTAGTTAGTCGTCCGCGACATAGTGAAGAATTAGTAAAGTGTTTCTTCGATTAACATCACGGGAAGTAAAAAGTTACCTGTTGTAAGAAAAGCATTGAAAGTTCTTGTTTAACGGAGTAAAAGTAGCAACGAGCGAGGAACTTGCACTAGTATTCAGGGAAGTGCAAGGGACATTTTTCACAACGTGGGCGTAGTCAGAGGCGCCGGTAGCAGCCGAGGGAGAAGAAGAGGCCGACTAGGAAGGACGGACGAGGACGCGAGTAGACAGGAGAAGAAGAGGCCGATTAGGAAGAACGGAAGAGGGCGGAAGAAGACAGCGCAGACGGCAGAGGCGAATCCCGTCTCGTACAACGCAGAAGCCAGCGCACGACATCAAGGCCAGGAAGCGGGCAGTTTTCGAGGTAACGCTAGAACTGCGGAAAGTAGGTCAAGTTCACGTCGGCAGGGAAAATACTAGTACAGGAAAGTGTTAGGAAATTTAGGACACGGGTGGCAACAATTTGCAGCATTGTAGTGGGAGATTTTTGATGCGCTATTGCCTGCCTTAAACAATTCTATTTGGAACATTTATTATTCTGCCATTAGCAGTCAGTTAAATTATAAATGAGAGTAGTGCACTTGCCCACATTTTGTTCTTTACATGTAATATTTTTTTGAAGCAAGAGATTGTAAATAGAAATTTTGTTTCATGTGCAAATGTAATTAGGATAGCATAAATTTTGATATAATTAATTTTCCAAGGGAATTCCCAGTGTGGATAAGGGTAATTATTTCAAAGAATTAGTTTTGGAGTAAATTATGTGTTCATTCAGTTAATGTGCTGTAAATGATTCTATTTGTGTTTTTGATCATTTTTTTGTAAAAGTGTGATTCTATTCTTGCTTTTTTGTCATTAACTTATGCCACAAAGTTTTTGGGTAAATTATACGCTCGTATATGTGCAATTTATGTGATTTTATTGTGTCAAGGGTTCAAACCTCTCTCGCACCCTGAAGATCCTGCTCCCGAGATTTTACGCTCGCTTCACGAGCAAATATCTTGTCGACCCCCTCCACGGTTCATGCTGCTGTTGTGTAAGTACCAGTCTGTGTGCAAGGTGGGTGCGTTAGAATATATATATATATATATATATATATATATATATATATATATATATATATATAATATTTTGCCAAAGATCTTTCGAGTTCTGCAGAACTTGACGGCTCGGAAGCTTCAAGCTCTGGGGATGATCGAAACTATCTTTAGAAATATAATTTTTTTATACCAGGCAACATTTTTAATTTGCCGTATTTAATTATTAAAAGGTATATACCTCACCAGCGATCTAATTAACGTGTGAAAGGACGTTGTAGTGATATCACAAGGAAGTTTGATAAGGTACTGTCCTGGCATTTGCTTGTTGATTAAAAAGACCAAGGAAATGTGCCAAACAGGGCAACCGGTGACGTCTGGAATATTCCTCTGTCAGTGGTGAATTTGGCCACAGCCTACAGAGGTGGCCAAATTATTAGACTACATATTGTTTCTCTAACTTAACGGACTTTAACGAGTCCTGAAAAGCAGCCACTCACTGAAAAGCACCCACCCACCTGACAAAAGTAACTGATTGAAGTGTAATGTTTATGTATTGGAAATGTATATGTTAATGGAACTTTTACTGTTAATGGGACAATGAGTGTGGCCAATACTAAGTGGCCCTAAAGAATCAATGGTTCCCTCATATAAATGTACATAAAATTATTCAACTCTTGTTTGAAAAAAATTACTTCGCTCCCTATCGCAACAGGAAAAAAAGTTGGAAAACATCTTGAAGACATTAAGGAGGCTGCGTTCCTACGGGCTGCAAATAGCCTTGACATAAATCCCATCGAAAATGTTCGTTCTATGGTTAAAACAAACTTAAGAAGAAGCCATATAATCCAGCTCATAAAAACGACTCATTCGCATGTCGCAAAATGACACTCAAATTGAAAGAATTGATTACAAATTGATTGTCAACATACATCAGAACAAGTATGTTAATTATGAAATGTTTATAATACCCTATACGCAGAGTACGCAGAGTACACAGAGTACGCGAATAAGTACAGTCGCAAATACATTTCGTCTTATTCAACAACTCTAATCTAACAACTTGGCCACCTCTGTAGATATCTAGCAACTGTAGGGTCGAAATCGTCGGCACTCGATTCGTACGGCCTTCCGATACGAGTAACTGCATCGCAACAGTTCTGGCGTTGAGCTGTCTCACCTCTCGAGGCGTCGTTGGTACTCACCCCCCTGATCGACGTTGAAGATCGCCCACTCGTCGGCCATGAGCCCGGGGATGGTGATGACGCGCTCGCTGTCCTCTGGGCGTAGCCAGGCCATGGGCGCCGGAGGCGGGTCTGACGGCACCCAATGAGCGTCCTCCCGGCTCGTCATCCACGTCACGTACACGTGGTACTTCTCTGCAGCATCCGCGCCGTTCTGCAGGAACCGGCGCTGCAGGCACGTACGTTACACCTCATTACGTTACGTTACTCTTCCTCTCTTTCTCCCTTTCCTACTACACGTAAGTACACGTGGGACTTCTCTGCAGCATCCGCGCCGTTCTGCAGGAACCGGCACTGCAGGCACGTACGTTACACCTCATTACGTTACGTCACTCTTCCTCTCTTTCTCCCTTTCCTACTACACGTGGTACTTCTCTGCAGCATCCGCGCCGTTCTGCAGGAACCGGCGCTGCAGGCACGTACGTTACACCTCATTACGTTACGTTACTCTTCCTCTCTTTCTCCCTTTCCTACTACACGTAAGTACACGTGGGACTTCTCTGCAGCATCCGCGCCGTTCTGCAGGAACCGGCGCTGCAGGCACGTACGTTACACCTCATTACGTTACGTTTCTCTTTCTCCCTTTCCTACTACACGTAAGTACACGTGGGACTTCTCTGCAGCATCCGCGCCGTTCTGCAGGAACCGGCGCTGCAGGCACGTACGTTACACCTCATTACGTTACGTTTCTCTTTCTCCCTTTCCTACTACACGTAAGTACACGTGGGACTTCTCTGCAGCATCCGCGCCGTTCTGCAGGAACCGGCGCTGCAGGCACGTACGTTACACCTCATTACGTTACGTTACTCTTCCTCTCTTTCTCCCTTTCCTACTACACGTAAGTACACGTGGGACTTCTCTGCAGCATCCGCGCCGTTCTGCAGGAACCGGCACTGCAGGCACGTACGTTACACCTCATTACGTTACGTCACTCTTCCTCTCTTTCTCCCTTTCCTACTACACGTGGTACTTCTCTGCAGCATCCGCGCCGTTCTGCAGGAACCGGCGCTGCAGGCACGTACGTTACACCTCATTACGTTACGTTTCTCTTTCTCCCTTTCCTACTACACGTAAGTACACGTGGGACTTCTCTGCAGCATCCGCGCCGTTCTGCAGGAACCGGCGCTGCAGGCACGTACGTTACACCTCATTACGTTACGTTTCTCTTTCTCCCTTTCCTACTACACGTAAGTACACGTGGGACTTCTCTGCAGCATCCGCGCCGTTCTGCAGGAACCGGCGCTGCAGGCACGTACGTTACACCTCATTACGTTACGTTACTCTTCCTCTCTTTCTCCCTTTCCTACTACACGTAAGTACACGTGGGACTTCTCTGCAGCATCCGCGCCGTTCTGCAGGAACCGGCACTGCAGGCACGTACGTTACACCTCATTACGTTACGTCACTCTTCCTCTCTTTCTCCCTTTCCTACTACACGTGGTACTTCTCTGCAGCATCCGCGCCGTTCTGCAGGAACCGGCGCTGCAGGCACGTACGTTACACCTCATTACGTTACGTCACTCTTCCTCTCTTTCTCCCTTTCCTACTACACGTGGTACTTCTCTGCAGCATCCGCGCCGTTCTGCAGGAACCGGCGCTGCAGGCACGTACGTTACACCTCATTACGTTACGTTACTCTTCCTCTCTTTCTCCCTTTCCTACTACACGTAAGTACACGTGGGACTTCTCTGCAGCATCCGCGCCGTTCTGCAGGAACCGGGGCTGCAGGCACGTACGTTACACCTCATTACGTTACGTTACTCTTCCTCTCTTTCTCCCTTTCCTACTACACGTAAGTACACGTGGGACTTCTCTGCAGCATCCGCGCCGTTCTGCAGGAACCGGCACTGCAGGCACGTACGTTACCTCATTACGTTACGTTACTCTTCCTCTCTTTCTCCCTTTCCTACTACCGGCTGAGTTAGCGCATCGCCGTTGCCGCTGCAGCAACTCGGACAGGAAGGTTGTGGGTTGGATTCCCGACGTCAGCAGGATTTTCGACAATTGCAAGATAGGTCGAATTTAGCCGGTCTGGAGGAGAACTCTAGCGGCCGGCTGCTCTGAGCGGTAGTTGTCCATCCTTTTTATGATAAAATATTCGGCGAATGTTAGAGTAGAACCTTAACAAAAGGGTCACGGACTTCGCACAATCTTTTCTTCTCCTATCGTTTCATATTCTCACCACTATACTACTATTACTTTTCAGCCAGTTTTTTATATTATTATTATCATTATCATTATTATTATTATTATTATTATTATTATTATTTTTATTACTGTATAATTTGCATGTTATATATTATCATATATATGTAATTAGCTGCCACCGGGTTATACCCACTTGTAGTTTGAATAAATTTATTATTATTCACGCTGTCGCTTGGTATTGATTGGAGAAACCAAGAAAAAATTAGAACAGAGCAGCTGCCCGCTAGAATTCTCCTCCAGATGGTCTGAATGTGACCTATCTCTTGTACGCAAAGCCCAAAATTCGCCACAGTTGGAACTCGAGTCTTAGAACCTTTCTATCAAGAAGGCCACAGCGATAACGAATATTGAGCTGAGATGGCGGACATTATGCGCTTTTACCAGTGGGACGGTTTACTCTTTATGCAAAGACATAGGTAAACTGTTCTAACGCGCCGATTTTTGCTCGTTTTCGCTTATCACCAGATACGTCACGAACCACGTGATCTCATCACGGACACTTCGTTTGAAAAACCAGGCCATATCCTGGCTGGCTGGCATGCTGCATTGAAAGGGAAGAGTGTTGAAAAACATTTTGAAATTGACAATTTCCAACGGTGACCAACCAAAAAACGATGGTGTATTTGAAATAAGAGATGCAATATTTTTAAAAAAATGCTTTTTAAGTCTGTTTTAGTGACAAGGTGAAAATGTTGGTACCTGTCTGCATTCAATCATCCCGTTAATATTGAGACGCAATCTGGTGCTGAAGCCGGATTGGTTGCGCAGTGGCTCACTCAGCGATTTACCTGTGTGAGCCGGAAGGTGTCTGGTCCAGTACGGTTGACGAAGAGTACAGGGTATCCTGGCGTTTCCGTCCAACTTCGCAAGACTGCCAACAGTTTCTCGTTATTCAGCCCGGTTCGGGTTTCGTTGTTGTATTTCAACAGTGCGTCAAACAGGTGCTCTGGCGTTGCATCTAGGAATTTCCTACAGAAAATAATTATAAAATCATTAACCCTCCGTCCATTTTGTCCTCTTCTTTGCTTTTCGATGTATCATTTTTCCCCTTTAG
The DNA here is from genome assembly GCA_038098605.1 of Gryllus longicercus. Taxonomy (NCBI): domain Eukaryota; kingdom Metazoa; phylum Arthropoda; class Insecta; order Orthoptera; family Gryllidae; genus Gryllus; species Gryllus longicercus. The sequence goes on from JAZDUA010000074.1 coordinate 1,911,529, forward strand.
CTTTCATGGTATTCAAAAGTATAGTATTTCTTTATAAAATCTAATCTAATAATAATCTTCCATTTTTGCTGGATATTATATACATTTTTTATTTGTTCACTAATAGTTAATACTTATAACGTAAAGAGTTGTTTTAATGACTTTCGATAATATACTTTCCTCTCATTTATTAGAAAATATAAAATTGAAACTTCACATTTGATAAAGAAATAAGATACTTTTGAATACCGTGAAAGCTAAAGAGGAAAAATGATACACTGGAATGCGAAGAAGAGTACAAAATGGACGGATGGTTAATGGTTTTATAATATTTATAATTATAATACTTAAAAAATGGAAGATTCTGTATAAGAAAAAATAGTAGCGACTGAAAACAATAGATATAGCCCTCCACCCACACCCCAGCCCCGATAAAATCCCTGAGTGCGCCTGTGATATGGATGTATACTAATATTTTCAACCCATAAAAAAGACAACATATTAATATTTAATTGAAAAAAATTAAAGTTTAAGATAATCCTATGATTAAGAAGAATAAACAACCCCAAAAAATATAACCTAAACTTGAATCTATAATGCCAAATACACAACATAAAATTTCTTCTTCCCCGGTTTTATGTCTTCAGAGGTGTGTGATTATTTATAATATTGACATCTAATTTTGTTTAATGAAATGTGTGATGACATTAAGACATTTCAAATTGGCTAGAATTCAGAATTAGAATTGTTACTGAGGCTATAAATGTATTGTTCTTTAGTATAAATTGTATGAATCTCTAACAGATGATACAATTCCGTAAATTTCGTAGTTTTTTTGTCCATTTGTTTACCCTATTATCTTGTTTTGTTATTTTTGTTACAAGAAGAGTGTTGGAAGTGTACATGCGATTGACTAGCGTCTAGGTGAAATGAATATTCAGTCAAATTTCTAACTTGTTTTTGCGAATTGATTTAATTAATTTATTATTAACAAATTTAATTGACTAATGAGAGTCGTTTTTATTTGGAAAGTTTAAATTTTAATATTTATTTTCCAGAAGTAATATTGTACTTTGCCTAATATTTGTAGAGGACCTACCTGTCATTCAGATAATCCTGCAGGGCCAAATGAAAATTTTGTTTTCCCAAAACGTTATTAATCTGTCTCAAGATAGCAGCACCTGCAATTGACATGTTGGATATGTAAGATGTTTGATTGTGAACAATATTTTAACGTTAACAAAAAAGTAATGGGAAAGAGCGAAAGGGAGATGAAAGAAAGGAATAAAAAGAGAAGAAAAGATCTGGAAGGTAAACATATGAAAGCAAAAACGGGTAAATAGATGGAAAGAAGAAGATAAAATATGTAGTAAACAAAAAGTTTAGATGGAAAATTAAAAACCAAAACGAATCCTTAACACTCCATATATAAGGCGCTTCCATAATTTATTTTAATAAAAAAACAACGTATATTGCAGAATAGCATAGAAACAGAATCCAGAAAAATCAGGACAGATTATAATAAGGTAATTATATAGACGTGAACAAAATATTAGCAAATGGTATTTAATAGAAAAATCTCTTGACACAAAACTTAAGAACTAAATTATAGTATTGAAGAAGATACAAACTTATTAATACTTGGTATGAGCATCATTAGCATTAATTGAAGAATTAATTCGTTTGTGCATGCCTTGAAACATTTTTTTTGCATAATTCGGCAATTTCGTCACCTTCGTTCAAAATGGTAATGAGTACTTTACGAGTTGTTCCCTTGTTGTAGGACGTTTTGCCTTCACTTTGGTTTTAAGAGCACTCCAAAGTGATTCTATTGGATTCTTATCTGGACTGTTTCCTGACCAGTCGAGCACACAAATATCACTGGATCCCAATTCACTCTTCACAGTTTTTGATCGGTGGCAAGGAGTACCATCGTGCATGAATATTTCATACTGAGTTGGAAACCGTCACTCGTTGCTGGTACAAGGCATCTCCGATGACCTCTTAATGTTGTTCCCTATTCCTATAGCTTTGCTCCTCCAGCCCGTTTCGTGTGTTGCTGATCACCGTAGGCTCTGGTGAGCCGATCTAAATAAACTGCATCTGTCATGTCCTTACGTTTGCGCACAATTTGAGGAGCGCAGCGAGAGAGGGTTTCATTTCTTAGTCCGGTAATGTACGCGCGGGGTGGCGGACCCACTCTAGAGTTGTTTCGGAGGCCACTGTACTTGTAGATATGTTTATAATGTTTCAGACTTCTCTATTTCTTTCGAGGAAAGCCTTGTCACGCTGCCGGCCGCTTATTTTTCATCTTCTTCCGCTCTTTTTTGGGAAATTTCGTCGCAAACAAAATGTGACGCGGAGCCGATCCGGTGGCCGAAATCGCTAAGGCAGTAGTGCCGTAGTAAACTCGGACCGAAGGATCGCGGGTTCGAGTCCCGCCTCGGGCATGGTTGTATTGTGTTCGTCCTTTCACCCCCTGTCATCATTATATCGTGTCATCCGCATAGTTACCATACCGTTACACGCAATAGTGGTCGCTAATGACCTAGCAGTTGATGCGACCTTCAATTTTTTTTTAAATGTGACATGGAGTGGGGTCGCTGAGTTACTCGCGTCTTCTTTTGTTTCTGCTCCTTGGCAGGCAGTTCACAGGAATGGACGATCCAGTCACACATTAATCAATTTTTCTTCTAATCACCCAGGATGTTAAGTGCTACTTAAGTTCTTTCCATTTAGTGTATTTATATATTGTAATTTGCATTTTAATTTAGGTTCCTCTTTTGCATATGGCCTTTCTAAGGTCTTCTTTCTGTTTGTTTCTGTTTATTTTAAATTAAATATACTTGTGTGAACGAATCTTTAACTATTCTTAAGTTGCCTAATATACATTATAATATATTTATACTACAATATACTAACATTATAATACTACATTTACATCACATTGTAAAACTAGGAAGACTAGGAAGAGTAAGGAAAGATCATGCGCGGTCCGTTTGTTAGGGCAGTACCCCGGCTTTCGCCTGGTGTTGATCGGAGAAACCACGGAACCCATCACAGAAACCGGCCAGTACAAGCCTCCTTCAGACAGTGGTTAAATTCGACGTAGCTATGTAGCTAGAGTCGAAAATCCAACCATAGGAGAGGACGTAGGTTCGAATCCCGATAGTGGCAGGATTCTCGACCCTGGCTACCAAGTTAAGTCGAGTCCAATTGGTGTTTGGAGGAGAAGTGTAACGGCCGGCTGCTCTGATCGGTAGTTATTCGTGGTTTCTCCGATCAATACCAGGCGAATGCCGGAGCAGCACTTTAAATAACGAGCCACGGTCCGTGCGTGAACTTTATTTCCTCTTCTTTTTCCTATCCTCACCGCTTAATTACATATAACACTTACACTTACATGTGCCACACTACCTGACACGTGGAGATTTCGAGCATGTCTCAGCTGGGGCGACGCCCCGCTGGTGGGAAATACCTGGTTGGGTACATTCCCGACAGCCGACGGTAGGTCGGACAATGGGCATCCACCATCCAGTGAGGGAAGATCACAGCCTCCTCCCGAGGATGAAATGCACTTCACTTAAGGGATTAACGACCTTCGGAGTAGACGCGTCCGGAATCGCCAATCAATCAAAACCAACAATAGGATCTCCCTGTCAGAGGCGCTGCTGTGATATCCATTAATGCTCTGAGCCGGGCAGAAGAGTCTGTGCTGGGCGTGTGGGAGACTCACCCTTGCTGGAGGCGATGGCGCCGAACTGGTTGTCAATGTCTTGGGGGGAGTGCACCCCAGGGGCACTCAGGGCGGCGACGTCTGCTGTGGAGTCCGCCTCCAGCACGCTCATTTGCTCCTCCACCACCATCTGCTCTGAAATCCACCACCACGGCTGCTCCCTCTCAATGATTTCATACTGCAAGTAGCTGGCGAAGCCTTCGTTCAGCCAAGTGGTGTCCCACCAGTGCGTCGTCACCAGGTTGCCGAACCACTGTTGAACCATTTCGCGAGCCACCGTGAAGGTCACGTGCATGAGAGTAATCAGAGACCCATCCTGCGAACCGAGAACGACAATGTAGAATCGGAATGCCTAGAGGCGTTCCGCTCCGCTCCAAGCAGCTCCGCACCGACCCGTTCCACTTCGATCCGACTCTCGTGACGTGAGGGCTCGGGACATGCCAAAGAAATCACAGACCTAAACGGTTCACTGAACAGTTACCTCGCTTTCACTGATCAACTAACAGAGGAAACTTAATATTGGCAGTACCAGTGAGCAGGATGTTCCCTGAATGTTTGTGGAACAGTCACACACCAGTGAAGAATGACTTGCCTATCAATCAGGAGTAAAATATCTGAAATTTCACTCTTTTATCCGTTGTGTGGAATTTTGGTTTCACTTGCTTAGCTTCCTCTTTGCAATTCTATAATACATACGTTTAATGCCCAAGAAGGGCTAAGAGACGGGTTGCGGATGTGGCGCGACAAATTCGAAAAAAAAGAAAAAAAAGGCCTGGACTCGCCTGTTTCGTGAGCAGCGCGTCCTCCCGGGCCATGGCGAGCCCCCAGCTCTCCACCGCGCGCGCTCGGCAGTCGGGCAGCGCCACCTGCTGCGCGTGCGCGAGGCCGCTGTCCGCGAACGGCAGCTGCGTGTACTTCTCCATGAGGCGCAGCATGCTCTGGCCCGCGTCGCGGCTGAGGGCCGCCGCCCCGCGCTGCACCGCCTCGCGCCGCGCCCACGTGCGCACGAGCGCGCCCGCGGCCCCCTCCGGCGGGAAGGTCGCCTGCTCGAACACCAGGAACGCCAGCAGGTAGGTGGACATGGGCGGCGTGGTCGCGAAGATCACCAGGTTGGAAGATGAGATTTAGTTTCTTGAAATGTGTTGTTGATTGAAATTTAAATATAGTATTGATTGATTGATCCGTGAATTGTAATGTGGAAAATAAAGTTGTGTTGTAAGGGAGGTAATTGAAGTGATCGAATGATTTGGCTGGTTGTTCGAGCTTGAAGATTTGTTGGGGGCATGCCCCCCAAGATCTTTTGAACCGTACAACAGTTGGGAAATTTAAGTTGGAAGATGAGATTTAGTTTCTTGAAATGTGTTGTTGATTGAAATTTAAATATAGTATTGATTGATTGATCCGTGAATTGTAATGTGGAAAATAAAGTTGTGTTGTAAGGGAGGTAATTGAAGTGATCGAATGATTTGGCTGGTTGTTCGAGCTTGAAGATTTGTTGGGGGCATGCCCCCCAAGATCTTTTGAACCGTACAACAGTTGGGAAATTTAAGTTGGAAGATGAGATTTAGTTTCTTGAAATGTGTTGTTGATTGAAATTTAAATATAGTATTGATTGATTGATCCGTGAATTGTAATGTGGAAAATAAAGTTTTATTCTTGCTTTTTTGTTTGCGTGAAGAATGATTTACATATATTTATTATCTAAAAGATATATTATGTAGTAATTAATATTATACAATTAAGTTGATTTGGATATAGTATTTCTTATAGTATTGGTTAAATGCGTGCCAGCTGCCGCGGTTAGACGTGAAATACAAGTGAATATTGTTGATTAGGAGTAAGTTGTTGTTTTTCATAATGTTATGATTGTTTTTGGTGAAATGATTAAATTTTATTTGTTTGATGAATAATTTAATGAGTCTTCGAAATTAATAAGTTTAAACTAGGATTAGATACCCTATTATAAATTATGTAAATGATTAAATCAGGGTAGTAGTAGTTATGGTCTTGAAACCCAAAGAATTTGGCGGTGTTTTAGTCCTTTCAGAGGAATCTGTTCTGTAATTGATAATACACGATTTATGTAACTTGGTTTTGTTATCAGTTTATATACCGCCGTCAGTAAGATTATCTTGTTGAGAGTATAAAATTTCATTATATTTAATATGTATGTTATGTCAGGTCAAGGTGTAGCTAATAATCAAGTAGAAATGGATTACAATAAAATTATTTATATGGATAGTATGTTGAATAATTTATTTGAAGGTGGATTTGATTGTAAATTGATATAAATTGATTAGTTGATTAGGGCTCTAGAATGTGTACATATCGCCCGTCGCTCTCGTTTTAAGATGAGATAAGTCGTAACATAGTAGATGTACCGGAAGGTGTATCTGGAATGACAAAGGGCCTGAGGAAACGCGTCCCGCCGGTAACAGTGTTTGTGTGTGGGGGGGGGGGGGCTGATACTAGGTAGCGTTCAGTACGGTCATAAGGGACCACTAGTGGAACACACGAGGGAGAGTATCAGAGAAAGAGATGATAGTGTGGAAGCGTGGTGGATGAGAGTGTAGAAGAGTGAAGGATGAGAGTGTTGAAGAGTGAAGGTTGAAAGTGTGGAATGAAAGATGAAAGTGTAGGAGAGTGCACAATGACAATGTAGGAGATTGAGGATGAGAGTATAGGAAAGCGGGGGATGAGAGTGTAGAAGATTGAAGGATGAGAATGTAGAAGGGTGAAGGTTGAGAGTGTAGAAGAGTGAAGGATGAGAGTGTTGAAGAGTGAAGGTTGAAAGTGTAGAATGAAAGATGAAAGTGTAGGAGAGTTCACAATGACAATGTAGGAGATTGAGGATGAGAGTGTAGGAAAGCGGAGGATGAGAGTGTAGAAGATTGAGGGATGAGAGTGTGGAAGAGTGAAGGATGAAAGTGTAGAAGAGTGAAGGCTGAGAGTGTAGTTGGGTGAAGGATGAGAGTGTAGAAGGGTGAAGGATGAGAGTGTAGAAGTGTGAAGGATGAGAGTGTAGAAGAGTGAAAGATGAGAGTGTAGGAGAGTGCAGAATGAGAATATAGGCAACTGGGGGATGAGAGTGTAGGAGAGTGAAGGGTGAGTGAAAAAGAGAATGAAAGGTGGAGCAGAGATAGAGAGGGGCGTTCGCAGTACCTGGAGACCTGCGGAGTGTTGGCGACGGCGTCGAAGCGCGCCGTGAGCTGCAGGGCGAGGTCGAAGGTGGCTTTGAGTGCCGGCTCGTCGAAGCAGGGGAAGGCTTTTCGCGCGTGCGTCGGCTTGAAGTTGGTGGCGAGCACAGACGCGCTGGAACGCATTTAAACAGAACTAAATGTATTGTGTACATGCAAGTAACCAAAAGGTAACAATTCTTACAAACTAAATACACTCTTAAATGCGTAAATGTATGAATTCTCTATGCATCAAGAATGTCATAAAAATATTTATATGTTGATAATTGCATTTTTCTGGTTTATTCTAATGATTGAAATGTCTGATTTTTTTGTACAATTGCTTATTTTATTTTTGGATCTTGATGTTAAAATTCGAGTAGACTGTGTCGTGATCACACCGTTAGTAAGATACATAATACGCCGTGTGCGAACTGCAGAAGATACAGAAATGCCGTAATCAAACAGAGGACTTTCACATATTCCCGAATAAGTAATCTCATGTATTGAACTATGTACGAGTTGTAAGCATTCACTTTTCAGATTCTTCTCTGACCGGGAGACGCCGCATCCTAGGCACAGTTGACAACGTTTCGGCCGTCAACTTCGATCTTCCTCGTGGCGAAATTCACAAGGGCAGACTTCCCTCCTTTGCCCTGAGGAAGGTCGCAGTGTGACGTCCGAAAGGTTATCAAGTGTGTCTAAGACGCGGCGTTTCCCGGACAGCCGTTTAGACGATTGTCTCGGAAGTCCTCGATTTCGTTCTCGTCTTGTCAGTCATTTGAATTTCGCTCACTTTGCGCCGGCGGAGGTGAAGTTGCTGGCGTAGAAGCCGGTGAGCGCGCCGCTGGGGAAGGCGGCCTCGTAGCTCAGGACGAGTCGCAGGCGCGCGGCCGCCGGGAGCGCGGAGGCCAGCTGCACGGTGAGCTTTTCGGTGACCCGGTCCCAGCCGGCCAGCTCTGCCTCCAGCGGCCTGCCCCCCGCGCACATCTCCTCCACTGCAAGCACACGGTTAATGGAGTTGATGATCGGTCCTGACCAATTATTAGATTATAACATTTTCTCATGTTTTTCCCCTCCAAGTTCTTAAAAATAATGCTTTGGGATTGTGTCTAATGCATTTAGAACTTGCGCCAGTACACGTTCGCATTTAGTACACGTCCGAGCTGTGACAGGTGGCACCGAGTCATTGTTTTGAACGCGTTGCGGCAATATACGAACCCCTTTCGGAGTAGAGTCTTCCATGAGGGGCACCTGCGCTTGCGGTGTCGTGGTTTGAATCGGAGGTGGGGTTGGGGTGTAAGTCACGGTTGGCGCCAGGTTTGGGGTGGATGGGTGTGGGATCGGGTGTGCTGTCAGTGTCAGGATCGGTGTCGGGGTGAGGGGTGGGCTCTGGGGTCGCGGGGTCGTGGAGCACCACAGCGCATCGCACGTGCACGTGCGTGATGGTTGCCCCGCGGTGCAGCTCCAGTCTGTTGGTCTGCTGCGCCACCTCCATGTCGATGGCGACCACTCCGTCGAAGCCCTTCGCTCCGAACAGCGATGTGCCGCCTGCGAAGTGCGGACTCAGCTGCAGGTTGTACGCCACCGGACGCACGACGCCGGACAGGTGGTACTCCGGGCCCTCCACCTACAGCAAGGGCAGATCCAGAAAATATTTGATTAACCGGTTTCTGGGCGCGGTAACTGCTATGGTCATTAGCGCGGCGATGTTGTAACGGTTAGCGTATCGAACGGGTATACCCAAGTTGGCGGGTTCAAACCCTATCGAAGCCGTGGATTTGTAAGGGCGAAAAAAAATCCTTCGTACGCCTTCCTTAGGAGGGAAGTAAAGCCGGCTGTCCCATGTTAGTAGATTTACTTGCATGCATGACGCCTCTGAGCTAGATTCAATAATCGCCTGTTTCTCGCCCCAGAAATACCTTCTTCCTCTGCTAGTTGGTGAAAGGAGCGTAGAGACATTTGTGTGGTCAGACGGGAGAGCGGGCCTAATGGCCCGAGTCTCGCCACGTAAAAGAAGGCATTAATTCAATTCAATTCAATTAGTTCCGTAAGTGTGGTGTATTTTTTGTCACGGGAGGAGGCGTTGATATTTCGCCGCTGGGGGTGAAATCCGGCGCCGACCTAAAAGTCGGGTAGTGGGTTGTTTTATCGCAAGTAAAATCTTTTCTGCTGCACTACTGTTTCTATACAATTAGAAACTATATCGAGCATCCAAAACGAAAGTAATATTAATTTTAACAACGTCATTTAATGTATTATATACCATTTGAATTGTATTATTGTAATGAACCTGTAACAAGTATTGTACTTCATATTCTGTGTCAATAACCCCCATTTCGATCAGGTTTTCGTCCAGTTTCTCTGATCCTCGAGCAAATGCTGAGATGGCCCCTTGTTTTGCTTCTGGACTTAAATGTAACTTCAAATTAACTTCTCCCTATAGCACGTCACACACAGTTTTTAATTGTCCTTGACGTAAATAAATAACCAGCAGCGGCGATGGTGTAACGGGCAGCGTATCCAAATGTTATACCCAAGTTCGCTGGTTCCAACCCGATCGTAGTCATGGATATTTAAGGGTGAGAAAGTCCTTCATACGCCTTCCTTCGGAGGGTAAGTAAAGCCGACTGTCCCATGTTGGTAGACTTACTGCATGTAAATGATCATCAAGCCTAAATGACGCAAATCGCCTATTTCGTCGCCCGAGAAATACCTTCTTTCCCCGCTTGTGGGTGAGAAAGGAGCCTAGTAGAATTTGCGTGGTCAGGCGGAAGAGCGGGCCTAATGGCCCGAGTCTCGCCACGTAAAATAAGGCAACAATTCAATTCAATTCAACCAGGTATCTCCCAGCAATGAGACACCGCCCCAAGCGGGACAAGCTCTAAGCACCCTTCTAGTGTCTCAGTTTTTTGTGGTAGTGCCACAAGAGTTGTCGGTTGGTTTGCAGTAGTGTATGTGACAGTGTGTGGGTCTGTAAGGCGTGAGGCTAGCACCAAAAAGATTGGAAATAGTGCAGGGGCAGTGCGTAGCCCGTTTGTTAGGGTGCTGATCTGGCATTCGCCTGCTGTTGTACGGAGAAATAATGGGAAAATTAACGATCATAGCAGTGACGTGCAAGAATATCTCTCCAGACAGTATTAGCTATGTAGCTAGAGTCGGAAATCCTGTCACTGTCGGGTACCGAGCCTTGGTACCTCCACAAGCGGTCCAATCAGTTTATTACACAAGTGTATCTTAAGACCAAAGTTCAAAATACGGTCAATTTATGAATTAGCACAGACGGTTTGAATTAATAAGTATGAAAGACGTTGAAGGAATTATTGCTGGAATAATCCGGCTAAAGTTGATATTGGACACAGGGTCCTCGGTAAAGTACTGTAAGGGGTTTGTCCGAGTGTGAGCTGACTAGTGTGTTTTCGAGAAGTACTTTTGCATACAATTTAGATGGAAATACGTACTATGTGATCAAAACCATCCGGACACGTCCAAAATGGTGTTATGGTGTGGTCGCGTTTTTCATGGAGGAGGCTTGCACCCTTGTTGTTTTGTGTGGCACCATCATGGCACAGCCCTAAGTTGATGTTTTAAACGCCTTCTTGCTTCCCACTGTTAAAGAGCAATTCGGAGATGGCGATTGCATCTTTCACCACGATCGATCACCTGTTCATACTGCACGGCCTGTGGCGGTGTGGTTACACGACAATAACATTACTGTAATGGACTGGCCTGCTCAGAGTCCTAACTTGAAACCTTTCGAACACCTTTCGTATATTTGGAAACGCTGACTTCGTACTAGGCCTTACCGACCTGTATCGATACCTCTCCTCAGTGCAGCACTCCGTGAAGAATGTGCTGCCGTTTTCCAATAAACCTTCCAACACCTGCTTGAAAGTATGACTGCGAGAGTGGAAGATGTCATCAAGTCTAAGGGTGGGCAAACACCCTACTGAATTCCAGCATTACCGATGGAGGGCGCCACGAACTGGTATGCCATTTTCAGCCAAGTGTCCGTATACTTCTGATCACATAGTGTATGTGTAGGCAGGGTTGTATGTAAATTGCGAAGGCCAAAATCCGGAGCCTCGTCGCCTCAATTTGTAAATGCGGTACTGAGTCTAAGTTGTGTTAGGTGGTAATGTGTGAATAAAAAATTTCTACTGATACGCTGGAACTCAAGACCTTGTTTACCACTTGCCTTAGAAACTTCCGATTAGTAGTTCTACTCCTGATTGTCATATAATATCTTCAATTGTCACCGAAACATACTTCACTTACTCTGACCACCTCGTTTTCTCTAATGAGCATTTTATTTTATTTTATTTTTATTTATTTTTTTTATTTAGTCAGGAATAGGCTACGAAACTGTTTCTATTTCGAGCATTAACCGGCATTAATTTGCGAATTAGACTCGAACATTAGCCGTAAAGAATTATATAAAACTTTTGCATAAATGTCTTAGAATAAATGTTACAAATTTCTAATGCTTGCGGATGGGTCAATAATGATCACTTTTGCCAATGAACATGGAAAATATATAAAACGACATAAAGCTGAGTTACACATGTGCGCATTTTTCCCTCGATTGTTACGCAACCCCATAAGCACAGGGGTTCGGCAGGTACATGTACACTCCTTGACTGCGTGAGCTGCCGGACGTGTGTGGAAAAAAATGCCTAACGATTAGTGGAAAGTGCCGCATCTGTAGCTCTGTTTCCTACTGTGTATTCATTGATAAACAAAATGAGCATTTTCGACTTCTGTGGAGGTAGTGATATTTATTGTGAGCCACCCTGTATTGCAGTGTTGGTATCCCTACCTCGACCGCTGGGTGTTTTGGCGCCGGTGCCTCTACGTGCGGGGGCATAGGCGACGCGCGACAAATGGCCGCTAACAGGGCCAGCACTGCCAGCAGCAGCTTCCTCATTCTGGCTTTGGTCTAAAACAGAGAAGCATATTATAATAATATTGCTTGCTATTACATGCTATATTTGCACGACCTTGGTTTTGCTTAAAACACTGGAATTGTTGAAAAATAAAATAATAGATGGTACTCAAGAATAAAAGGCGTTTAATTACTAACAATTTGTGAACTTTTTACTCAGGAATGCAATGCGATGATACTCATTTGTACCGTAAATTAATTATAAATATTAACTCTAAGAACTGTGACCAGCCTAGAGAAGATGTAAAGTATGCCGTGTACATTCACTTTGATTGAACAGGAAGGATAATTATCGAAACAATGGTTATATAATTAATTGATTAAAAATTGTTAATATTTTAATTACGAATAAATATTTTATTTAATATTTGAAATCCAGGATAATAACTTGTAGTTACGTGCCATCAACTAAATTATTTAAACAATCAGAACTTCCAGATATCGCTGACAGCCCGTCTGTATGTGACAAGGTAAGATATAGTTCTCTTTTGTCGATACCCACCGGTAAAAAAGATTAAAAGTAATGTTAATAAAATATTCTGTTATAAAATAAGGAGTTGAGCGGAGCAGGGAAACATAATTACATAAATATAAATATTAAAATGGTAGCAAAGGTTGCGAGTGTATGCAGAGTGTTCCATTTACCTAGACAACTTGAAATAACTCAAAACAACGCGATGTACGAAAAATTGAGCCGAGACCAAATCTTAACAGTTTTGAAGGGAGAATCATTCTATGCTAAAATCAGCACCCCCTGCCCCCAGCGGGTGGGGCTGAGGGCAACATTGAAATCTTAAATAGGAACCCCCAGTTTTTATTTCAGATTCGAATTCTATCAACAAAAATACATAAGTTTTGTCTGAAACTTTTTTCTGATTTGTGATAGGGGGCGCTGTAATCGCAAATATTTAATTCCCGAAGATTTCAGACTGTAATTTCACAAAACTGTAGTCGGAAATTAAATTTTACATTAGCTTGCCAATGTGGGCAGATCGTATTGTGAATATTTATTGAATTTATTAGGATCAAGATATACGAATCATTACATAATATTATTCTTAATGAATGAAAATAAGTTTTTAAGTTTATTAACTTACATGTTGTTCTTGGAGCGTCTGTTCGATCGTCTTCCGAATGGCAAAAGACACAGTCCTCAGCACAATGGACGTCTGATTAGATTGCCGCTCTGCTAACTAATGAACTGCTTGGCTGCTCTTACATGCCAGAAATGTATGTGTATTTTAACACTCTTCCGTTGAGCAAAGTAATTTTCTTAGAAAAGGCTGCACTTATCAACGTATTTTTTTTTACATATCACAACTTTACATAATCACTTTTTCCGACACAGGTTATCTATTGATGAATAACACTCTTCCGTTGAGCTCACTTTTATCACTGTTCCGTTGGGCAAGAATGTTTCAATTTCCTTAGATCAAGGTTCACTTGTTGACGTAAATATTTCTTATTCATCACATCATTTTCATTTTCATTTTTCCGGCACAGGTAAACTTCTGATGAATTTAACCGTTGAGAAAGAATGTTACAATATCCAGAGATCAAGAGTTACATATTGATGAATTGTTTTCTTAGATACCACAACTTGAGATGCTTATCTCTTGGGTACGAGACAGAAATATACTGATAACTGAAGACCGGATATCCATGTAACTGCATCATTTCTTTGCTAACTTGAAACTGGATGAAACCTTAACAGAAATTTGAATCGTGAAACGGACATTATTTTAGTACTTGTTATATTTTGCACGAAATTACACGTTTTAGGGATTACTGCACGAAATTGCACGTTTCGGTAATGCTCCCTGAAAATTACACATTTGGGCATTTTACTCGACGAATTTGTAAGATTAATAGTTTTATTGCACACAATATAATTCTTATATGATCAACCGGTTTTAATTTACCTATTTTATAGGTTTTCTTTAAGAAAAGACTATTTACTGCTTGACCTGACAGTACATTCGAGTGGTCTGTGAAACCCGAATACCGCTCAATATGTATCAATTCTGCATTTTGTTGTACTATGAACCGAGTGTCTATACCTTTCATGGTGTCTATTGTATAATTAAAATTTCGAAGAGATTGCAGTTAGAAGTTACGGATGTGTGGTGTCACTTTTATCACTGTTTCGTTGAGCAAGAATGTTTCAATTTCCTTAAAATCAAGGTTCACTTTTTGACGTACATATTTCTTATTCATCATATCTTATTCATTTTCATTTTTCCGGCACAGGTAAACTTTTGAACTCGCTCCGCAGCCCTTGGTTGCGTCCGTTCAGCCACCGCTATGTTCGGGGTTTATCCTCCCAGTCGGTTCATATATCCGTTTTGTAAGTCTTCGCTGAACTTATGCGCACGAGACGGCATGCGCGTGTCTTTGATCTTACGTCCGGGCGCGAAGCTTCGTGGCAAGATGCAGCGTTTCAAATTCATCGAATTTCTCGGAGCAGATGTTGCCCTGCATAATACGAGAGAGAATTAACGCAGTTTTGACGGCTTTTAGCTGCATACGTACGTTTGTGTGAGGCTCTCTCCAGAGACAAGTGTAAATGATTTTTAGATTTAGATTTTTAGATTCATTCAGTCAAAAAACAGTAAAAACTGTATGTGATGTAGGAGGGAAAAGATGTAGAATAAAGTTTTTCTATCTGAATTATATTAGATGATAGAAGATGTAGTACTTTCTCAGAAACTATTTTGGAAATCAATATTGTTGTAAATTATAATGAAAACAATTATGAACATTTCTTGTATAACTTAATTATATTTGGTTTCCGAAGATATTTTTGTAGTATCCTGTTTTTGTATTTACTTTTTGTATTTTTGTGCTAATTTAATTTTGTGTGTTAATAATATTTAAAATATCAAATATGATTGTAGGTAAAGTAGTAATAAGTAGGTTAAACACAATGTGCGAACTTAATTATAAATAAAACACAGAAATAATATATCATTCACTTTTAATTTCACATCCAAAATGAAAAATAAGTTGATAAGAGGATTAACTGAGGTTCTTAGACTACATAACACGGTTTTGATATTTTTATTGTACGTTTTTAGAGAGTTTTACGTCATTAAAACCCGGTCTTTACTGATAACGATCTGCAATAATCAACAAACACTAATTTGTTAGATAATAATTGTCATTCTGGTCATGTAAAATTAAATATGATATTTTCATATTAATAATTATTGGATTGTAATTAGAAATCTACAAATGTTAAAATATGTACAACCGTCTTTTTTTTTGTATTTCTTGTTCTTTCTAAACGCTTCATTGGGGTCAGATGTTTCTTGAATTTGTTTCCTATGTTTTACTCACATTAATACAAATGTTTATGCAATCACATTCGATATAAAGAGTAAAAATGAAACTGTAATACATTTAAAACATGATCAACAAGTTAGTGAAACTTTATATTCATTATATAAATACCGTATGTGTATTCTAAATTGCAATTCCCTCCAGATTTTGTGTGATAAGTGAATGTGCATGTTCTGGTGCGATGACCGACTGGTGTGATGTTATAAAATAGTTGTTTTTTTTCTTAGTATTATTTGTAAAAAATATTCTTAACTTAAGGCTGTCCTATAGCTAATAAAACTATATAAATAAACAAATTCACGATGCATTTATCCTGTAGGGGAATATTGTCTATCTATTCTATATCAGATTTCTCTCTTACTCCTTTCATGCCTGTTTTCCTTCTGATAATATGTCTGGGAAAAGATATTACCCAGAGGACAGATCTTATTTACTCTGTCTCGTCCTTCAGAAGTAGGTCTTCGTTTCAAAAGATACTGATAAAAATAAGTAGGTTAAACTTGCTCCGAAGTTTTATTTGTTGATAAATTGTTACTAAAATAGCGTTTGAGATTGAGTTCCTTGTTGGACTCTTCGACCCTTTACGAAGTACCACTCCTTAGATGGTTGTATCAACTTTATATGTGTGTGTGTGTATATATATATATATGTATATATATATATACATATATATACACACACACACACACACATATATATATATATATATATATATATATATATATATATATATATATATATTTTCTAACACACCCACCTTGCACACGACTGGTACCTTCACAACAGCAGCATGAACCGTGGAGGGGGTTGATAAGATATTTGCTCGTGAAGCGAGCTTTAAATCTAGGGAGCAGGATCTTCAGGGTGCGAGAAAGGTTTGAACCCTTGACACAATAAAATCACACAAATGCACATAAACGAGCGTATAATTTACCCCAAAAAAACTTTGTGGCATAAGTTAATGACAAAAACAAAAAAACAAGAATAGAATCACACTTTTACAAAAAAATGATCAAAAACACAAATAGAATCCTATACAGCACATTAACTGAATGAACACATAATTTACTCGAAAACTAATTCTTTGAAATAATTACCCTTATCTACACTGGGAATTCCCTTGGAAAATTAATTATATCTAAATTTATGTTATCCTAATTACATTTGCACATGAAACAAAATTTCTATTTACAATCTCTTGCTTCAAAAAAAATATTACATGTAAAGAACAAAATGTGGCAAGTGCACTACTCTCATTTTATAATTTAACTGTGACTGCTAATAGCAGAATAATAAATGTTCCAAATAGAATGTTTAAGGCAGGCAATAGCGCATCAAAAATCTCCCATTACAATGCTGCAAATTGTTGCCACCCGTGTTCTCAATTTCCTAACACTTTCCTGTACTAGTCTTTTCCCTGCCGACGTGAACTTGACCTACTTTCCACAGTTCTAGCGTTACCTCGAAAACTGCCCGCTTCCTGGCCTTGATGTGTGCTGGCTTCTGCGTTGTACGAGACGGGATTCGCCTCTGCCGTCTTCTTGCGTCCTCTTCCGTTCTTCCTAGTCGGCCTCTTCTTCTCCTGTCTACTCGCGTCCTCTTCCGTCCTTCCTAGTCGGCCTCTTCTTCTCCCTCGGCTGCTACCGGCGCCTCTGACTACGCCCACGTTGTGAAAAATGTCCCTTGCACTTCCCTGAATACTAGTGCAAGTTCCTCGCTCGTTACTACTTTTACTTCGTTAAACAAGAACTCTCAATGCTTTTCTCACAACGGGTAACTTTTACTTCCCGTGTTGTTAATAAAAGAAACACTCTACTAAATCTTCACTATTTCGCGGACGACTAACTAGCACGTCTGTCCGACGCCGAAAACTCCTACCTAGCAGTCGTTGCGGCGGCAAATACTATCTAAGCTGGCGTTGATGAGCGGTGATGAAATGCTGCTTACCCGACGAACGGCGACAATCAAAAGAGAGCTGCTTACTCGACGCGTGGTGGCAAGAAAAGAGAGCTTCCGCTTTGGGTTTCGCCTATTTATAGTGCGATGCCTGGGGAAATTCCCAGTGGTGGGGCTTGCTTCTCCTCTTTCAACTCTTCACAACGTTGCTTGCTAGTACGTCTTTGATTAGTACGGGCAACGGATACCAGGCTGCGCGTTTAGGTACTCTGATTTACGCCTGCTCTCCTCGCTGCCTGTGGGCGTTCATACAGACGAAACGGTGGTGTTATGGGGTCGCACAATCCCATAACGCCACAATATATATATATATATATATATATATATATAATATATAATATAATATATATATATAATATAATATATATATTGTGACATACCTGGTGGTGCCGGGTATCTTCACTGCAATATAACACTAAGAGAGGGTGTCTTTTACGTGAATGGGTCCCTGGATAAGTTGGTGCAACGTTGGGGTGGTTAATCATAAATTGAAATACAATTATAAACAAGATTTATTTTAAATCAAAGTTACTATTTACATAATCAGACACCGTTTTTATACTCCGCCTTGGTACCAAGATTAAGAGTAAAATACAACTTTCATACCTTCGGGGCCCCGGTTGAATACCTATGGTATGCGGAGAACCGCTCGTGCCGACAGGGTTGTCGACCTCTGCTACTGCTGCGGGCCGTCAGCGCTGGATGGCGTGGCAGTTGTCCACGGCCGATGCGCCGATAATTCTCCCCGACCAGGATCTTGATACCAGGGCGTCGCACTTCTCTCGAATCACCGTCCGTCAGTGGGTTTAATTGTTCAACCCGCGCCGATCATGCGTGCCGAACTCATCTTCGTACCACACAATTACCATGACCATTCCCCTATACCAAGTTATACTACAGTTTCTGATATTTGCACAATTACATTGCGTGTCGTCTGCGTCCATGCAATACTCGCGAGCTCTCGCGGCACGTCCGCACTCGCCGCCGCTCCGCGGGCGTCCCCTGGTCACCGTTCTGCCAACGGCTCTCGTCCGCGATTCTCGTAACGAACTTTTTGCACGTGCGCGGTGCCCAGTTCCAACCGAAATTCACACGCTAGCCTCCCGGCAGCGGAGGCACCGTCGGCGGTGGCAGCGGCAGCTCGCCGGCCCCGGCGCGCCGCGCTCAGCGCGCGCACCGCGCAGTTCAAAATAGCAATTGGTTTCTTACACTAATGATTTAATTAGTGTAATGAAACACATATTCTGGGTTTCATCACCCCCCCCTTTCTTTTTTTGAATTTTTCGCGCTTCTGGAAAAATTCACACTAGTAACATCGTCACTGCCGATGGTTGCACTCTCTTGCATATTGCCCGACGCCCTATATACACTTATAACTTAAAATCGAATTAACATGTGATTACTTATTATTAACCCTAACATTACACTTATTTACACTTCACTATTTTCCATCCATGTTGGACCAGGTTTCCGATTTGAAGCTTGTAATGTCCTACTATGTCTTGTCTCTTGTGCGACAGTTCATCCCCATTTTGCTGACAATGATTTCCTAACTCACAGTTGTAGGACATAGCTTCCAGCGTGTTGAACACATCTTGATAGGTATCATCCCATTTCCAGCTCCGACCTCTTCTACGTTGGTACCAATGGTTGACCATACCAACACTCTTCCCTCGCCCCTGGCTTCGCTCCATTCTTGACCTGCCTGCGCCTCCTTCATTCCCATACTTTGGGTCATCTGCAAAGGTGAATTCGTACCCCTCCAATATCTTCAAACCCCTTCCTAAATCGGTATAATCTGCTCTGCCCCGTAGGCTCTGCACGGTGACAGGATACTGTTGTGTTGACACGCAACTAATTCCTTGATATTTTATAGTGGCAAATAATGTTTTTGGTTCCATAGTGCTCATCGTTCTGTATTCACTACGACTTCCCGTGATGTAGTTGTAATGGCTATTCCTCTGGTCGTTCTTGATGTTTATTTGGGTTTCTTCACTCTGCTTTCGTACGGAAATCTTGTCTTCAAATCCCTTCAAAAATTTCGGACATATACCAGACTTCTCTGCCCATGTCCTGGCGTTTTCTTCTAAAATTGGGTGTAATAACTGGATCTTATATCTTTCCAATATGTTGTTTGATGCTAGGCGCCGTTCTTCTGCTCGCATAACTGCCTTAGGGTTTTCCGTCCCATCTCCCAGAGATTTCGTCGACTTTGGAGGCATAATTGGTGTCACCCCATACTTGACACTTGGCGACATTTTCCCGTCTTCTTCCTGTTTAAACTCTTCTTGTATTATTTTCTCTTCGCATCCTTGCATATTTTCCATAATTTCTTCTTCTATTATACGCTTCATTTCTTCTATTTTCATTTCCACTTCTTCTTCCATTATCAACTTCAATTCGTCCGTTTTCACTTTTACTTTATAAACATCCTCCTCGGCCTCGATTTGGACCTCCACCGTTTTGCCCTCCGCTGTCTTGACTTCTTCATGGATTTGGTTCGTCATCCCCTCGTTTCTATCTGCTACCGCAACCCTAGCATCTACTTGATGGTATGATTGAAATTTTAGCACATCATCTTTCCTATCCAGTTCCTCCGCTTTCCTATTCTGTTCCTCCTCGGATCTCTTCTGTTTACCTAATTCTTTGCTCTGTTCTTCCGCAAACTTCTCAATCTGCTTCTCCGTAACTATTTTATGTTCGTCTGATTTCCTACTCTGCTCATCTAATTTTCTATTTTGTTCTTCTGCTGTCCTCAGTTGTTCTTCCAAAGATTCTTCGGCCACTACACCCGTACATGCTTCGTATTCTTCGTCCATCCCCAAGTCAAATCCTATCGCCTGGCTCCCCAACTCCACCACTTGCCGTTCTAGGTCAATATTTGCTCTGTGATCAACCAGAAAATCCGTCCCAATGATTACCGAATATAATAATTTTTTGACTACCAGGGCCACTATCTCGTATACTTGGTTACCAATCCTGGCTTGAAACATGATTTGTTTTGTGATGGGGCTTGACTTCTTCTGAGTTGCCCCAATCACATACGCCCTATTCATAGGCAAACACATTACTTCTTTTCCTGTTGCTTTTAACTCCTCATACATTTCTTCTGATACTACTGTAGTCGTGCACCCTGTATCCACTAAAGCTTCTTTAATTATACCTTCACATTCTATCGATATCGTGGGACATTTCCTGATTCTGACCGCTGAGTTCTTACATCTCCGCCACGGTTGGGTATCGTAGGTTACCGGCTGCATAGCGTTTATGGAGACCGCGTTTACGTCATCGATTTCCGCGTCCGCAATGGGGCCACCTATCACCGCGGACTCTATTAGTTTAAATAGTGTCCTTGATCACTACTTGTACTAGGCTGTGCTAATCGGTCGGGTGCATTCCCGCCCCCGCCTCGTGTCTCCATACGGTTTAAATTAGATCTGTTCCAGTCCGGTCTCTGGTTCCCCGGCTCTGGTCTCCATCCGTCTCCCCCTCTTCCGCGTTGGTTTCTCTGGTAATCGTTGCTCCTATCATTCCCTTGCCCCTGGTTACGTTCCGATCTAACCATATTAACATTCCCTTCATTTCTGTTCTTTGGTACGCCTGCAAATGTCAAGTCGTACCCTCCTAACACATTCTGGAATCTTTCCAGGTCGGTGTGCTGCACACTACGTAAAAGATTCTGCACCGTAACTGGGAACTGTCTTGTCAGTACACATATTATTTCCTGATCGCTCATCGGTGGGGATAGCGTTTTGTATTCCATAATACGCCTTGTTGCGTATTCCCGCAAACTTCCCATTGACTGGTTGTAATGATTATTCATTAAGCTGATTTTAAAATTAATTTGAATTTCCTCATTCCAATACCGCTCAAGGAATCGATCTTTAAATGCCTTTACTGATTCGGGAAACTTATCAAATGTATCGGCCCATATCCTTGCGTTGCCTTCTAACATTAAATATAATAATTGTATTTTACACCTTTCCGAAGTATTGATAACATCTAAATGTCGTTCTGCTGCCTTCATAAATATGCATGGATTCTCTTTCCCGTCACCTGAAAATTTTAGTGATCTTGGAGGGGTAAATGGTACCGTCCCGCTTGCTGCGATTGGGGATGCCTTGCATTCTTTTATTTGTTCAATCTCTGTTCGTAGTAACACAACCTTCTCTTCGCATTCCCGCTTATTCTCCTGCATTTCTTCCTTGACTACTAACTGCATCCTTTCAATTTTCTCGTCCTGCTTAGCGGTTTTAGCATCTAATTGCTGGCATAACTTATTCTCTAATTCTCCCCCCAAACTAATTACTTGGGATTCTAACTCCTTTTTCTGTTTCCCTAATTCTTCGGCAGTCCATTGCTCATGCCTTTCTACCCGCTCCGCGATTTTGGCCATCTCATTCTTCGTTAACACAATTTGTTCTTCGGCGCGTCCTATTCGCCCCCCTATTGCATCTAATTTCCTATTCTGTTCTTCTGCCAGCTTCCCAATCTGTTCCTCTACTTTCCTATTCAGTTCTTCAGCTAACCTTCTGTTCTGCTCCTCTGTGAATATTTTCTGCTCCTCAGCTGACTTCCTAATCTGTTCATTCTGTCCTTCCAATATCTTCCCATTCTGTTCATCTAATTTCCCATTCAGTTCTTCAACCTTCTCATTTAATTCATTAGCTAACCTCCTATTCCGTTCTTCTGCTTTCCTGTCCGTTTCCTCCATTTTCCCATTCAGTTGTTCGAGCATCTTCATCATCACCTGCATCATACCTGAATTAGTATCTTCTCCCCCCCCCCGATTTGAATTTCCTGCTGCCTGAATCATCGGTGTTGACGTAACTTGTACATCTTTATTGAAGCTATCTCCTGACGTATCGTCTAACCGACTTCCAATGCCACTATCCCTGCTTTCCGATGGTATGCTATTATCAATTCCTACATCTATCTCCCCTACTTCATCCGCCTTCTCTTCCCGGTCCAACGCTATATTTTGCGCCTCCATTCTGTTGCTTTGAGCTGTCCGATCGATTCTCACTACACTAAAATACCGCACAAATTTTCCTCTTGCCTCACCTACTAACGATACCACAGTTATCCTATTAATTAACTATACCCGCCACAGCACTGTATATACTTCGTGAATGGTTTAATTCACTCCTATTTCAATTGCTAATTAATAACGAACAACCCTCACTTACCACCAGAAACACAATAACACTAATTCAATAGCCATATAAATTTCCACTCACCTACCAATGCATAAACATAATCCTCACAATACATAATATTATTACCATAGAAACACATATACACTACTAATAGACTCATTAATACTATTACACAACAATGCTTTCAAATTATAATAACTCCCTTATTAATTGAAATTACTTTTCAACGCACTTATTGCTATATTATGTACATAATCATCATTCACATTTGCATGTCATATCTCCTCCCTGAATTTTCCTCAATTATATCATATAGATATTCACAACAGACATTCACACTGCTGGTATATATTTCCCAACCTGGTATCTTTTCTAATAAATTCCCCACACTTTACCATCACCAATAGATAATGCACTACTGAGTGAATGTTCCCAGCAAAAACAATTTTGTGCATAATTTGTACAACACTATTAACCACCTTTATATTCTCATAAGAATTATTACTACTTCCCCATTTCTTTGATTTCCATGTTATAAAAAAAAATTGCCAAGCAGTTCAAGTATTATTAATATGTCTTACAAAATTTGAAATTCTATTACATTATATTATCTGTAATATGTATATGTGTGGTTTTCATAACCTCAGTAACTACAATATTAACTATATATTGGATGCACACAAATAATTGCCTATGTCAGCCCGCAATTAATTACACAACAACATTTTTGTAATTATCAACATTTCATTATGCTTACTTGACTTGTGCATGTTTTTGCTAACACATGTATTGTTATTTTTTTTTGTACTCTATAATAATACACTTTGCACTGCCTGCTTCTCATCTATACCCTGCATTACTATACAACAATTACATGCACATTGTTTTCCAACATTTCACCAATTTCCCTAGGGCCACATTTCTTAATTATACGTTATCCACATGTTCGGGCGCCAGCTGTGACATACCTGGTGGTGCCGGGTATCTTCACTGCAATATAACACTAAGAGAGGGTGTCTTTTACGTGAATGGGTCCCTGGATAAGTTGGTGCAACGTTGGGGTGGTTAATCATAAATTGAAATACAATTATAAACAAGATTTATTTTAAATCAAAGTTACTATTTACATAATCAGACACCGTTTTTATACTCCGCCTTGGTACCAAGATTAAGAGTAAAATACAACTTTCATACCTTCGGGGCCCCGGTTGAATACCTATGGTATGCGGAGAACCGCTCGTGCCGACAGGGTTGTCGACCTCTGCTACTGCTGCGGGCCGTCAGCGCTGGATGGCGTGGCAGTTGTCCACGGCCGATGCGCCGATAATTCTCCCCGACCAGGATCTTGATACCAGGGCGTCGCACTTCTCTCGAATCACCGTCCGTCAGTGGGTTTAATTGTTCAACCCGCGCCGATCATGCGTGCCGAACTCATCTTCGTACCACACAATTACCATGACCATTCCCCTATACCAAGTTATACTACAGTTTCTGATATTTGCACAATTACATTGCGTGTCGTCTGCGTCCATGCAATACTCGCGAGCTCTCGCGGCACGTCCGCACTCGCCGCCGCTCCGCGGGCGTCCCCTGGTCACCGTTCTGCCAACGGCTCTCGTCCGCGATTCTCGTAACGAACTTTTTGCACGTGCGCGGTGCCCAGTTCCAACCGAAATTCACACGCTAGCCTCCCGGCAGCGGAGGCACCGTCGGCGGTGGCAGCGGCAGCTCGCCGGCCCCGGCGCGCCGCGCTCAGCGCGCGCACCGCGCAGTTCAAAATAGCAATTGGTTTCTTACACTAATGATTTAATTAGTGTAATGAAACACATATTCTGGGTTTCAATATATATATATAAGAATTAAGAAACCTAATTGTTATCACTTGAAGAAGTTATAAATTAGGTTTCCGTTCAACTTCTTGGTCATTAGCGACCTCAATTAGGTTTCTTTGTTGATGGAAAACCGCTGATTTGTCATTAACGTGTACAGAAATGCATAAAAATATACTTTAGGAATACAACGGGATTATTTTGTGGTTATTATTTCAAACCAATAGAGTCAACTATTGGCTTGATAATGTAATTATAATACTTAGATCGATGAATACCACCAGAGGTACCGCCCGTGTGTGTAGTTCAGTGCTGTTCGTAGCAACTCTTTTCATAAAAATAAGAAATATACACTTTTATCTTATCAGGACCCATAAAATGAGTTTTTATGCCGAAAAACTCAGTTGTTTTGAATAATTACATACTTTTTTTTCATAATAAGTGGTAGGCCTATATCCGGTGCCGATCAGCCGTCGGCTATCGGGGTTCTCCCCAATCAGCTATCTCCCAAAGCGAGACACCGCCCCAGCCGGGACAACCTTTTAGCCCTTGATGAGTCTCCCGTCGTGTGTGGTTGAGTAGAGCATGCTAGTGAAAGTGTGTGTAAGGAAGGGGTGAGGATAGGACAAAGAAGAGAAATTAAAGATGGCGCGCGGTCCGTGGCCTGTTTCTCAGAGTACTGCTCCAGCATTCGCCTGATGCTGATCAGAGGAACCATGACAAACTACTTATCAGAGCAACCGGCCGATAGAATTCTCCTCCAGACAGAGGCTGAATTTGCTTAGCTCTCCAGTCGAAAATTCTCCGTCATCGGGACTCGAACCTACGACCTCCTGGTCAGAGGCACTGTAGTGATATCAGTTGATACCCTAAGTCAGCTCTTCCGGTCATTTAAAGATCTTAAATTGATAGATACATTACATTGAGAAAGAAATATCTGGCTTTAATATTAGAGGTGAACGACAAGTTTGAAAATAAATTGGAAGTTTTGTAACTTTCAAAATTTCATAGGTTTTAATGAAAATTGGAAGCATACCATTTTCATTATTGCGCATTCTTTTATTTGAGCAAAAATTCTAAGGAAAAATTGTAGCCATTTTCGAGGAAATTTTGAAAATGTCGTCACAGATACTTCGTGTAAAGTTCCCTCCCAAAATTAAAATATCTTAATAATCTCCGCAATGGCACAACTAGATGTCACTTGTGACGTATTTACCAAGTTTCAGCTCGAAAACGTCTAATAGAACAGAGTTATGCATGACATTTACTTACATACATATATACACACATCCCAATTTCGCGTGTTCTCTACTCGAAAGTTGCATCAAATTTAACTTTGAGGGAACAATAATAGACCTTAATCCTGACGTGTGTGCTTAGTTACAGCAAAGAGAATCATAAAAGCCGATTTTCGACTGAAAATTTGAGATCAAATTGAGGTAATTCCAGCTTTCCCCCTCAACCATTGAATAGGAGCTATAATAAAAATGTATTTTCAAATAAGTATATGAGAAAGTAAAACTTTTAGACATATATTTTTCTAACTCCCTCGCCGTTTTTGGTTTTGAGATTTTTAAGTGATGGCTGAAATGTTAATAGGATAGGCGATGCAATATTGTAATATGATCATTAATACGAGTAAACCGTTGGTAATGTAACCGTTACCAATAATATGAGTAAGTATGTTCTGTTTCAGCACTTCTAGTTTCAGTAAGTGCTCTAGGCAAATGATGAAAATCTTGGCTGAAATTTTCGAATGATTCACTCAAAATAGCCTGACAGCTGCGAGAATTGATTCTTCGTTTTCGGAAAATATCTCACCTGGCTGAGAATTCTTTTGTGAGGAGCACTTGATTATTATCAATGTCGGTCACCTCCGTGAATCCTCATCTTCTGTCTTATCTGGTCCAGAATGGAAACTTCTCACGCCACAGTTGTTCATGCAATCAATTTGGAGCTCTCAGTTATAAAGATCGAAGGTTGGTTTTGGTACGCACGTTCTGAATACTACTTCTAAATGTCCTCGTTTGATTTATCTGGCCAGTGAGTGGTGGGGCGTCATTGGCGACAACAGATGACTCGCTAGAGATAGCTCACCTATCTCCCTATGTCAAGTTGGTAGATACTTTATCTCCCATTTAATACTCGACAATACCATGGGAGGGGGCAGGGCAGATATTTACAAAGGTTTAGACTGCAAGTACATTACCTCTTACTCTAGTAGATTTTCGAAATTATTTCTCATTATCTAAAATATTTCTAGATTTCTCGTTATCTAAAATATTGAAATCAGTAGGATATATGTTTGTTTTCGAATGAACATTACTACAAAACAGTGTTTTCAAGACGCTCTCTGGTTATTTTTGAACAACCCCATCGGTATTAATAATTTCAAAGACAGTTTAAAACATTCTGACAAAATGAACTTCACTAAACAACGAACGAAACAACTTTACTAAAAGAAGGATACAATGTTGTTTTTTTTGCAATAACTCTCTACAACCTACTGTAGTAACGTTTTAAAGAGCTCATCTGTCGAATGCAGAAGCGAAAATGAATTAATCATCTCATAACTCGAAGTAAATATAAATATTTAACCATTAAATCTTTGTATATTTTTTAAGAAAGTAATAATAATTTATTTTCCTTTCAGTTGAAATGTAAGTTAGTGTAAAACAGCACTGACTTTCTCATTTTATTATTGGTTACGGAATATTTGCATTTACATATTAAAGGTATAATAATATAACTACACTAAGGAAACTATCAGAATTTTTACATTTTAAAAGAAACCATATTCACAAAACCCCATATGTGTGCTATTGTTACATAAGGAATTACTCTCATCCCTGCATTAAACATATTTGGTACGAAATGAGAGGTTTGCAGTTTATGGCGTAGATGGAAATCAGGCGTAAATGCTACCCCAATACACATTAAGTTGCAAAGCACGTTACATTCGCCCATATCTCAATGCTCCCTAGATCCTTAAAACGAGGTTATCCTGCTCCGACGCACAGACGAGTTATGTTCTCTATTTCGTAACACACATATGAGACCATTTTTGAAGCACACACGAGTTATGTTCTCCATATATACTAACACACATACGAGACCTTTTTTGACGTTTCATTACATTTTGCCTCCCCCCATAGTGCGCAATGCCAAAAAACTTATATTGTCAACTTTAAAACTCTTATTTGAAAAGTTATGTATGTATGCACTTGGCGCGACATCGACGGCGACGTCCCTGCCTCGCGGCCATGGGGTAAGGGGGTACGTGTGGTTGGCACGTAGACATTCCCACGCCGTATTCTGATTTTCTCCACCTGAGAAGTGAATTTTCTCATCGTCATACAGCAACATATACGAGGACATTGCAAGGAAAACGCACACTATAGTCTTGCCTCGACCGGGAATCAAATCCGGGGCCGCGTAGTAGAACGTTAGCGCGCTGACCAAGAGCTAGACACAAGCCTATTTAAAAAGTTAAGGGTATAATAATTAGGTGTAGGTATAATAGAAAGTTAATGGGTATTATGATTATACAAATTTTATATAAACACTTATATAAAATGTTTTGGGTATTGCAATTTTTTTGTGAAAACTCCAATCGACAAGTCGCCTGCAATGTCAATATTCCTATTAGTGTAATGGTTTTTTTTTGCTCCGGGAGACCAGGTCTAAGCTCATCACCTGATCAGCACCCATCACCCGATTTGTGTGGAAGTGTCATGCAACGAAGTGTGAGAGTCTAAGAGATGAGGAAACGGAAGAGGAAGGAAAGATCGCGTGCGGTCCGTGTCCCGATTATTACGGTACTCCTTCGTCATCCGCGAGCTGTTGATCGAAAAAAAGAAAATAACTCGGGAACTACCGATCAGAGCAGCCAGCCGGCAGAGCTCTCCTGCGGACACTTGTTCAATTACTCATATTCCTAACTACGTAACTATTGTGGCGAATCTGCCACCGCTGGGGAGTCGAACCGTGGAACCTCAGGATCCGAGTCTCTAGAGGCAACGGTAATGTTGCCTATGAGGTAACTCATCCGGTCCTCAGAAGAATGTGAATATGTTTAAAGATAATCTTCCTAAGTAGTGGTAGATCTACCCAAATGGTAAATCTTACTTGGGATAAGCCTATAGAAATGTATTATGTGTGTCTCATATGTGTAAGACTTAATTTTCAGGAATACTGATTGTGAAAACATTCTTATTTTGACAATTTCAATACTGATACGACATTGGCAACTGATTAGTGAAGTACAAAAGTGTGAAGAGCTATGCTTGTCTTGCATAGAGCTAATTGTTCTTTCTTTTTTTGTTTCAGGTGAGTCTCTAAACATTCAAGGGTACCTAGCAACTTCGTAAGTTGTTATATTACATTTTTGTTTGAAATAGATTTAAATTAATTCTGCTAATTGCTGCTGAAGATTATTCGAAATTTTCTAGAGACGAAGTTAACGAAATTAACTTCTTGTGATTTTACTGTTACTTACTTGTTACTTTTCTCCCTAGAAAATTGATACTGATCTGAACTCTCTTGTCATACATTCTTATGAAAATCTAAATTAAAATTGTAGATAAAGTGGTATGATAGGTGACAATATATAGAGCGTATATTCGCTGTATATAAGCAACTATAGTTAATTTATTATTTTCTTTAATTATACAAGATCTTTACTAGATACTGTTTACATAGGATTTTAAATCTGGAATGATACCCATGTAATGTATCTGTAAACAACGAATACAGTAATGAAGTAAAAGAGATAAAATAACAATTAAGCACAACCATTTCTTATAAAAGTTAAATATTAACTATTATTTAATTACATCAAATAATGCTTTTTACAAAATACTTGTACTTTAGTCACAATTCTGAAAATGATTTCGAAAATCAAATTTAAAATATTTATAATGCGAAAGTGACTTCGAAATCTAATATTTTCATTGAACCTCATTCTTGAACCATTTCAGAAATGTACCAACTACTTAAAGGCAGAAATACTGAGCAGGGAGAAAATAAATGTTTAAAAATGCACTACCTTTTACAGAAGTGTCCCGACCTCAAGTTTGTAAAAACTTTACAAATGACGATTCACTTTCAGAGATATGAAATGTTTGCAATTTTTAAGCAGCGAGATACTTGTCAACATAGTGTTTTCTGCATTTTTTCTGGGAAAATCTACATTTGAGTACAACAAGTATTGAGCAAAACCTAAAGAACTTCCAAGAATCATTTAAATGTATACAAGTAAGTCATCGAAAATATTTTTTAACTTCATTTTGCAATGTTGAAAGAGAACTTCTCTTTGCATCTCACACTTAAATAAGGACTACAACTAAAAGTGACATTTATAATAAAATTTAATAATTAACAAAGGACAAGTAAACAAATTGAGTACCAACGAATCGCTAATATGATGATATCCCGAATGAGATATTTTTAAACCAATGAGGATATGGTGAA
Organism: Gryllus longicercus; assembly: GCA_038098605.1. NCBI lineage: Eukaryota > Metazoa > Arthropoda > Insecta > Orthoptera > Gryllidae > Gryllus > Gryllus longicercus. Next base: position 1,941,123 of record JAZDUA010000074.1, read on the forward strand.
GTTGGAAATATCTCCCCAGGCACTTCTATGTTTAAACCAAATTGCTTTCCGTGAAATTGGGAATTTGTGTAAAAGAAATTAAACCAAATCCTGAATCTTACTACAAACATTCGAAAATATAATTTGGTGTGCGAGTAAACACCTTGTCTTCATTTCAGAAGTCTAACATCCTTGTCTAACATTCAGAAGAAGTAATATCGAATTTAAAGCACAAAAACTGCTTGCTTTTTTACTAGAAATTTGTAACATTTTTTGGTAAGAGATGATGTTGAATTCACAGCTTCTCGTGTGTGTCTTTAAAAGCGTTGCAGTAGATCGGTTGAATGGAAATTCCTGTAGAACTTTTAAAAGAAGTTTTAAAAGTTTCTTCCAACGTTGTAATATTCAACTTCCACGTTGTAATATTTCTCAATTACGGCCTGTTTTTTAATGAAATCACATTCAAGAAAATCTAATGTAGATAAAAAAGATTAATGGTATTCACTATTTCCTACCACACGTGCCTAATGTTTAAATATAAATTAGTTGAAATGTTTAATTATTAGTATTAAACATTTCCATTTCCATGAATAGTAAATAAATTTGTCACAGCTGTCTGCGCCAAAAGCCCAAAACTCTCAGAAGATTGTCGTTTTACGCAACTCCAAACCCTGTCGGTTTTGGTGTTTTCACGTGCAGTGCCGCGGTGTGCTCGCTGTGCCCGGGGGTGGGGAAGTGCGGGCGGGGAGAGGGGAAGGAGGGGGAGGGGCTAGCGGAGCAGCGCCAACGTGGCGGCGGCGAGCAGGAGGAGGGCGGAGGCGGCGGCGGCGGGCGCGGGGCCGCCGCTGCTCCACTTGTACTCCTGCGCCTCCTCCAGGTTCTCGAGCACCGGCAGCTGGTGGTCGCGCAGCCACTCGATGTTGCTCTGCACCGTCTTCAGGTGGCCCTGGTGGCGGCTCTTGTACGGCTCCACGGCCACCTCCAGCTGCGAGAGAGGATGAAATAAAGGCAATGAAACGAATGAAATGGAATTAAACATATGAAATGGAATTAAACGAATGAAATGGAATTAAACGAATGAAATGGAATTACACGAATCAAATGGAATTAAACGAATCAAATGGAATTAAACGAATGAAATGGAATTACACGAATCAAATGGAATTAAACGAATCAAATGGAAGTAAACGAATGAAATGGAATTACACGAATCAAATGGAATTAAACAAATCAAATGGAATTAAACGAATGAAATGGAATTACACGAATCAAATGGAATTACACGAATCAAATGGAATTACACGAATCAAATGGAATTACACGAATCAAATGGAATTACACGAATCAAATGGAATTAAACGAATCAAATGGAAGTAAACGAATCAAATGGAATTAAACGAATCAAATGGAATTAAACGAATCAAATGGAATTAAACGAATCAAATGGAATTAAACGAATCAAATGGAATTAAACGAATCAAATGGTAATAAACAGAATTAAACGAAAGAAATGAAGTGATTATACCACTGCATGGTCTTAGGGCGTGAGACAAACGCGGTTTTTTGTACATATTAATTTGTACAAAGAACCCAAATTAATTTGAGAATTTAGTCAGAAGTTGAGATTCTCAGCTTTCTTTGCTACAATTTACATTACTTTATTTCATAACATGATCATTTCCGCTGACAGCGAGAGCAAATTGTAAATATCTCCTGTCATCGGTAATCCGAGGAAATACCGAGGTTTAATATCGATACTATCCTTGATTAACTAACAAAATTATTCATTCCAAGTTAAATGAAAAACAACAGAATGATACAAAGGATTAGTCGCATGAATTCGTGAACATAGTCTCATCATCATTATCATCACCATTACAATAAATTCCGAGTATTTCCATCTACATCACACATCAGTTATGCAGTAATTAATCCCGTCACGATTGATTCATAGTGACAGATATTGAAGTAGGGGGCAACCCGTTCCCCGTAGCCATAAGTCCACGGTATACAGGACTTCGGCAGGATAATCTTACTCGCGTTTTGCTCTGATAGCACTGTGTCGGTAAGCCTACTTTCAGTCGCGAAGTACATTGCGAAGTCATTGCGAAACAAGCGTATCATAATTAATTTATTGCTGACAAGAGAATCCTCAGCATCAGTGTAGGCTTTCAGTCCATATCAGTCTCAAAGTAGGCTTGAGTGATTGTTGCTGATTTATGATGCTGATTTGTGGGCGGATTTCAATCAAATGTCATTTTTTTCTTTTCCCTTTAGAACAATGCCGTTTAATATAGGAATTCATTTTATTTTAAGACGAAACGAAATGTCCCATTTTAATACATTTTGTTTCGCATTTTTTGTCGATTTCGACTAATAAGTCATTTTTATGTATTAACGTAATTTGTACTGCATTTTTTGCCGATTTCATCGACTTGAATATCATTTTAATGGTTTCAAACAATATATACGAGATGCAACAAATGTTCACGACAGAATTCTTGAGTAGCTTTTTCGATTTCTTGGCTCGTATATTGTAATGTCAGCTGTTGTGAGTACTATGTAATCTAAAGATTCTGTATTGCAATTTCTACCGATTTCGCGATAATGACAGATATTTTAAAGAAAAAAAAAACAAAGTTTGCAAGCCGAGTTCACTTGAACAAAATGAAGTAGCCTCGATTACATCAGTAACTAACCCAACCCCTTGATTTGTTCATCTAAAGTGGTTTTGATGAAACGTCACATCTTTTTCCTTTGTTTTTAGGGCATTTTAAAGCATTTTATTGATAATTTTTGGCAATGGTTTAGGTTATCAAAATCCGCCCCCTAATGATGATAATGATGATGAAAATGCCAATGATGAAAGCGATGCTCGGCTGAGCGTCTCACCTGGTCCTTCTGCGCCTGCGTAGTGAGGCGGTTGGACAGCCCGGAGATGACGGTCGTCATAGCGTTTCGTACTACGCCGTACCTGCAACCGGAACACAGTGGGTTAGAGCTTCTGGATTCTAATACGATGGCTACATTTTTGCCTCGTTTGTACACTATCGAACTCATCAACGAATCAAAAAAAATCGCACCTTGATCCCATAATACAGATACGGTGAACGACAATTCGTTGAGTGAAAAAAAGTTTTAATATAGTTGGTTCGAAAATTGTTTTTGGACTTCTGAATGTCATCTGCGTCACGAAATGAAACGAAGTCTGTGTGAAATATTGTTCTGACGAAATAGTAAGTTTAATAAAAAAAAAGGCGACGCGTGTGACGAAAGGTTGGTTGCATGCGGCCACACCGCCAGTTCGTCGCGGAAGGAGAACACTTCTTCGTTCAAAAAGCAGAATCCCTAAGGAAACAACTCCAGTGACGTACCTACTGGCGACTGCTCGCCATGCACGGAAGATTTTTACGTGTAGCGGTTACCGTATCGGATTGCTCTACCATGTTCGCGGGTTCAAAGCTGATCGAAGCCGTGGATTAAGGTTACAAAAATTCTTCGTGAGCGATTCTTTGAAACGAAAGTAAAGCCGAATGTCCCATGTTGTAGATTTACTGCATGTAAAAGAAGCCTATAAACTCAACTGAAATCTCCTGTTTCGAGGACCACTCTGCTATACGACGAAAGGAGCTTTGCAAAATTTGTGTGGTCAGACGGAAGAGTAGGCTTGGTGGCCTGAGCCTCGTCATTGATTGATTGACTGCCAAGGCATCATTGATTGATTGATTGATTGATTGATTGACTCACGGTCTCATAATGTTGGCCGCATTGTTGCGCGCTTTGCATCTAAAGCAGCCGAAAATTTTCTTGCATCGACACTTTTAAAAGAATAATTAGCTTGATTGTACCCTCTCTATTTTTGTTATAATAAAAAGCTTGAAGATCGTAACAAGAATAATTTCACATAAATACCTGAACACACAATTAAACAAAAATGTTTTTAATTCCTTTCATGAAATGTTTCATTATTTTTATGTCATTATCATTTTTAATTTCACAACTTTTCAAAAACAAAATCACAGATTCTAATTTACAAAGGTTCGATTTCCATGGGCGCAAATTTTCAGTGGATTATTTGTAAGTGACTTATGAATATTTACAGTGCTGTTTATGTTTATCACCAGCTCCGATGATGGAATAAAAATATTCCGAAACGTTGGCAAATTAAATGACTTAATTGTTTTTATTTGCTCCGACAAAATCCCGTGATCTCCATTTCTAAGAACCAAATAACTTTATCCCGTGGGTCCGCAGGCAATTTTTGAAAGAACGGCGTATGTAATCCATAGTTAACCCGTGCCAAAAGCCGCCGATCGCGTGCGTGCAGCGAGGCGCGGAGCGGGGCTTACCACTGTTCGAGCTTCTCGTAGCCCCAGAAGGTGAGGAAGTCTAGGGCGACTTCGGCGCCCTTGGGGTTGGCGGCCACGGACGTGAAGACGGTGTAGGCGTCCTGCCGGCGCACGTTCCCGTCCAGCGACTTCTGCAGGAACCTGCGCACGCGCACGCGCCGTCAGGCCATCAACACGGATTGATTGATTGATTGATTGATTGTGGTTGTGGGGGCGTCAACTGCCAATAACTGCCGTTGCCAACTGCCGTTGCCAACTGCCAACTGCCGTTGGTCCCGTAAGTGTAGTGTATGGTTTTTGCTCGGGAGGTGGCGGAGATCGTCCCTCGCTGGATGGTGAGATCCGGTGGCGACCTACCGTCGGGGTAGCGGGGTTTTCCCCAACCAGGCATCTCCACCCAGCCGGGCACCGCCGCAGCTGGGACAAGCGCTATGCTCCCGACTGGTCTCTCGGCATGTGTGGTAGTGTAGTGTATGTTAGTGTAAGTGGGGGGTGAGGATAGGACGAGGAAGGGGAAGGTGAGATCGCGCGCGGTCCGGGGCCCATTTGTTAGGGTACTGCTCCTGCATTAGTCTGGTGTTGATCGGAGAAACCACGGGAAACTACCGATCAGAGCAGCCGGCCGCTAGAATTCTCCTCTAGACAGCGTCAGAACTCGGCCTAGCTATCTGGTTTGTGTCGTCAGGTTCTCCCGGACAGAGGCACTGCAGCGACTCCATGAAGGTAGACGAGTGAATCAAAGGTTCCATTCAATAAGAACCTCGAGAACTAAAATTCGTCTGCACTGGAAAGTCGTCTTTTTCTAGAAATGCCAGTAGACTGAATTGATCCATTATTCGAACTGCACTCGTAATTCGAAAACGTCCTTGCTACGAATTCCCTCCAATTGTAATTGATACATTACTGGAATTATTCTTTTTCCCAAACTGATTCAAAAATAGAATTTTCTTTATTTTGAAATGCCTCGTAATTCCAAATTCGTCGTAACACAAATTGGTCTATAACTTGAAAGACCCCAGTAACTTGAATCGCTCCATTACTCCAATTCCCGTATATTACGTATTTCCCAATAAATCAAATTTTTGAAAAAAATAATCATAAATTTCTTGTGATCTTTCAAAAATATAAATTTTCCCTCAAACATCAAACCAAATATATTATTTCCGTAATTACATTCCGAAGAAGAAAATACGTGTGATGGAACTTCCCCTTCCCCTCCCCCTCCCCTCCCCTCCCCCCTCCCCCTCCCCCGTCGGATAACTCGTCTCTGATTGGCCGAACTCACTCCTTGAGGGTGTCGCGGTGGTCGATGCAGCCCAGGGCGGTGACGAGGGTGGCGCGCTGAGCGGCGTCGGCATCCTCATACTTGTTCCAAAGCTCCTGCCACAGGTAGCCCGTGTCGCCCTTCAGCCCGTAGCAGAACACCACGCTCTCCAGGTCGGTGGGCACGCTGCAAGCGTTACACAAATAAATAAATAAATGTAGATAATAGGTAGATAAATAGACAGACAGACAGATAGATATATTAATAGATAGATGGAGAGATAAATGTATAGATATACAGATAGATAAATGGGTAGATAGATGATAGAGAAATTGAGTGAGACAGATAGATAGATGGATTGGTAGATTGATAGATAAATATACAGATAGATAGATAGATAGATAGATATAATAAACAATTAAATCAGTGGTTAGTACTTATGCAGAAATAATTGACGAATATGTTATAAATAAATAAATGAATACGCAATGAAGAAATAAATAGTTAATGAATAAATTTGTTTATAGAAAACGGGACAGTGTAGTCCATGTTACATTACTTAAGATCGCACAAAAGAGGAAAATCCACTGTGCTTGATGTTCTACACATCTTTTCTAATTTTTACTTACTACAATTATAACAGAAGTTGAATGCGTTGTCCCCTTTACGTGTTTCCCAGTAATCTTTTTGCTACTGACATAAATGTAATTTCCGATGGGAGCTTTTGATTCAACTCAGTGCCGAGAGACATTCCTGGCGCACTGTACTATTACTACTCATATTATCACTGTGGAATACAATGGCCCTAGAAACAGCACTCTACAGTAATAATAATAATAAGAAGAAGAATAACGAAAATGATAATAATAATTATGATGATAATGATAATAACGATAATAATGATAATAATAATAATAATAATAATAATAATAATAATAATAATAATAATAATAATAATAATAATAATAATAATAATAGTGAGGGATGGCTCACGGGACGGGCACGTAGGAGAGGTGCTGCAGCAGGCGGCGGCGCGCCTCGGCCAGGCAGGGCTCGTAGCCGGAGCTGCACGCCAGGGAGAGCACGTTGGTGCGGTGCACCTTGTCCAGGTGAGCGTCCCAGGGACCCTCGTCGAAGCCCGTGGCGTTGTACGCTGTCTCCACGATGTACCACACGAACTTCTGCGTACACGCACGCCCAGAAACGGTCAGCACGCAAGGGGTCTTACAGCATCAATTGCGGTAAGTGGAGTACGTGTTCTCTCCCTTCCTCTATAGAGGAAGACTACCGCAATATATATATATATATATATATATATATATATATATATATATATATATATATATATATATATACATATATACATATATATATATACATATACAACTTTAAACATCATCAAATAACAAATAATGTTTTATATTTTAGCATAGAAATTAGAAAGTTTGAGTACGTTTTACGTAATTTTGCGTGAAAATAGGGCGAGAAAGTACGTTCTGTGCTATCATCACTAGTTTTTTTATAAAACATTTAATATGAAAACCGATAAAACAAATAGAACAAGTAAAATAAATGAATCAGAGAAAACAAATACGTTCGATATTGAGGAGCTTCAAACTTTGAAGCTCCTCAATATGCAGAAAGGTTGCAGCATGAAGCAGAAAGGTTCTATGTTCTGGACATAGGGATTTTGTTTCTTAACATTAATAGTAAAAGGACACTCTACAGATGTCACAGAAAACGAACGTTTGTGAATGGAACCAGATGCGTAACTAACCCATCCGAAAACCTGGTTCAAAACCTATATTGAGGCCCCCCTCAAAAAATTTTGTCCAAAAAAAAATCGTGCTGAAAACTATGTGAAAGAAACTTTATTAATCATAACCAATCACAAAATTCCGATTCGGGCATTGAGGACGTTCGCTTTGACGAACTTATCTAAACATTTAACGAGTTTGTCACTTTACTCCCTATGGACTTTTATTTTTAATGTTTAGAGGGGGTCACAGAGAATGATCACTTTGAATCCTTTGATTTCGAGCCTTCCTTTACATTCTAATGAAATGTTGTCTTTTTTCAATTCACAAACAATGAAACCCAGATTAGCCCCCCCCCCCCACTCAAAAAAATAAAGCAAAAAAATAATTGAAGCCCGGGATGTCAAATTACAAATTTCGAAACACCTTTGCATCCTGATAATAAAATTCGTAATTCAAACTTTACACTGGTCAATTTATGGCAATAAGCAAATCGCTTTCAGTAAGACAACACGAAAAGTGTGTTCAGTAAGACAAAACGAAAAAAATTGTTTTTGAGGGGCCCACGGTAATTGCACCTGTCGGGCCGGCGGTAGTTACGCCACTAATTGGAATGTTGATTTTATATTTCAAGAACAGTTTCCCACTGCCAACTCGAAACCGGAAAAAAAATTGTTTGCTCCGATTCAAAGGAAACGAAATGCCATGAAATGAAGGAGTGCAGGCGCGCCGTTCCGTACCTGGAACTTGGGCTGGTCGCCGACCATGCGCTGCAGGTGCGCGAGCGCGGCGCGCGCCGCCGCCCAGGGCTCGAAGGCCGTGTCGTGGCGCAGGAAGCGCAGCAGGGCGAGCGCGCGCTTGTACGGCAGGCGGCCCGCGCGAGCCAGGGCCAGCGCGTTGTCCACCACGGCCGCGCGGTCCAGCGGCGCCACGCGCGCCAGCGCCTCGGGCCCGCCGTCCAGCGCCGCGCCCAGCCGCTCCCACGACGCCTCGTCGTAGTTGACGCGGTAGTATCCTGCGCACGCGCCGCGGCTTCAAGAGGGCTGCGGGAGGCCTCGGTCGCGTGGGTCGAATTGGGCGGTTGTTGGGATTCTTGGCGCGTCAACCGTAAGTGTAGTGCATGTTTTCCGTCGGGTTTGGCGGTGAACTTTCTCCGCTGGATGGAGAGATCCGGTGTCGACGTACCATCAGCTAGCGGAATTTTTCCTAAACAGGTATCTCCCACCAGTGGGACACGGCCCCAGTTGGGACAAGCTCTAAGCTCCCCACTGGTTTCCCACCATGTGTGATAGTGTAGTGCATGTTAGTGTAAGACTGTGTAAGGGTTAGAAGATCACAAGGAATGGGAAGGTAAGATCGCGCGCGGTCCGTGGCCCGTTTGGGAGGGTATGCTCCGGCATTCGCCTGGTGATCGCACAAACCACAGAAAACTACCGATCAGAGCAGCCGATCGCTGCAATTCTCCTTTACACAGCGACTGAATTTGATCCAGTTAAGTAGCTAGTGTCGAAAATACTGCCAACTTCGGGATTCCAATCCAGGACCTCCCGTTTCGAAACACTGCTGTGACATCACTTAATACTCTGAGCGGCCTCTCCTGATATGCGTGGTCTTTATTTGACGGTACAATGTGCGATACAAAAGGCGTATTGTGAAAGGATCGTTCTGAATGGGGTGTTTCAAAAAGTGTTTTTGAAATTACGCGTTAGAATTGGAAACATTCAAAACTGAGGTTTCGGAAAGCTTGTTACAAAAAGTGATTTCCGATAAACATTGCAATATTTACATTCTGAAACACGCTTTCTGAAACGCGCGATGTGAAAGGAGCGTTCCGAAAGGAGCGTTCCGAAAGGAGCGTTCCGAAAGGAGCGTTCCGAAAGGAGCGTTCCGAAAGGAGCGGTCCGAAAGGAGCGGTCCGAAAGGAGCGGTCCGAAAGGAGCGTTACGAAAGGAGACCTGCTGTGAGTGGTTTCTTCTGCATAGGGGTGTCTTCAAAAGTTGACTAAATAGAGTAACTCGAGAGTGTGTGAGAAGCATCCTTTGAAATATTTGAGATTGAAATGGTTTTCATCGGAGGACTTAAATGACTCGTACTCACCGCCCTGGAAGACGTTGAAGAGCACCCAGTCGCTCCTGGAAATGTTTTCAATTTCGAAGACGATGGAGCTATCTTCGACACTTAGCCACCTCTGCGGGGGGACGGGCTCCGTGGGAACCGTTTCGTTGGCTCTGGAGTAGTACGTCAGATACACCGGATACGACGAGGGCGAACTCTCGGTTCCGGTCAGCAGGAACCGCTCCTGCAAAACACATCGCCACTTATTTGGCACAGAGCACTTCCCAAGCCTACAAGCGAATTATTACACTAAATATTTGTTTCTTGACTTAATGGATTATAATTTATCGAGAAAAGCATCGGACAAAAGTAATTGTTTGAAGTGTAATGTCTGTTAATTGAACTGGAAATGTATTAATTACTGAATGGTAAAATGAGGCCATTACCTTGAGAGCCTAAACAAACAATGATTACTTCAAATAATTCAGTGGTTTGGAAAAAAATCTATGCGTATTCGAGTGTGACTAGGCTCCATGCAACAATAGGAAACGAAGATGGAAAGTCTGAAGACCAAAAATCAGTCTGTGTTCCAATGCGCTCTAAATAGTCCTGACATGTCTCTCATACCAAACGATATTGTCTCATAGCAAAGCAATATTCGATCTAATTTTAAAATAAAATAAAAAGAAATATATGTTTCATGTTTCATAACCATGTTTCATTCATATTTTTCATATATGTTTCAACTTCCTTAAATGAAATTTTCCACGTTATGTTCATTGGCAAAAAATTATCATTTTCAATTCCTAGCCCTAAAAGTTTGTAACACTTTTTATGAGACACTCAGTGTTGGCAAACATCTCCAAGTCATATTCATTAAAGAGAGTTAATCACATCTCAGTTAGTCTTGCGCATAGATACAAGGAAGATAATATCTGTGTCTTGGTGCAAAATAGGTCGTTGTCAATTTTTAGTCATTTTCGGTATGTATGGTGAATGTCTGCGTAAATGTTCCTTCTATAGTACAAGAAAGGTCAAAGTCAAAAGTCCTATCTCTTAGGTCTATCAATCTTTACTGTGGCCTACGATTGTTTTGTCATTTCGAGGGTGTAAGAAAACCACCTATTGCTTAAAACTTCGAATATTGGTATTTGCCCTTCTTGTACCAAGCCACAGATATGTGTTAACCAAGATGGCCCGTCCTATTGCCGTGTCGTGTTTATTTCAAGTGTTGATGTGCGACTTTTTGACTCTTCTCCATAGCATACACTGTCGCGTATTTATTCCAGAGCCTCGATATAAATAATTTCTAGAGTTTATTGTTCTTCTGACCCTTCGAGAAAGATTTGGTCTTCCTCACCCGGGGCACTCGCCCTTCTAGATAATTGTCCACCCTCGCACCTTTGCGTAATGAGCTACGCACGTGATTTGCTCTCTCAGACCACTGTCAAGAAAAATAAATTTGTATGATAACATCGAATAAACATCGGATAAACATCGGGTAAACATCGGATAATCATCGGATAACCATCGGATAAACATCGGGTAAGAACTTTGTGGTACACAATATCGTTCACTTCCTAGACTTTCACGTAGAAATGTGTTGTATTCTTGCTTTTTGTAATTACTTATGATGTGTCACGAGGTTAATTTAACTGTCAGTGTGTATTTAAGTTCATTGCACCAAGTCCTACCGAATACCTTGGTATTCGACAATCGACATATTAAGCTCCCGTATTCAGCTTCGTCCCCACTAGACCATGGCGATAGAATATCGTACCTGCGACACGTTGAATGAGTTGCCTTCCCGAGTGACCGTGATGACCGGGTAGCCCGCTGTGTCGCTCCACGCCTTCAGCGCCGTCTTCAGCTGGTCGTTGCTGAGCTTGGTCACCTCTTGCTTATTCATCTTGACCAGCTCGTCGAAGAGATGGTCCGGCGTGGCATCGGCCAAGTACCTAAGGACCAGGTGCGTGTTCAGGAAGACAAAAGCATGTTTTACGCCGGTGATTACTGACAGGGTCGGCGTCTATTTTAAAGAGGATTAATGGCAATAAAGAGGTCATCGAAAGCGGAATATTCATATGCGATTGATAAATATAATAAAATACTATTGTTGATAATGAATTGTTTTATTATATAAAGCTTCAAAACATCTAATATATCATTGTATTTAAAAAAAAATTAAAATTGTACAAAAGTAACTCAGATACGTATAATTGTTTTTTTTTAATTTTTGTTCATACTATTTTGCTAATTGTTTTGAAGTCATTAAAATGCAATTATTTGAGTTGTAATTGTGTTAAAAGCTGGATATAATAGAAAAAATCAAGAAGTTCGTTAAAAAAACAACATTCTTTTACAAGGGAATCAAAGAAAAAGCTTGGGAATCCCAGTTTACACGCTGCTATGGCCGTCCAATATGTTTTTGTCCGAGTATTTCTCGTAGGGAAAGGCCAGAATTTTAGTTGTAGCACTAGTGGAGGACTCAGTTTCCTACTTTTCTAGGCCAGTCTCAGGTTTTGACTCGTAGTGGTAATTGAAGATCTTATTTCCCAAGTGAGTTTTTTTAAATTTCCTATTGTTTCCTTGTTTTACGAAATGCATTTTACTTAGTCGTTTCTCCAGCATGTTGCCAAATATTGTGCTCATGATTTGAGTTTCTTACATGTTGAACGGTATCCAAAAATGTGATTCCTATCTGAACTGTAATGTTGAATAAAAAGCCTTCCCTTTCTAAGGGAAAGGAGGATAAGAGTACGCAGGGATTTATTTCCCTGTTGACTGCAGGGGAATCAGGAGCTAATTGATCAAATCAACACGTGTGCAATTACCTCTCTCTAGCGACCAGCGATGCTAATCTCATCTTTGCTTTCTTTTATTTATAAGTGAAGATATGGTTTCGTTTTATTAGCATGCAACCTTTCTGTGAAGACATCTATATTTCTACAAAGAAGGAAGTAGTGCTATGTTCCTCAGAAAATATTGTTAAGAAGGTCATTCCTTTTCGATATGTCTTCACACAACCGGATAAATACCAGGTCCGTATTATTTTTTCAGTCACTTACCTAGCTTTCAAATAGGCTTGGACACCAGCTTTGAAGTTTTCCTCGCCCATGACGTTGCGGATCTGCCGCAGAATCGCTCCACCTGTGACAACATGGGGACATTATTACTATACTTCTGTGCATCACAATGTTTGCAGTTGAGTACTTTCCCGAAATGTGTGGGATGTATAAAACAGTGTAAGTTTTAGGGAGTAATATATACATACATGAAAAACACTCGTATGCTAAGTAAATATTATTTCATTATTCCGAATGTCTCAGAATGGTTACTAACGTTACTTCTAGTGCGTACTGGGAGTCGATGATCATCTTTTTCTGCCACTGAGCTTGTTGTGGAAAATCTCATTAAATGGAGAATTAAAAGGAATGTAATTTTGAGTATCGCGCCTCTGATTGGTGGGCAACTCATTACGCACTAGTGTTTGGCAATTGCACGTTCTGACATGGTAAAAGACTGATTAATGTTTTCCGAGTGCTTTAAATGCTACACCCGTTAGTCCCGCCAGTGTAGTAGATATTTTATCTCGGGGAGTTGCGATGTTTTTCTTCTGCAGGATTGTGATATCCGGCGCCGACCTAGATTTAGATTTAGATTTAGATATTTTGATTTATTTAGTCAAAAAACAGTAAAAACTGTATGTGACATATGGAGGAGAAGATAAGCTGCGTTTTCTTGAGTTCCAGAATCCCTTCCCGTCATTTTAACTATAAATAGTTTAAAGATGAGTAAAGTTAAAGATAAAAAATAAAAATAAAATTAAAAAACGGGATTAGCAATATTTCAATAAAACTAGACATTTTTGTTTCCGAATTATAGAAAACTCATTTGCATCGGTAAACGAATTGCAAATATGATTTTTCTGCATTGCTAACAAAATAGTAACTCGCCCTTTCCTCCACTCTCACCTTTACAAGCAAAAAGAGAGTTCAACAAAACGTGCGCCTAGTGAAGTTACATTTACGTCCAGAAGCAAAACAAGGGACCATCTCAGCATTTGCTCACTGTATCAGGGAAACTGGATAAAAACCTAATCGAGATAGGGGTTATTAACCCGAAAGCTGAAGCACATTATTTGTTACAAACATATTTGGTCTTTTAAAAAAATATACAATATAAATGTGAACTAATTCATTATATATCACTGTTTTGCAAAAATAAACATTATTTTTCTTTTTGATAATCAGTATAGTCTCTAATAGTATATACACAGTTATGCAGCAGAAAATATTTTACTTTTAACTTAAATTTGTATGCCGACTTCAATTGTTTAATGTCATCTGGCAATGCGTTATAAAGTAACGTTCATGTATTGTATGTCAATTCCTGATAGTGAACTTTTGATACTGACACTTGATGAATGTGATTTCTACGCCATGTGTTATAATTATAAAGACGTGTGTTATAATAATAGTATTGCATGAAAATATGTCGACTTGCGAGGAATTCTCCTGTGGGTCTCTCTCCAGAGAGGCGGCATAAGCTCTAAGTAACCGACCGTTCTCCGTACATGTGTGGTAGTGTGGTGGTGCATGTATGTGTGTAAGGGGTGACGACAGCATAAACAAGAGGAAGGTGTGATTACGCGTGGCCCGTGTCCTGTTCGTTAGGGTACTACTCCGACATCGCCTAGTATTGATCGGAGAAACCCCGCAAAACTACCGCTAGGATTCTCCTCGTACAGCGGCTGAATTTGCCCGATCAGAGCAGCCGGCGCTGGGCGAGCGAGCAGGCGGCTGCTGACGCACCCTTGCTGTAGGAGATGGTGCTGAAGTGGTTGCCGATCTGCGTGGGGCTGAGCACGGTGCCGTCCGTGATGGGGGCGGCGCCCTCGTCGGCGTCCACCCCGAACACGCCCATCTGCTCGTCCAGCACGAAGCGCTCCAGCATGCGCCAGTTGGGGTAGCGCTCGTGCACCACCAGGTACTGCAGGTAGCGCGCGAAGCCCTCGTTCAGCCAGATGCTGCTCCACCACTGCGTCGTCACCAGGTTGCCGAACCACATGTGCACCAGCTCGTGCGCCACCACGTCCAGCACGCGCTTGTAGTTGGTGGTGGTGCCCGTCTGCAGGCGGAGGCAGGAAGATTAACTAGTGCGACAACTACTAAGGTCATTAGTAACTGCTCGTGGCGGCAGGAACGGAATTCTATTGGTGGTGCCAGTTAGTGACGCAACATCGATAACAAACCATCGACGTTCCCGATTATTAATATCCAAATTTAAAACATCGATGTTAATAAAACATTGATCAGAATCCGTCTACGTTTTTAAACATGGATAGCGGATGCGTAACCTGCCTTAGTACAAACATATAAGCAACGTGTGTTAGTGCAACCGAATGCGTGACGTGCCTTAGTGTAACCTGATGTTTGTTGCGTCTTAGTGCAATCGGATACCTGACGGTGATTTAGCACAACCCGAAGGAGGAGATGACAGACATAAACGGTAACGGCCCGCCTCGAGGCTTGTAAAATCTCTCTGCATATAAGTGTATCGGTTTGCCCGTGGTCAGGACACCACTGAAATAATAATATAGTAATAAATAAAATTGAATTATAAAAATTAAAAAGCTATAATTTTTCACACTACCTTCCTTTTACGCCAAACCTCTCCTTTTTCCTTTCTCTTTGCTCATCGTCCTACTTCCCTAACAAAATAGCCTATCTACTTTAATAAATCAACCGTTCTTTACAGTTTCATAATGCCCGTCCTTGTACGGGGGCGTAGAGCATAGATTTTCTAGAAGAAGAACCCAAACAAAGCATGCAATGCGAAGAACGGCCAGGCAAGCGACGACTGACCTTCTGATTGTAGAGCAGCGACACCTCGCGGTAGGTGACGAGCGCCCAGTTCTCCATGGCGCCCGACGCGAAGTCCGGGATGGCGGCCATGTCCATCTTGGTCATGGTGGCGTTGTACTTGATGCCCGTGTAGCGCTCCAGGAAGTCGATGGCCGCGGGACCTTCCACCTGGCTGAGCTGGCCGGCGCTGTTTCCGTCTCCGTCCTCCTTCAGCATGCTTTTGCGGCCCCACGTGCTGTACGGCACGGGATTGCCCGGGCGCAACACTTGGTCCGTCTTCGTGAAGGAATCCTCCTCGTACAAGATGAACGCCAGGAGATACGTGGACATCTTGGGAGTGCGGTGGAACGCCACGTAGTAAATGGGAGAGGTTGCGGCATTAGCGGTGTACCTGTGGATGGGATCCTTTGATTGATTGATTGATTGATGATTCCGGGCGCGTTGTCACGAAGTGACAGTCACCAGTCATAGATGGTTATACGGTCTTCCTACTATTTCATGAGACGCGTCAGTCAACCCTTTAATTCTGGTCAGAAAGGACTTGGCAGGAAGTAGCCTATATTTCCATATGAGAAAATTTCTTAGGCGCTCGAGAACAATCTCGGATCCGACAAACTAACATCTGCAGGAACGCGCCAAGACGGTTCCATTCCCTCTGCCGATCGCTGCTAGTTAACAAAAGGGTCGGCAACCAACTTTCCGTGATAAAAATACGCACTAATTACTGGAATAATTACCATAACAGTTGACCAGTCAGGAATCACGAAATAATCAATCAATTACTTAATGTCAACCCCTCTATATTTTCCTACGGATCGACCACACATGAAACACCAACGCACTTGTGGTCTCGTCTGATCTGGGCTCAGCAGATCAGCCAGGCTCTCCGCGGCAACACATACACGAGAGACAAAGTGCAAACAACCATACCCGGGGGCGGGACTCGAATCCGCGAGCCTTCGGACTGAAGGGCTGAGTCGGTACACGCTCTTAGCCACCTCGGCCACGCAAATCGGCGGATCCGGCTGCATAATGGGGTTTCTTGCCTACCTCCATGCGTGTTCCATGTTGGAGATGACGTGGACGCCTGTCACGTTCTCCACGATGAGGTCGAACGTGGCCTTGAGGGCTGGTTCGTCGAAGCAGGGAAACGCCTGGCGCGCGTACGTTGGCTCAAACTTGGTAGTCAACATGGCGACTCTACGAACAGCAGAATCACTCGTTATCTCGTACTCTTACAATGTAAGTGGATCCCAGCCGAGTGATCTAAGAAAAGTAGGGAGCGGATACTGATGGACTAAAACATCTCCGAAACGTTCAATAAAATTATCTTAAAATGTTTTTAAAAGGCCTTAGAAGTAAAGAAAAATGACATGTGATCAAAACCAGTTCAGATGAACAACTCAAGCTGTTGAATATGTTACTGATAAAATTGAGTGAAATTATATATTTTCGCTCCCGTGTTAGAGATAATTTATTTGCATCGGTAAACGAACTGCAAAATTGATTAGTTAGTGTTTATGAGAATATAGCTACCCATACCATTCACTCTACTCCTATCACAACTAGCAAAAACAGATGAACTAAACGTGCGTACAGTGAACTTACATTTATGTTCTGAAGAAAAACAAGGGTCCATCTCAACATTCGCTGTGTGATTATAATGACACTATTATATTATTTTATTAACTACCAATAATTTTATACACACTAAAATAAATCTGTACACGCTGTTAATTTAATATGTAACTTAATGTAATATATAAAATTTACATAAAACTATTCACATTTCACAATTCGACAATCAAAATATGCGTTCTTCAGGTAACAAATCTTAAAGATAAATAAAATATGAATATGAATTACTAAACAGACACGTATCCCTTTTAAAATTACAACCTTCTAGTGTGGGATTCCACGTTTTAAATAACAGCGTAATTAAGTTAATGAAAGCAACTGGACGACAAAAAGAACAGCGGATGGCAGAAAAACGAATGAAATGCATCCAACAGAAAACGGAAAACTCTTGATTAATATACATGGGCAGGTCCAGAAAGTGTTTAAGAGGGAGGCTATTTCAGTCCAAACCCCAACAATTTTTTTAAGTGTTACATAAAAAAATAAGTGAATATATAATGAGAATACTGCTTTTGATGTGATATCTGTGTATGGTAATTACTCTATAAAGAAATTGAGTAAATTTATTTTAAAAAATTTTGGCTTTTGAGGGTAGACGGTCCTCTCTTTGGATCCGTCCCTGCTGGCTGATTAACTCACTCTCTTTCCGAGTCGTCGAGGTATGTGCTGGTGTAGAATCCCGTTAGGCCTCCTTCGCGGAAGACGGCTTCGTACACAAGGACAATGCGGATCTTCTGATTCGTCGCCAGGGTAGATGCCTCGTCCAGGTTAATGGTTAAGGTCTCAGTGACTTCATCTTCAGTTTGGCTGGGCCTCGTGACGAGGGTGCCGTCCTTTTCTGAGCAAAAGCTGTTGATCGGAGATACAACATTCTGATCCTTGTTGTCTTCAACATCTGTGGGGAAGAAATGAATACACGATATAGTTCGATGGAGTCCTCAAATACCAACTAGTTGGAGTCTCAACGTACTTCAATTTTTATTGTTTGTCCTCTGTCAAAACATGCCTGTGTGCATTTTTTAAACTGTTCTGCCGTTTCCATGTGGAATCGGAGAATATTACTTGTAGTGCCAGAAAACCAGCGGTTTTATCGGCTGAATGGCTCAAGAGAAATTGAACGAAAACATGATGAAAATGTAACAACCCCGAAGAGTTTAATTAATAGCATTGTAAGAATTCACGTAATGATACAATTTTCTGTAAAATATGTTTCTTTAATCTTAATATTGGTGTATTCAAAAAATAAATTCGAATTTTTAAAACGGCTTCCTTTGTTTAATGAAGGGCGCATCGGTTTCTGCAAACAGGAAAAATTAGCATTTATTTGAGGACCATAATGAACATTCCGATAAAAAATGGCGAGGGCTTTTATTTCATTTTTTAATAAAAAGATTCGGCGAAATAGTATGTGTGTATATGTGTAGAATTGAAGAAAAACCTAAATAATAATTTTAGTATTGAGAAGTCCCTCAGTACTTTTTACTTTCTCACCTACTACGTACATACGTAGTTTTTTAATAATATTATGTAAATCTTTTTAGTGTATTTAACTATTTGACGACTATTTGCAGGTATTCGTGAACTACTTGTTCCAAAACAACAATGCAATTATAATAGATGACAACGCGCCCTGCCCGGACCACAATTGTTCGCGATTGGTTTAAGAACGTTCTGGACAATTCGAACACGTCACTCACCGTCGTTGAGTTTGAGAATGCACAGGATCTGTAGGTCGGTGATGGTGTTGGCCTTGTGGATGACGATCTTGTTGGCCGTGGAGTCGGTGACGGTGGCCGTGATGACGAGCTCTCCGTCGAACTTCTTCACGTCGATCAGGTGGTTACTACGGTATTCCGGGCGGATGACGAGCCGGTAGTTCTCTGGCACGACGTTGGTCGGGATGCGGTAGTTCACCGTTTCGTCATCCGTGGCGGGCGCGGCATCCGCGGCGGGCACAGGAGAGGTTCGCGCTGTCACCGCTAGGAGCAGCAACGCCGCGGACGCGAGGAGAAACCGCCTCGCCAGCATGGTGTGCCTGCGGGAATATTTTCTAAAAAAAATTGTTGCGTCTTCAATTGACGCAACGCGTCTCGGGGGCAGGGGGGAGTTGAGCGCTTCGGTGTAATCCTCCATTAATATCAGCGCAGTAACTCTATATTAATATTTCGATATGTCATATCTATCACGTCGCGTCGCAGTCAGTTGTCAAGAGGACCGCCAGGTACCATCTCCGCGTATGCGCCTCCTACTACGCGCCCCTGCGTCACTACTCAGCGGCCAGAATTGGGTAGGAATTGGGATTGGGGAGATTGAGTTTAGGACACTTCTCAGCAGTTGGACAAACCCCTGTGAAGCATGCAAACTCGTTGTGTCGTAATAAATTTCACGTGAAGTTCTGCGGGCATTCTACGAGAATCAAACCCGGAACCTCAGTGGTGAAAGGCAAGCGACTTTGCAACTGAGCCACGAGAGCATTTTACTTACAACAGTGTTTATTAGGGGTTTTGGTTCAGCTTTAGGATTGCCGTTTTCCATTATGTCCCTCATGAGGTCGGTTATTAACCTTTACGCTAGACACCGATCTACTTGCGGCCTCCTCGGTTTTGTAGCCAGCAGACTCACAAGGCCTTCCGCGATAACACAATTAACTAGTGGTGCTAAAACAGCACAAGTTACGCCAAATGTACACAAATTTTAGACAAATTGTACGTAACCATATTTCAAAATTCATCTTCAAGGAACATATTTCATTAATAATGAATTAAAAACATCTTTATCTTTAACATTTTAGCTGTAGAAAGACTCCTAAAAAAATTAAACTTTTGTAATTTTCAAAAAATTAGGGTATTTAACCAACATCAGGCATGCACCATTCTCTTAAACTCCTTCATACTATCCAACAAAAAAATTTAATCAAAATTTTGGAAAATTTTTCTGGGGCTTCATGTAAAATACCTACCAAAATGAAAATATCGGTTTCAAATTCAAAGGGCCATGATTGGGGAATACCAATTTTGGAGAAAATCAGCAAAACGATTTAGCCTCTAGCGTTGTTCACAGACAGACAGACAGACGGGTTGACGGACGGACAGACACGTTTTGCCGTCATTCGATTTTTTGTTATCAAGGACCCATAAAATATTGGAGCTCTTCAGAGCTGCGGCATTTGGCAGCCTGAACGAAGCCTTAGTAAATTAAATTCATAAAATATTATTATTAGTATGATATTTCAAGGCTTAAAAATTAACAGTGAAAATAAAATATCCTAGTTCAAATGAAATTTCTAAGATAAATTTAGTAACAACTATTGGACCACAAAAAGGGTCAAAGATTTTTTTCTAACATCACAAATAATTATTTGTTTTCTTCATGACATCAATACGTGATGTTACTGTAAATTTTAGTCAAATTGATAAGTACAATTAATCTCAATCTAATTTTTATTTCGGCAAATAGTATTGTTTATAAGATCAGACAGACCACAGCAAAATTAGTTTACCATGAAGGCATCGGGCGAAATGGCAATTAGCTATTATTAATATTCGTCTGAACAAATAATAATGAAACAAGACAATTGGATGTTAACCGTATCTTAATGTAAATAGCATAGGGTTTGTGAGCATCTATAACTATTTGACAGAAAAAAAAACTTCTTATGGAACTTGTGTTAGGGAATTCACTTGATCAGAAACGACACCGATTAATTATTAGTGTACACTTCACATTTACACAATAGTGAAATAAATTATTATTATTAATTATAAAAAGAGAGAAATATTTTTGGTATAATTTTCAAGGTAATAAAAATATTATTTGCAATTAATAATTTTCTGGTGATATTGAAAAGTATCACATTTCCACGGACTTCAAAAATATTAATGTCACATTTTAAATTCTCCCATATTTTGTATATGTCTTCTGTCTTATATATATGACATTTATGTATGGAAAAAATCAGCCCACTAGCACTTATCACTGTAAGAATATATTTTATCTATGGTGTTTCTTAAAACCTTGATTCATATAATCTAAGAAAATAAGTCTTGATATACTCGAAACGTTTAAAAGTTGCAAAACAGAGTTCTTTTATTCGCTCGCCATAGCTGTATTTTGCGTTGCGCAAAATCGTTGAGAGCATAGATAGCTGAACTTATCATTTCGAGATTGATTGGAACAGATACCAAAAAACATGACGGGGCGAAATTGTTCTGCATGGAGTGTGGTAGGATTGTAACGACTCTTTAACAGTCTCGTACCAGTGCCATTTCGCTACCCGGGGCATAGATGGCTCAGGGCAACAACTGGTGTCACTGCAGTGCATATCACCGAGTTGTTCTAGGGTTCGAGTCCCGACGGTGGTAAGATTTTCGACACTAGCTTGGTCGAATTCAGTCGCTGTCTGGAGGAGAATTCAAGCGGCCGGCTGCTCTGATCGGTAGTTTTCCGTGGTTTCTCCGAGCAACACCAGGCGAATGCCGGAGCAGAACCCTAACAAACGGGCTACGAATCGCGAGCACTATTTCCTATCCTCACCCCTTACGTACACATATCCTTACATGCACTGCACTACCACACATCTCAGGAGATATACGTTTAGAGCTTGTGCTGGGGCGGTGCCCCACTGATGGGAGATATCTGGTCGGGGAAACCCACAATCGGAGGTCCGCTCAGGATCTCGCTATCCAGTGAGGGGAGATTACCGCCATCTCCGTTATCACAACATGCACTACTTTCGGGACTACTGAAATTTGCAGTTAACGCGTCCGGATTCACTAATCAATCGAACTATGAAATTGGTGGTAGAGTAACGGCGGACGTCAGAATGAATTGCGACAAAATTGCGGGAATATTGTTTTTGTATTTTGGAACTAATGATTGCTGAAGTTATTTATTACAACAAAACAGTATATTGCAGTCATTTTCTGGGAGTATACGTACACAATAGTCAAATAAAAAATATGCTTCAAATACCCCAAATTACAAATTATCTGATTAACTTATCCTGAGCATTGTACTCCTTCGGAGCATCCTATCCAATTGCTGTCTATTTTGATCACTAAATTAATAAAAATGCATAGAATTTGTAATATGTCAACGTCCTAATAAATTTAATGGTAATTTGTAACTGTTTAGTGTTTTAAATACTATTATTGGTCCATATTTGCATTAAATGACGATTTGTTCTTAAAATATTGTTAATAAGATTTTTTAATGGATTACAATTGTAATTCACGCGCACACTCGCGTTTCAATTTTCAGTGTGACCACTGAAGGGTTAAGTTATCGTGAATATTGTATACCCCCTGACCATCCTATCTAAATACTGTCAATTTTAATCTAGTGCAACAAAAAAATTCTTCATATAGAATTAAATCAAGATTCCCCAATGACACCTTCAAACCCCTACAAAACACACGTGATGGCTGAATAAACAACTAATCCGTAGTTTTTATCTAGGTAACGTTGTTAATCCAGAAAATTAAACTCAAGTGGAACGTTCTTTGAAAAGCTGATCAAACCCAAGCACAATACTAAGATTTAGATAACAAATACTTATGATGTTAAGATAAAAGTAGTTCATTAATTGTTAATATAATTTTAGGTGGAGAAGTAAATTCTTGGATTATGTTATCTACTTCAACACAATGATAAGATTGCTGCATGCTTTCAATCCAAAATATTTCTTAGAATATCTCCGCAATAAATTTCACAGAGATCTATCTATTTCATTCATTATGTAGAAGTATGAATGCAAACGTTAACGGAAATCATATAATTCCGTGTTAACACCTCTCCTCGTGACGGACATGATATATCTTTTGTCCGCAGACATATTTATATGGTTTTACAGATTACCCACGAAAGTATTGTAAATTATTTGAGGGATCACAAAGAATAGAATTGAAGAGGTGTATTTTACTTTCTCATGTCAGTACACACCGAGTTGTAGATACACACAATTGCATAGAAATAATTGGCTAATGCTCCGTAAAAACGATGTCGATACTTTGAAGGAAATACAATTTTAGGTAGGGTCCTCCATTTGGGAGAATAGACCTCCATTGACGTAAATTGTCCTCTCGCCCTCCTTTGTATTTTAAATGTTCTCCTTTTTATTAAATTTTTAATAGTGGTTTCCTTTATTTTATCATATGTTTAACATGTACTACGTTGAATCGTTTATTGTTTAATTTAGAATAGAAAACATGAGTATCCTTTTTCTGAATGCTTACATACACACATGACACTGTCTGTCTAGAGAATAAAATAAAAAAGAAGCTCAAAATTCGCCTTCGCGCAGTTGACAAAACAAGAACTAGTGCTACAGAATGGCACAGACTTTCCCATATAAGTTTTCTATTTCCTTTGATCTCACCTAGCTATTCGAATTGCTACATTCTATTGCCTGCTGCCATCTATTACCCCCAAAGAACATTTTTTTTAAAATGTTCTTAATTTTTCGATTTCTTAATAGCAGGACGGAAATATTATTTTAAGATTATTAAAGAACAATAAAACCTCGTCCTAAATGGCATTTTTCCTTAAAAAATTTGGAGCATTTTTAAGGAAAATGGCGCTTAAGTGATACTGTAAATTCGAATTTTGAAGCTCTTTTTCACAGAAAATGTTTGTTTTCGAAAAACTTATCTCACAAATGCAATAGTGTTTACTAATTGCTGGAAATGTGCATATTAACGGTGTGAGAGATCTTTAAAAAAATACATTTGTGTAATTTTTGAAAAAAAAAATATATGACCCGATACGAACTTTACAATATGAAAGCTTCCAATTAGCACTATTCTTTCGAAAAGTTTGAAGAAAAAGTTTGGAGCCGTTTTTGAGAAAATGGGTTTGAACGTGTCTGAAATTGCAAAATTGTGAGATAGTTTTGAAAGAAAACTGTCGAGTTTTTGAGAAACTTTGTACATTATTAAAGCACATGTACTCATAAAGATGATAATATGAGCAAATTGCTGCTAATGTAAATATTAACGTCGTGAGAGACAACTCAAAAAAAAATTCATTACAAATTACATTACATTAATTACAAAACAAAGAAATAGAGCAGTATGGCTTTTACGTAACTTCATAGAGTATATTTAGTAAAATCCCTACCAAAAGTTAAATGAAAAAATTTAGAGCCGTCTTTGAGAATATTTTGTTTTTGTATTTTTCTAAATTGCACAATTTGCAGGCAATATTGTAGGAAAATTACTAAAATTCCCAAAAAACTGTACATGTTCTTAATAAAAGAACAAATTATGGACAACAAATTTAATTTGAAGAAAAAACCTCTTATCTTTAATTTTGTGGTTGTATAAAGACCCCGAAAAAATTCAAATTTTTGAAAATTCGAAGTTTTAGAGTCAACTGTGAAAACCGGACCTATACTATTTTTTAAGTGTATTTTACACTATTATTAAAAGAAATTTAAAGAAATAATTTGAAGCCGTTTTTGAGAAAATTTGGAAAATGTCCCAGGAGCTTTATGTAAAGTTCCCCCAAAAAACTAATGTATGATTTTCAAAATCACAGAGCTTCGACTCAGGCTAAATGGACAGGCTCCATGTTTTTGCTTTAAAATTTTAGTAGGTGTAGTACTAAATGTACTTAATGGAATGACAGAAACGCCGTATTGCTCTATTATTATGTTGTTTCAAAAATTACAATCTTTTTTCTTGTCTTGTCTCTCAAGTCGTGAATAATTTGCATTGGCGTCAATTTGTTTACACTATTTCATTAACAACTACATGTGCTTAAAATGATGACGAAATTTCTCAAAAACTAAAAATTGTTTTGTGAATATGAGCTTAGAATTTCGGGTTTTCAGGAATTTTTAAGCACTATTTTTCTAAAAAACGGCCCCAATTTTTTTCTTCTTAACGTTTCCAACCGATTTTGTATAAACATTTACGTGTCAGTGCAACTAAACGTGTTTTTCTGTTTAAAATCATTGGAAACCTTATTTTATGGGCGAAACTCGTAGTAACAAAATTATAGCAAAAATACAAAAAAATAACGCTAATTCTAATATCTATGAACGAAGTTCGTGGTTAAAAGAGGTACTGGCTGCTCGCTTGCCATGCCCCCTGCCGGTCAGCGATTGGCTTTTTGAACGAAGTGCCCAATGGTGTGGTCACGTGGTTCGTGACGTATGAGATGATGCGCAGAGCGAGGAAACATCGGTGTCCTTGCTTTTTAAACCAGTGTTGCCATATCGGCGGAATTCCCGCCGTTTTCAGCGGATTTTGAACTCGTACGGCGGGGAAAAAAATAGTTTCGCGGACAGCGGAATAAACGGCGGAAATTAATTAAGTTAGTAAAGTAGTAAAATTAGTAAAGCATCAGTTTTCGTTAACCTTTATTAGTAAGTTATTTTGCACAGATGTATATTTTTAAATTTTCTAAATCCATATTACTAGCAAGAATAAATAAGATATACTTATATAATAAATTATATAATACCCTATATCAATTTTTATTATTTTGCAAATTTTCACCCAAGTAATGCATTCTATATTATCTAAAAATTGAATTACAGTTTCAATAAATACACTATATTTCCCGATCATATTTTTGTTTTAATAAAAAAAGTAATACATTTAAATATGGTAAAATAATTTATTTTACTTTTAGCGGTTTTAGGTGGGAAATTTAAAACCAGTTCAGCGGATTTTCGGCGGAATCTGAAACGAACGTGGCGGAATTTCTCTAAACACATCTGGCAACCCTGCTTTAAACTGTGTCTAAGAGTGCAACCGCCCACGTCCTTGAGTTCTCCTTGCGTCGTTGTGTCTGAGAGCATCTGAACGCAATCGAACCCTGTGTCCCTATCTCTGGAGAGCCGGGCGCACTCACCAGCTGCTCTGATGAGGCTTTCCAATGAGCTACAAAATTACGCAATTCGCGAGGAGGGGCAGCGCTCGGTAGATATATCATTGGAAACGTGACTCTTTGATTGATTGCGTGTTCAAGTTATCTTTTTAATGAATAGATTTAATTGCATTTCAGCGAATAAAAGTGTATTAGGCAAGTAGTTTATAACGCTACGCTTTATTGAGTAACTACGACTATTGAAAACGAGCGACTTGAGGAGCGAGTTGATAATTTAATAATTTAAATAATGAATAAATAATTTATAATAATTTATTAATAATAATTAATAATAAAATAATTCATTAATAATTTATTAAATTATAATTATTAATAATAATTTAAATAATGAATTGATAATTTAAATAATGAATATTTATTCGTTTCGAAGTAGGATAACCAAAACTGAAAGGACGGACAATCTGTTTTTATATTGTACTTTTAAAATGTGTCTAATTGTTCAAATTATTTATTTTCTAAATAATATTATGTGTTGTTTGTTGCGCACACTAACGACTGTTTTAATTGTGAAGTACATAAGTGACAGTGCCTACACTTATTGTTGTTTTCGGAGTTAAAGCAGTATCTTTGTGAGAACAAACTTTCTTTGATGCAGGAGCTTGCGTTTTCAACTTCGTACCTGGAGAGGAGGGTATTAAATCATAAGTCATTGCCATCTACAACGGCGTCAACACATTATGTGAACTTGGGAGTATGAATCAAGTTCCTGGAAGCCAAGAGTGATACTCTGGCAACGATGAAAACAGCGAATTTGCAAATTAATCAGTAATGTCTTCTCGAAAATAATATTGATTATCTAATTCTTCGCAGAGGCACTGTTATACACTTCGTAGATATGTGAATTTTACTCTATTCTTACAAGAAATTTAAAGAATTCAATTTGACAAAAAATCGTACGCATGGTTTAGGCGCTAGTGTAGTTCGCACACGCTAGACAGACGGACGGACAGAAAGACGGACGGACGTTTCGAAAAAAAACATTTTCAGTATCAGGGGACTCTAAAACGTGTATTTCCGTTGAAATCTCGAAATCGATTTTCCGCAGCGTAACTTTCCATATATTACGTATATTACTCAGCGGGATTACTAGTCCGCGGTATTTAGAGAACTACGAATTTCGCACGCTAATTGATCTCTCAATCATTCTGTATCTTGTTCTCAATTCAGGGTGTGCTGCGAGCTTTCTATTCCCATGATGCAATACCAAGTCTTAGCATTAATCTGTTTATATCATTATCCACATATATATGAAATTATTATATTTAATTCATTATATAATAATTATGTAATAACATACTTAAATTACGTGTCAGTGGTTGTTGAGCAGCTATATTCAAACAAATGCAAATCAAGATGAAGAGGCATTTTGGGAATTCAGGGCACTATGTCACCACAGTACGGAACTTCTTCCGTTTCATCCAAAACGTTTGTATAAATCGTCTTTGTGGTCTTTACCCGATATTGATCTCTATATTACTGTCAATCGCTGTATATGACTCCGCCCTTATATTCCCTAATAGAGTTTCGGCAATAAAATTCTTGAAGAGAAATCTCGCTTGCGAACTCACTTCGGTCTCCTCATATCTCATAGTGCGCAATGTCACACTCAACACCTTATCAGATTGATTCTTTTCGCAGAATTGTTAAGAAAGGCGGGTCATTGTTCACCTGAGTCAGCGAGAACGCATTCCTATAACGATATCTCGGTGTACTGCAAAAATCTGATGTAACAGCAATAAATGAATAAATTTATATTCGTTCTTAGTTCGAATATAACATGACTAATGGTTGCGGATTGATCCTTATTAATTTATAGCGCGTTTAAGTTTATTGCTCCCATTTAGATTTATTGAGGACATCAAAACTGCACAGTTTTTGTTCAAACCTGTTGGCAAGAAAAATAGATTTGAATATGGGTTCACGATTGATATTCACGATTGATATTCACGATGTGATATTAAGTTGTGAGCGAGTATTGAGAACTTTATAAGATTGCATTAATACTGTTACGAGCCTGAAGTCCTCATGTTATTAATACAAACAGACTTAGGATACTCATTAAATAGTATGTGATACGTTTTATTATATGCATTCAGAGGGGGTGAAGTCAGTGCATACAGGTTGTCAGGGCAACAGATACATAAACAAGCCCGGGTATAGCGAACATCCACTGTGTGGTGACAGACCGGAAAGGGGAAGCTAAGCCCCTTGCAATATAAAGAAGATATGTGTGGGAGGCATAGAAAGGCCAGTTCATTTTCTTTTGACTGCTGACCACCGAACCGTCTACATCGAATTTGATGCGTTGTGGTTTTCATTAAATGGGATGCGTGGTGGGTGATATTGCAATTTTTAGTTAAGACACAGCGTCGAACGTGGGATTTGAGAGGGCTACCATGAAATTATAATCATTTTTTCATAATTGTAATAGAATGAATTTGAATAATTTCGATGTCATTTAATTATCAACTCAATTACAATACGGACGTATATCTTCGAACGCTATTAGAATAGGGAAAAAGACGTAGATTTTTTATTCACTAAACATTTTTTTAATAATAGAAAGCTGCGACGAGGAACCCACCTGAGGCAAAGTACAGGGAGGTTTCGCATACGCATAACAAATTTAATAATTATTCGATGGACCGGGAATAAATTGGAAATATTATAGTTAATATTTTTAAGTTAGTAATTTGCATCGGGTCAAGCTGGGTGAAAGAATATACATCAACGCGGCGACCGGAGAGAGAAGACGTAGTGAATATTGGACATTTTGCATCCGGAATTCATTCGAGAAGTCTTGAAATCAGCGCGAAGATTTTGCCTAAGCTTCAAACATTTAAGTTGATGCTACAAGAAGGATAATTATCAAACCAATTGTCGCATAATGAGCTCATAAATAATTGTCAATGTTTAATTTACGGATAAATATGTTGTTTATTATTTGAAAACAAGACTGATAACTTGTAGTTAATTGCCAGCAATCAAAGAATAGTTTGACGTATCAGAACTTCCTGAAATCGCTGATCTGTACAGACAGCCCGTCTGCATGCGACAAGGTAAGATATAGAACGTGGTATGTTGATACCCACGAGTACGAAAACATAAAAGATAACGTTAATAAAATTTTAATTATAAAATATGGACGTTAGCAGTGAAGAGCAACAGAGGGCTAGAAAAGCAAATGACAATATAAATATTAACATTGATCGCATAGTTTTCAATTATATGATTTACCTTAATCACTAAACGCTCATTTAATTTTTATTCAAAATATGTTTCTTTGTTCTTATCGCTTACCCCTCAAATTTCAAACTTTGTTAATTTAAATCAGTTCATGAGCAAGGTAGTTCAAGAAAGAATTTTTTTTTGAAAACATGATTTAAAAATGAAATTTGATGAAAGCATACACCTATATTTCTTTCAAAATATTACTTATTTTTTCGGGTATGGTTGATTTTGAGGACCTAACGTAAGTCAATTAAGAGAAATGATTATTTTACTTTGTTTATCCATTTCTCTCATTTCTTTGAAGGTGGGTTCATTTCATTTTGATCAAAGGCAAATTTGCTGCAAGTCCAGATGCTGTGATAAAAAGTCACTAAAGAAACTACAATGTACTATGAGATACCCGATACTCAAGGAAGTCTCCTCTTATCGTCTCCACGGAATTGCCAGGGTGTACTGCGTGTGAATCGTAGAAGAAGGTTCAATAAAATTTGCGAGGGTAATATCAGAGAGGTTAGAAACAAAATCAAACTATAATGGAAAGGAATCTCTTACATCTTTTGATGTTCTTCGTCAAAAAGTAGAAAGAAACAATATGGGCAAAGAACGAACTATTGTGTACTGTTAGGATTGGTTTCTCTTTGGATTGGATACTTGTTACGATTGATTTATGTTTAACTTGTGCCAATATTTTCATTATCACCAGTGATTCGGTAAAATTTTCAAGTTAGCGTGTTCAGTCGTGAAATTGCATTGAAAAAGCTGGGAAATAATACTTTCCCTAGGGTAATTAGTAATTTTAACAAATTAATTTATCTCTTGCATAAATTGAAGCATATGCGAGAAAACTAGATGACTATTCTCCTTACGTTTAGTACTGTAAATGCTCTTTTAATCAGGTCAATAAAAGATGTAGATGTCACGTGCAAGCAAGTTACATTTATTATTAAAGAGATCGGTTTATTAACCATTGGAAATAGGTGGAAATATTGTTGGTACAGCGTATGATAGCGCAATGCTGCTTCTCTATCTCATGTTTTATTGTTTTTATTATATGAAATTCTCTTCTATATTTCAGTAGTATAGATGGATCGTGCGCGTGTGTAACCGATCTGCATAAATAGATCTATAAAGAAAGATAGCTTCACAGAGTCGTGACAATTTGCAATATGACCTTATAACCATGAAGAATTTATTGAAAAAATGATTGATTTAATTATTCATGTCAAATGCAACACGCAACACTCGGGCAGCATTATTAAAATCTATTTAGTTGAATAGCTCCTAATCGAAGCGAGCTTGGGCGTTAAAATTTGGAATTTTGAGGCTGATGAGTGAGACCACAAAGAAATGTGCCTCACCGTAATGTAAAAGAAGAGAGCTTCTTGGACATTGTTACATTTTCCTAGTCCGGCGCTTCTCGATACTACACCATCTGTTCAAAGACGCGCAGAATCTGCAACGTGAAATTAAACTAATTATTTGATATTGTAGGCGATTAAATTGCGCGAGTGTACCGTTTCGTAATAAAGTTAAATAATATTCCACAGTGTAGAGTTGCACTTGCCCTATACTACATGTTCGCTTGAACAACTTTACGTAGCGATTTCGGGAGTAAAAGGCTTATGTATATTTTTTGTGACTATCAAGGAAAGCGAAAAGCTAACTCTCAAGGAAGCTTGTACAATTACTTCAAATGTTGTTTTTAAGAAAGTATTGTGAATTGTTCTAAGAACATGCCTAAAATACTAAATAAACCTTTATGCAAATATTTGTTTCAAATATCAGTTTCATTGTTCTTTATTTTAGTTTTAAATTCTATAAGTATATTGGAAGTTACCTTTTTATTTTTTTTAATAAACACGTTTCGTTAACTACTTCCCCTCTTAATATGGAAAAGAAAAGATACAAAAGAAGGTGAAATTTAACAAGCGAGAGTTCTCTCACGGATACGCTAGTTGTTGTTATTATTATTATTATTATTATTATTATTATTATTATTATTATTATTACGGTAAATTCTCCTAATGTAGAATACGTTTCCTAATATGAAATACCGAAGTATCTGACGTCCCGAGACAAAATGTGGGAACTTCTTTGAAGAGTCCCCTCATTGAGCGTAGATAATATTTTTTTCAGTTATAGCTCTCGAGTGAAGTGGCAGATCGTGTTTTCTTCAGAGCGTCAACAGAAATGTTGGTGCAGTAAACAAAACAATTGTTGTTACTCGTGTGTCGAAAATATTGGAATAATTATGTATAGATTATGTGTTATTTGTATATCTAAGGAAATACCACAGAATACATAAAGAACATTGATGCAGATTTAGACCGCGAAACAGATTGAGTGCTACTATGAAATGGCCGCTATTGTGAAATGCGAGCATTGTTCTAAAGTAGAATACTCAGCATTGCTGCTTATGTAAAATGTGCATGGTTCTTTTGGCTGTATACATTAAGTTGCGTTTTCTAACATATTAAAGTTGACATTCTGTACGGTACTGTGGAGGTGTATGGTCCAAGATCTCAACTGATTAGGCTTAGTGTCAGAAGTGTAAAAAAAGGGCTCATGTTTCTTGAACAGATAAACATAAGAAGAATTTTGTCTGCAGAAATTGAATCGCTTATTTTTAGAATCTCGTCAAACGCCAAAATACAAAACACGCTGTAGCAACGGATTATTGTTCCAGGAGGATAGACATATCGTTTAGTGCATATTTATAAGAAAAATATTCATATATCAACTCCTTTAATAAAAAAATATTTTGAAATCTGAAAAATTGGAGAGTTATTCTCCGTTTTCTCGAAACCAGGAATTTGGCGTTTGACAGGTTTCTGAAATAAACGATTCAATCGTCTGTAATATTAATCCAAATATATACTCGTATTTTTAGTTAAATAAACGTTGTTCTTCTAGACGTTAATACATTTATTATTTTCTAAAAAACATTGACTATTCTACATTAGGAATAAGGTAGTCTAATGAGAAACATATGGAGACATTGTTTAATTTCGAAATATCGTGAATTTCTAATAGATTTAAGTGGATAATATTAATCACGTGTGTTATGCATGACTAGTTTAAGTGAGTGTGTACACTTGTCTTCAAATTTGCATTTATTTGTAAATTTGTAGACGAAAAAGTAAAAAGTATTCCACATGCGTACACTTTATTATTAAAGAAGGAATTGATTTTATTTATTGATAAATTATTGAATATATTTATTGATTGATAAATTAGTTAATGGTACTGATCTGCTCGGTAGTTTTCCGTGGTTTCTCCGATAAAAACAAGGCGAATGCTAGAGTAATATCCTAACAAACGGGCCACGGACCGCGCGCGATCATTCCTTCCTCTTCCTTGTTCTATCCTCACCCCCTTACACACACTTACACTAGCATGCACTACACTATCGCACATGTAGGGAACTTAGAGCTGGCTCTACCTCGTTAGTGGCGATACCTGGTTAGGAAAAACCCGTAAGCCGACATTGGTCGAAGTTGGATCTCATCATCCAGCAAGGGAAGATCAACACCTTATCCCGAGGAATAAACATACGGGACACACTTACGGGACCAATGACCTTAGCAGTTGTCGCGTCGGGAATAACACTAATCAATTAACTAATCAATCAATTGAGCTGGAGGGATGCTGCTGTCTTTGGACCAGACGCACTCTTCGTCTCGGGAGAAGTGCCAGCTCGCGGCGTCTCTCTCGTGTTTGGGCTAACGGCCGATCAAGATCGCACGGAACTTAATATTTCTGTTCGTAACAGTGTTTCTAATCGTCAAAAGCACTTAAAAATTAGACTATTTGTTTTCGATAAGCACTATCAACTGGCAAAGTTCCATAAAATCCTCCAGTGTCCTCCATCGTAAGTGTTCCATGTTAGTGTTATTACGCCACACTTTTTTAAAGTGCCGGACATGATAAAAAAATCTAAAATTGAAGGATAAATTTCATTTAGAAATAAATAATTACTATGTGGCTTTAACATTGGAAGTGAAGGGCAGGTTAAAAAAATATATGAGCTTCTACAATTTTCAAACTTTTAGTGGCTTGAATGGAAATGGAAATTATACCATATTTATAAATGCCCTTTCCTTCATTTGAACGAGGAATTTCGAGAGAAAACAATTGCAGCCATTCTTCAGACCATATTGCAGATATTACATGAGCTTCATGTAAAGTACCCCTCCCCCCAAAATGATTATGATCCCTTGATGGGCACAACAGAGGCAACTACTTGATGAGGCAACAACACTGACATGCGTATTAAATTTCAGCTGAAAAGTTTCGAATATGACCGAGTTATGAGGCTCACATCCATCCCTTCATTAGCGGACGAAACTGCGTTTATCTCCTCTCCACCTACACAATCTAAACCATCTTTGTAACAGCGCAAATAGACCTTAATTCTGACGTGTGTTTGAAGTTACAACGTAAAAGAATCTTAAATACAGATTTAAGAACAAAAAATTAGAGATCGATTATTGTAAAAATATTCCAACTTTCTTCCTCTTCACATTACTTATTACATTACTCTACACATTATTACTAATTTATTTTCTTTGATGTTTCGATCCTTATTGAGGTCTTTTTGAAAACGCTATACATTAAATAATTATAAAAGCTATTACAACTCATTTTTACTAATTTGAGCAAAAGAATTCGAAAACCTTGACAAAATATTAAAATAAAAGCACAATAATTAACAAAATATGACAGATCTTCAGTCCAGGTTTATAAGAAGGTTCAGGTTTATAAAAAGGGAAAAACATTAAAAAATATATTGAGTAGCATTTCATACAGAAATCGTCCATATTAAAATTTAATAGTACAAAGTATAGTAAAAGTACGGGTCTATCGATATCGTATGTTAAGGTAATTAAAATACCTGTTCTCACTCAACGATAGTGCAGGGAGGAGAAGTAAAAATGAACTTTTTAAAACAGGAATCAGATTTAAATCATTGAATTTATTTCTTGCCTGTGTGTGTGTGTGTGTGTGTGTGTGTGTGTGTGTGTGTGTGTGTGTAGCATCCTGTGGGTGCCTGGCAGGGAGAGGGCGTGTCACAGACGGAGCAGCGGAAGTAATTTTAAATAAAATAGAGATAGCATTTCGTATAAAAATTGACACTATATAAAAAAATTAATAAAACATGCTACATGACCTAGCAGTTAAAAAGCGACCTTAAAAACTACAAGTCTATCAAGATCGGGATGTTAAAGTGATACCATTACTTTGTTACTCACCCAACTATAATAGCAGGAGGAAAAGTAAAAATTTACTTTTTAAAAGAGCCATTCGATTTCAGTGATTTGATTGGGTGTAGGATTTGGGTGTAGTGATTTGATTGGGTCTTGCCCGCCCTAGAAAGCGTGTGTGTGTGGCACCTTGTGGTCGCCCGGCAGTACTCACCCGGGAGCGGTGGTGGTCGCGAGCGGCACGCGATGGCAGCCAAACTAATTCGGCCGCAAGTGCGGAGCGGGCCGGGGTGCGCCCGCGGGTCTATCTAATCGGCCCGTCCGTCGAAGAGGTGAAGAAGATTCCGGAGACGCGCTCGCTTATCGCGGATGCGCGGGTGGCGGCCGGCGACTGCCTGGGACCTGGGAGCAGCTTGCGCCTAATGACGTAACAGAAGGACGCGCCGCTCCTTCAGGGCTTTGGCCGCTGCGAATAAGTACGTTTATCGGTTAGCGCTGCTTTCCACGTGAAACGAGGTACCGACATGATGCCAGCAACGGTTAATCGAAGGGATTCTTCACCAACTGATACCTGTTCACAAAGAGAATGTAAGGCAGTTTCCATTCGATTTAACCGGCAGGAAAGGCTAAGAAGAACACTAGATGCATAGCTAGATCGAATTCACTCCCTTCTTTAACTTTCTCGCTAACGCTTACGCCATAGAGGAAAAGTTATGCAATGGTGCGCGGAAAAATGGCAAATTTCGGCAGAAAAACTCTCTATTATCCTTGATACCGAAAAATCGAATGACGAAAAACGTCTGTCTGTCTGTCTGTCCGTCCGTCTGTCCGTCCGTCTGTCCGTCCGTCCGTCTGTCCGTCCGTCTGTCCGTCCGTCTGTCTATCCGTCCGTGAACAACGTTAGCGAGTAAACCGCTTAGCCGTTCTTTTACATGAGTGAGTCTTCCTGAGAGAAAAAAAAACACAAGTTAAACTGTAAGTCTAATGAATGATTATTTTGTGATATAGACACTGCTACTGTTATTAGTCCCGTAAGTTTAGTACATTTATACCTCCGGAGGTGGTGGTGTCCCTGCCTCGTAAGAGCGTGATGTCGCGCATTGCAAGGACAACGCTTCATTTTTCCTAGCAAAGCACCGCCCCTGGCGGGACAACCTCCCGGCTGGTCTTCTGATGTGTGGGGATGCGGTGATGTAAGTGTAAGTGTGTAAATGAGTATGTGTAAAGGAAGAAGATAGGGGATGGAAGAGGAAAGAAAGATTGCACGCGTGTCCCGTTTGATAGAATACTACTCTGACAGTCGCCTGGTATTTGAAGTAGGAACCACGGAAAACTGATCAGAGCTGCCGTCCGCTGGAATTCTCGCTCAGGCGGAAACTAGTGGTGCTAAAACAGCACGTGCTCTCTCACCTGTATTTTTTCTATTTTTGCTTGTTAAGTCCGACCGTTCTGCTAGAAGACATTATCTCACAATATGGTTATTGCTCTTCTGCCCTCGACATCGTAGTCATTTAAAGTACTGATTAGACTTCAGAAGGTCGTGGTCTTTGAAACTCATAATTACCCCAAAGTCAAGAATGGTTTGACCATGTTTGGGATGTGGTAACTATGTTACAGCTCTTTTCATCACGTATAAACGGCTAACAGTCTTCGACGTGCGGCGCGGCTAAATTGTTGGCGTCCTGCAAATGAAATACTTATGACCGAGGGGCAACAAAGCTTTAGGACATAGGACCCGAAGGTTTTTGGTCACCCGAGATCATTACAAACACTTAATGTCTATGGTTGTGCATACAAGGTTTTATTTTTTACATACTTTTTATTATTTATATTTACGTTCTTACTAAATAGCTATATGTTAACTTTGTCTCTTCATATTTATCTCCTATTATTGACTTTCATAATTCAGCGGAAAAAGTGGCTCAGGGCATCATATAATATTGGCTGGCAGGAAAGAGTTACCAGAGTTCTCCGAACTTCTTCGGGATACTAGTGAGACACCCAAGGCGTGTACACAGAATAGTATTAAGGGGAAGGTCAACTGGTTGTCGATGAGGCAGGACCAGTCAAAACAGCATGTCTGCTGCAGTTCATAACGGTTATTTTGTATACATAAGTTATCAACATTTTTAAAAAAATCTATGCGATTCTCTAGTGTTTCATCGAAAGGAAACAGATCTTTTGTTACAAAAAGGGTGAAAGCCACTGGCCTAAACCATTCTAATGCCCCCTTTTCCGATCATTTAGATGGTATAATTTTGAAATAGGAATTTCGAAAATCTTGGTAAGGTAGCATGGTCGATTCATTGATTGTTTTCGGGCTCGTCATCTGTCACGTCAGTAGGTAGTAAAAGATTTTTCTCGTGAGCTGGCGGTGACTGTTTTCTCGCTGGAAGGTGGCATCTGACGCCGCCCGACACGATTTTTCGGGCGATTTCCTCCTCAAGGTATCTGCCTTCAGTGAGTCACCGCCCCACCCGTAACAAGCTCTATTCTCCCGAATGGTTATTACATGCATTGTATACAGCGAGTTTGTAAGGGGTGCAGTGTATGTGTGAAAGGGAAGAGGATAGGTCTAGGAAGAGGAAGGGGAGATCGCGCGCGGTCCTTGCCCCGTTTGTGAGAATATTGCTTCATCAGGTGTTGATCGGAAAAGTACCTATCAGAATAATCAACCGTTAGACTTGTTCTCCTGACAGCACGCGTCGGAATTCGACCTTCCTATCTAGTGTTGTAAATCAGCATCTTCGGACTGCGTCCTTCCGATAAAAGTACCTTCAGAGACAGCGGCAGCACATCATGTCGAGACGAGCTTACGGGCTTCTTAGATACGAATTTGGAGGGAGCCGGTGTGAATACAAGTGTAAGCGTTTGGTTTGAGGTTTGAGCGATGTTCTTCACTGACCCTTGCGGGTTACTCTCCAAGCTACCAATATAAGGGATCAAGAGATCGTGCGAAGGCCATGTGATCACGGCTCGGAAAATAATAAGTGTAACAAGTAAAAAACTAGGAAAAAATCTCAACATAATTTTTCTTTTGCGTATCCAATCATATGTTAAATTAAGATGTCATGTCTGTCGACGTATATTTTTTTATTTTTTCAAACGTTCATTTCCGGGTGATCTGTTGTCTTTCTATTCTCTGATGCTTGTTCTGAGGATCCCACAACAACGTAGATTTGGGTATTTTTTCTGCTCAAATGTTAGAGAGGCAAAGACAATTTTAATAGCCTTTTCACAACATGTTGTGCAAAGAATGCGTAAATCGCCCTTTTTATTCGTTCTGTGATCTCGGCCACTTACGTTCACAATCCATCTCAAACATCACAGGTGGGAAACGATTTTCTGATTTTTCAGATATTTTCAGGTTCTTTTGTGCATTAAATTGACACGTCAAACGTAGAATGTGGTAATTTAGTGGATTTTATAGTAGTGTAGAACGGATTAATGCATCTACGCAGATAGGGAATCGAACCCGCTACTCTCCGAGTTCTGAAACATCACTTTGAAAGTGAGCCGTCCATTCGATATTCTAACCCTCGTCTTATAACAACACATTTCATATTAACGAAATTTGAAAGCAATAT
Organism: Gryllus longicercus; assembly: GCA_038098605.1. Lineage (NCBI taxonomy): Eukaryota > Metazoa > Arthropoda > Insecta > Orthoptera > Gryllidae > Gryllus > Gryllus longicercus. Next base: position 1,978,949 of record JAZDUA010000074.1, read on the forward strand.
TACCTATAAAAAGTAATGTCAATTCAATTTCATGGATAGGAATCACGGAACACTTTTACTTTTCCACTACTACTATTCACCTCTCATTGGACGTTAAAAATATTTTATACGCTTCTCTATAAATTAAATTTTAATATGCGTGTTTAGGGAACGTAGTTTTGAAAATCCTTGTTAGATATCGAAACGGCAGACAGGGTGGGCCATTGCTATCAACTTGTCGGGCCAACGCATTTTTGACGCGCAGTATTACATTTCCATGACAGTACAATTAATTTTAATATAAATTTACAATTTCAATGACGGTTACTTTCAATTTAAAAATGTTTTGCTTATATTTCATCTCTACGTCACCATTCACGAGTTCAAAGTGAAAATTTCTTATATCCTATGATACTAATATTGAAGACAACAGTGTTCACTAATTCCCTACGAAGTTTTTAAACCGACCTAAAATAACCGATTTTGTAAACTAAAATTTTATTTTTGTCATTGATTTGTAGTCGAGTAGTTATTTCACTTGGATGTTATGATCGGGCTTTTTAATATGAGCATTTATCAGCGAGTAGCACGATTAGGGACTTTTGGAGTTAATTTGACATCGATATTACAGGGAGACTGATAAAAAACAGCCGCATCTTAACAGCTTGTTAGATATCACTCATCGATCTCGTATTTTGAAGTGTCCTCCTTAGCCAACACCGATGGGATAGGCAACCCGTTTAACAACAACACACTGCGGGTTGCATTTCCCCTCCCGCCGAGATCCCTGCAATTTCTAAGCACTTGTCAGTAATATAATGTTCAACTCTGAATTCTGAAGGGTGTCCAACAATTAATTAACATGTCCCAAGCCAAATTAATACAGAAGTATGTCATTTCACAAATATAATATAAAAAAATACGAAAATAGACTTTCCATTTTCGTCCACAGGGGGACTTTTTGTCGGGCAGTCTACCTTACTCTTCAAGGCCTATGAAGTGCAACCTCATCCACAGGAACGGACGTTTCGTTGATCAGCCTACCTTACGCTTCAAGGACTTTGAAGTGCAACCCCATGTAAAGGAACGAACGTTTCGTCGGGCAGTCTATCTTATTCTGCAAGGCCTTTCAAGAGTGGGTACTACTGTGCGTCCGTGACGGCGATGGCTGCTTATCGGAAGATTCGTCGCCGATAAGCACGTACACCCACGAAACATCGCCGCGGAACGCACACAGCAGCGATGCTCTCGAGCTTTCAAAAATAGCCATCAGTTCACCTTTGCTCGTCTGGTGGTTGCACATGGTCTCTCTCGTAGAAGGTTCTTGCCTGTTTAGAAATGTAGATAAGGTGATATCGTCACTGCTCAAGAAGTAAGACATATCTCAAAAATTATGATTTAAGTTAAATGAAGAAAATCCAGGTGGTTTTAGCACTGGCGTTTTGAGAACAGATGGGCAAACGGAGGACGGACAAACCATCAAACGATTTTTGCCATCAAACGATTTGTCGGTGTCCAATATCCGCAAAATAATGAATTCTGACTACGCAAAGTGTTTGAGACGTAAGTTGCTACATATACGAACAAGATTTATCCACTTTTTCGTTACCTGAATTCGGCGATAAGAGTTTTCTAACGAACAATTGTGAATTGGCGCCGCACGATTACAATACTTTTTTTCTTTACCATTTACATAGTAAATGAAATAAGAAGCTAGTGGCTTGCACAGACTTGTACCCCCGCAACATTGCACAGACTTGTGTTAATTGATTGATCGATTAGTTTCCTAATCAACTTATGAGATCATTATTCCCGTAAGTGCCGTGCATGTTTTATCGCGGGAAATGACGGCGACCTTCCTCCACTGGATGAAGGGATCCGGCGCTGCCCTCCTCGTCGGCTGGCGGGTTTTTCCCAACCAGGTATCTACACCCGCGTATCACCGCCCCAGCCGGAACAAGCTCTTAAGCTTCCTACCGATCTCGCAGCACATGTGGCGCTGTAGTGCATGATACTTGTAGTGTGTGTAAGTAAGGAGTGAAAATAGAACAAGAAAGTGGAAGGAAAGATCGCGCGCGGTCCGTGACCTGTTTGTTAGGATACCGCTCCGGCATTCGCCTGGTGTTGATTGGATAAAACACGTAAAACTACCGATCAGAGCAGCCGGCTGCTGATATTCTCCTCCGGGCAGCGATTAAATTAAACCCTGCTTTGTAGTTAATGTCGAACATCCTGCCGCCATCGGATCGCGAACCCTAGGACTTCGTGGTCAGTAGCACTAGAGTGAAATTAATTTATTTCCTGAGTTACCTAAGCTAGTTTAATGGTTTGAACATGTTGAATCTGTAATAAATTATTTTTTTCAAATACTCAATCTATATGAATGTCCTTATGAAAATAAGAAATATCTTTAAATGCATCGTATTAACAATGAAATCCGTCGGGCTATGATCACAATGAGACTTTTACAACATTGAGTATGAAAGTAGTCGTATAATTTGGTTCTATGGACAATGTTACTTAATTAATTAATCTTCTTTAGAACTCAGATTGAGTTTAAGCTGAAATTTAATAATAATAATAATTATTATAATAATTATAATAATAATCCGTAGGGCTCTTCCGCATAATCACTGCTTTTCCGCCTAACTAATTTTAGTGACTACGTGAATCACTTAATATATTTAAAAATTTAATATTTTACAAAACTATATGGTATGTTATGATGATATGTCGTTAGAAGTGTTTGCAGAAGTGAAATCTCCCTAACATTTTTGCTAAACCTTGCATAAAGGGGACCCCAAGGAATATGCACATCAATTTCAGCAGGAACAAAGTGCGTGTTCATTTTACAGAGGAAAAATTGCAAGACCAAGGTGACAAACGAAACTGAAATTTTACGTTTAACAATATTCATCACTGTATTTGACGTACATTTGTAGCACTCAATTCTTCCTCATCATTTGAAAAGAATAATAACATTAACGTCAGCAGGTTTGATGTAACACAATGAAAATCAAGTAGCTACTTGACTGGTGTTTGAGCGGCTCCGACGTAATTGAAGCACGATATATTTAAGCATCATTTTAAACATTATTAAAACATATAGTATCAAAACCCACATACGTGGCGCGGAAGGATCACGGTTCTAAAATTTGGCAAAGAGAACAGTAAACAGATGTTGGTAAATTCTCATTTGTAAACAGAGCAATACAAAATTGAAACAAATTGCCTGCAACAGTGCTGGAGACTATCCCTCAGAATGTCGAATTAGATGAAATAAATTGTAATTATTTTTAGAAGATGTTAACATTATTTTTTGTAATCATTATTATTATTAATATATGTCAGCTTTAGCATGATAGGTTTAATATACTAATCTTGTAAAATTGTATTAAGTAATAGGTAAATATTGTAATGTTCCTTTGATTTTTTGTGTTGTGTTTACGCAGTAACTACTTAGAAAATGCTCTATACATTCCTAATGCTACTTAGAAATATTCTATACATTCCCATGTAGCAAAATAAGTATTCTATTCCATTCCATTCTATTTTATTTCATTCTATTCCATTCTATTCCATTCTATTTCATTATATTCCATTCTATTCCATTCTATTCCATTCTATTCCAGTCTATTTCATTCTATTCCATTCTATTCCATTCTGTTCCATTCTATTTCATTCTATTTCATTCAATTTCATTCTATTCCATTTCAATTTCAATTTCATTCTATTCCATTCTATTTCATTCAATTTCATTCTATTCCATTCTATTCCACTCTATTTCTTGAGGGGACACCAAGGAACTCGCTCACTCGTAACTTCATATCACTATCACACTTGGCATTCAAGGCGAAGGATTCTTTACTAACATTGGCAATACGACAAAATAGCGAAAAACACAAAATTTTGGGTCCTAATTCCCATACTTTTCTCCGGAGCACCAGCCGCATGCGGAGCATCTCCCGCGTGCGCTCCGGCCGCTCACCCCCTCGACCCCTGGAGGCAGAGAGAGCCAGCGCCGAAGGGGGAGGGGGGTGGCAGGTGGCGGAAGGGAGGGAGCGAGCGAGGGAGTCAGTGGTGGCCAGCCAGACCTCTTCTCGCAGTGGCGTCGTGGAAGTAAGCACACAGACAATAAAAAAAAGTATTTACAAGTTTTATTTACAAAATGAACAAATGTATTGAACTACCCCGTACACACTTTCCGGTATTTCCCGACCGCCACCCGCGATCGTACCGCTCAGTGGATACACCACATTTACAAGAGAGACCCAACCTCCAGTGCACGCTCCTACCGCGCCACTCAGGTGACCTTCGTTAACCGTGCAACGCACAAATGCGCACCAGCCTGGGAGTGGATTTGGGGCAAAGGTTTACGAGAAGAAGAAAAAAACGACTTGAGCGAGTCGGTCAAATTCATACTCGCCGACTCACCCCCACCTCACCACCGTTGAGCGTGGGAGGGAAGCTTACTGTCACGTGACACTTGCTGCAGGACAAGCCGGCGTCCACCTGACTCTAAAAATATCGGCCACCCCCAACGCCGTGGCTACTAGGTGGCTCTCAGGTATGCGAGGCTTCAACGTCCTCCTCCCACGCAGGGCAGCCAACGTGACGCTACGAATGCCGAGCGGATTCACGGAGGGCGGCGATCTCCGGCGCCTCGCGCCCTCTGGCGGCGCAGGCGGCAACTGCCTCATTTGAGAGAACCCGCGGGGGAATTAACTTTTTTTATAGTAGGGCACGCTAACTTCGTAATATAGAACATAATACACGGCCCTGCTAATGCCATGGAGTGCCCAACCAGGCGGGGAAATTAATTGAATTCTATACCCGGCGGCGCCGGAAACTATGTGTTAACAAGACGTTTAGCTCTAAATCTCATAACTAGCTTTGCTGGTATTATTTTATTGAACAATCCGGTCATAAAAAATGAAAATAATAATTTGAATTCGACGCCAACTTTAAACCGCTTCATATCAGAAAATAAAATAAGTACATATTGTCAAAAAATCGAATACTGCTTTTGAGTTTACTATGTAGCTTTAATTAAAAATTGTACGATCATAAATTGACGTTAAAACCTCATTTATGTCATATTGTCTCACAACTAAACAAAAAGATTAAAGGAATACTTTAATTCTAGATAAATTTCTTTAGTGAGATATGTTTCCCATAGTGTATTCCAAACACGAGTAGGTCTAGTTTTCTCCAGTAAAAAGTGTGATAAAAACACTTTATCAGACGATATAACGCCTTATCTTGGTAATAAAGTTCAATTTGGTGTCTTCATTCTGTGAATCTATGTTATCAAAATTTTATGTAATCTCATAATCATTTGGCAATGAAACGAAAATTTTCTGTGAAACTACGCATCTATATTTCTGAGTATGATCAAAATAATGTTCATTAGGGAATAATGTAATTTTGTAAATATTGGCACGTCCTTAATTAAGAAATCCGATTTCAAACGCACAAAAGTTTGCGACTATATCATTATTGATGTTTTTAAGTGAAATTTGAAACCAATACCTATGAAAACTTGCGTGTTTTTTGAAATTCAATTTTGCATTTCTAAATTTTTTGGTCGCCTAATACCTTGATTGAAATGATACTTCCTTAATACCAAAGGAGACTAAACCTTATTTCATATGGAGATTTTAGAAGAAGAAATTGGAACATTTTTTGTAAGTGCGTTGTAAGTAAAGATGTTGTTTAAATATCATCTCATTCATCACAATGTTTTCTTCTGAAATATTTGTAGTGAGGAATTGTGTTTTACCAAATCCATGTTTTTAAAAATTTAAATTAAGCGTTTTGGTCTCATAATCGTTTAATTGCGATGCGACTTTGAGAATATCATAGAATAGAAATATGTTTCTATTGAAAGTCTTGAGAACAAATTTGAAGATGGTTATGAGAAAATGTCTTTGAGCGTTTCTAAAAATACACAATTTTGATCTCACATATTTACACACAAATTTTCGAGAGTTTTAAAGAAAGAAGATTTAAAAGATTTGTTCTTACAAATGCTTTAAATAATAAAAACATAATTTGGGCAAAATTTTAAGGATATGATAGATATTTCATAGGATACCTTTGTAATTTTTGAGAAATGAAATTTAAAAAATCTCTTATCATATAATTTATGCATATAACATATTCATTGGACTCTAAGCACTCAAAAGGTTAAAGTAAAAATTTAAAGCGTTTTTATCAAATCTTGTTTAGATTTTAAATGCCCCTTTTTCACACGAAAAATCAGACAATTATCGAAAAAACTGTGACCATGAAACCAGGTATTCAGCGGTTTGTATTATTCATTACGATGTATTAATTTATTAACATTAATAAAACAGATTGCATTGGGGAAAATATATTCATCTTCAATAATATAGCTCTATAATAGAGTGCAAAAAATGTACCCTTGCGATTTTCGAAAATTTAATGTTTTAATGAAATCGGAATTATTTTATTTTTATAATAATTTGATAAGAGTTTGGTCACACTTTTCAAAAAATCGAGTCCTTATTAAGGAAATTTTGAAAATGTCCCAGAGTCTTCATAAGAGATACTTCCAAAATTTAAAATAAAAATTGAAATTCATAGGGTTCGCAGCGTAAAATTCTCAAGGGAACGAGATCAACGGAGGAATTTTCATTTGGAACAAAATCCGATGAATGCTTTGGACGCTAGTGTTGATCACAGACGAACGAACAGACAGCCATTTTGAAAAAAAAAAAAACAGAAGTTTTGGTACGAGGAGTCAGAAACCGCACATTTCCGTTAAAGTTGGAAATGTATTTTTCTTATTACATAACTTTCTTTGTATTATGAACATGATCCCTACATTCTACGTATGCAAGTAAGTTAAATTCATTATTATAACTGATTAGCAGTCATTTTCATTTTGGACAGTTTTTGAAACAATAAAATACGAGTAGATACATTGTAATGCAAAATACCATTATAGATGTTACTTGGCAAATCAGTAATTCATTATATTCTATATTATATCCTTATCAAACATCAATATTAAAAAGTTAAATCATCTGTTATTACTCACGCAACTTTTCGCAACTCACCTTACTTCCCCTTCTTTGGCACATAAACAGTTGAAGGCTAAATCGCGCAGCAAGCACTGATGACATTCCAAACATTGGCGGGAAATAGAAACTATTTTAGGTTGATGATGAGAAATTCTGTCCGCGAGTTTCTCCAAAAAAATCGAAAGAAATTACCGAAGCAGCTGAAGCTCCATCACAGAACTTATCTCTAACCCCCGAAAAAGTTAGAACGCAAATTATTGAGAAAGTTCCCAATCCAAACCAAAGTTAACAGACGATTTGCCGTCATTTGATTTTTAGGTATCAAGGACCCACAAAACATGGATTCTGACTACACCACGTAATAGAGGATTTTTTTTCTAAATTTAGAAACTGGATTTATCTATTTTGCTAGGGCCCTGTAATGAGAGTTTTCCTGCCGAAAATTCACATTCGCGCAGAATTACAGAAAATTCTCTGTTTTGCGAAAGCAGCAGAGAGAAAGTAAACAGAAGGTGCGTGATGAGGGCGAGGAATAGAAAGAGCGAAAGAGTGTGGCTGGGTGAGGCGAGAGGTGACAGGATCGCGTCATTGTCTAGTCGAATAGAGCGAACGGGGGAGATGGGCGAAACATGCTCGAAACACTGCTTAGTAGCTTGCTTAGTAGATGATAGTGATAAATAAATTTTCGTTCAATACCGGGTATGCAGCTATTTATATAATAAAACGTTAATGTATATTCATGAAACTATGATATACAAACCAACGCGTTAAAGTTTGACAAAGTTGTCTACGTAATAATTGACATGTGGTACTGCAGAGGATGGCTAAGAAAGGAAGAAAAAATGCTGTTGAAATAAAGCCCTCTAAAGAAGTCATTTTCAACTAACGAATGTAAAGGCTGTAAACCTTTAAAATTCCCGTATTTTTAACGTGATATATTTTGTTTTGTATAGTTTCCAAATGAATAATATTATATTCAGTACTGCAGTACACATTTGCATATATTTATCAATCGTCTGAGATGTTCCGCTTGTATTTTCCCTTATCTAAAATGTTTGGAGAAATTGAGTTTCTTCCATCTTGTCCTACACTCTGAAACTGTATATTATAATAAGGAAACTATTCGCATTGAGCAACACAAAACTTATACCTGAAGAAATTCGAATTAATTTAATGAATATTATCATCATTGTCATTTTAACAATTCAATTTCGTCCTTTATTTCTCTTTCTTTTCAATGTTTACACAAGTGTTATTTCACATACAAATATTAAAAACAAAAAAAACGTCTTGGCCTTGATTTTTTCTGAATGAAACTTTTAAAACTATTCATACTTATGTACAAAGACTGTCATGAAAACTAAAAAGATCGGAGCAGAGAGCAGAATTCTCATTCTATATGTCATTTCATCCGACGTGCTACTTAGTTGGTATGAATTTATCTGGAGAGCTGCCTGCATATCAGGAAAGTGCATTAATCGTATTTTGAGTTGTGCCACTATTGCAGCCCATGAGTGACATTTTTCAAAAATCAGTTGTGAGAAGTTCAGCTTCGATTTTCCCTAATCTGAAATGTTTGGTGACACTGTTTCTCTCGTCTTGTCCTGCACACTGAAATTATAGATTGGAATGTCGAAACGATTCGCATTCACTTCGTGACACACATGTTATGAAGAAATTTTTATTAACTAGCAAAAATTAAAACGCATTTTAATTTTTTATTTCTCATTCTGGTCAATGATTACACAAGTGTACTTTCAAATACAAAAAAATTAAAAAACAAAAACAAACACATCTTGGTCTTGATTATATCTGAATGAAATTTTGAAAACTATTCACACTTATGTACAAAGACTGGCATGAAAACTAAAAAGAAATATAAATATATCTCGCATGAAGACGAAGTGCAGTGCAGTCCTGTCTGCTGAATCCACACGCCCTTCAGACACGTACTATACCACGTGGGCGTTGCCTCCAAGATTGAGTGGAAGACGCGTATTTTCCAGTCCCCTTTTTTTATCACCACCATATGCACAGAATTTCTGAGAAACAATATGAGGGTTTTGCAAGAAATTTACGCTTGGAATAAAATGTTTAATAAGTTGTCTTTGGAAATTTCTCATGAAGAAAATGAACGCCCCTCATTTACAAAATTAATCGAAAAATAAAACCGAATGTTTTGATAACTGTTTATGAATGAAGAAGGCGATTTATTAAAAGCGGTTTTGTTTGTTACTGAGATGTGAGTTTTTATTCCGTTGTTTGCGCTGTTGTTGGGTGAATGCGTGCTAGGATATCGCCTGTCCGTTGCTTCGGCCCACTGCGCTGAAGACGAGGGACTAGCGGAAGTAGCGCAGCACGGCGGCGCACAGAAGAACCAGGCCGGTGGCGAGGGATGCGGCGGACGCGCTGGCGCGGGTCAACCCTTCAGTTATCTTCTCTCCATTGTCGTTGCGCCATTTCACGTTGGTGTCCACTGTGTCCAAGCAGCTCTTGTACGGGGACTCGCACGAGCTGATGCTGCTGCATCCAATAGCATTCTGCAGCTGCAACACCACAACCAAAGCACATGTTAGCGCTAGTCACTTGGAAGGTGCACGGAAACTATGTATTGCTTATTTTTGAACGTCGATTTTCATCTATTACCAGCCTCTTCTAAACAAGTGATTCTGCTACATGTTGCAAACTTCATGCGATCTTCATAAAAGTAGGTCGCAGATTTTTGCAAGTGAACAAATAAATTCAAAATGAACACGAGATGGAAAATCTCAAGTAACGAAGGCATGTAAGTAAAATATTCCTGTTGTTTGTAATACATGTGTTATCACTCGTTCATATTAACAGGTTTATAGTTAATATCTGAAAAAATAAAATAAACGCTAATCTGTCTTCAATTGTTATTATGTCTTTTGCAAGACCAACGAGATTGTGTAGTTGGTCTGGGTCTTCTTGTTGTGCGAGTTGCAATTAACCTATCAAAAGCAGTCAACGTTTCTTGATGTTATTTTCAGCGAAACATATACGGAGAGCTTTTGTATTCATGAATGAGTGTTTTACAAGTTTAGAGTAATCTCTAGCCATTATTTAGACTTTCGTGTCCCTTTACAAAAATTAGGGGGCATAATTATTTGTGATGCATTACTTTTTTAAGTATAGGCGGATTTCATGCTATAGTCAAGTATGCACAAGATACATGTTCAGACTTAGGAAAATATAAAACATTTTATTTGTACTGTCATAATCATGTTTAATTCTGTTTACAAAGGTTAAAGATTGTATTGTTGAAGAATTTCAATACATCCTTCATTTCCACAGCCTTAGATGATAAGTATTAATCGTCTTGAAATAAAATTTGGGAATGAAGTCGATTTTCCTGCCACCTCTATACAAATGTCCTGCTACGTCTTATGTATTTTGTAAAAATTGCAATAAGCTATAATTTTCGTTTCAATTTGACTATTAGTCCAGCAAAATATCATGTACTTATGTAGAGAAGAACATGGTAATAATGGTGCTTATTATTGTACAATAATGTGTTAATTTTTGACTTTATATAATAAAAGTGAATAAATATATTTCAACGTACATGTCGAAATTTCATACTTCAAAAATTGAGAACATGATAATGGGAATAGAGTGAAAGCTAAGGAGGATGGAGAGACAACTTCGTTTCAACTCACCTTTTGCTTCCCTTCGGGAGTGTTCACGTAGCCTGCCAGTCCATTTAGAAGAGACTTCATTCTATCCTCGCCATATCTACGAAGAAAAAAGGTACATAGTATGAAAGAAGGTTCAGAATTTCTCTTCCAAACCTGACAAAAAGAATGCGAAAAACAATATGACCCCTATTAAAGGTAACCTGTATATTATTCGGCATCTACGAATTTCCTTGCTTGAAGCTGTGAAATATACATTAATTCGTTTTTCTTATTACAACGCAAAGGAGAGAAAGTTTAGAATTCTTCTTCATTTCACAGAATAGGAAAAATGTTACTTGAGCTACTCGACAATAAACTACCAAAAATGAAAATAGTTCTGGGAAAATGTCCAGGCAAGTCACAAATAATGTTATTTGTAACACAAATAAATCATCAAAATCTGTAGAATTGTGAAGAATTGTGCCTGAAAGTGCCAAGAAATATAGCCAGAGGTGCATTTACGCATAGGCACAGTAGGCACGTGCCTACGGCGGCAAATTTTCAAGGGCGGCACATTTTCAAAGGCGCAAAATTTTCTTGATATTTTCTAAAACAAATGTAGGTTCTCTAAAAACTATAACAGCATAAATCATATTTTTATTTTAAAAATATCATATTAATATTTAATACAAGCTATTTATTTGTCTACTTCATAAGAGTATACCTTATAATTTCAGAAGTATATGAATCTGAAACTATGGCCCGTTGAGGAAAGAAAACATGTTGCAATTCTAGTTGTCATGTTTTAGTTTCCTTTTAATGTTAACGTTTCAGTGTTGAAACGTTAATAATGTTGAACGTTACTTGCTATGAAGATACAGTTTATATCCAAAATTAGCTAGTCCAAAAAAATATTTAATTTATGAAAACAATGTGTAAAATATAATGTTATTTTTAAAGTTAAAACGTTTAAATTAATGAGGAATTGTTACTGAAACGTTACAATTTGAAATGTAACATTAATTTTAAACAGCGGGCGGCAAATTTGATGTGCCTACATGCGGCAAAAGTATTAATCCGCCTCTGAATGAAGCCATTCGCTTTTCGCGACAAAATCTTTTTTACGTAGTAGGGAAATTAACAATAAGTAATTTTTGTGTCTTTCTTAATTTATTCACGTTGCTCTGTAATTGTTTTGTTTACCTTCCAACTTTGATTTTGCAGTAATGTTTCAACAGCGAGGAGGGTGCCTATTGATTTTCATGTTCCTTCTTTTAACATTTCATTTCCTGTTGATTTTTGTTTCCACATTGTTGACTCTAAAATGTTAATTAATTTTTATGACTATTTCATTCATGTCTGTGACCAATGCTAAGCAAGAATAAATTCAAATTACACCAATCCCATATGTCTATCGCTATATGATTAGCAATTACTGTACCTTCTGCATTCCACTGTAATAACTTTGTTTATCTTTTTAAGATAAAGATAGGAATTGTTTTAGGTATAGAATAGCTTGTGAGCATCAATATAATTTTAAAAAATGTGTCGTTTTGGTAATATTGAAACTATTAAATAGAATCTATTATTAAATATTCAGTGCCGTAAAACAGAAAAAAAAAACAGAGAAATTGTGTGGAATTTCAAAAATTTTGTGAAGAAAGGAAATACAAATGGATAGCATAGACTACCGATGAAGGAATACTCACATTTTAGGCAATTAATATGCGAAGGTTAGATGGTGAAGAGTACAAAGAATATGATATCAAAACTATGTGGAACGTTACAATCAAATGTATTCAGAAAAATACTTTACACACGTGTGCAATCCATTTCAAAATCTTTCACAGTATACCAAGACATAGAAAACGCAACTTCCTACAACTTTATCATTGTGTTTGTAATAAATGTTCTTGAAGGTATCTTCGTTATAATTGTTTTTTGAAAGTTTTATAACTATAAATCGAAAAACATTTGTAGTCATTTTCTGCATTAAACTTTTATTAATAATTTACTTGATTATAAGTTATTCCAGAAGGCATTGATTACTCGGAGCTGAAGAACTTTTCACATATCCTGGTAGTAATTTTAAAAAATATTTATCTTTGTTTAAATCCTGTGATTTTAATTATCCATTCGATTCATGCCTTAGTTGGTGAAATAGTCACACTAAATATCACTCGAAGAGCTGTGAGATTACTTATGAAAAAATACGTTAATGTCTGTAGTTTCTACACTCATATTAGGATTTCTATCCATTGCAACTTCAGTTTTTTTATTAATATAATACTTATTATTATACAATTTGAATAAAGATTTTGTCTCTAAAGTCCTTTTAAAATGAATGAAGTTGCAATATAATTTTTTTGTTTAGTTAACCAAATTCGCTCATTAATTCCATGACAAATTGTTGATTATGTCTATGTTAATGGTACGCGTGCAATTAAACTACACACCTTTCGGAATTCAGAAAAGAAGCCAAATCGTTTAAGTAAGAAACTATAACACATACTTAGCCAAGGTATTTGCAGTCGGCATGAAACTTGAGCAAAAATGTGCATCACCGTTTACGCACATACAGCTACATATAAACAACGAATGAATAGAACAAAATAGGGAAAGTAGACGTTTAGTTAGCTGACTTATGGAACAACACAAAATATGAATGTGAATAAATTAAACGCCTTACTTGTAAAACATTTGGTCTTAGGATTACCAATACAATGTGTAAACGTCAGTTGTGTTTACTTGTTCTAAAAAGTACGCTATCGCAAAACTGTCAGAAGTGGCCAGTTTTTCCCCGAATACATTTATACATTTTGTATTCTCTCTCATATCTAACTTTACTTTTGGTGGGAAGTAATGTTTTTAGACTTTGTCAGCTTCTAATATTTTATCCATAATATGTGCAGTACCTTCCATTTGCAAATATTTCATGGAAACAAAAACAATGCACGGCCAACTATAAATCTATATTATTCAAAAGCAATACTACGTCATAAAATGTATATCTTGGATGGTAAATATGTGCTTGAATGTCTTAAAATTTTAATTATCCTTAAATGAAAACGAAAAATATTAAACGTATCTTGTGTATAAAGGGATGTAATAGCATTCGTGGTCTATAAGAATCCCAGCTGTGATCGTCGCTTGTTTCCTTGAACAAAACAATCCCCCTCTTTATACATTCGTTTCGTTAATTACTATAACGGTATCATTGGGGTGTGAAATCATCCTGTTGGTTGTAATATAAAAATACTTTGGCTGGCAGTGGGCTAAGAGGAGGAACGACACTTTGAAATCCTTTGCTGCATTTATTGAGGAATGTGAGAAATTGGGCTCGTTGCGACTTACTGTTCAGCCACTGCGTTTATTCCTTTTGCGATGAGGAACTCGAGAGCTGCATCGGGCCCTCCGTTTAGGTTGGCGTACACGGCGGAGAACACCAGGTATTTCTCGTGTTGAGGCACGTCACTCCCTAGCGAGTTGTCCAGGTACCTGCAGCAAAAGAACAGTGTTTGAGTCCAAAACTCATGTGCCATTGACGTACAGCGATTCAGTCAGATCAGATCTTTAGGGAGAAGGCGAAATCGGAATTCATAACGTAATAAATTCTGCCGTTACAATATTATTTATTGAAGCACAAAACGTTTAGAACTGGGCATCTCCAAAAGATTATTAAAAATTCATGTATTATCTCGATAGGGTTTTTTGGGTCTCGAATACAAATAGAATGAATAAAAATCATGTTAAAGATTTTGATAAAAATTCAAAGATGTCAAAATCTTTGAAAACTGTTATGTGTGTTTTTGTTTTAAAGTGTGCGGGAAAAGGAAGGAGAGGAAAAGAGCTGGAATTGAGAAGAAGAGTTTGAGAATGAGAAAGAAGAAAGAGAGTGGAGAGAAAATTATAGAAAGATGATATGAATAGGGAGTTAGAGCGAACAAAAGGGGATAGAGAGAAGAGCACAGCAAACAATGCAAAACAGTTTATGAAAGGGAAGAGTAGATAAGAGAAGTCATTGACGACTCAGCCTTACGTTCTGAGTTTGGCGGCGTCGTTGACACAGCCCAGGGCGCTGGCTATGAGCTGTCGGCGGGTCATGTCCTTGCTAGCGTCCAGGTACTTCTGCCACAGGGCGTCCCAAAGACCAGGAGAGTTCTTCAGGCCGTAGCAGTACGCAATGCTCTGCAAGTTCACGTTGACACTGCGACAAGCAATCAACCGACAAGTTTCTCAGTTCGACATATTCCTTTGCATTTAAAAACAAATAAAGAACATGCAGTATTTCTTACTCGACTGGTGGCGTTCCTTGGAGGTAATTCTTTAGTTTGGTTTCAGCCCAGTCCAAGCATGGCCCGTAGTTGCCGCCACATGCGACCGTCATCACGTTGACGTGGTGAGTGATTTGAACATTATTATTGGCTGGCAAATTGTCGGGCATAAGCTTCGCGTAAGTATCTTCCACGATATTTCTGACGAAATTCTGCGGACAAAGAAATCGGGCACTTAGCACATTAATTCACACAATAGGAGCAGTAAGGTAGTATGATTGATGGATAAATCATGTAGAACTACCCCAAAAATATTTTTTTAAAACCACAATCGCTGTTGTTCAAAATAATAATAATAATAATAATAATAATAACAATAACAATAACAATATATACCCTTAACGGCCAAATTTATAAATAAAATAAGTTTAAATTAGTACTTTTTCGGGAAAACCTTCGCTGTCATTGGTTTTATTTAAGAATGTATACGAGAAGGGAACCTTTTTATTTTATTATAATTTATTGTAAAATTTTTACGAATTCTTATGTTGTTAAATGTTAAAATTTCACTGGGAAATCTGAGGAGTAATTGATTAAATATTTCTGCGAAATTAATAGCAACCGACAAGTACTGACTCTTTGCCTACAACTTACGCTTTCAAATCAAACACTATATTAAATGTTTATTCACTATTTTAAAATTTTGCATCGTGAATAATCGCACATTATTTTACGACAATTTAGGTTAGATGTATACAATGTGGAATGATATTTATCACAGACAGAAAGAAAAGAACTGGAGCCGAAGGTATCGCTTTTAGGAAATGCCACCGTACGGAAATTTAAAATAATGCAAGGGGCTAGATTTAATATTCAACTTTGTTTTTATAAAATAATGGTGCAATTCTTCTCTTATTACTATTTAATTATTTACAATTACATTTACATTTACATTTATACTATACAAATAATTATTTTCGTGCCCCATCCTGCATTACGAAAATCCTTCACATCTACAAACAGCTATTGTTAATCACAGATATAGTAATCTAGCGACTGCCAGAAACACACTGTCTTAAAAGGGCTAGAGGAGCCTTCCGTTCAGAGTGGGAGCATTCTAGAAGTGATACTAGCGTGACATTATTTTGACAGTGCTGTATCATTCAATTCAATAATTTATCATTTTGATAATCCCGTAGTATACGTACGTATATACGGAATAATATATGTTCTCAAATTTCGAATTAGCGGTAAAAGCAACTTTTTTGGAAACAGCTCCAAATTTGTCAAAGAAAACTGCCATTTAGGACGACGTTCACTGTTCTTCAAAATTCTTAAAATAATATTTTCGTTCTACTATTAGGAAATCGAAAAATTAAGACAACTTTTTAAAGAAATTGTACTTTGGGCGGCGATCGGCAGTCAAGAGTATGTGGCAAGTCCGAATAGCAAACATAGACTAGAGGAAATAGAAAACTAATACGGGAAAGTCTGTGCCATACTGTAGCACCACTAGTTTACATTTAACAGTTATCACTCGAAAGACGAAACCGGTGTTTTTAATTTAGTTAAATGCTTCTTTAATCTTGAGGATATTTTACACGCAGTAAGACTTCAACATGAGACCGCCGGCGTTACTTCTTCCCCGAAAAACGACGCACGAAGACGGCTTTCATCCTTAAAATCCACGACATCTGTTGTGATTGACTCTGCGAACGTACACCCTTTTTTTTATATTTCTTATGGCTCCTCTCCTTAATATTCTTCTCCTAGATGAACGTGAAAAAATGTTTTCAAACAGCAAAAGTTTTTTTCTGCGTCGAGACTCATACGCCGTTCGTGGTAACTCGCCATTCGCCTTACCACTACACGCCGGCAGTCGCTCGGACGTACTCGCTTTGGCCCACCCCTCAAATTCTAATTGCCTTTCCCATTATTTTCAACACGAAAGTTTCGAAAATTCAGAAAGAGCAACAAATTAGATTCTGCACTATTCTTTTTTAGCATCCCTTGTTTTACCTCTAAACATTAAAGACAAAATTTGGAGCTCTTTATGAGAATATGTTTTTTTTATAAATTGCTTTAAAATCAAGTAGATATTACGTAAAAACTTCTGATTTTATGAAAAAAATATCTATGACAATTTTTACAGAGCTGTTTTTTATGACACGAAAAGTCACAGGAAATAAAAAGCGCGGCGAGGCGGGTGGAGGCCGCGATACGTACCCTGTAGACCGTTGTGTTGCCCATCATGCGCACCACGTGGCCCAGCGAATAGCGCAGCGCCGCCCACGGCTCAAAGGCGTCGTCGTGCTTCAGGAAGAGCAGGAATTGGAACACGTCGTTGTATTTCATGTTGCGCGTGTTGACGTCCCGCACCAGGCTCAGCGCGTTGTTGATGAGGGCGGCCCTGTCCAACGCCGCCACCTTCGACAGCTGGTTGTGATCGCTCAGCGCTGTTTTCAGGGCCTCCCACAGCTCCGTGGAGTAGTCGACGCGGTAGTAGCCTGCCAACACAACCACGCAACTGAGGACCTAGTACCAATCTCTTTCGCGAAATCACTGGCTTCTCTGCTACACGCAAAACATATTCTTAGTTTCACAATGGTCCCATGGGTTTGAAACCTCCAGAATCCAACACTGTACGAGACGCTCTTATTGAGTTGCACCAATGTACACTCTGCTGGATACGCTCGTTTCGCATTCCAAGGTCCTTGTGCAAATTGTATTTCATGCAGGAAATTTGTAATATACTGATGGTAACTGGCAAATAGATGAAACTTAAGAACAAAGAAATATTTTATTACTTGAAACCCATTGACTCTCTAAATGAATGTTCCAGATGGTATCATTTGCAAAAGGGTACAAATTGTCCGTCCTGAACTTCACAATAAAAATGGTATTGTAAAATATTCTCGAACCTGTACTTACAACTATGTTCAAATTCGTTAAGATATGTACGGAAGTATTCGGAAATATAACATAAACGCCATATTGCTTAATTCTTTTGTTTTCTCAAAAATTACAAAAATGTAATATTTTTACTTGTCTCTCATGTAGTAAATATTTATATTAGCTGCAATTTGTTCACATTATTGTATTTATGAGTGCATGTGCTTTAAATAAATTCATATACAGTTTCTAGAAATATCAACATATTTCTGTGAAAACTAGCTAGCTAGAAAACTCAGAAACGCCCATATTCTCAAATATGGCTCCAAATATGTTCTTCAAATATTTTGAATGGCTAGTGCTAATTGAATTTTTTAGTATGGCGTAAAGTTTCTTACACAAATGTAGTTTTTTTAAGATCTCTCATGCCGGTAATATGAACATTTCCAGCAATTTGTGAACACAAATTTATTAAGTGCTTCAAATTACTTCTAATGAACGTTTTCGATTACTCAAACATTCTCTGTGAAAAAGTGCTTCAAATTTCGAATTTACTGTAGTACTCAAGTGCCAGTTTTTTTAAAAACAGCTCCAAATTTTTTTTAAAGACAATGACCATATAGGACGAGGTTTTACTGTTCTTTAATATTCTTAAAATAATACTTCCGTTATACTGTAAGGAAACCGGGAAATTAAGAAAATTTCCAAAACAGTTTATTTTTGGCGGCGATAGATGGCAGCAGGCAAGAGCTTGTGGCAAGTTCGAATACCTTGCCGAAACGAAAGGAAATTGAAAACTAATACGCGAAAGTCTGTGGGCACCAATCTGTAGCACCACTAGTTAGTGTCGTGTTGTTTTTACTTTTTCGTATACATACGTAAATACGGAGTAATGTGGAACGCAGTGTAGGGAAAGTTTTGTAATGCTGCGGAAAGTCTATTTCGAAATTTCACCGTAAATTCGCTTTTTGGTTGTCCTGATAACAAAAAGGTGTGTTTTTTTTCACTGTCCGTCTGGGGTATGTGAATAACACTAGCTCCTAAAGCATCCGTATGATTTTTTCCAAATTGAAGAAACCCCTGTCTATTTGGTCTGAGTCAAAGCTCTGCGGTTTTGGCAATCATTCATTAGTTTTTGTGGGTACTTTACATGAAGCCCGCCTAAATTTTAAAGAAGTTCAAAAATTTGATTTTTTTTTTCAGGGTCTTCCTTCAACCACAACATAGACAAATTTCATTGAAATAAAATGTGTTGTATTATTTTGTTCTTTCATTAACGTCGTGCACATTTTTTTTATTATTTTAGTAGTTTTCACGCAATATTGCGTGCAATTTTTGCACATTTAAAAAATTACAAAAACAAGATCTTCTCAAAAACGACTCCAAATTTATTTCAACTTTTGGTAGGGATTGTGCTAAATGCAATGTATAGGATGACATAAAAACATATTGCTCTATTCTTTTGTTTTTAAAAACTACAAAAATTTATTTTTATTGGCTTGTCGCTCACGTCGTTAATATTTATACTGCTATTTGTTCAAATTATTATATTACTGAGCACAAGAGCTTTAAATAATGTCGTATAAAGTTTCTCAAAACTCAGCTCAAACGTCCGCATTTTTAGAAACGCTCAAACACCATTTTCTCAAAATCGGCTCCAACTTTTTTCTCCAAAGTTTTCGAAAGCTCGTGCTAATTTCACTCTTTGGTATAACGTTAAGTTCATTTCGTACTTTTTCCTTTCTTAAATAATTTTACAAATTAATTTTTTGAAAGATCTTTCACGCCGGTAATGTACACATTTCCAGCAATATGTGAACACTACTGTATTTGTGAGTTAAAGCTTCAAATGGCGTCAAATGAGGGTTTTCGAAATTTTCGATGAAAAAGCGCTTCAAATTTTTTATTTACTGTAGCACTTAAGCGCCACTTTCTTAAAAATTGCTGCAATTTTTTCAAAGAAAATTGCTATTTATGGCGAGGTTTTACTGGTCTTTAATATTCTTCAAACGACGTTTCCATTCTTCTACTAGGAAACAGAAAAATTAAGAAAATGTCAAAAAATGTATTTTGGGAAGCGGTAGATGGCAGCAGGCAATAGCATGTGGCGGCTTCGAATAGCTAGCCGAGATCAAAGGAAATATAAAACTAATACTTGAAAGTCTATGCCATTTGTAGCACCACTAGTTTTAGTACACATTATTGTGTAAACTTTCTGATATCGTTGATATCATTGGTATGAAATAATTCCTTTTGATTTTGAAATTAACCGCGTTTTAAATTTAATAAACCAGTACAATGTCGTAGTTAAAATATTCGAGGTATGCCCTAAAATTATCAGCAAGTATAAAAACTAGTGGAGCTACAGAATGGCACACACTATCCCGTATTAGTTTTCTATTTTTTGGTCTCGGTTAGCAATATGAACTTTCCACTTATTCTTACCAGCTGCCACATATCACCTCTCATAGTATTTTTTTGAACTGCTTTTTAAAATATCTTATTTTGTATTTTTTTAATTGCACATTATGTTCGCAATATTTCTCGTAAACTACTACATTTTTTTTAAATGTACATTACGGTAATAAAAGAACTCACTAGGGAGAACAATTTTATTTGAAAGAAAAACCTTCAATATTCTAATTCTAGGAAGACGCCCGAAAAATTTTGAAATTTTGAAATTTTCGGAAATTTGGAGTTAATCCTGAAAATTGGACCTATGCCTCCTTTACATACCCGTCACTAAGGGCCCGAGAAAGTATGTGCTTTTTAGCACCACTTGTTTTTTTCTTCGTGAATCGAATTCATTAAATGGAAAAATAAGAACCATCACACTATTTAAATTGTAATTATTAGCTATAAGTTAACAAAAAAATATTATATGCATTATATCTTTTAAAAAAAATATTAATAACGCATTAAGACTCATAGATACTCCACCTGTAGCCATCCTGCCCCCACACACACTCACATAAAATAGATAAAATTTATACTATTTTACGTCTTATAGGTGACTGTGATTCATAAATGCCCGAGCAGTGTTTTTTTTCTAGTTCATCCTATAAATAAATGTATAATGCATTTTCACGACCAATCTACAGATGTATAAAGATGTCTAATAATAAATATTAGAAACTACGGCGAGTTGGGAGATCAGAGGTTATATGTTTTTGCCGCGATGAATGGTTTGTCATGAATTTGTAGTGAGAAATTTGAAATAATAAAACCGGCAAAGCGGCTTTGAGCATTAGCTGATGTCTCTGCATTGCCTCTGACCAGGAGGCCATCGGGTGCGGGTGCCGACTGTCAGAATTGTCGACATTAGTCGACATAAGCGGCCGGCAACTCTGATCGGTAGTTTGCCGCGTTTTCTCCGATCAGCACTAGACGAATGCCGGAGCAGTACCCTAACAAACGCGCCACAGTCCGCACGATCTTTCGTCGCTCTTCCTTGTTCTCTCCTCACTCTTTACTTACACACACGTACACTAACATCCACTACGCCGTCACACTTGTCGATTGATCTGTCGGGAGCTTAGAGCGTGTCCAGCTTGGGCGGTGGCCCTCTGCTGGGCGATTTCTGGAGGGGAAAACTCCCCGTAAGCAAGACAGGCAAGCAGACTAATGAACTTAGCAGTTGATGCCCTCAAAATCACTAATCAATTAACCAATTAAATTGATAGTTCTTCTTGTGACAACTGCTCCGGCCTGTTGCCTACACTTCATGAGAATGTGACCAGCTAAACCAGCCTATCAATCCATCGTCCACTTGTCCGCATATTCTTAGTTTCGAAAAACAGGAGATTTTTCTATCTAATAACGCTTTTCATCTTAAAATAACATACATTTAATTCTCATTCTCTAAATTAGGGCTACAAATTGAATATTAATGAAAAACTGTTGATTTAAAGAAACTGATGAAAAAGTGTACAGAGCGAATGTTTCAGAAAAGCGGGACATAGCCAACGTTATAAGGGTGATAAAGCATCCGAAATTGATATTTTTGGAGTCGAAAAGAATTCTTAGATTACAGTATTAAATTTATAATGTGAAACTGACTATGCGATTACCCTATATCTTTTGGGATACATCGCTTGTTCAAAAATGGGAAATTTTCAATTTGTTTATTCAATAAATTTTTAACACCGAATTTTATTCAGTAGTATTCGTTTCAATGCTCTAAAATGTTGATAATGGTCACATAATTGACTTAGTAATGGCTACTTCATGTTATATTCTCCGAATATGTTCGAAAAACTTTAACCCCCAAAACGAACCAGTACATGTTACATTATTGCAATTACAATATTCCAATAAGATGAAGTCGTAGGCTTCCGCAACCAGAGTCATGTGCGTGATCTGGGTTGTCCGGGTGACGCCGCGTCGAAGGCTGCGTTGCCGACGTTTCGACCATCTTGTCGTAGTCTTCCTCAGGGCTGGTATGCTGGACAGCCCAGATCACGCACATTCTAATAAGATGTTTCAATTTATTCAAGAAATCATTCTCCTTTGTTCTTCGCCGCGTCCCTAGATGACATAACTTTCACTTTTTCAAAGTTTGAAGCAAAAGGGATGCCTCCAATTCTTAATTTTCAAATTTTGTGTCTGAAGTAGACACTCCCAATGAAGTTTCTCTATGTTTAAAATATATTAAATGTCAGTTTGCGGAGCCCACGTAAGTAGATAAATAAACAGGTAAATAAATAACAAAATGAAAATAATGTAAACGAAAATGAATGAAAATGTAAATAAAAATAAATAACTAAATACGTTAGTAAATAAGAAATACGTAAACTAAATAAAAAACACTAGATAATCAACAAATAATAAAAGAATTTCTCTGCAGAAGCACGAATCAGGTGCTTTGGCTTACCTCCTTGGTAAACATTCAGGATCACCCAGGACCACCCTTCGTCGAGCGGTATTACTATCTCCGAGTCAGTCCTCTTTAGCCATTTCTGGGGGCGAGGAGGTTGCGTTGGGGTGTTTCCAGTAGCTGTGTCGGTCCTCCAGGTCAGATACACGTCGTACTTAACAGCTTGTGCCGTCGCATCAGTTGAGAACAGGAAACGTGACTAAACAAAACACGCATATTGTTAGATGAATGATTCTATTCTTCATAAAACCGCTTCACCTCATGGTTATGAGGAAGTAAAATGATGACATATCTATTCAGACAAAATGAAATCAGTATTTTTTAACAATATATTTATTTATTTATTTTCTTTGATATCACATACTGCCTTCACCCTAATAAATTCCTGACTCTAGAACTTAGGCAAATGTAGTCGACTTGGTTGTGGTGGGAGTGAGAACTATATTTGATTTCGAACAACTTTTATTGTTGTTCCAATAAATGTTATATTTAAATTTTTAGATACATTACATCGGGACTTCTCTTATAAACAATTTTAGTTAACTCAATTGAAATATTAAAACTAACTGAATATTTATTTTCTCTCTGAGTGTTATTAAAAAATAAAGTGAAATAAGAAATAAAAATTAAAGTATATCAAATCCGTAGATTATTCGAGACCCCCCTAAGCCGTTTTTGCAACGTAATACTGAATGTAATGACTCATTGAGTTTGAATATTTGAATAAATCTTCTCTTTTTGCATATAAGGCTTATTAGTATATTTCAGTACTTCTGCTACATATAATGCAGTACTTCTACTACTACTACTACTACTACTACTACTACTACTACTACTACTACTACTACTACTACTACTACTACTACTATTTCTACTACTACTACTGCTACTACTACTACTATTTCTACTACTACTACTACTACTACACCTTTTTGTTCTTTTACCTGTGTAAGTTTTATATCTTTAGCGCCATCCTTCTGGACCGTAATAACAGGATAACCAGATTTCGTTGTCCAGTTCTCAAGTATTGCCGTTAACTCTTCATCATCTTCAATCATTGTGCCGTCATTGTTATGATCTACGAACTTTTCGAAGAGTTCTTCTGGTTTAGCCGACTGGAACCGCCTACGAGTCAGAAACAGGTGATTAAAAGTTATTCTAACGTGTATGCGCTGAAGTGTATTCCTAGTGTGTTTTGAGTCACATTTTGTAAATGCGTCTGTTAAAAATAAATGTTGCATGCGAAACAGTAAAATCATCTCTATTCGCATCTAGTTTGAGGAGTGGTATCTGTTCGGCTGTTACTCTTCCTACGTACCTTCCAGCGTCATCACCCTTCCGCTTAGACTACTAACGCAATATATAATAAAATATCCTCTCGGAATTTGGGGTGAGATAAATATGACATAAACCTCAAATTCCAGATATTATCGAAGTTTTTCGGTAATGCGTGATCTCAAAACGCCATCAACTAATTTGCAGGATCGGAACAGAATTGCGGTTTTCCATGTTTATAGCGTCATGAGAGACAAAATCAACACTTGCAAAAATTGCTAAATGAGTTTATATAAAAAAATGCCAAGCACAGAGTTTTTTTTCATTGCCTAAGTTAACTCTGCTTAATTTTCATAAAATAAATGTGAAGACAAATAAATGTGAGGGCAATTTAATGATAAAAACGGCAATTTGAAAGAAATCTGTTTTGTTTTTTCCCCTTCATATACATTTTCGGGAGGCGAATCATCACCCGGATCATCTACCCACTCGGTCTCAACACCAATCGCCGACCCTGAATTCCTAACATGCTGTGTCGGTATGGATTTGATAACAACAAATTTACTGGTCTGTAATTCGCTTTTGCAACCATTGTTTGGGTACTCCATAGGACTTCTCTGGAGTAGTCTGCCTTGGCGCAAGCTTGCTCATGTGGGCGGCCTGCTAGGCAAGCTCCGGCGAGGTCTTCATCTGTTGGACATCGGATGCGGTGGATATGTTGGACATCGGTGTGGCCTCTGATGAGGAGGGTTCGGGCGGGGCGCTCGGACGCGGCTGGCTCTAGTCTAGTTAAATCCGAGTGGCGAGCGCGGGTAACTGCAGTGGGTTCTCGCGGACAGCCTAGTACCAATCCTTGCATTTGAGCAGCTCTGCCGTGTGCAAGAGTGCTCAAGTAGGTGTCACATGGGCGGTCACTGACATAGAGCTGATTTGTTGGAAATCGGTGTGTCTCTCAGTCCGAAGGGATAGGAGGATGAGGGAGGCGCTCGGGCGCGACTGGCTCTAATCTAGGAAAAGGTGAGTGGCACGCGGGCAAAAACAGCGGTCCTTGCGAGCAGCCTAGTACCAATCCTTGCATTTGAACAGCCCTGCCCTGGCAAGAGAGCACAAATAAGTTCTTATTGGCTTACCGTTTGTTGAGACAGTCCCATGGGAGGGAAGGTTAACGCTCCGGCGCGATCGGCTCTAGTCTAGGGAAAAGAGAGTGGTACGCGGGCAACTGCATAGGTCCACCGCTAGTAGGCTGACCGGGATACTCACATTTAAGCACCGCTACCTTTGCGTATGAAATATATTTTCTTACTTGAGAAAAATATATGACACTTTTCACAGAAAATGGTAAATTAAATTGGTAAATTATTTACAATATCCTAAAATTCAAATGTAAAGATATAGATGTGATTATTTATTTCTCTTAATCGTATATTGATTCCTGTCGAGTTTGAAGGAATTGGTACATATAGTGTGATAATTTCCAAGTACTAAAATTCGGATCTATTGCTGGTATCGGTACCAAATTTTGGATCCAAGTATCACCAATTTATTCACATGTCCACTAATCTACGCATAATGTCGTTCAATCTTCGTCTCTCTCGTATCAGAACGCAGCAAAACAAGATTTTGCTTCAAGAATTAAAAAAAAAATATTGGAAAAGAACTAAAATAATGGGAGACTTTCTTTCTTTTGTTTTCGCCTTCTATATCTGACACCCTGTCGGCGATTAAGGATCAAGGCACCAGTTCTTTGGTCCAGTAAGCAATGAAAAATGATGATAATATATTTTCGCGGTAGTGAGACCCTAACGCGATTCGAACCCATGGTCTTTGACAGCCAAGTAGTTTTGCATCCGCTTTGATGATTCATCTTTCTTAAGAAAATGTTATCCATTTCTCTTTAGTATTTAAAGAAGCAAATAGGAAATTTGTATTGCTTCTCACAATTGATCTCCAAAAGTAAGTAATGATTTAATATTCTCGAAAACGCTTTTCAAAATCAACGAAGTATCATTTATTATCGTTTGTGAAAACTAAGATGTTCCTTTGAACGCAAATCTTTGTTGTTGACTAATGACATAGGTATCTTTCTACGAATGCAAAGACAACTATTCAAATAACTATTCAAAATAAGCGTATATCTTTTGTAATAGTAATAGTAAGAAAAAATCTTACTTGTTAGCCAGGTATTCTTGGACTGCTGTCTGGAAGTCTCTCTCGCCCAAAACATTTCTTATTTGTCTGAGGATGGATCCGCCTGCAAGAAATTTTGAGGTTTACCATATAGAAATGAATTAAAAATACAAGTGGAATTATTTCTTTTAGAAACCGATAAACACACATTTTGTTCATATTTACATGACCATCATTTACATATTTGCCGATTAATAATCGAAATGCACAGCAAATTAGACATAGACCTACATTTTTGGGTAGTTTTCATATTCTTCATTCATTGTATTTATCTAAAAATTTTAATTTTTAATTAATAATAGTTAGGTATTCTGGTATTATTTATTTTTATTCAATCACTAAGGTGATCCGATAATGTTTGACTAACGCACTCAAATAGGTGCTATAAGAAACATTATAGCAATGACATCATTTTATTTCTCTATTGAGTAAACTAAACAGAAGTCAAAAAGATTACAAATTTCATCATTGTGATTAAAAATCATAATTTCATTGAACATTCCCACAGGGTTTTTCATGTTTTTTTTATCCTTGAATGCTTTCTCACATTTCATCTGCACAGTAAACATTGCTTTCTCCATGCCAGAGTACTGTTTATATGCGTGTATAAAATTTTAATTTTTCTACGTAGATGCAATTACGACGGCATCTGGTGGTTCATTTATAAATTATTTATCAGCATAAACATTGTAGATTATGGTGCATATTTATTGTTTTGCCCTTTTCTAAATTAACTCTAGAGAAGCTTCAGATCAGTTTCTTAAAACATCTATTCTATCTTACCGAAATTTCTTATAGAATCTGAGTTCTTTATTCATTATTAATGTGATAGTTTATCCCGTGATTGTCGATAGCCCACCCCTAGTATCAAATAAAATTTAAAACTTGTTTTGTAATAGTCGTAAATAAAGTTTGAATGATACACGTTTCATTGTGATGTTCTTAGAAAATTCGTTTCATAAATCAATATTATCAAACCTTTCAAAACATGAAGTTGGTAAATTATTTGTTTTTACGGTTTTTTTGCGTTATTGCGTTTTTATTGCGTTACTGCAAATAATTCATTTAGAATTCAGCTCGCAATCGGGTAAAAAGGTCGATGATGGGCCGGAACTCGCGGAAACCCAAAGATGTAAAACGCAAAAAAAAAAAAAGAAAAAAAAACTAGTGGTGATACAATTGCACATACTTCCTCGCATTTCCTGCATATACCTGCGCCATTCTTTGAACCGTCTTTGTACTATCCGATGACAATCAAAACATTTTCAGGCATTTGTAAGAAAAATTTGAAAATGTAATTAAAGCTTTATGTAAAGTACCCCCAAAAATCAAAATATGGGTCTCAAGCTCAAAGGGCCCCGAACTCTTTTAAATCGATCGAGGAATATCGATTTCGTAGAAAATCGGCTGAACGGTTTTGGCACTAGCGTTGACCACAGACAGTAAGACAGACGTTTTGCAGCCAATCTATTTTTCGGTATCAAGGACCCACAAAACCGATTCATAAGTACACATTGTGTTAAGGAAAAGAATTTGCTGTATACACGAACAAGATTTATTCACTATTTCGCTACCAGGGCCACGTCTTTCTGTCGATACTTCACCGTTTCCCCGCGCGCTATTCCAATATATAGTTTCTCTTCTTGCGAAGTAAGAGCGAGAAAGTTGAAAGGGGGCTCACCCTTGCTGTAGGTGATGGTGCCGAAGTGGGCGCCGATTTCTTCCGGAGAATTCACTTGGTCCTCCTTGAGGGTGAGCGGTGGGGACGAGGCGTCGGAGTCGGCGTCGAAGGCGTACATCTGCTCGTCGAGGACCATGCGCTCCCTCATTTTCCAGTCGCCGTACCTCGAGTGCATGACCTCGTGCTCGAACAGGTCTGCGAAACCTTCGTTGAGCCAGATGGAGTTCCACCACTTGGTCGTCACCCAGTTGCCGAACCACTGGTGCGCCAGCTCGTGAGCTATCACCTGGCTGACGCGCTTCTTGGCAGCTTCGCTCCCGTCCTGCAGTAGATTTACTTTTGGTTACATTGTTTTGTCACACCAACATAAATCAATCAGTAAGAGCAAATAAAAGGCCTTTGTTAAAGACAAGTATTCGTTAATCATTTTATCCACTTTGGTTATCGAAAGTCACAATGTACGAAATTGAGGTCCGTGCCGCACAAATGTTATTATGTCCTTAAACATAAATCCATGATGATAATTTTTACTAAAAATAAGTATTGTAATGCAAATAGTATTAGAACAAATCCATAGCCTCGTATTAATTACGAATACTATCAATACGTAATCGTATTCGTGTCTTCGAATACTTTAGATGGTGGTAGAAAAAAACATCAAATATTTCCTTTTAATATATCAAAGTAGTGACGCCTCAAAATTTAAAAATGTTACAAACAAGAAAACGAAATTTGTTATTTCCATCATGTAAACTATTTGGGGTAATCCGCATCCCAATATCTGAAACCATTGCATAGATATTCGTTGAGGCCGACTTAAATGGTTCATCCTGAATAATGTGCTGAAGGTTGAGTTTGGGGCAATTGAAAAGAAACCATCAACGCAAAATCCATTTATATTTTGGAAAACGGAAAGTTTTTCTGAATAAAAATTGTTGAAAGACTACGGCTCATAGTCAATACAAAGATCAAAAATAACTGGACTAAAACCAAAAAAAGGAAATCACTTATTCTTTTCGGAACAAGAAGAAGATAATTCAGTGAAACAATTGAAATAATTTTAACAAAGCACCAGAAATAATTGATTTGAGTTTCAAGCACATATGAATATTTGTATTACCTTTTTGAAGAGCAGAGCACTCTCGCGGTAGGTGACAAGTCCCCAGTTTTCCATGGCCCCTGACGAGAAGTCTGGGATTGCAACTTGGTCCATCTTGGTCATGCCCATGCTGTTCGAGTTGTCTTTGTCGCCATAGTACTTAATTTCAGTGTATCCTTCCAAAAACTCAATCATCGCAGGTCCATCTGCTTGGCTCAACTCGCCCTGCCCGTCATCTATAGCTTCCAGCCGTCCAAAAGTTCTGAATTTAGCATCATCGGCCTCCTTTGTATTAAACGAAGCTTCCTCGTACACGACGAATGCCAGGAGATACGTAGGCATCACGGGAGATACACCAAACGTAATTGTGTTATCTTCCCTGGAAAAGAAAAAAAAACGCAGTGAATGAATTTCAAGTGAGAAGAGTCTGTCTGACACGGCTCACGACGCGATGCATGGCTATGATCTTCTCCCGCTGGATGGCGGGATCCGCCACCGATCCACCGGTCACGTAGCGTGGTTTTCCCCAACCAAGTATCTCCCACCGAATTCAATGCATGTATTCATTATCCACAGTCTCTCGCGCAAATCAACAAATTCACACAGTATCTTTAAACGTTCAAAAATGGCAGAGGTTCCTACAGCTACGTGACTATCTCTGTATGAAGGTTGAGAAATAAGACATGCCAACTTTTTTTTTTGTGAGAGTACGAGCACGACTGGAAAATATGAAATGACAAGACTAAGTACGAAGATATTTAACGACACACTAACATTGTGTTTCTTATATTTGAACGGTAACGACACACCAACATTGAACGGTGCACCGCCCCACCCGGGACAAGCTCCATACTCCCGATTGGTAGTATGGAGTGTGGTAGTGAAAGTGGAAGTGAGCATATGGGTGAAAGTGAGCGTGTAAATAAGCGATCCGTGATAAACGTGCTCTGACGCACTGTGTTTCGTAACATCATATGAAAACGAGGAGTGTTTCTGCCACACAGATCTCCGATTCCCCCGTATGTCCGATGTTTACTTTTACTTATATCTACCTTGGAGCACAGCCACTAGCAGAAAAACATTTTCGTTTGCTATCAACGTATGCGCACAGACGCGTAGTTGCTACAGCTTTCGGAGTGACCCTTTTACGTTTTGATTAAATTCACAATGATTTATGTAAAACATGTACGAAGGTTGAAGCAGAAGTCATGCCTCTATTTTGTTTCTAAAATAACTGTTATCCAATACCACAATTTCATTTGTAGCGTGAAAGAAATGCTGCAGTAGTGTGTGTTCACACCAACAGATGGCTGTGTGAGTGTCTCTATTAGCACCGAGAGCAACGTGAAGTCAGTTGTCCGACTACCGCCGTGCGAGATGAATGTAACTCATTTCGGTTAGAACTCTTACTCCGAGATATCCTTTCGTCGTGGGAGAAATGTCCGCGAAAGTCATAGGGAATTGGTGGAAGCTTTGGAGAATAATGCCCTTCCCTACCGGGCAGTCGGGAGATGAGGCAGGGGAGTTTCTGCGAGGACGAGTGGCAGCAATGCACGGATGACTTGTGAGTGTGTGTGGACTGATGTGGCACTTGCTGCAATCGTGCACCTTCCATAATCGGACCTTTAGAACGGATATGTAACGCTTTTGGAATGTTGTAAACTCGTATATGCTGAACTTCTTTGGAATATGAAACCATTACTGTCATTTCAAATAGCTAAATACATATAAGAAACACAATGTTTGTGTGTCGTTAAATATCTTCGTACTTAGTCTTGTCATTTCATATTTTCCAGTCGTGCTCGTACTCTCACAAAAAAAATTGGCATGTCTTATTTCTCAACCTTCATACAGAGATAGTCACGTAGCTGTAGGAACCTCTGCCATTTTTGAACGTTTAAAGATACTGTGTGAATTTGTTGATTTGCGCGGGAGACTGAGGATAATGAATACATGCATTGAATTCTTTTTATTTACTTTGGTTGTATTTGGTATGATTGTGTGAAGTTTAACTTCATAAAACTTCCATCAGAGACGTATTAAGATTTATTACAACACAAGTGTTCTAGTATTCCACGGCCACTCTTGACGACTATAATCCGTTTTGTGAAAAGTTTTATTAGAAAAAAAAGATTCCTATTCACATATGGTCTCCTTTAACTGCCACCTTTAGAAGGAAGAACTGTCAAATTGAAACCAAAAATATGGTAGGCTACATTCGAAAATTTACAAAGCGGACAAAACTTTCGATACTTGTTTCGTAATATCTTATAGTAACACTCAATTAGTCATCATACCCGGACTATTGACCTGATTTGTTGATTTCCCAAAACCGTATTGTAGTAATAACATGTCTTACGATACTTCCTTGTATGTCGTACATAAATATTATCATTTACATTTTATGCGATAGTGAGGTCAATATTTTTGTACTTTACAACTTACCTTAGCACTCTAAGGTTTTAAGGGAAAATCTAGAAACGAGAAAGGAAATCTATCAAAAAGCATCAAACGTTTCAAAAAACCTTGAACATTTTCTATTAAATACTTTATATTCATTATAACAGCGTAATTAGGTTTTGAAATCAAGGATCAAATATCTTAGTGAGATTTCTCAGGGAATATGAGACCAGTTGACAATTGCACGTAGCAAGGTTCTTCGTAGTCAAGGTGACGGGGCGGGCTGAAGCGGCGTGAGGGCAGGCAGAAGAAAAGTGCGAGGGTGGAGCTGGGCGGGTGGGAGAAGAGGTAACGGAATCGGACTGTGAAAGGCATGACCTCGGTGGGTGAGAGCAGGACAAGCTAAGACATATGGGACATCATATTACATTTAATACATATTAGCATGTAGGCGCTAAACTACTCGACCGATATTGCTTAAATTATCACTATTTGTTCTTATTAGTGTCGGAATGAAGAAATGGGTAGTTTGAAATAAATCGAGCCTTTAGAGACTTTTCATATTGAAAAGTTATTCGACGAGGTGAGCTCTACATCGTTCCTAGAGGACCATGCTATCTATGGATATCGTTCTGAACTACACACCTCATGTTGACTCACAATATTAAATGATATCGAAGTTGCGATCTATAAAGCATGAAGTCTGAACCAAGTGCTGACGCTACCCAACATTATTCGAATATTTCAATTTTAAAGTGTAGTGTAGTATAGAAAACTATAGTAAAACGTCGTTAAATGATATTAAATTCATAATTAATCTACATTGAATAAATTTATTTTGAACTTGAGTGGTTTTTATTTAATACGCTATAATAGTTAAGCATTGCTGGGCTCGCTAGTTATAGATATAATTAATTCCTTATCCTCATAGACGTCTGTGATCAACAAATATCGAGGCTACGAAGGGTACATCAGAAAGTCCTATATAATATTGTTAGGCATATGACACATTACCAACTCCACACTGTGAGCGCATACTTACACTGTTCCTTGAGTGTTAGCGATGGCTTTGACACCGTCGGTGACGTCAATTGACAGCTTGAACTCAGCCTTGAACTCGGGCTCGTCGAAGCATGGGAAGGCTTTGCGGGCGTAGGTCCACTCAAACTGAGTGGCCAGCACCGTCTTCCTGCAATTCCCAAGACATTATTAGCACTTTTGCTTTTCGACCCGCCCTATTTTACTTCCCCTTGCAGCCCTACACGCGAATACTCACGGGGCGTTGTTCTCATCTAGGTAGGTGCTTCTGTAGAAACCATTCAGTTCATTGTCCTTGAAGTCTCGAGAGTATGAGATTTCAATTATGATTTCAGCACCTTCCTTGATCTGTCCGTCCAGTTCAATCAATAAGATATCCTGTGTAAGTCTTTCAATCCCTGTGTAGTTAGGTGGCTGAGAGGATGTTCCGTTATCTCCGTCATCTCCATCATCACCTTCGTTACCTTCGTTACCTTCGTCACCTTCGTTACCTTCGTTACCTTCGTCACCTCCGCCACCTTCATTTCCGTCATCTTCGCCAACTTTGCCGCCATCGTCTGGCCCCGGAGGCGGTTCAGGGTCCGATGGCGAAGAATCAGTGCTCGGCGGCGAAGGGTCAGTGCTCGGCGGCGAAGAGTCAGTGCTCGGCGGCGAAGAGTCAGTGCTCGGCGGCGAAGAGTCAGTGCTCGGCGGCGAAGAGTCAGTGCTCGGCGGCGAAGACGAATCAGTGGTCGGCGGCGAAGGCGTCGGGTTGGACTTAAAATCAATCGATACATCTTTTTCCTTTATGTCAATTAGTTCGTCGCAATTGAGATATATTCCTTTCTTGCTGGCAGTGACTACATTTGCTGTTATTTTGACTTTCCCTTTGAAAGCCGTAATTCCATTCAGACGGTTGGTCGTGTATTGCGGCGTGAGTGTGATCTCGTAAAGAGAAGGTAATATCCTTTGATCGTCCGGCAACCTGTATATATTTTCCTTATCCTCCCCCTCCTTGGGAGCGGGGGCGGGAGCGGGGGCAGGGGCAGATGAAGAGGGCAGCGGGGATGCCCGCCCCTGCACCAGCAACGCCAGCAGCACCAACAGCACCAACGCGCGCCACTGCACCATGACGCCCTGCACACATACACACAGTCTACGTCACTCTATTCATTTTGCATCGACACACAAAGGGTGCCTGGCAAACTGAATGGAATTTGTACAGAAAAGTTGTTCGTTTATCATTTACTTTTTCAAGTAATATCCGGGTTGACTACCTTTCACGTCCGGATAGTGAGTGTCTCAAAACATGGATAACTGAATCGTGTAAAATGCGCTGAATAGATAGTAGTGATTCAAAAGTGTGTGACTCCTAACTGTACTAAAATTACCCGATTAAAACATCTACTTTAGTAGATATGCAAAATATCTATTACACGAAAGTTTTGAGGTGAATGTACGAGAAATATATACAATTTAACGGAGAATAATAAAGTGGTTAAACGCGTCATACAATTCTCAATCAGTTTGTTTTCGAAGTGCGGTGAAGTGATAATAATATTAGAAGCAAAAATAAAAACTAATTGATTCTGTGTATAGTGTAGAACAAACTCTGGCTTTAAATTGACGTAAATTAGAACATGCACAAATATTTTATGACATTGTAGATGTTAAAATACATTTCATATTTAAGTTAAATTATAATTTTACTTAAACCATACGCGTTTTATCATAATAAGTATTATTATGCACCGCTTACCTTTGGCAAGTTAGATATTTGGTGACGCGCTAATCGGTTTAGACGTACAGTTTCCCTCAGCGAGAGAGGATTCGCACGTTTATAACGGTCAAGTAGGTGTAGGCGTAGGTGGGGAATCCGTTAGTTTTACCCAGGGGACACGTGTGGTAGATCACGCACACGAGCAACTTTGCCCCCGCTTGAATTATTGTTGTTGTTATATTATGAGGTGGTATTGAATTATGAGAACAAGAGTTGATTTTTTAACCATTCCTGATCCCTTCGCCTAATGGCCGAGGGAATCCACGAAAAACCTCGGTCAGAATAGCCGGCACTGGAAACGAACCCAGACCTCCCGATTGCGAAGTCAGCGGTGAGGCACTTCACTCGGTCTTGCTACTATAGTAATCGTTTCATTATAGTGAGATGGAGTGACTTTTACAACTTGGATCGAAAGGTGCAGAGCACAGTTATTGTAAAATCTTCCCCGAATCAAAGTTCATGCGATGAAAACAGCCCCCTCACAATAGGAAAGGGCGTCCTCGCCCTCCCAACCTATCCTCGAGAAGGAGGTGAAAATCGCCAGTTAGATCGAAAGGAAATTTTGTGTCACCACCTGAACTCTCACATCCCGTTAGTAAGTGTAAACCAAATTTTGTAGCAAGTGAAGAACTTAAAGACGAATGAGACGAATAAACATTTAAAAGTTACAACATTTATAAGACACAATCGTACGAAATGTTTTAAGGAAAATTGATATTTTCTTCCCAAACATTTTAACAACGAACGGGTTGTGTTTCTTTGAAATAGAGTTCTAGAAAACATGCATAATTTCAAAATTGCACTGACATTGTAAAGAAACTGAAGTATGCACCTCATACCATTATTGCATTACAATATATTAAACCTTGGAAGTTTCCCATGCAATTTTTAGGATTCCATGAGAGCTTACGACCTTTTTTGCATGTTATCATTCACAACACCAAAACACGTTTTGTGCACATCTTCATTTCATTTCTTGGCGAAGCACATAGCCCCCATATTTGAAATTAGTATACTGAGGAAGTTCATGGATGGATGGCAAGAAAACATTCAAATTCACAACGTTTCAAATATTTTTATAGACGATAAATAATGACGAATGATGAATCTAGCATTCATCTGACGAACAAAATATATTCTGAAGACATTGTCAAACTGTGAGACGAGCGTTGAAATATACGGAACGTTTTACGCAAATATGTCTGATAGGAAAAGCAATCTGAGGATACAAAATTTTCCAGTTTTCATTAGCACAGTAATTCGGATGATGGGTGTGAAAACCACTAAAAATCATAAAACAAAACAAATGATTGCACTGTAACCTCATATTTGTTCTAAGCGTAAAACCAACATCATTTGCTATAGCGGAAGCGATGTTCTACTGTTCAAGCTCTTGCGCTTCTAGTGGAACTATGTCACGTTAAAGTGTAGGAATCGAATCGATGGTGTAATATACTGGCACTTCTCATTCTGTTTCGTAATAAACAGTTGTGTATAAAATATCACTTTTAATTTCTAGAGCCGGTTTTAAAGACAACCACAAGCTACTTTTTACCTATCGTAGCCTCAAATGTCCACCATTATTTACATTTTTTAGAAAGATTTTCATTAAAAATAATGAATTTTCAACAATACCATAGATTCAGATTTTGTGGCATATTACTAAAACAATTGATGCTTTTTCATAATAAAATACAAAATACTATTGACAGGGCACACAGGCCACAGACTAGGTTTAAGCTTGTAATAAATATTTTGTTGTTTAAACCATTGTGTTTCTTTTCATTCCTGACCTCCTGAGCAAAAGTAAATGTAAAATTTCATTTTTCTTGAACTATAAGACATTGTTTCGCAATGTATTTCGTTAGCATACAGGAAATTATTATTTATTTGTTGTTAATCGAGTTGTCTCAATTTAATTTTAAAAAATATTTATCCCAAATAATGCTTTTCAATTCAAGTATCCAAACAAGTAGTTTGTTTAGTAAAATTTCATGGTTGAAGCTATGAGATGCACCATGATCATTTGTGTAAGGTCTTTAAAGCGTACGAGGAGCGCTCTAGGGTAGACAGTCTTAGCATATCTTAGCATACTCTTTTAAATACTCCTACCTAATGTTAGAAACGTCAAAAATAAAAACATTTAGCTGGTAATGCACACAGGAACTGTGAGAACAAATATTTGATTTCTTTGCTGTGGCATTTCACACGAAACAGAAGACACGACGGAAAGAAAAAATGAGTTCGCACAAATACCAGAAGTGAACGAAACGGGAACATTTTGTGGTAATTTAGTTTCGAAGTTTAATATTGAGAATGATAGTGGATATTCATGTTGCATAAAATTCCTTCGAACTTCTTTTTGAAATGTAAGTTATTATGCTGAAAGAGAAGAGCGAGCAAAAATAATTGATTTGAGAACATACAGAATTATTATTAATGTTGACAGCAATGTTGACAATGATGGTACCTTTGGAAGTCAAATATAATGTTGTAATTTCGTAAGAAATTTGTGAAGCGTATACGGTAATATAAAAGTGGAAATTTTTTTATCTCACGTCACTCATACTTTATACACTCCAGTGATTGTAAAACTTAAGCGATAGCGGTTCTAATACTTATCTTATCCACCTGAATCAGCCATTATATTTAGATCTTAGTTCTCTTTAATCTTTCGAGTGCATTTTTTGGATTATAGCCAATGATAAATTATAAAATACTTTATGATTTTGTCGTGTTCCTTTTTTAAATTACTAATTTTGTTCTCCTGCACTATCACTTATGGATTTGTATGAGATCAGTTATGGATAGTATTAGAGATTAAGACGCAACATATTTATTGCACATTCCGATTTGAGCCGTCTGAAGTCTTAAAATAAAATTACTTTAAAAATTTTATTCAATACCTTACTGACTTTGTTTAAAATGTTAAGATATACCAAGTATTTCATAATGAGTCTCTCACTTCTTTATTTAATCATAGTAACTCTTCACCTCTTGATTTAACCACGGAAAGTATAATATAATTTCAGCACTAACGTTATTAACTGTAGCATTAAGTGGTTAATCAAAAGCCGAAAATTCTGCACTACATTTAAAATTATTACAATTCTCTTTTCGCAACTATAATACTCGCCAAATATGCGTTAATACATTAAATACCACATTAAACACACATTTTACATTATACTATGAAGCCTACTTCTTTGAACAAGAACCGCGGATTGTAATTTCAAGATTCCCTCGTTCAATCCCTTTTTTACAAATGATCAAATATTCTGGCGGATACCAACTATCGCACGACAATGCAACACAATTCAATACAATGCATATCAAAATTAGGGAGAGAAATTAATCTATTGGTGCTAAAATTTGCATGCAACGCCTGTATTATAACTTTATTACGACTCTTCTGTACACAAACATGAAGTAAAATTACAACAACAAAAATTACAACTAAAATCAGGTAAAAAAAGGTGACACAATTCAGACGAACTCTCTTCCCCTTGTAACTTCACACCTGCCACTACTCAATCGGATCTCTTGAAGACAGCATCCTGCTGTGCACTGCTCCACACACGAGTGTAATTCAAACGTGATTAATTCCTTTTATTCTTTCTGTTGATTTTCACTAACAAAATCGATGAGCCAACACATTCGCAGCAGGAGAAGCAGAATCAGCGATTGAAAGACGATTTAGTGCGCGGGCTGCAGCAGCCTGAGATGAGGACTCACCTGTTGAGTTCAGCGAATGGGAAACATCGGTCTGAGGGGCCCTTTAATACTCGGCCTATCTCGTTATCAGAAAGGTCCCTCGAGTCGTCCCCTCCCCGCCACATGGTCACGCGTACATCACCTCCCCTTTCCCGTCCCATCCCCTCCCCTCCCTCCCCCACCCCCCTCCCCCACCGCCCACGACAGGGCTCGTCCATTCGGGCTGCTCGCAGCTGATACTTACGTTTTCTTCAGACATCACGATTCCACAAAAGAAGATACGGATTGGGAGATAACCAGAGGATTTGTAGTGGCTGTGTCGGAACGGTGGACTCTGGTTAGTGATGGACGCGGGAATTATTAAAGGAGCTCCTGATGAGAGGCGACGAGTTACGGAAAATACTGTTTAAAAAAATTAAGTACGTCCCTTCCTTCTGTAAGTAAATTACACATGCTCACAAATTAAAGCAAGAAAAGACTTAGAGAGAAACGGCCGCAGTATTTCTTCGTAATTTGAACCCCATAATAGTAATGTGTTGTCGTGTTCATTAAGTCGATATATTTTTTTCCGGTCCTAAAGCAAGGAAGGCATAAAGAATATAAATAAACTTGACCAACAAGTGCAGGCTCGCCTGAGTTCAATGTATACTCCTGCACAAATTGGTCGATACTACGTTGCCGTAATTTTTTCAAAGATACAATTCCCTTATTCACCTGGAATGCATCGAAATAAACGGCGAAACCGGCAGATCAGAGCAGACTAGCATTTTTCATGTCTTCCCATCCGATGTGCAACTTGGCTCGCATGAATTAACTGGAGAGCTGCCTGCATTTCAGGAGAGTGCATTAATCGTATTTTTTGAGTTGTGCCACTATTGAAGCCCATGAGTGACGTTTTTTAAAATTACTTGTGAGAAGTTGCGATCGACTTTTTCCTAATCCGAAATGTTTGGTGACATTGTTTCTTTCGTCTTGTCCTACACACTGAAATTATAGATTGGAATGTCGAAACGATTCGCATTTTGTGCCACACAGAGCAAATGCACGAAGAAATGTTTATAAATATAGTGAAAACTAGAATCATTTTCATTTTTAATAAATCATTTTCATTTTTTATTTCTCATTCTGATCAATGATTACACAAGTGTACTTTCAAATACAAAAAAAATAAAATAAAAACAAACACATCTTGGCCTTGATTATATCTGAATGAAATTTTGAAAACTATTCACACTTATGTACAAAGACTGGCATGAAAACTAAAAAGAAATATAAATATATCTCGCATGAAGACGAAGTGCTGTGCAGTCCTGTCTGCTGAATCCACACGCCTTTCAGGCACGTACTATTCCACGTGGGCGTTGCCTCCAAGATTGAGTGGAAGACGCGTATTTTCCAGTCCTCTTTATCACCACCATATGCACAGAATTTCTGAGAAACAATATGAGGGTTTTGCAAGAAATTTACGCTTGGAATAAAATGTTAAATAAGTTGTCTTTGGAAATTTCTCATGAAGAAAACAAACGCCCCTCATTTCCAAAATTAATCGAAAAATAAAACCGAATGTTTTGATAACTGTTTGTGAATGAAGAAGGCGATTTATTAAATGCGGTTTTGTTTGTTACTGAGATGTGAGTTTTTATTCCGTTGTTTGCGCTGTTGTTGGGTGAATGCGTGCTAGGATATCGCCATAGGCGCGCTCTGTCCGTTGCTTCGGCCCTCTGCGCTGAAGACGAGGGACTAACGGAAGTAGCGCAGCACGGCGGCGCACAGAAGAACCAGGCCGGTGGCGAGGGATGCGGCGGACGCGCTGGCGCGGGTCAACCCTTCAGTTATCGTCTCTCCATTCTTCTCGCGCCATTTCACGTTGGTGTCCACTGTGTCCAAGCAGCTCTTGTACGGGGACTCGCACGAGCTGCTGCTGCATCCGATAGCATTCTGCATCTGCAACACCACAACCAAAGCCCATGTTAGCGCTAGTCACTTGGAAGGTGCACGAAAACAATGTTTCGCTTATTTTTGAATATCGATTTTCATCTATTACCAGCCTCTCCTATATTTTGTCTTTGAATAAATCTACTGCTCTTCATAAAAGGGGAGTTGCAAATGATGTTTTTTTATTGCAAGGGAACAAAGATATACAAAATTTGTATGTGATGGGAAATTTAAAAAAAAAAGAGAGAAAGCATTGAAATCAAATTTTGCTTTGGTAGACCATAGATGAATTATCATTGCTCCTATTAACTCGTTTAAACTATAACATTCAATTTTAATATATTGAAATTTAAAAAATGAACGCTAATCTGTCTGCAATTGCTATTACGTAGTTTTCGAGACCAACCCTTTTTTTCTGTGAGTTGCAATTGATCTATCAAAAGCCATCGACGCCTTGTGAGGTCTTAGTGAGCTAAAAAAAGATAGAGAGCTTTTTGTGTTCATGATTCAGTGTTTTTGAATGCAAAGTTTTGCATAATGTCCAGCGATTATGCGATCATTTTCACGCATGTGTTCCTTTACAAAAGAATCGGCGTTTGTAATTATTTGCATTCTATTTTTAAGTTAATATACCCGAGTTAAGATACCAGAATTCCATGCTACAGTTCAGTACAAGATTCATTTCAGAAGGGTGTTTAATTGCATGCCATCATTTTGTATTTGTAGTCGGTCACTCAACCAGGAACTTGCGATGTCTCGAATTTACGTAGAATCAGGGGCGGATTAATATTTTTGCCGCCTGTAGACACATCAAATTTGCCGCCCGCTGTTTAAAATTAATGTTACATTTCAAATTGTAACGTTTCAGTAACAATTCCTCATTAATTTAAACGTTTTAACTTTATAAATAACATTATATTTTGCACCTTGTTTTCATAAATTAAATATTTTTTTTGGATTAGCTAATTTTGGATATAACTGTATCTTCATAGCAAGTAACGTTCAACATTTTTAACGTTTCAACACTGAAACGTTAACATTAAAAGGAAACTAAAACATGACAACTAGAATTGCAACATGTTTTCTTTCGTCAACGGGCCTTAGTTTCAGATTCATATACTTCTGAAATCATAAGGTATACTCTAATGAAGTTGACAAATAAATAGCTTGTATAAAATATTAATATGATATTTTTAAAATAAAAATATGATTTATGCTGTTATAGTTTTTAGAGAACCTACATTTGTTTTAGAAAATATCAAGAAAATTTTGCGCCTTTGAAAATTTGCAGCCCTTGAAAATTTGCCGCCGTAGGCACGTGCCTACTGTGCCTATGCGTAAATCCACCTCTGCGTAGAATTCGTGACTCCTCGTAGCAAACGAATTCGGCTAGCGACGCTGGTTTCTCGGCCGTGACCTTTCAATAGAACCATCCCAGCCTTTCGTCTGAAGACCGAGGGAAACCAAGAGAACCCTGGTCAGGATGGATGGCCAGCACGGGGATTGAACCCGGGCGTCCCAAATGTGAAGTAAGCGACATAATGACATAATTAAAGTGGATAAATATAATTAAACGTACAAGTAGAAATTTCGTACTTCAAAAATTTGAGAACGTGATAATGGGAATAGAGTGTAAGCTAAGGAGGATGGAGAGACAACTTCGTTTCAACTCACCTTTTGCTTCCCTTCGGGAGTGTTCACGTAGCCTGCCAGTCCATTTAGAAGAGACTGCATTCTGTTCTCGCCATATCTGCGAAGGAAAAAGAGTGCATAGCATGAGAGAAAGTTCAGAGTTTACCTTCCAAGCATGGCTTAAGGAGCGCGAAAGGTAATACGGTCATTATTTCGCGAACGTAAAGCGTCCGCACCGGGCGAATTGGAGCTTTCTGTATGTTATTCTCGATGGCGTGGTTGCCTAGTTCCGATGTTTACCTTCTTCGCGTACGTACTACTGCTATTACGTATGCACGTGATTACTGCCGATAGATAATGGAGATGTCAATGCAATTCCATTCAATGAGGCCTTATGTTACGTCGGCATACTTAGGGCATCATGTCTGCTCTCTCGCCAGACTACGTAAATTTTGCTACGCTTCTTTCGCCATCTAGCAGAGAAAGAAGGAATTACTTGGGCGACGAAGCAGGCGATTTGTATTTTAAACGGCCTCTTTTAAGCTTTGAAATATGTCTATATCGTTGGACAGAATACGAACGAAGGTGTACGAAGGGTCGTTTCCGCGCGGACAAATCCACGGCTCCGATCGGATTTGAACTCGTGGCCTTGGAAAGAACAGTAGGGTCCGCGCACCGGCAGAGAGCCTAAGGCACTCCACCAGCGGCACTCCAAGCTATCACGACCAGTCCTGTTGCAGTTGCTTTCGCAACCGGATGTTGTTTTTTCTTTTATTTATTTTCCCTCTTCATTTTTCATCAAAGAGAGAATCTACGCAGTTTTTCAGAAAGTACGTTTTTTTTGTAATTTCTACGTTCTTATAAAGAATATTTGAATAGTATATTTTAACCATGAATTTTCCTACAAAATATATTTGAATTTAACCGGGGTATAAATAAGTCATTAAAATACGTGTTAAGGCTTACCTTAACTTACAGAACATCAACCAATCAATCGGTTGGTACTACTTAAAGTCAGGCATAAACCGTAATCTGGAGGATTACTCTGTCACTGGTTCTAAATGTGCAATATGCGAACTGAGATTTGAAGAGCTCTCTATGGAGTACGGCAATATTTTAACCATGAAAATTGTTGAACTAAGATTTCAGTTTCAACGCTTTGTGCAAGCGGAATTTACCATCGTAATTCCGATTTCCTGTTGGTGATTAGTTAAAATTACGCGCGTTTGACTTTTCGAGCACATTGGCCTCTTCTTCTCCGATATCAATTAAAAATATCTTGGGTATTTTTTGACGTATATTCATTTCTTTACTTCGAATTGTAAACTCTACGTTGATTGTTTTTCTTTATAATACAAAAATTATAGAAGATTCACAATTCACTCATTTCACAGATACGGTAAAATGTTTCACGTGAAACTTAACAATAATGACGATAATAGTTCTGGGAAAACATCGAGACAATCCAGTAATAATGTTTTGTGTAACATAAGAGTATTATCAAAACCAATCGAAGGGTTTGAAGTTGTGCCTGAAAGTGCCAAGAAAATATACCATGCGTATTTCTCGACAAAATCATTTACGAATAGCAGGAAAATTACCCATATTTTGTGCATGTACCTTTCTTTCCTTTTATATTTCTTTCTACTTTTCTATCATTTTTTCTTTCTTGATGTTGCTAGACAATTGATTTATTTACAATTTATTTCTAAACAAAATTTCAACAGCAGGGAGTGTGCTGAAACTCCTCTTCATTTTCCAAACTGTTTTAACATTCCATTATTTTTTTCCATTTACTTTTCTTCATTGTTGACTAAAAACGTTAATTCATTTGTGATTAAACTTATTATTTTCAATAATCTTTAGACACATTCAGGTATTCTTCTCTTTCCATTATAACTTACGATATTTATTTATGTAATATTTATTATTATGCAATTTGAATTTAGATATTGTTTCTAAAGTTCTCTTGAATTGAATGATAGTGCAAAACTTATTATTAATGGTATCACTAGGGTGAAAATAATCCTCTTGGTTGTGGTATAACAGTACTTTGGCTGGCAGTGGGTTAAGAGCAGGAACGACAGTTTGAAATCATCTGCTGCATGGATTGAGGAATGTGAGAAATTGGGCTCGTTGCGACTTACTGTTTAGCCACTTCGTCTATTCCTTTTGCGATGAGGAACTCGAGAGCTGCATCGGGCCCTCCGTTTAGGTTGGCGTACACGGCGGAGAACACCAGGTATTTCTCGTGTTGAGGCACGTCATTCTCTAGCGAATTGTCCAGGTACCTGCAACAAA
This sequence comes from Gryllus longicercus, assembly GCA_038098605.1. Taxonomy (NCBI): domain Eukaryota; kingdom Metazoa; phylum Arthropoda; class Insecta; order Orthoptera; family Gryllidae; genus Gryllus; species Gryllus longicercus. The sequence goes on from JAZDUA010000074.1 coordinate 2,022,678, forward strand.
GGAACAGTGTTTGAGTTCCAAACTCACGTGTCATTGACGTACAGCGATTCAGTCAGATCAGATCTTTGGGGAGAAGACGAAATCGGAATTCATAACGTAATAAATTCTGCCGTTACAATATTATTTATTAAAGCACAAAACGTTTAGAACTGGGCATCTTCAAAAGATTATTAAAATTACATGTATTATCTCGATAGGGTTTCTAGGGTCTAGAATACAAATAGAATGAATAAAAATCGTGTTCAAAATATTGATCAGACATCAAAGATGTCAAAATCTTTGAAAACTGTTATGTGTGTTTTTGTTTTAATGTGCGCGGTAACGCTGATCTAACACACTAGTGTGGCTTTCGTGAAAACTCTGTGCTCTAAATCTATATTGCGTGCCCACAGAAGATGGTAGACCCAAAACACAAGAGCAATTTTCTGATACGACATTAGTGTAAGTTTTTTAACTGATAGGGCAAGTGCCGTTGCCATATGTTATTCTTACAAATTCAAATGAATAAATTCACGCTTAATTAAAATTAATATATAGAAAATTCTGTCTCTTTACTGAACACTTGATATTTCTATGTCATAGATATCTGATATTTGGCAAAGTGTAGATGGTAAAAATCATTCAACAAATGAACCCTTAAACGGAAAATCAAATTAAGAAAAAAAAATAATATTAAAGGGAAGAAAATGACAAGAAGAATAGAGGAAATGTACATGAAAGGATAAGAAACAAATTTCGAGAAAAAGAAAATGTGAGGATAAGAAAATGAATGAATGTTTAAATAAAAATAGAAATAAAAACAATTTAAAGGAGTCAAAAAGAAATAAAAAGTATAAAACGTAAATTCATTAAAAGAAAATTAATGAGTAAACGACCTATAAATATATATTAAGTAAATAAAGTGAAGGAAGAGAATAGAGAAAAGGAGGGAAAATGAAAAAAAGAAGAACGAAAGGATAGAACATATGAAGTTTAAGTAATGAGGTTGGTAAGGAAAGAAAGGGAGAAGAGGGACAGGGGCAGGAGAGAAGAGGAAAAGAGCTGGAATTGAGAAGAAGAGTTCGAGAATGAGGAGAAAGGAGAAAGAGAGTGGAGAGAAAATTATAGAAAGATGATATGAATATGGAGTTAGAGCGAACAAAAGGGGATAGAGAGAAGAGCACAGCAAACAAAGCAAAACAGTTTATGAAAGGGAAGAGTAGATAAGAGAAGTCATTGACGACTCAGCCTTACGTTCTGAGTTTCGCGGCGTCGTTGACGCAGCCCAGGGCGCTGGCTATGAGCTGTCGGCGGGTCATGTCCTTGCGAGCGTCCACGTACTTCTGCCACAGGGCGTCCCAAAGACCAGGAGAGTTCTTCAGGCCGTAGCAGTACGCAATGCTCTGCAAGTTCACGTTGACACTGCGACAAGCAATCAACCGACAAGTTTCTCAGTTCGACATATTCCTTTGCATTTAAAAACAAATACAGAACAAGCAGTATTTCTTACTCGACTGGTGGCGTTCCTTGGAGGTAATTCTTCAGTTGGGTTTCAGCCCAGTCCAAGCATGGCCCGTAGTTGCCGCCACATGCGACCGTCATCACGTTCACGTGGTGAGTGATTTGAACATTATTATTGGCTGACAAATTGTCGGGCGTAAGGTTCGCGTAAGTATCTTCCACGACATTTCTGACGAAATTCTGCGGACAAAGAAATGGGGTTCCAAGCACATTAATTCACACAATGGGAGCAGTAATGTAGTATGTTTGATTGATAAATCATGTAAAACTACCCAAAAAATACTTCAAATAAAAAATCAATATGTTTCTTCAAAATAATAATAACGATGTATACCCTTACTGACCAAATTTCTAAATAAATAACTTTCCCGTCGTATACGTGCGTATATATGGAATAATATATGTTCTCAAATTTCGAATTAGCGGTAAAAGCAACTTTTTTGGAAATAGCTCCAAATTTTTCAAAGAAAATTGTTATTTACGACGACTTTCACTGTTCTTCAAAATTCTTAAAATAATATTTCCGTTCTAGTATTAGGAAATCGAAAAATTAAGACAACTTTTTAAAGAAAATGTACTTTGAGCGGCGATAGGTGGCAGCAGGCAAGAGTATGTGGCAAGTCCGAATAGCAAACATAGACTAGAGGAAATAGAAAACGAATACGGGAAAGTCTGTGCCATACTGTAGCACCACTAGCTTCCACTTAACAGAGAAAGTAGTTATCACTCAAGAGACGAAATCGGTGTTTTTAATTTAGATAAATGCTTTTTAAGCTTGAGGATATTTTACACACAGTAAGTCTTCAAAATGGGACAGCCGGCGTTTCTCCTTCCCGAAAAACGACCCACGAAGACTGCTTTCATTCTTAAAACCCACATCTGTTGTGCTTGAAACTGCGAACTTACACACTTTTTTTTCGTTATTTCTTATGGCTCCGCTCCTTAATACTCTTCTCCTAGATGAACGCGAAAAAATGTTTTCAAACAGCAAAAGTTTTTTTCTGCGCCGAGACTCATACGCCGTTCGTGGTAACTCGCCATTCGCCTTACCGCTACACGCCAGCAGTCGCTCGGACGTACTCGCTTTGGCCCACCCCTCAAATTCTAATTGCCTTTCCCATTATTTCCAACACGAAAGTTTCGAAAATTCAGAAAGAGCAACAAATTAGATTCTGCACTATTCTTTTTTGGCATCCGTTGTTTTACCTCTAAACATTAAAGACAAAATTTGGAGCTCTTTATGAGAATATGTTTTTTTTATAAATTGCTTTAAAATCAAGTAGATATTACGCAAAAACTACTGATTTTATGAAAAAAATATCTATGACAATTTTTACAGAGCTGTTTTTTATGCCACGAAAAGTCACAGGAAATAAAAAGCGCGGCGAGGCGGGTGGAGCACGCGATACGCACCCTGTAGACCGTTGTGTTGCCCATCATGCGCACCACGTGGCCGAGCGAATAGCGCAGCGCCGCCCACGGCTCAAAGGCTTCGTCGTGCTTCAGGAAGAGCAGGAAGTGGAACACGTCCTTGTAGTTCATGTTGCGACTGTTGACGTCCCGCACCAGGCTCAGCGCGTTGTTGATGAGGGCGGCCCTGTCCAACGCCGCCACCTTCGACAGCTGGTTGTGATCGCTCAGCGCTGTTTTCAGGGCCTCCCACAGCTCCGTGGAGTAGTCGACGCGGTAGTAGCCTGCCAACACAACCACGCAACTGAGGACCTAGTACCAATCTGTTTCGCGAAATCACTGGCTTTTCTGCTACACGCAAAACTTATTCTTAGTTTCACAATGGTCCCATGGGTCAGAACCATTCAGAAACCAACTCTCTATTACTATATTGCTCTATTCTTCTCTTTTTTTAATAATATAAATGTAATTTATTAGACTTGTCTCTCACCTCATTATACTTCGCAGTATCGGCGATTTTTTTACATTATTATATTTATGAGTACATGTGCTTTAAATAATGTAAAATGACGATTCTCAAAAACTGAAAAGTTTATCTGTGAAAATGAGCTCAATATTCCTCAGTTTTAGAAACGCTCAAACGCCATTTTCTCAGAAAGGTTCCAAATATTTCTTTCAAACTTTTGTAATTTTAGTGGTAATTGCATCGTTTAATATGATATAAAGTTTTTTGTGGTGTATTTTTTTTGTATTTACAAATCTACACAAATGTATTTTTTAATCCCTCTCACGCCGTAAAATTTTTAGCGATTTCTACACTCAATTGCATTTGTGAGTTAAAGTGTTTCAAATGACTTCTAATACAGTTTTTCGAAAAATCAAAAAGTTTCTGTGAAAAAGAACCTCAAATTTCGCATTGAGAAAGGGTAAATCTTTATTTTTTTAAACGGCTCCAAATGTTTAAAAGAAAGTTGCCATTATTGCTGTTTTAGCACCACTAGTTTCTGAAAACCTCGTTTTGTAGAGTGCGCCTTGCGTACTCACACTTTATTAGTTATTGAAAAAGAGCGTGTAGTGGGAATTAGTAGGATATAGGGAAGTTCCTCTTGTGGCAACTTCCCCAGAGAGTTTACTTTCACTACGTGAGAATATGACCAGATGATCGTCGGTAAACAGGTAGGTATCTAACAATCCATCGTCTGCTTGTTCCTTTTTAATTTAGAAAATCAGGAGATAAACATTTATATATTAAATCGCGCTTCTCCGAAGACAAATTCAGGCCATCTTAAAATAACACACATTTAATTATTCTAAGTTACAGTTACAACTTGAATATTGATGAAAAACTGTTGGCATTATAAACTGACGAAAAATTGTTCCGAGCGAATGTTTGAAATGTACGTTCATAGCCAATGTTATAAGGGTGATGAAGCAACCGCTGTTGGCACAGGATATTTTTGGAGTTGAAAAAAATTCTTACATTACAATACCAAATTTATAAAGTAAAACTTACTATGCGATTCGCCTACTTCTTGTTGGGTACATCACTTATCTAAATAGGGCTAATATTCAATTTATTTATAATATTATTTGTATACACCAATTTTGATCCAGTAGTTTCCACTTCGAAAATGTTTTTAAGGGTCACACACTTGCCTTAGTGATGGTCACTCTATGTTCTATTCTGAACAATTTTGAAAACTTTAAGTCGAAAAAAGAATCATAACATTACATTATTGCAAATACATTATTGCGATAAGATGTTTCAATTTTTTCTTATATCTAAAACAACGGAGTAGAAATAAGTCATTTTATTCTACACTGCGCCCCCAGAAGGCCCAGTACCACCGTTTTGCAAGTTTGAAGCAAGAGGAAAGCCTCCAATTCTTATTTTTCAAATTTTGAGCTCAAAGTAGCCACAGCCAATGTATTTACTCTATAATTGAATTCTCTGAGAAGGGTGTACACTCAGCCCAAATAAGTGAATAAATCAACAAGTAAATAAAAACAATAAATAAGTAAATGATAATTAAATAATAAAGAAGCACGAAGGAGGTGGTTGGGCTTACCTCCTTGGTAAAGATTCAGTATCACCCAGGACCAATTATCGCCAAGCTCTATTTCTTTGTCCTGCTCGGAACTCCTAAGCCAAGCCTGGGGTCGGGAAGGTTTCGTTGGAGCGCTTCCAGTATCTGTGTCGGTCTTCCAAGTTAGATACACGTCGTACTTAACAGCTTGTGCCGTCTCATCAGTTGAAAACAGGAAACGTGACTAAACAAAACACGTATATTGTTAGATGAATCTTTCTATTCTTCATGAAATTAGTTTTAAAAAAATTAAAGTTAAATTCCTGACACCAGAACTATGGCAACTGCATTTGATTTTGAACATCTTTCATTGTTGATCCAAGAACTGTTCTTTTTAAACTTTTAAATACAATTTTACATCCAAACTTCTCTTATAAATTATTTTAGATAACCAAATTGTAATTTTAAAACTATTTTAATATTTTATTTTTCTTTGAGTGTTATTAAAAAGTGAAGAAAAATATGTAAAAAATTAAACATCAACTCCTCACAATATTCGAGGTACCACTAAACCTTTAAGCTACGTCGGAAACTTTTGAACAGGTTTACTCCTACAATAAGACACATCTGCTCTTTTGAAAATGGTAAATGTATTTTCTGTTCTCTATTAACTGTTTAAGGAAGATCCATGACCAAGATTTTGCGGTACAAAAAGCTAAAAGCATAGAGCCTAAAATTTGTTTTATACCCAGTAAATGCCACCGGCAAGGGGTATATTTCTCCAGAAAATTGAGTTGTCAGAAATACAAACAGAATTAATTGTATGATGTGGAAATATTTCAGTGGCAGAAGCAAAATATTTTACTTGATAATCGTGACTTTCATTTACTGCAACACAAAAATGCCATTCTGAGAACATTAAGAAATGTTATATTTTCTATAATAAATCAATGATTTGTTTCTGATACTTTTCAATCTCCAAGATAGTCGCAATTTTATTAGTTATTATTATTATTATTATTATTATTATTATTATTATTATTATTATTATTTTATGTCCTTTTACCTGTGTAAGTTTTATATTTTTGCCATTCTTTACGACCGTGATAACAGGATAACCAGGTTTATCCATCCAATTATGTAGAACTGCTTCCAAATCGTCCTCATTTTGAAGTTGTGTAATGTCTGGTTTGTGGTTATCCTTAAACTTCCCAAAGAGGTCATCTGGTACAGCCGAAGCATGCTGCCTGCGAGATGGAAATAATTATTTCAAAGTTATTCATCAGTATGTGCACTTAAAATTATATCTAATTTGTTTTCCCACACATTTTGTAACTGCGTCCGCTCCAAAGATTTCATTCTTCTATGCAAAACTGAAAAAATCGCCTCTCGACACCCTCACCTACGGAGGATGATGTCTGTGTGCCCTGCCTTTTTCCTCTCTGCCCCTTCTAGCGTCACCACTCAAGCTCTTGTAGACTCTTTGCGAAACTTCCGATAGATCTCGATCATCGAATTTGTTCTTAATTTGACATTAGAGTGCGCCGTGTACTGTATATTTCCATGAAACAACATGAAGTTTGCGGCATTAATCTCCATACTTTTTTTTATCTCTATATACTTATATATTCATTGTACTTATTTAATGAGGTGTAGTAATTATATAATAATATCAATGAGTTAGAATATACTACAGATACATAGAGTAGCTGAAGCGCCTCCATCTTTGCAACAAACTGGAGCCATGTTTTTTGTAATCAAAGCAAGAGAAGTCCTCCAGAGAAGCAGAGTATTCTAGTTTTCCCTTTGGCACTCGTTAAGGCCAGGTAGGTGCGGCCGCGGGTAATGTAAGTCCTCTTACTCTTTGTTTCACGACCAGAAACCAATCATTTCAAAACAAAATTACTACATGTATCGAGAACAAATTGAGAAACTGTAAAAAGACGTTGCCTCCTGCATCGGTTATTGTCATAAGAATGGAAGTTGCTGAAATGTTATAGTAGTTTGCATGACGCCTGAAAGTGAATGTTATTGCAATACGAAGCAAACAAACAGATCACAAATAAGGCTGCAAATTTTAAAAACGATATATTTATGGTTTCTTGGCTTCTATTTTTACAGTTATATACCGAACATACTGAAGACATTGTGAATATTATTATTCTAACCAAAAACATAATTTAAAGGCAGATAAATGAAAAGACAACAATATAGAAATAAGATCTGATACAAATGACACGTCTATTCAGTACAACAGATGTACACTATCATCAGGTCACCATCACACACCTCTAATGTTTTGACTGTCTAAAACATGGCGGCCCACAGTTCGTCGTGCGTGTACCAAGGGCGTTGCAACCACAGGGTCAACCTCTCTATGAAGTTGAATAATATACTTATAAGCACAGATCAGGGCAGCTCTGTTCAAACTAGTGTGTATCAAGAGGATGTAGTTTTATGGAAATTTAGTGCACACTCAGTTCGGACCATCACCACAATTTGGAACTTCTTCCATTTTGCCCATCTTAACTGAGAAGAGACTGATCTAACTAAGACACTGTTCATGGAAAGTGTCAAGTGAAATTCGTAAATTATTTAAAATATCTTATAATCTGAATGTGACGTATAAAGTACATTTGTATTATATTTTAGTGGTATATTGATACAAATCAATTTTGATTTGTACTTAAGAGTGCGATAATATCAAGGGTTTGAAACACTGATCAGTTGTTGGTGGCGATACCAAAATTTCGAATCTATCCAAGGATCAGTATACCAATTTACACATATTTCCACCAGTTTGCGCGTAATCTCATTGGTTCACGATGTTGGAGAGCCCATGAAAAAACTGGATTTTACGTCAAGAATAAAAAATATTGGGAAAAAAACAAAAATAGTGGGTGACCTTTCTTTTGTTTTTCGCCTTCTAGATGTATGTAAGTAGCAATGTATGTAGCAAACAATGACGTTTTCAGATGACTTGTAACATAAGATGTACTTGACTCATAAGAACCCGTACCTGTCTCCATTGAGAAATGAAAAATTATGGTAATGTTTTAAATTATGGTAACTGTCGCAGTAGTGAGACTTTAACACGATTCGAACCCATGGTCTTTGATGGCCTAACATTTTTGTTTCCGCTCTGAGGATTCATCTTTTTTAAGAAACTGTTTTCCATTTCTTATCAGTAGTAAAGTAAACGAATAGGTAATATGTATTACTTCTCACAATTGATCTCTAAAATTAAGTAATGATTTATCATTACCGAAAACGTTTTTCAAAATCATCGGAGTGCGATTTATTTTTGTTTGTGTAAACTAAGATGTTCATGTGAACACAATTCTTTGTTGTTGACTAATAATATTAAGTGTCTTTCTATAAACACAAATAAAGTCATTTAAAATATCTATTCATTTTTTGTAAAAGTAAAAAAATAAAAAACCTTACATGTCGGACAGATATTGTTGGATTGCCGCCTTGAATTCATCCTCGCCCAAAACATTTTTGATTTGTCTGAGGATGGATCCGCCTGAAAGAAATTTCGAAGTTTACCATATAAACATTTATTTATTATTAAACTTTGAATGATTTCTTTTTAGTATCGAGAAACGCAAATTTTGTACACATGTACATCAACATGCATTTAAATTAGCAAATCACACTTTTTCCCAATTTTGTGAATCATGTTTCTCATACTCTTGTTTATTCAAAATATTACTGTCTAAATACGAATAGTTGAGTATTCTGGCAGTTTGTAATTTCTTACTAAAACTTGAATTGGACAATCTTTGTGAAGCGCAATCAAATAGGTGCTGTAGAACGTTATTATATTAATGACTTCATTATATTACTATTTTTAGTTAAGAAAAGTAACAGCAACTATCATTCACATAAAGTAGAAAACAAATTGTATTATTGAGAAAGAAAATCACAATTTCATTGAAAAAGTCAATCGTATTTTTACGCTTCTTTGATCCTTTGAACAAATGATCTCTTACTTTGCATCTTTACAGTACACATATCTCTTCCCCACGCCAGTTTATTCTTTACATTCATGTATAATTTTAATTATTTTTGGCGTAGAAATAAGAAAGAAATAATTTTTCTCTTCTGTATAAGAATTCTCTAATGTATACGAATTGTTTACAGTTGTTCATGTCTTCGCATATTGGATACAAATGTATACACAAATGACATATTTAGTCTTCACAACAAAATGGAGGTTCGGAATTAGCAGACAACCATTCGAAATATTGAAACTGAAAATAATTGAAACGTTTATTTTGAACCATTAGAAGATGGATATAAGAATAATTATTAAACATGCGTTTAAAAATGTACCAATAATGTTTGAAATGTAATTTACTGCGTCAAAAAAAAGACAAAAAATTTATTCAAAGTGTTCCTTTTTTCGTAATTTGAAAATGATGAGCCCATATTAAAGCCTTTAAATACGTTTATGAGAATAAAATATTCACTTTCCTAAACAACCGAGGTCTAGAAATAATAGTCAATTTTCTGAACATAAAATAAACTATTATTTTTCTCATTTAACCCCATCCTCCTACAAAAAAAACGACACTTTTCCCATGGAACCAGCGGTGGTCGCTTGATATAGATTGCACTTATAGAAATCAAATGAATTTTCAGAATTAATGTTTTAATTTTATTATCTGAGTTAATTTTCATCGATCCATTCAGCGCCTGCTAAGTTCATTAGTCTCGTAAGTGCAGTGCATGTTTTGCTCGGGAAGTGGTGGTAATCTTCTCCCGCTCGATGGTGACATCCGGCGCCGACCTACCGTCTGCTCGCTGGGCTTTCTCCAACCAGGTACCTCCCCCCGACAGGGCAGCGCCCCAGCCGGGATAAGCTCTGAGTATAAGCGGAAGGGGTAGAATGGACAAGGAATGGGCAGGAAAGATCGCGCGCGGCCCCTTTTCCATTTGATAGGATTTGCAAGGATTTGCTAGGATTTGCTAGGATTTGCAAGGATTTGCTAGGATTTGCAATTATTTGCTAGGATTTGCACGAGTATTTGCCTGGGATTGATCAGAGAAACATCGGAAAAGTACCGATCAGAGCAGCCGAACGCTTGAATTCTCCTCCAGACAGCGACAGAACTCGACTCCGCTATCTAGCTAGTGTCGAAAATACTGGTTATCGTCAGGATTCGAACCTAGGACCTCTCGATAAAAGGCACTGCAGTGACTTCAGTGGATGCCCCTCCCGGGATTTGTTCATTAATATTTTTGCTCTCAGTCAGTTAAATATGTCGGTGATCGCGTTGAAGTCCAAAACACGAAAAAAACGTAAGAGAAACGTGAAAGGAAAATAACCGCACTTACCCTTGCTGTAGGTGATGGTGCCGAAGTGTCCGGAAATGTCACCCGGGGTCACCACTTCGGTCTCAGGGCGAGTGAGGGCAGGAGACGAGGGGTCGGAATCAGCATCGAAGGCGACCATCTGCTCGTCGAGGACCATGCGCTCCCTCATTTTCCAGTCGGCGTACCTCGAGTTCATGACCTCGTGCTCGAACAGGTCTGCGAAACCTTCGTTGAGCCAGATGGAGTTCCACCACTTGGTCGTCACCCAGTTGCCGAACCACTGGTGCGCCAGCTCGTGAGCTATCACCTGGCTGACGCGCTTCTTGGCAGCTTGGCTCCCGTCCTGCAGTTGATTTACTTTTGGTTACATTGTTCTGTTGCTTCGGCATAAAGCAATCCAAGAAAGGAATAAAACACTCTGGAAGGTCACCTTGCGTTTATGATTGTATCCAAGCTAGTTATCGGAAGTCAAAGTTTACGAAATTAAGTATAGGATCGAAAGAAGTTATTAAATACATGAATTTTAATACGACTACTATTATTACTGCTACTACTATTACTTATAATAATAATAATAATAATTATTATTATTATTATTATTATTTTCTATGATCCGCTGTTTTCCACAGCAATCGATTTTGTAATGTAAATAAAATTAGAGTTCATCTATGACGTGATAATAAGTACTACCAAATCAATATATCATCTTTCGCAGGAAGAATTGTGAAATTTGAACTAAAATTATAGTGGCACTGGAGTTTTTATATAGCCTAATGGCATTTTTACTTCAATTAATTTTTACTAGGCCTAATGTTGACTCGGCCTAACCGATTCGTTTGATAATTCTTCAAGCTCGTATTGTAATAAAATGCCTTTCGATACATACTTCTTAAATGACTATTACCGGCCGACGACCATGAACATTGGAAGCAAAAATGGCGTATTAGTGCTTCTAACCAAAGCAAACGTATATATAATTAATATATTTTTTTCTTATAAGAAGGTAATGTTACGAAATATATTGAACAGCGTACGACCTATAACACGAATGACAGACTCCGCTATCACCTTAGTTTTCAAACTTCGACCGTGCCTGTGACTTTCTCTCTATCGGTTCATTGACATTAAGAACTGTTTTTGTTCTCATCCTACAAAAACATGATTCTGTCAGTGAAACAATAGATGCAAATAATTTTAAGAACATGTCAGATTTCCAGTGACTCAGCAATAATTTTAAGAATCATTTGCCGAAGTGGTATACGCAGCTGGACGTGTGGCTTACCTTGCTGAAGAGCAAAGCGCTTTCGCGGTATGTGACGAGTCCCCAGTTTTCCATGGCGCCAGACGCGAAGTCTGGGATAGCAGCTTGGTCCATCTTTTTCATGCCCATGCTGAGGCGATCGTTTCCGGAATTCTCGAAATAATCAATGTTGGTGTACTCTTCCAAAATGGCGATCATTTCAGGCCCATCGTTCTGGCTGAGTTCGCCTTGCTCCTGGTCCAGGGCTTCGGTCCGAGCATAGGTCTTGAATGTGCCGGTGCCGGTGCTGGAGAACGATGACGTATCGTATACCACGAACGCCAACAGATAAGTTGACATCTTAGGAGTTTTCTCAAATTTAATCACGTCACCGACTCTGGAATAGGGAAAAAAGACATTGAATTTGAGGTACAAGGAACGTGAATCACGTTCATCCGAACTGATAAAAATTATCCGAGGTGCGCAAGAGCGCGCATGAAGTAATGCTGCTTCGCGTTTCTTTTGTTGCTTGATTGATTGTTTGATTTTTCATTGATTGTTTGATTGGTAGGTGTTTCAGGTGCGAAAACTTCTGTAGTCATTACTCCCGTGAGTGTAGTGAATGTTATATCTCAGGGTGCGGAGAAGATCGTCTTCCACTAGAACGCCAGATGCGGCACCGCCATACATTTCAGCGTGAAGGCTTTTTCTCTTTCTCCAGGTATCTCCCCTGGCGGCGCTCAGCCACGCTCGGGATAATCTAAGATCTCCCTACTGGACTCTCCCAACAAGTGGTAGTGTAGTGCATTTAAGTGTGTGAGTGCGCGCGCGCGCGCGCGCGCGCGTGTGTGTGTGTACGGGAAGAAGAAAGGGCAAGAATGAGGCAGGAAATATCGCTCGCGGTCCGTGGTCCGTTTGTAAGAATAATTTCTTCTCTGGCTTTTAATGGTGTGGATACAAGGTTTATATAATATTATAGGCTGAATCATCGTCAGGTCTAAGTGTAAATACACTTCCGGTATATGTATGCTCCATCGACAGGTAACATGTTGTTTGGAGAAACCAAGAAAAACAACCGATTAGAGCATGCCGCTGATACAATACTCCAGACAGAGTTCGATTTAGCTATCTACTTAGTGTCAAAGGTTCGCCACCGCGGAGACTTTTTTATTTTATTTGTCTATGTTATTTGTTTAGGACAAACTAAACTGTTATATTATATAACAGTGTATACAATATTGTATTAGATTGTTGAAGCTGTCTTCTCCAAAAATGATATGCGTTAGAAGAATGGAAGTGCAATTACACTAGTGACGCAAATAGAGTCGGATATTTCTTTGTGTTATGAAATAATCCATGTTCCATTTTTTAACTTTTCATATTTGTATTGAACCAAACATTTAAATAATAATTACGCTTTAAAAACGTAATTATAGAGCGAACCTTTTCCCCCCATTTCCGTACTATCATTGGAACACTGTACGCCCGAGTCGGTGAATCATGGACATTATACACACTGTGATTGAATTCACTTCCCAGTGCGTGATTCTTTGCAAATTTAAGATCAAATCAGATCCTGCGACAGGTGCCAATGGCTAGAGAACATTGAAATGTGAGTAAATGGACTTCATTTTGCATAATTTACACAAAAAATCAAAGCACGTTAGTCGAAGCTTACGCAAAGCACCTCCTCCCCAAAAGTATTCCTGAATCTTTGACGACGATGAAGAGTCGAATGCCATATGGTAAATGCGATTCGTGTGTTCCACCTCTCGGCCATTGCGTGCGACGTCAGCAGGTGCGCCGCAAAGACCTCCAAGTAGCGTACAGCACATGATACGGCAACGCATTATCACCCAATTACGGGCTGCGTTTAGCTCAGAGCCACCATTGCTTGTGGCTCTGCAGCCACTCTGTCCGGGAGGTCCTTGGGTTTCAGCCCCGACGGCGGCTGTTTTTGAACACTAGCTCTCCGTTAGATGGATTTCAGCTGATGTCTGCAGGAAACGTCCAGCGACCGGCTGCTCTGATCGGTGGTTTTCCGTTGTTTCTCCGTTCAATACCAAGCGCATGCCCGAGCTGTCCGCCTAACAAACGAGCCATGGCCCGCGCACGATCTTGCCTTCCCCTTCCTTATCCTACCCTATCTCCTTGTTTACACACACTTGAATTTACATGCTCTGCACTACCACACATGTCGGGACACAAGTCGGCAGCATAGAGAGTGTCGGATGGGGCGGTGCTCATCTGTGGAGGTACCTGGAGGAGGGGCGGAATTCTCACGCGAGCTGTCGTGAAGGTCAGCGCCGGACCTCGCTTTTAGCTGGGACGAATCACCGCTATCTCCAGACATAAACCCTTTCACTAGTGGCACTAATGACCATAGCACCAGACCCAGAACCCAGAAACATCGATGAACCGACCACCCTACTATAACCCAGTACTTCATTTTCGTAACTTCAAGTTACAATCACGAGTACTTCTTGCACTCGTAACTGCTATTTCTTCGTAAGGGCACTGTTGCCCTTACATGAATCTACGTCGGAGCCACTAGCATACGAACTCTTTCGTCGTCTGTCAAAGCGCCATCAATGCACAGAGTCACGATTCGGAGACAGCTTTCCTATTTTCATATTATCAAATGGATTTACCGCGTATGAACTGAACTCACCGCCTATCAAATATTTTGAAAGATATTTTTACTTTCTCGCCTTACGAAGTTCTACGCCAGAAGAGAAAGTTATGTAATCGTGCGCCGGAAAACAGCGTTTTTTTATTTTGGGAATTGCTGCAAAAAAGAGTTTTGATTTAAGCTGTTTTTAATTTTAAATCAAAGATCTCAAATTCGTATTATTGAGCCAAATTGCCAACAACTGCTTAAGTATTTGAGCATGCGTCTATTATATAACAAATTTTATGGTCATGAAGACCGTGACTTGAGAAGTCATTTTTGTTTTCGGACGATATCCCAAGCCGAATAATGTGAGCGACGAAGTAAATTAGTGCTTGACTAACCTGAGCAATTTTGAATAGTAAGTAATGCAATTAATTTATAATGTTAAGCTTTATTACATTAGTACTTAGTACTTATACTATGATTCAAATTTGTACGAATGCAATAAAGGAACATTATAAACGAGTTGCATACACTGTTTTTTTGCATAACGTCATTATAAATTTTTAAGAGAATCAAACTTAAGTTTTCGAAACACCTTTCTTGTGACGTCTCGGGTATTTGACATCATGCGAGTAAACGGAGGTCGGCTGTTCCGTTTAGCTCTACCTCCCCACGATTCTCTCGCTGCGATTGGCTGAATGTGTGATTACGCAATCATTCATGCCGTAAGACGTATTACATCATCATTTGTGCCGTAAAGTGGCCGATTATAAACGATTTCTTGCAAATGAAACGGTCGTTTATGATACTGGTATACAAAAAATAATATTTATTGATTGGTTGATTTTTTGGTGTTTTTTCGCATCAATTGCTATAGTCATTAGTCCCGTACGTATAGTGAATGTTTTTATAACGGGACGAGTCAGTGACGAAAATACTGCCTCCGTTGGGACTCAACACGTAGGACCTCCCGGTGACATTAGTTGATTACCTGAGTCCCCTCAGTCGGTAAATAATGTTTACATTGTTGTACAGTATGCGCAGTAATTTGTCTACGCCAATCATACCATTGCGATTACAAGTTTAGATTTAGATTTAAATTTATTTAGTCAAAAAATAGTTTAAACTGTATGTCACGAATGGGGGAGAAGATTTTCTGCGCACATTTTCTTGAGTGCAAGTTGACAACAATCCCTCGATACGACAGGATTCGAACACACAACCAGCAAAAGAACTACGCCCGAGTCAGCTTGTATACATTAGGGAAGTTACTGTGTGTCAAAATATGAATTTATTTGTTCTCCCTCTTTTTTTTATTGAAAATTTTGAAAATTTTGAAAACATTTTCAGAATCAATAAACAATATTGAATCCATCGAACTGTTATTTAATTTTTTTTACAAAAAATATTCGCGATACATTTCTTCTCATTTTGTATAATATATATTTTAAGATTCAACTTACAATATTGTATATTCGTTTTGTGCTCAAAATAAAAGGTATACTATAAACGAAACATGCAAGACTATCGTATTTTGCACGTAGTAATTCATTTAACATTTTTTTAATTTTACGCATACATTAATTCGAAGCTCCTTCGATATTATGATCGTAAGCATCCATTAGCTACTATAAGATTATATACAGTTATTTCATTGCATTTAAAGCTCTGCCTTTGACCGCATGTTATATTAAAGTGTACATGTTTCATGTACGAAATAACACATACGATTATACGATTATAATACTGATAGTATTGTATGCAAATAACGAGGTAAGAAAGTACTTTGTTTCATTACTCTTCAAGAACTTGGCAGCAGAGATTCATATTGTTTAATCTCTCTGAAATCTCTCATTTTATTTACGCTTCAAAAATTAAACGCCATAGAGTGGGGGAAATTAAAATATTTTAATACTTCCAAACTAAAGAGCAACTTAATGTAGATCATGTCGTTGATTTATTGCCAAAAGTCATTAAGTACATTTTTATTAATTTTTCTCTTTCAGTACCTAAGTTATTGTTTTCAACACACAATCGTGCAATTAGAGGCCTAAAACCCATAAACTGGCAAGTCGTTCTTTAAATGCTCATTGAACTGATTTTTTAGTACAAACATATTTTAAAATTTGAATTCCTAAACGTTTGGCACATGTAACTTTGTGAAGTTTTACAACAAACACACGATATATTCTACGTAAAATGGATATACATATGGCATATAAGCCATTCCTTAATGTGGGCAGAAAACTTACTTCTCGCCCTGGGTGTTAGAGATGGCCTTGATGCCTTCCGTGACGTCAATTGACAGCTTGAACTCAGCCTTGAACTCGGGCTCGTCGAAGCATGGGAAGGCTTTGCGGGCAGAGGTAGACTCAAACTGAGTGGCCAGCACCGTCGCCCTGCAATTCAAAAACACCATTAGCACTTTTGCGTTTCGACCCGCTCTATTTTTCTTCCCCTTGCAGCCCTACACGCGAATACTCACGTGTCGTTGCTCGCATCTAGGTAGGTGCTCTTGTAGAAACCATCCAGTTCATTGTCCTGGAAGTTTCGAGAGTATGAGATTTCAATTATGATTTCAGCGCCTTCCTTGATCTGTCCGTCCAGTTCAATCAATAAGATATCCTGTGTAAGTCTATTAATCCCTGTGCATGTAGGTCCATCATCACCTTCGTCACCTTCGTCTCCTTCGTTACCTTCGTCACCTTCGTCTCCTTCGTTACCTTCGTCATCTTCGTCACCTTCGTCTCCGTCTCCGTCTCCTTCGTCTCCTTCGTCACCTTCGTCACCTTCGTTACCTTCGTTACCTTCGTCACCGTCTCCTTCGCCACGTACGTCTCCTTTGCCATCTTCGTCACCTTCGTTACCTTCGCCACCTTCGTCTCCTTCGTTACCTTCGTTACCTTCGCCACCTTCGTCTCCTTCACTTACGTCACCTTCGTTACCTTCGTTACCTTCGTCAACATCCTCTGACTCCGAAGGCGCTTCAGTGCTCGGCGGCGAAGACGAGTCAGTGCTCGGCGGCGAAGACGAGTCAGTGCTCGGCGGCGAAGACGAGTCAGTGCTCGGCGGCGAAGACGAATCAGTGGTCGACGGCGAAGGCGTCGTCGGGTAATTAAAAGTAATCAATACATCATCTTTCTTTATGACAATTAGTTCGTCGCAATTGAGGTATATTCCATTCTCGCTGGCAGTGACTACATTTGCTGTTATTTTGACTTTCCCTTTGAAAGCCTCAATTCCTTTCAGGCCGTTGGTCGTGTATTGCGGCGTGAGTGTGATCTCGTAAAGAGAAGGTAATATCCTTTGATCGTCCGGCAACCTGTATATCTTCTTCTCATCCTCCCCCTCCTTGGGAGCTGGGGAGGGAGCGGGGGCAGGGGCGGATGCAGAGGGCAGCGGGGATGCCCGCCCCTGCACCAGCAACGCCAGCAGCGCCAACAGCACCAACGCGCGCCACTGCACCATGACGCCCTGCACACATACACACAGCCTACGTCACTCTATTCATCTTGCATCGACACACAAAGGGTGCGGGGCAAACTGAATGGAATTTGTACAGAAAAGTTGTTCGTTTATCATTTACTTTTTCAAGCAATATCCGGGTTGACTACCTTTCACGTCCGGAAAGCGAGTGTCTCAGAACATGGATAAATGGATCGGGTAAAATGCGCTTAATAGATGGTAGTGATTTAAAAGTGTGTGACTCCTAACTGTACTAAAATTACGTGAATAAAACATCTTCTAAAATTAGCAAAATATTTATTAAGTAAAAGTTTTGAGGTGAAGGTACCAGAAATATTTGTAATTCAACGGAGAACAAAAAGTGGTTAAAAGCGGAATACATTTTTCAAACGATTTGTTTTCAAAGTGCAGTGAATAATGATGATGTGGTAATAATCTTAGAAGCAAAAGTAACATATTTTTAAAGTAAAATTGTTTTAATAATAATAACAAAATTGTATAATGATAGTATAATGGTAATAAGCCGGGCATATCTTTGTCTAACGCCCTTTTGATATGATAACTGATCCCTCTATAATGCTAGTTGCTACCATGTGCAATGCTTCTTCTTTGTTCCTTGCAATCTAAAACATTTTTACCACCCAAAATTATAAAACAAAACTAATACTTGCACTGTAACCTTATACTTGTTCCAAGCGCAGACCCAATATCATTTGCTATAGGGGATGTGATGTTCTTGTGTTCAACCTCTTGCACTTCTTTAGGTGCTTCTAGAGGTACTATCTTCGTCATGTTGAAGTTTAGGAAAGGAAGCAGTGGTGGAAAATATAGTTTCTTCCCTATCATTTTTATAGAGTCAATTCTTTGAAAAATAACACTTCTGTTTTCAATCGCGGGCTTAAAAGGCGACCACCTGCTACCCCCTACCCATACTGGCGTCGGAGGTCCACCGATATTTAAATTTGTATAGGGAACGTTTCTTTAAAAATTAAGAAAAATAATTTTTTCACCTATACTATAATTTTTTATTGTGTAGAAAATCACTATAAACGATTGATTGTATTTTCCTAAAAAACACCAAGTATTATTGTAGTACAAACATGGCATAGTCCAAGCAAAGGCTTGATATGTATTTTTTATTGTTTAAATCTCTTTTTCTCCTCAACCATTTCATGATGTGCTAATATGAATGAAAACCATAGAAGTAATATTCTATTTTGCTTGAACAAGAACAGACTGTTCCGCAATGTATTGACGAAACACGCATCTTTTTACAACAGACGTCTAAGACAAAAATGTCTATCTTTAATTTTGTACTTTGGAAATGTTCAATTTTTGCAATATTAGGAAATATGGAGACTTTTCCAAAAATGAGATTAGAACTATATTCTCTACCGTCCCTTGATCCACAACAGGAGAAAACTTTTTAAAAAATTGAAACGGTTTTTGAGAAAAAAAATATTTTCAAAAATTAAAAATTGACTATATTTTGCGCCAAATTACACAAAAACTACTCTTATTTTCGAAAACTTTAACGCCTTATTTCAAGTTCTGTCTTTAAAGAACAGATTTCTTTAAGGAAAAAACCCTCTGTCTGCAATATCATAGTTGTAGGAAAACGCCTCCAAAAAATTGCACTTTTGCAATTTCCTTTCTTAAAATAAGGGATTTCAGAAAACATGAGATCAGCACCATTTTCTTAAGCGTTCTTTCCTATAACAAAATTTAATCCAAGACTTTGGAATCATATAATTCAGAAAATGTTGAAAATGTGTTTGAGATTGCGCGTAAAGTACCCTCAAAAATCAAAATATCCGTTTGAAAATCCTAAAGCCTTGAGTTCGATTACATCAATCGGGGAATATCTATTTTGTAGAAAATCAACTGAACGATTGAGGTGCCAGCATTGACCACACACTACAAGCAAAAAGACGTTTTGCCGTTAATCGATTTTTCGGTATCAAGTACCCACATAACATAGATTCTGGCTACATGGTGTGTTAGAGGAAGCAATTTATTATATACAAAAAAGGGTTTATCAACTTTTTCGTTAAGAGCCCGGCAATATGATTTTCTGCCGAAAATTCCCTTTTTGGCGTGCACGTTTACAATAATTTCTTTTCTTGCATTCGTAAGGGAAAGAGAGTCAAAATGTAAAAGTGTTTTTTATTCCTGACTCTTTTTATCCCAGATTGTTTTAAAATTTGAATATATACCAAGTTTTTGCGATGGTTAAATTGAATTTTTTTCAAATAAAAATAGTGCAAATTCTAACTTTCTGTAGTCAAGTAAATAAAAAATGATTCACTTGGATAATACTGAATGGTAAAAACTTTTCAAAGAATTTCGTAATGTTTTCCAATATATTTGATATGCTTTCGGAATACTTCTTAACACATTAATACTTGTTGATTTAGCCATAGAAAGTATAATATAATTTCAGCACTAACGTCATTTACAGTAATATTAAATATTTAAAAAATGATTCACTTGAATAATACTAAAGACGAAAACTACATTTAACATTAATCCGATTAGATTTTCGCACCTATAATGCTACCCAATGCATTTTGCATTAATACAGTTGCGCATTATACATCGTACAGTTCACATTATTCTAGGATAAAAGTTCAACAAAGATCGTGAATTGTTATTTCAGGTTTTGCTCATTCAACACCGTTCTCGCAAAAGAGCAAAGATTGTGGTGGATACCAACTAACAAAGCAACACAATTCAATACAGTTCTTATTAAAATTAGGAAGAGAAATTAATCTATTGATGTTAAAATTTGCATGCAATGCATATACGAGTCAATTACGACTCTTCTGTACAGAAAGAGGAAGCAAAATTACAACAACGGTGAGTGATGCGTAACAAAAATTATAACTAAAAATGAGGTAAAATAAGGAGACACAATTTAGACGAACTCTCTTCCCCTTGTAACTTCACAGCTGCCACTACTCAATCGGATCTCTTGAAGACAGCATCCTGCTGTGCACTGTTCCACACACGAGTGTAATTCAAACGTGATTAATTCCTTTTATTATTTCTGCTGATTTTCACTAACAAAATTAATGAGCCAACACATTCGCAGCAGGAGAAGCAGAATCAGCGATTGAAAGACGCTATTGTGCGCGGGCTGCAGCAGCCTGAGATGACTCACCTGTTGAGTTCAGCGAATGGGAAAAATCGGTCTGAGGGGCCCTTTAATACTCGGCCTATCTCGTTATCAGAAAGGTCCCTCGAGTCGTCCCCTCCCCGCCACATGGTCGTGCGTACATCACCTCCCCTTTCCCCTCCCATCCCCTCCCCTCCCTCACCCACCCCCCTCCACCACCGCCCACACGACAGGGCTCGTCCACTCGGGGTGAAGCAGGTGATACTTACGTTTTCCTCAGACATCACGATTCCACAAAAGAAGATACGGATTGGGAGATAACCAGAGGTTTGTAGTGGCTGTGTCGGAACGGGGGACTCTGGTTAGTGATGGACGCGGGAATTATTAAAGGAGCTCCTGATGAGAGGCGACGAGATACGGAAAATACTGTTTAAAAAAATCAAGTACGTCCCTTCCTTCTGTAAGTAAATTACACATGCTCACAAATTAAAGCAAGAAAAGACTTAGAGAGAAACGGCCGCAGTATTTCTTCGTAATTTGAACCCCATAATAGTAATGTGTTGTCGTTTTCATTAAGTCGATATATTTTTTCCGGTCCTAAAGCAAAAAAGGCATAAAGAATATAAATTAACTTGACCAACAAGAGCAGGCTCGCCTGAGTTCAATGTATACTCCTGCACAAATAGGTCGATACTACATTGCCGTAATTTTTTCAAAGATACAATTCCCTTATTCACCTGGAATGTATCGAAATAAACGGCGAAACCGGCAGATCAGAGCAGACTAGCATTTTTCATGTCTTCCCATCCGGTGTGCAACTTGGCTCGCATGAATTAACGGGAGAGCTGCCTGCATTTCAGGAGAGTGCATTAATCGTATTTTTTGAGTTGTGCCACTATTGCAGCCCATGAGTGACTTTTTTTAAAATTAGTTGTGAGAAGTTGCGATCGACTTTTTCCTAATCCGAAATGTTTGGTGACATTGTTTCTTTCGTCTTGTCCTACACACTGAAATTATAGATTGGAATGTCGAAACGATTCGCATTTTGTGCCACACAGGACAAATGCACGAAGAAATGTTTATAAATATACTGAAACTAAAATCATTTTCATTTTTAATAAATCATTTTCATTTTTTATTTCTCATTCTGATTAATGATTACACAAGTGTACTTTCAAATACAAAAAAAAATTTAAAAAACAAAAACAAACACATCTTGGCTTTGATTATTTTTGAATGAAATTTTTAAACCTATTCACACTTATGTACAAAGACTGGCATGAAAACTAAAAAGAAATATAAATATATCTCGCATGAAGACGAAGTGCAGTGCAGTCCTGTCTGCTGAATCCACACGCCTTTCAGACACGTACTATTCCACGTGGGCGTTGCCTCCAAGATTGAGTGGAAGACGCGTATTTTCCAGTCCTCTTTATCACCACCATATGCACAGAATTTCTGAGAAACAATATGAGGGTTTTGCAAGAAATTTACGCTTGGAATAAAATGTTAAATAAGTTGCCTTATTAAAATTTAATTTCCATTAAAATTTCTCATGAAAAAAACGAACGCCCCTCATTTCCAAAATTAATCGAAAAAATAAACCGAATCTTTTGATAACTGTTTGTGGATGAACAAGGCGATTTATTAAATGCGGTTTTGTTTGTTACTGAGATGTGAGTTTTTATTCCGTTGTTTGCGCTGTTGTTGGGTGAATGCGTGCTAGGATATCGCCTTAGGCGCGCTCTGTCCGTTGCTTCGGCCCACTGCGGTGAAGACGAGGGACTAACGGAAGTAGCGCAGGACGGCGGCGCACAGAAGAACCAGGCCGGTGGCGAAGGATGCGGCGGACGCGCTGGCGCGGGTCAACCCTTCAGTTATCGTCTCTCCATTCTTCTCGCGCCATTTCACGTTGGTGTCCACTGTGTCCAAGCAGCTCTTGTACGGGGACTCGCACGAGCTGCTGCTGCTGCATTTAATAGCATTCTGCATCTGCAACACCACAACCAAAGCACATGTTAGCGCTAGTCACTTGGAAGGTGCACGGAAACAATGTATCGCTTATTTTTGAATATCGATTTTCATCTATTACCAGCCTCTCCTATATTTTGTCTTTGAATAAATCTACTGCTCTTCATAAAAGGGAAGTTGCAAATGATGTTTTTTTATTGCAAGGGAACAAAGATATACAAAATTTGTATGTGATGGGAAATTTTTTTTTTTAAAAAAAAAGAGAGAAAGAATTGAAATCAAATGTTGCTTTGGTGGACCATAGATGAATTATCATTGCTCTTATTAACTCGTTTAAACTATAACATTCAATTTTAATATATTGAAATTAAAAAAATGAAAGCTAATCTGTCTGCAATTGCTATTACGTAATTTTCGAGACCAACCCTTTTTTTCTGTGAGTTGCAATTGATCTATCAAAAGCCATCGACGCCTTGTGAGGTCTTAGTCAGCTAAAAAAAGATAGAGAGCTTTTTGTGTTCATGATTCAGTGTTTTTGAATGCAAAGTTTTGCATAATGTCCAGCGATTATGCGATCATTTTCACGCATGTGTTCCTTTACAAAAGAATCGGCGTTTGTAATTATTTGCATTCTATTTTTAAGTTAATATACCCGAGTTAAAATACCAGAATTCCATGCTACAGTTCAGTACAAGATTCATTTCAGAAGGGTGTTTAATTGCATGCCATCATTTTGTATTTGTAGTCGGTCACTCAACCAGGAACTTGCGATGTCTCGAATTTACGTAGAATCAGGGGCGGATTAATATTTTTGCCGCCTGTAGACACTTCAAATTTGCCGCCCCCTGTTTAAAATTAATGTTACATTTCAAATTGTAACGTTTCAGTAACAATTCCTCATTAATTTAAACGTTTTAACTTTAAAAATAACATTATATTTTGCACCTTGTTTTCATAAATTAAATATTTTTTTTGGATTAGCTAATTTTGGATATAAACTGTATCTTCATAGCAAGTAACGTTCAACATTATTAACGTTTCAACACTGAAACGTTAACATTAAAAGGAAACTAAAACATGACAACTAGAATTGCAACATGTTTTCTTTCGTCAACGGGCCTTAGTTTCAGATTCATATACTTCTGAAATCATAAGGTATACTCTAATGAAGTTGACAAATAAATAGCTTGTATAAAATATTAATATGATATTTTTAAAATAAAAATATGATTTATGCTGTTATAGTTTTTAGAGAACCTACATTTGTTTTAGAAAATATCAAGAAAATTTTGCGCCTTTGAAAATTTGCAGCCCTTGAAAATTTGCCGCCGTAGGCACGTGCCTACTGTGCCTATGCGTAAATCCACCTCTGCGTAGAATTCGTGACTCCTCGTAGCAAACGAATTCGGCTAGCGACGCCGGTTTCTCGGTCGTGACCTTTCAATAGAACCACCCCAGCCTTTCGTCTGAAGACCGAAAGAAACCAGGAGAACCCTGGTCAGGATGGATGGCCAGCACGGGGATTGAACCCGGGCGTCCCGAATGTGAAGTAAGCGCAATGACATAATTAAAGTGGATAAATATAATTAAACGTACAAGTAGAAATTTCGTACTTCAAAAATTGAGAACGTGATAATGGGAATAGAGTGAAAGCTAAGGAGGATGGAGAGACAACTTCGTTTCAACTCACCTTTTGCTTCCCTTCGGGAGTGTTCACGTAGCCTGCCAGTCCATTTAGAAGAGACTTCATCTCGCCATATCTACGAAGGAAAAAGAGTGCATAGCATGAGAGAAAGTTCAGAGTTTACCTTCCAAGCATGGCTTAAGGAGCGCGAAAGGTAATACGGTCATTATTTCGCGAACGTAAAGCGTCCGCACCGGGCGAATTGGAGCTTTCTGTATGTTATTCTCGATGGCGTGGTTGCCTAGTTCCGATGTTTACCTTCTCCGCGTACGTACTACTGCTATTACGTATGCACGTGATTACTGCCGATAGATAATGGAGATGTCAATACAATTCCATTCAATGAGGCCTTATGTTACGTCGGCATACTTAGGGCATCATGTCTGCTCTCTCGCCAGACCACGTAAATTTTGCTACGCTTCTTTCGCCATCTAGCAGAAAAAGATGGAATTGCTCGGGCGACAAAACAGGCGATTTGTATTTTAAACGGCCTCTTTTAAGCTTTGTAATATGTCTATATCGTTGGACAGAATACGAACGAAGGTGTATGAAGGGTCGTTTCCGCGCGGACAAATCCACGGCGCCGATCGGATTTGAACTCGTGGCCTTGGAAAGAACAGTAGGGTCCGCGCACCGGCAGAGAGCCTAAGGCACTCCACCAGCGGCACTCCAAGCTATCACGACCAGTCCTGTTGCAGTTGCTTTCGCAACCGGATGTTGTTTTTTCTTTTATTTATTTTCCCTCTTCATTTTTCATCAAAGAGAGAATCTACGCAGTTTTTCAGCAAGTACGTTTTTTTTGTAATTTCTACGTTCTTATAAATAATATTTGAATCGTATATTTTAACCATGAATTTTCCTACAAAATATATTTGCATTTAACCGGGGTATAAATAAATCATTAAAATACGTGTTAAGGCTTACCTTAACTTAGAGATCATCAACCAATCAATCGGTTGGTACTACTTAAAGTTAGGCATAAACCGTAATCTGGAGGATTACTCTGTCACTGGTTCTAAATGTGCAATATGCGAACTGAGATTTGAGCAGCTCTCTATGGAGTACGGCAATATTTTAACCATGAAAATTGTTGAACTAAGATTTCAGTTTCAACGCTTTGTGCAAGCGGAATATACCATCGTAATTCCGATTTCCTGTTGGTAATTAGTTAAAATTACGCGCGTTTGACATTTCGAGCACATTGGCCTCTTCTTCTCCGATATCAATTAAAAATATCTTGGGTACTTTTTGACGTATATTCATTTCTTTACTTCGAATTGTAAACTCTACGTTGATTGTTTTTCTTTATAATACAAAAATTATAGAAGATTCACTATTCACTCATTTCACAGATACGGTAAAATGTTTCACGTGAAACTTAACAATAATGACGATAATAGTTCTGGGAAAACATCGAGACAATCCAGTAATAATGTTTTGTGTAACATAAGAGTATTATCAAAATCAATCGAAAGGTTTGAAGTTGTGCCTGAAAGTACCAAGAAAGTATACCATGCGTATTTCTCGACAAAATCATTTACGAATAGCATGAAAATTACCCATATTTTGTGCATGTACCTTTCTTTCCTTTTATACTTCTTTCTACTTTTCTATCATTTTTTCTTTCTTGATGTTGCTAGACAATTGATTTATTTACAATTTATTTCTAAACAAAATTTCAACAGCAGGGAGTGTGCTGAAACTCCTCTTCATTTTCCAAACTGTTTTAACATTCCATTACTTTTTTCCATTTACTTTTCTTCATTGTTGACTAAAAACGTTAATTCATTTGTGATTAAACTTATTATTTTCAATAATCTTTAGACACATTCAGGTATTCTTCTCTTTCCATTATAACTTACGATATTTATTTATGTAATATTTATTATTATGCAATTTGAATTTAGATATTGTTTCTAAAGTTCTCTTGAATTGAATGATAGTGCAAAACTTATTATTAATGGTATCACTAGGGTGAAAATAATCCTCTTGGTTGTGGTATAACAGTACTTTGGCTGGCAGTGGGTTAAGAGAAGGAACGACACTTTGAAATCCTTTGCTGCATTGATTGAGGAATGTGAGAAATTGGGCTCGTTGCGACTTACTGTTTAGCCACTGCGTCTATTCCTTTTGCGATAAGGAACTCGAGAGCTGCATCCGGGCCACCGTTTAGGTTGGCGTACACGGCGGAGAACACCAGGTATTTCTCGTGTTGAGGCACGTCACTCCCTAGCGATTTGTCCAGGTACCTGCAACAAAGGAACAGTGTTTGAGTCCAAAACTCATGTGCCATTGACGTACAGCGATTCAGTCAGATCAGAACTTTGGGGAGAAGACGAAATCGATATTCATAACGTAATAAATTCTTTCGTTACAATAATATTTATTAAAGCACAAAACGTTTAGAACTGGGCATCTCCAAAAGATTATTAAAACTACATGTGTAATCTCGATAGGGTTTTTTGGGTCTCGAATACAAATAGAATGAATAAAAATCATGTTAAAGATTTTGATAAAAATTCAAAGATGTCAAAATCTTTGAAAACTGTTATGTGTGTTTTTGTTTTAAAGTGCGCGGTAACGCCGATCTAACACACTAGTGTGGCTTTCGTGAAAAATCTGTGCTCTAAATCTATATTGCGTGCCCACAGAAGATGGTAGACCCAAAACACAAGAGCAATTTTCTGATACGACATTAGTGTAAGTTTTCTAACTGATAGGGCAAGTGCCGTTGCCATATGTTATTCTTACAAATTCAAATGAATAAATTCACGCTTAATTAAAATTAATATATAGAAAATTCTGTCTCTTTACTGAACACTTGATATTTCTATGTCATAGATATCTGATATTTGGCAAAGAGTAGATGGTAAAAATCATTCAACAAATGAACCCTTAAATGGAAAATCAAATTAAGAAAAAAATAATATTAAAGGGAAGAAAATGACAAGAAGAATAGAGGAAATGCACATGAAAGGATAAGAAACGAAGGAAAGGAGGAGGAAAAGAAAATGTGAGGATAAGAAAATGAACGAATGTTTAAATAAAAATAGAAATAAAAACAATTTAAAGGAGTCAAAGAGAAATAAAAAGTATAAAACGTAAATTCATTAAAAGAAAATTAAGGAGTAAACGACTTTCTATATAATATTAAGTAAATAAAGTGAAGGAAGAGAATAGAGAAAAGGAGGGAAAATGAAAAAAAGAAGAACGAAGGGATAGAACATACGAAGTTTAAGTAATGAGGTAGGTAGGGAAAGAAAGGGAGAAGAGGGACAGGGGCAGGAGAGGAGAGGAAAAGAGCTGGAATTGAGATTAAGAGTTTGAGAATGAGAAAGAAGAAAGAGAGTGGAGAGAAAATTATAGAAAGATGATATGAATAGGGAGTTAGAGCGAACAAAAGGAGATAGAGAGAAGAGCACAGCAAACAAAGCAAAACAGTTTATGAAAGGGAAGAGTAGATAAGAGAAGTCATTGACGACTCAGCCCTACGTTCTGAGTTTGGCGGCGTCGTTGGCACAGCCCAGGGCGCTGGCTATGAGCTGTCGGCGGGTCATGTCCTTGCGAGCGTCCACGTACTTCTGTCACAGGGCGTCCCAAAGACCAGGAGAGTTCTTCAGGCCGTAGCAGTACGCAATGCTCTACAAGTTCACGTTGACCCTGCGACAAGCAATCAACCGACAAGTTTCTCAGTTCGACATATTCCTTTGCATTTAAAAACAAATAAAGAACAAGCAGTATTTCTTACTCGACTGGTGGCTTTCCTTTGAGGTAATTCTTCAGTTGGGTTTCAGCCCAGTCCAAGCATGGCCCGTAGTTGCCGCCACATGCGACCGTCATCACGTTGACGTGGTGAGTGATTTGAACATGATTATTGGCTGGCAATTTGTCGGGCGTAAGCTTCGCGTACGTATCTTCCGCGACATTTCTGACGAAATTCTGCGGACAAAGAAATGGGGTTCATAGCACATTAATTCACACAATGGGAGCAGTAAGGTAGTATGTTTGATTGATAAATCATGTAAAACTACCCCAAAAATACTTCAAATAAAAAATCAATCTCTGTTTGTTCAAAATAATAATAACAATATATACCATTACTGGCCAAATTTCTAAATAAATAACTTTCCCGTCGTATACGTGCGTATATATGAAATAATATATGTTCTCAAATTTCGAATTAGCGGTAAAAGCAACATTTTTGGAAATAGCTCCAAATTTTTCAAAGAAAATTGTTATTTACGACGACTTTCACTGTTCTTCAAAATTCTTAAAATAATATTTCCGTTCTAGTATTAGGAAATCGAAAAATTAAGACAACTTTTTAAAGAAAATGTACTTTGAGCGGCGATAGGTGGCAGCAGGCAAGAGTATGTGGCAAGTCCGAATAGCAAACATAGACTAGAGGAAATAGAAAACTAATACGGGAAAGTCTGTGCCATACTGTAGCACCACTAGTTTCCACTTAACAGAGAAAGTAGTTATCACTCAAGAGACGAAATCGGTGTTTTTAATTTAGATAAATGCTTTTTAAGCTTGAGGATATTTTACACACAGTAAGTCTTCAAAATGGGACAGCCGGCGTTTCTCCTTCCCGAAAAACGACGCACGAAGACTGCTTTCATTCTTAAAAACCCACATCTGTTGTGCTTGAAACTGCGAACTTACACACTTTTTTTCCGTTATTTCTTATGGCTCCGCTCCTTAATATTCTTCTCCTAGATGAACGCGAAAAAATGTTTTCAAACAGCAAAAGTTTTTTTCTGCGCCGAGACTCATACGCCGTTCGCGGTAACTCGCCATTCGCCTTACCACTACACGCCGGCAGTCGCTCGGACGTACTCGCTTTGGCCCACCCCTCAAATTCTAATTGCCTTTCCCATTATTTCCAACACGAAAATTTCAAAAATTCAGAAAAAGCAACAAATTAGATTCTGCATTATGATTTTTTAGCATTCCTTGTTTTACCTTTAAACATTAAAGACAAAATTTGGAGCTCTTTATGAGAATATGATTTTTTTTATAAATTGCTTTAAAATCAAGTAGATATTACGCAAAAACTACTGATTTTATGAAAAAAAATATCTATGACAATTTTTACAGAGCTGTTTTTTATGCCACGAAAAGTCACAGGAAATAAAAAGCGCGGCGAGGCGGGTGGAGGCCGCGATACGCACCCTGTAGACCGTTGTGTTGCCCATCATGCGCACCACGTGGCCGAGCGAATAGCGCAGCGCTGCCCACGGCTCAAAGGCGTCGTCGTGCTTCAGGAAGAGCAGGAAGTGGAACACGTCGTTGTATTTCATGTTGCGCGTGTTGACGTCCCGCACCAGGCTCAGCGCGTTGTTGATGAGGGCGGCCCTGTCCAACGGCGCCACCTTCGACAGCTGGTTGTGATCGCTCAGCGCCGTTTTCAGGGCCTCCCACAGCTCCGTGGAGTAGTCGACGCGGTAGTAGCCTGCCAACACAACCACGCAAGTGAGGACCTAGTACCAATCTTTTTCGCAAAATCACTGGCTTCTCTGCTACACGCAAAACTTATTCTTAGTTTCACAATGGTCCCATGGGTTTGAATCCTCCAGAATCCAACACTGTACGAGACGCTCTTATTGAGTTGCACCAATGTACACTGTGCTGGATACGCTCGTTTCGCATTCCAAGGTCCTTGTGCAAATTGTATTTCATGCAGAAAATTTGTAATATACTCATGGTAACTGGCAAATAGATGAAACTTAAGTACAAAGAAATATTTTATTGCTTGAAACCCATTGACTCTCTAAATGAATGTTCCAGATGTTATCATTTGCAAAAGGGTACAAATTGTCCGTCCGCGTTGTTGATGAGGGCGGCCCTGTCCAACGCCGCCACATTCGACAGCTGGTTGTGATCGCTCAGCGCTGTTTTCAGGGCCTCCCACAGCTCCGTGGAGTAGTCGACGCGGTAGTAGCCTGCCAACATTAAAGACAAATGAGGACCTAGTACCAATCTGTTTCGCGAAATCACTGGCTTCTCTGCTACACGCAAAACTTATTCTTAGTTTCACAATGGTCCCATGGGTCAGAACTATTCAGAAACCAACTCTGTATTACTATATTGCTCTATTCTTATCTTTTTTTAATAGTATAAATGTAATTTATTTGACTTGTCTCTCACCTCATTATACTTCGCAGTATCGGCGATTTTTTTACATTATTTTATTTATGAGTTCATGTGCTTTAAATAATGTAAAATGACGTTTCTCAAAAACTGAAAAGTTTATCTGTGAAAATGAGCTCAATATTCCGCAGTTTTAGAAACGCTCGAACGCCATTTTCTCAGAAAGGTTCCAAATATTTCCTTCAAACTTTTGTAATTTTAGGGGTAATTGCATCGTTTAATATGATATAAAGTTTTTTGTGGTGTATCTTTTTTGTATTTACAAATCTACACAAATGTATTTTTTAATCCATCTCACGCCGTAACATTTTTAGCGATTTCTACACTCAATTGCATTTGTGAGTTAAAGTGTTTCAAATGACTTCTAATACAGTTTTTCAAAAAATCAAAAAGTTTCTTTGAAAAAGAACCTCAAATTTCGCGTTGAGTAAGGGTAAATCTTTATTTTTTTTAAAGAGGCTCTTGATGGGAGCGTCAAAATACGGAAAATACGCTTCCAAAAATTCAGGCTTTTTTCTCTGAAATTGTAAATATCCATTTGATTGATTGAATGTTTCAATCAGAAGAAGACAATTTCGCAAAATATTGTGCAATAAAGTGCTAGTCAAAATAAGTGGAATGCAAATATACAAGAAATTATGATTATCTCATTCTTCACTACATAATTGGCATTTCCAAAAATCTGTGCGAAATGCATCTACTTTGAGTAATTAAATTACATATCCTCAGAATTGAAACTAAGCCAGGACTGAGGGAGAAATGACAGCTGTATTTCTTTGTAATTTGGACTCCAGGTTGTTAATATTTTGTCGCTTTTAATCAGTTCAATATTTTGTTCGATCCTTAAGCAATGTGTGCTTCAGGTATATGGATGAGTTTTCCAAACCTGAACCAGGGTGCAAAGTATGCTAAACAAGAAGGTCGACACAACACACTTAATTCTTTCAAAGGAACTCTTCCGTCATTCGCCTGGAATTGATAAAAAAGCGACAAAACGTCCGTTCAGAGCATCCGAGCGGTATTATCGCTTCAAAAGAACTCTTCCGTCATTCGCCTGGAATTGATAAAAAAGTGACAAAACGTCCGTTCAGAGCATCCGAGTGGTATTATCGTTCTATAAGTCTTATCATCCGATCCTGCTTGTATTGATTTCACACAAGAAACAGTTAAAATTATACATGATGCAGATGTAAGTAGGTAGGACGCAGTCTCTGTCTGGTGGAGATTTCGAGCGGGGACAAATGGCCATGGTGGGTGACTCGCTGGAAAATACCAATAAATGAATTGAAACACAAACTGGAATAGGATTGTATGAATCATCCCGGAATAAGTTAGTTGAACGTGGTCGTGCACGTTGAATAGCCTCTAGAGGGCCGAAAGTGCAAGTAGTGGGGAGGGGGTAGTCAGCTATGGGGCGAGGCCGGATGCGGCGCTTAGATTGAATTATTTGGCATCAAATGCAGTGATCCATGCTGTGAAATTATTTGCCTATTAATTTAATGGGTAATGTCCATTATTTCTATCTATAAGGACCATAATTCAATGTTTATACCTTTCTGCGCACTGCTATTTCTCGATACATTTTCCATTTTTTTAGTTTATGCTCACTATGATTTGTGTTTATGCTCACTCTTTATCAATATTGTAATGCAGAGACTTTTTATTTGACTTGCAATGACTTTCAAAATCACACTAATACTACTCCTCTATTCCCAATAGAACGCTTGGGGGCATTTTACCCCCTTATCCTGCTACAGCCTTTGTAATTATATAGAAGCAAAGCAAATTACTATATCAACCCCACAAGAAATTAAAATACATGGAGTTCAACTCAAAAATACGTCATTCATTGTAGGTTCATATTTCGAATTGTCATCTACCGACTACAATAATTTCCAATATAATACAAAAGACAATATTACTTGTAGTGTATATAACATTTCATCTTCTCGCCGATTGCACTTTCAATGTATACTGCAGTTCGAATGGCGAACACACATTTATGATCTCCACTTCCGCGAGCTGTCCGCATCTGCAGTGGTTCGCGCGCTGCTTCCGAGGTCGGCGAAAGTGCACATTCCTAACAGGCTTTATATAAAGTGAAGCGGAGCGCGAAATAGGTCTGTAGAATGAAGCAGAAGGCAAAGTATCTCAGCAGAGTTAAACAGAAAGCATAGTATCTCAGCAGAGTTAAGCAGAAAGCGAAGTATCTCACCAGAGTTAAAGAGAAAGCAAAGAATCTCAGCAGAGTTAAGCGGAAAGCAAAGTATCTCAGCAAAGTTAAGCAGAAAGCAAAGTATCTCAGCAGAGTTAAGCAGAAAGCAAATTATCTCAGCAGAGTTAAGCAGAAAGCAAAGTATCTCAGTAGAGTTAAGCAGAAAGCATAGTATCTCAGTAGAGTTAACCAGAAAGCGAAGTATCTCACCAGAGTTACAGAGAAAGCAAAGTATCTTAGCAGAGTTAAAGAGAAAGCAAAGTATCTCACCAGAGTTAAAGAGAAAGCAAAGAATCTCAGCAGAGTTAAGCAGAAAGCAAAGTATCTCACCAAAGTTAAGCAGAAAGCATAGTATCTCAGCAAAGTTAAGCAGAAAGCAAAGTATCTCAGCAGAGTTAAGCAGAAAGCAAAGTATCTCAGCAGAGTTAAGCAGAGAGCAAAATATCTCAGCAGAGTTAAAGAGAAAGAAAAGTATCTCAGCAGAGTTAAGCAGAAAGCGAAGTGTGCCTGTAGAGCGATCGTGCTGCATGTAGCGCGTTGTAGTTTCCGCTCTCGAGCAGCATGTGACGGCGGCCTCCTCACGAGTAATGTGTGTGTGTGTGTGTGTGTGTTGCAGGCGCGCGCGGCTGGACGCGGGGCCTTTGCTGGACAGCTCCGCGGCGCGCCACAAGCTGGCGGTGCGACCGCGCCGCCGCCACGCCGACCCGCGCCAGCGCCCAGCGCCCGACGAGAGGTACGCCCACGCCCACGTCTATGCCCATTGGCGTGCCCGTGCTCAAGGGAAGTCCCGCGGCATGCTTACACGTAACACACACACACGTGAGCGCGCGCCCACGCCGCAACTCACGTCCAGGCGCCCACGTCCGTATCCTACGTCCAAGGCCATTACGGCAAATACCAGGCCCATGCTCTTACCCACGCCTACGACACAACCCACTCACAAACTCACGCCCCTGCCCACGGCAGAAACCTTGCTTAATCCTATGCACACGGCAAGGCTCACGCTCATGCAGACTCCCACGTCTAAGTCCACACTCATGAACACACGTCCACGCCCACCCCGGACTACGCCCTCATTTACGTCCTTACAGTGCTTTCGGCAACCGCAACGGACACGCTCATGCCCACGACGTTGCCCACTCCATAAGAACAATCGCACGCACCCACGACCAAATTCACGCCATTTCCCACGCTGCGCTCCCGCGCACGACCTTGCCCAGTTCCGTGCTGTCGGCAAGGTTCCTTCTCATGCTAATGCCCACGACGGTGCCCATCTCCATGAACACCCGTGGGAGCCCACACCCCGAGACACACTGCACCCACGCCCACGCCCTTGTCCACGACCATGGTTGCGGCAAGACTAACGCACATGCAGTTGCCCACACGCATGACAACACTCGCGCGCCACCACGTACAAACATTCGAAAGGAATACGTCAAGGTTCACGTGAACGCCACGACGATGTCCACCCACGCCAAGGCACCTGCACATTCCCAGGCTCACGGCAATGCGCGTCCCCTACGACGATGACAACCCCCATGACAACACCCGCGCATTCACGCCCAACCTCTCCTCTTGACCACGCCCTGGCTCTTGTCCATTCCCATGCGCACGACAATGCTCGTCCCCGACGGCGATGTCCACCCCCATAACATCCGCGCAGACACGCCCAAACTCCCCCCTCCCCCCGCAGCGCCCACGCCAAGGCTCTTGTCCATTCCCATGCGCACGACAAGGCACAAGCCCATGGTTCTCTAAAGACATCTTGAAATAAAGTCATGAACAATTTTTCGAAAATATGAGTAGTTTTTGCAAAATTTTATAATTTGTGCCTCAAATAAAAAGCTCTAAAAATTAACTATTTAAGAAAGGTTATGTACATTTTTTTGAAAAAAAAAAGTAACTTGGTGTTCAAAAAAAAGCACGAGTTTCGAAGTCAAAATGTCGCCATGATTCATCTCACTCAAGCACCTGAAAGAATGAAATTAATATACGCATATTTTAAAATTTTTATCTGATTTAGTTTTGTATAAAATGACATTTCTATAAAGCACATAGTTGTCGATTTTTTTTTCGTATAGGTCAACTTGGTCCACATGTGAATCTTGCTTCAGCATGGGCAAGTACCTTTCTGGGGGAATCGGCTTTTTAGCTGAATTCTGATTTTTTCCCCCAAAGTTGTTAGCCCGGGGGTATGGACATTGAAATGATGATGATGGTGAGAGTTGAAAGGACGGCATACACATGTAGACATACACCAATACACCCATGCGCGATTCGGGACTCGAACCCGCGGTCTTCTGGCCCGAGAGCGCTAGGGCACAACTGCTCTAACGATCTCCACCATCTGACCGGCTATAGTAGTCGGTATATAAGCGGAAATCTAAAAATAGTACGACATATTTAGTTGGCTTTTTTTGCTTTATTCTTTGTACAGTAGATATTTCCCGAAGCGATCAATCTTAAATTCGAACTCAGTACCACAAAAACATAGAACCGATAAGAAAAAACTTTCAATTTTTTTCCCTGGACTGAATACTTAATTACTGGACCAGTGCAGAAAGAAAGGTTGAACTTGTGGAGCTAAATCATGACGTACTCTCTCGCCCGTACTTTCACGCAAAATTACGCGAAAAGTAATCAAATTTTCGAAAAATTGTAAATGACCTTATTTTAACATCTGTCTGGAACATATATCATTCAGAAAAAAATATCTATCGTTAATAAGAAGACTGAACACTTTTTGAAATTTGGATATTTAAAAAAAAAATCAAGAGTTTTAACGAATATAATCCTGCACCATTCTGTTAAAGGTTCTTCACAGTATCCAACAACAAAATGTGAACAAAAACGAGGGAGCTTTTTTTTTTTTTTAATGTGGAAAATGTCCCAGAAGGTTCACGTAAAGTACCCCTCAAAATTAATATATCGGCTTCAATTTCTAGAGACCGCGACATCAGCCAGATCAATAGCCGCGTCAACAACCGGAAGGCAATTTTGGAGACAATCGGCTGAACTGTTTAATCGCAATGGTCGCTCAATTCACTAATGGTCGGACAGACAGAGGTTTTGCGGTCGTTTGCTTTGAGTAACAAGTACACACAAAACTCGGACACACACAATCTCGGACTGTTGTACCCAAGTTGGCGGGTTCAAACCCGATCGAAGCCGTGGATTTTTAAGGGCGAAAAAAATCCTTCGTACGCCTTCCTTCGGAGGGGAAGTAAAGCCGGCTGTCCCATGTTCGTAGATTTACTTGCATGTAAAAGATTCTCGAACCTAAATGACGCCTCTGAGCTAAATTCAAATCGCCCAAGAAATACCTCCTTTCTCTGCTAGTTGGTGAAAGGAGCGTAGCGAAATTTGCGTGGTCAGACGGAAGAGCAAGCCTAATGGCCTGAGTCTCGCCACGTAAAATAAGGCATTAATTCAATTCAATTCAATTCAAAACATTGATTCCGGTTACACCACGTCTTAGAGGATTTTTGTTCTAAATTTAGCTACTGCATTTATTCACTTTTTTTATCAGGGCCCTGTAAGAAGTTTTGTCTGCCGACAATTCGCCGTCTGTTGGCACAGCATTACATAACTTTCTCTCTACTGCGCAAGCGGTGGCAGGGAAAAAAATAAAGAGGACGAGGAGACGGGGGAGTGAATGTGGTGGTGGGAGCGCAAGACTGAGCTTGCGTGAGTGTGTGAGCCGAGAGCGGCACCTGGCCTCGGGATGTCGGTCAAGAAGGCCGCGAGGGTCCTTATCACCGCTGCCCTGCCCCGCCCCAGCCTCTGCGATAGGCGTGCCTTGCGCAAACCCGCTCCCACATCAAGCGCGCAAGCACCAATAAACAAGGCAACATCTGCTCGGCCTACGTGCGAGAGCGAATTAAAACTAGTGCTGCTATAACCGCACACACTTTCTCACATTGCTTGTAACTTTTGATATTTTCGTAAATTTAGAGTGTTCAGTGCGAACCGCGCCTGCAGCGTTTTTATAAACATACTTTGCACTATCCGATAGAAAATGAAAGAAAACATTTGGAGCCGTTTTTAAGAAAATCTTGCTTTTAGAACTGCCTTCCTTTCACGCGGAATTATGCGAAAACTACTGATATATTGAAAAAATGTTCGTGCCCTCATTGTCGGGCACTGATAACGAAAAAGTGTATAAAACCAGTTGCTAAGTTAAGAAAAAAATCTCTAAATGTGGGTCCATTTTTCCAAAATGAATACTCTTCTGTTGATCTGGCTTCACTCAAGATGCCACGATTTTGAAAAACTTCCTTCAAAATTTGGGGGTCTTTACATGAACCTCCCGAAAATTTTCAAAATTTTCTCAAAAATGGTTCCAAATTTTTTCTTTAAACTTTTGATACGGATAGTGATTAATGTATTCTATAAGATGACATAAACGCCATGTTGCAGTATTCTTTTTTGTTGTTTTTTTTTTCAAAAATTACAAAAATGTATTTTTGTTTACTTGTCTCTCAAGTCGTTCATATTTTCACTAGCGGCGCTTTGTTCACATTATTATATTTATGAGTACATGTGCTTTAAATAATGTCAGATACAGTTTCTTGAAAACTTAACAGTTTTCTATGAAAACTGGCTCAAAATTCAGCATTTTCAAAAGCGCTTAAATGCCATTTTCTCATAAATGGCTCCAATTTTCGAATGGATAGTGCTTACTGCAATATTTAATATGCCGTAAAGTTCATTTTGGGGTATTTTTATTTTTTTCAAAAATTACACAAATCTAATTTTTTAAAGATCTCTCATGCCATTGATATGCACATTTCCAGAAATTTCTAAACTCTATTGCATTTGTGTGTTAATGAGCTTCGAATAATTCCTAATGACATTTTTCGAAGACTCAAAAATTTTCTGTGAAAAAGAGCTTCCACTTTGGAATTTACAGTAGCGCTTAAACATAATTTTCTTAAAAACATCTCCAAATGCTTCAATGAAAATTGCCATTTAGGATAAGGTTTTACTGTTCTTTAATATTTTTATAATAATATTTCCAATATTGAGCACTGATTATATGTTCGATATTGAGCACTGAGCAAGTCATACTATTTCTGCATTACGAAGAGTGTTAAAAAGTGTAGAAAACTAGGTAATTGTTTTTTGTTGCACAGAAAGCCAATGCCACATAATATGATGCAAATCTGATTTTCGTTAAACTCGTTGAACATTCGAAAATTCGAAAAGTTTCCAAGAATTGGAGAAAGTATTTGCTGTTGAGCACCACAAGTTTAAAAGTCGGATAAAATTTCTAAATTGCTTATTACAAGAAAGATTTGAAAAATGGCAAGATCACCCCCTCGTCACCAGGAATGTAGATGCGGGGATATCATGCAATTTTTTGCTTCCTTGATCACATTTTCATGTAATTTTTTTCTCAATTTCTCGGGACCGAACTAGTACTCTCTGTATGCTATTTCTAAAAGAACCACTAGATTTTTCTTCTTCCTCTTCTTGTCATCTTTATAATATTCATCTTCTTGTTAAAGAATGCCATTCAAATCTGGTTTTTCAAACAGCTCTCGTAAATACTGGTTTTGACAAATGGTGGTTTAGTAAAACTATTTTTCATAAGTTAATACTAGTTTTAACTAATTTTGGGATTTGACGGTAACATTTAAACATTTATTTTTGTGCACTTCCACTTTGTTTTTATTTGCTACTTGAATTGACTATTCCACTAATGACTTAATTTCAGACAGAGTTTTATAATAAGATGGTTCTAAATCAATCACGAGCTCCCATAACCAAAAAGTTTTGAAGAGTACTTTTCACCATCGTCGTACCGCAGATGACGTCAACTTCTTCGGAAAATAAATATTTCTTCCATGATGCAAACTAGAGTTATCAATGTAGTTATTATCTTCCAACAAATATGTCTCGTCATTTTTAAAATTTCGACCACAACATTTAATCGAGTCTTGACTTTTATTCGTGAAATAGTCCAACCGAATTTCACTCGCGATTTGAAACTTCTCAGATAAGTCGTCTAGTCGCTACGCAATTATCGAACTTCTCGACAAATCAAACTTCTCGACACACGAACTTCAAACCCCTGGTGAAATTACTTATGGAAATTCCTGAAAGAATTGTGCGCTTCTGGACGTGTTTCGACCCTCAAGACGTAATTTCGACGAAGTTGGCGAGCCTGACCCAGTGGAATCTGCGGGGCACAGGTGTACCAAGAGGCGGGGCTTGGGTGTACCATACAATTGCAGGGGCAATTGCGGGAACCCTGCTCCCAGTTCTTGTATTTAAGCAGCCCTGTTTTAGATAGTACCGAAGGCTTTGTTTCCCGTATTGACGCCAAACCTGATTGAATCATACTAATCCTGATCTGTGAAGCGTCTCGTACACGAGCGGTTAATTTCCCCCCACGCATCTCTTTTTCCTCAATTTTCTACCACGTCGTAAGCGTCCCTCTTGATCACGACCGTGTGTTATCGCTCTTTTCCTATCCTATTTTTCCATACCTCTCCGCATCTTTTGAAGGAAACCGGTCGTTTTTTGAAATCACGTTTTTTCCTTGTCTGGACGTTTTTTTTGAAACTACATCATACGTTGATTCCCAGAAATGATTATACTGACACACCTTGTAGGCGAACTCCAAGAATCGAAGTAGTTGGCCGGGAGAGAGAAAGTTGGTAAGAGGAATTTCTCTATGCAATAAAAGTTAAGTTCAGAACATGAAACAGAAAGTGTCTGTTGTGATTGTTATGATGTCTAAAGTATCTCGAGTGATTTGACATAATAAATTAAAGAATTAACGTGTAGTTACGACAAAATAGAAAAAAATTGTTCTGTTTATTTAATAAATTTTCCATGTACATGCGGAACGAAAACATTTCTCAGGGAATTATTATTTAAACAGTACTTTTACAAATTATTTTGTTTTAAAAGTATATGTAATTATGTTACTTTTTTTTACTTGGCGATCATTTTATTTTCTTGTCAGTAAATTTCTAAAATTGCATTGTCTCCTCTTTCTTATAACAATTCTTTTATCTTTCCTAACTGGCCGCAGTGTCGCTCCCTATGTTTTTGACCCATTAGCAATTAGGTTTCTAGGGCTAGTGAATCATTTATTTTATTTATTTATTTCTTATCTCTGTTTCCTTCTCACTTCTCACATTCCTCTCTTTTTCTTAATCTTTCACGAACGAGTGGGAGCTAGGCCAAGTACATTGCCTTTTTCACCTTTCTCACAAGCTTCGGACAAATCTAGTGTAAGTTCAAGTGTACATGTGTAAGTTCAAGAAGATACCAACAATTTGAAGTGAGAACTACAATACTTGCAACAATAGTTTATTAATCAAATTGACTTCCTTACTTGAGATAATTTTGAGAGATCCCGGCAATTTAGTTTGGTGTTTTAATCTGTCGTTTCCGTTTCATTTCATCTTTTTTTTCTCGCCCCTATCATCAACACCATTACACCAGCAACATCTTTTTATCACATCATTAGCGCAAGGTAGCATTTGGATTGGATGATTATAAATATAATTATATATAAATATAACTAAGTACTACACCTCTATACCCTACCTATCACTACCTCTTGTCGTACCCCATGAACATTAGTACAAAATGAATCGTGTTCAGGGGTTGCATGGTTCAGAGAGTCGTCCTCATAGTTTTGTATTCTTAATTACAGCCAATTACATTATTACAATTATCTCCGCAACAGCCGTTATATCGTGTTGTGAAACATGAAGTTTAATGATAAGGTTTGCAGCCTTTCGATATCCATATTAATTAAATATATCGCAAATTTAGTCACTTTATGTATAGTACATTTGTTGGTAGTTAATGTCAAAATGAAGCAAATACTCAAATGAATGAACTTCAGTGATACTACAATGACTACAAGTAGTTATGATATGTTTTACATAAAATCAGCGCCATTTACTTCATCGCATTGTAGATCTACGGTTTAATATTTAACATTGTACTTCACCCATCTTACTTTCTCCCCACAAACTAGAGAGAAAGTTATGTAATGTTGCGCAAAATAAAACAGCCAATTTTCGTCAGAGAAACGTATCCGGTTGAAAATCGAGCCCTTGAAAAAAGTGGATAAATCCAGTTGATATTAATAGAAAAAATCCTCTAACATTTGGTGTAACCAGAACCCATGTTTTGTGGGTCCTTGGTACCTAAAAATCGATTAACGTCAAATCATTCGTTCATCTGAGTATGAAAATTGCTAGTGGCTAAATCTTTCAGCTGATTTTCTCCTACATTGATATTACCAAATCAAACTGTCTGAAATCCCGGCTCTTTGAATTCGAAACAAGTATTTTTAATATTGGCGGGTACTTTTCATGAAGCCTCTGGGAAAAGTTTTGAAAAAATGGCTCCAAATATTTTGATTAAATTTCGTTGTTGGATGGTGTGATGAACATTTAAGAGAATGGTTCAAGAGAGAGGTCACATGTTCGATGAAAATTCAGATTTTTCGAAAATTGCAAAAATTCTAAATTGTTTCAGCGTATTCCTACGACTACAAATTATGAATAATTTTTTTTCATAAAAAGGTGTGTTCATCAAAAACAGATCTTAAAATACTGTTAGTACTAGTCTGCGTACTAGTTTGTAACACAACTACGCGGATCATACGAGAGATCACTTCCGTTTCCTTCGCCTGCGATTCAATAC
Organism: Gryllus longicercus; assembly: GCA_038098605.1. Lineage (NCBI taxonomy): Eukaryota > Metazoa > Arthropoda > Insecta > Orthoptera > Gryllidae > Gryllus > Gryllus longicercus. The sequence continues at coordinate 2,064,085 of JAZDUA010000074.1, forward strand.
TATCGACAACACGTCCGCCGTTTCATCTGCGAAGAATTATGAAGAATATGTACACAGGACGTGTCTGACAGCTGCGAGGGTCAAGCCAAGAATTATTCCGCACTCATCCTGTCTGAAGAATAACATTATGGAACACCACTTGATCTTGTGACTGATTCATTCAATGATTGACTAGTGATTCCAGGCGCGCCAACTACAAAGGTCATTAGTCCCGTATCTATCGTACAAGTTTTATCAGGGAAGGTGGCAGTGATTTTCCCAATCTGGCTGGTGATATCCGGCGCCAACATACATGTCGACTTGCGATGATTTTCCCAGCCAGGTTTCCCCCACCCGGGGCACCGTTCCAACCGGGAGAAACTGTAGTATAGTGTATGTAAGTGTGTTTGTCAGTAAAGGGTGAGTGTAGGAGAAAGAAGAGGAAGAAAATATCGCGCGCGGTTCGTGGCCCGTGTGTTGGGGTATTACTCCGCCATTCGCCTGGTGTTGATCGGAGAAATCACGGAAAAATCCCTATCAGAGTACCTGTCCGCAAGAGTACTCTTCCAGACACGGGCTGAATTCAACCTCGCAGACCAAGTCGCTGCGAAGACAATGGTAACGCTGGATCTCAGGTAACTCAGCCGGTTTGTCGTTTTTAAAATGACATCCAGGAATGTACAACATTTCCCTCTATCTCATAGAACGTATGTTCTCGTTCTTGGATCCCATTATCTCTGATCGATTTTGATTGAATATCGAGACCAGCATCAGCAAGATAGCGCCCCAGCTGCGGTCACGACCATTCTGATAACGGCGCTTCCCTTCAGAAATCGAACCATGATTTTACTAAAGGAATGTGTTAGTACTGATTTTAGTTCACGAATACTGAATACACGCCTCACTTATTTTTATCATATCTTACTATTTCCAAAGGGTAAAATATATTGAAATTCAGTTTGCCTAGAAGACGTGGAGAAATTAACTATTACATCATAAACATTTATTGTATCCTTATTTTATCACTTCAGTTTTAGTGCTAGTGTTGTTAGGTCTCTGTTCTTTGCAAACGATAGAGCAAGACGAACGACGACACACTCCAGATCGAAAGGTTTATGGCCGACCGCACTGATTGGTGCTTTTCGTGGTTGCCTTCCATCAATTACAGACATGTAGAAAACCAACACCTTGATGGAGAACTAGAGGCATACCAAGATAACCAGTGGAGAGCCTGAGGGGCCATGACTACTCGCATTTTTCCTTACCCCAATCACTCTCACGTCCTTAGAAGTGAGTGATGGACTGATCCAACTGTTCACAACGCCCAACCCTCCACGAAAGGCGGTGGAAGTACTACAAGAACGCGGAGGTGGTAACAGAACGCCGACGTGGGTGTAGTGACGCCAGCGGACAAATTGAGAACTACGGAGACAGGGAAATGTAGAGATTAAGATGCACTGAGAAAAAAGGAAAGAGCGAAAGTCACAGTACAAGAAACATGAAGAGTGAGATTAATATGGAGAAAGGAGACAGGGAGAGAGATACATGCTCATACACACAGACACACACACACAGACTAGGAGGTAGAGATATAGTGTAAGAGTGAGACAGGGAAAGCCATACTCAGGGTCTGAGAGAGAGAGGGGGGGAGGGAGAGAGAGAGAGAGAGTTTATGGTAGACCGAAACTTTCAAACAGAATAGCAGAGCAATAGGGAGTGAGAGAAAGACGTATAGATATAGAGGGAGATTACGACACCGAGACAGAGAGAGGAAGAAAATACGCTGAGAAAGAAATACGCGTACGCTTTGTAATTTTGCGTGTAACCCTCCCCCTCCGACCTCTCCCCGTGATTCGACCTTCAAGCCAACCACTCCGCTGCCCTGACAGTGATCCACCACCGCACAGTGATCCACTTCGCATCGCCAGCTGGACAAAAAAATTTTCTCATATATTCAACTTGATTTATTTTCGTCAAACAACATGAACAACTACATGTGATCTATAGAAGAAAAGAATAATCGGCGCACGTTTTCTTGAGCTCCATAATCTCTCCCTCGCTCATTTACTATCGTCAACTAAAAGGTATTTAATTGCGACATTTGACTCACGTAATCATTCAAAATGAACTGACGCATTAATGATGTCCAGTCTACTTGTATCTGTTCTATTTTAGTAGTATGAAAGGAGGAAGGACATGTAGATTATTTTGCCGGAACTTCTCAGGCAGAACCTGACAGTTGTTTAAGGAAACGGAATAAGATGAGAGGAATAAAAATATTTTTGTGAGATATTACAGGAAGTATTGACGTATTAATATATATATATATATATATATATATATATATATATATATATATATATATGGGGTCAATGTGTCCCTTCATCTCCCTAGGAATTTCTTATTCCAATTCACTTTCTGAAACGGCATTCCATCCAACAGCATTCTCATAATCTCCAACAGTTTCTTTCAACTTTAGGTAGTGTCAAGTGGAACAGCACTTTGTCAATTTTTTATTTGTTTTCTCAGTCACTTTCTTCAAACGTGGAAGGAAGGAGTCTAACGAGAAAAGCTTATTCTGAAATGTATAGAGAACTTTATGACCTCACGTAGATAGCCAGTTGGATGATGACATGAATTGGTCGATTACATCAATTTACAATTTATTAGCTTATCAACGTTTGGAAGCGTAATATCACGGCTAATACTAGAGAACTGTGTATTATTAAAATTTTTAACAGAGTCACAATTACTGCAAATACCGGCACAACTAAACTGTATAATATGGTGAATAAAAACATACTATTTGAACGACAACAGAAAACCAAACAAATTATCCCTTACTGTATTGTAAGAATTAAAGAGATTTCACGACGAACTGAAACTGTTCCGCAGTACTACATTATGTCATTCTGTCCCCCCCCCATACCCACACATGTCAATTGAGACTGAGATATAATTTCCAAATACTTATGTGGAACAGTTAAGCATGTGTGCTAAAAAACATTATAATTTAAGTGAAAACAACTGAACCAATTGTTTAATTACATTTAATATATTACTTATTACTACACATTTTAAAAGCAATCCATATTTAACATTTTCATAGGATCTGGTTAAATTATCAATAGCTGTTTAACGTAAACGTACATGTGTGAATTTGGCATTTTAGGGTAAAATTAATCCATATTTTGCCTGCAAGCGGTGTGCCCAGATATGGGCCCTGCATTTATTTATTATCCACGCTCGCGGGTAAGGGAAACATGGGGCGAGCATGTCTTATTCTATTACCGTACCCAGCTTAGTTCACCTGTCTGTGCTTTTTCGTTCGTCACACAGTTACGAAATTGAGACGATTTGTTATAGAAAGCAGCTTCATTTTTTCCTCAACCTAAGGTAGATCGCCGTCTACGAGCCATCCGAGTGACGCATATCAGTTTTATATTGACTGTAAAATTTCTATTAATGAAAATTATTTCTTTGATCAATCACTTATTTGTAATCATTTATATTCACTATAATATTTCAATTAATAAAAAGTATTTAAGCAAGTGCAATTCGTAATCGTTTATATTGACAATATTTCTATTTCAAAAACTTCTTTGATCATTCACTTATTCGTAATCTTCGTATATCACCATCTTGCTTTACTTCGCGTCATTTTCCGTGCGTGTTTTTTTTTTCTGTGAAATGCTCTGCCGCCGGTGGCGACGCCTGGCAGGTGCAAGGTGTGCGGGGAGGGGCGGGCGAGGGGTATCTTATCACGAGCGCCGCGACGTCAGGTCAGCGCGATGCGTGCGCCGTTATCGCGCCGGCGCGGCGCCAGCTTCGCCTTATCAGCGCCGGCGCGCGCCCCGCCGGGCTGCGCGGCGTGCCGATGAATTGATAAGTGCCTTAATTAAAGTCCGCCCTCCCCCTGGCTATCTCCTCGCCGCTCCCTCTCTCTCGCTCTCTCTTCGCTCTCCCTCTCTCTTCGCTCTCCCTCTCTCTCCTCTCTCTCCTCTCTCTCCTCTCTCTCTGCTCTCTCCTCTCTCTCTATCTCTCCTCTCTCTCCCCTCTCTCCTCTCTTTCCTCTCTCTCCTCTCCTCTCTCTCCTCTATCTCTCCTCTCCCTCCCCTCTCTCCTCTCTTTCCTCTCTCTCTCCTCTCTCTCTTCCCTACGGGGAAGCTTGTGCAATGACATGTCTGCGCCCAGCGATGATGCGACATCGATAATAAATCATCGATTTTACCAAACATCGACAACTGGTGTCACTGCAGTGCCTATGACCGGCAGGTCCTTGCTTCGAGTTCGAGTGGCAAGATTTTCGACACTAGCTAGTCAGAAACAGTGTTCAGAAAACATCACATATAATAAATCGATGTTTAAAACATCGATGATTTGAAAAGATCGTCATCGATGTCCCATTCCAAGCCCCAACGGAAGCCCATAACTCCTAATGCCAATCAGGCCATTACTCTGATTTGTCGATTCAATTTTTTTCTATCATTTTCAGCATTGTAATTTTCTCAATTTATTCACAATAATTGCCTATTATAGATCCAAAGCAGTATTCCCGTTATGAATATATAAATATCGTTTGAAAACTATTTATGTGGTTAGAACTAGAATTGTCCCTCTTCCTGTATTACATTCTAGACCCACTTTACGTCCTATGTTTAGGATCCCTTTATCCCCCATCCTGGAGAACGATATAACGTTACACAAGTCTCTTTAATGCACCAGATGATCACTTATGGCTCACCATAATAAGGAGGGTGATCATTGTACATCCCTCATTGGTGCAATAAGAAATGAGGCTTAGAATGATACCGAACGATACAAGAAGAAGGATGAAGCTTTGCACATACGTTTGTGTGTGTGTGTGTCACTCTATGTGATTGTCTCTTCGCGTTTTATTGCCAGACGTGAATACTAAAAATATCGTTCATCAGTACTGTTGATGTTGTAAACGCTTTTTTTGAATGAAGTCTACAAAAATGCTGCTTTTCTAGAATGAATGGACTAGGTTGACAGTTTTATTGCCAACAATTGATTAATCTTTACGATCTTCGACAATAAAAAAATTGAGCATGTCTGTCACAGACGTGACTTTATGGTTGTAATATAAAATGATTGAATCAAATGGCTTATGATTAGGCTCGATTGCGAGAGTTAGGAAACAACAATAGCTTTCAATCTGTACGGAGAAGGAATTTTGCATCTTGGTCTGATTTGGGCAATCTGAATTGGTGTCTATAAAATTTCTCAAATTTCGAAAATTGCAAATGTTCAAAATATTGTTTCTACATCCTCCTACAACTACATTATTGAAGATATGAAATTTATGAAATCTATTTTTCAAAATTAGATCTCGAAATGTCACATTGTTTAAAAAATAAGAGTAAAGTCAAATCGCGAGAATCTTTTAATCTCTAATGTAGTAAACTCGCTTATAAATGTGACCTATATCAGATTTTAATTCAAATCCCTGAAATTGCAAAAAGTCTATCTTTTCTTTTACTTTCCGTATTTGGAAAGTGTCCAACACCTTGAGAATTGAAGCAAGTGATTTATTTCGTAATGCAGTATATTCTACAATATTATTACTATTAGTATTTTAGGAACATATTTGCCGAAATATTACCAGTTTCCTTCTTGAGATAAATTGTGAGAATTTGGTTAGGTATCATAGTGACCGGAATATTAAGAAAGAGTTGTGGGCTTCTATCCAGGCATTAGAATAATGTGCTTAGGTTAAAGGCACTCGGTTTAAATGCCTAAGCGTTGGGGTTCAAATCCTTTTCGAAGCAAATAATTATATATTTTTTAGGGTTCTTAAGGGGAAAGCAAGATACGATGAATTCAATGGCAGAACCGCTACATTAATTTTAAAAAAATGAAAGCAATGGATTTGTTGAACCCCTCGAGCTTCGTTTGGACAAGGTTTCAAAAAGGAGCTGCAATATTTGAATGGTAGAAGTTGCAATTTTGTATTACTTTATATATTAAAGGTTTTGAGTGGGCGACTTGGGTGTACGTTTGAACTTTTGGGGTTTTGAGCAACTGAGTTTGGACTCAAGAGGTTGGAGTCCCGTCGCTGACAGACAGCCGTAGCTCAGCCCACCTGCTACTACTAGCACTTTTCGGCATTGTGATGCACTTTTTTCATCGTCAACACCTGGTGGGTAGTGACACAGTGGTACGCTTTCAGCATCACATTGGTTTTCCCGACTGTACTTGTGTCACAGAGATGCTTTGCACTGCGTTTGTTTGTGTTCAACGATGATGAGTGCGACTATCAATTATAAATATATTTTACTATTTTCGCACACATTTTAAATCTGTTTATAGTAATTAGTATAATGATGGATTTCTTGTGACATTTCTCTTTATTAGTGTTTCTGACATTAGAATATAACACCATAAATATTTTCTTAACTGCTCTGAAGTTGCGTTGTGATGCACAATATGAATCACACAATTCTAATAATATCACAAATAAGAAATGAAAGTATGTATAGATATGTTAATTAGAGTAAGAAAGAAATAAAGAAGCAATATTTTTTTTAAATTTTGAACACTTCAGTCCACCTGTGATACTAGGAGTATTCGTGTTGTACTTTATCATGCATGAAGGAAAAAGCTAGACACTTGCTCAAAGCAGGTCATTTCAGTAGTTTTCTCTGCTGAGTTCCAGGAAACATTATTGCGCTTTCGCACTGTTAGGGCTGGCGATGAGCTAATCTCCATTTCCACATTGCCCATTTTCCAGAATTCAGAAAATATCCGACGAGTATTGACGAATCTGGTTGCAGGGGGCAGCTGGTAGACTTCCTTGACTCTGCATCTCGAGGTGGAATAACTGGAATACAGAAAGGAAAAAGGTTGAACTTGTTAAATATATTAAAACAAAAATAATATATCAACTTTATTGCTTAAATTTTCATTCAATTTTATAATATTTCATGAGTTTTATTTATTATATAAATGCATTGTTAATATAAAGGAAAGTGTAATAACATAATTTTAATACATTAATATACTCTAAACATTTTAATTACATTTTGGTTTAGTTGTGAGAAATATAGAATAAAATACTCGGTGTAGTAATAGGGTTGGAACATAATATTTTCCTTTCTTCCGGGGCATCCGAAGGCGCCGAGATGATTTTTGCCCCAGGCCACAATACCCTAAAGGCCTCCCCTCGTGACTGTCTCTGAATTTTCTCATACAACACGTTATAAGCATCCATCATACAACCCTGTCATCTGTGCGTCATTGTAAGAATAGACACAAACCCCACCTTCCCTACTACAAACTAAAAACTGATCAAATTTCTCGCCTCTGACGTTTTGCAGAGACTCTTACAATAGAATGGGGAAGAGTGTTTCACGAGCTCGAATGATGTGCTTAAGATCATCTGTCCCTTGCAGTTTGAAGGGAGATAGGAATTTGCATTAGGAAATGACACATTTTCACACTTTTTAATAAGTCTCTGTAAGACCAGACTCCTCAGTAAGTTGCATGGGGGCTTCACAATCGGTACCAAACATTATGACAATTCCACTACCTCCTAGCAATGGGGATCTAATTTAAATAAAAACTATCTCCCTAAGCTTTCAAGTGAGTCTTTCATCAGCTACGTAGATGGTCTGGGGGCTTCATAATTGGTACCACATTTTAGAGTAACTCCCCTGAACTTGGCCGTATTTAGGTGTTGTGTGTCTAATTTAAATAAGAGTTGCACCATGAACCCTCCATCACTTTTGTAGGTGTTATAGGGGCCCTCTAACGGCACCAAACGTTATACTAGTTCCCCATGCTCCCTGTTGTAAGGACGTGGCAGTCAAATTTAAAGATACATTCGCTCCCTACCTTTCTAATGATCTCTGCTTGGGTGTGGGGCGTTGACAATCGGTATTACACAACATTATGGTTGTCCCACTTTGCGATGTTTGGTCGTAGATAGATGGGAATCCAATTTGAATCTATCCAAGCTTTCAAATGAGTCCCTAACCACCCCCGGTTGGTAGGAGTGGTGATCGGGGGCTTCACAATCAATCCGAAACTTAGGCATGAGGCTCCACGAATTTGGAGAGGAGCCTTGAGGAGTTGAGTTTGAAGCTGCGTGTTTTCCTCAACTGCTGGTCTCTTTTCGCCCTGCTAGGTCGTAGGTAGATGATCGAATTAAAACTGCGTAAGTCTGCAAATGAACCCCCAACCACCTCTGGTAAGTTGGGGTAATGCACTTGGGGCTTCACAATCAGTCCGAAAGTTTGTCTCATAGCCCCTTGTACTCGGAGATGCGCGTGCATGGTTGTGGCCATGTCAAGTAATGCTCTGAGGATTCACAACCCGAAACATAGACGCAGAGCCCCTTGCATGTGGCCACGGTGGTGACATGGTGCGTGTGTGGTACAGGTGTCAGGTGTGGTCACTGAGCAGGCGCAAAGAACCAGCTTTGGTGGTTTGAGGTAATGCTCTTAGGGCATCACAATCAGCCTGAATCTTTGGCGCATAGTGTCTTATCTTTGGATATGAGCGTGAGTGGTGGTGGCATGGGGGGTAATGCTCTGAGTGCTTCGCAAACAGCCCGAAACTTAATCACATAACCCTTGGGTTTAGAAGAGGGTATATGTGGTGGTGACCTGTTGGTGTGTGACTCACAATCAACCAAAAAGTTAGACGCATGGCTCCTCGTATTTGGCGATGAGCGTTAACATGGTGCGGTAATGCTCTGAGGGTTTCACAATCAGCCCAAAAGTTAGGGCATATCCCCTGTTATTTGGCGCTGAGAGTGCTTGGTGGTGGCAAAGTGAGGTAATGCTCTAGCGGCGTAACAATCAGACCGAACGTTAGACTACAACCCCTTGTATTTGGAGACGATCCTGTGTGGTAGTGGCCAGGTAGAATAACGCTCTGAGGGCTTCACAATCAGCTCGTGTAGCCCCTTGTATTTGGTGACGATGATGTGTGGAAGTGGCCAGGTGGATAACGCTCTGATGGCTTCACAATCAGCCCGGAAGTTAGTCGTGTAGCCCCTTGTATTTGGTGACGATCATGTGTGGAAGTGGTCTGGTGAGATTCTCTGAGGGCTTCACAATCATCCCGTAAGTTAATCGTATAGTCCCTTGTATTTTGAGACGACCATGTGTGATAGTGGCCTGGTGGGATAACGCTCTGAGGGCTTCACAATCAGCTCGAATGTCTGTCGTGTAGCCCCTTGTATTTGGAGACGATCATGTGCGGTAGTAGTCTGGTGAGATAATGCTCACAACCAGCCCGAATGTGAGTCGCGTGGCGCCTAGCATGCGGTGCCGGCGGTGGCATGGTGCGTGTGTGTGGCGCAGGTGGTTGGTGCGGTCGCTGGACGGGCGCGAGGGCCGCGTGCCGGCGCGCCTGCTGGAGCCGGCCTACGACGGCGCGGAGGAGGACGACGCCGACGCGGAGGCCGACGCCTCCGCCGCCGCCGCCGCCCTCGGCACCGACGCCGCGCAGCAGCGACGCGAGTGAGTGCCTCCGCCCCTCTGCAGCAGCGGAGTACCAACACTCGGCATAAACACCAAAAACAACAACAATAATAACATCAATAATAATATGAATAATGATAATAATATAATATAATAATAACTAATAATAATTGTATTAATAATCATAATAACTATATTAATAATAAATATTATTTACGGAATAAGCTAACGTGTTATGTAGTTACATTAATGTTTCCATGCAAAAAAACCTCGATGTTAAAAAACATTGGTTTAAAAAATCGTTGTGAAATCAATTGAAGATTTTTTTAACATCGATAATCTCTTATAACTTTACTTTAAGCATAAGGCATTCAACTATTAATGGTATATTTGCAAACGTTTTTAATATCTGATAATTTTAATATAGCCAGCGATTCATTTCATTTTGAAACTTTCGATTCCTATTTGCAATCTTTTTTAAAAACTAAATCTCGGGTCAAGATTATGAAAACATTTTGAAATTTAAAAAAAGATTGAAATTTCTTCTTTATTGGAAATGTCGAGTCAGGGGCAAATGCCACGCGTATAAAAACACATATCTATGTTTTACGAAAATTATCACTCTACATGTTCATTGGCAAAACGTAATCATTTTTGACACGTCCACTTGCCCTAGATGTTTGTAATATTTACTCCAAAACATCCTGAATAATATATTACACACCGAATATCTCAGAAAATGTGATCCAGTGCATGTAGGTGGTTGGAGATGAAGATTGCGTATGGGAATGAGAAACTTCATAGTACGAAATTACACATTTGACATTTTGCCCTGATTAGTAGACTGTGCACTAGAGTTTATTCTGAGACATTTTGTATATATTTATCCATATGTGTGTTTACACTTATTTGATTTGATGTATTTTGTCAATGAACAGTAAGACTCAATGAACTCTATGTAACGAATGGAGGAGAAGTCCTATCTGCGCACGTTTTATTGAGCTCTGGAATCCCTGGCAAACCTTTTAACCCTAATTACTTGAATGATGAATAAAGGAACCAACAAAGCTAAGTCTGCAACATATGAAAATAGACATTTTGGCTCCCGAGATAAAGAAAAGATTTTGAGTTGGTAGGTGAACTACAGAATTGAGTTGTTAGTATTTATAAGAAAATAGTAACTAATATTTCAGGCATCATTACAGGCTTTTAAATTAGTCATATATGTGTATATATATATATATATATATATATATATATATATATATATATATATATATATTCACGTACATTCCTCAGCTTTAAGTTTTAACCAAAAGTAATAAAATGCATTTGTGTTCTAGATGCAAGAAAACCGTGAAATGTACCACTGGGATACTTTCTCCCAGAAATTTTCATTATCATAATAACATATTAACTAATTTATTTTTAAGTAAAATACATTGTTAATTTGCTTTGTTTAGAATAAATAATTATTAAAAATATCCCCGCCTCTACTCCTACCACAACCACCGAAGGAGAGCTCGACTAACCGTGCGCAGAGAGAGGCGCTGCCCGACGCCCCTCGCGCGCTGAGCGTGTGCGCTGAGCGTGTGCGCTGAGCGTGTGCGCTGAGCGTGTGCGCTGATCGTGTGCGCTGATCGTGTGCGCTGAGCGTGTGCGCTGAGCGTGTGCGCTGAGCGTGTGCGCTGAGCGTGTGCGCTGAGCGTGTGCGCTGAGCGTGTGCGCTGAGCGTGTGCGCTGATCGTGTGCGCTGAGCGTGTGCGCTGAGCGTGTGCGCTGAGCGTGTGCGCTGAGCGTTTGCGCTGAGCGTGTGCGCTGATCGTGTGCGCTGAGCGTGTGCGCTGAGCGTGTGCGCTGAGCGTGTGCGCTGAGCGTGTGCGCTGATCGTGTGCGCTGAGCGTGAGCGCTGAGCGTGTGCGCTGAGCGTGTGCGCTGAGCGTGTGCGCTGAGCGTGTGCGCTGATCGTGTGCGCTGAGCGTGTGCGCTGAACGTGTGCGCTGAGCGTGTGCGCTGAGCGTGTGCGCTGAGCGTGTGCGCTGAGCGTGTGCGCTGAGCGTGTGCGCTGAGCGTGTGCGCTGAGCGTGTGCGCTGAGCGTGTGCGCTGAGCGTGTGCGCTGAGCGTGTGCGCTGAGCGTGTGCGCTGAGCGTGTGCGCTGAGCGTGTGCGCTGAGCGTGTGCGCTGAGCGTGTGCGCTGATCGTGTGCGCTGAGCGTGTGCGCTGAGCGTGTGCGCTGAGCGTGTGCGCTGAGCGTGTGCGTGCGCGTGTGTGCGAGCAGGGCGGTGGTGCGCGAGCTGGTGGAGACGGAGGAGGAGTTCGCGCGCGACCTGCGGCGCGTCGTGGAGCAGTACCTGCGCCCGCTGGACAGCGCCGCCACGCCCCGGGCGGTGCGCGACGCCAAGGACGTCGTCTTCTCCAACCTCAAGCAGATCGCCGACTTCCACAGCACGTGAGCACTCGCCGCCGCCTCCTCCTCCTGCAAATCGAATTTGAATTAATGGTGTCAAATAAGATGAATGAGTAAATGTCAGAGTGTGCGAATGTTATTGAGCGAGTGGCAGACTTATTGGCAGTGAGCAAATGTGTGATTGACCAAAGAAATGACTGCCAATACGAGTAGCAGGTCAAACGGACGTCGGCGTAAATGAATGTCTGACTCAACGACTCAATGTGACCCAACGAACGTCTGACAAAACGAAGAACGTATTCGTGCTAAACGAACTACATACTAAACGACCGACTGACTAAACGACCGAGTGACTAAACGACCGACTGACTAAACGACCGACTGACTAAACGACCGACTGACTAAACGACCGACTGACTAAACGACCGACTGACTAAACGACCGACTGACTAAACGACCGACTGACTAAACGACCGACTGACTAAACGACCGACTGACTAAACGAACGACTTACTAAACGAACGACTTACTAAATGAACGACCGACTAAACGAACGACCGACTAAACGAACGAACGACTAAACGAACGAACGACTAAAGGAACGGCTAACTAAAAGAATGACTGACTAAAGGAAAGACTGACTAAGGTAGACTGATTAAGGTAACGACTGACTAAACGAATAATTTACTAAACGAATAATTAAATCAAGGAATAATCGACTAAACGACTGATTAATGAATAAAATTTTTATAACTGTAATAAATAGTTTTAACGTTGCATTGCAATGCACATGATGAACTGATGAAAAATGAAGTTGTGAGACAAACGAATATTTTAATGCTTTCGTTGGATGTAAAATACAGACACGCATGCTGTTTCCTTGATGGATTTTATAAAAAAGGTAACTAAAAGGCTCTACATAAGGCTTCAATATATAATTGTGATTATTATAAAATATTATATAATAATCACCATATCTCAAAATCCACATTTTTCTAGTTTACTCCACAGTGGGAGTCAGTTCATCATATTATGTCCATTTTGTATGATTTAAATTCAGAAATTCTGAGTTATGGAGAAACTTTTTAAGAGCTAGAAAAACACACTAAACGCCATTGGGGTGCACTATGATTTACAAGGTACATGCAGCTTTCCTATCTAATGCGCCATTTCTTGGTTGTTGCAGAGTGCTCATCGAAGGAGTGAAATACTACGCGAGCGAGCCGCACCTCTTGGGAAAGACCTTCCTGCGCCTGGTTAGACTTCCTTCATTTTACATCTTTATGTTCGGAACAGCTGTCAGGCAGATAATGTGATAATATCCGCGATCATTACATAGCTCAAATTACACATACGAATATTACTGGCACAATATTAGAAGTTTACCTATTGCTAATTATTGTATTAGAACCACAAACCATAATAATATAAAATGCAAATAATATATGTAATAAATGACACTGGCAAAATGTGTTGTCGCACTTACGTACATAATTTACACTTAAGGCAGTATAATCTCGAGGGCATTTAAAGATTTCACTGTATCATTTAACTAAAATGGACTTGGTGGAAATACAGAAAGTAATACATTACGCTTAAATCTGTGAACGTGAGACAAATAACACATGACATTCTTTTGGAGTATAAATTAGCATTATTGATTAGGTTTAAATTAATAATAGATCAATAATATTAATTTTGATGTATTTATTGTTCAAACTTTATTGAGAAAACGATTATATTGCAAAAATTGTTTTCTCTGAAAATCTAGCATTTTCAAATTTACTGAGTTACTTTACAATCTCTTCTAGATCAGCTAGACGATTTAATTATTGAATGATGGTTCAAAATGTGTACATCGTGAATGTTCGATGCAAACATATCTATGTATTCATTTTGCCATAAATCAAAATATAAAAATATAAACCATCAAATTTATCACGGTTTAAAAGCATTATTAATGTACTTAATAGTGCTGAAACTCAACTTGTTACGTGGAAAAATATTACTCGAGTTAATAACTTTTTTTTCTAAGAAACACCCTAAAAATTATTTCACAAATATCTGTTACGTCAAACGAATGAATAATGCAAAAATAAATCCACGAGCTCATTAACTAACGTAAATTGAACAAGTTTTATTTCCAAGCTGTATTATATTTTCCTTTACATACACAAGTACCTTCATTTCGCAATACCACAACATACGTATTTTCTAGAAATAATGTAATATACGGAAAAATAAAGATTCATTATTGTCTTCGTAGGGCGTGAGTTCGACAATAACTACAATTGAATTTAAACCAACTTTACACCTAAGTTCTCTTACAACACTCGACTTTTTGATATGAAAATTACAAAGGCGTCAGAATGAAAGTTAAAAACCTGTATCCCATGTAGTTCACTTAAAGATGATCTTTAATTAGTTAACATGGAGTGATAATTTTTTATATAACGAATTTACACATGTTGCTAGGCAACACATCGTGCGCTGTGTTTCACAGATGACGTGACTCAGATTTCGTATGCCCACCAAGAATCCATTCATGAGGAGTTGCCTACAAATTAGCAGCAAATGGAACTTATATAACCTCGTTATATGAAATTTTTCATTACATTTTCACTGGCAAACGTTTATTATCTTGGACCTCCTTATATATTCTCGAAGTTTATAACATTTATGTTGAGACACCTCTAGTACATGCTGGATCTTCAAATAAGACAAATATGTACCAAATATCGTTTTACATCTACGTATTTTAAGCACATGTATTTATCAATCTTGAGGAAGTAATTACTCAATAAATCTGCAGGTGGCTTTTGAATATGGCCCAATTTGTGAAAATAGAACTTGTATATGTTGATTAACTGCTATTTATCAATTCCAAGCTCATTCGGTTGAACACCAAATGAATTCGGCTCAAAAACACCATAATGTTGTGTCGTATTGAAATATAAACTTCATTCAAAAGTAGTTATTTTAAAATAAATTAATAAAGGGTTTTGAAATAAACTCAAAAATAAATTAGGAACATACTTCGGACGAAAATACTGACAAATGCGTTGAAATTAAGACGTTTTCACAGGAATCTTAAAAAAAGAATGAAATAAATAGTAGTTAGTTTGGAATAATACATCAAAAATGTGGGTTCAACAACTTTTTTATCATAAAATTCTTTAAATTAAATTAAATTAGGCAAAATTTGAAGGTCAAACAATGTCAATTTTTGATACATTACGTTGTTTCAATTTCTATAAATCACAGTGTTTACACAGAAGAAAACAGAATAATACTGAAATTCCATTGTTTTCTCTCAAGAAAAGGTCTCTCAATTTACTAAAAACTCTACTCTAATTTGATAGATAAATATGAAAATATGAACAAACTCAACTTAATATTTGTAGAAACATAATAATATCTCTGAGACTTTCTTTTATTAAACAACCTGTCCATAATTGTAGATAGTAAGAAAAGTAAATTATAAAATTAAAGCCCATTTTACATGGTACAACTTCCATCCAATTTTACAAGTTTCATTTTTCGTAAAGAATCTATTTAATTTCTGTCCAATAATTTCCAATAATTTCCAGAATTTCCAGAATAATTTCCTAGAATCCATTCATAGTTCAATTGGTAGCATTCTACAACTCGATACTTCATGCCAAAAGATGTGATCTTTTGCAAGTTTTTGTTACGTTAGATTAGTTTCGGGCCCAAATAATCCAGTTTTGTATACATTATGTTGTTATTATTTTTATTACTTAGTACAATTGTATGTTATCCCAACATACAATATGTTTAAAACGGTATCATTTCTCAGTTCGGTTTTGTACAGAAACAATGTGTATGGTGAAACACTGGCTACAGATTGTATCAATTTTTTGATATAATATTGGATGGAAATTGTACCGTCTAAACAGGCCTGAAACTGTCAGTGCACAAATGCAATCCTTGTGGAACACCTAAGTAAAATTCGAATTTGTTCGCAGGAGCGAGACTTCGACAAGCACGTCGCTTACTGCAGAGACGAACCTGCGGCCCAGTCCCTTCTGCTGGAGAATGACGCCGTGCGCGAATATTTTGAGGTAAGCCCCTTCTTATTTTGAATTTAGGGCATCATTTGCACTAAATGAATCGCTTATTACTGAATGTGAGCAACTCCTCAAAAATCAGAAATTGAGTTTTTGAAGGGGTCTGCAATTTAGGAGCTAATCACATCGATAGGCTCGAAAATGGTGTATCTTCACTGGTTAGTTGTTTGTAGAAATGGATAAATCAGTTAACTGCTAGGATACAACAACTCCAAGAAAGTCTGTGTTTCAGTAATATACGTGACAAGTCTTAGAAATTGACACTTGTATGTTGATATGTGATTGCGAGTTAGTTAATCCCCTAATGAAAACAAATGTTAGCTGTACATTTGCTTTTGCAACATTTTCATAG
The DNA here is from genome assembly GCA_038098605.1 of Gryllus longicercus. Lineage (NCBI taxonomy): Eukaryota > Metazoa > Arthropoda > Insecta > Orthoptera > Gryllidae > Gryllus > Gryllus longicercus. The sequence goes on from JAZDUA010000074.1 coordinate 2,080,367, forward strand.
ATTCCCTATTCTCATGCTCTCAGTGGCTGGACAAGAGACTGCATGTAACAATCACATTCATGAAAAGTGTACAAATTTAATATAAAACAAGCTTGAAATAAAATTAACCTTAACACAATTGGCAAGATTACAAGAACCATAGCGCGGCCCTTTTTCATCTGCGTTGTTTCATGTGACATGAGTTCTAACATTTTGAAAATCTTTCTTGTCACCTCAAACACTGATACAAACATCCAGAAAAGTAATCGTTTTATATTTCAAAATAATGTGAAATTAGTTCAAACATTTTGAAAATCTTTCTTTAATTATATTTTAATTTATTCTGGGGACCTGCTGACCCCCCACCCACGTACACACTCTCTCACACACACACACATTGGTGTTCTCTGGTACAGGAATTGCATTATTTAAGTATTTAATGCTGTACGCATAGCCCAGCTGGGCAAATACTACTACTTCAAACATCTCCAAATTGTACAAAATAAATTTATAAGTATAGCAAAATTTTAAAACTGTTTCTAACCCGGTAAAAAAATTTTGGAGCAAGATTAAATAAACCACTTTGTGTTGAGATGAGCTATGATAATCTCAAAGTTGAATGTAATAAATAATTTAAATTTGGAAACAAAAATAGGTAGCCAAGCTGTAAGATTCAACATATAGAATGAAATATATAGTAAAACACGTCCAAATAAAAGCTGGAAGGTAATAGGAAAGGTTAAATAAATATAGGGCATTCGCGAAACATTTGAACGATACGATAATTAAAAAATATTAATTAAATTCATTTGACGGTGAACAACGCAAAATCAGAATAACTAAGAGATTCGTGAATGATAGAGCAGAGTTCAGCTAGTAAACTTCATTTATTGTCTTGTATTTTTTTCTTGGAACTTCTGCTCCTTGTTTGTTTATTCTGGATGCAATTATGCTATTTTACGGAAAAACGTTCGTCTGTCCGACTGTCAACACCATAGCCTAAACCTTGTAGGCGTTTCTCTCCAAACTCTACTATTTGATCTCTCTGGCTCTGCGAGTTTCAAAAGAAATATTTTCATTTGGGCGATATGACCACATGAAGTTTTAACATTTTCAAAATTTTCTCAAATACAAGTCCAATTTTTGGATTATTTTTCGTGAAAGAACGAAGGGAGGCCTCAAAAATTTCGTGGATTAAATTTTCATTACATTTTCTAAATTTGAAGAATTCTAAAAGTTCATTTTTCGCAGTCTTCCTACTACATTATTGAAGAAAAAGATTTTTTTCTTAAGGAAATCTGTTCTTCAAAGATTGATCTTTAAAAATATCATATTCCGAAACTATAAGTTTTAATGAGATAATTTTCCGAAACTAGAGTTTCCGCTTAATTTTACGTGAAATATAGGCAAAAAATATTGTGACAAACCGGTTCAAAATTTATTTAAATTTTTTCTCGGTTAGAGGATTATGAACATGACCCAAGTTGAATTTCTGGGGAACTCTGCATTTTCTAAAATTGAAAAAAAAATAGAGAGTTTTTCCTTAATAAAATATTTTCTATAGAATGAAATCATTAAATGAAGTATTTTTTTTAATTCGCGTAATTTTCCTATTATTTTTGGAGGAAGTAAAAAGTCATTTATAAAAAAATCAAAAATGGACGCAATTTTTTCATTACGCTTTTTTTCTTGAAAAGAGAAAAGGACGCCTAAAAAGGGCGCAGGTCACACTTCCAAACCAATATCTGAATTTTTGAAAATTGAAAAAGTTACAAATAATGCGAGAATGTATATGTTGTTTTAGCACCACTTGTTTAATATGAATACAATTCACATTTTTGAATTCTTTTACTATTCCTTTTGGCTTCGGTACGAATGTCTGATCCTAAAACTTGTTTTGCAAACTCGATCGTTATATCGATAAAGTTGTCTCAAGAAATAAATGTGCCATGATCAAATTTCATTAATTAATTTTTCTTCTTAATTTACAAAATAGCGCATTCAATTCGATGAAAAGTTTTTCAGTTATAATCATGAAGAACTATAAGTGAGTGACATTAGAAGCGAGTTTGCCCAAAATGCATTAGTAAAATAAAATTTCACATGAATTACACTTTCATATTATTCGATCATGTGTCGTAATTTCTCCATACTTAACCCAAAAAGCTTTAGTTACCGTGATGCACATTCTCACAGGAACACTACAAAATATTTTTTCACACTTTCTGGCAAAGTCTAGATGAGTTTCCTTTCTCCTCCTACCATCACCAGGAATTGTTTTTTTCATATTTTATACTAAGTACACATTTAAATATTTGGATTTACAATTTCGGGTTACACACGATTTCGGGTTATTATTATCACCAGCAATTACGACCTCTATCATCAGCAAATCATTATTTATAAGGGAGACAACGGACATTAACGGAGAGAAAAAATTACGGATTGAAATTTTCAATATATATTTAGAATAATGCGAAGCATTTAATAAAACTTAAGAAATAATTTTTCAAAATTCATTCGCCGAGATTTATTACTGGTAATTTTCTGGGAATGTTGAACAATGCGTCTAATACTTTGTACCGTGATGAGGCCTTTTAGACTGTCGCTGCTCTTGGCGACCCGACCCGTCGGATCTCCCGCGCCGCGGATTCCCTTGCCATGTGTCCCGTCCCCTTACTTCTTTCGACTCTAGCTAGGTCGATTTGAGCTGCCGTCTGGAGGAGACGTCTAGCGATCGGCTGCTGTAATCGGTATTTTTCCGTGGTTGTCCGAGTATTGGTGGTTTTCCGATCACTACCACGCGAATTCCGGAGCATACCCTACCCTAACAAACGGGCCACGGACCGCCCACGGCTTCTCTTCGCTGTTCCTTGTCCTGTCTTCTTCCGTTACATTTCCCTGCCCTACTCTACCGCACATGTTGGGAGATCTGTCGGGAGCTTAGAGCTTGTTCAGGCAGGGGAAGGGTTCTGCTGGAAGGAGACACCTTGAGACATGTAGGCCGACAAGTAGATTGAATTGAATTGAATTAATGCCTTATTTTACGTGGCGACACTCGGGCCATCAGGCCCGCTCTTCCGTCTGACCACGCAAATTTCGCTACGCTCCTTTCATCAACTAGCAGAGGAAGGAGGTATTTCTTGGGCGAGAAACAGTCGATCAGAGGCGTCATTTAGGCTTGAGGATCTTTTACATGCAAGTAAATCTACTAACATGGGACAGCCGGCTTTACTTCCCCTCCAAAGGAAGGCGTACGAAGGATTTTTTCGCCCTTAAAAATCCACGGCTTCGATCGCATTTGAACCCGCGAACAGTCCGGTACGCTAACCGTCACACCATCGCCGCCGCTGTAGATCGGCGCAGGATCCCACCATCCGCCGGCGGGAAGGCCCCCCGCCCCCAACCTCCCGGGATACTACACTAACGGGACTAATGTCCATCGCAGCTGATGCGCCCGAAAAAAGTAATTAATCAACCCTCTTAATCCATTCATTTGTCGTCGCTATAGAATCCCTCTCTCCTCGGCATGCAGGCGCGGCTCTTACTTCGTTTTCCTTCAGTCTGTAGGTTAGAAGTGCCGATTGCGGCAGCGATGATTTAACGGTCAGCGTATCGGGCTGTTATACGCAAGTACGTGGGTTCAAACCCAATCGAAGCAGCGGATTTTAAGGGCGAGAAAATTCTTCGTCTTACTTCGGAGGAGAAGTAAAGCCGGCTGTCCCTCGTTGGTAGATTTACTGCATGTAAAAGATCATCCAGCGTAAATGAAGCCTCTGAGCTAAATTCAATTTGCCTGTTTCGTCGCCGAAGAATTATCTCCTTTCTCCGCTAGTTGGTGAAAGAACCGTAGCAGAATGTGCGTGCTCAGACGAAAGAGCAGGCCTCATGGCATAAATAAAAAATAAGGCAAATCAATTCAATTCATACGTCTCCTAAGATCATCATGACCAAACAAAGCTGCTTTGGAGGAAGGAATAACGGTCTGGAACGGATAGGAAGAGGGGTTATAGAGCGTTATATGATACTTTGAACCGTCCCATTGTGTCACTACTCAACAAATATGTCTTCCTTGGGATTCGAACCCGTAGCCATGGTGTAACGCGTCCTTCGGCGCGGCTTTCCCAATTCCCTGGGCCATCAGACCAGCAAGGAATGGAAGTAAAAGGTGACAGATGGTGGTTGGGAGATTCCATGATTCATTGTTAGTGATTCCATTATCCAAGGTATTTAGTCCCGTACGTGTAGTGCATTTTGTTATCTCGGAATTTGGCAGTGCTCTTCTCGCGCTTGGGAGATCCCCTCCATGCCACAATACTCGAGCAAACACCCCTGCCCGAGGCGTAATTCGAGACAGGACCCTTCCATCCGCACGGCCTTCAGAATCCCGGCTCTTCAGGTCAGCTACATTACATTTCGTGTTAACGTTAATTAATAATTCAATCGTTTATTAAAAGCAATTCAAGGTGAAAATATTACTCCCATCCTATAATGTCACGTTATGCATCTGCAATACTGTATTTATTACTTTCACTGCTTAAATGTTCACATTTCTGAGCGGATAAGTCTGCCTAAACGACGAACTGAAGATACGTTCCGGAACATTGAATCAGTTTTGCTGTGTATATATAAGATATATTCGGAAAACCTTGCTTCTTATCTTGCCCGTCACTGCAAATAGCGGTTGGTCACCGCAATTAATTATTTGTAACTATTTGCGGTGTAACTAGCGCTTACGGTCACCGCAATCCGTTGTTAGTAACTATTTGCGGTAGGAAGTGTAAATAAGCCTTGGTGGAAAACTTGGTGGTGACGACAATAATCGTAGTCAACTTGTCAGGATGGGAGAACCTCGGCCGGGGGGGGGGGACGAAGACTGGGAGTAGTGCTAAGCGGGAAGGATCTAGTGAGTATACAAAACCGGAGTGGGGGCGGAATTAAATATCCGTATTTGGCCGAGTAACTAAAGCCAATCAGCATTAAACTTTTATACAAGGATATGTCTTTTTTTACAATTGGTTTAAAGGTCCTTTTTTTAGGCAGACATTCATTCACATTTTTTATTTAAAATCTTACAATCTTTAGACCTACGTTTCGAGAGTAATTGGCCCTCATCTTCAGGTTTTTTTCAATTTGTTCTTTGTTTATGATAATTAGATTATGATATAATATTCATTTAGAGGTTGTAACTGAATAAAATATATGTAATATTCCATGAGAGTCTGAAATATCAAGTCATGTTTTTATAAAACTATTATAAAAGATATAAAATATAATAAAAAAGGACCTCGAAACCAATTCTAAAAATCATCAAGAAATGCAGTCTTATTCTCACAGAATAATTTTAAAATTTTCTTTCAAAACAAGGTTATGTTTTCTATCCAGTATTTCCGAATCTATTAATAAGAGCTTACGGTAGAGTTACATGGGGCACACACATGTAACAAAACCTTAGTAAAGTATTGAAGAATCACGACCATTGATGAAAAATAAAATAAAATTTGTTCACGGGATTGGTGATTGTGTGTAAAGAAACAATGAGTTGAGCCAAAAGTAGTATCTGCAGTGACACAATCAGATAACGGATTAACTTTGGCACAACTAATTGTTTCTTTACCCACAATGACCTATCTCGAGAACCAATTTTATTTTATTAAAACCTTAGCAGATGTTTACACAGTCAACACTTATTATATTGTCCCTGAGTCTGAATTACATGTTGTTACACAAATGAAGGTGATATTAAAACGAATTGTTTATAATTTCCGGATTTTCTTTTCGCTCCGAGCTATTTTCCCGACCCCTTCCCGGTCGCTAACTATCGGCGCCTGAGAGACTTATCAAGCACTGTCGAGGCCACTACCGCTCTCCTGAGAACACTTTCCAGAGAGGAGCTCCCCAATTTCTTTTAAGTTATTGCGTTATAACCGAACAGTCAAAAGTTTACATTAATTTTATAAATTATTATTTTATATACCATTTATGAAACAAATCATTATTTTTTGCGCAAAAACATTATAGGAATTTACCCAACTTCTCCTTTTACCTCAAACATCGGGTCTCTTAGGTTACTTTATTTTATTTCCAGGAACTTATAATATTGACGTTGATTTGCTTAAATGAAATTTTATCTCTAAATGTGGACATTAAAAACTGACATAGTCGTGAGAGGGCTCAATTATTTAATACAATAAATCTGGTTGCAAGAAATCACTGGACCAACGCTGAGGTTGCAGGTCTGGATAGTAGAAATCGCTAATATCGAAGAACAGTAGCTACCTCATTTCTGAAGGGTCGCGGGTTCGAACCACACCCGGGGCATGGATGTGTGTGTTCGTACCCCGTTACCGTTACCACCAATGTTACTTACATTGGCCGCTATATGACCTTAGTAGTTGAAAAGTGATCAAAAGCCAATCATTGTATAGTGAAAGGGGTTAACTCTTTTATTTTCTTCCTCAAACGAATATAAATAATTAATTTTGAGTCGTTCATTGAACCAATTTTAGAGCTTCGAATTACAACAAACACCCGATCATTGACAACCATTGTTAAATAATCGGTAATATGCTAAAGTTTCCATCCAAATTATCTAAGTTACCAAGTTATATCCGTTACCATCTAAAGTTACCAAGGTGTATCCGTCCCGAGAAGATTTATTTGGTGCACCGGCAGAACCGTCCTTACGGCGTTGCGGCGGCGAAAGTGTACGTAATAAATATTTATCTTAATTAATCATTTGGATTCGGGTATTCTCTATACCGATACGAAAATATTACCAATCTTAGAATAATGAAAAATTATAATTAACTTTTTCTTGTGCTTTAAACCAAACATCAAACATAGAACACTTCTATAGCAATACATACAAACACACACATGAAAAACCTGCACCCATTTAACATTCCTATTCATTCATATTTACAATACACACACACACACACACACACACACACACACACATATATATATATATATATATATATATATATATATATATATATATATATATATATATATATATACTATCCTGATTTCCCCCTGCATGCATGACCATTTGCCCTTATTATACTATTTGAAATTATAAACATCTAAATAAAACTTGATCTTCCCACAATACTATATTATTAATGTTCCTTTTTCACTACCCTGGTTCGTGAATCCTCTGCCTTCTTGGGCGTAGAATTCGAATGTAATTTCCAAATTATTTGCAACGCACCATTGGTCATCGTATATAATTACTGCTTTCTCGTTAATATAACCACCATGTTTTAATCTTCTCCTCACCACACTAGTTCTTCGCTCATCCGACTTAACACTTCGCTCATCTGACCGTCATAGCGGCTAACCAGCTTTTTCTCCATCCGACCATCACTGTGGTCGAATAGCTTCTGCCCCGCGGCAGATATAGTTTATAAAGCGCGCTGCTCACTTGTTTACATTCAAGATGCGCAGTGCTGGCCCCATTTCGTTTCTTCTTCGTCTTTCTTTCTTGACTTCCTCCTTCCTCTCACACTTTTTCTTTTCTTTCACTGGATACATATGCCTCGGCGTCTGATACTGTTTGCTCTTTGGCTGCCAATTCTCCCATATAATTAATTAATCCCACGAACATTACTCACGTGTCCATGTTAAGTTTATTATCAAAATGAATTCCACTATTTTTCTCGCTTATTTATCACTTCATTTCACTTGAACTCTCATTATTTACGTAATCACCCTGTGTTCACTTCGAATTCTCCATTGTTTACATCGTACGTATTCTTAATACACGTAATTTTATTAATGTTCACATGGCTTTGTGATGAATCATCACAATAGGTAAAATTAAACGCATTATCCTGCGCAATATTTCATTTAACGACACAACATAAGCAAGAGAAAGTTAACTATGAACCAGTAGCAGCAGTTACCGAAATAGTTATATTTGCATACTAGTAATCAGCAAAAATGCTGATGAACAAAACCACACAAAATGGTAACACGCGCGCCACTCATGAAAAACAAATTAAACAAAAAACAAGTTAGTTATATTTTTCTCGACAAGACAAACCGATTGGCACAATTCTTAGCCGAATTCTTTTTAAATATTCTGGAAGAATACTAGAAAAATACTTGTTTAAGGGTGGATGATGCGTAGTTTTCTGTCAATTTCTGCGCGCATTGGAAATTAGTCATATATTTGTCATGACTAAAATATTAATAGTTCAATACTAAATGTAAAAAAATATGATGTTGTTATGACCAAATAATATACTTAAAAACCTCCCGTTCAAAATTATTCATTCATTAACTTGTAATATTTGTTTACGTACCATATTATTTCTGTAATGTCTTCCTTCCTACCCTCATAACTTCTCAATCAACTAAATGATTTTGATGATCGAAAAAGCGGTCTATATGTCTGTTTTGCAAAAAGACTTTGTTTTAGTTCTTATTTTCTAAAATTTCATCATATCTTCACTATTTTTGAAGTTACACTTTGCCCTTATTTAAACAATTCGGCGCGCGGCCGAATGGATGTAGTGAGTGCATCAGCCTGCAGATGCCTCCCGTGCTCCGAATCGGCGATGCCAGCTTTCTCGCCCTGCTGGCTGTGGAGCAAAAATACTTCTGTTAGTGATGACTAAGAGAGAAGCTTTAGTCCATCTGGTGAGGCTGTGACTACGAGGCGAATGCTTGAAAATAACACTCGGAAGTAAAGCTTTTGAATGGTAAAATTCAAACTCTCACAATTTATTCTTCAAATTCTTCATAAAATTTTAAAAATTTAATTTATTTTTATTGTCGCGTCGTGATTTTGCAGACCCACTGCTTGTGCAGCAATCGTTAAGCGAAAAAATTGACAGTTGAAATCCCACGTATATCGTGAATCGACTCGCTTCGTTACATGGACGTTACATGACATAAAAACAAAGAGAAAACATCAACTATCCTACAATGTCATAATTTCATATTTGGCATGAATTCGACCAGTGTGTGAACCAGATACGTGATACTTTCCGAAAGATAGTACTCTAGAAAAAGAAGAAGAAAAAGATGAAGAAGAAGGAGGAGGAAAAGGAGAAAAAGAAGATGTAGAAAAACTCGTGATATGAGGAGAGTTATCAAACAATACGTCCGTCTTAGTTTTCCCTAAAAACTGTAATGGATCAGTGAATCTTAAATGCAGCACACATACATTTTTGTTCATGTGATCGAGTATAATACTACTTTAAATAAACAAGCAAGAATATTTTTATGAATCCTGATGCAAATTTTCAACTATAAAGAGTCGACCAAAAAGCAAATTACTCTAATCATTTATATAAACTTTAAAATAAACTTATGTAGTTTCACTATAAGCTCATTAACATTTTGTTGTTAAAATTTATTTTTTGTAATAACAATTTTCTTTCATTTCGTGACCCATTCACTCTCTTATTTCATATTTTCTGATTTTAGCCTACTAACTTTTTCCTTTTTACTCCCTTTCCCTTATTCATTCACTTCATTAAAGGTGTCTTCTTACTTCGCTATTTATCTCAAGATCCTTCATATAGTATGTCTCTCTTATTGATATACATATTCTCTGTAACTTTACCTTTCCATATCCTTCGCAGAAATTCAGTATTCTCGTGGCTGCCTCTATGTAGTATAAACTATTTCTTCCTTTCCGTTGTTAGTATTTTTGGCACATATCTCTCTCTCTCTCTCTCTCTCTCTCTCTCTCTCTCTCTCTCTCTCTCTCTCTCTCTCTCTCTCTCTCTCTCTCTCTTCCTCCCCTCTCACTCTCTTTCTCTTTCTCACTCTTACACACACACTCGACACTCTTTTTCTCTCTCTCTTTCTATATTCTTCTAACAAATTTGTCTTCATGAATTCTGCAATTTTAATCAGTCTCTTATTTTTTTAAATTATTTCCCCCCGCTTCCCTCTTTATATATCACTGACATCTCTCTCATTCTCTTTTTTCTTTGTTTCTCACTTACTTTCTCTCTCTGTCTCCCTGTCTCCCTCACTCTCTCTATCTCTTTCTTTCTTTCTTTCATGTATTTCGTCCTTCCTATCTCTTTGTATCTCCTGCACTTTATTTACACTCTCTCTCTCTCTCACACACACACACACTTCTCTCTCTCTCTTTCTGTATATCTATATTTCTGTATTCTATATCTCTCTTTCTATTTATATATATAAATGTATCCCCACATTCTCATAAACAGACCCTTGCCACTCTCACACACATTCAGTCATTCCGTGGCCTTCGCCCCTTCTTTTTCCTGATATTGCTTTCCGTCCCTTAACGTTTTGTTGCCCATTACCTCCGCGCGTCCTCTCCTCTTAATGTACCATCAGCCCCTCTCTCTCTCTCTCCCTCGGTGGCCGCCCGCCGCGTCGCCCGTCCGCCGGCCGCAAATAGCGCGCGCGGAGGTTGCGGCGGGCGCCGGCAGGGGCGCGCGCGCTGACCTTGGCGCCGCCCAATTATGGGGCTTCTCACATTTCGCGCGCGGGCTTCGCGGAGGCGCCAGGCTCGAACCCCGGTCCTTGCGTCCTCACGTCCCCCCCGCGCCAGTCCCACGGCCCCTTAGTCCCAAGTCATGCACTACACTACCACATCTGCCGGGAGAAAACTGTCGGAAGCTTAGAGCTTGTGCCGGTAGCTGGGGGAGATATCTGGGTGGGGAAAACACCACTTGCCGACGGTAGGTCGGCGCCGGATCTCGTCATACAGCGGGGGTAGATCATCCCCATGCACTACATTTCCGGGACTAATGACCTCGGTAGTTGACGAGGAGGGAATCACTATCAACCAACCAATCTATTCCCAAGACATGCTCAGAGGAAAGGAGAGACCACGGGTAGTAGAGTCAATGGGGGCTCTTGTTTCAAACTAAATACCTCCCCTTTATATGTATTTTATTTGTATGCGTTTGTGTTAATGATAATTTAACTAGATGCATATAAATATTACCTTACTTTCTAAAAAATATTTTGTACCATTTTCTCTTTATTTGCAAATTGTTTATGCCAGTTCAATTAGGCAACATGTTCATTGCTCTTAGAAACATGTTTGAAGAAGTAACTGTTATTGTGGTGGTGTGACAGCTGTTGTGACAAAGTTGTGACCCTTCTTTCGAAGTAAACTAAAACCTATTAGTTAATCTAATGACTTGAACCTACTGCTTATCCAGACCATAATGTTCTGTTCTAAATGTTTTGGGTGTCTTTCTAGTGTTTGCTAATGTTTCAGGCTTCTAATTTTTATATTGCTGTTGACATTTTCATTCATTGATAAATATCATTATTTCTAACCTACTACAATGCATTGCTGATCTCATAACTTTGGCCTTAAATCTGTAGAGAATTTCTAAGATCGAGGTGCGTGGTGAGTCCCAATATATTAGGTTCATCGTAGTTTATCAGTAGGTTCATATAGATTAATATATTGTTGTGAAAATCGATTTTATTTTAGGAGATAGAGATTCTGCCAATAATCCAGTAGTATTTTTAATGTTTTATCCAGTTATTTACTTCTCCTAATAAATATTTGTTTTCGGCTTTAATTTCTATCCAAGTGGATTTCTAAGTATTTAACCGTGCCATAACATTAAGGAATTGTACATTTATTAATTTGTTCTTTAGGATTCGTATCTTTGGTAAAATGCATCGTTAAGTGAGTTGATTTGTTCTCTTTAAGCTAAAAGCACCGACGTTTCAGCTAAATATTAATGTTCTTGATATAATGTTTTAGTAATTCTGAAGCATTTCTTGGATATTCATGCGTAGCAAATATATCCTTACGATCTTCAAACGTTACTTTATATTGTGCAGTGTGCCCTCGGAAGGTCTGATGTAAATAGTAGGTGGCGAATTCGTCTCAACAAATTTCTCTAGAGTTCACCAGATGTGGTCGGGGAGAACTGAGTGTGCTCGTTTCGAAATGCATTAAAGGGTCCGTCTGTTTAGTATTACTGTATTAAAAAACCATTAAGAAACATGCGTTAGAGAAAGAGACGAGCAACTGACCCCTTACTTCCCCAATTTATAATTTCTGCGAAAGTATTTTACCTTCACATACACAGCTCCTCTTTTTGCTTCTCTGGCTGATATGGCCCTACCAGCATTTCCATCGTATCTTCAGAGACTCTGACCGGGAGCGCCTAGGGTTCGAGTCCCACCAGGTACGGATTTCCGACACTAGCTACTTCGCTAAGTCAAATTTAACCATTGTCGGAGAATTCTTGCGAACGGTTGATGAAATCGGTAGTTTCCCGTGGTTTCTCCATCACCACCAGGCGATTGTCGAAGCAATATATTAACAAACGAGCCGCGGGTCGCGCGCGACCTTTCCTTCCTCTTCCTTGTACCGTTCTCTTTCCTCACGCGCGCACACACACACAAACATAAAGGGAATGTTCTATCGGGCAGATGTACTACTGAGGCGGTACCCCGGTGGGGAAAGGCTCTTGAAGGGCGAAACCGGAGACTAACGTGTAGGTGGCGCCAAATATCACTTTCCAGCGGGGAAGGAACACCGCCACCTCCTGGGAGAAAAACATGCACTGCATCTACAGGACTAATGGCCATAGCAGTGGACGTGCCCGCAAATACAAAATGGGGCAACTGCTAGGAAATTTCAATGGTCACTAGTTGCAAACATTTTGACATGCAACTTCGTTTAGAAGCTTTGCGCTTAATGATATTTGTTGAACTTTTGAATTTTAGTTCTGTTACGAGTAGTCTGTATCTCCTTAGGGTTAGAGGTGGTTAGAAATCCTCCCTTTTAAGCGTGTTCTGGAAATTATGCACTTCTATGGCTCAGTTAATGTAACGCTTATCACCCGGTCTTTTTAGGACTTACGAAGTTACATATAGACGGAGTGGTAAGCGCCTTGCTTCAGTCAGATATTTTGACCCAATATTTAGTTTTATTAACAGTACATATTGGTTGTCATTTGAACAGAAGGCTGAGTGGAGCTTAATATTGTAATTGACGTAGGTTTGAGTGGATAAAGACGTTTCGGCACAATTTCCGTCCACATTGCGGATTACTATTTGTTAGGGGCATATTAGCTTGTGCAGGAAGCACATCAAATTTAATTGTTTTACAAGTTTAATTGTTTTCTATGATTGAGAAACTCCCATTATCTCCCAGAAAACAATCTCTAGAACAAACTTGTGTTTAGCATGACTGATTTCTGAGGATAGATGACATCCGTGTCGAGGTTTCGAGAGAGGGCATCAGACCCTCACTGTTCCACCTGTTACTAGAGTACAATGTTGGTAGGGCGCCTACTCCTAAGAAATGCCAACGTCATTTCGTTTTTCGCGCTAGTTCTCTGTAATATATATTTTATGTGCTGCTGTGAGGATTCCAACTGCGATGTCGATCAACCACGCTTACTTGTTATGTTAATTCCAGAGCACCGTACAGAGTTTATTATGTTGAACTATCCCATGGAATGGGACTAAATGGAATAATCATAACAATAGGTGGGAGTTGCAAAATTAGCAAAAAAAACAGCTTTGTTAATTCTCTAGAAAGCTTCTTCATGGAAATGACCTTTTATTTTCCTTGCGTTTTCTAAGGAATTAATTTAACGGGATAAATGTAAGGAAGGTATGTGTGAGATCCGAAACCCGTTTGATACATTCTGCATCTCCGAGACACTAACGATGGAAAGTAAGAAAATTGACGATTTCAACAGGTGACCTCTTAAAATTTTCCTTGAGACGGTACCTTAGTATTCCACTGATATCTCAAATCTGTATTTACGAGTATTCTAACAAAAGCTTGCAAATTGGTCGCCTTTCACTTGGAATTTAGCCGTATTGGTTGGTTGAGTGATTGGTTGATTGATTGAAGATTCAATGCACGCTGCTTGAGTCATTAGTGTATTGTATACCCGTGATGACGCCCCCTCTCTCTCTGTTTGGTGAAATACGGCGCCGATTGTTTGATATTTCCGGACAAGTCAACGCTGTTCATTGATCCCGTAAGTGTGGTGAATGTTTTATACCGGGAGAAGGCGGTGATCCTGCTCCGCTGGATGGTGATATCCGGCACCATCCTACACGTCAACGTGCGCGACCTTCCCCCCTCGAAATATCCCCTCGAGCAGCAGCGCAGCCGTGGCAAGAAGTAAGCCCGTCGACCGCTTTGCGGTGGAGTAGTGATTGTAAGTGTATCTGTGTGTGCATATTGTGTGTGTGTGTGTGTGTGTGTGTGTAAGAGAATAGCAAAGGAGAAGGAGGAGGAAGAATAGAGTACGCGTGACCCGTTGTCCGTTTCTTGAGATACTGCTCCGGCATTCGCGTGGTGTTTATCGAAGAAACCACTGTTTCGGACTGGGAAGAGCGCTAACGAGTGCGACCAGGGGCCCGAGCGGGCGCTCTGGCAGGGGAGAAAGTGCGAGCGGTGACGACGCGGCGGTGAACGGGGAGGGGGGAGGGAGAGGCTATTTTGACGCGGGTGGGGGGGGGGTAACGGAAGGCGACCTTGCCTTCGACAGGCGTCGCGCCAGGTTGTGCACATGCGCCCCCCCCCCCCGTTCGGCGCGCAACTCCCCCGCTCCCCCTCACTTCGCCCGCCTAGACACCACGCCACGCCTCCCCATCTAGTCTAGCCCTGCCCTGCCCCCTCCCCATCGCCGCGCCCACCCTCATTCCGCACGGTTCTTTCAGTCCGGATAGGGTGGCTCAACGCATGTTACTGCAGTGCCTCTGACCGGAAAGTCATAAGATTACACTCCCAAAAGCGACAGGATTTTCCACACTAGACACACAGCTCGGTCGAATTCAACCAGAGCCAGATTTGGAGGAGACTTGTATCGGCCGGTTGCTCTGATCGGTAGTTTTTCGACATTTCTCCTATCTACACCAGGGGAATGACGGAGCAGTATCTAAGAAACGGGCCACTGACCGAGAGCAATCTTTTCTTTCTCTTCCCTATTCTATTCACACCAGTTACTTACACATACACTTACACGTCCGTGCATTACATTACCACACACGTTGAGAGAACTTCGGGGGCTTAGCGCGTGTCCTGGGAGATAACTGGGTGGGGAAAACCCTGCAAGCTAATGCAAAGTCGGCGCTGTATCTCATTACATAGCGTGGGAAAAACCCACCCCATCTCGTTATAAAATATGCACTACACTTTCGATACGCATCGCCATTTGCAGCTGACGCGCCCGGAAACAGGAAATAATCAGCGAGTCCCGTCCCATCTCTTCAACCGGCGTCGTTACGGCTCGCCTTCGTCGCTCCTTCCGACCCGTCTGTCGCCCATGCGCTCGGCAGCAACCCGCCGCGCTCTACCTCTGCCACCCCGCTGCTTGCAGCTCCCGCCCCGCCTTGCCCCGCTCCGCCCCGCCCCGCCTCGCCTCGCCTCTCTCCGCTCCGCTCCGACTCTCCCCGCCGCCGCCCCCGCCCCCTGGCGCCGGTCGTCGAAGCAGCTGCCGATCCACCGATCGAAATAGCCACTTCTCGCCCAGCATGCATTGTTCCGGGGATCGGCTGCTGAGGTGATCTTCGGGATCCTTACATAATACGTGGTACTTCCACTTAACCCTTGACTGGATTTTTTGCTATCATATCGCGCAAAACGTCCCGTGGGCAAAAATGTGTTTAAAAATTAAATTATTATAAAAACGCAGTTACGTAAAAGTGAAAAAAAGTTTTAAAAGCTTGAAGTATTTGTTGAATAGACACCTTTCGCTTTGACATCACATTAATAAAAACTGCACCAAAAAGTACTGAATTATTACACCACATTGGTCCTTCCCGAACGAAATAAATCGCGTAGCCGAAAAGAGAAGTGCACTTTGCAGAAGACAAGTTTGTACTTTGACGTAGCAACGTTCTCGGGGGTCGAGAGGAGGTACGTAGAAATCAGGTCTTGAAATATTATTGCCATATGTCATAACAGGAATTTAAATTCCTTTCCATAAATGGCAAAACTACCGGGCTTTGTATCAATATTATCAAATTATCTGTCTGTGCAAATAACATGCTTTTATCTATCTCTAAAAACCCATCGTTTTACTTTCCCGCCCTTACTTCGTAAGAGGAGAAATTATTGTAATTGTGAGGCGAAAAATAGTGAACTTTTTAACAAAAAACTCTTATAGTCGGACCCTGCCAACGAAAAAATGGACAAATCTTGTTTGTTTTTTGTGTAGTAAATTCTTTGCTCTAGCATGTGGTGTAGTCAGAATTCATGTTTTGTGGGTCCTTGAAACCGAAAGTCGATTGATAGCAAAACGTCTGTCCATCCGTCAGTTCGCCCGTCTGTTCGTCCATCAGTCCATCCGTCCGTCCGTTCGTCCGTCCGTTCATCCGTCTGTTCGCGTGTCCGTCTGTCTGTGGCCAAAGTTAGCGCATAAACTGTTAATCAACTTTTCTCAAAAATTGATATTCCTCAGTTGATTTAAACTTGAGACCCTCTGATTTTGACACGGATATTTTGCTCTTCATGTTTTTTTTACATGCAGCTTACACACTTTTTCAAAATGTTTCACAAAAATGGCTCCAAATATTTGGATTTAACTTTGTTCTAGGAAGCTTAAAGAACCCTTAAGAGAATGGTGCAAGTCTCATTCTCGTTGAAATCCCTAATATTTCAAAAACTGCAAAAGTTCACATTCTTTTCGGCGGCTTTCTACAACTATAATATTGGAGATAGAGATTTGTTTTTTATTTTCACTGAATAATGAGAATATTTGATTCTGTTATTCCTCCTGTTGTCATAGTGTAAAAATCAACTGAATTCTCAAGTTCGGTGTGCCTCTGCCTACGATACAGTTGACGTCGTTTGACAGCAAAGCTCCGAGGAAGAGTCCGCTCGCAATTAAATATTTGTTATTCAAGTGTTGCGTTATGAAACAGGGACTTTTTGATATTCTTGTCATGTTAATAACTGTTGTACTGTGTATACGAGTATAGTAAACTAGATTCTGGCATAATTCATGGAGACTTATTCCTAAAATATTGAATTTATTGCAGTTGGAGAGTATTTTGTTTTTGGTCCTTCAACGTCCTTCAACTGGTGTGTGCGCTACGATGTAGGAAACAATTATGTGTGGGTTTATTCAGAAGAATTTTTGCTACTCTAGTCCAAAATATTTTGTAAATAATGTTTTGCACAATTAATTGATGTGAAGTTTGCTGCAAAGCATTTTCCGGAGAATGAATTTGATGTCATGTGATAAAAAAACAAGTTGACAACAATTTGTCATGTTCATGAAATAATTTAAAATATCAAGAGATCCCATTCTTTTAAGATAAAATATTTTTCAAAATCATAAGAACCTGAGTACAGACTCTTGTTGTGACCTGTTTCCTGTGAAGTGATGTTGCAATATCTCGATCGTCTGATTGTGTTTCTTCACTTGCGCAATGCGAACCGTCATATCTCTGAGATTATAGTCTCAGATATCAAAGACGCTGATGTGAACGAATTTATTAGACAATGAATTCCAATGTAGCCAGAATAGTGTTGAAATACTGACTTAATGAATTTTTTCTCTTCTAGAGATAATTTGTATCGCCACTGCTTCTGCACTGTTGCAAAAAAACTGAAATGAGATTTTCCACGCTTTAATTTTTTGTGTCTTATTGGATTACAACTAGCTTATCGCGGTGTCTCCGGCATTTCGGTACATTTTTTACAAGTTCATAATAAGTGTAAAAAATTAAACACGATACAGATATCTGAATTGATTAACCATGGGAACAAAAAGAGACATGGAAGAGTATCGATTGAAGTGCTTTCTAAAATGTTTCATTTTCGTAGTTAGGTTTAAATATGATCAGTCTTATGGACCGCGTTCTAAGAATTCACGTTCAGCCGGAAAAGCAGTATAGTGGTTCACAGTGCCTCACCACTGTAGATGCTCCACCCCCATTCCCACCCCCAAAAAAAACAAAAACTAGAATTCTTCCAGAATATTCAGGATTCAATTTTTTAATTATTCAAGAATGTTTTTGATGTATCCTGCCAAAAATAGTGCAAATCAATTCATCTTGCCGAGCATATTCAAATGTACAATTGATCACTTCCGCAGGTGACTTAAAACACAAAAAAGCACCTTCAAACTACCAAAACATGTATTTTGAGTAATTCTCTTTGAATTTTTACAAAGTATTCGGAAAAAATGGCCAGCTCCCCAAGATTAATTAAGCAAATGAATTCAAAATAAATGTTACAAGCTCCTAGAGCATGTAGGAAGAGAAAATTATCGCTTTTTGCCAATGAATTCGTGGTTTCATTAAACGAAGTCTAAACATGACATGTGCTCCAGACTGGTTAGCATATTATTATGCAGGATTCATATAGTGTGCATGTTTCACGGATACACAACGTTTCCTTGACTATGGCGGACGTGACCCACCAAATCACAGTGCACGATGAGTTTCCTTACAATCACCAGCAAATTCCATGTGTGTAATCTTCTTTATATAAAGTTTCTCACAACCCGTTCATTGGGAAAAAGTGATATTCTATTTCTCTACACTCCTTAGAAGTTTGTAACATTTTGTATTTTAGTACACTATACATACAATAACTGTGATCAGGAACTCACAAAAAATGTATTAATACTGACTGGAACTTTACTCAAACAAAATATTCCTAGTAAATTGTATGCTGTTATTAACGCTTTTATTTCGAGCATTTTTCGATAGTCATTCCATTAATAGGGCAATGAAATTTGAAACCTTTCTGTACGCTTCATGTAATTTTACCTTTAGTTCTTTTATATTGGCAATGTGGTCTATTTTGTAATGTATTCTGAGAATCCTGCAAAGCAGAGCAATTTCAAAACAAATTTTCGCTTAATCCAAATCTTTAACGTAGAACCAAATGCGGAATTATTTGTCTATTCAAATTCGGCCATGTTAAATGCGAAGAAATAAGCGAGTTTCTTCTTCCTATAAGTTTCCTTCTTATTTATTTTTAAATGTCTCTATTTATTGAGAATGTTTTTTTATATTTTATGTACTCGTTTATATTTATAAATATTAAAATATTCACTTATTTTCAGGTAAGCAATTTGCAAATAGAGGATTCTGTAAGAACAGGCATTGTAGGTGAGTACAAATATTTTCTCCTGTGACCCTGAAAAGGTTTAGAACGTTTTTGTTAATATGTCTATTCTAGTCTCTTGAGCTACACTATTTTTACTTCCGTTTTCTCTCTCATGCTCATGACCAACAAAAAGTTTTGCTTCTCTCATAAACGAAAAAAAATTATAATAATACGCTCCATTTAAACAATTTAGTGACTTCTGCTTGTCACTAAATATAATACTTTTGTTCTTCTTTTACTTCAAGTCGAATTATGATTATTCTGTGTAACTCTGTGTTGAATTAATTTCTCTAAATTCTCACTTGACAGTTGGCATTTTACCCTGCAATTTGATGCGTTGACATAATCATTGTGCTAGTGATATGAAATATATCTCAAAGTAATTATATGTATATATGAGCTATAACTGATATTTGGAATATCCACCGACATTTAAAACTTCCGGGCGAATAGCAAGAATAATGGCTCCTTTCCAACATTGTTTAAACGAGATAATCACAGTGACCGCTCCGTTTCTGAAGGTCGGCTGCTGCAATGGACCCCTGAGTGTTTGTAAGTAGCTTTTTCTGGCTCCGTGGCTACATCGCTCCTTTCCCCAAATACAAAGGCGACATTTCAGCGACGCTGCTCTGCTTGAACAACTTCGCCCACACCTGGAATTCGCTAACGTCATTCACTTTCGCACGTTCGGATTAACAACATGCAAGCTTATCGCACTGAAACCAATAGACCACATTGGTTCAGAAGAAATTTATCTTCTAATACAAAACGCAATGCTTAGGCCAGAAGAAAGTATCTTAAAGAAGAACTAAATTTTGCAGGAGAGTTAACAAATGGTTTCGAGTTAGACTTTGAATAATAAAACGTATTTTAAGTCCTTAGTTTTATTCTTTATCATTACAATGTATATAATTTGATAATTTTTAATTGATATTAAATTATGTGGCTGACAAAATTTTGGCTGAATATTAAAATGATTGTTGTATATTTTGTTTTTAAAAAATGAAGCAGGAAAATATTATATGCAACCTTTTATAAGGTGCATTCTTAGACAATAAATCTATGTGAAAGTCTCAATTCATAAACTATGTGAGTTATCACAACTTGCAGTTTAATGAGCGTAATAATAATAACAACAACAATAATAATAATAATAATAATAATAATAATAATAATAATAATGATAATAATAAATTTCCTATTATTGAATTGACGTGAGTCCACTTACTAGATCAGTTCTTCCGCCTGATCACCGAAACAAGACCGCTAATAGGGACTAAAGGGACTAAAAAGGGAGAGTAAAATGGGATTGTATTCACTAATGTGAAAGTTTAGTTCGCGAGATTAATGGGGATAATTTGCACGTTTTAATGAAAATGATGGATTACTGAGTATTGTATTTCACTCCTAATAAAATTTTCTAGTACTTCTATGATTTAATTTTCTCATGTCTCTTTTTTAATTTATTGCAAAATTTGTTGATCAATTTAATGCTCAGCCACTTAGCTTTCCAGTTTAGCAGAAAACTCATACAAATATTCAGTGCCTAATATTTCTTCTGGAGAACAGAAATCTACAGCAGGAACAAGATACAGGAATAAGGGCTTTGTTGGGCATAAACGAAATCAGTTTGTAAGACACATGTTTGCACATCTTCATCAGCTCTAGTAAGTATTCTATGGAAGAATTCCACACATCCATGGTACAAATAATTAATGTATTTCTACCACAATGGAAAAGGATTAATCGTCACGTTGATATTTACGTCCATTGTGAATAAGTTCAAATAATAATAATTCAATGAATAATTCAAATGAATTCAAGTGCATAATTCAAATAAGTTCAAATAATTTCATGTTCATGATAAACGTACTTGTTCATTTCTTCAGGTCAAGGGCAACCTTGTAATGGAGAATCAATAATAAAGGTCATGGTAATAAAATGTATATTATGTAAATAACTAAAAAATTGAATATAATATTTATTTCAAGCTTTCACAAAGCTCTAATGATTTTAGTATTCCTAAATATTACAAGAAAAACAAAATTATTCCGTGGTCAATAACACTGCCAGGAACACAGGTGTAGTCTGATGTTTGCGGCTACCTGTTCGTAGCATCGAGTTGGTGAGGCAGAAGGTCAAACGCTGATATTTTTATCGCACATATGGAGGACGGATGTAGCGCGACAAGCTGTCAGTGATTTTCCAGACGTTTTTTCCTCATTTTTCGTAGATTTTTTTTCCCGACGAATCTAGACTCTCTGATGCGCTGTACCATATGTATCTACGCATTTGGTATTTTGCGGTCGGATGAATGCGGCTTCTGCCAGCTTACGGTGTTCCCAAGCCTGGGCCCTGTTTTTTACTACTGGGGTACAGAAGATATTTGGAGAGTATATTCTTTACCTTAAGTCACGCAACTTAAGATAGCAAGACCTTCCTTAAATTTAATTGGTCACTGGACTTTCTATTAACTTAATATGATTTGATTTTTCATAAATATGTAATATTATTTGTCTCATGAACAACTTGTGTTGTCTCATGTTAGCTTTCCGTGGGTTCGATAGCGTTTCATGGGTCTAGCATTCTTTCCTCCTGAGCTTTCTTTCGTCATACGCTATAGAATCTGATACCATTGTAATGGAAAGCTGCAGCTCTATTGTTGCCCCGACTGGGAATCAAACCCACGGAAACCTATCACGCTGTTTATGAGTCACCCGAGAGGGACGCTGAACCATATTTGACTCAAACGATTTTGTAAAGTTATTTTGGTTTTTCTTTTTAGTGCATGGGTACTTCAGATCAGCCAGTCGCAGACAGATAACATTACACTTTTGTGAAAAACCAAATTAAATTAATAAAAAGACCAGTGACCAATTAAATTTTAAAAAAAGGTGTAGCTATCTTAGGTTGCGTTACTTAAGTGCATTTCGACCTCGCAGCGATCATCTTGAGCGCTGACTAGCTGCCATTAGGCGAAAGGCCAGAGTTGTGCAAAGAGGGTGTCGTGAATTTTGATTGGCGTCCAACGCAAGGAAAACACAGAGATTCGGCCGCTTGCACCCCACGGACGGCGGGCCGCAGGGCGTTAGCGGTGGGCGGTGGGGTGTTAGTGGTAGCATGTCGGCGATGGGTTGAGGGTAGTGGAATGTGAGCGACAGCCGGTAGAGTGTGGGTTGTGGGGTGTGGCAGATGGTACATTGAAGTTGAGATGTGTGCGGTGGGATTTGGAGATGGAATTTAGCCGTGGGCAATGAGATGTGGACGGTAGGCAGTGGGCAGTGGACGGTGAGAGGTGGGCAATGGGAAAAGGTGAGAAGTGGAGTGTTTGTGGTGGGATGTGGGAGTTGGGCTGTGGGCGGTAGGAGGTGGGATGTGGGCGATTGACTGTGGACGGTAGACGGTGGGTGTTGGGTGGTGAGCGGTGGGTGTGGCTGTTGGCGGTGAGCGAGGGGCAGATGGCGTTGGGGGGACTCGAGTTGAGCGGTGGGGCGTTTGGGATGGTTGTAGGTGGGAGGTGGGTGGGAGGAGGTGGGATGTGAACGGTGAGATTTCGGTGGGTTTCGAGAGATGCTGCTCGGGGATGGTGGCCGGCAGACGGCCGGTGTTCGGTGGTGAGCGGCGCGTATGGTGGGCGGTGGGCAACGAGCGGTGCGAGGTTCGAGGTGGGCAGTGGGATGAGGGCGTTGGGTTACGAGCGGGGGAATGTGAGCAGGGGGACGAGAGATGCCGGCGATGAGCGACAGGTAGAGAGCGATCGGCGGGAGGCGGTGGACGGTGGGCGCTGGGCGGTTGGGGGTGGGCGGTTGCAGGTGGGCGGCGCCCTACTTGGCAGCGGGCGCGTGCCTCGCGCGTCTATTTCCGAGCCGCTGCACCCGCATGCGCCGCGCGCTTCCCACGGTCACCCACACGCAATCAGTCGCGCGCTGCGTCCGCCTCGCCCTCCCCTCCCCTCCCCTTCCATTTCCTTCCCCCCACCCCCCGCGCGTCTCCAGCCGCCGCTGCTACGCAGCTGGGGACTCCGCGCGGCGGCGAACGCGGCCCGTGCGCCTCCCGACTTCGCCCCCTACCCCTCGGCCACTCCTCCTCCCCCCCTTCCCCAAACAAGCCACCGCCGCGGCGCAGCAAGCCACCGCGCGGCGGCCAGACAGGCACTGGGCCTCCCGCCCTCGCCCCTCCTTTCTCGGCAGCGCCCACCTTGTTACCTGTGACATGCGCCGCCTTCGCCATGCTTCTCCTTTTTGGATTGATTGGCGTTTCCGGGCACGTCCTTTGCGAAGGGCAGTCCAGCCAGAGAAGGAAGTGGAAGGTGGCAGAGAAACATCCACGCTAGATGGGGAGATCCGGCGCCACCAACATACACGTCGGCTGGCGGGGGGTTTCCCTTTCCAGGTATCTTCTCCGGTGTGACATTGCCGCAGCCGGGAGAAGCTCTTACCCCAGGTTCTCCTACTGGTGACCCGCGGTGCTACTTATTGTGGCCCGCGAAAGGTTTTTAGTCAAAAGTGAAAGACACTTTTTTATCCGTGTCGGACAAGAGAGCCTAGCGCCCTGCAGGGGTTAACTCCCCTTTAATGTAAAAATAGGTTAAATTTACATTTAAGAACTTTTTTATTGTAAAAAAGTTAACCCAGTGTGTTTCACTGCGTTATGCGTGGTACTGCCTGATATGAATGGTTCCATTTACACTCCCTCCGTTTCAAAGCAGCCGGGCTTAGCTCCGAAAACAACAATATGGGGAAGTCACGTGTCAATCCCTGGAGTAATGAAAACAAGACCTGCAACCATGTTAAAGGTTTAAGTTGTGTCTCTTAAGGCCTTGAAAGTATAACCTCTATGTCTTCCTGCATATGTCGCGGTGTAGTACATGTAAGTGTAAGTATATAAGAGGTAACGTTATGAAAAGGAAGAGGAAAGAAAGATTGCGCGCTATCCTTAGCCCACTTGTTAGGATACCTCGTCGATATTCGCCTTGTATATCGAGAAAACCACGGAAAATAACCAATCAGAACAACTAGCCGCTAGAATTTTCATTCAGACAGCTGAATTCGATCAAGTGTCTAAAATCGTCCACCATTGTGACTCGAACATCGCGATCGGAGTCGCTGTAGAGTCATCACCAATGCTGGTTCCCTCCTCCCGTCTTCTTTCCATACGCTGCTTGCGTTAATTTGTGCAATTAACGAGCAACGCACTCCCTTTCGTTCAATTTTGACCCCTCACCCTTTACCACTCCTACTTAGATCTCGCCCCCTCCCCCTAGCATACATCACCCATCTCACGCACCTTTCCTCGGCTCGTTGCCTCCTCTCGCCTTCACCGCCACCCTCTTACCTCCTCCTCTTCCTCATCCTTCTCCTCGTCCTCCTCCTCCTCCTCAACCTCCTCCCCCTCAACCTCCTCCTCTTCAACTTCCTCCTCAACCCCCTCCTTAACCTCCTCATCAACCTCAACCTTCTCCTCCTCAACCTCCTCCTTTTCAACTTCCTCCTCCTCAACCCCCTCCTTAACCTCCTCAATCTCAACCTCCTCCTTCTCAACCTTCTCAACCTCATCCTTCTCAACCTCCTCCTTCTCAACCTCTTCCTCCTCAACCTTTTTTCTCAACCTCCTTCTTCTCAACCTCTTCCTCCTCAACCTCCTCCTGAAGGTCCTCCTCCACCTCCATTTCCTCCTCGTCGCCTCGCCCGTCGGAGGGACTCGGAATCATAAAATGTTGCCTAGAACTTCAGGTAAGAAAAGTAGGCTCATAATCCACACTGGGTCATTTCAATATTCAGTTACATCGTAAATATTACGTCTACATATCCCAAACGTGACTTTGTTACTGTGTAAACGGAATATTTAATATTTCAAATTGTGCAAAGGGTAAGTTACATAGTCCAGGAATTGAGCCCAGGGCTCCTGGTGTCCGCTAAGTTTGTCTCAGCAGTTCACTGATGAAAGTATTCGGTGTAAATCAGGAGCCAGGATTTTGATACCCGGAGAAGACGTCTAATGTTAGACATAGTAATCGGAAGCAGGAAAATAACAACCCAGAGCGGACGCCTGTGGAAGGAACTTTGTGCACCACCGTGTATTGCCAATTGCATACCTCCCAGGCGTCGCACTCGCAAAGTTAATGACGGCAGCGTCTGTTAGTGGGCGGCAGAGAGCTGAAGTCAGTGAAGAATCGGCGCAGCGCGAGGCCTACACAGGCTGGTATACAGTGGGATAAACGAGAGGAAATGCGATCACAATTCAAAAATTTAACAATTTATTTTCAAGACAACAAACCGGAATTGTAATAACAATAGCTTGCAGCAGCTGCAATGCTGGTGATGCACATCTGCAATGCTGCAATGCTGGTAAACAAAACCACACAAAATGGTTTTACGAAATATACAACGCACCCTGCTTAAGAACACAAATGAAATACATTCGTCTAACAGGCAAACTTAAATATTTTAACAAAAATTATATTCACAAATACCGCAATGATTTAGTACTATTCCATAACGCAACACATGAATGGCAAATATTTGATGGGTCGTGGTCTCTGCCTTAAGTCGTCCTATTGCATGCCATTAGCTCTGTCGTAAGTAGACCGAGTTTGAGAATTAAGTCGTTAAGCGCAGTATCAGATACTGCAGATAAACATAATCCAAAAACTTCATTTTTGAGACAAACTATTGAATTCTTATTAGATTTTTCGAGTTTGTGAAAATCTAACGGAACCATAGATATCCGTATCTCACATGTTGCCGCAGGTAACATAGTTACATGTTAATTTATCAGTATATTCGAAATTAGTAATATAGACGTTTTTGTATCTTGCCTTAGTTCTTGGGTAACTAACAAACCAATAGTTACCTCTAACCTGGCTGGATGCTGAGTAGTTTCTTTTCAATTTCTGCGCACATGGAAAATAATAGTAATATATGTTTTTACTTTTTTCTCGAGTCCCTGGATATCTAACGGAAACATATTCACTATGTACACCTCTCCCATGGCCAGGGTTTGGATAATTTTCTTTCAACTTCTGGGCAATTCTAGTATAGTTAATAATATTAATAATTATCATTAATAACAGCTGGCTATTATACTGACCATATTATTGAATAGCGGGTGCGCGATTGTCTACAAAACATTCTAAGTTGAATGAATTGAATTTGAATCGTTTTGAATTTTTAATCGTCATTGTTTCTTTTAGCGAAGAAGATACCTCTTTATTTCTTAAGATAGTTGAAGAAGTAGTATTTCTCAAGTTGCAATATTATGAAATTCGTAACCGTCGCGAATATTTTGAGGAAGTATGTGCACTTAACCGAATTTGCATTAGCTACTATCAAAATACTGAATCTATTTACATAGGCTACTGTTATATTAAAAACGATGTAATCAACTCCACAGATTCAATTTTATATATTTAAATAATTTTGTAAGTATCAAAATACAGTAGTTTTACTTCAACATTCCACTCCAATACACTCGGCTCTGTTTTTAGGAATTTATCATTTATGGGCGAACGCCATATGGGCAGAGCTTCGACTCACCGCAGATAAGTAAAGAAGATGGCCGATTATAGAACCATATCTGGTGCTTTTACCTGCGATAGGGTGCGATATGATATCAAGTACCCCATTGCATTTGTTTCCTATAAGCGTAGCCTTTGTTTTGTCAAGTGTGTTAATGTTATAATGTTCCTCGTCGTTTCAAAATGAGGAAGGTTTTTTACCGACAAATATCCTAGAAACAAATGTAAGTAAATTTAAAAAAATAAATAGAATGTTTTCGTGGTGTAATTTCGGTGAAAGGATAACGGAATTATTTGGAAATGTTTCTTTCAACAGACTCTTACCCAGTTTTCCTGTTTATTATTCCCTGATTAAATTACTTTCAAGATCGTATGGAGTTCATTTTATTTACTTGTCGTAATAAATAAGTTAAACATTGTGTGACATATGAGAAATACAATCTGCGAACACTTTATTATTTTTAGCTACACAATTTGTATCCCGACTTTTTTAAGTCCAATTCTGAAGAAAAGACGATAATCAACATTTGACAAAATTTGATAGCAAGAAATTTTCTCCCTCGTGCTATAGAAAATATTTTCATCCGCAAATCATCTTACTGCGTGTGCCTTTATCCCTTATTGAGCTCCATGCGAAACAAACAATTGACTTCTAATGGAGAACTATAAAATTATGGTTCTGCTGATGAATTAAATTCCTCACTAACACTCCCCAAAAAATTGCGTGTGCTCAGAGTGTGCAGCTACTGAAGCTAAACTTATGTTCAGAAAGAAAGCACGAGGCCATACGCTCAATGGAACAACACAAAACTAAACGAATTTATCATTCACGCAAAAGACAAACTGCTGTACTTTCTATAAACATATTTAGTGTCTTAGAATTATATTTTTCAAACGATAAATAATGAATTTCTTTTATTTTACATTAATTATTTTCCTTTTGAATGCTTATTATAGTCTAAATGTATAGAATTATTTGTGCAGAAATATTATACTTGTCACTTAAACTTGTTTATTAATTTTATTTTACAATAGTCGTCTGGTAAATACATGTAATGTATTTGTTCCTGCATGTGTAGTAAGATAAAGTTCTCGTATGTGAATTTTTATGCAGTGAGCTCTTGGTACTGATACCTTAAGAATATGATTCCTATTGGAATATAATGTTATAATTGTAGACATTTATTGGATTAAAATATTTTTCCTCTTTTAAGTGTGTTAGTTTTGAGAGAAAAAAATTATCTCTCAGCTGAAGCGCGTGACCCGGGGTACTGAGCAGTCTTACGATACGTCTTACGAGCTGTCAACACTCTTTTTGTCGTCTCAGGCTGTAAGCGATCTCGAATACATTCACATGTTGTACAATGCACTTCTGTATAGCGGGATGCGCAGAATATGAAAGACAAACAAGCATTTGCATGACAATCAATCACTGACATTGCAACTCTGGTAAGGGTACTCATTCATTCACTCAGCTTATTATTTCTAAAAGTTATTATCAAAATTATTGTCGATGAGATGGTACGAAATTTATGTACCTCAAAAACCCGACTGTAAGTCTTTCATCTAACATAAATTTTGTATTATATATAAACCAAAAATTGTAAATCTATCATTGATGTAACATGATATTTAGACGTTATTTTCCCGAAAACGTCTTTCATTCTGAATCTGACAGTTGTTTTATCACCTAACAATTGCAGCTTCCATGTTATTCTTGCCTAATGAATTGAAAACGTTTAAAATACGTCGCTTCACCACATTCTGTCAACTTTTCCTGTGAAGTTTTTACAATTGCAAATGTTGAGGGCGATGGAGAAGATTATTTTCGAGGCACTTTCGTGAAAAAAGCTCTTGACAGAATCACTGAATTGACACTTAACGTACACAATTACATAAGCGCAATTTTAAACAACCAATCTTGACACTAACACAAAAGTTTCATTTACGCTCATTGATTCGGCACAACTTAAATACTTCGATTACTCGATAAACACTCCTGTTACTCTCTTCGCTATTTTTTCGAAACTACTTTCTCTCTTGGTATGTATGATTCGTTTATCCCGCTCGTTTTAATTACTACATAAGAAGTAATGCTAATTTATGCAATATAATGTAAAACTTTATTGTATGTTGTGTGCACATGCTTTGAAAACGAGCGACGTTAGAAGCGTATTTTCAAATTTGTACGAATATAATAACACAATTATAAACGAGTTGCATTAAGCTATATTTTTTGTATTACAGCATTATAAATTTGTAAGAAAATCAAACTTCATTTTGCAAAACAACTTTCTTGTGACGTCTAGGGTATTTGACATCTGTGCGACAAAACTGTTTAGCTGTTCCCTTTACCTCTACCTCCCCACAATTCTCACGCTGTCTTTAGCTGAATGTGTGCTGACGCAGTCATTCGTGCCGTAAAATGCTAGTACGTCATTATTTGTGCCATAAAATGCATTTTTATGAACGATTTATTGCAACATAAAACGTCGTTATAACCCTCGTACACAAAAAATTAAATTTACATTCAGATTCATCCATCATCCAGATTCCTTTTAATCTTCCCGTCATGCCAGCATTTCTCACTTCCTTGAGTGGCTTGTCCCGTCTTATTCACTCCACTATTTATAGACCATATCTCATACTTTGTTTGTCAGACAAAACTCTACCATCCCGTCAGGACTATAATCGTATTCATTCATTTTCAGAATATTTCGCCATCATAACCAATTCTCATTACTAATATTTTCCTTTTTCCATTTTTCTATTATCCGGGAACCTGATTTGTTTCATGAAAATGATGACTCTCCATGATTTGCTGACAAACCTCTCGTAACTTGGCATTACTCCTACCAGCACCTAATTGCATAGACTTTGTCCCGAGATAGAATACAGCTGAAAATGTTTCTTAACATCGAGAAGGTGCCAGTCACAAGTCGTTTAGCAACTCCTTTGCTTGATGAATGTACGTAAGCCTCACGTTATCTCAGGATACATGTCAAGATTGATGGAAAGATAAAATGTGACATTGACATGGCATTGGTGAAGCCTCTCTGATTATTCGTGTGTATTTAGAAGGTGAACATCCATATTATTGCGTTCCTTTCTAGTTATTAGAATTAGGATTATTAGAACCGATTTTCAAAAAACTGGAAGAAGGATGGATAAATGTGTTTGGCAAACAGAAGGGGCAGAGAAGTTAACAGACTTTTTAACAAATTCTATGTTGAATGTCGAGGATTTCACCCCAGAGTCTAGGGAACAAAAACTCCACATCATCCTCATAAATGTCCGTATATTTAACTAGAACTTCTTTTTTGTATTGTTATTGAGTGGTCTAAAAGCTGGTTCAAAACCACCATTGAAAGAGATATTATATACCCAGAGATTTATTTATTTTGAAATTAAGTTTAGATTAATTAATTTAAAACATCAAAATACACTTTTTCTAATAAAAAATTAAAAGTGTTCATAATTCAAGTTTGGACTCCACATAGAAATCACTTTTCAAGTGTTCACTTCCTATCTTAAAATTATCTGTCTTTCATAAATCTCCTAATATGGATGCAACTGGGACAATTATATCTCTGAGAGATTGTAGTGACTTGCTGTTTTATGTTAGCTCTACATTGTACTTACAATAAAACTGTGGTATGTATCATATTGCACAACTTGTTTGTCTCAAAAAGCTGTAAGCGTTTTTGACATATATTATTTGCCATCACTCACATAATTCACAGACACATTAGTTTTTTGACTCACTACATTACGTATTAAAGAGAAAGAATTGCAATAATGAAGTTGAATTGTCGATTCTGATGAACCTGAAATCGCAAAAGGCCCTCGCGGTTTCGCTCAATGGTCAGCGTGCTCGCTTTCCATGATGTCAAATAAATAACCCACAACTGTTCATAAATTCAATAGTGAATAAAAATAACCTTTTTAATTATATAAGATTTCAATAAAATGGCATGACCATCCTGTATAGTTTTGAAATGTAACATAGCACAATGCGTAGAGAAACATAAATTTTTCAGGTATCCTATATCAATTTCTTTTATAAGAATTATCCCTGCCAGACATGTTCTCATTAAGGTGTGATTCAATAACTTCGATTACACCAAATATTTTAGTAGCATTTAAGATATCGAAGTACTATTTAAAGTATTTGATTGGTGACGTGAGTCGAGATAAAGTACTTGATTGGTTTTCAACAATTTCGCTTCAGGCGTATTTCATGAACTTTGTTGTTTCAAGTGGCAGCATATAATTGTTTTTTCGCGTTGTATGTATCGCGTAAGAGCGACTGAAGCACGTGCTCAGATACAGCTTCACATACATTGTTGAATTTATTGTTAACATATTAAAACGATTCCAACGAAGTAAGAAGTTCTACATTTTCATAAACGTTTCGTAAAACATATCCGCCGCGAAAATATTAGAACCAAATGGCGAGATAAGCATTAATCGAAGCTTAAAATTTGTAAACTGAAGCTGAACCTGGGTGAACATTCTTAAAACAAGTTTTAAGAGTAGTAAAATAAGTTTTAAAAGTGAAAATTGCGGGCTTAGTGGTATAAGCGTATCGGGCTGTTGTACCAACGTTTGTGGGTCCAAACTGGATCGCCCGATCGATGCTGTGAATTTTCAAGGGCGAAAAAATAGTTCGTACGCTTTCTTTGGAGGAGAAGTAAAGACAACTGTCCCATGCTGTAGATTTCTGAATGTAATTGACCCTCAAGCCTCTGAGACGAAGCCTCTGAGATACAGGGAATATCGCCTCTTTTGTCGCCCGAGTAATTCCTTCTTTCTCCGCTAGATGGCGAAATGAGCGTAAATTGTGTGGCCAGACGGAAGAGAGGGCCTGATGGCCTGAGTGTCGACACTTAAAATAAGAGTAACTAATTAAAATAGCGTGATACCATTTCGTGACTTTGAATATCTAGCTCGTCCTAAACTCTGTGTTAAAGTATTATCAGCCTGTCTCGATGGGCGGATTCACACGACAATTTAATTTTACATACATTTCTGGTTCTCCTCGTTTCTGACCACCTACAATATGTTCGCTTTCTATTGAGTGGGGGACCCGGAAGAACTCAATCTCCAAAAACGAAAGAGAAGGTTCAAAGGGTCTCCTTTTGTAGAATATTGCTTATAGAAACAAAGCACGGTCGCACCATTGGCCCACTTTATGTTCCCAAGCATTTCCCCCACGTATTCTCCACTCCTCTCCCGCATATTCCCGCGACGTTCTGAGTATATTCGCCGCAAGCTCCCCACTCTTTCACATGCTCTACGCAATTTACTCACATCTTCCTGGCATCCTCCCCCACATTCTCCTTACATACGTATGTATTTATAAGTGTATATGATTTTGTTTGTTTATAAGGGTAGGTGTTTGTGCTTAATTATAAAACAAGAAAAGCAAAATCACCTCAAACTTTAAAACTGTGAAATTTCAAACATGTAAATTAGTTAGAAAGTATACAAAGTCGATTTAGATTAGTTCGTAAGAATCTAGCCTGTAAACTGGGCCTTAAGTGATCAGTGTAAATAGCATTTAAGAATTGATATGAAATGTACCCCAAATAAGATACCCTAAAACGTTAACCACATGTTCTTCTGCATATTCCTCGGAATGTTCCTCCACACATGTTTCTTCCGTATTATCTCGCATGTCCCTCCTCATATTCCCCGTAATTTGCATATTCCCGCGTATGTTAACCTGGAAGTTCAACATAAAATTCCAACAATGAAGTGCCTTTTTGTTACGAAGTATATTTATTAACTTACGGCGGCGTTATAGTGCAGTAACTTCCCTGCTCGATAAAACGGGAAATTTTTTATAGCTAGAGCAATCAGAAGAGCGGAAACTTCCAAAAATGTAATAAAACGTCCACAAAGATTTTCGCAAAAAAACTGCAATTGCCCGAAAAGTTGCCCGAAAAGCGTTCTTTTGTTAATCATCGTTTAAAAAATAGGTTTAATGGGAAACCAAACTTCCAGAGTTTCTAGCAACACGTGTTTCATATCTGGGGAACTTCTAAAAATGTAATAGAATGTTTAAAAACGTGTCATTTTGTAGATTATAGGTTAAAGAAACTCACCTCGTAGTCCTTGTAAGGACATAATACGTGTTATTACGACCCGAGGGTGCACCGTTCCTGAAGATAAAGAGGGTTGTGGCGTATTGCGTTTTGCGGGTTCCCTTGCGACTGATGTACCAATTTGCAATAACATGCAAACTACTTTGTCATCTTAATAAATTGATTTATCATTTCGTGATTCCGATCGCATAAATTGCGAAAGTCACTCGTAAGAGTATTTCCCACTGCAGGGGCCGGTGATCTTCTCCCATTGGGTAACGAGATTCCGCACCGACCTACTCGTCGGCTGGTGAGGTTTCTCCATCCAAGTACCTCCACCAGCGGGCCACCGATCCAATCGGGACGAGCTCTAAGCTCCATACTGGTCTCCCGTCACGTATGGTAGTGTGTCAGTGTAAGTGTGTTTAAGTAAGTGGGGAGGATAGGACAAGGAAGAGACAGGAAATATCGCACGCAGTCCGTGACCCGTTTGTTTGGGTACAACTCGCCTGGTGCTGATCGGAGAAACCTCGGAAAACTACCGATCAGAGCAGCCGCCTAGAATTCTCCTCCAGTCAGCGGTTGAATTTGACCTAGCTCAGTAGCTAGTGTCAAAAGTCCTGCCACCGTCGGGACTCGATACCTAGGTCATAGGTACTGCACATCGGCTGATGTTCTGAGCGCCCTAAGCCGGTGTTTCGACTGAATCCTCTTTGATGCAGGACTGAGAGTAATTCCCGATGCAACTGTAATCCATTAATTTTTGTGTGTATGGTTTCTTTTAAAAGGGAATAATCGACCATTTTTCTTTGGCGTGATATATATATATATATATATATATATATATATATATATATATATATATATATATATATATATATATATATATATATATATTGTGACGTACCTGGTGATGCCGGGTATTTCACTGCAATATAACACTAAAGGAGGGTATCTTTTCCGTGAATGGGTCCCTGGGTAAGTTGGTATAACATTGGGAAAGTTGATTAGAAATGGAAATACAATCATGAACAAGATTTATTTGCAAATCAAATTGTTTAATTACATGATCTGACAACATTTATACACTCTGCCTTGGTACCAGGATTAGGTGTAATATGCATTTATCATACCTTCGGGGCCCCGACCAAATACCTTCGATGCTTGGAGCGTAGCTCGTGTCGGCGGGGGTTGCCGACCTCGGCAACAGCTGTGTGTCGTCGGCGGCCGTTGGCGTGGTGGTCGCCCCGGGCTGGTGACCTTGCGATTCCCTCCTGATTCGGCTCCTGATACCACGGCGTTGCACCTCTCTCTAATCACCTTCTGTCGCTGGATATAATTACTCGGCCCACGACTATCACACGTGTTGGTCTCAGTTCCGTACCACAAAATTTCGGTATTATTCCCACTACACTTATTAATACAAGCGCGATCAATTGTTTTACCGACACTAATCTTTTATTCTACTGATACTTTCAATATCTCATTCACGTGTCTACTGCATTTCAGTTGCCGATAGTTCATAAACTGTACCGCATGTTCTCTTTGTCCATGCACTACCGGCGAGCTTTTCGCCACACGTCCGAACTCTTCGCCGCTCCGCTAACGTCTATCTTCTTCGCAATTCTCCTAACGACTGCCTGCACGTGCTCGCTGCCCAGTTTGTAACCGACATTCTCACGCTGGCCTCCCGGCGGTGGCACCGGTGGCGGTAGCGACCGTTGCTAGCTCCCGTCGTTGTTCGCAGCGCTTGGCGTACGTACCGCGCAGTCCAAAATACATACTGGTTACTTACACTAATGTTTTAATTAGTGTAATGAAACACATTATTTGTTTCATCACCCCCCCTTTTCTTTTTTGGATTTTTCCCGCCTCCGGAAAAATTCACTTTAGTATCATCGTCTCTGCCGATGGTTGCACTGTCTTGTATATTCTGAACCCTATATACACTTATACCCTAAAATCGAATTGCCACTTGATTGTTTAGATTAACACTAAGATTACACTTATTTACACTTCACTATTTTCCATACCTATTGGACAGGGTCTTAGGTTATGGAAATTGTAGTGTCCCACCACTTCTTGTTTGTCATTTAGTAACTTAGCTACATTTTTATCCGTAACTTTATCTATCACATATGGTCCCTCATATAATGGGAAAAATTTTGCATACAGCTTCAAATTTGGGTTTGATACCTTGGGAACTCGTAGTAACACTAGTTGCCCTTCACTGAGCTTGTAACTCTTCTTCTTTACTTTCGATTTCCTTTCCTTCCCTGACTTCACTAATGCTTGGTATATCTGTTCTGATGTTTTAGTTGGTTCTTGCGATATTTTGGGTCTCTCCAACGCGTATAAGATGTGGGGCGGTTTGTTTTGAAAGTGTGCTTCCCACGGGGAGATTCCTGTGCTATCGTGAGGGATGTGGTTCAGCCAGCGGTTAATGTCCGGAATTAATTTGCTCCATGCTGTATGGTCATTCTTGCAGTAAGTTCTGAATAACCTTGATAGCTCTCTCATTATCCGTTCAGACGGATTAGATTGAGGATGACGCACCGTCGAGTGGATGGGAATTGCCCCCATTCTGCGTATTCCTTCTTCCCACTTTTCACTCGTGAACATCGTTCCATGGTCGGATAATATCCTTTTGTATGATCCGGCGATTTGAATAAACCTTTCCACTAGTTTTAAGCAGTTCCTTGAATTTACCTTATTGATTGGGTACACTTGGACAAACTTTGAAAATACATCCAGGATTACGAATATGTATTTATTACCGTGGTCTGCACGAGGCAGTGGTTCGTACACGTCCAGTGCAGCCAAATCGTTTTTCTCTGTTGATATTATGTTCTGCATCGGGCCGTCATATTTCCGATTCGGATGTTTTGCCTTCAAACATGTCATACATGAGTTTATCACCTTTCGGATTTGTTTCCGCATTCCTTTCCAATAACATAGAGACTGTAATATTTGATGGATTTTTTCCGCACCAAAGTGTGCCAATGATGTGTGTGCGAATCTGATTAATTCCTTAGTGCAATCCTGAGGTATCCAAATCCTCCATATTTCCGGGTTATCTTTGGTTTTAATTAGTACTGCTTCCTGTACTACTTTCCATCTGTCCTCCTTTTGCTGCAACATTGCGAATTCCGCCTCTTCTTCCGCCATCTGTCCTTGCTTGAATCTTTTAATTTTGCAAATCTCGTCGTCACTTTCCTGTAGCCTGACGAGATCATTCCAGTCGAATACCGGTGATCTCGAGATTCCTAGATCAATCGCCATTACGTGGAATTCCCTGGCGTTGGCGTATTTACTGTCCCTGCCTGGTTCGTGTCTACTTAAAAGGTCTGGTAAATAATTTTGAGTCCCGCGACAATGTTCTATGTCAAAGGAAAACTCCTGTAATGCTAATACCCATCTATGCAGTCTGTCGTTCTGCAGATGACATCTGCTTAAAAATGTTAGAACTTGGTGATCAGTTCTTATTGTAAAATGTCTTCCTTTTAGGTAGGGTTTGAATTTTGCTACTGCCCATATGATGGCGTTCGCCTCCTTTTCTGTAGCCGAAAATCGGAGTTCGGGTCCTTTCAAGGTTCTGCTAGCTATTGCCACTATTTTCTCCTGTTTGTCGATCACCTGATATAGCATTGCTCCCATACCGAAATCACTACTGTCTGTCTGTACCACGCACTTTTTTGAAAAGTCCGGATGTGCAATAAAGCAACTGTTATAAAACATTTCCTTTACTTTCTCGAATGCTTCTTGATACTTTTCATCCCACTTCCATTTTCGGTCCTTTTTTGTTAGTTGGTAGAATGGATGCATTGCTTCTGCGAATCGTGGGCAAAATCTGGCGTAGTAGTTACAGGTGCCGATGAATCTGCGTACCTGTTTAACTGTTTTCGGTGGTGGTATGTTCTTGATTTCCTCGATGGTTTCCGGCTTCATGCTGATTCCTTCTGTGGTTATTACATAGCCCAAGAACTCTATTTTCTTAGTGAACCAAGTTGATTTCTTCACATTCAGTACTAAATTATTTTCCTTTAATATGTGAAATAATTCTCGTAGGTCTTCAAAATGCTGTTCTATTGATCTAGCTTGTAAAACTATGTCATCCACATATGTTGTAACCCTGTTCTGCAGCTTTCCTTGCAAAATCTTGTCCACGCATTGAATCAACGCAGCTCCGCTATTGCGTAACCCGAATGGCACTCTACAAAACACATAACATATTCCCTCAAATGCGAATCCTGTATACTGCTGGTCCTCTTCCGCCACTTGCATTTGCCAATAAGCTTTACTAAAATCAGTACTAGAGAAAATGATGTTCCCTCCAAACCTCTGCAATGCTTCTTCCACCGATAACGGAGCATCCCTGTATGGTTGTGTTACTGCATTTAGTCTTCGTGCATCTAGGCATAATCGTATTCCTCCATCTTTCTTTTTGACGATCACGATTGGGTTAGTGTAGGATGTCTGTGTCTTTCTTATGATTCCATCATTTATCATTGATGCTAATAATTCAGAAACATCTTGCTTCAGCGCTGCTGGTATCGGATAGTTACGCTGTCGAAATGGTGTTGTATCTGTAAGTTGGATTCGAAATGTGAATCCCTTTATTGGAGCGCGATTCTTCTGGAATACTTCTTTATTCTCCATCAACAGCTGCAACAGTTGCTCCTTGTGACGCGTGTTTAATATCTCTATCTTCTCCGTCTGCTGCCTCAGCTGTTCTTCTAATGATTCTTCGGCCACTACACCCGTACATACTTCGTATCCTTCGTCTATCCCCAAGTCGAATCCTATCGCCTGGCTCCCCAGCTCCACCACTTGCCGTTCTAGATCAATAATTGCTCTGTGATCGACCAGAAAATCCGTCCCTATGATTATCGGGTGTAATAACTTTTTGACTACCAGGGCCACTATCTCGTATACTTGGTCGCCAATCATGGCTCGAAACATTATTTGTTTTGTGATGGGGCTTGACTTCTTCTGAGTAGCTCCAATCACATACGCCCTATTCATAGGCAAACACATTATTTCTTTTCCTTTTGCTTTTAATTCCTCGTACATTTCCTCCGACACTACTGTAGTCGTGCACCCTGTGTCTACTAATGCTTCTTTAACTACTCCCTCACATTCCATCGTAATCGTGGGACATTTCCTGATTCTGATCGCTGAGCTCTTACTTCTCTGCCACGGTTGGGCATCGTGGGTTACTGGCTGTATAGTATTTATGGAGACCACGTTAACTTTCACAATTTCCGCGTCCGTAATGGGGCCACCTTTCACCACGGACTTTATTGGTTTAAATAGTGCTCTTGTTCTCTACTTGTGCTTGGCTGTGCTGGTTGGTCGGCTGCACTTCCGCCCCCGCCTCTTGACTCCGTGCGGTTTAGGTTAGGTCCGCTCCAGGCCGGTCTTTGGTTCCTCGGCTCTGGTCTCCATCCATCTCCCCCTCTTCCGCGTTGATTTCCCTGGTAATTAGTGCTCCTATCACTCCCTTGCCCCTGATTCCGTTCCGTTCTTATCATATTAACGTTCCCCTCATTCCTGTTCTTTGGTGCGCCTGCAAAAGTTAGGTCGTACCCCCCTAACACGTTCTGAAATCTCTCCAAGTTGGTGTGCTGCACACTACGTAATAGATTTTGCACCGTAACTGGGAATTGTCTCGTTAGTACACATATAATTTCTTGATCGCTCATCGGTGGGGATAACGTTTTGTATTCCATGATACGCCTTGTTGCGTATTCCCGCAAACTTCCCATTGACTGGTTGTAGTGATTATTCATCAAACTAATTTTAAAATTGATTTGAATCTCCTCATTCCAGTACCGCTCAAAGAACCGATCTTTAAATGCCTTTACTGATTCGGGAAACTCATCAAATGTATCGGCCCATATCCTTGCGTTCCCTTCCAGCATTAAATATAACAATTGTATCTTACACCTTTCCGAGGTATTGATGACAGCTAAATGTCGTTCTGCCGCCCTCATGAATATGCACGGATTTTCTTTACCGTCTCCTGAAAATTTTAGTGATCTTGGAGGGGTGAATGGTACCGTCCCGCTTGCTGCAATTGGGGATGCCTTACATTCTTTTATTTGTTCGATCTCTGTTCGTAGTGACACAACCTTCTCTTCGCATTCCCGCTTATTTTCCTGCATTTCTTCCTTGACTACCAACTGCATCCTTTCAATTTTCTCGTCCTGCTTGGTGGTTTTAGCATCTAATTGCTGGTATAACTTATTCTCTAATTCTCCCCCCATACTAATTACTTGAAATTCTAACTCCTTTTTCTGTTTCCCTAATTCTTCGGCAGTCCATTGCTCATGACTTTCTACCCGCTCCGCAATTTTGGTCATCTCATTCTTCGTTGACTCAATTTGTTCTTCGGCGCGTCCTATTCTCCCACTTAATTCCTCTTGTAATTTGCTGATCCGTTCCTCGAATTTCCTATCCTGTTCATCTAATCTCCCATTCAATTCTTCAGCCAACTTCCTATTCTGTTCCTCTGTGAATATTTTCTGTTCGTCTAATTTCCTACTCTGCTCTTCCAATGTCTTCCTATTCTGTTCTTCAATTTTCCCATTTAGTTCTTCAACCAACCTCCTATTTCGTTCCTCTGCTTTCCTATCCCGTTCTTCATCCGACTTCTTCTGATCTTCTACCGCCTTCTTCTGTTCTTCCCGCATCATCATTATCATCTGTATTATGTCTAACTGGGTATCTTTTCCACACACCCCCCCCCGATTTGGATTTCCTGCTGCCTGGTTCATCGGCGTTGACGTGATTTCTACTTCTTTATTAAAGCTATCCCCTGACGTATCATCCAACCGGCTCCCAATTCCACTATCCCTGCTTTCCGATGAAATGCTATTATCGATTCCTACATCTATCTCCCTTACTTCATCCGCCTTCTCCTCCCGGTCCAGCACTACATTTTGCGCCTCCATTCTGTTGCTTTGAGCTATCCGTTCGATCCTCACTTCGCTACAATACTCGCACAAATTTTCCTTTTGCCTCACCTAACAACGGTACAACAGTTATCCTATGGATTTACTATGCCCGCCACAGCACTGTATACTCTTTATAACAGTTATAATGCACTAATATTTCAAATGCTGAATGATGACGAACACACCCTCACTCACCACAAAAACACAATAAACATATTCTCTGCAATCAGTAATATTATTACCATTTGACTACGTATATGCCGCTGACAAACTTATTAACATTATTACAAAAATGCTCTCAAATTTTAGTAAATCCACTATTAATTTGAAATTACTTCTCAACACAATTATTGCTATATTATGTACACAACAATCACTCACAGTTCCATGTTATATCTTCTCCATAAATTTCCCTCAATAGTGCCATATGAATATTAAAAATATACATTCACAATGCTGCTGTACATTCCCCAACCTAGTATCCTTTCCATTGAATTCCACAAACTTTACCATTACCAATGGACAATGCACTGCTGAATGAACATTCCCAGCAAGTAATGTGCATAATTTATACAATAATATTAACCACCCTTATATTTCCACAAGAGTTATTATTACTTCCCAATTCCTTAATTTCCATGTTATTAAAAACTACCAAGCAATTCAAACATTATTAACATGTCTTACAAAATTTGGAATTATATTACATTATATCATTTACAATATGTACATGTGTAGCTTTGATAAACCCAGTAACTGTAGTAGTAATTTTTATACTGGTTACTCTCAAATAATTTCCTATATCTGCCCACAATTAATTACACAACAAAATTTCTGTAATTAACAAGTATTCATTGTGCTTTCTTGACTTATACATGCTTTGTTAGTACATGTACTATTACTTTTGTTTCCCCTAATAATGAGCTTTACACTGCCTGCCTATTATCTTTAACCTGCATTACTATACATCAAATACATGCACAGTACCTTCCAATATTTTACCAACTTTCCTAAAGCCACATTTCTTAATTACACGCTTTCCAGACTTGTTCGGGCGCCAGCTGTGACGTACCTGGTGATGCCGGGTATTTCACTCAATATAACACTAAAGGAGGGTATCTTTTCCGTGAATGGGTCCCTGGGTAAGTTGGTATAACATTGGGAAAGTTGATTAGAAATGGAAATACAATCATGAACAAGATTTATTTGCAAATCAAATTGTTTAATTACATGATCTGACAACATTTATACACTCTGCCTTGGTACCAGGATTAGGTGTAATATGCATTTATCATACCTTCGGGGCCCCGACCAAATACCTTCGATGCTTGGAGCGTAGCTCGTGTCGGCGGGGGTTGCCGACCTCGGCAACAGCTGTGTGTCGTCGGCGGCCGTTGGCGTGGTGGTCGCCCCGGGCTGGTGACCTTGCGATTCCCTCCTGATTCGGCTCCTGATACCACGGCGTTGCACCTCTCTCTAATCACCTTCTGTCGCTGGATATAATTACTCGGCCCACGACTATCACACGTGTTGGTCTCAGTTCCGTACCACAAAATTTCGGTATTATTTCCACTACACTTATTAATACAAGCGCGATCAATTGTTTTACCGACACTAATATTTTATTCTACTG
Organism: Gryllus longicercus; assembly: GCA_038098605.1. Lineage (NCBI taxonomy): Eukaryota > Metazoa > Arthropoda > Insecta > Orthoptera > Gryllidae > Gryllus > Gryllus longicercus. The sequence continues at coordinate 2,121,612 of JAZDUA010000074.1, forward strand.
ATACTTTCAATATCTCATTCACGTGTCTACTGCATTTCAGTTGCCGATAGTTCATAAACTGTACCGCATGTTCTCTTTGTCCATGCACTACCGGCGAGCTTTTCGCCACACGTCCGAACTCTTCGCCGCTCCGCTAACGTCTATCTTCTTCGCAATTCTCCTAACGACTGCCTGCACGTGCTCGCTGCCCAGTTTGTAACCGACATTCTCACGCTGGCCTCCCGGCGGTGGCACCGGTGGCGGTAGCGACCGTTGCTAGCTCCCGTCGTTGTTCGCAGCGCTTGGCGTACGTACCGCGCGGTCCAAAATACATACTGGTTACTTACACTAATGTTTTAATTAGTGTAATGAAACACATTATTTGTTTCAATATATATATATATATATATATATATATTATTTTCGTTTCGGCCAACTAGGACCACGCAGGGCAAGCAACCTGCAATTACCGTGGCTCAGTTTTTTATTTAATATCACGGTGGCAGGTGCTTGCGAACACTTCTTTGGGGGACCAGCATTAAGCTGGATCCGATTTTTATCCCCCAGGGTTGTTAGTCCTGGGGGTATGAAAGATGAAATGATGATGATAATGAAGGGTGAAAGGACGACACACTCATACAAACACACAAATACACCCATGCCCGAGGCGGGACTCGAACCCGCGATCTTCTGGTCCGAGACCACTCCGGTTAGCGATCTCGGCCATCTGATCGGATATATATCGGATATATAATTTTAAAGAGTTTTAAGGTTTGATTTTTACTTAATTTAGCCTCGAACTTTTTGTGTTACATGAATGAAATACGGATAAGAGGTATCGAATCGTCGTGTTTCTTTTACTGAATGAAAATGTTTCAAGAAAATTACTATTAAACAAATAATCCCGTTATCATACTTAAATTAATTCGTTCATCCACTCCAGGTATTGTCGAAAGGCGTGTGTACGGTAATGAAAAGAATTAATACCAGAGGCATGCAATCATAATTAAATCACAGAAACAATGGGTACCCTCGATAAGATGGTAAAAAGGTCAGTAAAAGCAACATGTGAGAAATGTGAGAAGTTCAACAATGTCTCAAAAGAAGAATTTCTGAGCCCCACTTCCCTCCTCCCTTCCCCTATGTAGCCAAAATGTGGTGTTAGTTTTTTTATTTTTATTTTTTCGTCAACTTAACATTAACTTATCTAACTTAAAAAACAATAAAAAATAATTAAATAACTTATACTATCAAAAATATACTTTATCCGGAGGTACCGTTTCCAAGTCATTTTCCTTGAAAGTATACTTTCCTTGTTCTGCCCCACTTTGTATAGTGCATTCTCTTTCAGATAACAGATAAGACAATTAAAACAAGAATAAGATTGTTAAAGGGTGGAATATTTCTCAAGAGTTTCTTAATTGGAACTCGAGTAGCATGCAATGAGGAAACCACGTTGCAGCTATATATGCTCACAAGCTATGTACGTAGTGTATAGTGCCCACAGCAACAAAGAACCGTCCCAAAGAGATATCCGTGCACACGTTATTTTTTCAAAGTTACGAACCTTCAAATTTGGAGAATAATAAAATTTACCTTGTAGAGCACCTTCAGGGAATTAAGTGTACAGTTTTGTGAGTTTTCAATATTTTCTCTCAACATTGAGATTGATCATAATAGGAGGAGTGCTCAATATGCATCACACAATTTCGTAATAGAAGATGCGCCCCAAATAAACACATTTTTGTTCTTAAAGATCTTTGCTTCTGCAAAATTTCTTTACCTCGTATCGATGTTAGGAAATGTTTGTATAATACACTTGTAATAATACTAAATGTCAGGATATTGCATAAATAAGGCCTCTTATACAGTTTTTCTAAAAGCAATTTTCCATTATCGGAGGAGACTATTTAGATTATTCTGTTGATGTTCAGGAAAAACCCTGACATAGAGAACGAAATGTTTCTTCGGCATTTGCAACTTTATTTCCTTGTAGATAAAAATCCCTTAATTAACGTGATTGCAGGTTTTTCGATTAATTTATTGACTATTTCATTTCTTGCTACGGTCTTTGGTCCCGTAAATGTGTAGCATATTTTTTTATAATAGAAGGTTGCTGTGTTATTCCCAAGCTGGATTGCGCGATCCGGGGCCGACCTACAGGTCGACTTTCGACAGGGGGGCACCACCCCAGCCGGGCCCCCTGCCACATGCTCCCGACTGTTCTCCCGACATCTGTGGTAGTGTGGTGCATGTAAGTGTAAGGGTGTGGAAGACATGCGATGGAGTAATATTCATTCCCCTGTGCCACACCTTGCTCTCGGAAGACTTAAGCTGTCTCCGGGCATCCGTTGATGTCACTGCGGTGCCTTTGACCGCGCGCGATCTTTCCTTCCTCTTCCTTGTCCTACCCTCGCCCGTTACACACACACATTTGCATGCACTACACTTGCACACAAGACGGGAGATTAGTGGGAGCTTGGAGCTTGTCCCGGCTGGCACGGTGCCCCGCTGATGGAGATACCTGGTGGGAGGAAACCACGCAAACCGACGGGCAGGTCGGCGCCGAATCTCACCGAGTAGCGGTAGATCACCGCCACTTCCCGCGAAGGAAACATGCACTACACTTAACAGGACTAATGACAGCAGTTGACACTCCCGGAAACACTAATCAAACTATCAATCTCAGAAGACTAAGTATCTGCAAGGAGGGGGATATTACGTCAAGAAATCTGAACAATGCTGTATAGCTATCAGTATTGAGAGACCAAAGGTATTTTAGGCGGGTTTCGTATCAACCCAACCCGCGTTTCCGGCATTTGAAAGACGTTTTGTTAGTTCTGGCAATGCGGTATTCGGAAATGAGCACTTCATCTCCCAGATGAAGCACACCTCCTCTTTTCGTTGATAGTGTTTCGTTATCTTAGAGAATCGGATCCCTCCTAGCACCTATCGGTATCTATAAACGAGCACGTGCACTGGCCCACGTACGGTCAGTCTCGTCGGTCAGTATCACTGCGAGGCGGTCAGCACGCTAGCTTTCCACCTTGGGATGGGGGTTGAAGTCCCAATGCTCCGTGCGCAGGGAAAACGTTTCTTCCCAAATCTCGACTTGTCAAAAACGACCAAATTTTAATTTGCATTAATATCTATAGATGTCACTAAAGTATTGTGATTGCATGCATTGTAATGAATTTGGCAATTGAGTCGTTTGTTTTTGTTTGCTTTTCTCAACTTAGCCGGCGAGTTAAAGGTTTACATTAAGAATCTAAGAAAGAGAATTGTCACTTGGTAGATCAATAGAAGTCTACACTCAACACTTAAAAATAAAAATAATCATCATTAATTTTATTACCCAATTGTGTATGGTTTAATCCTTTTTTTCATAAAGTGCGAATTTCGAACTGAAATTCTTTTATTCCCTTGGGGTATCGGAAAAATAAAGAGTCGAAATTGACATTTCCAAAAAAAAAAAAAATATGTGTAATAAGTTTTGGTGATGAGTTAAAAACGTGAACGTGCAAAAATGTGAGTGAATTTATGAAAATGAACAGTACAATTAAATTCTAAGTCACCCGTGGCACATGAACGATACGGTGCATGTAATAATTACTGATAAGAAAACACCTAAATATTTCAATATGTAAAATCAAGTTAACATAGCGTGAATAATAGTTGTCTTCGATTCTTGTTAATCGACCATATTATTAACGAGAAACAAGAAAATGTAAATCAGAGTAAATAAAATCCTTGAATATATTTTATTTGCATGCTAATAAACAGATTGTATTAGTTTGTTTTGGCATAATTTTAATTTATAAAGTATTAGAATCACTGAAATGTAAATGATTTAGTATTAGCATGGCTTTGACATACACAACATAATATTATATAGGAATTCAAAGGCAGAAAGTTGTTTTCATTCAAACATAAGATAGGTAAAAATACAAGAAAAAAATGTACACCAATATTACATCTCTTATAATCTGGGAATAATATAAACGTAATTTCACCATATGTGCACGTTTCTTTCAGCTTAGTGGAGAATATAGTTTTTCAAATAATCTCTCTCCAAGGTCTCGCGGCAGTAAGTGGATTTCTTTACGTAGGGTGCGATTAATGAATGTAGCCAATATCTTTAGCTTATTTGCCTTTGCAAAAACCTTTTATTACATGGGGTGAATATTTTCTTAACAATTCTTGCAACAACGCTCGTTTCTACGTTTCAAAATTCAAACTAGTATGTGAGAGTTAGGTAGGGACCCCAGCGCTCAAGAAGACGTGACTTTTTAAATTAATTTATCAACTTGACTTATCCACTTTTTGGTTACCAAGGCCCTGTAATAAGAGTTTTTCTGCCGAAAATTCACCGTATTTTCAGGCAGCATTACATAACATTCTTTCTACTTCCTCGCGATAAGAGAACACAAGAGAAATGACCTCCAGAGGAGGTACATTTCACTTTAGTAAGAGACCAACCGGGTAGAACATGAAGGTTAGGAACAGTCTGAAAAGTGAATAATGTATTTACACGAGCCCACAGAGCTATAAACGCGCTGGTGTATATCCGAGCCCCACGTAAGATTCGAAAATGCGAACCTTCAACATTACCGAGACCTCAACTGTGGGTCCGCTTCTAAGATCTTGGTTATCCAGATCACCCGAAAGACATGGGTGAACTATTCGGCGTTCGACTTCAGCCAATTAGCTTCACACGTCACAGTATTAGCGGGAATTTCAAATGCAGCCGGATACTAAAATTATCACTTTGTTACAAGTCATTGAAACAGAAACGAAGCTTTTTTGTAAAAAACATAAAAACAAAAATATATTTTATTCTAACTACACTTTCGACATGTTATTTCTGGTTAATCACCGTTAAAAAATGTCACTTTATGCCACTTTCAAAATGTTTCTCTGCACTCCTCGATTGCTATGCAGCATGTCGGCCTGCGTCTGGCCTGGATTTTTCAAACGAAGTGTCGGTGTTGTGGTCACGTGGTTCATGACGCAAACTGGTGCTGCGCAGAACGAGTAAAACTCGGTGCTCTGAAGTAGCTCACCTATGTCTTTCCACCATAGCCTTGGTATATTTAGAATGGTAGCTATGGCAGGTACCATAAGTGTTACTTTTACACGAAATAAGACGGAATAAATACCATTTATTTTCTGATTGATCGATTATTTCGTGTTCGTATTTCGCGTCAACTGCCACTGTGGTTAGTCTCGTAAGTGTATTGCATGGTTTTGTCACGGAAGTGGCGGTATTCTTCCCGCACTGAATGGTGATATCCTACGCCGACATACACGTTGGTTTGCGTGGTTTTCCTCATCCAGGTATCTCCCGACAGCAGGACACCGCCCCAGTTGGGTAAAGCTCTAAGCTCTCGAATGGTCTCCCGATGTGTGTACGAGAGCAGTGAGTGTAAATGTAAGTTTGCATGTAAGGGGAGGAGATAGGACAAGAAAGATGAAGGAAAGATCGCGCGCAGTCCGTTACGCATTTGTCAGGATACTGCTTCGACATTGGCCTTGGTGATCGGAGAAACTACTGTGAACTACTGATCAGAGCAGCCGGCCGCTAGAATTCTTCTCCAGATAGCGGTTGAATTCGATCTAGCTTTGTAACTAGTGTCGGAAATCCTGCCACTGTCGGGACTCAAACTAGGACCTCCCGGTCAGAGACACTGCATCGACGTCAGTTAGTGACCTGAGCCACTTTAGCCGGTACACGCTACTCACTCAAGGGCAGACATACAAGAAATTATCGTCCTGAGGAAACGCACTTGTCTTTTGCAAGCTCCTCCGCCATCCGGGCAAGACGTGGAGGTTAGAGCGAGTTTAAAAGGTGACAGGTAAACATCTAAGCCCAGATGGGATTCGAACACGTGAATCTTCGCTCCGGGCCTCAAATGTGCGTCGGATTCGACAATTGTGGTTATCTAAGTCAGTCGCGGCGTTTCTAGGATTATATGTGCGGCACGTACGAGTAGCATAGGTGTTTCTATCAAACCACAGCATGCAGCATTCTTCATTTGCCAAAAAGTCGCAAATTTATTTTTAATTACTGAAATATAACTATTAAAACAACTATAAATGTTATGAGTGTTGCCTCGTCCAACATGGCCTCTGCAGTAATAACACTAATGTTTCGTGGTATGTTCAGCGTTTTATCGGTCACCATTAAATTTCGAACGTTTTGCGCATATTTACATTACTGTGATAGGAAACAAAGTAATTACATTGTTTCGGCACGTTAGTCGACATTGTTGAGTGTTGCTTGCGATGTACATATTTAAACAATATTTGTATATCATGTATCGAGAAACATGAATGCGAATAATTGTTCTGTGTGTCAACAAATTTTCGATCCAGCTGCCGAACCTTCACGAAAAAATCGGAAGTACGGTATGAAAAGGCATATCAGGAATTTAAAGCATGGCAAATACAAATTCACGTAGCCGTGATTTCAGAAGATTCCATAAGCTTTATGTATTCTCAAACAGATTAAACGTTGGTGTGCAAACTAAAAAAGGAAAATTTTTGGAAAATGATGTATGGAAATACTTGATAGATGATGGGGATGATGAATATTTGTTTCACAAGTCATAATTCTTACATTTATATTCTGGAATGAAACAATGTAAAGATTTGGTGTAAAAGCAGTCGATGTTTTTGTAGGTTGATCTAATATCTGAATCGGTACAAACAAAAAGTTCTATGTCACATTTTGCCGGTTTTAACAGTGGGATACTGTTCTTAAAATATAAATTTAATTTTCTATACATTCAATTTTGTTGTCCGTAAAGTCTGCGATTCCAAAAGCCATAATTCTCAATTTTTTTAACATAGTTTCTGATGGCCCTTTAAACAATGTGGAAACTGTCATGAAATATACATTTGCATCGAAAGCACACAGACCACGACAATTATTTTTTCACAGCAGTGGAAAATGAAGTATTCAAAAAGTTGGCATTTGCAAGATTGTAGGAGTGCCAAAAAATATAGCCACCTATCTTGGCCTCCCAGAACCCGACAAATACACCAGTTACTCTGTAAGAACATTGGCCGATTCAGTATCTTCTGTGATAGACTTGAAACGTTTTGATAGGTGACGGAGCTCTTCTGGAGTCGAATCGAATGTTGAGGAGTCTGTGGCAAAAAATGAAAATGGGTGCAAATGGCAAAAAGAATGACTTTCGGCGAGGAAGGTGACGCGTCGACTTTCAGTGCCGACTCCACATCGTCAGTAAATATTACCGGAAAAGAGATTAATTTCGTGGAATGGTCATGAAAATGATGGTAACTTACCCAATATATTTCTTTTCAAACTGCACAATTTTTACCATTACAATTAACAATAATTATCCCCAAAATAATGAGTTTTTTATAACGATTTGTCTTGAAAATTGCCATATTGTTTTCCTTAATAAAGTTGACTTGCGTTGGTTGTTTATTTACATTGCTAAGGATGATAAAACCCGTTGCCAAGGATGTTAAATTTCTTAACATACTGGTAAGTGCAAGCGAACTTAGCAAAACTGAAGGTTTGCATATTAACAGGGTTTAAAGATAAATGTGACCGATGAAATTGTTTACATGAAAGAAGTTGGAATAAATATGTGTTAATAAAAGTAACTTGTATAATGTATCACACTAGATTGTCTTATTAATGTAATAGAAAGGAAATATGTGCGACAATTTCCATTACACGTAGCAGTCTTACAGCATTAGTTTTATCACAGTCCAGAATAGGGTAGGTTGGGAAGGACGCACATTACAAAAGGTCGAATAGGGCGGTTTTAGCACCTTTTGTGTTATTCGACAGGCAGTGATAGGGTATAACTGAAAGTGTACTAACGATATAACAAATAGACGATAGTGCGACTAGACCTCAAAAGTAGTATCAAAACTCTCACACTTCCGTGGTCGTCCTGGAACATCATCAAATGTTCGTACCCTGTTTCGGATTAGGTTAAGACAGGAAATATTCGAAGGAATACACGCTGTTGAATAGGCGATAGAGGGTAGGATTTCGAAGCGCTTGAGCTAAGTCCGAAACAGCGGGGACTCCTAAGAACAACATCTAATACTTCTGTCAAATTTAAAATGGGATTTTAGTAAGGTAGAAAATTTACGAACGGCGGGACGAATGGGCAATTTTGCGGCAGGATTTGTATACATGTATGTAGTGCTCAAACCACTAATTAGCCTTCAAACGCCCATTAATCTTTTAATAAAACGCGGGTGAGGTAGAAAAAGAAGAAAACAAACGAGCACATCTCTCTAAATGATGAAAAGTTTATCGTAATTTCACCCATAACACGAGGCCTACTTAGAATGTCCTCTGATGGTCGAATAAACTTCAGTTCAAGCAAGAAGAGGACTGAAAGTCTAGACTAAAAGAACAGACAGAAAGAGCAGGCGCATCTTTTCAGCAGATGAATTGGAGAGAGAGAGGCTGAAATTGGAAACCTTTGTGCTGACTCTTAGCACATGTGACGGTCTTAAAGGATCCCTTCGCCGCAGGATTGGGGTGGGGCAGGACAGGAAAGACACAAGCGGACGCACATTTCGGGTTGAATAATTGAGAAACGTGCAACTGAACTGAATTCTTGAAACCTTTGTGTTGACTCCTGTTACGACGCTGTCACCGGCTGAGATTTGCTCAGCGTCAGCATTGCCGCTGACAGGAGAACATCTCTAGCGACGAGCCACGGACCGAGTGCGATCTTTTCTTCCTCTTCCTTAACTTATTCTCTCTCCTTACACACCCACCCGCACTTACACTTACATGCACTATACTACCACACATGTCGGGAGACCTGAGGGGAGCTTAGAGCTTGTCCCGTCTGGGGCGTTGCCCTGCAGGTGAAGATATCTCGAGAGGGAAATTGCTAGCTGACGTGTAGTTCGGCGCCAAATATCACCATCCATTATTGCCAAGTTTCCGAGCTAGGTCGAGTTCAGCCACTGTCTGGAGGAGAATTCTCTGCTCTGATTGATAGATTCTCCGTGATGTCTCCCATCAACTCCAGGCGAATGCCGGAGTAGTACCCTACCAAACGGGCCACGGACCGCGTGTGATCTTTATCTTCTCTTATTTGCCCTATCCTCACCCTTACGTGTACACACACTCACACTAAAATGTACTTCATTACCACACATGTCGCGAAGCCAGAGGGAGATTATAGCTAGACCCAGCTGGGGCGATGTCCCGCTGGTGGGAGATCCCTGGATGGGGAAAAAATTCCCGATAGCCGACGTGTAGGACGTCACCGGGACTCGCCATACCGCGGGGGATGACCACTGCCTCCTCCCCCGCGATAAAAACATATACTATTCTTACGGAATGAATTAACCGGACTTAGCGGGACTTAGCGGAACTGAGCAGTGGTCGCGCTTTGAGTCTCTAATCAATCAATTCAACCCCCCTGTATGACGCCGCGGGGGAGGACCGGTCAACAGGAGTGCGACAGGGCGCACCTTCAGTTCGGCCGCCGAGTGGGCGGTGGCGGCGGGTGGCGGGGGGGGGGGGAAGGCGGCGGCGAGGCCGGGCCGGGCCGCGCGCCCAAACCGGGCCACGCTAAACATAGCGCTGTGCCGCCTCCGCCCTCGCCGCCGCCTCCGCCGCCGCCGCCCAGCCAGTCCGCAGCCGCCCGCCCCCGGCGCCAGTTGGAGGAGCTTCTACACCGCAGGTATCTCTTCTTCTTCTTCCTCTTCGCCTTGTGCTTCCTTCCGGCCGTGCTCCACCGCCGCCGCCGCCGCCACCCACCCCGGAAGTGGCCATCTGTGCGTGAGTGCTAGACCGACGGGTGCTTCATACGTTGGCAGAGATGAATGAATTGTGAATGTTGCCGGTGCTCCAACGATACCTTCAGTTCAATTATTTTATTACACAGAAATTGAGTTTGAATTGTGCTGGGTTCGTCATCACCATCGTGAATACTGCTTGTGCTCTGAGTGTAATGTACCCTTCTCGACGGAGAGACCATTTGGATTTCCATTTCTTTTTCTGATTTTTTTTAATGGTTGGTCGATCGGTTGTGTGGTCGTTGGTTGGTTGATTGCTAGATAGATGATATATTGGTACTTGCTGGTGGCTTCCCCTACTTGTAGGAATGCCTGCTCAATGTTTGGACTTCGAGTGGTGTCAGTTATACAGATGCTCTGCGATGCCTTTACTGTCGTGCTGCGGTTGGGTGTACATGTGAGGCGGAATGCCAGCAGTTGGGTGTGCCCTAAGGGCAGTGAATGCAAGAGAGAATTATATGCAAAATCCATCGAGTTGGTGAACACATGAGTTGGTATTATTGTTATTGTTCATTATCATCCCATTGCTGTTTTGTCGAGTCTTGCTGAAAAACCAAACACAGCGGTAGCTTGAGAAAAAATATATCTTAAATTCTATTGTGTTAAGTTATTTATTTTTTACGAAAATAGTTGTTGATTATTGAAATTATTAAATTAATTAGTTAATTTCTCGTATAGTCATATTTTTTAATTCTTGATGGAGTGAATTTATTTTTCTAATGGGTTCCCGTATTTCTCTTTCTTTTTTATTGAAACGAATTAATAAGAAAATTCTTAGGTTGATCATGATAACACTACCTTAAGTCGCATATATTGCAGCGTTTTCTTTGCGCGCTTTGAAATATTTGATTCGTGAATATTGTAAATTCCTCGTCATTATTTTTTATTGCTTTTTTTTTACATTAAAACTTGTTTCACTCACGTGTCAAAACGTCAGTGAAATTCATTTCGTTCTACACGGAAAACTGGTTAGGTGCTCCGCACTTCACGGACATTTGGGCAATCAGCAATGTTTAAGTGTGCCTGTACGCACTGTTGCCTTTATCCTGCAAGGTGTTTACTGCAAAATCTTCAGCCACTAGCGTCCTGACAAGGGATTCTGTGTTGCAAATTGGGAAGTGCAGATATTTATAACTTCTTTGAAGCGTCATGAATACAAACCGGTTGTTTTCTTTTGCATTTGTTTCTTGCACAATTCTACATTACGTGCGCGTGTTTCAGTAATGAGGGTGCGATGTGACGGATAACGTAACGGGCGTTGTCATAAGTCGAACGGCGCCATCTCATAACTCCGAAGGTTGCATTCTAGGTCGAAAAGTCTGGAAAAAAGTTTTATTTTGGTATTTTTCGCCATGAAGCGTTGCCAAACATCGGGGCAGGCGTCGCCTGCCAGAGCCGTGGTTGACTCCTCCGCACTAGAGGAAACGAGGTTAGCGATGGGGCAGAGTTATGTAACGCATGTGGCGAGCCGGGCCGCCGAAACGCGACCGCCGACGCTCACAGTGGTCCGCAAAGAAGAAAATGCTCTCGAAATTCAATGAAAAATTCAATGAACGGTTGTTAACTTGTTCTGGTAGGGTTTCAGTAGAATGTTACTTGACATTCCCAACAAAAAATGTCAAAACGTCGCGATAAATAGAGAAGGAAATAATCGCAAAATGTAATAAATTATTGTTTGGTTGTTTTGGTAGAGTTTCAGTGGAACGATTCTTGTTCTTCCGATTAAAAAAAGTTATGTGGAAAGGGTGAGAAAAACAAAGAAGAAAATGCTCGCGAATTGCAATTAAAAACGTAATAATCGATTGTTTGTTTTGATAGGGTTTCAGTACAATGATTCTTGACAGCAGTGAAATACAATCAAAAATAGTTGCAAAAAAGAGAGCAGAAAATGCTTGGAAAATCCAATACAAAATTGTTTGTTTTGATAGGGCGATCCACCAGAATGGTTCTCGATAGTCCAGTAGATACATAATGTGAGAAAGTTTAAGAAAAAGTTAAAATGTAGCTTCACTATGCGCACGTTTTATTGAGCTCTCGTTTTGCTATTAGAGGAAGGGGTAGAGCCGGAGGTGTGTTACTATTTTGTTAGCAATACAAAGAAACAAATCTGCAGTTCGTTTATCGATGCAAAATAATTTTGCATAACTCGATCGCAAAAATGTCTAGTTTTCAAATGTTGCTAACCTCGCTTTTTTTAAACACTTATTTATAATTTTACTATTCAAGGTTAAGAAGTAGAGAAGGCATTCCAGAGCTCAAGAAAACGTAGCCAGATCGTATTTCTCCCGTGTACGTCACATACTGTTTTGCAGTTGTTTGACTAAATGAATCTAATCAAAAAGTTGCGGAAAAGAAAGAAGATAATGCTGGCAAACTTCAGTGCACAATTCTATCAAGGGTTGTTTTATCTTTGCTCGGGTTTACTCCAGCCCAGCTCAGTTGCACTCTATTAGAATGATTCCTGAACCTTTCATTAGACTCTAAGATCCAGGCTCGCTGGATGTGAGTTCTCCAGAACGCGAGACTCTCCATAACATCAGGTCCATGTTGTGAAAAGGAAAGAAGAAAACTGTCACAAAAATTCTGTAAACGGTTGTTTGTTTTGTTGTTTTCTTGGGCCGTTCGGTAGACACTAAAACGCGGGTTCCTTGTAAGCGTGATCTGCAGAACGCAATACTTTCAACAATAACTCGTACAAAAGAACAATCGCCCGTGCTCAGGGCGGGCACATCTTATGGCTCATTTGACTTAAGAAAAATTCACTACGTAAGGTATTTAAGAGTCTTTTATCATTTGAAAAAATCTTAGGGAAAAATTCTTTATCACATTTAATTTAATAGACATAAACTGAAATAAAGATATTGAATAAAAATATAAATTATTGTTACTATTATTAAAAATGATTAAGAGGCTATTCTGCGCTAATAGATATTTATTTCGTTTTAATTACAGATTATGTTGACATTTGTTATAGTATTAAAAGATTAATCATAACAAAGCACGAAGTTTCCACAATTGAATTTTTTCTTGCAGTGCAAAGGCTTTTGCAGTGAAACGGTTTTGCAAAATTTGCGAATTAGAGTCACATTGTTTAGTTGGATAAAATTCTGCATAAAGGTATTTTTTAATTTTTTTCATAATGTTTGTATTAAGTGTTTGAAGAAAAGACGAAAAGTAATCCACTATACTGTGAGAAGGGTTGACAATATAAATATTACTGAATGATACAAATTATTTGCCAGTGTTTCAATCGTATGAACATGTATTTACAGGTTTCGTAAGGTGCTGTTTTTGAACTTGATGGCAATATTCTTAATGGCATACGGGAAGGGTTTGGGAATGAAACTTAAACAAATACATTATAAATTGCATTATTTGACTTAAACAGTTGAATTTCAATAATTGATAACCATTTGTCATTTTCATATTTAGTGTGGAAGATATAATATATCTTTTTCCATTGCGTTGAGAAAATAGTACGCACAGAAATATGTTTTTCATAATTGGTAAAAAACTATGAGCCTATAGAAAATCACTAACGAATTATTTACTTATTCCTGTGTCCGTAGGGCGATTTTTCAGCCAAACATTTCTATCAAAGGACAAGAGTGTAATTTGCGACTTTATCCAGAGGGAAATTAATTAACAATCACCGACCACGTGATGCGCGCGGAACGTAAAGAACTGTGTGATGTACCACCCAGAGAAGGGCGATCTGTGCATGTTTTCTTGAGCCCCGGAATCCCTACTCTATCTCGTATACAATTTGAAGTGAAAATGCAGGTGGAAATGGGCGTTTATGGCAAGAATTCATACAAATATTATTGAAATAAATAACTATTTGCAAAGGCAAATGAGCCACAAATTTGGCTACTATCCCTTATAGGGCCCTAAGTGAAGAAATCGACTTCCTGTCGCAAGAACATGGAAGACGATTATTTGAATAATCGTCTGTTTCCTACTGACCTCTAGAAAATGTGCACAGATGGTGACGCTTCAATTCTTTGAAGAAGATTTCAATTAAGATCTAATACAGTGCGTCAGGAAAATCTCTCCGCTTTGAATCGAATCAGGGCCTTTTATTAAAAATTGCATTTATGTTGGTAAAAAACAGATCACTGGGAAACAAGTGAAGGGAACAACTCTTCCAGCGTCTGTTATGGTTGTGTTGAGCTGGCGCGCTGTAGTATTGTTGAAGTCCAAAATTAACGACATGATTTTGAACGTGTTTTTTGTATTTTTTGCGGTCCATAATTCTCCTTCTTTACGTTGTTTTCCTCACGAATTGCTATTCAATGGACCTGTACATTCATATAAAGGCGCCATGTTTCATTTTCTTCGTGTAAATGATGGCCTAACTGGTCCTGAGCAGTCTAGACGAAACTTCGACCACATATTGGAACACTCTCCACATCTTCGTACCATACTTGCCTCTCCTGTTCAGAGCAAAAAGTGTGCAAACATGTCCATGTCGTTATGTTATCACGGTGATGGTCCGGTTGCCAACCATCATTTCAGCTATTACTATCAACAAAAAAGTGTTTACATTACATAGATCTTCCATTGTCAAAATAATAGTTTATTCATGATTCTGCGCGTATTTTAAATCATTTAAACTGGAAAAGGTCATAAAATTATATAGCGTGTTGATTTCATATGCTTATAGAATGTTTTTTAGAAGATGAAAATTACTTTTCTCCATAGTAGTTCGTGTCTCCGTATTTTCTAACAATCGTTTCAGATTGCCGTGACAATCATACTACTATATACTCTATATACTAATACAGCTAGTACAGAACCAAGGTTTCGACCGAACTATAAACAGCTTTATACTGTGTATGGAAGTTTCATCACTCACCTTCGCCACCTCTTCAATTCAAGACACTTCAGTTCTTGAAATTGCCGTAGTGGTAGTGAGAGTTCAATAACAGTGTCTTGACATTGATGTGTTTTGTAAATATTCATATAATCTTGAGGATCTAATATTAATCTGCCCTGTAACTGCTCTTGACGATCATATAGCATGTAATTTTCCACAAGAATTTGTTTTAAATTTATTTATTATCGTCCCATACACGTATTTACATATATACATAGTATAGAAAAAGTTATGGAATGATGCGAAAATCGATTTCAAAATTTCAACGGAAATACACGTTTTGGTGTCCCCTGATACCGAAAAAAATGCTATTTTTCAATACGTCCGTCTGTGTACACCACTAGCGCCTAAAACATGCATAGGATTTTTTTTCCAAATTGAAAAAACCTCTGTCCAACTGGCTCGAGTCGAATCTTTGAGATTTTGAAAAACCTTTAAATTTTGGGGATTCTTTACATAAAGCCTACAGGACATTTTTAAAATTTTCTGAAAAACGACTTCAATTTTTTCTTTATGTTTAATGTAAAAATAGAGTAAAACACTGTAATCAAGGAGGTATATGTCCAATTTTAACTGATAAAATTTTCCAAAATTTCAATAGTTTGAATTATTTCCGACGTCTTCCTACAATTACAAAATTAAAGACAGAGATTCTTCCTTCCAATGAAATTTGTGGCCGTTAATCAGTTCTTAATTAAGATCATGTTCATTATTTTGAAAATTTTAGAAGTTGTTAAGGAATATTGCGTGCAATATTTGCAATTTAAAAAAATTACAAAATCAAAATTTTCTCAAAAACGGCGCTAATTTTTTTCTTTAAACTTTTGGTAGTGATATTGCGAAATGCAATGTTAAATAAAAATGGCGTGGAAAGGTGGCGGGTTAATTTTCTAAATGTTAGAGATTTGAATGAAAATTGGAACTGCACCGTACTTATAAATGTACTATACTCTATTTTTGAGCAAAACTTTCGCGAAAAACATTGTCATCCAATTTCCAGAAATTCTGAAAATGTCACATGGACTTCATGTGAAGTACCTTCACCCCTAAATTTAAAATATAGTAATAAACTCGGGAACGGTTCAATTAGATGTATATATCTAGTGCCAACTCAATAGCTTCTAATCTGACAGTTATTCATAATACATCCACATTCCGTATACATATCCCGATTTGCTTGTTTCTCCTCTTCACCTGCACCTAACCCTGACGTGTGTGCGAAGTCACAGTTGTAAAAACCTTCAACACGGATTTTATGACCGAAAATACGAGATCCTATTGTTTAGGTGATACCAAACTTTTCCTCCTCGTATTCTGTTTCATTAAGGAAGATAAAAAAATTGTGAAACTATGATGGGATAATATAATACAATGTGGCATTGCAGACTGTTGAAATATCTAAAGAAAACGTAGTTTGTTGTTGTCGATAACGAACTCTTTTATCTTCAATAAAGCTTCTTGGGACCTGAGTCCTGACCTCATTATCGATTGCATAGCTCGTGGAAAATTTGGAAACCGCAAAATGCCTCTGGACGTTCACCAGCTCGGCGTTAACTTGAAATCAATGGCGTAACAAATCCAATATGCTTTTGGCTGTGGTTACTACTGTCACATTGCGCCACATCACCTTCGCCTTGATTCTGAACACACATTTAACACTTCAAAGAGATCACATTCAGTCGGAGCAATGAACGCTTCAACACTTCAAGAACCAGAAAAAATATGTTGAGAATATATTCGGGGCAAAGTTAGTACCGAAGGTATCAAATCTAAATTGAAAAATATATAAGATTAGATTCAGATAGATTCAGAAATAAAATAGAAACTTCGGACACATTAGTTTTTATCCACGTATAATACTATTTTGTTTCTTCCTAACCTTAAAAATTATTATTCGTACCTTGTAAAAATTGACTCTTTCGTTTAATTTCCTCTTGTTAATGCCCTAAATTTTACAACAGTGACTTTCAGTAACTTCTTTTTACACCGTAACTATGTTTGAACAAAGCCTTTTAATATGCACAGATACGAGCTGTGTAGTGTCCATCTCTCGTTTCTGCTCTTCACTTTGCGACACTGCTACACTTTGCTCTTGTAATACGTGGCACATATGTGGCAAATTTTGTTCAAACGTTTATATTTAATGTTTTCTGAATTATAAAAATGTACTCCATATTTGGTTTAAAAAATGAAAAAGAAAAATGGAGCTTAAAGCAACGGAACAGCTTAAACAATGAAAGTAAATATCAATGAAGTAAATAGCTCGTATAATATCTCAGACTACTGGACATTGCAACCGACTACTAGAACCCTTCTCTAGCCAAGGTTCAGTTGAATCGTTTATTTCAGAAACCCGTCAAATGCCAAAATATAAAACACTCCTTAGCGACGAATTATTGCTCCAGGAGGATAGACACATCGTTTAGTGTCTATTTATATGAAAAATATTTATTTATCAAATCCTTTATTAGAAAGATATTTTGAAATTTGTGAAAAATTGGGAGGCATTCTCAGTTTTCTCGAAATGAATTTTGCTTTGGATGGGTTTCTGAAATAAACGATTCAATTTGATTGAGCTATGTTTCGTAGATAGAGTTGAAAATGAATCACCGTCTGGACTTATGTCCCAGGTCCTTCCGGGAAGCGATGCTGCGGCAACACCTGCAATTCTGCTAATGATTGATTGATTGATTAGGGCGCGTCTCAGATTAGGGCTAAGGTCGTTAGTCCCCAAAGAGTGGTGTATGTTTTCCTCGGGAGGTGACGGTTATCTTTCCCCAATGGATGACGAGACCCGGACCTACCGTGGGCTAGTGGGGTTTCCCCAACCTGGTATCTCCCACCAGCGGGGCACCGGAACAAGCTCTGAGGTCCCGACTGGTCTCCCGACATGTGTAATAGCGTAGTGCGCGTAAGTGTGAGTGTGTGTGTGTAAATAAGGTGTGAGGACAGGATAACGAAGTAACCCGTTTGTTAGAGTACTGCTCCGGCATTCGAATGGTGTTGTTCGGAGAAACCACGGAAAACTGCCGATCAGTGCAGACGACCGACATGATTATCTCTGCATTGCATGTATGATATTTGTCCGTGATTGGTATGCAACTCACCTTACACTGATTTTCGGCAAAGATACATCTTCGTAGCTACAGCACATTACAGGAAGATGAATAGCTTCCCAATCAAGGGTAAATGGTACACGTGTTACTTCGTTATAAAAGATCACACCATCCCTTCATTGACAAAAAGTAACGGTTTTGACCTGCTATACCTTGAAGAAGTTGGAATGTTAATGTAATATAGCTCTAAAGAGAGAATAAACAATATAGTATAGACGGTAGCGAGATTTTTGTTACCTGTCGAACACCCGATCAAGAATAGACAAGATGATATTGACTGCGACGATATTTTTATGTAACTGCCAAACACCAGAGAAAAATAAGTTTCCTTCCAATCAGGGTCAAACGAATTGGTGAAAACCAATGTGGCATAAGTGACACTTTATAAATTCTGATAAATCTGTTTATTCAAGTCAATATCACTGTAAAGTCGCAGTGCTTTGTTTCATCATTATAACCACGGCATTTCAATTATTTATTGAAACCACTAAAATACATTTCCTCTGAAATATAGTCTAAAATAAACACGTTTTTCTCAGAATTTATAAAATGTGACTTACAGCGTTCTGGTTTTTATCCATTCAAATGTCTCATTGTAAATCCGTTATATGAGACCCCCGCCATCCCTTTTCGCTCGGTCCAGGTGGTCTACAAGTTTGTCACATTTACCCTGAAATTGTTTGAAGGAATAGGATGAAAATCTGTGCGGTAGCGTGCGGGCGGTGAGTAGGGCGTGGGCGCGACGTGGTCAGCGTGGAGGTGCTGAGGCGCGGCTGGGCCTGGGCGGCCGACGCCACGGCCAGCGGCGCGCCGGGCGTGCAGGCGGGCAGGCGCGTCCGCCCGCAGCCAACGAGTATTTCGGGGCGCGCCGGCGCCACGGCCACGCGGCGGGGCGGGGTGGGGCGGGCCAACGGGGTGAGGCGAGGCCGGGCGGGGCAAGGCGAGGTGGGACGGGACGGGACCGGACGGGACGGGGCGGGCGGGATGGGGCGGGCGGGTTGGGGCGGGGCGAGGTGGGGAAGGAGGAGACGGGGCGGGGCGGGGCGTATAGGGATGGTGATAGGGAGGGGCGAGACGGGCCAGGGCGGGGCGGGCCAACGGGGTGAGGCGGGACCGGGCGCGGCGAAACGAGTTGGGGCGGGACGGGACGGGACGAAGCGGGGCGGGGCGGTTAGGGCGGGGCGGGGCGAGGTGGGGCGAGGAGTGGCGGCGCGGGGTAGAGCGGAGCGAGGTGGAGGCGGGGCGGAGGCGAGGAGGGGTGGAGGGTGGCGGAGCGTGACGGAGCGAGGCGTATAGGGAAGGGGGGATTGGCCAGGGCGCGACGGCCGGGGAGCGGCGGAGGCGGAGAGCGGTGAATCGTATTTGATCGTGGACAGAGACAGTGGCGAGGAAACTGTTTGGTGGGGAGGAAAGAGACGAAGAATCTGGCTGAGCGGAGACGGCGAGGAGTGGTGGGTGTGGTAGCATGAGCCGAAGACAATGACTTCATAGTGGGACGGAATGTCGTGTCGGGAAGGGAAAATGTTGGGAGGTGTGGCGAGGAGCCGTTAGAGGGAGTTAGCATGAAGACTTGGTGGGACAGGAAGTGGCAAGGGGACGTGATGGGGAGACGTAGTAGGCTGGCGTGGCAGAGAGACTTGGCGGGGGGACGTTAAAGGGACCACGCTGATACGAGAAGTGGCAGAACGTGGCAGTGGAGCGATGTGGCAGGTTGACGTGGCGAAAAAACGTGTTGGTGGACGTGTTAGTGAGACGTTTGGGGGCGATATGTTAGAGAGGCGTGGCGGGGACTCATAGCGAGGCATGGGAGGCGGGGAGGCGTGGAGGGGAGGCAAGGCTAGGGAATTTGTCGGGGGTGTGGCGGGGACGCATGAGGGGAGGTGCGACGGGGAGGCCTTAGCGGGGCATTGGACGGGGAGGATTGGAGGGGAGGAAAGGCGGGGAAATTTGTCGGGGGTGTGGGGGGCATTTGGCGGGGATGCGTGGCGCGGACACATGGTAGGGAGGTGTGGCGGGGAGGTGGGACTGGGCGACAAGAGGCGTCAGGACAGGGCGGGGCTGGCGCGGTGGACTAGACTGGGTAGAGGACGAATTCGCGACCACTGATTTCCTGGTCGCTTTGGACTCCTCCCAACGGAGGCCTTACGCGCTCAGAATGTTCTGTAAGAAACAAGGAAATTGTAAGACTGCGATAGACGCTTCGAAGAACGAGGGTGGGGTCGTTATTCTGCAAACTGGATTTGATGCTTTCGATTGCGCCAGTGATAAAATTTGAACTAGAGATAGTTCGATGAACTCCAACTCATTTCCTTAAGTGGATCAACTATACCAAACAGATATCGATGTATAGTAATCCTAGTCGTTGACATGTTTGTAGAATGTATTGACCTAGCACCTTGGTGCAAAGGGTCGCTAGTTCTATTCTGTTTGCCCGATGTTCCTAGCCGTAAAAATAACCACTTCTAGCTGGTTATTCCTGTGATTCTTTTTTTCTAGTACCCGGCGAACAGAGATACATCGAGATAAATGGGGCGCGGTTGTGAGACATAACGGCATGGATTGTATTTTATAATAATGCTTTAAATAATATATATATCTGGTTATCTTGATCAATCTGTTTGATACAACGCAATTCTTGTGATTCAATATAAAGTGATAAATTCGATGATGGCTAATATTGTATATCTTACAACAATGTATTCAATGATCATTAAAATTCTGGTGAGGAGTTGATAGTGAAATAGTAATATCATCTTGGCCAACATTTTATTATCATTTTAATGATGAGTGGCTGTCCAGTGACAACCATTATCAGATCTGCCGATTGAAATTCCGAGTACTCAGTAATGGTGATATAGTAAATGTTGTGGAATTACTCACGAAAAATGTGTTTTCAATGAGAGGAAATTATAAAATTTGGATGCTTTTCTCTGAATACATTTTTTAAGCATAAATGTTATTACTTTAAAGTATTGCTTTACAGTATTACTTACAGTATTACTTTAAATATGGAATTCATTTTCACAATCCATAGGATTCCTCACCATAGTGTTTCTCTCCCGGATTTTCTTTTTCTTATCTTTTAAGGACCCGTCTAAGGATTGGTATTGCCCTTCAACCACCCGACAATTAGCCCCCTCAATATTCAATAAACTTCAGAATAATGCTCTCTCGAAATTCAAATTCACCGGTCGGGAGCTTAGAGCTTGTCCCGGCTGAGGCGGTGCCCCGCTGGTGGGAGATACCTGGCTAGGGAAAACCCCGCTAGCCGATGTTAGGCCAGCGCCGTTTCTCGGACTCCAAGGGGGAATACCACTGCCACCTCCGTAGGAAAACACAAGCACTACCCTTACGGGACTAATGACCTTAGCATTTGACGCTCCCGGAATCACTAACAACCAACCTTCATGACACCATGTATCTAATTTGTCACCAATGATTCCCACATCGTCTTTCAATCCAACGCTCCACTTGCCCTCTCTTGTCACTCAACCTTCATCTGTCAATAGATGTTTCTTAAAAACTACTCAAAAAAATGTTCCATCTTCACGACCTCACCTTTGACGACTTCACCTTTGACGGAATATAAGGGGCAAAGTTTATCCCCTCCTAAGTATGGGCTACGAGTGTTTTTCACAGTGTGAGTAAATAAATTCATGTAATATGTGTGAAATGTTCTGTACAATTGAAAGCGATTAAAAGAAGTTGTGTTTTAAAATAATTTGGCTCAGTTAACTTGTCAGAAGAATCACCAATTTTATACGATTAATTTGACTAGCTGTGCTCGAGCATTTTTCAATGAACGGCGAAACCCCCTCCTTCGGCTTCGTCGATTAACTTTGAGACTCTTTTACCCCAGCCAACGCGAAATTTACTACGCAAGTCTCGCCAAAATTCCGATTCTTCTGATCTCGTCTCGCTTTGACCACTGTAATTATTCGACTGCTAATAAAGTAACAACTATTAAATCATTTGTACAACCCAACCGCAAACAGATTGCCATGTCACGCGTGTTGGATGTATCCATAACCTTGAGCTGTTGGTAGAACATCCCCGCCTCGAAAACCCTGCGGGTGGCAGTGGTGGCAGCGACGACAACACTCCATGTCCACATCTACACTCACGTGTGCGCCGGTCTGGTGACCTTGGAGCGGTTATCGTGCAGGCGCAGCCCATCTGATAGCGCAGGCAGGTGTCCGCCACGCGCCTCCGCCCACCCACCCCCACCACATTATCGCCCCCTCCCCTCCCTTCCCCTCCGGCGCACCTCACATCCGTCCGCGTGTGGGGTCGGCGCAACGTGAAGTAATAGTTACATGGAAGAACGTCTGGACAGTGGAAAACTAGATTGCGCAAATTGCTAACACGTGACCGTTCAACGTTTAATGCGCTAAGAGCGATTCGCATAACGACTTTCTTCTTGGACATTATGCTAATACAAGATTCGGGTTGTAACGTTATAGGATGGGTACCGTTATTGATACATTCCATCGCACATCTTACAGGTTGGCCGTTATTTCATTTCGCATTTGTTTCCGATTTATTCTAGTGTGGCAATGCGTCTGTAGTGTAATACTGTTCTTTGCATGATGGAACAATTTGCATTAACTTCTACAGCCCACGCTTCAAAACGCAATACACTTTGTGATACTGCGATTACGCCGATGTTTCCACCACTTAAAGTTAGTGTATGACCGTGCGCAGTTTCACAACTTGGTGTTTACCGTACACCTTCTTTACCTAGTTTCAGAGCGTGCAGAAATTCTCTGTTAAGAGCGGTGTACGCCTTAAAATTTCCTTAGATATTCGCTCGTCAGGTAATATAATTGTTGTTTATTCGGTGGAATCGGTTGTGCCATTCACCTCGAATACGTTTCTAAGTAAACCGAAAGTTACAAAGGCTAGAGGATAATATAATTCGAGAAACAACTAGCCCTTGATCTGTACAGGAACAGATACGTCAACAGCCGAAAAACTACAATGACTGCTTGATATGAAGGTACGAGATAAGAGGTGTAACTCATTGGATGAGTAAATTTAACGATAAAATAATGTGGCTCACATGAGGAAAATAAACTCTCAAGGAAATCCGTGTTTAAATATGCTTTAAATTTCTATTGTTATTTTAATGTAACAAATGTAACATGCATGAATACTATCTCTAACCACTTTCAAAATTCCCTCTCATTGAGAGCCTACAATTCGTCATGTGGTCCCAGCGAGTTCATTGAATGATCAACTGGGACATGCGAAATGCAGTCTCCTTGCGTAATTGTTCTCGCGTCTGCAAACTTTGGTATATCGTTGACTATACACAAGGAAGAACGTGATCCTTGACGACTGATGCCTCTCTAAATAACGAAAATTACTTTACTTCAAAACGTTGGAGTGTTTATTTCTTAAAATAAACACTCAATAAATGTTCGACGTATTATTCTAAGATTAACACATACGAAAGTATCGGACAGACGATGTTTCTGTTATATAGAATTAAATAAGTCCTTAAACGAATAATGTGACGATTTTTTTCTAGTGAAAGTGAAGACGTGTCGATCATTTCCAGCCATTAATACCGAATTTCGATATCTTACACGTTTAACAAATACTTCATTTAAAAAAAGAAATCGTCACAGAAAGTGATCTCCACATTACTTCTTGCCAAGTCCTTCAATATAAGAGTCTTGTTTGCCATACTAATCGATGTCTGTCAAGAATCGATACTGATAATGCATTATCGCGTATGGCTCATTTGTGTTATTCCGACACTCACAAGAACTTTCTCGTAACTCATGCAATGATAATTTGAAGTATAGTGCGATATTTTTTCAAAAGATTATATGTTGATTGTTTTTATATGATGCGAAATAAAATGTGTTGATCATTATCATTTGTATTATGCCTAAGAATCAGGAAAGAAACTATTTCTGTAACTACACCGGTACAATATAATTCCGAAGGAAATTCAAATTTGATTCGTATTCGATCGTATATATATGTGTATATATATATATATATACATATATACATATATACATATATAATGCATATGTACATTACATCAATACATACCTATATACTTTTCACTTTTATGTTGAAAGATTTGTGGTGGGCGATAGGCGAATTGTGATAAGTTCGAGGCGATGGGCTAGTGCCAAAACATGATAGACAAAGGTGCTCGTTGAAATGATGGGTGGGAAGCAAAGAGTTTTAACAAGTGCAACTCAAAGTATGACGGAACACTGGCTATGAGAGACTGGCAAGGCGTTTATTCAAAGGCAACGATGGGCGTTGCTGATGAATGAGAAGCATTAGATGACGAATGAGGAACGATGAGTGATACATGAGGATGTTGGGGAGGGGTGATAAGTGAAGATTATTGGTTTGTTGGTGAGGTATTTTTGGCCCTTCAAATATTTGAATGAAAGGTGTCTTCACCAACACTTCAAGACAACCGATTTTATGGCTTCTAGAGACAATCTAATAATGATGTCTTTGCCGTCAAAAGCTGTTAAAACAAACAAAAATGTTGCTAATGAACAATGAGAAAAGCTGTTATCCAAATACGATGAGTGGGGTCGAGGAAAGGGCAGCGGCCGCGTGTGACTGGCGACGGGCAACTGGCAAGGGACGGCAGACAACACGGGGAGAGGCGAAGGGCGACGGGTGTTCGTTTATCTGAAGCGTCCGACTGGACTGGCAGCGACGCTGGGGCTATCTGCTGTCTGGCAGGTGCAACAACAGCGATCGCGATTAGACAAGCGATCACGTTCTCTCGCATCTAACCGTGTTGTCCGCCTGCCTTACCGGGCGCAACCCATCCTCCATCATTGCATCATATCTAGGACGAATTCAGTCACTGTTCGGAGACGAATTCTAGAGGCCGGCTGCTCTGATAGGTACTTTTCCTTGTTTTTCCGATTAACACCAGAGGAATGCCGGAGCAGTACCCAACAAACGGGTCACGAACTTACGCTTACATCGGTTGCGTAGGCTTCCGCGGCCGGAGTTTATGATGTCTAGGCTATCCGGGACGAGCCGCGTCACTGTCGTGGTGACTAACGTTTCGGCCAGCGTATTGTGGCCTTCTTCAGAGCATACTGCTGAAGTCTACGCTCAAGGTGTTCTTGAACCGAATGGAGATGCGAATGTTTCAAAACATTTTAAAATGAATGTTGCAATATATTGAATGTTCAATAGAAATGATCAGTTACCGGGTCATGTCTATATTTTACAAAAATATCAGTATTTCGGTTCACCAGAAACATGCACATTTTATTATAAATATTTATTATTTTATTAAAATATCTTTGAATTCATTAAATATAACGGATATACGACAGTTTGACTTAACTTTTGTTGTATTAGTAACGTTGACATTTTGGTATACATATAATTATGACTAAAATAGTTTTTGTGACTTATAGACGAGCCTGTAAGAAAAATAATAGTATGTTGAAATGCCGTAGTTTATGCCATACACCGTGTAACAACTTAAGTTGATTGATGCTGCTGGATGGCGAGATCCGGCACCGACCTACCCGTGCTACTTGCGGGTTTTTTCAACCAGGTATCTCCCACTAGTGAGACACCGCTCATGGCGCCTCAAGCTCCAAGACGGGTTTCCAGGCACGTGTGGTAGTGTGGAGCGTGTTAGTGTAGGTATGGGCAAGGGGTGAGGATAGGTCAAGGAAGAGGAAGACAAGATTGCAAACGGCCCACGGTCCCTTAGTTAGGGTACTGATCCGGCATTCGCCTGGTTTTGATCAGAGAAATCACGGAAAACTCCCGGTCAGATCAACCGACCGCTTGAATTCTCCTTCAGACAGCGGCTGATTTCCTCCTAACTCTGTAGCTCGTGTGGAAAATCCTGCCGTCGTGAGATCTCGAACGTAGGACCTCCCGGTCAGAGGCACTGCATAAATAGATTCCCCTGACCCGGTTAAAAACTTCGGCCGTCCACTCTCAAACAATAAGTCGTCTTTATTAAGTTTAGCCGCCGCCACCTATGACGATCGTTTATTGGATCAGCCGTGGGGGCAAAGGGGGCGGAGCGCAGGACGAGTTGGCCTACTTCAAATCCCAAGCGTCGTGCCGGATTAGAGCCTCCACTGAAGGCCGATTGCCCTGACGCGTCTTTTTATCGGCAGCGTAGACGGGGGACGATCACACTTATTGATCCACATTTGTAAGCTGTCAAAAAACAATAAATTGTGTTATCATGTTGTTTACTTTGTGGCGAGTCTGTTGACAATTGTCCGTAAAACGAGAGGTCGTTCGTTTGAAACCCGACAGTGATGAATTTTCAACACAAATTAACAACCCGTGGAGATTATCGTCGAGTGGATGAGGGTTATTCTAGATATTGGTTGTATCCACTTTCCGTCTGGTTAAAAACTCGTTGTTTTTTTTTCTGCGAGACGTGGATGTGAGAATAGTACACAACCTGGAATGTAACTTCATCAGAGAGAAGAAGGAAGTTATCTCTTTCTCACGAAATTTTGCCGCTGTTTCTGCAGCTATTCTGGCCGGGAGGTCCTAGGGTTCGAGTCCTGACGGTGACAAATTAGTTGCATAACAAAATTGAATGCAGACACTGTCTGAAGGAGAATTCTATCCATCAGCTGCTCTGATCGGTATTTTTCCATTGTTTCCCCGATGGAATAGGCGAATAGGAACTCCTAGGCGAATAACGGAGCACAATCGTAACAAACGGGACACGGGCAATATTTCCTTCCCATTCCGTGATTAATCCTGTACCCTTAAACACACACACACTTGCACATACACGCACACCACTACCGCACCTGCCGGGAGCGTGTCCCCGCTGAGGCGCTGCCCCACTGGTGGGAGATACCTAGTGGGAAATCGCCCGAAAGTTGACGTGTAGATCGGCGCCAGATGTCACCATCCACTAGGGAAGGAATCACCGCCACCTCCTAGGACAAAACATTCACTACAATCTCGGGACTAATGTTCATACCAGCTGCCATGCCCGGAAACATTATTAAATCAGTTACGTAATCACTCTAATGTAATTATCGTTGGAAAATCACACTATCCAGCGATCAGGTGTTACATAACGGGGAAGTACCTTGAGCTTTAAATCACACCAGAATCTTGGTATGTTGTTCTTACTTACGTTTACTGAAAGGAGGTCTGAAGAATACAAACATCTTTCCCCGCTAATGCTTTTCTCAACGGACTCCCAAAACTTCTCTGAACATTATATGGGTGGCAGAAAAAGAGAAAAAAACACGTAGAAGCAAATTTTAAAACTCTTCAACGCTACTCTGTCATTTTAAATAAAATCAAAGTGCACTACTCTTGAGCTGTGTACTTGAAGTTGTAACGTATCCAGAAATAGTGAAAGTCACCCTGGGATCGTGGAAAAAGATGAAGAGAGTTTGAAACGTACATTCGGAGAAAGATGGCGATCAGTTGGCGAGTCAGAGTAAGAATCATTAGATGCTGGCAAGAGTGCGCGAAAACAAAAATGTGTTTTGTCCAAAGGCGAGAAAATAACTGACAGCTCGATCTTAACTGCTTTCTTGACGCAATGAAGTTACAAGACATGCCTTTTCTCTCTCAGCCCACTTCTCTCTCTTTTCAACGGCTCTGGCAATCGATCTACCGACTTTGATGGCTCAGAACATCACTGCAATGCCTCTGTCCGGGAGGTGCTAGAGTTCAACTCCCGACGACGGCATAATTTTCGACACTACATAGCTAGGTCGAATTCAGCGGCTGTCTGGAGGAGAATTCTAACGACCGGCTGTTCTGATCGATATTTTCTTTGGTTTCTCGGATCAACAACAGGCGAATTCCGGCGCAGTATTCTAACGAACGGGTTACCTACCGCACTCGATCGACCTTTCTCTTAGTCCTATCGTCACCTCCTTTTTACACCCCTACATGCACTGCTGTACCATACAAGTCAGGTGACCAGGCGGGAGTTTAGAGCTTATCCTGGCTGGATTAGTGCCCCGTTGGTGGGAGATACCTGGTTGGGAAAACCTCGCTTGCTGACGTGTAGGTCGGCACCAGATCTTGCCAAGATGTGAGAGACAGGCAAAGCGTTTATTCAAAAGCAACGACGATGTTTTATTATGAGTGAGAGACATTAGAAGATTAGAGAGAAAAGATGAGTGATAGGTTAGGATGTTGCAGAGGGGTGATGAGTGAATGTTATTGGTTTTTTGGTGAGGTAGTTTTGGCACTTGGTTGGCGGCAGATGCGACAAATGCGAAGGATCGCCGTCTCCTCCTCTACTACACTTACGGGACGAATTGCCTTCGCTGTCGGCGCGCCCGGAATCGCTAATCAATCAACCACTCTCTCTAACTACGTCGTTTCGCTTCCCGCCGCCGAAGGTATTCGGTGCGTGGGATAACGCGGGGCCAAAGGAGAATCGTCGACCGCCAAATCCCAGCCGCCGCTCCTGGATCAGAAGCCGCCCCCGACACCTCCGTCTTACGCCGCGACGAGCTTTGTTATTCATCAAGAGTCGCTCGCGAGCAGATTGATCGCGCAATCGGAATGTCTCATCAGATTAGCGTTGCCGTGAATAACCGCGGCGACGTCCCATTCAGAGATATCGCCACCACTCATTGTCTTGCTGATGAGATAAGGATAGTTCCAGAATATTAGTCACTCGTCTAAATTTGCTAATATTACGGCAGCTCGATTGTATTGTGATTTAGGAATGTTGTATTGTCGTCTTTCAGAGGCACGTGTGCTGGCAACGCGCGGTTTGTTCGTGAGAACATCTTCGCAACGGTTTTCAAAGAATCGAAGGATATACAAGGAAAAGCTTCCAACTATCGCATTTCGTATTTATATTACAAAGGAAAGCGCATTTTTTTCTTGTCTTGAGAACCACTACATGCGACGTTGGAGATATTTTTTATCAGTTTAAATATGTCTATACAGTATTTGAGTAAATGAGAGAGTGCGGATCCGTACCTCACGGTTAGACTACCTCCCCTGCACCAATCGAGACATATATTTTTATAATATAATGGTAAAAAAATCAATTCATGTATATAAGGATATCAAAATGTGGAGATTTAGCTTTAAAGAAGAAAATGTGATGGCAGATGTATTTTAAGTTTGCTTAGTCAGATAATATATCCAGCTTCTATTTAAATCGCTAATCATTAACACTGGGAGGAGATTGAAATTTTTCTGAGATATAATTAAAAATTTAAACAAATAGATAATGGGATAAATATGTGATAATATTTCATGTCATTTTTTTAATTATGGTATACGGTCATAAACCATGCTAACTTCTTATTAAAATAAGAAGAGTAAAATTCTTTAAACTTCGAACATTTACAATTCATGAGTTTTTTTTATAATATTATTATTACCACCATCAATTTTATTATCAACTATTTATCTTCTGTTCTTCGTTTTTATTAATTTACTTCTTTATACTTATTTATGCTGTTTTCCGTATGTACTACTTCTAATGATGATGATGATAACGACGTTAGCCTAGTCATTGAAGCATCTTATCATAAAAAACCAACTGGCTGTTTCTCTTAAGGAAAGTTGCACTAAAGGAGTGTAATCGTGTGAGCCGACTTTACTCTCAGGGAGAAACGGACAAAGGCTTTGTCATCGATGACGTTTGCTCGAGTGTCTTCAAGTGGGTCATGTGAGCTCTGCGGAGTAAAGTCAACACACTTCTTCCTGCAGATTACAATCGAACTTCAGCCTCCGAATGATATCTCCTCATCGGCCGAGACCACTTGATTCGCTAGTTTTGCGAGTGTTTGCAATGGACTTATTCACCGCAATGGCAGCTGTTCTAGCGTCGGTACCGTAATTTGTCCACATTCTTGGTTTATGTTCCGATGCAAATTGATTACCAGATTACGTTAACTTTTTATCTATATCTTTAAGAATTAAAATACTAAAAAGGTACGACAAAAACTTGTTACGGAAAAATTGAGGTAAAATTGTAGTCTTCAATGAGAGCAAATTGTTTGTTATTTTGCAGGAAATTACAGTAAATTGGTTTTAGAACTAACTATGCAAACGAATTTATGACGTCGCCAAGCTTGATCTTCGTGACCTGTTAAATACACATCCTTATACACACTCCACTCACCCAATACACAAATCATACGTCACATATATACGGGTACACTATATGCACCCTTCACACAAGGAACGAGAAGCTTTATAACGACACTCTTCCATATTTTTGTGCATTTCGATCTTTCTTTGTTGACTCTCTTCCTGATAACCATCCTTTCTTTGTTTCTTTCTTTTTCTGAGCACAGCGCTTGAACGTCGCTAATTAGATAAAATTCAAACTATGATAAGATCAATTTTTCCTCAACAACGCCCAACCAGCTCAGTTGGGTAACACGACACTACATACATTGAAACGCGTTATCATTTTAGGGAGTTTTTTTTTAGAGAATTCTAGTATAAAAGCATTGTTAAAAGTTAATTTCTATGTATGCTAGCACTTACAAGAAAACACTGCTGTAAATTATATTGTGAGTGCTTACACCATATATATTTGTCGAACTGAAAAAAATTAAGATCATGACAATGAATGTGCCACTTTCCTTCTAATTCATTTTCTCGCCGACAACTTATAAAATGTTTTTCACAAAATATTGAAACCACCTTTCGAACTAAATCGTGCTTGGAACATCACACTGATGGCGTTCCAAAGAACTGCTCAATTACCAATTCAACGAATTGGAAACGTTAGTGGGAAAGTGGGAGGGGGCAAATATTTTCAGATCGGATTCCAAGCGCCGCGGGAAGAGAAGGGGAACAACTCCCTCCCCAGCCCCCCTACCATCACCACTTGTGCTTCAGACGTATTCATTCATACGGTACGCATTCATGAACGTGGACGCGGTGTCGTGATGTTTACAGGTTTGTGAAGCTTTGTCACTGGAGAAAAAATTTCAATACTTGGTTGTTTTCCAACGTTTTGGAAAATGTATTTCCAATATCAGAGCTATAAAAGATGAGAAAAACTTTTTGTGGTTTTATGTGATTTTTCTCATAGTTATAGCCCTAATGTTGGAAATATATTTTTCAAAACGTTCGCAAACAACTATGAATTGAAATTCTTTTCTCCACTGACCAAGCCCCATAAAGCTGACTTCAGTATGAACACCACTAGCTGTAAATCCATTTAAAAGCAGAGAGGTTATTTGTTTGTTTTTTCTCATATGACACTTACTTACTTGTTGGAGTTTCATAAATAGACTTTTGAATGGTGGTTGGTTGTTAATGTTCATGTTGCCAAAACGACGTACTTATTCATTACTTTAGGTGAATTGCATAATTATGTCGACAATCGGTTCATTACATAATTGTTTCATGAACTGTCAGGAATCATGTGCACCGTTTCTCAGCAGTTAATTCAGTCACATTCCGTCGTATTTAATGATTTCTATACCAGCCTATTAAAAACATAATGGCTTAATTATCTGGAAAAATTCCTCTGACAAAATTCTTCCAATGGTACAATAGGGCTAGGGAGGATACGCGGAACGCACGGTTTGAATTCCCTACACCATCGCTTTTGATGGACAAAAATAGGATACAAGAGTTTGGTAAAAAGAACCTAGTGACACTTTGTCATTTTCACTGACTTTATTAGTGAAGTAAAATTGTTGTATTTGTTTATAATATATAATTTTCCCCGCCCTCTGAGAATTGCACGTCTTGGCAGCGTCGTGGTTAAAACAACTGAGCGGGAACGTGGAGACCCGGATTCGATTCCCGCTCGGGTGACAATTCTTTGAACGAGTTCAATTCATTTATTATAGTCAACTCTTAAGTCAATCCGTCACCTTCCACAATTGCGGGAAGCGAAGTAGATAGCATCCCATTTCTTGCGATGTCTCGGAGTGACCTTCCTACGGTAGGTCTTTAGAGTGCTGATTGTCGCGAAATGTTTCCTTTGGCTTGGAGATAGTAATCGCAGGGAATCATATCAGGTGAATGCGGTCAATGTTACAGCAGCTCTTATCGCCAGATTATTACTACATACTTGCTTTGTAACATTTTGCCGTTTTTACTTTCCAATATAATTACTTACGAATTACTGCCACCAAAATATAGATTGTTCTGAAAACTGCATTCTTGTGTACCCATGGGAAGCAACTATAGTGAAAATTTTTGTAATCTCTAATGATGATTACAAGACTTTTACCAAGACTTTCTACGTATTTTCTAGAAAACAAATCTCCATCTTTTCTGCATTTTGCGCGGAAAATTTGAATTGTTTCGTGAATTTTCTTTTTTTTCTTTTTTTTTGCCGCTGTCTTGACTTTTGATATACTCCCATTTTTTAAAATCTACTTTCAGTTTACTATCTCCATTTAATGCTAAGAGCTCCAATAAAACATAACTTGGAATATTATTGTTTATCCGGATGTAATTGCAACAATATTTAACTTAGGCTCTAAATAACCAAGGTTCTGAAATTCACAGACAAAATCTCAATTAAGATAAGTTTATACGATCAATACCAGGCGAATGTCAGGATAGTACCCTAGTAAAAGGACAACGGACGTAAGCAATCTTCCTTTCCTCTTTTTTGTTCTGTCTTTTTCTCTTACATACGCTCCGTACGCTTACGTGCACTACACCACCACACATGTCAGGAGACCAGAAGGGAGCTTAGATCTTGTCCCGGGAAGAGCGGTGCCCCGCTCGGGGAGATACTTGGATCGGGGAAACCTCCGCAAGTAAACAAGCAGGTCGGTACCGTATCTCAAGATCCGGAAAGGGAGAAATACCTTACACTACACTTAAGGGGCTAATGACTATCGACGTTGACACGAGATAATCAATCGATAGGGCATCATTTTCGCTTTCACCAGCGCACTCTAGCGGTTCACTCTTTAACCTCGTCGCCTCTCCAGTATAGGTCAATCCCTCAGCGAACTGTTTCTGGCGATTACGTTATCAGGTGTCCGGAAAATTCCGGAGAGTGGCGGATTTTAACGACGACCGATGACGTGTGCAGGAGTCGTAAATTGTCGGGATGACGAAGACCTCTCAAAATATATTCTAACTTTAGATTGAGAGAACAATCATTGTGTCGAAGGATGTACCTGCACATTCCTAGAATTGCCGTGTTTTTCCGCTGGCCTGACAATCTGAAAGGATGATAAAAAGGAAACTGTTGAGGTACATGATTTCTCATGTCAGTGCACACTTTGAGACATGTTGAGATATTATGAATATAGATTCCTATGACCATTTCACTACATCATTAAAATAAAGATAAGAAAACATCTAATACTACCTTCCCATTATTTGTTACTTTAGTAATTTTCAGAGAGTTCAACGAAATGAGACCTGTCATTTTGAAGCTTTCTTTGAACTATCCAAGAAAAAATTTAAGAAAAAATATTTCACTGTTTTTATTCACTTGAAGCAAAAACTACACGTATTTTTTTTTAAATGGCTATAAACTTATTTAATGATTTCTTATTTTAGAACACACGTATGTAAAGAAAAACCTCTATTATCAATGTTACAGTTTTTTAATGTTGATTGTTTGCAATTTTCGAAAACACCGACCGATTTAGATGGCTCACGGCCTCAAGTGGTGCCAGTGCAGAGCCTCTGACTGACAGGGTCTAGGGTTCGAGTCCCGACGGTGACAGAATTTGCGATACTAGCTAGATAGGTCGAGTTCTGTCGATGTCGGGTTCAAACCTGATCGAAGCCGTGGATTTTTGAGGGCGAAAAAATCCTTCGTACGCCTTCGTTCGGAGGGGAAGTAAAGCCGGTTGTCCCATGTTAGTAGATTTACTTGCATGTAAAAGATCCTCAAGCCTAAATGACGCCTCTGAGCTAAATTCATACCGCCTGTTTCTCTCCTAAGAAATACCTCCTTTCTCTGCTAGTTGGTGAAAGGAACGTAGCGAAATTTGCGTGGTCAGACGGAAGAGCGGGCCTGATGGCCCGAGTCTCGCCACGTAAAATAAGGCATTAGTTCAGTTCAGTTCAGATGTCTCGAGGAAAATTCTATGGGCCGGCTGCTCTGATCTGTGGTTTCTCCGATCAACACCAGACGAATGCCAGGGCAGTACCCTTCCAAATGGGCCGCGAACCTCGCTCGGTCTTTCGTTCATTTCGCGTCCTATTCTCATCCCTTACACTTACATGTACGACCACACATGTCGAGAGACCAGTCGGGAGCATAGAGCTAGTCCCAGGTAGGGCAGTGCCCCGCTGGTAGGAGATACGTGGTGGAGGAAAACCCGCAAGCCGACGTGTATGTCGGCTATCGGGCTATCCAGCGGGGGAAGATCACTGCCAATCGCCGCGAGAAAAACAGCACTGCACTTACGAGACTAATGGCCTTAGCAGTTGGCGTGCCCGGAATCGTTGATCAATCAATAAATAAATCGATCGATCGAAAATACATAGAGCTCCGAAAACAGAACTTGCATCATTTTATGAGCGTTACTTTCATCAGCTGCAATCGCCCTATCGTATCTTGCAGGCGCCTGGTGAAATTTAAGTTCTGAGGCCACGAATCGGCCTATTCTAAGTCACCGGCAGTCAAAACACAGAGCGGAAGGCTGGGAGATGGCGAGCACCTCATTGCTCAGAGTACATTAGGTGTAACTCAAAACCTAAAACTTAAATCAATCCTCTCTGTGTATTGTACGCTAAGAAAAGATGAGTGTTTTCTACCATTTATAGAAAACCGTCAACACAAAATTCAGTAAGTGAGCAGCGGCGGGTAGGTATTTATTCCCGCTCCTCTTCCTCCCACAGTCCTGCGTCAAACAGATGAATGACAAAACAATTAGTAGAAGTTCACGTACCATAAGGAGTAACAGGGGGCGGATGTACGTTACTCTCCAACGCACTTATTCATTTGTTTATTTCAGTTCGCATTAACTTTGAACTCATTAGAGACCACATTACTGATTTTAACGTTAGGGTATGTGTGAGAACAATTCGTTGTCGAGAGAACCGCCAGGTAGCATCTACGCGTACGCGCTTCTTAACACGAGCTCCTGCGTCACTACCCAGCGGCCAGAAAGGAAAAGAATTAGGACAAGGGTAGTGTTTAGGACGCTTCACAGGGGTTGGGCTAGCCACCGTCGGGACTCGATCTTAGGACTTCCAGGTCAGAGTCAATTGACGTCCTGAGCCACCTCTTCCTGTAGAAACGTTTGAAGTTTGGTTCCCACAGGGAGCTTTTTTCTCTTTTAAAACAAGGATTTTGCACAAAAAGTAGACATTTCGCACGTGTTCATAATAACACAGTTTTTATTCGGAATGTCTCCGACAGAAATAAAGAAAGAAAGAAAGAAAGAAAGAAAGAAAGAAAAGAAAGAAAGAAAAGAAAAGAAAGAAGAAAGACTTGTTATCTCTTCTTCTTTACTAGTGATGTTATATCTCGTGCTAATCCCCCGTGCACAAAAGCATGTACACTTTCTTAGTCTGCCATCTAACAGAAATAATTCATATCTGCTCACACACACACACACACACACACACCTCTGGCCGCAGTGTACTTTGTGGCGTGCGAGCTAAAAGTCGCCCGCTCCCTGTCCCTTTAACTCGAAATATCGTCTTGAGACGTCATGTGCCTTTCAACACCCTTCACGGGGTTTTGTTTCTACACGTTAAGGGAGTTTCCTCTCTACTGATTGATGTGCCATGTGGTGACGTACTAAGTTGGCAACCTGCTATCGCATAGAACCTTTTCCCCTTCCTTCGCATTGTAATGCTACCGCTCCTGCCTACGTAACGGATTCGTGAGCTAAAGGGCTCAGTTGGATCATTCTAGTCTAGAGGACTTCCCAGCCAAGTAACTGTCATCGGATAAACAGTGCTAAACCGTTAACGCAGGATCTAATTTGGGTGCGAAAGCATTCAAACTTGGGTGAAGGGAAGACGGTTTTGTACGTATCCTCTGTAGCATATCGTAAGATGGCTTTGCTTGGGTGTTTTTGAAGTCTACACAGCTTCCCCCCACACGAAGGAAAATCGTCTATGTATATCTCTGTTCGAACACCCGAGATGGAGGTAACTCCTCGTTTTAAAAAGACATTCCGCGTTGAAAGATTAATGTTTTCTCCACTAAAATCCAGGCGAATGCCGGCGCAGTACCGTAACAAACGGGCCATGGACCACGCGCGATCTCTCCTTCGTCTTCCTTGCTCTATCCTCACCCCTCTCTTACACCCACTTACCCTTACATGCACTACACTACCACACCTGACGGGAGACCAGTTGGGAGCTTAGGGCGGTGCCTCGCTTGCGGAGATACTTAGAAGGGGAATCCCTCACAGGTCGACGTGTAGGTCGGAACTAGATCTCACATCCCAAGGGAACAGGGACATCGATACCAATTCAGTCGGCGCGTGCGGAAGCACCGAATAATCGATCAATCGATTGAATGGTGAAGAGAGCAGACCGGCAGGGATAGATCAGGTAGAGGAGAGCGTATTCTAGATGTGTATTCGCTTTGCTTCTTAATACGAATCCTTCTTTCTTGAATTAAAGAAGTTAAAGAACAAAGATTAGCACTAAGTAAATATATATTATCACTTCAATGAAGTTATATACACGAAATGAACAGACTTTGTCACGAGAAAGAATTGCTGTATGTCACGCAGCTTATTATATTGCCCTCTGTTTGCTTGAACTATTTCCCGGAGCTACATGTCGTCATGAAATTGTCACTGACGGTTTCCACTACACCCATGTAATGGATGTACGATATGGTGGCTATCTACGGGTTCGCCACACAGGGCAACAACTGATGTCGCTGCAGTGCCTCTAACCGGGAAGTCCTAGGGTTCGAGTCCCGACGGTGGTAGGATTTTCGACACTATGTAGGCTGTCTGGAGGAGAATTCTAGCGGTCGGTTGCTCTGATAGATAGTTTTCCGTGGTTTCTCCGATCAACACCCGGCGAATGCCGGAGAAGTGAAACCCTAACAAACGGACGGCGCGCGATTCTTCCTTCCTCCTCCTTTCCCTGCACTACCCGTACTTACAGTTTTATTCACATGCACTAGTCTACCACACATGTCGAGAGACCAGTCGGGGACTCAGAGCTCGTGGCCCGCTGGTGGGAGATACCTGGTTGGGGAAAATCCCCGGAAGCCGGCGTGTACAAGGTCACCGTCCAGGGGGGCAAGATCACCATCACATCTGAAGATAAAACATTAACTAACTAACTACTATACGGCGCCGACCTACTGTTGATTAGCGGGGTTTTCTCCGACCAGGTTTCTCCCACCAGCAGGGCACCGCCCCGGCCGGAACAAGCTCCAAGATCCCGACCGGTCTCTCGAGGTGTGTGGTGGTGTAGGGAGGGACTAACGGCGTTAGCGGTTGCCGTGCTCGGAGACACTAATCAATCAATCAGTTGAGAAAGCAGACGAGCCGTGGCGGCCTCGTCAATGGAGAACCCCGCGAGGCCCCGCCCTACCTGAGCGGCGCGCCGTCGCCCGCGTGTTTGTGTTGGTCTGCGCCCAAGCGAGGAGGCGGCCGCGCGACCGCCGGGCCGCCGCACCGAACCGAGACCCACCCCGCGCTACGCACGTGGGGCAGGTTATGGGCACCTCGCTCTTTAAAGCGACGAAAACTCGAGACTGAGGATGGGAATGATGATGATTTGATTAGTTGATTTATTGTTAGCAATTCCGGGCGCATGAACTGCTAAAGTTATGAATTACGTAAGTGTAGTGCTTGTGTTATTTCCTAGAGAGGTAGCGGTGATTCTCCCTCGCTGGATGGAGAGATCCGGCGCAGACCTACTGTTTATTAGCGGGATTTTCCCCAACCAGGTATCTCCCACCAGCAGGGCACCGCCCCACCTGGGCTCTAAGATCCCAACCGGTCTCTCGACGTGTGTAGTAGTGTAGTGTGAGTGTAAGTGTATGTAAGTAAGGGTTGAGAATAGGACAAGGATGAGTACGAAAAGATCTCGCGCGGTCCATGGCCCGTTTGTTAGGGTACAGCTCCGCCATTCGCCGGATGTTGATCGGAGAAAGCACGGAAAACTACTTATCAAAGCAGCCGCCTGCCAGAATTCTCCTTCAGAAAGAGACTGAACTCGATTTAGCTGTGAAGCTAGTGTCGAAAACCCTGCCAGAGTCGCGACTGGAAGCTAGGATCTTCCGGTCAGAGGCACTGCAGTGATACCCGTTGATGCCCTGACCCACCTCTCCCAGTGATTTCATTTGATTCATTTTTGACGAGAAACTGTGCACTGTAAATGACGTGCGGGGAAGGCCTATAATCTGTGCCTTTTTCTTGAGGTCCAAAATTTCTACCCCACTCTTTTATCACTTATTGAATGATGAATGAAAGTTCCAACAATGTGTGCTTAGTAACTTTGAGAACTAGTCAGCTCCGCTTCCGTTTAACCAAAACCATATTTACGTCGGTAAATGAATTAAAGATTGTATATTGAGTTCATTTCATTTGATTTGTATCTCAAAAAAGGGGCCATCTCAGAGAAGAATGCCGAAATCAATGAAACTGGAAGGAAAACCTAATGTAGACAGGGGTCATTGACTCAGAAGTCTTTGTGATTACTTTTGAAGAACTTATTTCCAAAGTGACTCCAAGAAAGAGAATTTTCAAGAAATGAAAATTATTCAAATTCATCTCTATAGTTTAAGATAGGATTCCGTGGGTTCGGCCCCGGTTAGAATAGGAGAAACGCCATTTTTAATACAGTTGCCAGTATGGCGGAGAAAAATATATGTGTGGTACGAAATAATATATTTATGCGTAAAACTAGAAAACCAATGGCCGTAGAAAGACTTCACTTCAAAAAGAAGTTCTTCAGTATCCGGGGAAAGAGATGTACACCTTTCTATTCTTCTGTGTCCATTACAGCGATGGTTTGTCTGGAAGGATGATCATGAAAGATGAACAGTATAGTTCAAACGTGCCGCAGCAACATAATTCATTGGTTTACCATCACAGTAATGTAAATTTTTGCACAAATCGTGATATTTTATGGTGACAACGAAATGTGACAGTGTTATTACTGCGTCGTCCGACTTAA
This sequence comes from Gryllus longicercus, assembly GCA_038098605.1. Classification (NCBI taxonomy): domain Eukaryota; kingdom Metazoa; phylum Arthropoda; class Insecta; order Orthoptera; family Gryllidae; genus Gryllus; species Gryllus longicercus. The sequence continues at coordinate 2,160,450 of JAZDUA010000074.1, forward strand.
AACTTCGGCTCTGCTACGCTCCACTTCGATATTTAAATTTTGGTCTCTGCAGTAATATCATTCATAACATTACTAGGTATGTTAATAGCTATAAAGGTTCCCCGTTTGTTAACAACAGTCGAAACAAATGAATCGGAGCTAAACTTGACACTCATTATTTTTCTTGCGAAAAGTATTGAACGGGATACGGCTCATTTGATAACACGAATAAGAGAATCGGTTGGTTATAAATCTTGGCAGTTGCTTCACTTTACAAACTTCGACCGCGTCTGTTGTTTCCTGTTTGTCGCACTAATGACCGTTAATAACTAATGGAGTTCTACTTCAGTTCGTCTGTTTATTATCCGAAATCGAGCATCTTCATCAATCTTATTGAAACCACTTCTGGATCCTAAGCTTTTCTCCGCCGGCGTACGAGAGAGAAAAGGGACATACTCTCCAACGGCACATTCTGCTACAACTTACAAAATTAATTTGTACACCTACACACAGACGTTCTAGGGAATTCACGGCTGAATTTCATTGGTGAAGAAGACGGAAAATATCACAATCCGCAAGAGATTCGATAGTCAATGCTAACTCATCCGAAATACAATTCCAATGTCTCGAGTGTTGTGAATGAATTTTGAGCATTGGCCTCTTTACTACAGAAGACGATGTTCCGTTTTCCAATCTGTTGTATTGAAATATTACAAATCTGGAAGATGTCTTTTTCATTCCGACTGCCTTTCAAGTTCCGCTCGAATTTTCACTGAACAGTGTACGTAGAATGTCTCCATAAGTGTCTTTTCCCTTTTCAGAAGTTCCTACTTTATCAAATCCAAAATATGATAATAATAGTTACTACTCGAAATGCCTCCTTTTTCGTATTCTAATACTTGACAGCTGTACCGAAAAACGCCAATGCAATGCGCCTGCTACGCATCATAGTGGACAGAGTGTGTGACTGACGGGTTACGAGTGATGTACGCCAACAGATGTGATATGCAAAGACGCTTCCTGGCTCCCCATTGACGTTCTGCTGGACTGCTACGTAGGAAGTTCAACGAACTGAATGTATGTCGTGCAATTTACGTGTTCTCTTCGTTCTACGAAATAAGTAATTTTCATATTTTTTCAAAATATCCGAATAGAACTGGAAAATGGCAGATTTTAAATTTAATGTCTCGTTTATTTTGGCGAGAAAGCCAGTCATGTGATGGTTTTTACCTCTAAATGTGATGACTTTCAGATATGATAGTGTATGTAATTGTGAATCTACTGTGGTTTTTCAGATGAAACCTTAGAATGTTTTTACTTTGTTGATTTCGTTTTAAAGTTTTGACAATGAATTCAACGTTACGTGGGTAGTATTGTCAGGACAACTATTTCATTCAAGTTCCATTAAAAATGCGAAGTTCTCTAAAATACGCCTGACACGAAAGCGTTGGAAACCAATTATGAAACTTATCATGCAACCCTACGTTATCTATTAATGCCAAAATCGCATTCGGATGTATTACAAGGTACAAAAAACATTTGGGGGAGTTAGTAGTTATTAAATGAACGCATATGCGCCCTTATGAGGGCATGTCTGGTAGGAAAGGGCCGTTCAGCAGAAATTGTCATCTCATATTTGAAATATTTATGTTTCTTTTCGCAATGTGCAAGTTGAGTTTAGTTCCGTACTTCGTTGAGCACCGGCTAGCTTTGCTGCTGGTTCCACAACGACTCTAACCAGATCTTAGGGTTTGAATCCCGATGGGGACGTATTTTAAACATTAGATAGCTGGGTCGAATTCAGCCTCTGTACGAAGAAAAATTCTAGCGGTCGGTTGCTCTGATCGGTAGTTTCCCTTGATTTCTCCGATCAGTATCAGACGAATGCCAGAACAAACAAAGAGGCCACGGACCACGCGCAGTGTTTTCCTCCTCTTCCTTTTCGTATTCTCTACTATTACACACACACACACACACACACAAACTCACTGACACTGACTTGCACTACACTACCAGACATGTCGTAACACCAATTGGGAGCCCAGAGTTTGTCCCGGCTGGGACTTCCCCGCTGGGGGAGATATGTGGAGAGGGGAAATCCCCCGCAAGGCAACGTGTGGCGCATCGCGTCATCCAGCGGGAAGGAATCACCGGCTTCTTCCGGAATAAAACATTCACTACACTTACTGGACCATAGCAGTTTCAGGACCCGGTTCCCATTAATCCATCTCCCCTTTGAGCTTTCTCAGAAACTCCACCTCACGGGCATGCCATTCCTTTTTTCCAGTCCATGCGTGATCCTTTCTTCCCATCCTGCCTCCCTCACATCTTTAACCCTACACGATTGGGTAACTCTCCATCTTCATATCAGCGGGACAGAAGAATATAGACGCATCTCAAAAAATTTTGTTTTTAAATTAACTGAATAGATACGGTTCGAAAATAACCTTACAAGTAATTTACAGTAATAGCCGTACAAAAATGTTTACAAGTAAAAATGTCATAAAGAAGTTCACATGGCAGCCGATATATAGAGCAAAACACAATTTTGGCCGCGATATAAACGACTCCTTTCACGTTAAAACTGTTGTCCTGCACAATAGCATTTGCATGCGTCACTTTCCTCGTGCAGCGACGTTATGGCCCATCCCCGATGATCTCGAAAGACTGCGCCGGAGCTGCCAGTATTCTGATGACAGGCCAAAAGCCGTCGAGGCTAATAGAGTCAGACAATGAAAAACAAGAAGGGAAAGTCTGCAGATGTATTTTTGCTTCTCTAATTATGATAACTGTCTGGCGAGAGTTTCTGTTGTCATTGTAGCCGTTAGCGGGACGAGATGACGTGTCCCCGAGGCACGCGGGATAATTACGCGCCAGCAAGTACGGCCAAGCCCTCTCTCACGCTGGCGCGCAGGAAACATTCCAAGGAGGAGTTAAATGCTGCGTCGTCGAAGTGTGCGAAGGCCCTGGCAAATTCGAGCGAGGGGATCGTGCCCCCCCCCCCCCGAATCTATTTTTTTTTCTAATTTTACTCACTTTATTCAAAATAATTATTACACAGGTTGCATCACGTTTAGAAGAAGTCTTCCTATTATGCATTTTTTATGTACAAATAATAATAGTCGGCAAACTCAGAAGAAACATTAAAGAGACCTTCTCCCAAAAATATTTTCTTTGTTTCTGAAAAGGTACCTACAGCACCTTAATATTGATTTCTTCCTAAAATTATAGAAGGCTCGCCCTTGCCTAATAACAAACATGCTCTTTCAGATCATATTTCTGCGAACAGTGAAGAAAAGAATACATACACGATATTCTATTTAAGAAAGGTTGAGGACTGAGGAAAGTGGATATGAATGAATAAGGGCATGAATATTAATGAATCACTTACAAAAAAGTTCAAAAGAAATGGGATGGGAATAATTATAGCCAAAAATTCTGGTGGGAAAAGAGTAAAGTAATGTAAGAGTTTTAATGGTAGTTGACACGACTGTGACATTAATGCAAATGGACTAATCTTTAACATTTAACAGAAAACATTTAAAAACAAAAACCGAAATTTTCGATTATGCTCTGACTTTATTTTAACAAAGATCTCCAAAGAGAAACACATTTGTAAGGGTCATTGATAAAAGAAAACTCTTCATATTTATAAAGAAAAGCAAAATTCACTAATGCAGGAGAAGATATGCAGTAGTTACAATCAAACAGGGATGAATAAGTGCTTTTAAATTTCCTTCGTACAGATGTAAGGAATCTGCTTTATTTTCATCTGTGAAAGTGATTATTTTACCAGTGTCAGAGCGAGATCATTCGGCAGTGAAATCAGGCGGCTATCAACTCCGCATAACAATATTAGAAGACTGTGATGCGGGAGCGTTCATTTACCACGCCCTGCTAACGGCTACTAATGATTAATTATCCTCTGAAACGTTAGGTACGACACCACTGGGAGGTTCTGACACACTGGGGGTCATGCCAGTAAACATGTGCGTCGTTCCCACCAACCTACCCACGCGGACACAACCCTGTCCCGGGCTGAGTTTAGCTCTCACCCAATAACACCACTATCTCTGCAGCGACTCTGAGCCAAAGGTCCTAGGGTTCGATTCCGAGGGTGGCGAATTGTTTATACTGCCTCGATAGCTAGGTCGAATTCAGCGGCCTGTCGGAAGGGGAATTCTAGCGGCCGGCTGCTCTGATCCGTGGTTTTTCCGATCGACACTATGCGAGTGCCGGAGCAGCTCGCTGACAAACGGGCCACGGACCGCGTGCGATCTTTCCTTCCTCTTCCTTATCCTATCCCATCCCATACACACACAATTACATGCACAACACTATCACACGTCTCGGAAGATTGTCTCGGCTGAGGCTGTGCCCCGCGGGGAAAGAAATTCAAGAAGAGATTCCTCTGAAAACCGACGTGTCAAGTCGGCCTTGGATCTCACCCTTGAGCGAGGAAGGAATCACCGCCACGTCCCTGACTTACAAACTACATTTGCATACTAACGGGTCTAAAGACCATTGCAGTTGGCGTGCCCGAAAACATCATTAATTAGTCAATCAATCAAGCGGACACATCTCTGGGGAAGAAATAACTTATTGATAGATGACCTATCCGAAATCAATTTTGGCTCGCAAAATTGAAAAAATATTATCAGATTATATTGGACGTGGGTTAATCAAAAGCGAAGAAGGTTAGTAATCCTACAATCCAACAAGGAACAAAGAATAATTAAGGGTTCAGCAGCTGACAACCGTGTGTCGCTATCAAAACTATGTTTTGATTATGTATCAGCAGGGGCGTTTTTCAGAAAATGTAATTTTAGCACATTTGAAAAAGTATCTTTTTTTCTTCAACTATACTCAAAACTTTTAAGATGTAGAGAAACTTCATAAAAGATCATTTAAAGATTTCTTGTTTTGATTGATGCTGTTGTTGAATCACGAAAAACATTGGTCCCGCAAATGCCAGATGTTCACAACCCACGAGGTGTTCAAAAATTCTTAGTTTGTGATTTTTATCTCTCGAGTTTACGTAGGACAGCGCAACCTCTTTCAACATCCTGCTCGTTTTTATTTTTTGCTCTAAGAAAATTTCCAGTAAATTTCTCTCCAGCCATTTTCAACATGTCTTCACTTGCTACTTAATCCGCACATCTTTTGGCAACTTCCTCCCGGCCCACATCTCAGAAGCTTCTCTAACCTCTTTAAATCTACCTTCCTGACCGGACCTGTCCAAGTCCGAGAAAAAGTAGGAGTGATTCGAAAATAGATCTACACATAATTTTGCTAACGTTCCATTCGAAGCCGTCATAGTTCTTCTGTTTCTACTGATACCAAAAATTGCCGGTAATTCATTCAACAAATAATATCGAGAATCATTTTATTCCGTCTCGTAGTGATAGGAGTCAGAGACATTCCATTAAGATCATCTACCAAGAAGTTCATTAAGAAGAAGCGGAAATTTCTCTCGCTTCTGTTTGTCTTTGATCTTTACTTGCTATATTTCCTTCCTTACTCACAAATCCTTAGTGTTTACTCAATAGGATTCTGCCAGGTCGTGTTAATCTTTTGTTTGCCTTACACTTCATTTCAGGAGTTGTGTATTTGTTATATCGACTACAAAAGTCAGTTCAAAGTTCTCATTTTTCCCACCCGATTGTTCAATGATACATACAAATTTTGTACTCGTTCCTTCAATAATAACAATACTAGTAATAATAGCAACAACAATATTAGTAAGTACATTATAATAGTAACAATATGATTCATTAACAACTCATATTTATAGGTTGATTGACGTCCAGAAGTAGATTGAGTTTGCAGAACGCGTGCTATTTTTTTGTCCGGAGTAGAATCTGGAATCTATATTCACCATATCCCTATCAATGTGTGGAATAGTATATCAATGTGAGGAGTCGTTCGATATAACTAATAATATACCGGCATTAGTAATTCACGGAATCACAATCATACATCACTCATTGTTTTACAAGTGCTTGTAATATCTTTGAATTAATTTTCATAAATACAAAATCCAATCATCGGTTTCGTGTACATTCAATATTTTGTTTATGATGCAACATGATTTTCGTTATGAAAGAATAAAAATTTGTATGCATTTATGAAGTCATAACAGCACACATTTGCAAATAAAATATCACATCGTAGTAGATCCTGAACTTGTATCTTATTGTTATATGAGAATATAAATTTGTACGCGTTGTCTGAACTCCTAGAAAAGAACAACTGAGAAATGTAGCGTCGGTTACTATGGACACAGGGATTAATTGAGGAAAAATAGGTCGAGTTTGCTCGAGAATGGAGGCCTGAATGTATGCCGGAAATGTTAACGCGTCATTCTGGTTTTAAAACCCAATGACTTGAAGACTTCAAGATATTGGAAGTTTGGCGGAACCTTGGGGAAGGTACTTCAAAAAATTAATGCAATGCAATTAATATATTAATAAATTTAATGCTATGAACACCACGTTTAATTGCATTATCTCTACATTCGGTTTTGCAAAAACGTTTATGTGCAAAATTACTTTTTATAGATGTAAAAAAACTGCTTCAGTCAATTGTTAACGTTCTCGTTGAATTTTCCTTCTGGTAAAATAAAAATATTGATAGTAGAATTTTCATTGAAATTGTAACTATTTGAGTAAAAATGGCATTATTATCGTTTTTCTGCTACATGCCATAAAAATAATAATTATTTATTTTATATACAGCTAATGATATACTTACATTCCAATTAGTTGATTATTCACGTACGCGATGGATCGAGTGTATAATTACTAACGAGCACATAGTAGTCAATTTCTTGCGAATAATATACTCGTACAATACTTTATCTTATCCGATCACCTGTTTAACACGTTGACATACTTTCTATCGGTATGCTTATACGATGGATGGTGTAATATTTTGGCAGTATCCCTCATTATATCGATTGTAAGAATAATCCATTTTATAATCTGTATATATGTCGCTGTATTATATTGTAATACGAATGAGTCATTTCATCTACTCCGAACACGCAAGTAAACAGCATGTAAAGGCGATCAAAAAAGATTTTTTTTTAAATTGTTCGAAAAAACGAATTCGATTCTGAGAGTGGGTCTTTCTGAGACGCGAGGGTTTCCTCTGCCAATGCTCGCGCGCCGTGTGTCCGGCTCCTCCGCTCGCCCCCCCCCCCTCCTCCGCGAGAGGGGGGGAGGGGCGACCCACGCCCGGCCCAGCGGTTGCGAGGGACCGATTTAGCCCCGCAGCGCTCGGATTCTCCGCATGACTAAGGGCCCCGCCCTGTCCTGCCCCGTCCCGTCCCGCCCCGCCCCGCCCCGCCCCGCCCCGCCCCGCCCCGCCCCGCCCCGCTCCGCCCGCCGACCATTCACCCGACCGATATAACGTCCCCGCGCCGCCAGCGCATCTGCCCGCGTCACGCGAAGATTTCTCTCGCAGAGCTACTGCTCGCCGAGCGCCCGCCTCCCTCCCTCCACGCCCACGCCGCGGTAGAGAAAGGAGGGAGGAAGGATTAAGTTAGGAAGAGAAGAGATAGGGAATATCAGAGAGAGGGGAAGGCGAGACACGGAGAGAGAAGTAGGTTTGGAAGAGAAGAAAGGTTTTGGAGAGAGAAAGATGGCAAGAAATCCCAAAAAGAGAAAGAGGGAAGAAGAGGGAGGGAGAAGTAGGTTAGGAAGTGAAGAGAAAGAGTAATAGAAAGAGAGAGAGAAAGGAAGGAGAGTGACGAAAAGAGAAGCAGGTTTGGAGAAGAAGGGATTAGGGGTGAGAAAGACAGCAAGGAATTGCAAAGAGAGGGTGAAAAGAAGGGAAGGAGAAATCATAGCGAGAGAGGGAAGGAGGGAGACGGAAAGAGAAGTAGGTTTGGAAACGAAGAGATTAATGGAGAGAAAGATGGTAAGGAATATCGAAGAGAGAGATAAGAGAAGGAAGAGAGAAGTTGGTTAGGAAGAAAGAAACGAAGAGAAAAATAAGGATACATGACAAAGAAAAATAGGGAAAGAAGAGGGAAGGATATGAAGGTTAAGAAGGGAATGGAAAGAAGAGAAAGCAGAGGAGTTCGTACAGGGGTCCAGCGGGCCTTGTCCCCGTCGAAATTTTGAAAGGAGTCCCGTAGCCCCATGTAATAAAACATTTTATTTCCGTGAATATGGTCAATTTCTGATTCTACCTTTTTAAGCTCATAATTTGGGGAACTGATTCATAACATCTGGGTAAGAGTCTCTCCAAACTTTCTGACAACCCTGTAAATAGTTCTACATAAAACCAATTTATCATTCACCTTGAGTATGTTTTATTTTCTATTAAAGTAAGTCATATATAAATAAAAATATTAAATGATAAAGTGGGTCCCATGGGGTAGAGAGGAGCCTAGAAATGTAGTATGCCTCCCCCTTAAGCTTTCGGCAATAAACGCCGCCTGTATGTTAAAGGGATAAATGATAGGGAAGGGGAAATGGAGAGAGTGAGCAAAAGTATTTAGAAAGAAAAGAACGAAAAAGAGCGAGAGGCAAACAGGGATAAATGACAAAGAGAGAAAGAGAAGGGAGGGAGATGAAGTTCACGAATAGAAGAACGGAAAGATGAAAAGAAGAAGAAGGAAAAGAAAGGGAGAAATTTTTTTCGTTGATTGTATGTAACAGGCGGACAAGTTATTTCCTAAGTGTATAGGTAATAGGAGCTTATTTATTCTTATTTATTTTTATTCTTCATTTGCGTACCATTCTTCAAGTGTGCTAAAGTGATCTTTCAGTTTTTGTACTGTTCATTAAAGGTTGTTTTCAGAAGACATTATGGGTGTATCGTCAGAAAAAGTAGCAATAGTTCTATTTTCATTCTCCGGAATATTTGGATAATTTGTTCAATTAAGCTACCTTGTGGTACTCCGCATTTTATAGGAAAGAGGTCTGAGATTTCATTTAGGTATTTCATTTTGAAATATCGATCTGAAAGATAGGATTGAAAGATAACAAAATGTGAGTGGAGTTGGTAGCGTTTACACAGAAGTTTACACAAAAAGCCCTTATACCATACCTTATCGAAGGCCTGGGTATGTTTACAAAGGTAGCAGAGCAATATTGTTTATTTTGAAAGTTGCTTTCTGTGTATGACGTTGTCATGTTTATCTGCTCTCCGGGAGTGTTGCTGGAAAAATACATTTTGGTATGGAACAATGTTGTTACATGATGCAAGTTACATTACGTAAGGTCGAAGTCTTTAAATGATAGTTTTGTAAATATCTTAGGCGTGACTGAAATATTACATTTATGATAAGATGGTGCCTAATGAGGAAGTACAGGAATACAAAAATTTTGGATACCTGCCATTGATTGTTGTGAATAATGTTATTGAAGAACTCTGCAATGTAATCCCTCTGCAAGGTAGTTCTCTTATCAACTGACCAGTGATAAGGTCGTAGCCAAGAGCTTTTTTTGCAGGGAAAGTCATTCTTTATCACTACGTATTTTTTATTTGTGAATATTTTATAGGAAGAGCTATTCGTGATCATGAAGCAGAGAGAGGGAACAATGGGGCCCATGTCCCTTCAAGACAACCCTTTGTTTGGTATTTTTACTCAATTTATTCAAAATAATAAGTATACATATCTCATCACATGCAAAGTAGCATTCCCTCTAGGAATACATGCCTACACGTTTTATATCAAGCTAACAATTAAAAAATATTTCGAAAACATATACGGGGATCTGAACTGAATTTGCCCCCCTGAAATACTTTCTGAATCCTCTCCTGACCATACCTATCCATTTTCCAACCTTTGTCTCAGGGACACACCGAAAAGGTGAGGATTCAGTCTTCTTCGACACCGAAAAAGAAAAACAAATATCATTTCCAAATGAATCTCACATCTAAGTCGAATCCTCCCCACCTCCCAAAGTTAAGTCCCGCCTCTTGTGCGCCAAGTGCGTAGACGCAACTTTCTCATCCCCTTGCTAGATTAGCGTTAATGTGTTCCACGAGCGAGCGGTTCGAGCCCAGCGGTTCAGACACCGCTGCGAGAATATATTGCCGTTTGGGTGATAGAAAAGGGGAACTCTGATGAGTTAGAGAGAAAGGGGCTCGCAGTAAGTGAGAGGAAGAAAGAAATTTCAGAGCTCGACAACTCTGGATAATCTAACTTTCCTGACACCGTCGGGACTAACCCTAAGACTTCCAGTCAGTTGATACCCTTTTAGTCAGTTGATACCCTGTTAATTAGTTGATACCCTGAGCCAGTAATTTTAAATAATCTATATGCAAGAATAGAAATGTTGCTGATTATATTTAGAAATTGAAAAGCCTTTCTATAATTTCCATAAATTTCCAGGGATACATTTTTTAGTGCCTTTCACGAAATCTAATTTTCAAAGTTTGTTGCTGCATGATTGTTTATTGTGAGCAAACAAGTCTCTAACACATTTTGGCTTAGTTTAAAATACGAAGTGTTATTCATTCTAGTACTGATCTTCCATTCCCGAGAAAAACACACTATTATTGTGATCAGAATGATTAATTGTGTCGTCCACCAAAACAAATCTCTAATGTCAACAACGTTCTTTAAGAAATTTCGTATTAGATGACTCAACGCATCGTTGGCCAGCGAATGGTGTCCTTGAAAACAAAAACTATTTTGGAAGCACGTATATCTCCTGCGCATCTGAGGCACCTGCGAAATGCTTCATGGAACCACCAATGTTATTTAAATCGTTCCTATCTGCATTGCAGTACGTAAATATCTTCCCCCTAGTTGCGCCAAGCAGTGGCTCCAATGCCAACATCTCTTCAGTAATGTAACTAGAATTAAAACAGTTTTAATGTAAAAGGTCGGAGATCACTGCATTAATATCAATGAATAATAAGCAATGATTCCTGACATAATTTAAATATTCTTTTATTTAATGATGGCGTTTGAATTTCAAATGTGAGATCCGTTTCAGTATCTGAAAATACTTTGTGGTTGCAAAAACAATTTTGAATAATGGTTTTAAAAGTCAAATTTGTATGTTTTAAATTCTCAATCTATGATTCTACGAATATAATTAATTGTTAATGGATTACCTGTAACTATTTAAGGTTATGTCCCACATGTTAATTAATTAGCATGTAATTATTTAAATAGTTACAGGTAACCCATTAACAACATATTTATAGAAAAATGGATTTTCCATTTAGAGAAGTTTAACAAAATTTGACTTTTAAAACTATTATTTTAAAAAAATAATTTTTAACAACTATGTATTTTCAGAATTTTGTCATATTACCACTGTGTTGGAGTTTATATTTGTAGAGCACGAGTGGTATTTAAGAGGATTACTTCATAAAATAATACGTGTGCGTATGAGAATAAATAGTATAAAGTTTGCAATAAATATTAATATCAACGAGGTACTAATGTTAATTATTGAAATAAGGCAACTTCTAGCAGTGTTGTACTAAAAAATAAAGTTATAACAAAAGTAATTAAATTTTATGGATAAAAATGTCTCTAATTGAGGCGCACGTAATTCTTGAATTTTATTGACAGATATTTCATGAATGAAATTATTAAAGTAAAATCGAAAATAATTCAAGTTGAATTGCTGTGTTTGTGTACTTTGTTTTTATACCTTTTTCATTGCACCTGACTTCATTCTAAAACATATTCTGGTGTGCATAGCCTCAAGTAGTTATATAATAATTCAGTAAGACAGCATATTTAATATTAGGAATGGGTATATGAATTGGTCGTTGAATAAGAATATTTTCAGTTTCGAGATATTTCTGTAAGTACAATATTGTTTCAATGTAAAACGTATTTTCTTACTACATACGTGTTAAAAGTGGTTATTTAGATTTATACATTATTTTTTTGTTTTGCAAAAGGGAAAGTGGTACTATTCGAAATTTCACATCTGTTGGGATAGGAAATATCTTATTTTCAAAACTGATTATTTTTTATTGAGATATCTAACTTATTCATACTTTTCGCCGTCAGAAGGTTATAAGCATGGCTGATGCTATTCATAACTGTATACCCTTCTAATGTTCACTTAATATATTTCAACGCAATATGCTAATAAATTTCTAATCCACTATATGAGATATTGACCGAATACTTAACCGCTTGTTATTTCGTGGCAGCAACTGTCACTGACCGCGTTTGACCGGAGACCGCACCAGCGACCGCACTGACTGCCACCGTCCCAGTTTCGAGTCCAAATGTTGGCAGATTTTCCGTCATCAACTAAGTGGTGACAGTATCGTTGCCTCAATGACGATTTAATCAGTCAGTTCCATGGGATCCTTCTGTATCCTTCTAGGAGAATGTCAGATTAGTACCGAAAGAGAGTCGGAGGGAGTACCCTTTCCCATACTCTAAGGAACATGTTATCTATAAGTAATAGAGCTAATGTGTAGAAATTTGTCAATAATATGGATTAGAGTTTCACTCGTACGCTGAATGGTTTGCATTCGTAACAAACATGTATAATTTATTTTATATATTTTGTAATAAATTACAAATTCTTTACACATTTTCTTGCCAATAATCTCTTAATATTTCTAAAAATTATACATATTGTATGTACATATTTTACTGACAATGATTCATTTGTAACCATAATGTGATAATTAGTAGCTCTGAAAAGTTTCGGCTTTTATCTTTCTTGGTTTGGCAGAAAATGTTCCTTACATATCAAAATATTGAACTTACGGATAATGGCCCTCGAAGTTTCCTAATACATAGTTTCTCCTTGTGCAGAATTATTAATCGTAACTTACTCCCGCCAAACTACACAAGAAAAAGACAGTTTTCGCAATCATTTGATCAACTTTCATCCCTACAACTGGTCACAAATGACACAAACACTCATTTTAAAATTAAAAATACATTCGAACAAAAATCTCGAACTGACTGTCATGCTCCCAATCATGACATCCAACAAAAACTCAAGTCATGCCATGAACGTAGGTGAATAAAATTTGATTTGTTTCAAAGACAAAATTACACAACATTTTTAATGTAAAAACAATTTTTGAATTCATAACCCCCTCCGGCTCTCCAACAACGTTCTACAGACTTCAAGCAATTCTTTCCTCGGCCTGTCCTCACAATAGTTCTCAGGGTCGGGCTTATCCAATCTCCTTTGTGCCCTATCATGCATGATCAAAAATACAACAGCAGTACTGGGATCACCTTAGAAAAGAGAGGGAAGGAAAATAGACAGATAGAGACAGTCTCAGAGGTGAATTAAATCGGGATGGCATGATAAGTAGCACGTGTGCTGTCAAAATGACACTCGTAGTGCGTCACTGTAATCTGCAAAACTATGCAAGGAATTTGTTATCAGCCTGTCAATTTCCCTTTTAATCGCAATTCTAATGTCAATGAGTCACTTCCGTTCTGACGGCTTGCCAAATACAAAGAAAACAGGTTTCAAAAGAATTAATTTCAGGCAGGAGAATTTTCCTTGTCTCGTCAGAGAAGAACTTATTTCCGATCAACACATCCTGGGATTAAAAAAGGAATAGCTTTCGAGATTATAGTTTCTGGTGTCTTAACAAGTGATTTGACAAGTGTATTATTGCTTTCTATCTGAAGTTATCTATTTGCTATTTTAATTACACACTGTGTTTTGACTATTAAATCCTTAACGGGCACTTCCCTTTATGTTAAAGCCTTTATTCGTTCCTCTGTTTGATTGTGTTAGGTCGATATAATAGGACAGTATAACGTAAAATATTTATCACATTGTAATGCTAGAATGAAGAAATGGTGTGCATCCACAGAAATTATATATATATATATATATATATATATATATATATATATATATATATATATATATTATATAATATATATATAATATATATATTATATATATATATAACTGTGCATAAAAATTGGGTAACACGTATTTTTATAACAAGAACACCGAGCATTTCAGTCCCTTGTAATTCATGTTAAAATGACATATACATACTTAAAATACATTAAGATACGGTAAAAATTAGATACTCCTGAACTTATTGGCATAATGAGGCAAGAATGTTGATTTGCTTTTTTTGGGCACTGCACTACAGTGAATGAGAAATGACACGAATTAAACAATGAAAATCGACATTCAAACATTTCTTCAGGCTACTGCTTGCATTCTAAAGAGTAATTTTTAGAAATTGGATTTAATTGAATATCCGAGTATCTTGAAGTGATTTCATTTTTCCGTAGCTCTGTAGTTTGCATGGAAGATAGTAAACCAGACACTTAATAATGTTTGTGCGAAATCAAAAACAATCAAGGATTTTGTTGAAATATGCGTAGAGGTATGTAATAGAAGAAGTTAAAAATCCAGTGTTGGATGAATCGACGGAGCTACAAATCCATCCATTAGTTGTTCTAATGAGTGAGCATTTAATTCTGTAAATAAAGTTGTTAACAAATAAATTGCTGTAATTAAGGTTTCATGAAGATAAATTACGTAAAGTAATGATTACTAATAAAACTTCGTCATCGCCTCTTACCATATGTATGGAGTGTGCTGTGAAAAGAGAAATGTAAGATAACACTACTGATATTCTATCTCTGTACCGTTATTGTATGACTTATCGCAATGATTTATCAATATCATGTCCACGCGAGTCCATGTCTAAGAACAGAAAGAGAGATAAGAGACAAGAAATGTATTTGATGGCATTTGAGAAAAAGAGAGATTAAGATATGATCAGTAAGTACTGATCTTTAGATGTTTTTACCTTCACGGATATCTAAAGTCTGCAAAAACTTGAACATATTCCTCTTAATTGAGTCACAAGAGGATCAAAAGCAAGAAATGATATAGTCATAATTAGCTTCGTCTATTTCTTGCAAACTGAATGTAACAAAACACAATAAAAAATCTTTCATTACGTTCCTGACACTGAGTGATTTGTTTCACGTTAGTAACTCTTCACGAACGTCTTCACTATATTGTATTGACTATTCTACTCGTGGAATTGAAACCAATAGTGTTTAACTGTACTTACAAAAAGACCCAATAGAGGCGAGGTATCTATAAAAATAATCGCTTTTTCTACCCGACTTTTCTTACCGCTTCTCTCTATTGGCCAATCATAAACTGAGACTCATCTATCTTAGGAGGCGGGATACCTCGATCACTATGTCGATGTCCAATAAACAGAGTATGTACTATAACATAACCTCTGATTTTAACAAACTCTTTCAGTTATCAATATTTTGCGCATTTTGGAACACCATTGAACATAATTTCACTCGCGGAATAGTCCTATTAAATACCACTCGTGCTTTGGAAATTCTCAGATAAATTCCCTCTTCGCTTCGTGAGTCGGGAATTTATCGACAATTTCCAAAGCACTCGTGGTATTACCTATGATAAAGATATGCCATGGGCACAAACTCTCCAGAAATGACCTACGGTTTATAGAGCGAGCAAATAAATGGATATAGATTCCGGGGGCACCAACTATTAAGGTCGTCATTATAGTGTATTTCGAATTATATTCTTGGAGGTGGTTGTGTTCCTAGCGACCTACATGTCATCTTGCTGGGAATCCCTCTCTAGGTATTTCCAACAACGGGACTCCGCCCTAGCACTAAGATCCCTCCTGACATGTGAGTAATAGTTGTTCAGTACCAACTTTGCCATTTTACATGGTGTAGTTATACCCTTCTTCTAAAACTCTCTTAAATTGTAATAACACGTGGGGTAGATAATTACAAGAGCACTTACGGTTAACAATTGTTACGAATTATATTTAGGAATCCGTCAAAGTGAGTGTGTGTCTGTGTGGGTGTATGAGTCAGAGAGAACAAGAGTATATTTGTTATTTGTCAGACCGTGTGTGTAAGATAGTGTGTGTGTGTATGTGTGTGTGTGTGTGTGTGTGTGTGAGAGAGAGAGAGAGAGAGAGAGAGAGAGAGAGAGAGAGAGAGAGGAGAGAGAGAGAAACGGTTAGCGTATCATGTTCGTATGTTCAAACCCGATCACATCCGTGGAATTTTAAGGGCGTTCACTTCGAGATGCGCTTCCTTTCGGGGAGGAAGTAAAGCCAACTGCCTCATGTTGTAGATTACAGCACAGTTAAGGTCATCTCAAGCCTAACAGAAGCCACTGAGTTCAATTCCTGAACCTGTTTCGTTGTCCTAGTGATATCTGCTTTCTCTGCTAGATGACGAAAGGAGCACATCGGTATTTGCGTGATCAGGCGAAAGAGCAGGCCAGATGTCCTGCGGCTCGCCACGTAAAATAAGGCATCGTCGAATTGAACCGCATTGCATTCGAGTGCCATGTGGCTGTGTGCGTGAGTGTGCAATGGGAGGAGAGGCGGAGCGGGGGGCAAGGGCGTGGGCAGGAGGAGGGCGGGGGCGGCCTGAGATCAGCGGGGCGACGAAAGGGCCGTGGAAGGGGGCATAGGCGGCGCCGCTGACATTCTGGGCGGCCCTTGCCCTTCGATGGAGGTGCCAGATGCCCTTCGCACAACGACCCTCACCGCGTCTTCTGGCCGCGTTGCATGCATTCAGTCCAGCGGCGTACCTATTCTAAGGTCGCTGCCACATGCGACGGTCCGTTGATAAATTCTGAGCGTACTTGTCAAGGAGTACAGTTATAGCTTAACAACTGCGAGAAAACAGCGCACCTAATTTAATGCGATCCTAATTTAAATTTAAACTACCATTTGTTCAGCGTACCACATACAACGGTCGGTGGATAAATACTGAACGTAGATGTTATATGAAAACACGAAAGAATAATGTTATATCTTCACAGCTGCGAAAAAACAGCAGGAGGCACGCCTTACCTCAAGAGACTAAAAAATACCCCCACTGCTGCCCATGCGAAGCTGCAAACCCAAACAAGGAATCTGAGTTTTAACACAATTCTATCGGCAACGTAATCAGAATTAAAAGTATTTGTTCAAAATTATAACCATTTTTCAGAACGTTATAGCTGATTACTGTTTTTAACAAAACATGTATGTACATGTGAACGTGCATCCCATTCCAGTTGAAAACTGTCATTTGTTCGTAGCGTCGCTTACCACTTCCTTCATCAACCCACCTTTAGCTGTGTGTATGGTTCCGTGAAACTAATAAAAATAATTGTGATTAACACATGCAGTACTTCACAAGCAGTGTTTTAACAAAGCATTTTACTTCCTGATTAATTTTTAAGCTATTTCACTTCCTGATAAATCTTAGTTTTTCTTAAACTACTTATACTCTCTCTTAATCATCGTTCACTCATTAAAGCCTTGATCCTACAGACTTGCTGCTCTTACATCTCAAGACAAAACTTCGTAGTCTAAAATGTTAGACAACGAAATTTTTAATGATATTTAGTTTTTGAGTGTACAGTAGACCCTCGTTAACACGAATTCTAAGAGACTGAAATAGTCGATGTTCTTGTTACAAAAATTCGTGTTGTCCTATTTTGATACACATCCTCAGCACTACGTTTCTTTCGGGATCGAAATTTTATTTGACGACGAATTTCGTGTAAAGCGAGTTCGTGCTAACGAGGCTCTGCTGTATTTCTCTTGACAAATATCAAGCTGTAGGTATGTGGTATACGACATTAATTATAATACTGCATATTAAAATTAGAAATACTCTTGTAAACGCGAAAAAGTATTTAAAATAGGTGTGAGGATATTTTAAAACATTTTAAGTTATTTCCTTAATAAACATTGTTGAAATCTATCCTTCAATAAATATTTCGCCATACTGTTTTATACTTGTGTAACAAATTACCAAATAAACATTTAAACAAACATTTCAGTAATGGGAAAGAAAGAAAAAACGAAAGAAAGGAAAGTAGAAATCCAATGTAATACAGAAGGGTTCGTTCACCGTTGCAAATTTTCTTATCTTGATCATATTTTCATGATTCTCCCGCTAGTGAATGCATTATATTTCTGCTATTTGGTTTCGTTGAAGCAGGATAGAAAAATTTCGTTATGCATAAATTGCGTACGTTTCCCAATTTCAGGAAAACGAAAAAAGTCTAGCATCAGACTATTTGTTGGCAAGTGTAGTAAACGTTTTTAAATTTTTTAAAGAAAATATTTTACATATACCCTTTAGAAAACTATTCCTTCATTAACTCGTATTTGGCGCTTGACTGTTTTATGAACGCGCTCTTGAACCGGAAAGCGCTGAGAGCGTGCAGGTGCTGACGCCGAGTTGTCGTGTGTTGCAGGAGCGAAGTCAGCAGCTGGGCGACGACAAGAGCCTTAGCGAGCACCTCAAACTCCCCATCCAGCGCATCAACGACTACCAGCTCCTGCTCAAGGTATTCACTTATTTCTTTAACGTAAAAAACTGTTACAAACTGTATGAGGAGAAGTACTACCTGTGGACGGTTTCTTAACGTCTGGGATCTCTGCCCTAACTCATATTCATATCAACTTAAATTATGGATGCAGGTAGGAGCCATTGTTTTTCCAAGAATTTGTCAGAAAATATGCTATATAATGAAAAATATTTGCAAATACAAATCAGATACATATTTGGGGTAATATCCCTTATCAGGACTTCCTCTTCAAGAATGAATTGGCTTACATCCCAAAGAACATGTAACACGTTTATTTGAATAAATGTATTGCACAATGAGGTCAAGAAAACGTAGGCAGGTAGTGAAGTTACATTTATGTTCAGAAGCAAAACATTTATGTTCAAGTCCCTCTCAGCATTTCTCCAAGTTTCAAATAAAGTGGACGAAAACCTGATTTATATGGGTTTAATTGACCTAGAAGCTGAGATACAATACTTATTACACGCGTCTTCGTCTTTTAGAATTATAACTGCGACCATTGAAAAAATCAATATCACTAATTATAGGTCATCAAAATACTATGCCCCCTATTTTGCACTGCAATATAGAAGTTTGTTTCTAAATCTAAGTAGTTGTGTAATTTTGTGCTCCATGACCACAAAATTGATATGAAGCTAATATTGTAAAGAGAATCAAATTTCGGCTGGGTTTTGTTGTCCTTGCTCACGGTGTCGCTTCCTTCACAGGAGTTGGTGAGGTATTCCAGTCGACTAGGCGAAGACACTAGCGACTTGCAGAAGGCGCTTGAGTTGATGCTAGCAGTGCCCCACAAGGCAGACGACATCCGGTTCATCAGCAACATCGAGGGCTACCACGGCAACATCCACAAGCTCGGTCGACTACTCAAGCACGTGAGTACCCGCTTATTACCGAAGATTTAGAAAAAAATATGTTGTTAATAGAGGGATATTTTGAGTGTTCCCTCATGATAAATATCATAATGTCATGGGATAAAAATTGTAAACGTCTAGACAATTTCAGGGGGCCGAAGGGCATATTAGGGACTTTTTGTCAAAGCACATATGATGACAAATGTCATATGACGAAGTTTCACATTTGACACTTGCATCTAATTGGGTGCCATCTTATCGTGGATAAGTTGTCTTCAAACCAGGGCCTCGTGTTCAAAGATTTTACGTGTGTAACTTCGCTCTTTGAAATTTCCCATCATATGTTTACTGGCAAAAAGTGATCACAGCCTAATCCTTCGACATACTCTTGATGTCTGTAACATGTATTTTGAACTACTCTGTACAATTACCTCATAATAATACTAATTATATGTGTACACTGTATATCGAGTAAGCTAAATTAGGTCATTTTACACAACAGTGCAGTGTCTAGTTTCAACAAGAATGGTAAATTTCTACAGGTTATAACATTTTTTCTTATGTGACTGCGTTCACATCTCCTTCACGTTAGGTGGCCATGGATCCTCACAGAAGGGGCCGTTAGCATTCATTTAGAGAAACATGCATTGCTATCACCAAGTTCATCATACCATAATATGGTACTTGGGGCAGACGAAGTGTTTGTGGGGATCGGGTCAAATTAATTATAGATTTTGATAAATGCCCTGTTAAACGCCTGGTAATATGCCAGTATGGGACAACATGAGAGGAGAATAATATAGAAGATAATTCAAAAGCTATTTGTAGAAAATATCTCGTTGTAATAGGTTAATTCCCAAGAAGCATTGTCCATTGTCCAAGGAAAGTCCACTAAATCTCTTTTATTGCTGCGGAACGTGACCCGCAAAACACTAGTTCATGACGGGTTGAATACCAAACAGGGGCAGATGTCACATGTGTAACTTACATAGAAATTACCCACTATATTTTTAATGACGAAATGTTATCATCTTCGATCCTTCTTCCAGATGCCCTACAAGTTTCTAACATTTATTCTGAGTCATCCTCAATGTATGAACGGTGCTATGCAATGCAAGTGTTAACTAACTTTTTCAATTTGCTCTTTTCTATGGAACAATGTTGTATATGAATATGTTCTCCCATTGGCATTTTATTAGAATGGTTGAGTTTATTTTTGCGTGAAAAAACGTAAGTGTTGGCTAGATGGCCGAAACGAGCGTATAAGTATTTCCCCGTTCACTGTAAAAGACAGTAAAAGGGGCAAGGAAAGAAGAATGAATGTTGAAAAGTGGAATTTTGATGAAAGAAAAAGTATAGAGATTCCAGTGAATTGCATATAAACTGTTAATGTAAGAAAAACAGTATTGGAGTGTCCAAATCAGGTGAGTAAAACAACATTGTATCCGCCAAAGGTTATGCATGCTGGTATAATTCGTTTTCCCTGAAGATAATACCATTAATGTAATTAAACTGGATGAATACATTTCATACTGTATCCTGTAAACGCAGAGTAGAATTCAAAGCCGAAAAATATTGTGGCCTGAAAGGGGATCTCTTTGAGTTTTCTGCACTATGTTATGATGAACAGTCAGCATTTCTAGCAAATTAGTGTGTGACAGTCTCCGAGTCAAAAAGAACAACTTAAAAATGTGCGTTTCTTAGGCGTTGAACCGTTACATATTATGTTATAAAATAGAAAAAGGGAACGTGCTTGCTAGAAAACATTGTGCGATACTTTCAAAGTGTCACTGCGAAGACTTCGAGTATTAGTTGAAAAATTGAAAATAAAAAAAACATAATAGATGAACGAAGGATCTACAAGAATTAACCGTATTCTACAACAGATCAAGTAGGAAAAATGTAAGAGAGCATATTGCAAATTTCCCCAAGCAGGAGAGGTATTCCCGCCATAAGGTACACTAGGAATGCTTATCTGCAGATCTGAATATTACAATCATGTACTCAGAATCAATAAGTTCGTAAGCATTTTCAAATTTTCCTGCCGATTTATAATTTTAGAAGTTATATATTAGGATAACAACGTTGTATATGTTCTGGATATGGAACGTGGTTCCAAGGAATAAAATTAGATTAATTTGTAAGTCGTAAAACAGTCTTTCTAGAGCATTTTTCTTTCTAAAACACATTTCTTAAAACATTTTGAAGTGTCAGAAGAGCATATACATAGCACCTATAGCAGCAAAAGTTTATGAGATAATTGATTTTGTTCTCTCCTGTAACCACTGTTCTTCTCCCAAAATGATGCATGAGCTTTTTAAAGAAATAGTCATTCGGGGAGCACTCCTAGAGTGCCAACACGGACCGTTTGGGGGGGAGGCCAGTGGCGGGGCCACGGGGAAGGGTGGTGCCCGTTTCCCCAAACCGGCGTAGTTTGCAATTTTACTCAGTTCATTCAAAATATTTACAAATACATAGTGGAGTAATCCCATTATAATTATTGTTGACACATTGCCGGCCAAATTACTTCGAATTTGGCGCCTTGTCTTCTTTAACAGGGCGTTTGATGTTCTTTGAAGGCGTTTCAAAGGAAAAGACTATGCATTTTAAACTTGGCGCCTTCGTCTTAATTTTCTCCAAAAACCCGCGCGAATTTCTTCTCTGGTGTCCAAACATTCATTTCTTCGTGCAAGTTCCCTGAAGTCGATTTCAACTTGTTCTATTAGTGCGGAGCGTCACCGAAAGATCGCACCAGCTCCTGGGGAAAGATTCTCCACTCCCGCGTAAATGCGGCATGGACGAAATGCTGAGAATTTCTATATCAGACGGCTGATCGCCTTGTCACGACCAGGAGTGCGGAAAGAAGCGTTTTACACGTTTTCAAGGTTCGACCCAGAGTGTGCCAGGCACTGTATGTAATAGAAACACGTAGCTAAAGGCCACGGAATTCGTAAGGAAAGGGCAGTTTTCGTTTGGGCAGAGGTAACTGTGACAACTTCAATACTCTTTGCTTCTTTCGCCAAGTAACAATCCTTTAAATTGTGTGTCATTTATTTTCCAGAACATTCTTGTCTGACGAAAGAACTACTGCGATAGAAGAGGCGATGTTCCATTGTCATTTTCATTTTCATCAACAATGCTCTGCTCTCCCAAACTTTTATTCAACTATTTCGCAGCGTGAACAATTATGTTCCTGCAATTTTTACTTCCAGCTTACAATTTAAGAATTTTTTTTTAAAATATTTATGTCTTTCCGAACTAAAATATGAGAGTCTCGTGTTGGAGGTTGCAGTTGAGTGATGCGCGCGGCGTGTGTGCGCAGGAGTGGTTCACGCTCTTCGACCAGGAGGGCAAGCACAAGGAGCGCTACCTGTTCCTCTTCAAGGGACGCGTGCTCGTGTGCAAGGTGCGCAAGATCTCCGAAGACCGCTCCGTCTTCACGCTCAAGGACATCATCCGGGTGAGTCTCTCTCTTTCTTCCTCTCTCCCTTCTCCCTTCTCTAACTTCCTCCTCTCCCCTCTCACTTCCCTCTCCCTCTATCTCCCTCTCTCTCCCTCTCTCTCTCTCCTCGCCCTCTCTCCACTCCCCGTCGCTTCACCCTTTCCCCCTCCCTCTCTATTCCCCCTCTCTCTCCCCTCCCTCCTTCTCCTCTCTCCTCCTCTCCTCCTCCTCTCTCTCCTCCTCCTCTCTCTCCTCCTCCTCTCTCTCCTCCTCCTCTCTCTCCTCCTCCTCTCTCTCCTCCTCCTCTCTCTCCTCCTCCTCTCTCTCCTCCTCCTCTCTCTCCTCCTCCTCTCTCTCCTCCTCCTCTCTCTCCTCCTCTCTCTCCCCCTCCTCTCTCTCCCCCTCCTCTCTCTCCTCCTCCTCTCTCCTCGTCACTCTTCGAGAAAGAGGTATAACATCTAACGTTCACTGTCCAAATCATCGATTGTTTTCTTTGTTTCGAGGAGCGTCAACAGCTATGGTCATTAGTCCTATATAGGTAATGCATTTTGATCGCGGAAGGTGGCGGTGATCATTCTCCTCTGAATGATGAGATCTGACGCCGACCTTCCCTCGGCTTGCAGGATTTTCCCAATCCAGGTATCTCCCGTCAGTGAGGCACTGCCTCGACCGGGACAAGCTCTAAATTCCCGACTGATCTCCCGACATGTGTAGTAGTGTAGTGCAAGTGTAATTGTGAGTAAGAGGTGAGGATGGGACAAGGAAGAGGAAGGAAAGATCGCGCGCAGTCCGTGGACCATTTTATAGAGCCTGTCCCGGCTGTGGCAGTTCCCCCAGTAGGGATAACTGGAAGATGTACACTGCAATCCGACGTGTAGGTGACCGCGTCGGAACTCACGATAGTTCAAAGAACACCTTCCCCCTCCGGAACATAGAATGTACACTTACGGGACTAATCACTATAGCAGCTGACGCGCCCATAAACACGAGCCAACCAATAAGTGAATGGATGCGACGGCGGTGCGTTGTGCGCAGTTGCCCGAAGTGCGCGTGAAGGACATCCCAGAGGACCCGCACGCCTTCCAGCTCGTCCCCGCGGCGTCCGACCTCGCCCTCGCCGTCACCGTCACCGCCCACGCCGACTCCGCCAAGGCCTCCTGGCTCAAGGAGATCCTCCAGTTCGCCTCCGTCTACGGTGAGTGCCCGACGCGACACCTCGCGCCCGCCAACGCCACCAAGTAGAATCTCCTCTGCGAGCTCGATACGATCCACAAAATATTACGTAATATAATACAATATATCGTAATAGTACATTTTGCTATATAAATAGAGGGAAATTAACGCTGTTTGACGTCAAAACCCAATTACGTTGTAATGTTGCTAGGTTGCCTAATACGATGCCCATTTCCTAAATGTGATATGTGTCGATGGTGAATATCCAGTGATAACGCAGTGTAATTGTATGTAAACAATATCTGGCCATGCTGGATGGGCACAGGAGTCAGGGTGGAATACGCTAATGGAAAATCTGGGTCAGCAGCGGCGGAGGTGAATTCAAAATTATCTTTACTTACACTATAGAAAGTATGGATTCCACTTCCTGTGTAGTGGATGATTATGATAAATAAATACCCAGGCAACTCTAGGTATTTCAAGTATGTATACATAAACTTCATACCAAGTTTTCGCTCGTTTTGCAAAATAAATTGTTTTAGAAGTTGTAACAATCCTGGCGATAATTTACTTCTACTCCCATTGTTTAATTATATTATTAGCTGCTACTCGTTGCGTTAGGAGACTCACTGTGACTTATCTTCAATCAAGAATAGATGTTTTACCTCGCACTAAGTTTAATCAATTATAGTTTATCGTTTTATTCAATTTTTTGTTGGCTTGTGAATATGACTCTGTCAAGACCACCCGTGGGAAAATTACAGTACATATAGCCCTTCCGTCACCAAAACTTAGAAGGAAATCAGTATTCCCTCTATGTGGACTTCATGAGCTATTAAGCCGTAAAGAAGAAATAACCAATACTAATCTTCGATTATGTTTCTTTAAAACATTCAATCCTAACTTGACATTCAATCCTATATTGTTCGTTTGAAGTTGGTACCTATACCTTAGAAGTCTCTCTGCTAAGTGGCATTGGGTGAATAGTGCATACGAGCCGTCACGTAGCCGTTTAGAGTAAAAGTTTACAATAGTTATCATTAGTTGAAGAAAAAGTAGTGTACGAAACGAAAGTAGTACAAATATTATTACAATCGTATGAAGTGTACTACGTTCATACGAAGTGAACTCGTTCGTCGCTCGTACAGTAATATTACTTCATACTCGCTCATTAGTATCCATCATATCATCGTTTCATAATATACTTTAGTGCATATGGATGGGTGAAAAGCAGAACGGTATATGTGTCATTTTATAAATTGTGATAAATCTGTTTATTTAATTCAATATTGCTGTAAAGTCTTGCTGCTTTGTTTCATCATTAAAATCACAGCATTTCAATTGTTCATTAAAACCATACAATTACATTGTCACTAAAATATAGCCTAAAATAAACAAGGTATTCTCAGAATGTATAAAATGTCACTTACACCGTTTTCATTTTCACACATTCATATTATTTCATTTTAACAGCACTTTCCCAACCAGAAATAAGAGTTCGATTCAGGTTGAGAGGGATCCTTTTGTAATTCAAAAGTCTTAATTTGTAACGAGTGCGTTCGTTGGCTGTTGCAGTCGAACCGCCTCCAGCCGCCCTCAACGACCAGCAGGAAGAGCCTGCGCCCGAACGACCCCTCGCGACCGCCCCCACCGCCCCCGCGCCGCCCCCAGCGCCGCCCGTCGCTCCGGCGGCCGCCCCCGCGCCTCCCGAGAGGGCAGCAGAGGCGCCACAGCCCCAGGAAGTCGCCACTCCAGCGGCGGCGCCCAAACCCGTGGAAGCGCCGAAACCTGCGGAAAAACCCGTGGAAGCTCCCAAGCCCGCACCGAAACCTGCGGAAGCGCCTAAACCTGCAGAAGTTCCTAAACCAGCAGAAAAACCAGCTGAAGTTCCTAAACCTGAGGAAAAACCTGTAGAAGTTCCTAAACCAGCGGAAGCTCCTAAACCAGCACCAAAACCTGTGGAAGCGCCTAAGCCAGTGGAAGCCCCTAAGCCAGCACCAAAGCCGGCGGAACCACCTAAACCAGCAGAAAAACCTGCGGAACCTCCTAAGCCTGCGGAAAAACCAGTGGAAGCTCCTAAACCAGTGGAAGCTCCTGTACCAGCACCGAAACCTGTGGAAGCCCCCAAGCCTGCAGCTAAACCTGCTGAACCTCCTAAACCTGCAGAACCTCCGAAGCCTGCAGAAAAGCCAGTAGAAGCGCCTAAAGCAGCACCAAAACTTGTTGAGGCACCTAAACCTCCAGAAGTTCCTAAGCCTGCAGAAAAGCCAATAGAAGTTCCTAAGCCGGTGGAAGCTCCTAAACCGGCACCAAAACCAGCGGAACCAGCTAAACCAGCAGAAAAGCCAGCTGAAGTTCCGAAACCTGCGGAAAAACCAGTTGAAGTTCCTAAACCAGTAGAAGCTCCTAAACCAGCACCGAAACCCGTCGAAGCGCCTAAAGCTCCTGAAAAAACACTAGAAGAGACAAAGGCCCCTCAGAAAGCAGCGGAACCGCCAGCGCCTAAACCGGCGGAAAAACCAGAACCCAAACCGACGCGGAAAGCGTCCGACGCGAAACCCGCGCAGAAGCCCGCCGAAGAAGTCGCCAAGCCGCCGAAACCCGCGGAGGCCGCGAAACCGGCGGAAAAACCCTCAGAGGCTGCCAAGGCCGCCGAGAAGCCCCCTGCTCCCAAGCGCAAGGACGAGACGGACGGCGCGCCGCCCGCCACCGCCACCAAGAAGAGCCGCGCCGACGCCAGCGCAGTAGCCATGGCCGAGCAGGAGCAGAAACTGGCCGCCGCCAGCAGCGTCACGCAAGGTAACCCCCGCACCCCCACGCCCCCGCCCGCTTCCCCTCCACCGCCCCCGCCGACAACCCGCTCGGGCCCCTGGCACGCGCTGCGCCGCTGGGTCGCGCGCCTCTGCGGTCGCCACGCCTCCTCCGAGCCCCCAACTCCCCCCGCCGCCGCCCCCGCAGAGCCCCTCCCACACACCTACGCCAACGTCCCCATCTACGTCAACGTCAGCGCGTTCGTTCACGCACACGCCACTGACTCAACGGAAGGGCAAGACGCCGTCAAAGAGCACGGTCCCACAAATGACCTCGTCCCGTCTGACGATGCAGCTTCCTCCCTCGCTTTCGCCACGGAACACCTCGCCAACGACCAGGACGAACTTGTTAATTCCAACGACCGAGTTCTCACCGCGGATCAAACCCCTCCCACCGGAGACCACGCCCCCACCAAGGACAAAGCACCTTCCAAGGACCAAGCCCCCGAAGTAGACCGAATCTTTCTCATGGACCAAGCCCAGCCAACAGACCTTCTCAAGGACGAGGCTCTTCCAACGGATCAATCTCCTCCCAAGCACCAAGACCCAACCACAGACCAAACCCTCATCACGAACCCAGCCCCAATCGCGGACCAAGTCCCCATTAAGGACCTATCCCCCATAGAGAACCAAGCCTCCGTTAAGGAACACGCCACCATCAAGGACAAAGCCCCTATCAAGGACACAGCCCCTATCAAGGACCAAACCCCCATCAAGGACCAAGCTCCCGTCAAGGACCAAGCACCCATCAAGGACCAAGCATCCATCAAGGACCAAGCCCCGGTCCAGAACCAAGCCCCCGTCAAAGACCAAGCCCCCATCAAGGTCCAAGCTCCCGTCAGGGACCAAGCCCTCATTAAGGACCAAGCCCCCGTCAAGGACCAAGCCCCCGTCAAGGACCAAGCCCCCGTCAAAGACCAAGCCCCCGTCACGGACCAAGCCC
Source organism: Gryllus longicercus (assembly GCA_038098605.1). Taxonomy (NCBI): domain Eukaryota; kingdom Metazoa; phylum Arthropoda; class Insecta; order Orthoptera; family Gryllidae; genus Gryllus; species Gryllus longicercus. The sequence goes on from JAZDUA010000074.1 coordinate 2,187,980, forward strand.
CCGTCAAGGACCAAACCTCTGTCAAGGACCAAGCCCCTGTCAAGGACGAAGGCCCCGTCAAGGTACAATCCCCCGTTAAGAACCAAGCTTCCACCAAGGACCAAGCCCCCGTCAACATCCAAGCCCCTCTCAAGGACCAAGCAGCACTGAAGGACCAAGTCCCCATCAGGGACCAAGCCGCCATCAAGAACCAAGCCCCCATCAAGGACCAAGCACCCACCAAGGACCAAGCACCCATCAAGGACCAATCTCCTGTCAATGACCTGGCGCCTATCAAGGACCAAGTCCTCATTAAGGACCGAGCACCCATTATGGTCCAAGCCCCCGTTAAGGACCAAGTCCCCGTTAATGACCAAGCTTCCAACAAGGACCAAGCCCCTATCATGGACCAAGCCCCCAGCAAGGACCATATCCCTGAGAAGGACCTGGAACACGTCAGAGACCTAGCCTTAGGGGAGAATCAAGCCCCTGTCATGGACCAAGCCACCGACAAAGACTTAGCCCTCGCCAAGGACCAAGCTCCCAACAAAGACCCAGTCTTCGTCAACGGCCAAGCCCCCATCAGGGATCAAACCTCAATCAATAACCAAACTCCCGTCAAGGACCAAATCCCAATCAAGGACCGAGCCCCCGTCGAAGATCACGCAATCCAACACCAACTCCCTAAACAGAACCAAGCCCCAATCGAGGATCTAAGCCCCGTTAAGGACCAAACCTCCATCAAGGACCATGTCCCCATCAAAGACGAAGGCCCCGCTAAAGATCAAACTATCAATGACCAAGACCCCGTTAAGAATCTAGCCACCATCATGGCCCTAGCACCCGTTAAGGACCAGCCCCCAATCAAACAAGACCAAGTCCCTCTCAACGTCCAAGTCCCCATAAACGAACTTGCCATTACTCAGGAAAACATCTCCGTTAGTGACCCAGTGTCTATCATCGACCACTCTCCCATAGGAGACCACGACCACTATTACACTAACGTAAACGCCTCCACTGCCGCAAATACCCTGTCCGCTAACGTCGAGGAATCTGCCATCGCCGCCCAGCCCACCAAACCTCCCCGACACGTCAAAGCTCCCCGACGCACCAGACATCTCGTCAAACAAGCTTCGATTACTAGCATCAACGCTCCCTCCGACGCCTGCGCCCCAGCGGCTGACTCTCCCAACTGCGTGTCCTCAAACACTGGTTCTCCCGCCCAAACTACACAGGTTAACATTTCTACCAATGTCCCAGATTCTGCTAACGTTCCAGTCAATTCACCTACACTCCCCAGCGTCCCCGACTCTGGTAATGTTCCCACCAATCCCCCTACCTCTCCCAACGTCCCTCACATTCCCACCAATCCCCCAACACCCCGCAACGTCCCAGCATCTGCTAATGTTCCCACCAATTCCCCAACACCCCGCAACGTCCCTGACACTGCTAATATTCCCATTAATCCCCCAACCTCACCCAACGTCCCTGACACTGCTAACATTCCCACCATTCCCCCAACACCCCGCAACGTTCCAGACTCTGCTGATATTGCCACCAATATCCCAACACCCCACAACGTTTCCGGCTCTAGCATTCCCACCAATCCCCCAACATCTCCCAACGTCCCCTATTCTGCTAACATTTCCACAGACCCACCACTTCCCATCAGCACCCCCGACTCTGCCAACATTCCCATGAATCCCCCAACACCATCCACCCTTCCTGACCCTAATAGCATCCCCACTGGCCCTCCAACACCTCCCAGCATCCTCGATCTAGCAATGGACTTTGCTCTCGGCAACGACACCCTTATGTATACCCTCACCAACACCCCTTCCTCCGTCAACGTCGCAGCATCCGACACTCCTCCGGTCCCCCCACCCCGCACGCGCGCCTCCATGAGCAAGAGACACTCGGCCCTGATTTGAGACTCGTTGGCAATTAGCCGCCTTCCCTTGGCTTTGGGAGCTCCTCGCAGGAAATTTCATCCACAAAGTACTTCAAGTCATCTCCACGTCCTTGGTAGCGACCATTCCTCAACCCCTGTACAAAATGACACACGTCAATCGGACAGCATTTCGGTCGCTGTAATTTACAATCGTCTTGGTGCTTCCTTGTCTTTTCCTTTTATTTCCTTTCTATTTTCACTTCCGTATTCGGTTTTTGCCTTTCTTCCGCGTACATTTTGCAATATTTCCGAACATTCCCATTTTTCTATCCGCCAGTCCATTCATGACCCATCGTGTCTCTTTGCGGCGTCTGGAAAACAGAGAACCACATAAATATCTATTTTCACATTACACAAGTACAGTGATGCAAAATTATTTTAAGGAATCCGAAGGATAATAGTTCGACCAACAACAATCAGAGCACATCATATGGACAAATATTTTTAACAGAGTTTCATATACCTCTTCTATTGCTAAAATACGTAAATATTTAAAGAGTAGCGTGAATAATAAGGAATTAGTTTAGGGATACCGTAATAACTTAAAAAATCGAAATACACAACATTAAACATACGGTTTGCCGATGCATCTTGCCTAAGAGTCTAAAAAAGAATGCAATCTGTATTGTTTTCTGAGTCAGTAATTAATATCATTCAGCTAAATGTTAATTATTCGTGATAAATACATTATTTAGATAATTCAATTGTAATTGCTAATGTTATACTTCCCACAACGACTTAATATTTGACTTTCGAAACAAATGCTTGCTTTAGAAACAACATTCATAGCATTCTTATTATTTTTCACGGAATCTAATTCATTTAAAAAAATTAATTTTCAACTCAATGCTGTGGACAAAATTAAACGTGTACATCAACATTGCGTTCCCTTTCAATATCACATATCTATTCCTTGTATCTCAAACACTCCTTGATCCTGATTTTCCACAACCCTACATCGGTTATTTCGAAGCTGTTCGACTGCTTACGACTCCATCACAACATACATAAATTTCAGGCCACTATCTGGAAGATTTTGCTTGCATTTCTATGTTCCCTGAACTGAAGTATCACTAATGCGTTAATTTCACTCATTTATGAGTCATTTGGTGTGCATTTTTTCTCTATATTTTGCCAAAGTATCATTTAAGAGTAAGAACTTTTATTTAGAACGTCTTTTCTTGAGCTTCTACGAATTAGGGAAGTAAGCACAGTTCTTGTTCCTACCCCCTGACATAAATTTCAGTCTTTTGCTGGAACTCTTTTGACTATAACTGACAATTATTATAATACAAACCAGAATCTGAGTTCTAGAGATAAAGAATCTGCAAAATATTTTCACATTACATCGCTCTTCAATGCTTTCTATTATTCATAGGGATATTGTTAAATACAGGAATCTTCAAGAAAAGTATTTTCATTCTGCAAAATTGTTTTTGCAACTACTATAGTAAACAGAGGCTTTCAAAGAAGAATTTCTGTATTTTTTTCTAACATCGTACTATAAGGTAGAAGTGCTGACAAGTCATTATTTGCTGTCGATAGAAAAAACGTTCATATTGTTTTTCTGTCCTATGTGAAATGAAGACTATCTGTAATACATTTGTTCCGCTCGTTTGCAATGGGGTACTTCAGGGATCGGAACGCAGATGTGGCCTGCTCCCACATTCCTTCCATCCTATACGACGCTTATTGTCAACGCCAACCGACTCTTCTTAGAACTATCTCTTTGCAAAATCTCTCTCTGTTAACACGACAGTATTGGCAGAAGTAGAGCAATACGCATAAAGCTTTCTTCTAGTGTTTGAAGTTGTAATAGTAAAATCTGTATTCACTACACTTTTGCTCCTTTTTTTCTTATTTAGCTCTCAGTCTCCTGAGAGAGTAGAGCCATTTATAATCGAGCGTATTATAAGCAGTGTGAAATGTTTCTTGTGTTTATGTGCATGGGATTTTCTTATTGCTATTTGATTATTTAAATACCCAGGTTTACCAACATTCCTAATTCCAGTAGTGTTATCAAGCTACAATCACTGCCAAAGGAGCATTTGTCTTGTCATTACGAGGGGAGTTTGTTCATAACGGACTGTGGTTACATAAATAAGAAATAAAATTAATTGTTTACACAAAGATCAGTATTTACATTAACATGATCCCATGTATCAGCATAACGTATAGGTTTTTGACAAATTTACAAGTATTATTCCCTAGAAATCACGGAATGTTTCTACACTTTTATCAAAATATGCTTCTGAGCGAGGAAAAAATCTCCTGTCAGTTGTAACAGTTAACGACAAAAATTTTAATTCACCGTGTTACAATAATAACAGCAAACAATCTCCTTTTTCAAACAGTATACAAGTAAATTTTCATCACAATGGAATGTTCCTTTAAATTGTTGATGTAATATACTTTCAGTTCTCTTCTCAGGTCAATAATAATATATTCCTATTTCCTACACGAAAATTCAAAATAAAAAATCGCTGGTAATATGAATAATTTTATCATTGTGAATTTATCGATGATACAAATCTCATTGTTTCCTAAAAGACGAAATACCGACTTTTTTCGAGACAATTCCTGACTATGTCATCGGTCAAATTAACGTGGGTCTTCATTTTTCAGAAACATACAAAACCTGTTATTTGCGGACAAGATAATCTTAAAAGTATAAAACCATTGTTGAAGTAGAGAGATGTACGCATTGAATTCCAAAACAAAATGCGGGCGAGTACTTGTAGCAACTTTTAATGGGATGTGAGAAATAAAGTGTAATTATAAAATTGTAAATTACTGTGAGATATTTTCAGAAAAGAGCATTGAACAGTATATCCAATTATCTATAATATTTTCAAAGTCGCACTTTATTGAAACGTATTTTGAATTTAACTAAATTTTGTTGGAAGTATCATTACCTGTTAAGCTCATTCTTAAATACGAACTCGTTTATTAATCCCAAAAATAGTTCAATATACTAGCATTGTGCTTCACTTATTTAAATTTCCTTCTGCATCAAACTTCTTTTACATCTCAAATATTCAGAAGACCGGATTAAAATATGGGTATTTCATCTTTTAAGTAACTGACTTTTGTATCGTCCTTACGTTCATAATGTACATGTTACATCCCTTCAGTAATCCTTCGTCATGGATAGCATTATCACCTTCATGCCATCTTCAACCCGGGATTCCCAAGAATCTCAGAATTAATATTTCAAAAATGTGCCGGAGAGCTCGCTTGACTGGTCGTAAGACGCCGAAACCCGAGCAGTATTGCCAACTTTTCGACTGACGTACGATAACCTTCAAGAAAACGCAGAATTCTGAGAACCGAATAATAAGAGAGTTTTCCAAGAAAAAGAAAAGAAAGAAGGAAGATCTGTTGTTCTGCGGACACAAATCACAGAGTCTGAAGTGTATAACTATGACGTGTATAATTATTTTTTCGATTGTTTAATTTCAGTATTCAAGTATTTTGCAGTATTATTAATTTAAATATTTCGACGATTATTAAATTGATCGCTTCTCCTTAGTAGGTAATTCAATTTTAATTTCAATCAAATGTAGCGTTAGCTATGAAGTCTTCACACTTGTAGTCGAATTTGTAACTTCGGGCCAAAGCTCGCCCTGCAGCAAAGAATTCCACAGTATCGTAACTCCAGCTATTTTGGGGACTCATCCCCTTGCTCTCTGCGGTTAGTCATACGCTCGCTATCGTGTGTTCTCAAAGCTATATTCATTTCTAAACAGTACAATATTCCAGTATCAATTGGAATTAAATAACAAAACAAAATCCCTTATCAGATGATAGAGTGGAGTGGTATGAGTTGCCCACAGGAAGGACGTGATGTCGGTATAATTTACCCTCAGCTGTCCCGATGACGTCGCATCGAATCCTGGTTTACCAACGTTTTGACAACCAACCATGAACTTCTTCAGGCATACTTTCCGCATGCTAGCCCCGAAGAAGGGCGCGTTATGATTGCCGAGTCAGTCCTTAAAACTAGGAAGCGCGACAGGGCAGCCGAGAACATTCCGGCAATGGACTAGGACTTCTCGAATTTAAGGTGACCCAGATTGACGAGTGTTTTGTTTCGTGATGTCACTGGTGTCTTTGAATAAGTAACAAACTTCTACGGCATGTAGGCCAGATTATCACTTGTTGCCAATGTTTATGAGAGTGATATCGCATGTAACTTACAAATATGGCATGCCCCCGATTGGTAGGCAATATGTCATGCACTGCTGTTCGGCAGGCCGCGTTTTGCGCAATCAAAAATATTTTCTGTACCTGCCAAATACTAGTCTTTTAAAGGGAGCGCAAGTACCACTCATTTTGTCAGCGTCTTCATATGTTTGCCTCGAGCATAGGGTAGGAAGATCAGTTAATGCTTCATTTACATTAATAGTAAATCAGGAAATAAAAAAGAATTATTGAAAAGTCCTTGAAAGATTTAGGGTGCGTATCCCCATGCCCCGCCGCTAGCGACTTCCGTGCTTCCATAAAGTCTCCTACGTTGGTTCCGTCCATTGGAGAGGGCTACAGGTAGCGTCATCGAGCGGAGATAGGCAAGAAAGTCGGTGGGAAAGTTGAAGAGATGGGAACACAACATTATTAGGAAGGTTGGGGAGATTGAGACTTAGCGACAGTGGGAAGGTTAAAGAGGTAACGATGCACCGTCAGTAGGAAGATTGGAGAGTTTGAGTCATAATGTTGGTGGTAAGGTTGCACAGGTCGAGACGAAGCGTCGGTAGAAAGATTGACAAGCAATTCGTTCGGAATACTGAGCAAGGTAGAGATGCAGCGTGCGTCAGTGAGGAGGTTGGCAATCAGGCCACTGGAAAGGTAGGAGAGGTGCAACGGAAGTGGAAAAGTTGGGAAAGGTAGGAGAGATGCAACGGAAGTGGAAAAGTTGGGAAAGTTGAGTCGTATCATCGTTGGAGACGTCTATAAGTATCATCGTCGGTAGAAAGGTAGACAAGCAAGTCGTCGGGAAGACTGAGGAAGTCGACTCGCTGCGTGCGTCGGTGGCAAAGTTGGCAAGCGTGCTCCGGGCGGCGCCTGGCGCCCTTCGAGCGTTTCGCCCCCGGCCCGGCCGCCGCCGCCGCCGCCGCCATCGCGTCCCCGCGTCGCCACGCACTCTGACCCGCGCGTCTTCCCCCAGAGTTCATGTCCTCCTCCTCCATATCGAGTAGCCGTGTGTCGGAGGAAGTGGTAATGCAGGCGAGTAGCACGATGTCGTCGTCGAGCGTCAAGACCAGCAGCTACCAGCAGGTGACGTCGTCGTCCTCGTACGAGGAATCGTCGTCCTTGTCGTCGTCGACGGTGGCGGCGGGCAGCGGTGCGCTGGTGCAGGAGAACGCGGTGGTGCGCATGGCGCTCGTCGCTGCACCAGCCACCGAAGGCCGCCCGGCCTTTGCGCAGACCATCTCCGGCCTCAGCCTCGAACGTGAGTACACACGCCCTACACCTCTACTACCATTCATTACCTGCTCGTCTCCTCGCATACGGAGGGATGTTGACGTGCCTTTGAGTTTTTTTCATTTGTTGCATCTTCGTTGACTAAACGCAACTCTGGTTAAGCACTGGTATGGAGAAATCCTTCGTATTATTTTTTTCACGTCTCGTCAAGTCGCAGTCAGTCAGATCCTCTTATCCCTTCGGTCAGGAGCTCGGCGCTTTTAGATCCCGGTGTTCCTAGACGGTCACCCAACCAGAAATCCGAGAGGTCTCAACTCCGATTAACCTCCGTGACTTTACGGAGCGGTGTACACGAATTCGGCTAGCAGCGCCGGCTACCATTCGTGCAACGTGTATCGGTTTGTGGTTTTTACAATTTCGTTTTTTACAATCGTACCTCATTTTTCTCGTCAGATGTCTGGATATCACTTTACTGCTTTTCTTATTTCTGCATTGATATGTAGGATTTCGTCAAGTATTAAACAGGATGAGTCTCAAAAGTGTAATAGTGTGAACGATAAGTATCTTTGATGGCGTTCTTATTTATTATTGCGTATCGTAACATTCATTCAGAAACTGTAGTACCTCCATTGAAGTACTTTAGTGGTTCACTGATCTATATTTAAACTCAAGTTTTTCCCATTTCTCAATTTCTGAAATATGTACGTACCGATTCTTTCTTTGATTGGAATAGATAAAAATGATGTTTTCAGTTATATATCGCAACATCCCTCCTTACACGTCCTACTCCAATATTTATATCGAACTCTCACAATCAAAAGTGGTATCACTCTGGTGACGACTGTGGCAAAAAGATACTCCTTTCCAAAAAGTTAATTAAGAGTTTGTTAAACATTCAGACTCATAGCATTAATTAATACTACATACTAAAGTCTGTATTGGATTATTACCATTGACAAGCTACGAGAATGTGTTTTAAGCTTTCATTGTTCGATGTTTCAAATCTATTACGAGAATAATTTCGGAGTAGAATTATGTTTCAGAGAAAGTTCCTGCAACTCGTTGCCAGAGTGATCTCTCAAGACCTTTGCTCCTGATAAATTAAGCTCTAACAAAGAAGGGTTGCAAAGTAAGAGTCATGCGTGCGAAGTAAGAGACGCATGTTCACTTGTTTGATTATTCTCGCTCTATCATATTTTTCTCACGGTCCAAATACAGTAGGAACTTATTGAGCGAAGGACTTGCATAAACACTTATAACATTAGTGATGTCACCAATAGAGTATATCAGATATTTAAATTTGGAGCATTTCAGAACGCCCATTGTTATTATTTTATGTTATTTTGGCGTGATTTCAACGTTGCAAAAGAACTCGACATTACTAATCTGACGTTTATTTATCACAATTCCTCATATTTTTTCATGAAAACTTTGTAGGGACCTATCTGGAAATTAATGGTGACATTACTTCGTTTCACAGATTAACCAATGTTTTAACCCTTCGTGTGGTCTTTTAAACATTATTTTAAGTTCCACTTGATAACTGTTGTTAATGTATGTTAAATTGATTTGATATTTTAATGAATATCATGATAGAATTTAAGCTTTTGAGATATTATGAAAAGTAAACGTGACCAGTTTATTTTCCAGGACTAGGTTTCTAATAAATGGCTTTAAGTGAGATTTGATTTATTATTTTAAAAGCAAGCCAATTTTACACGAGAGCACTTTCATATCTGCTATTATGTTTCACCAATAGATAAATCACGTTTTTTATTTACATTTTTTGTTAAGTCTACATTATAAACACTATATTATTATTTTTGTGTTAATATAGTAAAAAATGCCATGTTTCTGAAAACATTTTTCCATCTAAAATGCTTATCTAGTTTCAAGTAAATATCATTGCAAAATAATATTAGAACTTTGAAATGAATAACTTTCTTTTTCGGTAAATTTTCAAATGATAATTTGACATTACTCTTGCTTGTAAAGTTGAAATTTTGCAACCTGTTTCCTAATACACGGTGTTTAATTTATAAGTATAAAACTACAAAAAACTCGTACTTTCTCGAATTGAAAATGTTAATAGTTTTTATTAGGTCAATCACTTCCAATATCATATTTTAATGACACGCTAACTTAAAAGTTTGTCAATAATTCTGCAATGATCTGAGTAAAATCTATCATACTCTGAAGTTGTACATTACGACTTTTTAAAAACTATAATTTCTAAATCATAAATCCATAACATTAACACGATTTATTCTCGTTCTCATCTGTGGTTTGGGTCAAAATCAATTATTAATGTGTTTCTGTGTTTCACTTATTATTATTTTAATACGCTGTCATTTTGAAAATATATAATTAAAACATACTTAATCGCTCTCATTCAAAAAATGTTATCCGGAAGAGTATAATTGAGACAAATAGGCAGCGCCCTCTAGGGAAATTTATTTCATATTTTTCGTAGATGTATGTTCATAAAGCTAAATGGTATATGTTTATTTATGATAAGTATGTTGTATAAAATGTAAGTACACGATAATTAATGAACATTGTTTAATATTATAATTTTAATTACAATTTTCAGCAAATATCTGCACCGTAAGTCCATTTCTCTTTATTTACATCGCTCGTGATTCTATTCCCGTTTTAAAGACGCCAGTTCCACACTGTACCATAAAAACGGATGCAACATCTGTAAGCGAGCAATACTCATGGTCGATAATTAACAGTCACACCTCGAATTTTATTGCGACATTACATCAACTAGTTAAATTTATGTTTTAAACACTTTTGATCAACTATAAACTAAAAAGAATGTGCAATAAAACGTAATAAATATTAGCTTGTTCACATATTTATTCCATCAAAATAATTTATAAATATCAAAATGGACAAAATTGCGTTTTTGGTAACCTCGTGTATTACCTCGAAAAATGAAGAGATTATTAGTGGGAACAATTAAGCTCAAATTAACATATCCTAGTCCAAATGACGTAAAATAATTTAAGTGGTTTAAATTACTTTTTTGGAATTGGTTACCTTCAACGTAATTGAAAAGCGTATTCTTCCGCTGCCGGAGTCAATATCTACTTATGTATCCGGGTGATGTGTCCTAGGCACAGATGCCAACGTCTAGCCGCATGTGCGTCCTCAGGGTACTGCGGCCTTCCTCAGGGCGAAATACGTCGTCAGGGCCACTCAGGAAGAAATGTATTATATTCGTGTACTTTTTTCCATTTTCATACATTTCATGACCGAATCCAAGTAGAGGAAGATGAAGTCGGTATATCAACCGGGGCACATGAATCTCATGGAGACAATATCAATGGGGCAATTAACTCTATTCTTATAAAAATATTTGAATATATTTTCTCCAGTAACTGAAATTCGACTTGGAAAAGAACTTTAGACGTTTAACTATTCGAGAGTAAGAATTATAAAAAAATTAAAAATAAACGTGTGAAACTACTTAGAAACGTTTATTTAAATTACTTCTAAAAAGTATGTCTAGAATGTAAACTGATACAATAGTGGCTATTTAAAATTCCCCTTTACAACGCGGTATATTTCCCCCAAATCAGTGATTTGCCTGCAAGGAAATACACAACTAAATACTCTTCCATATCTGGGAAAACTGAACAAGGCCCCCTCTCCCAAATTATCGATCTTGAGATTCTGCTCACTTCCAAGTTGTTGCATCCGCTCCATTCCTATACACATCCACACAGAGGTAAGCCCGCTTATCTCGAGTTTCAATGCTTAGCATGCCATCTATTGGCCTTGGTAGCGTAGGTAAAAACTCTGGTAGAGCTGTTCCGATGTAGTATCACTCAAAAGTATTTCCAGTTCAAATGCCTATTTGTCGATCTATTCTTTTTTTCTTTCAAGCTACTTCTTTTCCTGCTGCGGCTCAGAACAAGTACCATTAATTTAGGTGGCTTAGCCGGATCTGTGCTCTATTAGTCTGTTGAACGTGAGCGTTAGTGCATGGTAATTTGCTTTACTATATTTGATCGCGTAGGCTTCAAAAGAACATTTAAAGGCGATGTCAGTTTTTGCGAGAATGTTTTTATTGTGTAAAATGGTTGTTCTCTTGAGGGCGTGCTCCTAGCATGACTGGTTTAGCTGTGCTTTCGATGTCTCAAATCTTTACTTCGCTCTTAGTAACAACTTTCGTTTCAGATTCTTGCTTGGAAAATAAAAATTTACTATAACAAAATTTCTTAAATTTCACTCTAAATAATTCTTCTGTGACTTCTTTAAATTTTGTATTTAACTTGTACAATTAATACATTAGAATATGGGGATCATTAAAATTTACTTGCATATTTACAAGTATGATCAATGAATAATTCTAAACATGAATCTTACGGAAAATAGTTAATTATGAAACATAAAAATGAATTAGATTATGATTAAAATCATTAATTTTATGCACACTTGTAAACATTACAAAATTGAGAAATTTACCCCTCACATTTTAAATAAAATTTTCTAACAGACTTTGTTATAATTCTACAATTTTATATTTCAATCGTGAACTTTTTCATATTAATTTCGAAACTTGAGAAATGTTTTGTAGGGAAATATTATTAAAGTACCATTACCTACTTGAGAGAATGTGAATAGTAAAACACTCTGATAGAGGTAATACGCATTGGGTTCATTACAAAATTCAGTCATTATATTTTTGTAAAATTTATCATTTTTATAATATTTATATATAATCTTGTCATTTATTATCTAATCAGTGAGTTAATACAAAGATTTACTGTACATTGTGAAAAGCATAGTTAAATTTAAAAGCCACGTCCCTAAATGCGCCCGACGAACGAAAAAAAACATACTGGTAGGTATTTTACGCACAAATTTAAAACGGCAATTAAATGTAATGTAGAAACATTTATCATGCACGCAAGACAGTATTAAAAAACAATTAAGGTCGAGTACAGTTTATAATATTGATTAGAAATACTATGCACCTTGTCAAGTGTTTAGTACATGTAGACGGTACAAAATAAAAAAAATTCACAATTTTCTTCGTAAAAAAGATAAATATTTGTAAGAAAACGTAAAACTTTCATAGTTAAACAGAATTACGTTTCAGTAGATTGCCGTTGACAATTCATATACAGGAGTTTCTAGCCGACAGTGTTGTATTTTCGGCATCTTATGTAGAACGCCCTAAAGGAGAATGCTGGAGGTCGCCTGCTCTGAAGGATCGTTCCCGATATTGTCTTCGATTAGTTACGGAAATGGAGCAGACCATGTGCACGAGACCTCTGAAGTACTGCTCCTATGTGGAAGTTATACCATGACTGCAATACCGCTACATGAAATACATTCGATGTGTAAAAAACTAGCATCATGCTCGATACGCAAATACGAATACACTTTCTGAAGCACTACTACATGTTTGAAAAACCGCAGGACTGCACATGCGCGGAAAGAAACAAAGGAGAAGGTTTCACCTCCCTGTTATGCAGCTCCCTTTTTTGAGGAGTCTTGACATCGCCGTAACTATCCACGGGAAAAGGGTCGCCTCTCCTGGTCTGAACAAACGATCCTCTCGCATGTTTAAGGCTTCACCACATCAGCCCAGTCCCTTCTCGCTGCTGTCAATCTTACGCGATTCAGAAAGTGAATCAGCTTTTACAGACGCATTCCTTGAAATGCTCTACTCCCCCAACCGAACACGAATGAGGAAGCTTTGCAACGCCTCCTGACGTTTGTTTCGCCCTCGGTTTGTTTTTCAACGACGTTGAGTAATAAGAAGCAATGTAGGCTTTCTAGGCCAGTGTCAATATGGATATTGCTTTCCGAAATGATAGGACGGAATCGATTAAATAGTTTTACCAAACTTTTTTTTAAATGTACGGCATACATCCTTTGTCTGAGTATTGTGACGGGTGAAGATAGCTTTGGGTTGGCTCCTTGGCTGATCCCGCTGATTCGGCTGATTCAGGAACCGGCCACCTAACTCCCTGATAGTCAGCTAAGAGCCGAGAATCGAATCGAGAATCCAATCGGGAATCGAATCGAGAATCTAATCGGGAATCGCATTGAGAATAGCATCGAGAATCGAATCGAAAATCGAATCGAGAATCGAATGGGTAATCTAATCGGGCATCGAATCGAGAATAGAAACGAGAGTTAATCGAGAATAGAATCGAGAATTAATCAAGAATCGAGTCGAGAATCAAGTCGAGAATCGAGTCGAGAATCGAATCGACCCACGGGCGCTTTAGGGACGTGAGCGACGGCGCGCGCGTGGCGGTGCGGGGCCGCCCGGAGCGGGCGTGGGGCGTGCTGACGGCGCGCCCTCGTGTCCGCAGCCGGCCAGAACGCGGTGTTCGAGTGCAAGGTGCGCTCGGAGTCCGCGGCGAGCGTGACGTGGCTGCGCGACAACCGCCCCCTCGACGACAAGCTGGCAGACCGCGTCATCCAAACGGCCCGCGACGACAACACCACCTTCCGCCTGGAGCTGCAACACACGCGCGAGTCCGACTCGGGGCTGTACACGGCGCGCGCCACCAACACGCAGGGCTCGTCCACGTGCTCGGCGCAGCTGGTGGTGCAGGAGCTGACGGACGAGGAGCGGCGGCGGCGCGCCGAGGCCAACGCGCCGGTCTTCCTCGTCATGCTCAAGGACACCGAGTTGCTGGAGAACACGTTCCTGCGCTTCATGGTGAAGGTGCGCGGCACGCCCGCGCCCGTCGTCAAGTTCTTCAAGGACGGGCGGCGCGTCGAGGACTCGGACCGCATGCGCGTCATCAGCGAGCGCGCCGACATCGGCTTCTACGAGCTGGTCATCGCCGACGTGCGCAAGGAGGACGCGGGCAAATACTCGTGCCAGGCTATGAACAAGTACGGCGACGTCACCTCGGAAGCGGTCGTCACCGTCACCGGTATGTGCGGGGCCGGGAGGCGCGGGGCGGGGCGGGGGCGGGGAGGGGCGTGGCGGAGCACCCGCCTCGAGAGAGGCCCGCTGCGGGGCCCAGCGGCAACACCATCGCCGGCGGGTGGAAGTTGCACAGGGCAGAGGCTAAAACCGCGCCCCGTTCACCGGAAAGCCGGGTTCACGAGTCTGCGAAGCGCCGGTTGTGATACTGCGCAATGGATAGCGACAGATTTATGACCGGCGCGTGGCAGACACGAGTCCGACTTGCCTGTGAATGGGCTGCTTTAATAGTATAATAGGGCATTGAGTAGTGCTTTATTCGCGAGGAGAAATTGTTCAGTCACGAGTGCACCAGGGCGGATCTATGTTCTTCTGGGTATATTAATACTAAATCTCTCAATATAAAATTATCATCAGTTGATTTTTTTAGTGATTACGCATCTTACTGCGTGCTCATGTACACTGAGCTAGACGCTCAGTTCTCAGAGTATTTTGCAACTCTGTGCAATATCAGCTAAACCTAAAGCTAGGCACTCACGGGCAAACCTCGCTCGAAAAACTATCTCGCGCCGATTGCAAATCCGCCGCTACCTGATTGGTTGTTCGCACAACCGGGAACAATGTGGCGTCAGATTTACAACCGGTGCAAGTCCGGTTTGGGAGCGGAGCTTGTAAGTTCCTTAACACAGGAACTGTAGACGCCCGACTAGTCGTAACAAAAGACATTTACTGCAATTTGTATAAAATGATGCGAACTAGTGGAGCGTCGGCAAGAGTAAAAGTCTCTTACGTCGTTATGATTTCTTGTGTCATTCTTTGGCATAAACCTCGGAATTAAGATTTTCTCAAAATAAATAACCTAATTCTAACCGCAGTCCTGAACGCATCCACTATTAGGAATAAGACGTATGATCCTATTGATGTATTGTACATCAAGATATTTTAACGAGCGGCCTCGCTCTACCAAACTCGAGACTATTTTTATCCCTCATGAATAAATCTCTATTTAATTCTTTGTTATACATAATATTTTATTTATTTCACGCATTTCCTTAAAAATGTTTATTTATAAGTGAAATTTCTCTTTTGATTGGAGATGAACATATTGTTCTTTTCCATTCCTTAATGGAGCCATATCATGCAATAAACGTTTTGTAGAAACATTTTAACTTTCGAAGGGTTTAAGTAATTTTCACCCCAAAGCGCAAATCTGATCTTTGAATAACGAAAAACCGTAACATCAAATGTGCGAAATAAATAAGAAAACCGTCACATCCATAACAATATGAAATAGAAGATAAAGGTAATATTTGTTTGAAATATGCTACATTTATCTTGTTAAAAGTACAGTTTTGCTCACAAACAAATTACGTATCAATGAAAACTCTATCTTAGGAATACACTATAAAACATAAATTAACTAAGTCATAAATTTAAATTTACTGTAATTCGACTCCAAATGTTTTCTTTCGGTTACAATCTTTTGTGAAGCAAAAATGTAAGAAAGAAATGTTTCTGGAGCAACCGCCTTGTTAGAAATGTAATTATTTTCATGCTGTAAAAGTAAGTTATTTCATCCACAATTGTCAACAACAACGTGAACTTTGGCCGTCCATAACGCATGTCTGTGGTAAGAAGCTGACACGAAATTTAGGAAGAAAGATTCTTTCATACATTAGTTTTTCTCGGTATGACTTAATGTATCTTCTGTTCATATTGTTATACCTAAATGAAATGTTTTACATAAAATATCTACAGCTGAACCTCTGCACTTTGCAATTTCCCCCATATGTATTATAGTACTGATGTATTATAGTACTGGCTTCAACAAGAGCGAACTGCTTATCGTAAAACCAATCTTAATGTCAGTTGATGGCTACCGACTCATGGTTCTCGATATTTCCCATCTTTCCCCTGAAGTCAAGTCTTCCACATTCCTGTGTAAACATTATTTCAAGTTCTTCAAAACAGCATTGACGTCCTTATACAATATCCAAAAATTACTTATACCTCATCCCACATACAACCCTTTCATAGAATAGCAATGAAGAAACAACGTAGTTGAACATCACATGACCTTTACACTAAATTTCGAATTATTTCTCGTTTTAATACCTAAGTTCATTTTAAAAATTGTTTAAAAAAGTGACTCAAGTTAATATTTTACACGTCATTTCCAATAATCCCTGGAATTTGGTTCGACTACTTTGTAACTTCCTCCGAAATGGATATAAATTAAGTATAAGTTAATCACACCATACTCCTCGATCAAACACTCCCTTTCCTATTATACAAATATTATTTCACATCACTCAATTCCAACTTACGGTGTCTCGTTTCAATTCAATGCTACACACTTTGCATGATTTTCAATATGCTAAAGAAAACAGCATAATATTAAGACATATTCAAAAGCTCCCAACATTTTATTCGGAATCGAAACCAATTAAAATCATTATCTTCCCTAAAACTGCAATATTTTAGATATCTGCACTGACGCCAACTTACATTTCACCACGCTTAGACAAAATGTACCAAAAGCCAAAATATTTTTTTCAATATTTTTAATTTTTCGTCGATGGATTTTTGATATTTTTTACATTTTTTTTATTTTTACAATTTTTTATTTTTATTTTTCAGAATTGGCTTTAATTCTGCGTTGTTTCGGGGTGACAAAGCTGACACCATATGTTCAGACTCAAGCAATTTTAAATTATTTACAACGTAGGCTACTTCAAAAACGAGATTCAATTGAGATAGTATTTTTGATACATAATGTTACTCGTAATTAAACATCGTAATTATTTATCTTGATATATTATAATAAAACTCTTCACATTGTATGTTTTAACGAGTAATGAGTAACATTTCCTAGAAAACAAGGTTGAGCTGATTTTGTTTTCATTTTCAATTGTTTCTCCTATCTCTAGTAAAAAATCATAAATACTACAGTTAACACACATAGATACATTCGCAGGAAAATTTACATGTGATGAGTTCCGGAACCGTTTTCACTGATACGGTCATTGAAAGAAAGCCTCATAATGACTAGCATCGCCTCGCCACGCGTAGACGCTGTGCTAGGATACGAGGACAACGCTCACCGGCCTCCATGAGGACTGAGGTCGCAGTGCTGATTCGAAGCGAGATCGATTCAAAGTTCTCGTTTTCTTATCATCACATTTTTTCGCTTTCTGACCCCGCTCCTACTTCAAATTGTTTTAGCGATGTTCAGGGATTTGCCTTAAGGACTGGCGAACGTATCTCTTCGTTTTCCCTCCATTTTTGCTATTTGGCTACAAATCGACTTTGGCTTCAGAACAGATTTATTAATCTTCGTTTCAGACAATAACTTATAATATTTTTGTCACGGAAATACTGTTTAAATATTTTCCATTCCAAAATAGTTCTTGAAAATTAAGCAGTAATATCTGCATATTGCAAAAGTAGTTTCAATATTTTTGACACAATGTCATGCCGGAACTATAGATTTTGAATACGTGTTAGGAATGTTCACATTTTCAAAATGATAAATACTGCTAAGCTTTACAAAAACTCACCAGCTGTATTTACAAATTTTAAATTTTACATTTTAATTTCCATAACGTAAAATTGAACGTTATTCAATTATAAAATATTAAAGTTTTGCTACACTGCTATTTGCTATTTGTCTTATAATGCTTATTGTAGCCTGCAATAAGTAAAAATAATAATTTACATATTAGAAAAGGAAAATAGATCACTCTGATAAGAAAAATGTTTACGAAAAGTTTAATTGCGCGTGTAACTGCAAAATGATTTATAAAAATTAACACCGTGTTCCTTCTGCGGGCATGGATATAAATAAATTATCAATTATTCAATAACATCTTCAGAATGGAGGATAAAATTTTTGTTAACTCCTTCACTTCCTCACGAGAGGAATTAACATTTCAACTACCAAAAATTGAGTTCCCAAATTGAATTGACCTAATATATGGTTTGTGAGTTGTGATGTGAAAAAAACTCCTTCGTTTTCTCTCTCCCTCTCTATCTGTCTCTCTTCTCTCTCTTCATTCTCTGACTATTCTCATAACTCTCCATCTATTGGGGTTTTGGATTCCTTATCCTGTTTTTCCGTGTCCCGCATGACCGCATGCCCCTTTCCTACTGAAGAACTAACATGGAGCCCCGGCCATCGTCAATTCCTGGCGGAAATTTAAGAAATGACTCTTCCCGGCAGAAAGAAGAATATTATTAATCAATTATTAATTAATTATCCATTATTAATTAATTAATTATTAATAATTAATTTAAAATGCAGTGTCGCCATTGAAGCACATAATCGGTCAGGTGTCACGTCTTCTGACATTTTTACGCGTTCACTTCAGTTTCAGTTTCAATGTCGACGTTTTTGGGATAGTAAGTGTTTTATGTGAGATTTAGTTTCAAATTCAGAATAGTGCTTTCTAATAATTTTGAAAAATGTGTATAATTAATTAGATCACAATCTTATGAGATATACACAATAATGTCCACCATGTATTCCAACCATGTCAAATGGTTACAAAAAGATGGTCTCAATGCCGACATGACTGATCACTTACCACCGAATCTCGCGAACAAAGGTGCTCAACTGGTACTCAAAGTTAAATTACTCATGATCTGCAACAAATCATCTGGCGCTACGTCAATGTGAGCAATTAAAAAAATAGTTCCCTAATACGCCCCCAAGGAAATGTTGGGATACAATCAAGACCTTTTCCGCTTGCATCTCTATGACACATAGAGGTTGCCGTATTTCGATTTCTTCATCGTAAAAACCGTAATTCGACGTCTTCATCAGTACAAAAAATATTGGAGGGGTTAGTAGTTATTAAATTGCTTCTTTATGAGGGCATATCTAATAGGTACGACCTGTTCCGGATAAACCGACATCTGATATCTGAAATGTTTGTGTTTCCCTACACTATCAGCGCAGCCACATCCCAAATATCTGTAGTAAGTTTATGCCATTTCCTTGCAATCATCTGGATCAGATTGTCTCGATAAGAACTCCAGAGACTTGCAGCGTTCATCGATCTTTTCCGTGGTTGCGTCCGATCATTCCAGACAGATGCCGGAGCAGTACCTTAAACAACGGGCCACCTCGGGTGCCGAACTTTCATCCCCACATAGTCATTCCCCATGATCTTGAAAGATCTGGCCTTACTTCGGGCACAAGAATGCCAGATCATGGCTCGAATGAGGCTGGAGCGCTATTGGATAGAGGGCGGTATTCATTTCATAATTTACGAACATCCTCCCCCGACAGAAACTATATTTTTAAAGGCTTCATAAAACTTTCTTAAACGATGTTTTCAAAGGTTAAGCAATTACTGCTCTGATGCAATTAGAAAGACTTTCGTGTATCCACTGAACCTGCAATTCGACTGACGCTGAAATTGAAGAAACGATGTAGAAGATGTCGTGGGGAAGGAAGTGGGTCTGGAGAGACAGCGGTGGCTTTGGCGACGGCAGTAGCGGTGGCGGCGGTGGCGGCGGTGGCGGCGGCGGCAGCAGCGGCGACGGAGGCGGAGGAAGTGGCGAGTTCGGGGGAGGCGGTTGCTGCAATGCCCCTCCTTCCCCATCACAGGAAGACATGGCATGTGAGAGGTTATGTGCTCCAGGCGCTGGTGTTGATTCTTGACATGACGCTTTTGAGAAATCTTAAATGTATACCTTGTACCAAACTTCTTTGCGCTGGAGATTCGGAGTCACGAGATGACGTCACTTGGGTTATCCCAGCAAGCACCTGCAGCATTATCGAATGATCTGAACTACCCTAGTTGATCTCTTCTGTGAATAAACTAGAGGGATACTGAGGAGTTGTGTGATCAGAAGGAGGCGATGGAGCGATTTTTATACATTAATGCGGAGAGAGTTAGTTCTCGTGTGTTGATAAAGCTTTGTTTAGTCATTGTTTTATTGGTTTTCAAAAATAACATGCCCGTTTTTGTTAAAGTATTTTTACATGTGATCATTTGTACGAGTGTCTGGAGTAACAAATCTACACGCTCAAAATACGCCAAAAAATTGAAGAAGTTAATTGAATATGTGAGCATTGTTTTCGATATTTAGTTAAAATTCAAACAAACTCACAATAAGCCAGGAATTTTATTATAGAAATTCTTAATTTGCACCGCGTTGGACTTACCGAGTCAAGTTGGCTGCCATACTCGCCATCACGTACTGACACAACAACGGTCTCAATCTAATTCACCTACTACTTGTGTTGTTTCCAGAATTATCGAATACGCATACCATAAGGTAAATTGTCACAATATTTGTTTTTGGCCAGAGTTCTTGTACGTGTCTTAACCTAAGATTTTCAATTCTTCGAAAATCAACCGCCTCAACCAACTCATTCTGATTTTGGAAACAAGTGAGAACTTCGTAGAAACTACGATTGGGGCTGGCAGTAAAAAGAAGTTTGATACTCGGTTTGCATCCGGTGTGTGGAGATAGCGAAGCGCGTTGTGACGATGGCCGAGCGCTGGGGAAGGGAGGGAAGGAGCGGGGAGGGGCGGGGCGGGGAAGGGGTGGGCGAGGGCGCGGGCTGAGCCAGCGGCTGTTGCAGACGAGAAGAAGGTGTTTGCCGTCGACCCCAAGACGCTCCAACCGGGCGAGAAGCCCGACTTCCAGTGGCTGCGAGACGGCAAGCCCTTCGACCCAGAGGAGCGCTTCAAGGTCCTCTTCAAGGTCAGTGCTTGCCCTCCCCTCGCCCTTTCTCTTTTTTACTTTATTTTCTCTCTTTTTCCCTCCTTTTTACTCTTTCCATTTGTTTAAAGGGTATTTCTCTTTCTCTCCCTCTAACTCTTCCTTTCCCTTTCATCTCCCTTTTTTCTCTTCTCCTCTCTTTCTTTCCTTCTCTCTTTCTATCCCTTTTCTCTCACTCTCTCTCTCTCTTTCTACCCCTCTATTTTTGCCCTCTCTATCTCCCCCTTTTCTCCTTCTTTCCCTTCTTACCCCTCTTTCACTCCCTTCACATTCTTTTCCTTTTTTCTTTCTTCTTTTCTCTCGATCCGTTTCTTTTTTATTATCTCTTTTAGAAAAGATCCGTAGCAGATATGTGCTATCCCAATCCGAGGGTGTTTCAAGCCTTTTGTCGCTCGTCGATATAACATATTCAGAGATTTGTTATATTATTGTAATTGGGAGTGGAAGTGCTTCAAATGACTTTCAATGAAGTTTCTCGAAAACTCCAGTTTTCGATGTAAAAGACCTTCAAATTTCCCTTTTATAGTAACGGCTGAAAGACATTTTCTTAAAAACGGTGCCAAATTTTTCAAAGAAAATTTTCATATAGGACGAGGTTTTACTCTTCTTTAATATTCTTAAAGTAATATTTTCAGTTCTATAATTAGTAAATCGAAAAATTGAGAAAATTTCAAAAAACTATACTAGGGGGGCGATAGATTGCAGCTGGCAAAAGGATGGGGCAAGCCCGAAAAGCTAGCCCAGACGAAAAAAATTAGAAAACTAACTAGTACGAGAAAATCTATGCCATTCTGTAGCACTCTGTTTGAAACTGTGGGAATGGTAACAGCAATCTGCAGCAGATCTGTAGAATAACTGTAGATGGCGAAAATATTTTTTCGAGCTTTGTTAGTTGCTGCAATACTCAAGAATCGAAAGATCCCAGCTGCTTATTTATTGCACATCGACAGTAGAGCGGTATTTTAAACTGGTTTATTTTCATTTGAAGATGCCCACCAATGTTGTAGCGGTCAATATCTGAAGACCCGATAACGACAGTGGGCCCATGTCCTATTTAATACTAATGATCTACTACTGTTGTTAGTACGAAAGTCTGGAAATCTCGTGCACGATTTACAAGGGACCTGAAAATCACCTTCTTTCCGGGAATAAACACCACATGATTGCATAATTAATGTTTGAAACACATTGGACGTGTAGAGGAGTCGAAGTTGTTCACATTTAGCCGATGAAAATGTGATGAGAAATTTCACAGAACTATGTTTTACATGTGGCATTTGCCCCTGATCGCTAGGCAACTTATCTTGCACTGATGTTCGGCAGGTAAACGTAATATCGTTGACTGTGTACCTAACGGTATAGAGGTGTTACTCTAAAAAGGGACCACTTTGACAGTTTGGGAAACAAACGAACGCTATGAAGGGCCATGGCATTGCAAGAGATAGTGGCGAAGCCATATTCAAATGAGCTAACTGGAAACAATCGCACTGACTAAATGAGAGCATGGACATAACTTGCAATTATGTTGCCAGCTGTAGCTGTCAAAGCGGTTCTTTCTTGCAGTAACCTTTCTATAGCAACGCGGAAACGGTTGCATAACAGGGCACATGTCCCGTGTGTGACTTCGTTGTATGAAATTTTCCACCACGTGTTCATTGGCAAAATGTGAACATCTTCGCCTCCTCTACATGTCATAGATGTTTGTAACATTTATTCTGTGACGAACAATAAAGTTGAACGAGGATTCGTGTGCTGTGAGCGGTGTGTGTGGGTTCCAGGATGAGGAGGACTCGCTGGCGCTCGTGTTCCAACACGTGACGCCTGATGACGCCGGTCTGTACACGTGCGTGGCCTCCACGTCCACCGGCAAGATCGCTTGCAGCGCAGAGCTCACCGTGCAAGGTAAGCGGGATGGAAGGGGAGAAATAAGATACTATACGGGTTTTTTTAAGATTTATTTTCAGTTCATATAAACATATAATTGTTTTTATACAGTTTAAAGTGAAATGACAAGTGACATTTTGTCACCTGTTAATATCAGTGTAAACTCTTTAAGATGAAATTGTCTTTCTCTTATTTAAATACAGAGTAAACTCTTTGTAATGAAATTCGAGGGACCGAGTGTTTTCGTTGAGGGGAGTTTTCGTTATATTCAGAAAATGAGTGCATGAGATTGTCAACGTATAGATTTTTATAAAGAAGTTTGTTAAGTTTACACTATATACTATACAAATTCTCCTATCTATTACCCATTTATATAAATACGAAAACCGCTGCCTACTTTTTCAATTTCAGGCTCCGTGAATCAGCTGATGAAAGAGCCCGAGGTGCCAAAAATTGTCACCGACACGAAGTCCACAGAAGTCAGCTTGGGTGGGTCGGCCATGATGGAGCTCAAAGTAGGCGGCTTCCCTCGCCCAGACATTAAGTGGTAAGTAAAACATGCAAACCGATCTAAAAGTGCTCGTGCGATTGGTTTTGTCTTAACTGTCAAGACATGCTACTGTAAAATGTAAAAATATGTTTGGTCTGTTACTCTGGTTTCTAAGTGTTGTCCACATGTTCTATATTAGCAATAGATAATTCCTTTACCGTTTTGGCCTCAAAAGTTGATTCCCTACGAAAGTTTTTATTTTTTATTTTTCCAATTTCGTCACCGTTGAATTTCATCGGAATTTTAGGTGCATTTCGAAGACTCGTAGCGCTTTTGTTAAATCGGGAAGTCGTTAGTGAATAGCGAGTGCATTTCATTTCCGAAGGCCGGCTGGTGAATCATGCGTGGCCGGAGGGCCGCCCCGATACACAGCTACCGTAATATGCATCCCCATTTCGCCGATTCTCAAATTTGCGGTTTTTTATCGTTCGTATCCAAAATCCAAACATTTTTTTCTCCGGCAGTACTTAGAAATGACTTCAATGCTTTGACTCTCTTTAAGCTGAATCTTCTGAACGTTACAGAAGAGAAATCGTAAATAACTTGCAGTGCGGTAACGAAGCATCTCCCAGCATTATAACCAATCTATTTAATTCAATTTAAATTCAATGACGCTTAATTTTCCGTGGATTTTCTGAGGCGAGGCTCAGGCCGTCATGCCTGCTCATTCACCTTTCCACCCAAATTGCTGCACTTCTTTCACCGTCTAGCAGAGACAAGGTACCACAGGAGGAAACATGTGATTTGAATTTTACTCAGGTTCTTCTTTTAGGTTTTAGGATCTGTTACATGCAGTAAATCTACTACATGGGACAGATGGTTTTACTTCCCCTTGTAAAGCAGGTGTACGTCTGTAACAAGTTCCCTTTTTAGAGTAGCATGGATCTGGTATACTGCAGCTGTTCTTTTTTTTTTTTCGTATACGTAGGATTTTTTTGCACTTAAATATAATTAACCATTACACAATTGAAACAGCAAATTTCGTCTAGGCAAACCGTTACACCACCGAAGCTAATTTCGTCTTATTTCTATTTCGTCTAATTGAGGAGAAACCCGCTGTTTTGTGATGTTTTGTTTTTTTCGCCTCAAATGACTCGCTCTCGCCCTCGCCCTGTATTCCCTTAAACAAAAAGTGTATTAAACGCTCTTGTAGAGATTTGCAAGAATAGCATTGAGCGAGGGTGTTCTGTGCCTGGTTGTCGTAGGTTCAAGGACGGCAAGGAGGTCCAGACCGGAGGCCGCATTCGCCTGTTGTACGAAGACGAGGAAACCATCTCCCTCATCATCAAGGGAGTGACTGTGGCGGACGCGGGCAAATACAAGATCACCGCCAAGAACGAACTGGGCGAGGACTCCATGGAGGTGGAACTCTTCGTCAAAGGTTTGGCCACTCTTCTTTGCTTGCTTTCAGTCAGAGAGATCCTAGATTAAAGTAATAATTTCTAGTATAATATTAAAATTATCTAATGTAATTATTTTTAAAAAGGTCATCTTGAGTTTGGTCAAGATTATTTATGAAAGAAAAAATAAATATAATTTTATTGTTAGAGTCATGAAAAATTCTAGTACATTCTGATTATATCTGATCTAACTTTGCATTTTTTTATTGAACAATATTTTTTTTAACTTAACTGCTATGATTACATTTTGTCACATACTATATGAAGAGATAATTTTGATTTTAAATTTCATTTTTCCTGACTTCCCTTCTACCTCGAACGTGTTACCCACTATTCAATAAGCTTTAAAATGTGATGTGTAACTGTCACAGTAAAAGGCAACAGATAATGTAAATTATACCAATATACAAAGTAGTAATTCTCTAATGATTTTGTGTGCGTGTGTGCATGTGCGCACGCTTATGTTTGTTTCTTATGTATGTGAAATTAAGACGTTACCAACTTTTCATATAGCTCCACCAAAAATCAAGACAGAAGTAGAAGATAAAGCATGTATGATCAATGAAACTTACAAGCTGACAATTGAAGTTGAAGGCATGCCAGTTCCTGATGTTAAATGGTGAGTCAATCCTGGTGAATTTCCTTAGAAGTTCAAAATGCTCGTATATTGAGATACAATACCTACTTACTCATATCTATAGAAACATCTGCCAAATACCATAATGCATTGCATTCTGTAAGAATATAATACTGTTTTATGCTCTTGCAGTATTGTATTTTTAGTACTCAATTACAAAACAAGGAAATTCAACTATGCATGTAATACAAATATTCAGTATAATGTTGTTTTTTTCTCAAGGTATCATGTAAGCCCTATATTTTAATAATAGACATCTGTGTATTGTAAATACTTTTTTTAGATATTCTTGTAAGACTAAAGCTGTTAACCAGAAGGGATTTTTTTCCTCTGTACCTCTGTTGATTTTTAAATAGCAATTTTCTAGTGCTACCGACCAATTAATTATATAATCACATTTTTTACATCTATACATATTTTACATTTATACATATTTGCAGTTTTTAATCTACAAATTTAAGATTATGAGTTAAAAATAAATATATTTCTTTTCTAGGTACAAAGATGGGCAGGAAATTAAATCATCAGATCGTATTAAGGTCACCAAAGAATCTTCAGAATCATACTCTTTGACCATTACAAAGACAACTCTTGAAGATACTGGCTCATACTCTGTTGTAGCTTCAAATGAAATCAGTCAGACATCAAAATTCTGGAAGTTTACGGTAAATGCTGGACCAGAGTTTGTGAAGAGCTTAGAGAAAATGGTAGAATGCAGAGAAGCAGATACAGTTATTTTGGAAACAAAAGTCACTGGAACTCCACAACCAGAAGTCAAATGGTATATAACACATTTTTGCAAATAATATTAATCATAAAAATAATAAATAGTATATTGTTGAGTATTAAAGAAACACAGCGAATACATTTTGTTCCTTGTTAGATTTCAAAAATTATTTATTTTTGTATGTATTAACAAGCAAAGCATTTTATATCAACAATCAAAGATCAAAATCAGAGAAGTTTATGAATTCATTGAGCTAATATTTTTTAACCAGTATAGATTTATTAATTCATTTATTTATATATCATCAAAGAAATTCAACATTTGAATCACATACATACTTGACATAAAATAAATCATTTTTTTCATTTCTTAGGGTGAAAGATGGAGAAGAAATTAAGTCTGATGGCAAGCGAATCACCATAGCTCAGGATGGACACATTTACACTCTCACAATCAAAGGAACAACTCGCAAGGACACTGGAGACTACGCCTGTGAAGCTTGTAATGATTTTGGTTGGAAAAAGTGTGAGTCACGACTCAACATTCGCTGTGCTCCAGAGTTTAGAACCAAACTCAGTGACAAACAAGCAAATGAAGGAGATGTCAACATTGAGTTTGAAGTCAATGTGGAAGCCTACCCCAAACCCAGCATCAAATGGTTAGTGTATTTTCTATTAAGCATTATTTTAATCAGTTTCAGTCAACTTTGTAGCCAAATAAAAGAGAAAGTAAATTACAAATTGTAATTGACTTGAATATGAATTGAAAGCATATTAATTTTTCATTTAAAATATAAAAGTAGGATTAATATTATTAAAATGTTTGTTGCAACTCTAATACTTTCTCTAAAAAGCAACAAAAAGCACCCTCTAAAAAAAGATTATTTTTGTGAATAGGAAATTAAATATTGTGGTTTCAGATATTCATTGCATTTTTGCATTACACCTTGTAACGCAAAAATGACTTTTTGATGCGCTTTTAATGACTTATAGAAGCAAGTTTCAACATAGTATGATCATTCTGCTAATTCTCTTTCTCACCTTGTCAGGTTTCTCAACGAAGTTGAGATCACAGAGAAGAAAACAGAATACACTCGTATTGAAGAAGGTGACAATTATAAACTGATCATAAAAGAAGTCACCACTGAAACATCTGGCAAATACACCTGCAAGTTGGTGAATGACATGGGCTCCAATGAAAGTTCTTCTCAGTTCACAGTAAATTGTAAGTAGATAAGCATAGTGTATTTAAAGCTAGTGAAGTGGCTAGTTTTGACTCAAAATTGAACAACTTTCAGATAAAAACTTACAATTAAGGGGTTATTTAAGGAGTTTGTTGAGTAGATTTAAGTTGAGTTCATAAAGGAGTTCAAATTACCCAAAGAGGTTCAATTGTTAGTAAAATTATTTCATGTTCCTGTTGAAGTGTTGTCAAAAAACGAAACAAAAATAATGATCTCAAAAATATCATACTCTCTAATAATCTTTCTCTTAATAATAATCTTTTGGTTATTGTGTTATCAGGTATGGCATTTATAAATATTTACATTTCATAGAATGTCCAAAAACAAAGTCTTTTTGTAATGTTCTTTGAAGTCCCAGTAGGCTTTATCATGTACAAAAAAAGTCTTTTTCACTCTTGTGTTCTCTGTAAATTTAATTTTGTTATCCAAGAATTGTTAGGGTAGGACAGGGTGTTGTGATGTATTGTTGTATGTATTTGTATTCGTCACTGAACTTTTGTTGGTTCATTTAAAAGATTGAAAGTTAACTAAAAATTTCAAGAGCCCTCCATCTCATTACAGTTTGCTTGAACAAGGTATTTCAAATCCCCCCATGTGTCTACCCTTATTTGGGCAAAGAAGAACTAAGTTTTCTGTTTTGCAGGTAAGCCTCGCTTCCCAAAATCCCTCAAGAACGAGGAAGTGGATGAAGGAGCAAGTCTTACTCTGACTATTGAGGTTTATGGTGTCCCAGAACCCAAAGTCAAATGGTGAGTTTTTTAATTATACCTCACTAGATTTAGAGTGCTGATCACCTTCAGCCCCAGCACAAATGTTATCTAAAAATCTAAATTTGGAATTGTCAGTCCAAGCCACACTTAAGCAAAATGCAACAGTGTGTAACCAACAACTGAAATATGTATAATTATTGCTTAAAAGTGCTATACTATGTGTAATCTGTTACTAGTGCTGCAACCAGATGTTGCATTTAAGGAAGATCAACAAGTGATCATTTGATGTAAGGCCAAACAAACAAACACCAAAATTTTTTAAGTACATAGTAACACTTTGTGAGACCCTTTTTTCAAAATGTTCACATATTTCATCTTAACAAAAAGTGAGAGACCTTAATAACATTCATTCATGGTATATTTATAATACAAATGCAAAACTTTGGAGAGGGATTTTAGATTCCAAACTCTCCCTCCAGCTACTTTCTTAACTATACCAATGACATAAAAAATATCAACATCCAAACCACTTATGATGAAAGACCAGTAAAATCTTGTATAGGTACCTTTGTTATGATGTACATTATGTGTTGGCCAGCTTTGATACCGAAAATCTCTGAAACCCTCTGAGAACTAACCCGTTGACAATTTTTTTTGCCTACCTAAAATATTGTGGTTAATACACAGAAGGTCAAAGAAGCAGTACTGCCATACTGCAATATTTGGAGCACAATTTGATTAGTTATTAACACAGTAAATTTTATTGCTTTGGAACCAGATTCATTTTAATCAGAATTTTTTGATGTCTTATCCCTGGCAACTAAATCCATGAATAAATTTGGGCTGGCTCTTGGAATTAATATTTATGTCAAAATAAAACCAAAATATTTCAATATTTTGGTTTTATTACTTTTAACTAAATTACTCAAATTCGTGGTAATCTCTTGTCTTAAAGATTGCATGTGTTTGGAGAAAAATAGTATCACAAAATTTCTATTGTCACATACAGTCATGCTGTATAAATACTTTGTTCACTTTATCTACCCAATAATTTATTGTAAATTGAAGAACCTTCCTATGGGACATCAAGCATCATTTTATATATCAATTAGCTTTTGCTTCAATGACATCAGTACATTGATCAATTCTGATCACATGTTGAACAGGTATTAAACCTACCTAATCTAGGATGCCATTCATAATGAAAAATGAAATCTAAAAATTAAATATTTTTCATTAACATTTTGTAAGAAAAATGAATGTCTTTCTGACAAGCCTTTTATTTTCTCTAGGCTTAAGAATGGCCAAGAAGTTAGTGCAGATGCTCATATTAAGATCTCCCGAGATTCCAACCGACAAGAGAGCTATAACCTCAGCTTCACTCTGATCAAAGGATCTGATGCTGGGGAATATGAAGCAAGAGCTGAAAACTCTATGGGAACTGCTTCAACAAAGAGTACAGTGAAGGTCAACAGTAAGTATTGAGCTTCAGACAATTCTTTACTCTCTTATTAATTGGCAAGTGTTTAAAGGCTAAGCAACTCCGCTGATTGGCTTTTCACCAAACAATTTGTTCACAAAGAATAAAGTTGCATATAAAGAACAATTGGTTCACAATTTTCCTTGTCAGTGCTGAAATTGCAGAGATTTGAAATAGCAGACAGTGAATTAGACAAATTCAGCATTATGTAAGTACAGAATCTAAATTCTATATTCATACTATTCATTGCAAAATTGCAAATTACCACCTATTTTGACTCTGAGTAGCCTACAATGTGTATTGATATAGTATTATATTCATGTCATTTGTTCTTTTTTCCTTCATAAGCTTTACATGAAAACACATTGTAATCAGCATTTAACGTCTATCACGGAATGAATATAAGTCCAATTATTTGTTCTCTTCAGTCTAAATACTATTTAGTGTTCAGTTTTAGAACTTTCTAGTATGTTCTTTTCTGCCTCTAATCCTCCTGAAGAAGACAAATTTAAAAAATAGAAAAAAATTACTCTGAACTTTTCGACTTTGGAAAATTTTAGTTGGAGAGGTTTAATGTTTTAAATGACGTACAAATGTTATCAAGTGTGAACTAGTTTCATTATGTGCTGTTTTTTGGGAGTTTGTGATCTCTTGTAATATAAAATCAAGCATTTCAATATTTGAAAATTTACAATTGCATCTCTGAAAGTTAAATTCCAATAATAACTTATTTCATAAAGTTTATTTTTATTTGTATCAAAAAATCAATATCAACTAAACCCAATATTAGGTTTATTTTAAATATTATCATTTGTATATTTTTTTTATTTCAAATTATTTTTACATTAGGAATTCACAATATCTTATGTTTCTTTACTAGAATTTTAAAATCAAAGTGCCTACCTGGATATCAAAACATTTTTTGCCTTCCACATAGCAGGTTAGGGTTAACAACCACCTGATATAGGACGTCATCAGGTGCTACGGGGTTGATTCTTGTAAGTAGTTGTGACCCCCGAAAGCTATGTGTGCTCAGGTTATTTTTTCCCTGCCTCCCATGTCTGTATCAATGAGTTTCTCAGGCATGCCTCCTCACCTTCCTCCAAGTAAATTAGTCAAGATTTTTTGAGGACTGCCAACTTTAAGGACATGTTGGTCAAAGAACACAGTTAAAACACAAGAATATGCATATGGGATTTCCCATATGCTCCTCTTGCCGAACTACAATCACTGAAAAAATGGTTTATCTAGTTAAGAAAATATTGGAACATTTTATATATTATGTATGCTTAAAATGCTCATTCATAAACCTTAAAATTATTAAAAACAATAAAATAAAAATATCTAATAACATTTAAAAATACATTAATAAATTAAAGTTTCTCTATTTCAAAATAAATTTTAAATACATTCTTTGTTACATTTTTTAAAATATCTTATTAATTTTTGTTTATTTAATGGTGCAATATGTGTTTTAACTTGATCTATAAAATGACTTGAAAGAATTATAAAAACATTTTTCCTTTTGTAATATTTTTACTGACTTCTCAGTGCAATGAGGTACTAATCCACAGGAATGACATTTATGCACATTTTTGTGTGAAATCCCTTTGGATGTTGAAGCACTTTTCTAACTATTATAGGAGAATGGGTTTTGTTGTTATTTTTTAAGGTGAATAATTACATGTCATCCCTATCCAATTTTATCATTTAGAAAGAGAAAACATTTCAACATAATTTAGGCAATTAAGTGGGTCATTGAAACATGTCATAAGAAAAATATGAGTAGTTATTCGTTTCCCTTTGCACTGTAGCCATCACAAAAGTCACAGAGACCACAACTGAAGAGGAAGTTGAAGAGATTGTTAAGAAAGTAGAGGAGGAGATAGAAGCAGAGCCAAAGAAGAAGAAAGAGAAGCCAAAGGAAGAAGAAGCTGAAGTTATCAAACAGGACACTGAGGCTCAGAAAGTCTCAAGTTCAGAAGGTAATAAATGCAGTTTCCGTAGGGCACATGCAAACCTTTGCTCATCTTACAGGTGCTATGCATGAACTGATATCATAAGCAACATAAAAAAATTTACAAGAAATAATTATGAGGGGAGGGGAATCATAAAATCAATATTTTTTTTGTCAAAATTAGTAATCCTTCACTTATTTTATACCATTAGGAACTGGAAGAGAAATTTAAATTGTCGTTAAAGAATCTTTTTAAAATTTTCTTTAATTCTAATTTCATATACATATGAAACACATTTTCAAGTGTTGAAATACCTTTTTAAATAGTACAACTTTTTTGTATTGAAAACTACCTTTGTGTCAAATTACAATTCATTTTTTATTACCTTTCAGTTCTAACACATGTACACATTGTTTTTTTCTGCACCCACATTTTTCTGTGACATTCCATGAGTCCTGTTGTCCTGACTTAGCCTACATCTTTCTATCATGATTTATGATCATTGGCCTGTGCAAATTGTTCTAGAATAACTTTTAAAAAATCTTGTATCTGAAGTAAGATGAAATTAAATATAATATTCTTAATTGGGAATATCCTCAAACATCAAGTTACCAATTTTGTTTACTTTTTTTATTTAACCCACAGCATTATTTTTAAAAGCAGTTTCATTGTTATTATGCAGTTACAAGAAATTTACAAATTAGTTCTTTTTTTTTAATTTTTTTAAATTTTTGGTTAAGGAAAACAAGAAAAATAGAAAGAAAGAAAAACGAAAGAGCGAGAGAGAGAAAAGTAAGGCTGTTTCTCAGAGCATAAACCGCATTGTTGATTGTTGTTGTCGTTTTTTTATCATCCTGATTTTATCACCACCTTTTTGTATTTTGTGATGTGTAATTATTTATTTTGAAATTCAAAAATGACCCATTTGCAGATATTTCCCAAAGTACATGGAAAAAGAACAACTTAAGAGAACACAGTATTGTATGTAGGGCTGGATTAACATATCAAGAGGCCCTAAGCAGTGCACATTCAAGTGCAAGGTTCCAAAACTCCTGTCAGCAAAACAGAAACTTCATTAATAGCAACATAAGAAAAATCAGATTTAATATTATACATTAACACAGCGTACTTTGTGTTTTGAAATATGTTTTTCTAAAATGATTTTTTTTGTTGTTGAGAATTTTAAATTGAGCAATTATTTTGTTAATAGCACTGACGTTTAATGACAAGTTGCTGTTAGTTATTTCTTCTTGGTTTTCTTTGCTTTCTTTTATTTTCATAGTAGCCTTAAGTGTTTGCTTAGCCCACTTGGGATGTTAATTCTGCAACAGTTGAATGACCCCCTTCCATTCTATTCCCGCTCATTTCCCTCATCCCCACAGTAGCCTAGTGACCCTCTCCTGTCTGCCACAGTGGAGCCTGAGGGCTCCCAACACGCAGGCAACCTGATGTCTGTCGAGACACAAAGCATTACTTATTCTCGTGGGGAAGGGGACACTGTGACGATTTCCATGGCCTCCTCCATGCACCACCAGTCGGCAACTGTTTCAGATGGGCTGGAAGGTGAGTGGGAGGAAAATGCCAAAATCCAACTAGAATTTCTCAAGCAGTGTTTCTGTTCAATTCCGTTGAGACATTTCAGCATTTCATCATAATTTGTATACTCAGAAAGTGTTACTGAAAATGACTGAAGTGCTCAAGAATTAATTTACTTTAAATTCTTATCACAAAATTCTTCTTTCTTTGAATTTAAAGCTCTATTTTTTATAACTACTATACTCATCAATAATAAAGTTTAATAGATTTGATGTATTTTTGAATTTCTAAATCACACATTAATTGAGTAATCAATTTTGTAAACCAGTGTTTCATTTAAAAAATGTATATTGTTATCTTGATTCATTCGAAAATTTCATTCTCTACCTTATGGAGCAAATCAGATCGGTGTTTTCAAATCAGATCAAATTTTTTATTACAATGTTTCTGGAGACAAGTAAATGTTTGAGCATGTCAACATCATTAGAGAAATGAATCCAAGAGGGCAAAGATGTTCTTTCATTTGTATTAAAATCATCTTACTTCAAATGCCCAAGTTAAAGGCATTGCATCAAAGTATTAATATTTTGATTATATTTTATTTCTTTATAAAAAGAAACATTAGTCTTGAGGTTATCTTTCAGAGTGTTATGCTAAACAGTAGTGGAACTACATCATTAGAAAATTGTTTTTATCAAAATTGCAAAATACAATTAATCAAAATTTAATTGCCGTATAGAGATAATGTGCATAGTTGAATTTTGTCATCCTCCTCTTAAAACATACATATGGTATAATACATAGTCATCATCACACATTTTCATTCCCAATTTTCAAGAACACATGTTGGGAATACAATTACATGTGTATTCAGCTTTTTAATCTAATTAGCAAATAGATGCAAGCCGTTTACAATTTTAACATGTGTAATTTTTTATTCAGAGATGAGTGAATTTGTGTGTGTTTTTATGTGAATTTAATTGTAATTCACAATTCATATGTGTTAAGCTGCAGAATTGCTAATCAATACTCAGTGTAGTCAGATATAAAACAAATAGACAGAAATCTGACATCAAATTAAGTGAATGAGTTGCTAGTGCCACACTGATAAGAAATTCTGGGGAATGGCTACATTTTTTTTTACCAATAATCTGCTTTGTGGTATTTTTTGTCAATTATTTACTTTAACTTTTAAATTTTAATTTAAATATTCAGTAATTTGAAACATTGATTGTTAAAAAACAATAATTTGATAGTTTCAATTGCATTTCACATCACATTTTTATAATTCACAGACTATACTGAATTAAAAATAGTCATTCTTCTACTGCCACAATAAATTGAAGGTTATGGTTCAGTTGTTCTCCTTTGAAATGCAAAGCCCTTACAAAAATTACTGAATGAAACAACAATTATTAAAATCCTGTAGCCACCAGAAGTCTTCTCTTTGTAGTGCAAGTTCATGTTTAACAGTTACTAAATAGTAGCTTGTATGATCTAGATCTTCAACAAGCAATAATGAGTAACATTTAAAAGTAGTTCTTCTAGAAAACTATTAGCCCCTGCTTGTGTAACTCAAAGGTACTTTCAGGATCAATGACTGTCCACTCGCTCACTGAAACCACCTCTACCACGGTGTTTTGTGAGGAAGTGAGTGGTCCAGCAAGCCAAACTGGAAGGATAGTGGAACAGCACATTAGCAGTTCAGAACACATAGAAACAGAAACACTGAGCTCAACTGAAAATGACATGTCCAAACAGCCGCAAGCGGGCAAACTGTTAGAAAAGGAATCTTTGAGTATCAAAGGTCCTGGTCAAGCTCAGGTGACAGATGGGAAGAGGACAACATCAGGTGTCATGTTAGAAGAAATAACATCTGACCAGCTGTCATCTCCAGAAATACATGATATTTCCCACAAACCAAATATAGGTGTAGTGGAGGAACCAGATAGTGATACCAATCTTGAAGAACAGAACATTAGGAAAATCCACATATCTGTGGAACGGGGAGTTTCCATTGTGTCAGTCGAAGACGATACTTGCAGTCAGGCAAGCATCTCAGTTGGTTTTACCCATGAAGAAATAGAAGAAGGAGTAATTGGTTCAAATAAAAAACCTGGTGTGGAAGAGGGGAAGAGTTCTCAAAAAGCAGCTGTTTTGACTCCAGAGACTGCTACAGAGAAGAAAATTCCACCAAGGAGGCAATCAATTCAAGAGGACCTTCCACAACCACAAAAGGCAAAGCGTCTCAGTCTTGGAAATGCAGAAAACATTGACAAAAGCAAGCAACAGAAACTGTCTGAAAGAGCAATAAAGAAGCCAATGAAGGGGAAACAAGTGGAGACTGCAGAAGTTAACAATGAACAAAAATTGGAAGAAGAACCTACCAAACCTGCAATCTCGGAGGAAAATATTGATCCAAAGAAAGGTTTGTTGTTACAAACTGGAGAAGCAGATTTAAAAGAAGCCTCAAAGCTAAGTAAAGCTGCAGAAGAAGATGAAGATCCAGAAGTATCTGCTCTTTTGAAACGTATCCAGAAACAGCGAAGTGTTCTTGAGGAGATCCTGGACAAAGAAGGGGAGAGGAAAACAGAAGGTAAGATTAGGCTCTGCGCTCAGACTTTGCAATCATCTTCTGTACATTGTTACTCTGCATCAAATACTACTCAAAGATCAAAATTCAAGGAGGAAGAAGATGATGAAAAAGAAGCAAAGGGTACTTATATTCATTTGCCTTCTTCTCTCCAGCTATGGACATTGATCTATAACATCAGTAAAGTAGAAGCAGCTAATATTTATGCATGTGTTGCCTTCATTTGAAGTCTCTTAAGAAAAAAATCAAATTCTACAAATTTTGCTGTGGATGCATTTTAATGCAAATTTAACGTTTCTGCTTCATGCAATGTGAGAAATGCATTTGAAATATTTTGTTGTTAGCAAAAAAATAGGGAACATAATTAAGATATATTTCAATCTAATTGTAAATAGTGAATAGACAAATGAAATATTTTGTATTATTTTGCCTTCCTAATATCAAATGTTCTGTAAATGAAGAATGTTTTATTATAAGAATGGCTTTGAACAATCACATTTTTTCTTATATTGCAATAGTTAAGATCTGGACTACACATCGAGCATATTTTGACAATATGTATAATAATATTTTTAATTTGTGCTCTAAAATCATAATGTACAAAGAATTTTGTGAATGTTGCCAATAACGTGATAAATAACAAGAACAATAGGAAGAATGAAGAGTTTCTTATACGCTGGACATTTTGTTTTTATTGCCTTGGACTTTTGCCACTTTGTTGAACTGTGTTGAACTTTATTTTATTTTATGATTTTTCATTTACAATAAATATTACCGACTACCATTTTGCTTAGAAGCATTTTCTTTTTCAGCTTTTTGTGTATCTATTCATTATATGTTTATTTTATATGCTTGTAAACCAAAAGCTAGCAAAGCAAAACTTTTTACCGTTGTCATTTTTGTACTAATGTGCTGGTAATGCCTACATTTCTTTGAATAACCTCTCCATGTTTTGTAGATGCATGTTCTAACCTTCTGATGTATGTTTCTCCTGGGTTCTTGAAAGCAGAATTTTGCCTTTGCTGCAGATGCAGGTAAATGGTAAGTAATTACTGAACTGCATTCTGCATGCTTTTACAAAGATTATTTCTCATCTTCCAATGGGGAAAGCCTTTTATTTATAGTTCTCTTATGTTGGGATTCTCATTAATTTCAATGCATCCATATATATTGCTGTTTTTTAAACTCTGATTTGACCCCTGTGATTCTGAAAGGTAAGTTGCAAAGGTTGTTGATCTTCCTTCAAACCTCTATCATTTTAAACCAACAGGTTAACAATGTTATTTTTCTTATATATAGCTATTCCTGAAATCACTGGTTCCAACATGCAAGATGTCACTACTCATGAATCCCTGGGAACTGTGTTTGAAGTGAAGGCAACAGGTATTCCACGACCAGAGGCAAAATGGTAAGTCCCGAAAAAACAGTGTGTTGTCCCTGTTAACAGACTCTGAAATAAAATGTTTCCAGTTTGTTCATAACATACAAATGAAATGCACAAAATTCATTTCTTTTTCTTATCTTTTACTTCCTTTTTCTTTTCCCTTTTCTTTTATCACTGTAGAATGTAACATGTAAATGCTGTTAATGATTTTATGACTTTTCTATAGCATATCAATACATGAGATTTTTTCAATATACGGAACACTTTTCTCATGCCTCATATCAATTATTTCGTATAAGAGAATTGTGGAAGCATTATATTAGAATGTTTTTTTGTAAATTACAGATAATCATTTTGTCATGAAGAATAATGACTTTGTCTTTAATTAAAGGAGAACATAAAAGTACACAATAGAAAGAGGAACTTAAAAGTAAAGCAATACAACCTAAGCCACAAAGGTTTCCTGTTGTATACCATATTTCCTTAGTTTTAGTTACCATGCCTCATTTTCAGTCATTCCATGACTAACAAAGGGAATCCAGTTCAAATCACTCCCTGGATCATCTCCATTTTCTCTAGGAGCACATTTCAGAATTCAGGTTCCCTATTTTTGAAAAAAATTACTGATCTGTAAAATAAACTTTCAGGTTTAAGGATGATCAAGAAATAAAGCCCTCTGCTAAGGCAAAGATCTCAGATAGTGGTGAAACATACAAACTGGAACTCGTTGATTTGGATGGTCCAGATGCTGGAGTCTACAAGGTGAAAATATCTAATCGCTTGGGAGAGAAGTCACAACAGGCCAAGTTATCTTTGAAATGTAAGTTCACGAGGCTAGCAGATCATTAATATCCACTTTTAATTTAGAACTTAATTTATAAACTTCATTTAGAACTTCAGTTTATGAAATAATAATATTAACTTCAATGTATGTAGTAGTAAGTATGTAGTAGCAATTTGCAATTATTGTTTACACCAATTGAAGTACTAGGTGGAGTGGCTTTTAGTAAATCTTTGTCTCTTTTTGTGCCTATATTGATATCATTATCCCAGAATTAGCTTTCTTTTTTTATTGGATCAAGTAGTCCTTATGATATTTTTAACACGGCCAATTTCCCAGTTTGGAATTTTCTTCCTAAAAGTCTTCTGTTTTGTACTTCATGTTGTGTTATTCTTGCATGTCTGTCCTGACATGCTACATTTTATTGTCTCGGTCTGAGTTTTCACTTAACAGTCACACACCAATGGTATTCCAATATCCAGAGGGCACCATTGACGGGACTCCACAATACATTGCAATATAATTAAAGGAAAATGTTATGTTTAAGAACTATTTCAACATTTATTTAACAACATATTACAATCATTTTTCACAAATTTGTGTTAAAATATGTTCAGTTTTAGAGCTATTGCCAGGCCAAAAGTTCTTGCGATCCTTTCCACATAGATGACCACATAGCTTTTTGGAAGGATTTGTTCAGCTTTCAGTGTGTTGGTCCAATTGCACAATTCTTATCTACACCAACAGATACTAAAATAAGGTTTTAACATGTTTTGGGCAAGCCTGAGTGAAAGAGTACTCAGTTGTTTCCTCAAAATGATGATGCATGGCAACAGTTTTGAAGTATTTTGTAAACATTCAATAAGCATTGAAAGGTGAAATTATCACTTAAGGTTAAAAAAGAATTTAATAATAAAATTGATAAACACTGAAATAGTGAATCCTTACCTAATTAACAAACTAATTAATTAACTAATTAATAAACAAACACAACTACACTGGGTTTCATTATTGACACACACACACACACACACACACACACACACACACACACACACACACACACACACACACCATTGGTATGTAAATGTTAACAGTGATTTTTTGTTAATTTCACAATATATCATATGAAGAAACACGATAATTGTGATCTGATAGGATTCATTATTAATATGCTTACAAAATTTTAGCCTATGATTTTTTATGTCCAAATATATAATTTTACATGAATTTATTATCAAATTACATTATATTATGTTATGTTACATTTTATTACACATGAGTTGTGACAACAGATGCAAGTAGATATGATTGAATGAGTGATGTCCTTGAATATTCC
Organism: Gryllus longicercus; assembly: GCA_038098605.1. Classification (NCBI taxonomy): domain Eukaryota; kingdom Metazoa; phylum Arthropoda; class Insecta; order Orthoptera; family Gryllidae; genus Gryllus; species Gryllus longicercus. Next base: position 2,227,201 of record JAZDUA010000074.1, read on the forward strand.
AGTCATTCAGTAAAAATACTAAAAAACATATATATCATGGTTTATTGAAGTACAATATATTCAAAATTGTCCTGTCAACATATCCAATATCCCCTTCAGGGTTCAATAATTGACTCAATGTTACACAGTAATAAGAATTATATCATGGTCAAACATTATAAGAATTATAACATTTAAAGTATTAAATATACCTATAAAAATAAATATGGAATTTTGAATTTGTAAAACCCTAACACACTCATTGTTGATGAAGATGTCACATCAGCTTTTTGAACCCATAGTTGGGATACACATGGTCATATGTCTTCATTTATATTACATTACTTTATTATAATTATTAATTATAATTATATTTAGCCATAGATGCTTAATTGAATTGCTTCCCATTCTAACATTATATCACTTACCATAAAATTTATGTATTTCAATTTTTTTATTAATGTTGCTTTAATTATAATTGTAATGATTTTGTCTTGTGTTGTTAATTTTTTATGAATTAAATAATAATAATAATAATAATAATAATAATAATAATAATAATAATAATAATAATAAATATTATAAAATAATATATTATTTTATTTGTATAGCTGTGAATGACTTCCGGAAACCAAAAGTGAAGGAACCATTGAAAGATACTAAATCTCCCAAGAACGAAGAAGTTGTCCTGACATGTGTCATTGTGGGTGATCCAGTTCCTACTGTGAAATGGTAGGTGGAAGTCAAAAATCAAGGGGATAGAAGTTATGTTTATATTTTTGAATCTTTATCAGAGAAATTGTTTAATAAATCTTTTCTCAAAATCATTATTTTAAAACACTTTCAAGAAGGGATATGTTACTCTCTTTCAAAACTGAATGTCAGTTCTACTTTAGTTTTCATCTCTTAATTCCTGATATACTTAACGTAACTTTTATAAGCCGTTCACACACAATAAAATAATTCACACCCATTCTTAGGATATTGTTTTTTATTAGCTATTTAAAGCATATATCATGCTCATTAATATTTTAATTGACAAAAATAAAAATGTAGGTCTGCTTTTAATTCCTGTTGTAAGCCCACTTATGCCACTAGATGTTATTAATGAAATTAAATAAAAATATGTTTTCTACTTCCAGGACGTATGTACCCCAGTTTGAGAAAGAAGCTGTGGATGTGAAAGAGGATGACAATCATGTGTTTAACGTCCAAACAAAAGACATTGAAGAGGGTCTCAAGGAATGCACATTCACTCTGACTTTCCCCAAGGGAGCTCATTCTGATTCTGGTCAGTACAAAATTGCAGCCAAGAACAAATTTGGAGAGGATGAATCCAGTGTAAGCATCTTTTATTTTTCTTACATATTATCATGAATGCAGAATAAATCTGATTAAACCCGAATTCAAAACATTTTTTGACATACAAAATGCTAAAATTTGAAATGTACAAAAAATAAAATTAAAAAAAATTTTAAAAATACAAACCTTTTACTACTGTAAACTTATGCTTAAATTTTGCTTAAATGAGATTATACTCTCATTTATACAACATTATTGTATGCTATTACAGATATAACACAAAGTGTTTTTGTAAGTTCTAATGGTTATTGATAGAGATGTATATTTAATTAGCTCCAAGTTAATTAGCTCCAAATCTTCTTGTTTGAAAAAGCATACTAAGAATATTAATAATAAATATCAAAAAGAACAGTGATTTGATATCAGGTTAGATTTTGCTCTTTTCTTACAAGAATATTTTTAATTTGAAAATTATGTTTTCAGGCTCGCTTGGATATACTTTTGGTACCTGAAATTCTGTTGGATGCTCTAAGTGACATAACTAAAATTCCTTACGAAGATCATGAATTTGTTGTCACTATCAATTCCAATCCAAAGCCTCAAGTAGTCTGGTAAGTTATGAGCATTGGGAAAATTAGAGTAATATATTTTTGAATTTTCTAGTTGTTACTAAGTAATTTAAACAACAATTAAATGTAGAATTGAGTACACTGGAAAATCATGAGATGTAGTGATTTGACCTCTGAATATTTCATTGAGGTTGAAAGAAAACTAATTTCAAAAAGCACTTTCAGTTGAATTCAGTATTTCAAAGAAATGTTATTTCTTAGAGAAACTTTGCTGTTTTCTTTTTCTGCATTTCTGTGCTACTTTTTACCTCACCACAATTTACCTTATTTTATTCTCATTATTTATAGGACACGAAATGGAGAGAAACTTACCAACTCTGAAAAGATCAAGCTCACTGAAATTGCAGAGAAAGAACTGTACAGGCTTTCTATCACTAACATAGGTCTGGCAGAAGATGGAGTCTATGCTGTCACAGCTACCAACAGTCAAGGCGAAAGTAGTCAGCAGGCCAAACTCACAGTGCACAGTAAGAAAATGCTAAGCAGAATGATTTTGATAAGGCAGATGAATGAGAATTGAATTTTAAAGGAACCGCTTTTAGAGACTTTTCTTTCTTGACCAGGAAAAATCCACTGCATTTTTCACAAGAAACACTAGTTTGCCTTCCATTACATTGTTCAAGCAAAGTATTGTGTCTCCAAAGGTATTGTTTCAAACTTTTCATCTGTTTATTAAATAATGACAAAATCCTTTAAATATCTTCTTTTTTTTTTTTTAGTTTGTGAAACTTCAATAGTGATTCTTTCCAAATTACAACACTTTAGCCCCAGCATGTCTACTCTTCTGCCCTCAGAGACAATGTGGAGATCACACAGAGTGTTCATTGCACTAACTGAAACTTTCCATCTCTTATGGATGTAGTTTCTGTATGGCTTCAGAGAAATAGTCCAAGATGTGCCTTGACAACTAAATATGAAGACTCTCCAGCTTTTATTGATAGAATAATTCTCAAACATTTCTTCATTCATCTGCCATTTGTCATTTTGTATTAGTTATAAATAATTCAATTCTTAACATGTGATTAAGTTTCAATTAAAATATTCATCTTCTCTGCAGCTGAAGTGCCTTCATTTGTCAAGAATCTGGAAGATCAATCTGTGAAGGACTATGATGATGCAGAATTTAGGGTGCGAGTAAATGGCATTCCTAAGCCCAAAGTGACTTGGTGAGTTTCTTGCTGTTGCTTCTGTTCCTGTTGTTTTTCCCCATTTTATCAATTTTCTTCCTATTGGCATTTGTAACTAATTATTTAGAATTAATTAGAACTTCTAAATATTAACAATTTTACCTGATTAAAAGTTATAATCTTCAAAACTAAAATTCTGGGTCTATTTTTGCTTTATCATTTTTTCTTCATTTTTCTTATTAAATTGCATACCAAATAGTTATTGAACTCTTCATAAAAATAACTTTCCCCAAGTGTAAGTAAGACTGTTAATTTACTCTGAAAACCATTAAATTTATCCTAATGAATGACTTTATAAGTTCTACAGAAAAAGCAATTTACTTAATGATATTTTTCCAATAAAATGTTATGAATGGCAGAAGCATGCTGCTTCTTTTTGTGACACTTTTTAACATTTTCTATTTCCAGGTTCAAAGATGGGAAAGAGCTTAAAACTGGAGGCCGCATCACCATTGAGACTGATTCTGAAGTCTTGGTTTCAAGCTCATTGAGCATTAAACACTTTGAAGAATCAGATATTGGAACAGTAAGTTAAAAACATCTGTACTAGTTTATTTGAAGGGATCATCCTCCTATAGATTGTTTATTGGTTTCAGCTTTCAGCTCATTCTTAGGTATAGAAATTTCAGGTCATAATTATTTTCACTTTATTTTCATCTTTCTCATCAGGTAAATCGCTTTTGGGGTTTTACAAACCAAATCAGAGAAATGATACTTAACTTCAATGAGCACTCATGATATGATTGATGATTTGGGTGAAATAGGTGACTGTTGTCCACAACCATTAGGAGGAGAAAATGCATGCCTTGTACAGGATTCAGACCTACAGCTCTAGAGCAGAGCAGTTTCATTATCTCCTATTTAAATCAGCTTTATTCTGTCACTGTAATGTAATTTAAAATTTTGTTCTCTCATAACCCGAGTGAACAGAGGACATACGGTCAATTTGGAACACTTAATTCTTGAGATTTTTTTTAAGAATAGCATTCTATACCTGAATATTTCATATTAGAAACTTACATTTTTATTAATATAAATATTTGTTTATTTGTTAATGATAATTTATTTATTATTTATTTACCTTAAAAATACTTTTTAAAGAATCGTGACTTTATTAACATTCTACTAATCTTAATATCTTTGAATCTCGCTCCTTGGAATATTTAGACCCAGATCAAGCTGTTAGCTTAGCATATAGTAATTGTATTTATGTAACTATGAACCATTGACCACTGACTGCTCTGTTACAAAGAGCTATGTTGGGTAGATATGTTGTGTAATATATTTTTTTAGTACAAGAAATAATATATAATGTATACAAAAGTATTTTTATCTTTGCTGCATTTATTAACGTAGGTTGATACCACTACACGTGAACTCTTTTATTACCCATGACATTTTGTCTTTTCCATTTTCCCCCCATACTTCAGAAAATTGCTTTCCATAAACCCTTGCCATAACACAAAATGGTTCTTGTTTCAGTATTCAGTAAGGGCTGTAGAGTTGGTTGGGGAAGCCACCACTAGTGCCAAATTGGAAATGACACAGCTACCTCCAACATTTGGAAGACCTCTTGATCGGGCAGCAGAGGTAGATGAGAATGATACATTGGATCTCAAATGCAAAGTTGATGGTAGTCCCATTCCCAAGGTCAAATGGTAAGTTTTCTGAAGGAAAGGAATATATTTTAACATTTGCACTTTTACATACTTAGAACAATTTTTGATATCACAGTTAAATTCTTATGTGATGCTTTTATTTAGTTATGCCATTGAAGGCAATAGGGAAAGAGATTAATATTTCATATTAATATTTTTGTTGCAGTTTCTTTTATGACATGTAAAATGCTTCTTGCATGATAAACTTTAGATTTTGGATCTGCTTTATATAATTCTAGCCAAATGTTAAAATTTAAATTCAGAAAAATAAAACTGGAAAAGGGAAAAATATATAATGAGAGCAGTAATAAGATTTGAAGGCAGAAATATGAAACAGATGTTAACTGTTGTGTAAAAATTATGAAATAGCAAAACTTTGTGCTGAAAGAATAAAGTTTGGAGAAACATTTGAACTTATTTAAATTTAATAATTTAATTTTAGGTTTAAGGATGGTGAACCATTGGAGCCCAGCGAACATGTCAAAATTTCTGTATCTCCTGATGGCTCAGTGCGCTTGGTCATCGACAATGTAGTACCAACAGACTGTGGAGCATACAAACTAGTTGCAACAAATAAAAATGGAGAAACCAATGCTATTTGTGCAGTTGCAGTGAAACGTATGTTGATGTGTATATTGGCTTGTTCATGGATGATTTTTATTATTATATTTTTAATGTTTTAAAATTACATATGGAATATTTGGAATTTTAATAAACTTTGGAGGATAAGATATATAAAATAATGAAACTACTGATCTAACTCTTTTTTGGATATCTTTCTTCTAAAAGAGTATTAATATTAGATACAAAATATTTCTAAGAAACTTGAATGGAAAAATGCAGTTAAATAAGATAATAGAATGAGAAATATAGAATGCATGCATGCAAGTTACTATAACCATCATTCAATATAAATAAATTTATTTTAATGTTAGGAAAATTAAAATTTTGTTAAATGTCACATTCTGTTGTTGTTGTTGTTGTTGTTGTTGTTTTATGGTATTAAATCACAGTTTAAATGATAAAGTATAATGAATAATGCAATACTACCAGATAGGTAGTTTTGTCCCTTTGATTAACCCTGTGGTGCATGTGCTGGAAGACATCACTTGAGCACAAGCTGTGATCTCTCCGATGCATCATTTGAATTTTTGCTTATCTTGCTTCACAAACTGACATTTAGATTTTCAGCCACAAACACACATTAAACACATTTACTCACATCGAAGCGTTAAAACTTTATTGAAGTATGATATTAATCAATAATAAGAACAACATATAGATTAAATAGATGTATCAGTTGTAAATTGTACTACATGCTCCGGCCTGCAATAGGATGCACAGCAAACGATTTGAGTGAGTTTATTCTCATGATGACAGTGTAAAGCCTATTCACATGAAATGGTAGCTATGAGATCTGAGGACAATAATAAAGAGGTTCTGAGAACGAAAGCATTCTCTAAAATTTCTATGTCGCTCTATCAACGGGAGAACAACTCGTCATCTGAGAGATCAAACACGTGTGCCACAGAGTTAATACTTCTTACTTGTATTTTAGTGATACTAAGTTTGATTTTGTTTAATTACAGCCAATAATCGTAAGCCTAGCTTCTCAGAGCCTCTGCAAAACATCAAAACCACAGTGGGAGAGCCTTTGAAGATCCAGGCCAAAGTCATGGCCTTCCCTATTCCAGAGATCAAATGGTGAGTTCAGGTCACTTCAGTTACTTATTACTTATGGATATGGAGAGTAGCTAAGAGTGAAATTTAAGAATGTAACAGATGTATTATTGTATCCAATAAATTTTGTCTTTTAAATTAACACATTCACAGAGGTGTTACCAAATAATCAGAGGTGTATTAATGCATAAGTAAACTGTGTGTATTAAGTTCTCCAATATTTTTTTAATAAAGTTTTTCATTAGTCCACAATAATGTAAACACCAATTTTTAAAATTGAACTTACATCTTTAATTGCTTTTAACTTTTAAAGTTAACTTCAAATGTATTTTCATTACATGTCGTTTATTATTGGAGTGCCAATAGTTTTTACACAGTTAGGTCCTTTTAAAATATAAATCCAGCCCTGCAAAAAACAATTTTAAATACATACTCACCTTCGTATACTGTTGACAGGTTTAAAGATGGCCATGCCATTCGCCCATCACCAGCTGTCAACTTCATCAATGAGCCTGGTGGTCTGATTGGACTGCACATAGACTCTGCGCGCCCCGAGGATGCAGGACACTACAAACTCACCATCAGCAATAAGTTGGGTGAGATCTCTGGGGAAGCAGACATCGTGGTGGAGGAGCGTGAGAAGAAGCCCACGTTCCAGAGCCAGCTGATCCCCATGGCTGTGGTCGAAGGTTACCCTGCCAAGCTGGAGGTCAAAGTCACTGGTCATCCTCCTGCAACTCTCAAATGGTAAGGGGAGAGCCATGGTGTCAATTAAAGATGAGCTAGTGCATGTCTGGAAGGTGTCAGCCAAAGTTATTTAGTGTTTCAAATAAAACTTTAAATATAAAAACAATACGACAATTGAAATTAATAATACTAGTAAAATGAACAAGAAAGGTTTACGAACACTAAATAAGTTTATTAGGCACTAGCTGAAGTATCTCAATTCCCAGATATTCTTTAATCATAATCATCAATTAGACAGGAAAGGGAATGAATTCTCTGTGGGGTATCCTCGCCTCTACTTTTCCTTTCCCAACTATGGCCCACCAAGAACTGCCCTCCCCTCTCCAATCATTCTCTACATGACCCATCCCATTAACCCAGCTCTCCCCTCTCCTTCATTACTCTGCACCACCCCTGCACGCCCTGCCTCACTCTGACTCACCAGGTCCACCCTGGTCTTCTCCATCCAGCTATATTGTTATGATCATCATTGCTACTACTTGGACACCTGTAAACAGATGCATTGTTGCATTCTCCTGGAAAACATTCAGTAACAATTTTGACCTTCAATTACTCTGAGCCTAATTGGACAATTGGAATGAATCAAAATGCATTCAGTAGGAAATTCAATTGAATTGCAGAAACACAAACACTTTTCTAAAAAATAATCTCAAAATCAACAAATTAACTCAATGCTCAAATTACTGAAACTGCTCAACCCAAAAGCTTTCAAACCTTTTTCACAAACAAAAAACCTGACTCTATATACAAGAAAAGAAAAAATGTAGTGTTACACCTGTCAGAACACTCTACTTTTCAGTAAAAACTGCATTGAAATTGGACAAGCCTTTCTAGAGATTACCCCATTCAAACAGTAATGACCAATCATTTAAATAAGTTTATGAGATTATAAAAAGACAGTTATTTAGAAAACACAGAGAAACACTCTAATATTACTTTTATAGATTAACCAACAAAAAATAATAAATAAGGTACTAATAAATAAAGAATAAAAAATAAATATTTATACATTGAATATCCAAACTGATTACATTTATAAACACAAATTTATAAACAAAGTTATCTGATTATAGTTTATTACAAGATATAGTAAACACATTCATATTATAGTTCTTCATAATAAATAAAAATTATTTCTGAAATCTTTCAGGACTCTCAATGGGAAAGAAATTGTTCCTGATGGACAGCACATCAAAATTGTCCAACTGCCTGATGGCACTTGCTCTCTTCTTATTGACAAGGCCAGACCAGAGGACGCGGGTGAAGTTGAGGTTACTGCCAGCAATGAAAAGGGTGCTATTTCAACAAAGGCTAAACTAGATGTTACCAGTAAGTAGTTTCTTTTTTAATATGAATGTTCGGGATGGGAGGGAACATGTTTAATCAATCTTTAGCATTATATAACTATATCTTAATCTTTAGCTAAAAAATCTTCACAGAGTTAGTGGAAATTGAAATGTATTTTTCTCTATTTACTTGCCTATTCATATAATTGAACTTCAGTGGCACTATTTTTATCAGTCTAATATCCAAGTTTTTAAAGATGTAATAGCATGACTGTACTATATTAGTGAACTTCTTAATGTTTCCAGATTTTTCAGTTTTATTTAGTCTACAAATTTAACTACTCTGGAAAACTTGCCAATTGGATTTAAAAATTAATAAACAATTTAATTTGCATATCTCAAAAATTCGTTTGACCTTACTTTTAGTCAACCTGTTCAGTAGTAGGGTACTTAATATCTAAGAATCAAAGTTCTAGGGGTGACTTGGTTGTGTTTCAGGCAGGATGCGTGATGCCCCTGAGGAAAAGCCCATGTTCCTGCATGGGCTTAAGGATGTGTCTGTTGAGGAAGGTGCACCTCTGTCACTTGGTGCTCCATTCATTGGTAATCCCATCCCTGATGTTGAATGGAGCAAGGATGGAGTGCCCATCAGTCCATCTAGCAAAGTCCAGATTACCTGCAATGGCAAGAGGGTAGGATTTTATTCCTCTATAATTGTTTGTAAAAATGTGGTGTTTTTTATTAAGATTTTCTATCACTTTTTTTAAGAAATCTAATGGCAGAATAATGAAATTTAAGGGTTCTGAGATAAATAGAAGTTAATTTATTTAGTGAATGTGTCGTTGGCTCCTCTAAACTGAAACAGTCAATTGTTGAAAGGGCAGAGACAACAAATGCAGTTTTCAGAACTATTATGGTGTTCAATTTATTTCCAAGTACAAGAAGATGATCAAGATGTTGGGATTTGTACAAGACAAAAATTCTGTAACCAGAGTACATTTGCACAGTTGTACAGAATTTGCAGAGTTCCTTGTAATTTGTGACAGAAATATAATCTTGGTCACAAAGCTAAAAAAACATACTTTGTAACATTAATATATGTTTGAAATTGATAGATATGTGAAGGCTCAAGGTCTTTTTTTTTATAGGTGGGACTTGAGGTGAACCCAGCAGCTTTATCAGATGCTGGAGACTACACCTGCAAGATCAGCAACCCACTGGGTGAAGAATCCAGCACAGCCAAGGCTTCTGTTCGCAAAGTTTTCCAGAAACCTAATTTCACCCAGCGCTTCACGGATTTGCAGCAGGTACATTTATTCTCATGGATATTCTGAAGAAAACATGATAATTAATTAATTTTGAGTTTATTTGCCCTTCAAAACTTCTTGTGATCAGTAATATCTTTTGACATGAAAACATTATTATTTCCAATAATTTATTAAGCTCTGTAGTTTTTATTAATCTTTTCATGAATAGTCGATGTCTTGAGTCATAACCTGCTCCTTTGTTGCTGTTTTTAAACATTACTTAAATAGATTTTTTTTTATCCTTTGTCTGATCTTTTTTCTGTCTAAAATCTGAAGCTTTTATTCTCTAAAAATTGGTGAAGGCAAACTTTATGACAACTTTGATCCTCTCAAAACTTACTTCTTCTAATATCTTAATGTGCAATCATTGCAGTTGACACCATATTATTAAGTGTTGTTGTTTTTTTCTCAATTTCTTCCCTATATCTTTGTTTAGTAATCATGATGTTACAAATGATCTTGGTTGATCAGGTGATGCCACATTGAAGGCTACGGTGCTGACAATTTGACCATCTTGTCATGGTCTTCCTCAGGGCTGGTCTGCCTAGGAAGACCACAACAAGATGGTCAAAACGGCACCACAAACTTCAACATGGAGTCACTTGAACAGCCAAGATCATTTGCATAATACTTGCCGTGGAAGCCTATGACTTCAATCACAATGTGTTTTTTTTCAGAAACCAACCTTTGATGCTAAATTTCCTGCTAGAGTGTCAGGCATTCCTAGACCAAACGTTACTTGGTATTTCAACGATACCCCCATCAAGGATTCAGAGAAATATCACATTCGCACTGATGGGGATGCTGTTTGTTTGTACGTCAAAGACTGCCAGCCCTCTGATGCTGGAAGGTACAAATGTAAAGCAAGCAACCAGGATGGAGAAGATTCTTGTGAAGCCAGTCTGGAGGTAGTTGATACAATGTAAGTATTCTTCATTTGTGTCCAATATATCTTGTAGGCATAAACAAGAAAGTCAATGATTTTTAAAACTTCCTAATAAATTTTTGAGTAAATTTTGAGAAATTTCTTCAAAATGAAAAAAATCCTTCATACACCATTAAAAAAATGGAAAAATCTTTCATCCACTATCCATTGAAAGTAAAGTAAAGCTACTTGTCTCATGACTCAGATTTGTAGCACACTAGAGACACTCAAAAGAAAACTAAGTTTACTGATTCTTAAATTTTATTCTGGTTTCCCCCAAAATACAAGCATTATGAATATAATATAATAAAGTATTCTGAGATTTACTTGTTCATTCTACTATTTTATCTGATGACCTCACTGTAACTTCCTGTAAGGCAACCTCGTTTTTTTCTCTGTAAACCAAAACTAGTTATCTTCTACCTTTATTCTTAGAACATAATGTGTGCCATTTGAACCATTTTGAACATTTTGATTTCTTAAAATCACTTATTGAGAGTCATTGAACAGCCTTCTGGCATTTTTCTAATTTGCACTTGGTCAATCATGAAATATTATTCCCAGATCCCTTCTCTTTTCAAATGCTTTGCTGCTTCCCACTCTTCACCTGCATATGTTATAATACTTTCAATAATGTTTTTCATATTCTAACTTTCATTTTTTCACTTATTTCTGAGTTCTACAACATCCCTTTTGCTTAACTTTTTCGATTCCTAAGCTGATGGACTTTACATTTCTACTCTGCTAGAGCCATCTTAGCTAATAATGACTCTGATGTACTTAAATTTGTACTCTCTTTCTGTTATTAGTGGTCGATCTCAGAGAGTGGAGCCTCCTTCATTCCTGAAGAGTATCGGAGACTGTGAGGTGTACAAGGGCATGACAGGCAAATTCACAGCCTGTGCCTCAGGCATCCCAGAACCTGAGTTTGAGTGGTTCCGTAATGATGAGAAGCTTTTCCCCAGCGACCGTGTGCGCATGGAACGAGAGGGTTCTGGACTGCTGCGTCTCACTATCGCAAATGTGAATCCAGCTGACATTGGACGATACAAGTTACGCATCTTTAATCCGCATGGAGAAGCTAGCTGTGAAGCAGATCTGAACTATGATTGTAAGTTGAAGGAGATGCTTGCTATTAAATAGAGTTGTTTAGTATAGTATTCAACACAGAAATCTAATCATAGGATATGAATCTGTAAAATCTGTTCATAATAATTCACAAATAAATACTGAGAGTGTTATTCTGCTTGTGAGTAGATTTAGAAAATTGTCTTTAGAGCAAACATCTAAGTTTGGATACAAATAACTAAAAATAATTTATGCTAAGTGGTCAAAAACATAATTAGTAGATCAGAATTGTATGGTGAGATTAAAGTAAACAGAGAACCTGTGACATTTCTGTAGGTGGTTTATTAAGCTACTTAATAGAGAAAAATCAAACTTCCAACTTGGATGAATTTTCATGCATTGCAGAGAATTTTCTAGATAATGCTTAAAAGAAATGTTATGGTCAATGTTATGCAATGAGAATTTCAAAAGTAAATTCAAAATATTATTTGCTGTGTAATTGCAAAATAAAGCCGATTTGTGATACCAAATAGATGCATGATCCATCAAATCATAAAGCCAAATCAGTAACATCATTGGTTGAATGTTTGGTTGGAAGAATTTATAGTTGATATTTCATAGGTAACAGCCTATTTTGAAGTGCCAACCTACAAGATTCCAAGTTATATTACTGCACTCATTATATAATTTCAACATAGTAATGTCAATAACTCTCATTGGTGTTTGTCTTCTTACAGCTCTGGACGACCGCCCAAAGAAGTCTCTAGGCTACCAATACACAGACTTCGACAAGTATCGCAGCTCTGGCGCACCGCTTCCCTTGGCTGATCGCCCTATCATTAGCCGAATGAGTGACAGGCAGTTGACACTTTCCTGGAAGCCATACATCCCTATTGGGCCTCAACCACCAGTCACATATCGTGTGGAGATGAGTGAAATGCCTGACGGCGAGTGGTTCACTATGAGAACTGGTAAGCAAATTTTCTACTACCAATAAACTTTAATCATATTTGGTTGGAGTTTTATAAATAAGTTAATGTTCTTGTTATTGAAAGTAGTTATTTTCAAACCTTGGGAGAGATCGTATATTTATTACAAATACAACTGCCTAGGTAGGAAGATAAGAACCCCAAAGAATGTTTCCTTGCATAAAAGCATTCAGATAAGAAATAATTTAATGTGATGTAAAAATCAAAGTTACATCTTTATTGTCATTTATAGAGTATTTTATTGTTTAAATTTACTGACACTAATTTAGAAAATTTGTCATATACAAACATCAATGTTCAAACAAAACATCGGTTTTGTCATCCATTAATGCGAAAGCAAAGGTCTTTTCAAATAAAGAGTAAGGGATAGCATTACCTGAGAATCTTGAATTATTACATTACCGTTATATTAACTGAAACTAGCATTGCCAACATTTCAAACGAATTTTAAAATATTTTCATATGTTGAAAATTTTTAACAAGCAAATTTTATAAAAAAACAATCTTAATCATGCTTGTCTTGTTCTTTCATCCACGTGTGTAATACTAAAAAATAATGTATTAAGAATTAGAACTAAATTTTAAAAAATACAAAAAATTTGTTTTCACCACTCTTCTTGTGGGATGTTCTTTTGACTTGACATCCCACCCCAGAATATGCAGTTAAAGAACCTAATCTAAATGCTCCCAGAAGTTGTTCTGATTAGTTATTATTCAACTGATCAAACCATAAGGTATGGAATAAGTTGCTTAACGAGCACTTGCAAACCTTTTCAACAATTTTGTAAACATTACAATTACAATTGAACAGAAAATTCACACATGCACAAGTAGATTTGTTTACAATACAAATGTGAAAAACAACAGATACATACAATCATATATAATGCATTTACATAATATTACAAGTGAGTAATCTTAAACTAGAAATTCTTCTACACTGTTAAAATTGTGTTCATACAAGAAAAAACTTTCTGTATGAATAAACCTTAATCTGTGATGTGCTTTTGCAGATGACTGAATAAACAAATATTCAGTAAGTTTTTGTTTTTTTGTTATTTTCCTTGTCTTGAGGGTCCACCTTTCCTGTTTTGTATGTGTTAGCACCTTCTTTGTAACAATGTTGGTTTCTTCCCTTCCAGGTGTTCGCAGCTGTGCTTGTGAAATCCACAACTTGAAGCCTTTCTTTGATTACAAATTCCGTATTCGAGTAGAAAACAGATATGGCATCAGTGACCCATCTCCCTATGTGCAGACTTACAGGTGAGCACACAATCTTTGCTCCTAAGCTCACAACAGCTGTAGTTGATTGAGGATTGTTGACATTAACTTTGATTGCTTATATTTAATTCATGCATAAGAGAGACCAAATTTAATCTTGTGGTTGAAATAGTCCTGAAGTGTGTCTAAACCATGAAAGTTTGGTCAAACAATTAAAAATATTCTTGTAATTAAATTCTATCTGAAAAAATTACTTTCCTGATTTTGCTTATTGTAATTGGATTGCTTTAGATCTTACATTTTTAAAAGCATGTTTGAAATTTCAGATGTTTACATTAAAATACCTTATATAAATGAGTTCAATTTTTCTATCATAATTTGCTATATTGCTGCAACCCAACAATTTAAATATAATTTTTTATGCTAATTACAATTACACTACCTAATGAGCTTCTAATCCTTACCAATTTCAAGCTGTCAGCTCCCTATTTTGTTAACCAAATAAAAATATGAATTACAAACGCTTTTGAAAACTTACTCTCAAATTAAAAATTGACTAAGAACTCAGTGTTTTGTAATCATTACTCTTAAATTTTGGATTTTAGAATATAGTAATTTTTTTGGACATCTGTTTGTCTCCACTAATGTTGAGTTTAAATTTTGTTTTACCCTGCTGATTTTATAATGCTTCATTTTCCTCCTTATTGATGTCTAAAAATATAAATTCTAATTTTGATTTTGAATTTATATATTAAGAGAAAGAACACTCCAGACAGAGACAATTATGTTTCTACATCAACCAGATAGGCAATGAAAGATGGGAAGAACACAGACATTTTGCATTCAGAACATAGAAAAAGCAATAGCTGAGAGGTTCTTGAAGCATCAAGATGCCAAAACAGGACTCATAAGAAACTGAAATGTGGGATGCATGGTCCTTGCTTTATTTGCATATGATTAACATTATTTTCATTTTAAAATTTAAGATAAAAGGATATAGGATTAGGTATGAGACACATTTCATTTGAAAATTGTCATATTTGTTCATGTTTAATTTATCTAAGCAGGTAGCAACTGAAGTGAAATGCAAAGAACATACCTACGGCTTTTTAAGTTCAAATAATGAGGCTCAAACCATCAAATCTATACTTTTGCCAAGCCATTTAGGTTGAAAGTCACTGAAGAAATTGGCCTCTTGCAGTTTTCTTGACAGCAATAGAAATTTCAATGTTAACATATCTATCATTCATATTAAAATTAAACACATGCTCCAGATATTTACAAAAATGAGATGACTATTCTACTAATATTGTTACATTATGATAATTCAAATTATATTATCAGTGATCATATATCAGGTCAAATTAAATTATCAGTTATCAGATAATTATCAGAGAGTGAGGAATCAGTATGAATAATACATTCCATTTGGCTATCAAAAACAAAGTGTTGATAATGTGCTTATAAACAAAATGTTTATAAACAATTTTAAAGTAGAAATATTGAAATACTTTTCCAAGCAATTTCTACCATTGAATAATTTATCAAAATGGGGTCATAGAAGGTTTCTACTAATGATGCAAACCACAAAGAAACAGTGTAATTCACCTCAACTTTGTTGCTCAATTGCTGACCAGAAAGTAATGATTGAAGGTAAAGATACCACATCAATGCTAGGCTCTGGCTGTAAAGGGGTTTGTGGAACTGTACCCAGATAAAGAGGATGTGGGTTCAGTTTCAGTTTCTTAGAGCCCAGACCTAGCACCAAGTGGTATTAATCTGTTTCTCCTCTTATAATCATTTCTTTATGGTTAACAGTTCAAGAATGACAACAAGGAATAATATCCCCCAAAAAAGGCAGTTATTACAGGTGAAAATATTCTGTGATGGGTCATGCAGAAAACTCTGTGACAAATGCCTGGGCATCTGTGGAAATAAAATAGAAAACTATTTGAATGTTTGTTCTTTATAATGCAATAAAAATTTGTTTATACATTTTGCAAAGCAAAGAGGAACTTGCTTCCTGAATATCCCTCATGCTTACTTAGTGCAATGTCTCAAGACATTTTTATATTAAACAAATGTATTTGTGATGTGCAAAAATAAATTCTAAACATCACACTAGAGACTAGAAAGTTATATGGAAAAAAAGTCAATAAAAAATTTCTTTACAATATTAGGTTTAATTATCATCCATCAAGTCATAATGATTCATGTTATACCAGAAAGCTAGTATAGTAATTCACAACATTTTCACACTGAAGATGGCTTGATAATCTCCAAAAATATAGATCACCTCTTTTGTGTTCTTAAAACATCCAAAACCATTTTAACTGCTTAAAAACTTCAAACACATGATTTTTTTTAAACTGTTATAATGTTATGAAAAAAACCACAAAAATATGATTTGTTTGCCACGAGAAGACACTTTGAGTGACTCCTCAATGGCCTTGAATGATAGACTGGAAAAGATCTAATCACAGAATAGAAAGTAGACTATCAAATGGTCTAACCATGAGTAATGGATGGACACACACAGGGGTATCTGTAAAATATGTACAATAATGAGAGTTGAATACATTTGCATACAACATTAAACTGAATAAAATCACTGGCAATAATAACATTGTAAATTTAATACTATATTAAAATATATAATTAACTTAATATTGAATAATATACTATTATATTTTTAACATCAGAGAACTTGTAAAACAAACAGATTCCAGATACTAATTGATTATTTGTGCTTTGAGTAAACAAGAGGACTTAGTTTTTTGAAAAATTAAGTAATCTTCAAAAGCTTAAATTGACATGCTTACTTCTCCATCCTAAACTATATTTTAAAATAAATTTCAAGATTACTACACTACAAAAGTTGAGGAGTTTTTAAAATTGTGTTTCAAATTAGATCTAATTTTGGTCACTCTGTGATGGAATGTTCTGAATATTTATTAAAGTTTATCAACTGAAAAGATGTAATATTGAAAAATATTTTTTTATTCAGAAAATATAAAATTTGAATGCAAAAATAAAATTTTTACAAATCTTTACTTAAGGACAAAAATGTTTTGACTTAAGTCTCTACTTAGAAGAAAATAACAATTTTTAACAATTAACCTTAACAATGCTGTACTTTAATGTAATGTATTGCTTGTTGAAGGTGCATGCTGTAGTATGTAATTACACACTGTTGTGAGCTTAGTTGTAGTAAAATGTGTTTAAATGTTGTAGTTACTCTGATGGGTCTCTGTCTCTGTTATTTTGCCACTAATCCATGTTTAGCTGTCAGCTGCTTACAATTCTTCTTCCAAATTTTCAAGAGCTATTGCTTCTAAACATTTATTTGCAAAGAGCTTCTGAATATTTTATATTAAAAGCATCCTTCAAATTGCTTTGTTCAATGCTTTTACATTAGTTAAGACTTTGTGTGTCAATTATTCAAAATAAATAACTGTATTACTCCATCAACATATAAAATTACTCTCTGAAAAGGAGTAACAGATGTATTTATTAGAGTACAAATTTTTTGCCATATGAATTTAATTTTTTCCGTACTTTTAATTACCTATGAGTATGCATTTAATTTGTATTTAAAAAAAGTTGCAATTATTTCTATTAAAATTTAAAAAGTTGTATATTTAGAGTTCTTACAAAACTTGTAACTTTTAATTCTAGTAAATAAGCATCCTTCAATCTGTTATGATGTAATTTTAACAAGCATAAAAATTTACTATAAAATTCCATTGAAATATATTTCTCAAAAATAGGAGAAGTAATATTTCATTCTCATTCCTTAACTAGTGTGCTTCAATCTACTTTGCTATTTGCAATACTATATTAATTCTGAACTTCCTGTGCTGTGAGATTAGAAATCATTTTGGCATTCAAAATAAGAGTTATGTTCAATGAACAATCTGTGCTTGTTTATGTCTGTAGAAGTGTTTGCTCATTCAAATCCAATTATTTTTAGTTGCTTGTAGTTCAATGCTTCTAATATTATAATAGTTCTAGATCCAGATTAAATAATTTCGCCATAATATCTCATTTATAAGTTTTCTTGTCTTAAGAGTATTAGTTTAGAAATGTGTGTGTGGTGAAGGGTATTGCTATTGCAATACTCAATATGTGGTGTATTGTCTTTTGTGATAGTGTCCTACCAACCTATGTTTGATTGTCTGAGGAATATTGTAATATATTCCATAGGCAAGCATTATATGTCCAGAGGGATCAAGTACACCTATTAAACTATACAAGAATAAATGAAAGAAACCGGCCTCTTGCTGTTAGAATACATTTTCTTTCAAACTTCCACTGTGAATTTTCACAATTTGAATTCAATGTTATCACTTTATTATTGTCAGTGCTCTGAAAAGTAGCTAATAACAACTTTTACATCTTAATCCATCTCTGCTAACAAGGGCCCACAACCAAAAATAATCTTTCATTGTTACAAGTATAGTGATAAAGAAGGAATTGGACATTTCTTGTTGTTGTAGCTTTTGTGAATGTGTTGTGACCCTGTATCATACTTTGTAAATAAAAGTGCTGAGTAACAGAGGAGTCTCTTATTTTTCTCAGAGAGCGCCTTGAACCGGAACCCCCGAAGTTCTTCCCTTACCTGGCGCCTGGCATTGACTTCCGGCCGGAAACTTCTCCTTACTTCCCCAAGGATTTCGACATCGAGAAGCCGCCCCACGATGGATACGCCCAGGCACCCAGGTCTGATGTTGGTAACATTCTGCGCAAACAGCAGCTTGCTAAATTTAATGCTCTCAGTAGGAGCAAAACAATGCCTAGTAAGGTGGCCTGCTTAGCGCACTACAGTAACACTCTCACGGCATTGCCTCCACCCAGGCCATTGAGCTCATACTCATCTTATTCTAATTACTCATCTTACTCTCTAGTTCGAGACAGAAGTAGATATAATATTCATGATCAATATAAAAATCCTTATCATAATGTTAGCTGGCGAACACATATAACATAATGAAAATTTTGTGAATTTTGCTCATTAATGCTGATGATTTGCTGACAAGCTTTTACTGAAGTTTGCTTTCGATGCAGCTTCAAGAAGCAGAAGAGAGCTCGCAGTAAACCAATAATCACATTACAACACACTTATTCTAAGCTTTGTTGTAGCTGTGTGCAAAAAGGAAGAAACATCTGAGCAATAATCTTCTTTTGTAACATTTTCTGTAAATTACACTTTTTTGTTCCTTGTTGTGTTTTGTTGGTTTGTGTTTGGTCTTTTTCCATGCCTCTGTTGCATTGTGGAATGAAACAAAATCTTGTAAGATGAAGTTTTGTTTGTCCTTTAGAAGTAAATTGTAGATGTTAATAAAACATTTGGCATGTCATATTATGGAAGAAAGATACTCTTGAGTTGAGTTCTTTTCTCTTCTAGTGTTCTTTTATGTTTAGCTGAATGGCTCACTTAAAATGAAAGCACCAAGTCTATTAGTGCTTCATTGTATATGTATGTTATATTGTTATGTACAATTTAACATATCTGTGTTGTGTGTAGTAGAAGTCATTGAAATCAATAATACAATATTACAGCATATGTATTATTTTTTTAATCACTGCTGTACAAACATAAGGGAAAATTGCACAAGCATTCTTCAAGAAAATGTAGAAAATGAAATCACTGCTCTGTCTTTGATCAAATAAAGGCAAAAGTATAATTTTCCCTGTGTGATGATATTCCCGTTTCCTTTTTGTTTTGAGATGACCTCCCTAGAATTGTAGGCATCAATTGGTAGATATTGCATGAGACCCAATTTGAACCAAAACTCAATGGGTCATATTTTCTTTTGTACTTTCATTCTTTGTACCCGTTTTCTGAACATTTTGTATGATGAAGATACACCACAACCACCTTCAGAGATCTGACCTAAAATACCTTTCTAGTCCTTCTGCATAGTTATCTTTCCCTCGTAAAGTCCGTAAACAGACAACTATTACAAGAATAAATGTTTTTACAATATCGCAATATCTTGGAATGTGATTTTTTTTACCCGTTTTGCCTTTGTCACTGAGAAAAATGTTTTTTCCTAAGAAAAAAGACCAAATAAAAAAAATCCTTCAGATACAACCCAATTATCCTTTCACCCAGGTTGAATTTTCTTTGTATTCCATAATGAGAACTTCTGTAATGAACATTTCAAGACCCCCACTCTTTATACAGAGTAGATGATCTATTTTTTTGCCTGTGAATCTTGAACCTCTCACATCTTCATGGAATACTAATTACATGAAGCATATGAGCTGTAAAGGATAGGTCTTGGAGTTATTTTTCCTCAAGCATTGAAGTTATCTCAACAGTGATACTGTCAAAAACAGAATGACCTTGAAATCATAAAAAAAATTACCAAAAAGTACAGTAGGGAAGGTACTGATCATGTGAGAAAGTGTTTTTCTAAGGCATTGTTACTTATTCACTCACATTATGTTTATGGCTTTTTACCCTTCCCTTTTTGATCCATTACATCCTTGTTCCATTAAGAAAATGAGATAGATATTCAATTTATTTCTATACAGATTTGTATTATGAAATATAAAGCCACTCTGAAAATACATGAAACTGTACATTGACCTTGGACTGAATGGCTAACACCTAACACCATGAGGGTACCACAGCGTTTTAAGAGACACTATTGACCTAGGCAGAAGAACATGCACAAAACTACTAGTGCAAATGAAAATATCAACACATTACTTCCTTGTTAAAAGTGAAGGCATACTGGATTCATCATTATTCTAATTTCCACCTTCACCATCTTTCATTTTCAATGATCATAAACTTCTACTTAAGTAGTTATGCTATTTCTTATTTAACTGCAATTTATTAAGAAGATGGACCAGTTTGTAATGCTGGATTAGTATTTTTCATACTCTCATTCATTTTTATGAGATGAATAAGACTTTCATGACAGTGAACAGGTTCATTTTTTCAAACGTTAGGTAGATTTCACTTTAACCTCATATTATAATTAATATTCTATTTAATGATTTCTTTGCTTCATGATAAGGACAATTTCATGTTTACCTGAAGAAATTTTCTTGTTATAAGTTTTTCCTATTTTCAAATATTGGCTTCTCTTCTAGACACAAATATAATTGTATTTCTAAGCATTAAATTGTCTTTAAGGTTACTAGTAAATAGTATTGTAATTGTGAATTATTTTGTTTTGAATTGAATTAGTTTTTTGAAAAAGCCACATCTCCAATCTTTGCTGAAATCTTGCGAAAATGAGTAATGCTCATCGACTGATTCAGAGAACGTCTTTAGCTTTGTTTCAAAGAAAAGACCATGTATCTGCAGTTTGTTAATAAGATCTAAGCAGGTGGTTACTTTAATTAGGCTACTTGAGAGATGTGATACTTTCCAACAAACATATGTTGAACAGCTGATGGAGATGTAGTCTTTTTGAAATAGCCAATTCAATTATATTGTTGAAGTTTCTGATATTGCGATGCTAGTTTTTAAAATTTTTACTCATTCATAAGTTTTAGAAGTTTAATTATATTTGTTTCTGTTATTATTGTTATAATTATAGAGATTAATATAAAATTCATTAACTATTTTTAACATGAATTATTTATGGTTTTCCAGATTTTTGCGACAGGAGCATGATGCTCAGTATGGAATTAAGAACCACAACTGCAACCTGTTTTGGTTTGTGTATGGGTATCCTAAACCAAAAATGCAATACTTCTTCAATGATGAACCTATCGAAATGGGAGGTTGCTACGACTGTAGTTACACTCGTAACGGACAAGCCACCCTCTTCATCAACAGGTAAGCCTGCTTTCTAGTGTAATTTGCGTATTAATTTTTGTCCTAGAGGACTTCAATAATTAATGGTCGGTAAAGTCATAAGTTGGGTGGGGGCAAATCATGGGAGAAAGAAGAGATTCCCCTCTTATTCTTTCATGAAATAATTTTTTTCTTCAGAAGAATTGCTGACATTGTAAGAATGTAAAGAATCAATATCCGAACTTATAAATATTATTGAAAGAGGGAAAAATTCCATGAAAAATTGTTCAATAAGGCATTCTTATTATGCCAATTGGTTTTTGATAGATAGTTGAGTTTTTAGATGTGTAATTTTGGGAAATATTAGCAATATGATAAATATCATACACTTTTCTTGTTTTGGATCCTAAATATACATTTTTGTAATGGTTAGGTATGAAAGTATTAAAGATGTTTCATTTAAAAAACAATTTTACCCCTCACTACTCCCCTAATACTAAGATTTTATTATCACATAACTCTTTTGTAAGATTTCTTTGTGTAACATACAGTCAGTGTCAGGACTGAATGGCAAACTGATTGCAATTGTTAGCACGCTACTATAATGACCAAATAATTGCACATAACATTTGATCTCGGAATAATTTTATATTTATCTGAAATTGATGTGAATTTAATATAAATTACTTTCATTTGATTAATTTATGTTGATTTTTATTTTTTGTTTCAAAGTCCATTATTGTAATATATAATTATTATCTTATATTATTATATGTGATCATCGAGTTAAATGTACAGCATTTACTTACTGGGTTAATAAGGGCTGGTTGCCTGGAATGAAAAAACATTTGAACAGTAATCTGTAGTCTAAAACTGATTATTATCAGCACTTTAACATTTAATATTTCATTAGCTGTACAACCATTATGTTAATTGTACAAGTTGTGGCACTATAATTTTCAATTCAGGAAAATACATTCCTTGGCATTCAGGCCAAAATTAAAGCAACATTCCTGTAATGTGTCATGGGAAAGTGATTTTCTACAAAAAATATTAAAAATTTTAAACAGTTTTTGAAGTATTCACTGGCCATTTTAGAGGAAAAACAAGACAATCTGAGTCTTGCAAGATAAAATAAAGGCAATTCAATGTAGTTTCAAAATCATTTAATTATTTCAATGAAATTCAAAAGTTTGTATTAACAATGTTCTGGGTATCAGCCGACATACATTTTCTGTTTTTAATTTCTAAAAGTGAGATATAAACTTCATTGACAGATAATGTCATAAGAGAAAAATAATATATTCATAATAACAAGAACATTCAGGCAGACTCAGAATTTCACAGAGCTCATTGAATTCTCATTTGTTTCAGAATGCTTGATAGAGATGTGGGCATGTATGAAGCTGTTGCCACCAATGAGCATGGAGAAGCTCGTCAGAGGGTAAGGTTGGAAATTGCAGAGTACCCTGTGTTCATCATGCGTCCAGAAGAGACCATTTTAATGCTGCGGCGCTCAGCTCGAATTGAAGCTAAAGTCATCGGAGTACCTTATCCAGAGATAAAATGGTACAAAGATTGGCAACCACTTGCTCCATCTAGCAGAATAAAGGTAAAAAAGCACTTCATTTGGTATTTTTTTTTAAAATGCTATCATTTCTTTTCTATGAATAAATTCTAAATATGGAAACTATGTTGTATACTGTTATTTCTTTTTAAATTCTTTGTAGAACATATAATTATTTAGCCTTAATTTAAATTCACATTAAATACCTAATCTAAGAATTCACCAAAATATATGGTACAACTAGAGTTTTTGGAAATATCTGCAAGACTTTTTTTTTTTTAATGACATTTTTAATGGAGATTTTGCTACAGAACTTTTCTGATTATGTACTTTAGGAACACAAATGCTTGAAAGTTATATCTTCTAAGGAAGTGTAAAGAACAGTTTAAGTTTGTAACCTAATGGAAGAGGTACCTTGTACCTCTGTGTTTTGATTGAACATAATATGCATGAAATAATATGAATTATTATAAAATGAATGATTCGATTACAGATTCAGTTCATTGAACCTAATACTTGTGTGCTGGTTATTAATGATGCTATCAACAAAGATGAAGGCCTTTATTCAATCAGTGCTCGCAACATTGCTGGAAGTGTCTCGTGTTCTGTGATGGTACATGTTGAAGAGAGTGAGCAAGAATATGGCTACTTGACGTACAGCAAGGGCAGAGACATTAGGCCCAAGAAGAAGCCCATTTCTGACCTCTACGACATTGGAGATGAATTGGGCCGTGGCACACAAGGAGTTACTCATCATGCTGTGGAGAGACTCACTGGTGTGTATAGTGTGATTATTAACCCTGTATTGTTTGCACAGACACTCACTTGCTGTGTCTTCCGGCATTTTTATGGGAAGTGTGTTTCTTAGAATCTTGACTTCTATACTACCTTCCTGTTAATAACTAAGAATTTGAGGGCCATAAAAATGGGTCAGCAACACTGACAGCTAGAGTGAGTAGTTGTTTGACACAACGAACATATGTATCTTTCTCAGACCTGAGATGCAACACAATCTCATTAGCAAGAACTGTATAATTTGTATTGTTTTCATCAGATCACTTCTATTTTTGGGCAGAAATTGAGCCTCCAGCATGCTTTTAAGCCCAGAACACTACAAAAGACAAATAATGAAAAATTGTACGCAAAATTATCAAAATGGATGAAATGGTAGGAGCAAGCAGTGCAGGGTTGTTTATAGCTTCAAATGTGAATGATTAGATTTTTTATAATATTGGTCCATGATTCTCTCAAAATTTCAACTACTCCTTTTTTTCAACATTTTTTAAAAATTTGCTTTATTTAAATTTTACCTCTGGTACGTATTATTAATTAATTGTTTTAATGCTTTTAATGCTTAGGTCGCAATTATGCTGCTAAGATCATGCATGGAAAGCATGAACTAAGGCAGTATATGAATAATGAGCTGGAGATCCTCAATGTTTTGAACCACCCCAAGATCATTCGCCTACAAGATGCTCTGGAGACTGATCGCTCCATGACACTCATTACAGAACTGTATCCTTTGGAAAGTTACTATGCTGCAGCAGTTTTTTTATGGTCATTTTGTTTGTTTATCTTTATTCATTACTATCACTTAACTAGGACCCATCAAAGTGGAGGATGCAATGAAACTCATAATATTCCTCTTAGCTATTACTCAAGCACAGAAATTGATAATTTTAACGCAAGTGTGAGAAGAATTTTTCCCATTCATTGTTTTACTTGCCCATCTCAGGATCTACCTTTATTGTTTTTTGTTATTTCCCTTTATCCAGAAAACTAATGCCAATATGTATTATTGCTTATTTTGGCCAGTAATTGTATCAACCTCTTCAATTTCAAAACATCACATTTTTCAGTGTGTTTGTGTGTGTTTACAGCCTCAGTGACAAGAAGTTCTCTTTTAAGTGAATGACCCAATGACACCAATGATACAAAAGCTTTTACCTTTTTAGTCAATTTAGACATTTTGTTTTGATAGTAGGTACTGGAAAGCAACACACCACCCCAAACCAACTGTGCATGCATAGTCTGTCGAACTAATTTTTCTGAGAAGAAAATGCAACTAGTTCCCATAGAGACTAAACTGTCTACCATTGATTTCTGTATCCAAAATATCTATTGGTTGCGGCAACTTGGGAATATCAGGCTAGCGCATTATGGCTTGTGCCACCAGAACCATTTGTTTTATACTGAGTTTATACATAAAATGTAATCAAATAAATCCATTCATATAAGTTAAGATGCATTCCTTAATGGCTAAAGTGCTGGAGGTGGTGAACTTCTTGATAACCTCACCAAGCAGCCCCACTACACAGAAGGGGAAATCGCTGGCTACATCCGACAGCTGCTTTGGGGCCTGGAGCACATGCACATCCAGAACATTGCTCACTTGGGCCTCACAGTGAGTAGCATTCATGCAGAATTTGGGCAGTGAGACTGCTTGGGCACAGTGATAAAAATTTACTTCTTTAAGAACAATTTGCAATGAAACTTTCAAGGTTTTTACATTATCAACAAAAAAATAATGAGAAGTCTATTGTCAAAACTTTTCTGCATTATATTTGCCTAAATCATCTAAAAGGTATTTATAATTAATTATTGTAACAATTTAAAAGATTGACTGAAAGTACTTTTGTAAGAAAGCAAAAATATGAACGTTGATGTCAAAAGTTTACATTGATGAAATGGAAGGATTGACATGATTTTTGTTTCATAGGTTGGAGATCTTCTCATTTCCCATCCAGGTGGAGATGAGCTGAAAATCTGTGATTTTGGACTCAGCCGAAGACTTGCATTTGGAAAATTGGCCTCTTTGGACTATGGTAGGATACTTGTATTGCACAAAGGAGAATAATGATTAAGGCCTGATTCCTGAAATTTTACATTAATGACACAATGAATCTCTCATTATTAATTCAGTTAACTCAAATAGAGATAAACTGACTTTATTTTGTATATGATATCATCAATTTTATAGTAGTTTTTTAGTTAAGTTAGTTAGTTTAGTTAATAATTTCTGGCCCAACATCAGAATCCTATATTTTCTAAAATGGTTGAAGAATCTAAAAGAGAATTATCCCCCACTACAACGCACTTGAACCCGGCCTTAAATAATTACAGTAACATGACAAGACTCTCCCATTTACAATAAGTAATAATAAATTATAAACTAGTAACTACTAATTGCATTAATTCTATTTGTGTTACAAATTAAAATTTATGACAATTAATGTCAGAATTAGTTTGCAATGCAGACTGCACCTAACTATAAGATTGGGAACAATTTTTGAATAAAGGACACGTAGGTGAGAAAATTTCTGAACAAGCCATCCACACGCCATCCTGGTTGACACATAAGTCCCGAGTCTACAGCACAAATTAATTGGATTTTAGAATACACTATAGATTAGTTTTGAAAATTTTATTAGTCAAACAGATTCAATCAATGAATTAAAGAAAAAAGGTCTCCACTTATTGTATATTTTATGCATTATAACTTTTTTAATTTATTTACATTTTTATTTTAATTTGTTAATAGTTTAATGTTTTAGTACAAGACTGAATAAACGGAATTATTTCAGTAAATGTTGAAAAATGTTAATAATAATATTTGCATAACTAACACTAAACTACCCCCCCCTGCCCATTTGTAACACAGCATAACACAACCTCAAACCTCCTCCCCTTCTTTAGAGTTACGTAATTTCTGGACGTCGAACTATAAAACTATAAAATAAAACTCATGAACTGTAAAACCGCCTTGTGTGTGCGGCGCAGGCCACCCGGAGTTCGCGTCGCCCGAGACGGTGAACGGGGACGGCGTGGGCACGCCGGCCGACATGTGGGCGGTGGGCATCATCGCGTACGTGCTGCTGTCGGGCCACTCGCCCTTCCTGGGCCCCAACGACCGCGAGACGCTGACGCGCGTCAAGCAGGGCACCTGGGAGTTCCACGCCCAGCGCTTCCAGGTAGGCATCCGTGTGCGACACTCACCCTTCCAGGTAGGCATCCCGTATGGGACATTCACCCTTCCAGGTGGGCATCCCGTATGCGACATTCACCCTATGAAATTTTCACCCTTCCATGTAGGCATTCCGTATGCGACATTTGCCCTTCCAGGTAGGCATCCGTATCGCGACATTCACCCTTCCAGGTGGGCATCCGTATGGGGACATTCACCCTTCCAGGTAGGCATCCCGTATGAAATATTCACCCTTCCAGGTAGGCATTTCGTATGCGATATTCACCCTTCCAGGTAGGCATCCCGTATGGAACATTCACCCTTCCATGTAGGCATCCCATACGAGACATTCACCCTTCTAGGTGGGCATCCCGTATGGGTCATTCACCCTGTCATGTAGGCATTCCTGTATGGGTCATTACCTTTGTCCTGGTGTTCCGAAGAATCATTTCGGAACTATAAAATGTCCCGGTATTTTTAAAATTCAAAAATGTTTGATATCTTTTAATAGCATCATATACACTATATTATTTCTACGACGTGTTTGATAAACACCCCTTTTCGGACGAACTACCCTGATATCTGCACGTGTAGTTTATATATACGTTACACAAACATGTATTTATACGTTACACAAACTTTTTTAATTAATTTTTTTATGTCGACATCACGCACAACCTGGCGGTAAGGCGGGTAGTATCGGGGTCAGGCAAGGCAGTACAGGGTGACGACGGTGGCAAGGAGCAAGGTGTGTGCTCAAGAAGGGCAGGGCAGATAAGGCAAAAGCAAAGCAGGTTAGACTAGAGAGAGGATACACGACAGTCAGAATACATTGCTTTTCCTGTATGAAGAGATGAATGAGGTAAAAAAATATCCCCGTAAAGTAAAAGGATTCGGTTTTAAACTCCCCGTGCGATTGTATCTGTTTCCATTTATAAAAGAAACTTTCGGAAGCCAGTCGGAAGCTTAGAGTTTGCCCCGACTGGGGCGATTCCACCCCGTTGGTGGGAGATACCTGGTTAGGGAAAACCGGCGCGCCGACGTGTAGGCCGTCATCGAATCTCATCATTCAGCGAGGGAGATCACTGCCACCTCTCCCAATAAAACGTGCAGTACACTTATGGGACTAATGAACTTAGCAGTCGACGCGCATGTAAACTCTAATCAATCAATCATAATTTTGTGTTGTGTCTCGGTTTTTCGTTTTGAAAGTGTGCTGTTACCCCTGTCGCAGGGCATCTCGGACGAGGCGCGCGACTTCATCCGCAGCCTGCTGGTGTACCAGCCCGAGGGCCGCATGGACGTGCACGCGGCCCTCAAGCACCCGTGGCTCACGGCCGCCGACCGCCTGCCGGCCGACGCGCCCCAGCTGCCGGCCGACCGCCTGCGCACCTACTTGGACGGCTTCAGGTCAGCAGGATTTACATTTATTCCGTCAAAAAAGAAAAACAGTAAAAACTGTATGTGACGTAGGGGGGGGGAGATTAGCCAAGGCAAGATTAGGCAAGGCCGCGCACTGGCAGCTCCTAGACTGCAACTTTCGCAACTCAGGCCCTGGCAGGAACCAGCTCTTGACGGTTTTATCCAATGGGGAGCTTCAACGTCACCATTGTGACGTCACTATGGTGACGTTCAAGCTCACGATTGGATGAAACCGTCAACAGCTGGTACCTCCCACGGTCAGAATTGAATAATTCGCAGTATAGGCACGCGAAAAGTACTTTTTTTGTTATTTACGTTGGTACACACGCACTTGATCCCTTAACAACCATCTAAACAACTCTTCAAGAGCGCGTCCATAGCAACGGCCATTAAAATGCTCGAGAGCCTATTGAAAATATTTTAGCGGACAGTGCTTATAAATCTTGGGATAAATATGACGTTGACACAAAACATAATTTTTCGGAATAAATGTAAACAAAATGTATTTTTACATTTATTTTGGTACAGATATGTTGAAAGTAGTATGCTAGCATAATCTCTTCGTTAATGTCTCAAACATTCCTTTTCGTTCTCCAATCACAAAATAAATCACGAGCTTTCTCATAAGTGGTTACAAATTTAGAAAGAAAACGAGATCTTTTAGCTTCTGTTTCCTCCAGAATATCATCTGGTACGAAAATATCTTCTGATACTTAGAAATTCCGGGACATTTTTTCTCAGTCAGCTTGCATGGCAGAAAAAAGTATTCAACTGTTGGATTACAAACAAAGCATCCGGTACCACCAACTCTAGCTGTAGAAAATCTAGAGTAATGACAATTCTTAACTCATGAAAGTGATGAAGGTTAATTTTGAATAAGCGATAAAATATAATAAAAACAAAATTACAACAAAAAGCATTGTATGTAACCCTATTAGTCTTTAAGAATTCAGCCGGAAGGTTAACTACTCGGCTTCGCTATAGCCCCGCCTCGCAGTTAACCTTCCGCCTTCGTTTTTAAAGATTCATTTAGAGGACTTATTTCATACTATGTCGCATTTCTGTTGTTTACATGCCTCAAAACAGAACGGCATGTGGGACTTCACAGTACAGTGTACCGCAATGAAATCTCATACCAACTTATAAACTTGGAAATTTTCTACCGATTTGTTTTATAAATACATGGTCAGTACCAACGATGCAATTGGTTTTAATAATGAGAAGGAAAAGTTACAAGCATTCACAAAAAATGTAGATACCAGTACCATATGATGACAAAGTTAGAGAATTTATTTATTTTTAAATCTTAATTACAAATAAACACCATTTACAAATGTATTTACTAGGCTGTCCGGGTGACGCCGCGTCCATGGCGAAGGTGCCATGGTTCGGTCGCCATTCTGCGACCTTCCTCAGGGCGTAATGCGTAAGAAGGTCGCAGAATGGCTTTTGCACGATGTCGTTTTTTTGCACTAAAAACTAAAAAAAATGAACATTATTGTGCAAGAAAACAATAATTTCACGCAGTTGTACACCAAAGTATATCAATATTTTTCCTCATAGTTTTCGATATTATTTCGGTTGTGGTAGATTTCCTCATAACCTTTATCTTCGAAAATAAAAGTATCACCTCCCCCTTTTACCTGGAAGGGGAAGAGGAAGTCGATCCTGAATTTACGTATGCCTCTTCTCTGAGTCGGCCCCCAATTTACATGTGGGTTAAACTCTTTTATTTTCCTTCTGGAGCCCCACTTACATGCGCTGCTCACCGTTTTTTGTTTTTCTTCTTCTTCAGGGATTGGTACCAGAACGCGTCGTGCCGCACGTGGTACCGTCGGCGTCCGCTGAGCGGCGCCTTCGAGCACCCGTCGCGCATGGTGTACCCGCCGGGCCACGTGTACACGCCCGAGCCCACGCCGCCCCCGCAGCCCAAGGAGCCGCGGCCGCCGCGCACCTGGGAGGACCAGGTGCCGTCGCGCGAGCCCATCGACTACGAGATCGGCGTCGCCAAGTCCGAGAGCCAGTACGTGTCCAGCCTCTCGCCTCGCGCCTGTTGAGCTCGCCTCGCACGGCCGCGCTTGCTGGCTGTAGACGCAGGTGTCACACGAAAAACCGCCCACTCCAACGCTGCTACGAATCTAGTCGCTTCCGCGGTTTCTTCAAACAACACCAAGCGAATGCCGGAGCAGTACCCAAACAAATGGGACGCGGATCGCGCGCGATCTTTCCTTCCCCTTCCTTGTCCTATTCTCACCCCTTGCACACACACACTGACATGCACTACACTACACACATGTAAATCAGTAGGGAGCTTAGAGCTTGTCTCAGCTGGGATGGTGCCCTGTTGGTGGAAGATACCTAGTTGGGGACCCCACAAGCCGACGTGTAGGCCGGTGCCTGACCTCCACATCCAGCGCGGGAAGATCGCCGCCACCTTCCATGATAAAACATGTACTACAATTAAGGGAATAATGACCTCGGCCGTTTTTCGTGTCTAGAAGCGCCCATCAATATCGCGGCCAGGAGGGGGTCCCACAAGGAAAAGTAGGGGGCGAGTGAAATTAGACGCACCCCTGCCCCCTATAAATGCGTACAAGAAAAATGTCACTTTTTTAGAGCGTGAGTTTCTTCTTGATGTTCTCAGGTTTAATACAAACACAATATTTCTTTGGAAAGCGATGAGACCAATTTATATTTCAAATAAATGGGGTAAAATTGCAAAATAAGTGTTAGATCGGGGGGAGGGGGTTTGGTTCCCATGCCTACCCCGGATCGGCCACTGATCGAGGTTCATTTGAAAACAATATAGTCGCGAGGAAATAAATACATACATACATTTATTAGAACAGCAAATGGGTATGACCCGGTGTCAGTTAAGTGACAATAATTGCAAAAATTACAACACTTACATTAATAATAATAATATAATAATATAATAATAATAATAATAATTATTATTATTATTATTATTATTATTATTATTATTATACCGTACAATACAGTACAAGACGAAAAGCAGCATTGAAAAGAGCATTGATCGCGTTCACCGCACTTCACTTCACTTCACTACACTACACTACAATGAACCAAGGCAGACGATGGGCCATTTTTCACTAAACGTACAGAGAGGGTGACGAGAACAGGATCTACCTGCCAAGTCAAGTCAGTCATTTGAGCATCCTCGATGAAGAAAATTGATTCAAGCGGGAAGGGAATACATCTTCAGAAGTATTAAATGCTACTGAAATGTATTAAAAGTATTAAATATCTTTGGTCAATATTCACTTTAAATATAACAACTGTAACGAATGTAAATATTTTCACATTTGTTTATCTTTTATGAACGAAACGAAAAAAATTATATACAAATGTAAAACTCATGGGGTACACGACTGCAAAATTCAATTTGAGGTGAATGCACAATAGCAGGTATTTTGTGAGAACTATATTAATTTTGACTTATTATTTTCCTGTTACGGAAATTTCCTTCGAAACAAATGTCTATGATCGTGACTTTCGTAAGAATGCACGCATCAAATCACCGCTAAGAAATAATCTTAAACATAACATTCGTTCATTGTTACGCTTGATTTGTTTGCCACTAAGCTCCAAGCTATTTTGGAAAATGCCTGCTGGCTCTTGATAGATGCAATGAAAGGCATATTTTTTTCCAGCAATGTCCTTCACGTTGTCACAACTACTTTTACTCACGTCCAGTTACGTATGTAAATCAGTGACATAAACATTATATGTTTAGTCACAATGAACTTAAACCTAAAGACTCGATGTAACCTGCCTCAAAAAACTATTGGCACGAACTACATTGTTCTATTTTCAAATCACGTTATTAAGAACATGAAAGTGTTGAGCGTGCGGAATTTAACGCAAATGTTCTTTACACATGTGAACAAGTTCGTATTCTTTACGTAGATACTGTAAAATTGATGTTAGATTAATTGTTGATGTCCCATTGTCGCAGATATACTATGAAAGAATTATTTTCAAAAATCCTTTTTATGATATTCGATATGTAGGACGCTGACGTGCAATTCAGTGTGAAATCCTTGTTACTACTTAACTCCTGTTTTTTATTTTTATTGTTTTCTTTCGTTCTTGGATATCAACACTGAACTTGGATACGATGAATGCAGGAGTTGGACGTACGTCAGTCTTTATAGTCAGAGTAGTTTCGAAATTG
This sequence comes from Gryllus longicercus, assembly GCA_038098605.1. NCBI lineage: Eukaryota > Metazoa > Arthropoda > Insecta > Orthoptera > Gryllidae > Gryllus > Gryllus longicercus. Next base: position 2,260,092 of record JAZDUA010000074.1, read on the forward strand.
TAAGATCAAAAACAAAGCCAAAGAGCCACATTGTCTTTATTTCGACGTAGCAGCGTTGATGGGCGTTCTTTTGGAGACATCTTACATGTAATGTGCGTAAACAATTAAGCATGTTCTAGATCTTTAATGTTTGACTCATTTTTAGTGTTTCAGATACGAAAAAACTTCCTCTCTAATTTAATGTGTTAATTTATATTTGTTTACTGTACGTAATCCTGTTAATGTCTTTGTAGTGTCAGTTCTTTGTGAATTAGGTAATCGTTTGAGAACTGGTATGTATTTTTTCTTGCTTGTGTTAAAATGTTGAATTAGCTATTTTACAGATTAAAAACATCATTATTGGTGAGTAGTTTAGAGAATGCAGCATGACACTCATAATTCATTGTTTTACTATTGTCAATGTTGTAGTTGTGTTGTGGTCGGCATTGTTATTGTTATTGTCAACGTAGTGCTTGTCATTGTTGTCATTGTCGACGTAGTGCTTGTCGTTGTTGTTGTTAATTAGTGTTTCCAAGTTTTACAGATGCTCAACATATCATATACGTGAGTAGCGTAGTTGTATTTATGTGTAGGAAGATTATGAATTCTATCACTTCTCTGCATCGTAATTCTTTCCTCTTGCGCACGCATGATGTTAAACGATGAAAGTTCAGATGTTCTGTGACGAAGCTTCTGCTGACGTGCTAGTAGCCTTTGTTTTGCGTGCGCGAGAGGTCTGCCGCAAGGGCCTGGGGGTGATCCGGTGCCGTTCGGTTTGCAGCTACCAGAGCGGGCCCGACACGTACCTCCTGCAGCTGCGGGACGTGGACTTCCCGGTGCGGCTGCGCGAGTACATGAAGGTCGCCGCCAACCGCACCCCCGGCTACTCGCGACATCTGTCGGAGACGCAGCCCTACGACTGGAGAGTGAGTGCGCTGCGGCTGCGGGCGAATGGCGTCAAGGCGGCTCCACGCGTTCGGAGCTTCTGGTCCGAGTAGCGAGCTTCTGGTCCAAGCAGATGATGAGCTCGTCCGAATGTCCGTTTCCTTTGATGCGCCCAAAACACCGACCCGCGACGGATAGTGCGAGCGCCGAATACTTGGCTCTTGGCAAATAGCCAGCGACGCACACTACTCGGCAAAGGCAAGCTACTGGTCACACAATCCCGAGCAGCTGATGTGCTCGGCGAATGTTCGCCTTCTTTGATGCGGGCCAGAAGACTGCCACGTGGTGGATAGGGCGAGCAGCGAATGTTCGACGCTTGGCAAATTGCAAGCAACCCATCCACACTACTCGAGATTCGCCGAGCAGCGGCTCGCTACTTGCCGAATACCGAATGTATGGAGCCGCCTTTATGAAATTGAATTTAGGGCCATAGAGGGTAAGCCAATTTCGACACCAGGATGTTTGGGATATTTATTTTGATAGTACTTAACGCATCACTTCTTCAAGTACTAAACCAAGATCATTAAATATACAAACACATGTTAAATTTAAAATTAAATGAGCACAAACAAACAAAAAATGACTTTCATGCTTTGTTTTACGTCGATTGTTCCTATTTCTCATGTAATTGAATGGCCCTCTATGATCCTAAACTTAATTTTATAATATTAATCAAGGGCTTTCACGAAACTTTCTTCACAATATGAAGTGTTGTTGACTTGAAGTTCAGAATAACGCCTTTGTCAACTAAATTCTTACTAGCTATAGTAGATAACTGTCTTTCGACTGTTGTGTTACTTCTAGAAGGAGGTACAAAATGTAAGGTCTGACTTATTGTACCTTTTCGGCCTCATAACTGTTATTGGAATCTTCCGTTCTCCTTATATTTACTTAGACATTAAATAATATATGTAATAAAATAATAAATTATTATTCAATAAAATGAAACTTATTTCATAAATAAATTTGATTAGTATGATTGTTTTGGTTAAAATTAGTGTACGTATCACGGGAAAGGGCGGTAGTCTCTAGTTTGCCCAATTTTAGTAGCGTACACGAACATTAAAAAATCCACCAATTTTTGTGGACCGAATTAGCGATATCTGAAAGATGCCATTGACATAAATGTTGCACTGCTCGGATTGTCCTCCATTCATCGACCTGTGCCGCGAATTCGACTCCGAGCTACGAGACATCTTCGGCATGTCCGTGTCCTCAGTTTGCTCGTGGTGACTGGATGTCTAAGACTGCGGTCACAGAGCAGCTGAAATATCCGTCGTTCACCAGAGAAATCGTCCGACTTATTTCATCCGAGCTATGTTGAATAATAATAATAATAATAATAATAATAATAATAATAGTATCAATTAAAATATGTGTTGTAACAAAATCACTATTTTTCTTGCACGCATCAACAGACTACTAGAGATCAACTGTATGAGTAAGTATTAAACATTCAATCCATTATAATAAATTTAAATACAATCCGTCTATTTTCTACTTCATTTGATTTGGCCCTCCGGGCCGGATAAGTATATCAAATACATATTCCGAACCACACCTCAATGTTGCACACGAAATCATCCAAACATTCTCATAATTCCACAACTCTATTTTTGAAACATATTTGAAAAACTCGTTAAAGACCATCTGTATGTATTGCAGATGCCCTTGACTCTCCAGCTGGTTTTAAGCGAACCCACTGAACCAAACAAAACAGATGTCCGCCCAATGTTTTCTGAAGAGTTCGTTCGTATTCACTACGACCATTTCCGTTCACCAACACGCGTTTAAAAGAATCCGACCCATCAGACCAAGGCGTCCATCTTGAGCTGAAAAACGGCCTCGTGTTTGTTTGTGTGCAGACGCCCGTGATCCGCGAGCGGCGGCGCTTCACCGACGTCATGGACGAGGAGATCGACGACGAGCGGCGCGCGCGCATCAACCAGTACGGCTCCCCGGAGGTGTACTCGCTGCGCCGCCTGCGCCGCGAGGTGGGGCTGCGCGCCGACGGCCACGCCGAGGCCGAGGCCATCATCGAGTACAAGCGCGAGGGGCAGGTGGGTGCCGGGCGCCTGCGCTGCAGCGCCTCCCAGACCGCGTTTCACTCCCGACCGCGGCAGGACTTTCGACTCTTGCTGGAGAGCGAGGTCGAATTCCACCTGGAGGAGAATTCTAGCAGCCGGCTGCTCTGATCGGTAGTTTTCTGTGGTTTCTCCGATCATCACCTGGCGAATGCCAGAGCAGTTCCCTACCAAACGGGCCTCGGTCCACGCGCGACTTGCCTTTGTCTTCCTGGTCCTACCCTCACCCCTTACTTACATACACTCTTAAAAGCTGCTCTCTATCACACATGTCGCGTGTCAAGTCAGGATCTTTGAATTTGTCTCGGCTAAAGTGGTGTCCCCACTGGCGGGAGATACTTGGATTAGGAAAATCCCGTAAGCCGTTGTGTAGGACGGCGCCGGATCTCGCCATCCAGTGCTGGAATAACACCACCTCCCGTTTTAAAAATATGCACTGCACGTACGGGACTAATGACCTTAGCAGTTGTCGAGTCCGGAAACATAATACTGAAATCGACCCATCAGAACGGTTTTAGATATTGGATTCTTTGCCTTCGATGAACCTGACTGTTAAAACCGCTCAAAATGACTGGTCATGCAAGTATACAAATGTAATCAAACCAAACATCATTTTCCATGTTGCATTGAACATATTTTGATCATCAGGTATAGGTATACAGGTGCCTCAGAATAAATGTTACAAACTTCTTGGGCGCGTAAAGAGAACAAAAATTATTACTTTTTGCGAAGAAAAACGTAGTAATTTTATAAAACCATATTACACATGTGACAAAAATGTCTCTGGTAGTAAGCAACTTCTTACTCACAGGTGTTCAGCAAGTCACGTTATGACACAATCAACGTGATTTCCTGCTAATACATGTGCATACGGGGTTTCCTAACAAACAAGATGAATGTTACATGTGTTCGTTATATACAGTTTCCTAACACAAATTCTTTGGGAATTTCTTGGCTTGTCAGTAAGTGAAAACATTTTATGTGTATTAGCAATGTTACACCATGTTACAACCATGTTACAAGACAATCCCTTCTGATCGAATTGTTAGCCTACACAGTGTCATTCCATTTCGTTCCTCTTCACAACCTCCCTTTCATGCCAATAGGGTAACGACACGGCACGCTGCGGCAGTAGTTTGAAATAAAAGAAACCACTTGCTCCATACATGCAGAATATGGAGAGTATGCCTTCTGGCAGTGAGTATTTGAACGAAGATAATTTATTTTCACTTCTTTTAATATTTAAAGAACACGCTGGATGTGCCTGATTAACATTGGCTTTTCAATAATCACTTTCTTGGTTCCAAACTCGGTCTGAGGGTAGAAACTTACTGACCATTGCTAAGTCGAATATTCGATTACTATCAAAAGTTGAGAATTTTTGAGAGGTCACTGCTGCAACAAAAACGGAATTTGGAAATGAATTAGTAAAATAGAAGAAACAGAAAATAGGTCTTTCTATTTAGACAAATGTAGGTTAATCGCTCGCTAATTGATTTTTACATAACGAATTTAGTAATAAAGATCATTAATTTTGGGAAACTGTTAAAATGCTCTTAACTGTTGACAGAGTAACCAGTTAACCACATTTCCAAAAAATCTTTGAGTACTAATTTCAAAAAATTATCTCTCTTCCAAAGAAATTTTTTTGCGATTATTGGACTTTAAAAATTGGTTATAACCAGATCCAAAAATAGCCGGTAAGTCAAAATAAAACTGCTTTTGGGTTGAAAGTGGTAGATTCTTCTCATCCCTAGCTCACGCTCGGCGCCCCGTCATTCACTCGTAAATCTACCCATAGTTTCCCTTTTTGAGTCCCTTTTAGAATATTTTCCTTTTAAATTGTTACATTTTTGTATCAATACACGTCTATAAATATCGACAACCTATGAAGAGCATCAGTTTTGTACCAATATTTTTCTTGCTTTTTGTTGCAGCCTCCTTTCTTCAGAGAAAAACCGCAGACCTTGCCCATCGAAGGAGACAAGAAGGCCGAGCTGTCTTGCCTCGTAGTGGGAGACCCCAAGCCCAACGTACAGTGGTTCAAGTAAGGATCTTGTATCGAATTAACGGACGAAATTCAGTTACAACAAGCGATACGATCGAACAGAATTTACACGAATTCTACTCGCATTTACCTGAATTTAATTTATAAAGTTCACAAACGTTTTGGAAGACATTATTATTCTTTCGAATGTCAGACGTAAAAAGAACAAAAATTCATCAGCTTATCAATTCTGCCTCTGTTAGCAATAATATCCTAACCATGTAAGCCATCCAACCTGTAACTCAACAGCTGCCTCTTTGTCTTTCGGTGTCTCGGAAGTTCTGAAAATGCAGCGCTTTTTAGCTTCCAAAGTCCGTGTGGCTGTGGTAACCGTTACGAAGATGTATATAGTACAAGTTACGTAATCCCTCAGCCCAACATTTTTACCATCGTTGTTTCATACGGTAATATATTTCATTCTCTTTGCTTCTCCAATTCGATTTTAATGGCTTTTCATTGTTTTTGCATAGTTTATTTATTTACGTCAAAAACAGTTAAAAACTGTGTATGACGTGCTGTGGGGAGAAGTTAATTTGAAGTAACTTTTATGTCCAGAAGGAAAACAACGGGCCATTTTAGCATTTGCTCGAGGATCAGGGAAACCGGACGAAAATCTGATCGAGATGGGGGCCATTCTGAGGAACACAGCTAGCCTGGGCCAATCAAATCTACATCACTTCAAACTTAATTCATTTTTTTTGTAACTCCACTCTTGGAAGACTTCCTCTGAAAGAGTGGAAGACCTTTTTAAATCATTACACTTTATATATTGCGTCCAGTAAATTTCAAACGATATATATATATATATATATATATATATATATATATATATATATATATATATATATATATAGCAACCATGCTCACGAAGTACGAGTATTTAAATTGGAGATAATTGTACTTTGCGATATTTGTGGACCTCCATCGATTTAATGTGTCGCCGGCAGATCGACCGCATTTATTTTGGTAAAACCAACAGCTTCCGTGAACGCGAGAGGGAATAACTGACATTTTGTGAAGTTCACCCTCAAATTGTAAAACAGCATGTCAAGTTAGCAGGGAAGGAAATTAGCTTCCTGGTCCCTTCCGGGCACTTCGTCCAGAGTAATTGACGCGTGATTCAGAAGGGTTGCTTACGACACGTCGTTTGGAGAAGTCAGTTGACAGTTATCGCCCCACATTTAGCTACATTAATTTCCATTTCTTATATTAAAGCTATTAAATTATCCTCATTCATGAAATGCATCAGGGAAAATTGAACTTCTTAAATGAGAGTAAAATTAAACATTTTGAATCGATAAGATTTTGATTTCGTAATCGTGTTTAATTAAGAACTTCGTTCTAGTTAGAAAGTTTAACATGCAAAAATATTATAAGTGAAAAGGGCTACACCCATAAGAGAGATTTGTCTAGTATAGAGAGATTTGTTAATTTATTTTACTGTATACAACAAACAATAGAATTATTTTTTTAAATAAAAGAAAACGAAAAGAAGCAAAGACTTAGCCATTCAAACATATTCCTTCCCCTTGACAAAAATGTTTATGTAAGATAATTTAAAGAGAATACAAACATAAAGTAGAAATAAATAGTAAAGATTCAAATCTCGGCCGTTTGATAAAAAACAACAGGGAAACATTTTTCGTATGAAGTCACCAATCTTCGTTATTTCTTCGAGTGCGCTCTGCGGGTACAATCCCGCATCAGTGTGTACACCCCTTTCTGGATTGGGAGGGGAAATGCGAACGGTGTCAGGGGAAGTGACCCGTGCTGTCAGGAGCGTCAGACGAGCATCTCGCGCATTCTGACATGCCCACTATGCGGCGGTGGCATAATGCTTTCGACGTGGCTGAGCTGCTGCGGCGCACCTATTTTTGCTCGTTCTGCGCAGCATTAGATACGTCACGAACACCGTGACCACAAGACGGGCACGTCGTTTGCGAAGCCCGGCCAGACGCTGGCCGCCACGTGGCAAGCGAGACGTGTTGAGTAACATTTTGTAAGGGGCACACAGTGATACTTTTCAACAGTGACGAACCAAAAATAACACGAAAAACGTGTAGTTGAAGTAAAACACGCATTTGTTTACAAAAAATGCTTCGTGTATATGTTTTAATGATTCGCAAGAAGATGATGATTTAGGTATCTGGCTTCATTTAAAATTCTGTGGCGCCAACTGGCTGTTCTGGCCAGCTGGCCATTCTGTGGCTTGGCAGAAGCCGGCCACGTGGAACGCGTGCGTGTTGCAGGAACGAACTGGTGGTGACGGAGAGCCACCGCATCAAGCTGCTGGAGGACGAGGACGGCCGCTCCATAGTGCGCTTCGACCCCGCGACGCACGTGGACGTGGGCATCTACAAGGCGGTTGCCCGCAACCGCGTCGGGCAGGCCCTCGCCCGCTGCAGGTGCGTACACGCGCAGCGCACCAGACACGTAGTCGGACTGATTTTATTGTAGCCAAACAAAGAAAATAGGGTTTTTAAATTCTCGGCTATCCGGGAGAAGCCGCGTCGTTGGTGGGAGGCCGACGTTTCGCCTGACATGTCGCAGGCTTCCTCAGGGCAGTTCCTGAGGAAGCCTGCGACATGTCAGGCGAAATGTCGGCCTCCCAGCCAACGACGCGGCGTCTCCTGGATAGCCGAGAATTTATGGATTCGAGCCGCGGAAGCTTACGTGTACAAAATATGTTTTTTGTTATTTACATTTGTAAACATGCGCTTGACCCCTTAGTAACCAACCATCTAAACAACGCAACAGCCGTTAAAATGCTCGAGAGTTCATTAAAAATATTTTTGGGTTTACATATTATTAGTGCTAATAAATCAGGGGATAAATATAACGTTGACAGAAAACATAATTTTTCGGAATAAATGAAAACAAAAATTTATTTTCGCAATTATTTTGGGATTTAGTATGATAGCATAATCTGTTCGTTAATGTCTCGAATATTCCTTTTCGTTTACCAATCAGAAAATAAATCGTAAGCTTTCTCATAAGAGGTTTCAGATTTAAAAGGCATCAAACTAGAGCTTGCAACTTCTGTTCCCTCCAGAATATCATCTGGCACGAAAATATCTTCTGATACTTCGAAATTCATTTTTCCTCAATCAGCTTGCATTAGCAGAAAAAGCATTCAAGTGTTTGATCACTATCAAAGCATCCATTACCACCAACTCTTGCTACAGGAAACGCTATTAATGACAGTTCTTAACTCATGGAAGAGATAAAAGTTTGTTTTGAATAAGCAATAAACTAGAAATAACAAAAAACGTATGTAGCACGTCTTCTATGAGACTTTAAGGGCTCATTTAGAGGTCTTATAACATAAATAACTATAATATTGCATGTTAATTATTCAAAGTACATCCCTCCTCCATCAACACAGCGAGTGGCAGGATCTTGCAAGGAGTAGAACGACCTCAGCAATTGAGTGTGTGGTATGTTCCGTAAAGCTGATGTCACAACTGTTTCAGTGTCCTTCAAGTTGCCAAAAAGTTGTCCTTTCAATGGTAACTTCAGTTTTGGGAACAAAAAGGTCACAGGGGACGCATCTGGAGAATAGGGAGGTCAGCATACACACGTGTTTTTGGACAAACATACAAGAACTGCCTAGTGGGATGGTACATTGTCTTGAAGAAACCAGCTACTTGGAGCTACGTATTCAGGCCAAATACGACGAATTCTCTTCATGAGACGCTCAAAAACACTTAAATAAGTCTGGACATTCACTGTGTGACCTTTTGGTAGAAATTCATGATGAATGATACCCTTACTCTCGTAGAAACACAGAAGTATTGTCTTAACTTTTTTTCTTCTCATGACGAAATTGAACGCCGGGCCGAGGTTCATCTGCAATCGATTCCACACCACTTTTAAAACGTGCATACCACCTAAATATCTCTACGGGATATCCAAGTAACCCCATACACTCTCCGCATCAAATCAATCGTTTCTGTGACACTTTTACCCAGTTTATAACAGAAATTGTTCCCTACCACGTGATGCTAGCGTGACAAGGGTCTCTCAGCGATTGCTTGTAATGCCGTCGTATTTCCCGTTATGCTCTGGGCACGGCGATGCGGTGTTGCCAGATTATAGAGGAAGGAGTACTGTTTCGAACGCATATATGTAAATGCTATATTGGTTTGAATGGAGCATTTACAGTTTCGTCACAATAAAATCAGTCTCGTCACTTATTTGGCGCACCTGCACACCACTTCTCTTCTTCTTCCTTCTCATCTTTTCCGCTTCTTCCATCTCGTCTCATCTTCTCCACCGCGTGCCCGGTGAGTAAAGGAGCGGCGTGGGTTGCAGGGTGGTGCTGGCCATGGTGCCGTCGGCGCCCGACTCGCCGGAGGCGTCCGAGGTGTCGGACACGGAGGTGCTGCTGCGCTGGAAGCAGCCCAAGGACGACGGCAACTCGCCCGTGCTGTGCTACGGCCTGCAGTACAAGGCTGCAGGTACGCGCGACCTAGGCGCACACGGGTCACGGAATAAATGTCACAAACGTCTACGGCGTATAGACGGGTCAAAAACGACCCTCTTGGCAATGAAAAGAGAATTCATCGAGTATATTTCGGCAGATAAGACGTTACAATAACCAACAAAAAGACCCCAAAAGTACGGAGTTGTCTTGTAGGAAAAAATTCTTACATACATCATCTGCGGCAAATAGTTATTGAAGTAAATCATAATTTTCTTCAAGATCTTGGGGTGTTCGTCATATGGGTCCCATTTTCTACTTAACGAGTTGATTTTCTCTTCATCAGTATCCCATAACAAATCGTCCTCAACCCCATCTATTGTATTTAGACATCCCACACTTTTTGCGCACACAGTGGGCAGTGCGAATGTTTGCCAGAATCCAGTTACAAGAAATCATGATTGCATATCTTAACTGAATTCATAGGCCGTTGATAGTCCGGGGGTCATCTTATAGGATAGATATATGCTAAAACTATAAAATCTCGACAAAAATGTATACTCGCCTCACCTGGAAATCGTCTCATCTGCAGAAATATACGGCAGTGGGAAATTGCGTAGTATAACACATGCATATATATTAATGATGCACAATAATATGCATCTATATTTGAAGCGTAGGCTTTTGATTTTTAGGCAACCCCGTACGCACAATGTTAGGCAAGAATATGAAATATCCTTAACGGCATCAGAACGTGACCTGTCGAACACCAGTGCGTATGAGTTTGCTCAAAAATCAGAGATAAATATCACACGTGTAAATGAAATATAACTTTGTTATAAGTAGTTTCCGGTAGTAGTTCATTGGCAAAAAGTGATCATATTCAAACCATCCACGTGCCCTAGAAGTTTTAGACATTTATTCCGAGATACTGTTCAAGTTCCCAAAATCCAATGTTTTCTCGAGAGAAAGGACAAAACTTAAGTTTTCTCCCATTTGAATTTCACTAGGTTCTTGAAATATTTCAATCGCACAAATAACATACTTTCGAACAGTATGAAATGTCAAAATCTTGTGACAGTATGATCAATAAATTTCGAATGATCCAATAATTTGATAAAATGAGGTTTGAGTTGCGTAAATGTGTCGTAAGGGATGCTAACGGAGTGTCAAAGGAAAATGAAAAACATTCAAGATAACAAAGTTAAAACAGTACACGATAGTTACTGATAATTAAAGTAAATGACGCTCTACACCATACGTTTTATTAAATCTGGAGGCAGCAATATTTTGAGATGGAATATTTTGAAATCTCGTAGAATTTCGGGCTACATTAATTTCTTTTTTATTTCTTCAATGTAATTGAATATTAGTTGAAGAACTAGGGCAAAAAAATAAAATTTTAAGATATTTCATAAGCATTAGATTCTATGGGTGTATGAACTCGTTAAGACTCGAATGTTTAAAAAGATAAAAAAACAAAAGATTCGGTTTTTTTTATATCTCATTTTTATCACAATTGAAGGATTCTAAACTAATAAAGATGACCGATTAATGATGAGAAATCTTGGAATGGTTTCGAAGGTATCTAATAAGTTCATGAATGTTTGTTTTGCAGATGATGTGGAATGGATTGATTCTGCTTCCAATATCGATCATGAATTCTACCTTGTCTCCAATTTGAAACCAAATACAAATTATTTGTTCCGTCTGTCTTGCCGTAATCGCATTGGATGGAGTGAAAAGGGTATTCCTACTAAGCTGATCAAAACCCAAGAAGCAGGTAAGTATCTTTGAATTACTAAGAAAAGAGGTCGTTATACGTTTGCTTCTATGCTTAGAACACAAAATTGAATAAATTAAGTCATGGCATATTTGAAATATCTTGATATCATTGTTGGAATAATTGTAGAGATTTGAATTGGATTAGAAATATTGTTACTGTGTGTTGAGGACATCTCAGAATTCCATTAATTTTGAGTTTATTTGCTTAAAATCTCCATACATACTTCAGTCCAATGGAATCTTAATATTTTGTCTTCAGTGAAACTAAATTATTTTCCCACCATTATTTTTTCGTCATCGTAAATATATTTTGTTTAAGGAAGCTGTGAAAGTACTTACGTTTACAGCAGACCCAGTGAATGTTTTGCATCTTCGTTTATTTATGATTCGTAAATATAACTCAATCTGCCGAGAGTTATTTTAACAATAGAATAGTACAAAATACCTTATTGACACTAACTGAATATTTGTTCAACTCCCTTATCACAGGTGCTGCTAAAGTGCAGGTTACACGAGCCATGAAACATCTGCAACAGATAACTGACTCTGGACAAGAAGTCATTGTCGATGATTCTAAGCCAAAGTTGGATTATTCTGTAGAGAAAACACCTATTGAATGGCGCAGCGAAGGATCTCTGACAGATAAATATAGTTTCGTGTCAGAACTATCTCGGTGAGTTGATGTTTTCTCTTTATCATTAATGAAGCAAGAGTTTTTACAATGTACCAGAGAATGAAATGTATAAAAGTACATTCAATGTATTCAATCTATTTGAATGTTAGTTGAGTAGGCCTATTCCACACTTAGAACACTTTTCTAAATCAGTACTGATCTTGGCATTGGAAGAAAATTATTTCTGATAGCAAAATTAATAATTACATTTTCCTCGTCTGTCAAACATTTTTTGATGTTTTCCTTTATAATTTTTTTTAGTAATTACAACTTTAAAAAACTAATACTTTTTATATTCCTTGTGAGATTCAATTAGCATAGTCCTGTATTTTTCTTCATCGGACAATAGAGTTCTGCCTGAGATGATTTCGCTCGAGTCACAAAATCCGCTAGATGGTAGTCCAGCATGAGGTTTTCGAGCACCGTGGCTTTACGAAAAGAGCTTGCCGAGGAAACCGATGTGTGTTTAATGAAGATAATGAGGTGTTTTATGAATTGTGGTAACTATAATTCATTAGTTTCAAGAAGCTTGATTTAAGATATTTTTAAAGTCGCTAATTATTCACTAATATTTAAATAAATTACCAAGTTTCCCTCATTGTTTCAAAAATTTCGCTGGAAGTGCAGAAATATGCAGTAAATTTAAAATATGCGAAAATATGAAAAAATCTGGAAAATAAAATTGGGCAGGAAAGTTCCAAATAGACTAATTCGTAAAGAATTGTGATAATCTTTAAAATTAGAAAAAATATATACATTTGTATACAAAATTCCGGTGTCCATTGATAACTAAAATACTATAAAATAAATAAAGACTTACTCAAATCCCCTCACCAAACTCAAACCCATTAACATCCCGTAAATACTCGACATCGTCAACGCTCGTACCGGAGTGAACTGCTGTCCAACTTGCGGTGATCGCCTCTGTGACTCACTCTGGCGTGAGGTCTTCAGCGAGAGTAACGCTGCATCATGTCCCGTCACGTAACGTCCTGGACCTGCGTCTCATTTTGCGAACAAACATGCGCGATCTTTGCTTCCTATTCCTTGTCCTAACCTCACTACACTACCACACAGGACGGGAGACAGGTCGGGAGCTTAGGTGTCGCGGCTGGGGCGGTGCCTCGCTGGTGGGTGATACCTGGTTGAGGAAAACACCGCCATCCAGCTGGGAAAGACCACCGCCACCCCACCCCACCCCGAGGAAAAAACATGCCCTACACTTACGGGCCAATGTCTTTGGCATATGACGTGTTGCACGCTCCTTCTCTCCGGCAGGGGCCGCTTCTCCGTGGTGGTGAAGGGCATCGAGAAGGCCACCGACAAGGTGATCGTGGCCAAGCTGCTGGAGAGCCGCGGCGAGGCCGAGGCGGCGGCGAACCGCGAGTTCGAGGCCCTGCGCTCGCTGCGCCACGAGCGCATCGCCAGCCTCGAGGCCGCCTTCAAGCCGCCCGGCGCCACCGTCGCCGTGCTGGTGCAGGAGAAGCTGCAGGGCGCCGACGTGCTCACCTACCTCTCCAGCAGGCACGAGTACACCGAGCAGAACGTCGCCTCCGTCATCGCCCAGGTGCGTGCGCGCGGCTGCGGCTGCGAATGCTCTTGGCTGGCCGGGTTCACTTCAAACGGTTGGCAAATTGGCTGACCGAGTGATGCCGAATTTCAAACTATTTGCAAATTTGCTGTCCGGGTGACGCCGGGTTAATTTCAAACTGTTTGCAAATTGGTTGTCCGGGTGACGCCGGATTAATTTCAAACTGATTGCAAATTGCCAGTCCGGATGACAGTGTGTTAATTTCAAACTATCTACAAATTGGCTGTCCGGGTAATGCTGAGTTAATTTCTAACTGTTTAAAAATTGGGCGTCCGGGTGACACAGAGTTAATATCATACTGTTTGCACATTGGCTGTCCGGGTGATACCGAATTAATTTCAAACTGTTTACAAATTGGCTGTTCGGATGATGCCGGGTTAATTTTAAACTGTTTACAAATTGAAAATAATATCCTACATGTAATACCAACGATCCAACAACGACAAGATGGTCAAACGTTGGCATCACAGCCTTCGAAATGGCGCCACCCGGACAGCCAAGAGCATTCGAAAGACCCTGGCCGCGAAAGTCAACGACTTCACTTAAGGTTACATCTGTCCTCTATGGGTTGTTGGGGTACAGAAGTTACTAGTTTGATCGCGAAACAATTGACTTTGGCATTGCATGATACAGTATCGAAGCTAATTCCTAGAGAGTCACCTGCAAATGAACACATTGACGAATTAAGCGTATGAATATAATTTGCAATTTTGTTGCCAGGTGTAGCCAAGTAGTAGCTGTTAAAACGGTCCCTTCTTTGATCAATCTCTCTATAACTCCCGAGTACTAATACATTGCACTTACAAAATTACACCCATAGATCGCCGAAACAATAATTTAAATACGCATCAAAATCATTATTTGTAAATTTATTAATAATATTAAAATATTTGTATTAGTAAAATATAATGTTAACGTCTCCGAATTTAAATTCAAACAATTTCGAGAAACAACGGGGGTCAAGATTAATACAACGGTTTAATTTCGAACTGTTCACAAATGAATATACTCAAATTGAAACACGTATCCTGCATGTAGTAATTGGGTAACGTATGTATGTCCATCCGTCCTTCAGTGTTTTGTGGGGATGGGGGTGTTGAAGACACCTACAGTGGTGAAACTGAATCATTGTCCTGCCTCTGACATAACATGAATCATTACGATGTTGGTCATCAATTTGACGAAAATTTAACCTTATGTTGCAATAAAACAATTTGTTAAACAAAATTATTTTTGTTAATAAAATTTCACTTACTTTTTATGCTCAAGGATGGATGAGGCAGGCAACAATATTACGTTTAAAATGCATTTTTATTATGAACGTATATACTACAATATTGGGTAATTTTTAACATGCGAATTTCCGCTGGAGATGCCAGGCTGAAATACTAAAAATTAAGTTATTATCATACATTCAATTAAAAATGTTGAAATTGAACTGTAATATATGGTTCCCCGTAATGTGATACTTTAACGTCTGCAGGCACAGATCTTCTTAAAGTTGAGAGGCAAAGGGTGACGATTAAATCCTCAGGTCATTACTGGCATTAAATATAAAATATTTAGTATTGAAAAATGATCCAGAATTTTTTAGAAATGAACCGCTTTCGCGCCATACCTTTCATTCCATGTTGGCGAACGACGCGGGGCGAAATGTATTTCATCAGGCGGAAGAAGGGGTCTGCTTGCGTGAGCATCGTCACGAAATTTAACGCATCCTTGCGTCCTCGAATTGAAATTGAATGAAGTCGTTTCTGTATCTGTGCCAGGTGTTGGACGCCGTGCAGTACCTGCACTGGCGCGGGCTGTGCCACCTGGACATCCAGCCCGACAACGTGGTGATGGCGTCGGTGCGCAGCGTCAGCGTCAAGTTGGTAGACATGGGCTCGGCGCAGCGCGTTTCCAAGCTGGGCTCCGCGGTGCCGCGTCCGGCCGACCCGGAGTACGCAGGTACGCAGCAGCCCCTCAAGGACATCGCCACAGGGACAGCCAACAGCTGACAACTACTCAGCGGCCCCTAGAGGGCGCTTGTAACGGACGGTTACTCCAATTAAAGTCCATAGAGGCCCCTTCACAATGCAAACATAAACATGAGCTTGGCGTTAACGTAAAAGTTAGGACTACGACCATAAGCGGACTCATTCACAATGCGTTGGCATAAGCATAACACGTAAGACGTTAACTGAAAAGCTTGCAAGCTTGAAGCTTCTGTGCTTATGCTTAAGTAAGACATAAGAAATGAACAAATCACAGAACGGTAACTCAAAATCGAGAACCGAAATTGGAGCGAAGTCGATAGAAGAACTTACGCCATATGGGCCATGGACACAGTCGATACCTTGAAATCGATAGTAGAATGTCTCACAGCCAATAGAAACTCTTATTTTGCTTACGTTTATGTTGAGCATTGTGAATACTTATGTTAATGTTTGTCTATCCGCTATGCTTATGTTTACGTTTGCATTGTGAATGGGTCTTAACACTTATCGATCGCTGCTGTAATGCAGTGGATAGGGATGTACTTCCCTTATATTACTAATGATATTTAACTTTACCAAGATTACGTACCATTACTAATGACCAATAACTTTACAAATACTGATCACTAATTGTTACATACTAAACATACTTACATTTTAAATAGCAAAACGTTTTCACAATCTTTTGTCGCTCGACACCATTAAAACCAGCTAACGCCTGCGGTATATACAAGATTTTATTTTTATCTAATTTTAATGGTCCAGATTTATTTATTTTTTCATTAATTAGATGGTAATTTGACTCGGTTTCTCTTTTCATATTTTCTTCCCATTAATTCCCTGGATAAGAGAACATGTAGAGAACGTTCAACTGTTTTCGCATTTCCTTCGTGACCGCTGTCCTCTCCAGGCGAATCCAAGCAAGTTTTGCAGTGTACGTAGAGTTCCGTATCGAAGGCAAGAACAAGCAATAACGTATCAGTAAACATTTTCTCACAGATTGAACTGATGTCACTGCAGTGCTTCTGACCGGGAGCTCTTCGGGTTCGGGTTCTGACGTGAGTCCTATGGTTTGAGCGCTGTCGGAGGCATGATTTTCTATGAGCAACATAGCTAGGGCGAAGTCAGTCGCTGTCTGGAGGAGAATTCTAGCGGCCGGCATCTCTGATCGGTATTTTTTCTCCGATCATCATCAGGCGTATGCTAGAGCAGTACTCTAACAAACGGGCCACAGATCTTTCCTGCCTTGTCAAATCCTCACCCTTTACTTACACTAACATGCACTACACTACCTCAAATGCCGGGAGACCGGTCGGGAGCTTTGAGCTTGTCCCGGCTGGGGCGGTAGCCCGCTGGAGGGAGATACCTGCTTTGGGAAACTCCGCAATCCGACGCTAGGTCGGGATCGGATCTCACCATCCAGCGAGGGACGATCACCGCCACCTCTCGACGAAACCACGAGTACTACACTTCCTAATGACCTCACCCGTTGACGCGCCCGGAATTACAAACGACTCGATGGTGGCGGCGATGGTGTAGCGGTTAGCGTATCGGACTGTTGGCGGGTTCAAACCCGATCAAAAGGCGAAAATATCCTTCGTACGGCTTCCTTCGGAGGGGAAGTAAAGCTGGCTGTCCCATGTTAGTAGATTTACTTGCGTGTAAAAGATCCTCAAGCCTAAATGACGCCTCTGAGCTAAATTCAAATCGCCTGTTTCGCTGCCCAAGAAGTACCTCCTTTTTACGCTAATTGGTGGAAGGAGCGTAGCGAAATTTGCGTGGTCAGACGGAAGAGCGGGCCTGATGGCCCGAGTCTCACCACGTGGCATCAATTCATTTCAATTCAATTCGATGAACCGATCTAAGTGTGTGCGTGTGTTTGCAGCGCCCGAGGTGCTGAGCGAGGAGGCGGCCTTCCCGCAGACGGACATCTGGAGCGTGGGCGTGCTGGCGTACGTGCTGCTGTCGGCCGTGTCGCCGTTCGCGGGCGCCGACGCCGAGGAGACGCGCCAGAACATCACCTTCGTGCGCTACCGCTTCGAGCACCTCTTCAAGGAGGTGACGCAGGAGGCCACCCGCTTCCTCATGCTCATCTTCAAGCGCGCGCCCAGGTGGGGGAACCGCTCGCGCCGACAGGCCGGGCTTCACGTTGTGCTTGGGAACTGTTGTCACTAAAACCTCGCCTCTCTTCCCTTTCCAAGCTCCCTCAATGCCCGTCCTCTACGTGACCTCCACTTCCTTGCCTCATCGGACCTCATTCGTCTCGCCTCGCCTGGCATGCTTCCTCATCTCCCTCACTTAAAGTCTCCTCTTCACACGTCCACGCTTCAACACACCTAATGTCCCTCCGTCACATCACTTCATTTACTTTGCCTCCTCGTAATTGCTTTATAAATATATATGTATGTATGTGTGTGTGTGAGTGTGTGTGTGACCTACGCATGTAACCGTCAATTGGGGTTTTGGAACGGCGAAAGAGGTGTAGTGTGTCGAGAAACAATTAAGATTGTTTGTGTTTGTGTGTGTGTTTGTGTGTGTGTGTGTGTGTGTGTGTGTGTGTGTGTGCGCGCGCGCGCGCGCGCGCGCTCCAGCCGCTTTTAGCCTTTACTTTCCGAATATGTGTGAATCGTTTTTGTCCTTTCGTGTTCCGAATATGTGCTCCAGTCCATTTTCGCTTTTCGCCCTTGAAGTGTGTATTCCAGCTCCTTTTCTTCTTCTTTTCTTTCCGAGTGTTTGACCTAGTTCCGTTTGTTCTTTTCGCGTAACGAATGCGTGCTCGAGTCTTCGTCCTTTGTTGTGTCGCTCAAGCGCCTCTCTGTTGCGTGTGCCCGCAGCAAGAGGCCCACGGCCGAGGAGTGCCACGAGCACCGCTGGCTGATGCCCACCGAGTCCATGATCCGCAAGCGCGAGAGGGCCGTCTTCCTCGGCAACAGATTGAAGGTAACTCATACATTACCAAACTCCATTCACAATTGAGTTTAAATATTCGCACTCACGAATCCAAGAGCGGGGGGGACCCAAAAAGCCTAAAGTTTTCGCTTCTTCCTTCCTTTATATTTGGCAAAATTGATTTAAATCTTTATTTATGTTCAAATTATGTAATTATATAACATTAATTTCGTATAGTATCCTATCTACAGTACATAGATTATACACAATATACAAATAGGTTTCTTATTTCACAAACATTTACGATCTCCCCCAACCAAAAAAATTCTCGGCTGGATCCGCCCCTGAATATTCTTTTTCTAGCTGTAGTTCAGAGGGTTTAAGAAAAGTATTGTATCGTGTAAAAGGTAATTGTGCAGAGTGTAACAGAATCTGATTGAAATTGCATTCACGACAGGCATGTGTTTAGTTATTACAATTACGTTAATTTGCGACGCCACATAATTTCTTAGCATCAGCATTGAAGATATCGCCAGGACACAGTCATCGACGTGCACATAGGGGACAGAAAGAACAGTCACACGCGTGCATACGGAGGTCGCGCCCCCTAAAACATTTTGAAATGGGCCCTGAATCAATAAAACAGTTTTCTTCCTTAAATGTGTTCTATCTCTAATTTTAGATATTTTTAACCTGACAGTTTTGTATTGCGAAGAGCTCCCCAAGTCATCTTGCAACTCTGTAAATGATTCAACATAAAATCAATTGTGTGTATTGTCGTTCATTGTAGTATTTTAATTTAGTAGTAAAATGTGTCAGTAGTTCTGTTTAGTAGAAAAGGGAGCTCTCATATGTTGGCCCCCTTCTTAAGCTGCGCAAGCTTTACGTGTACAATTCAGTCTGCGCGATTTCTGCACGGGAACATCGCAAAAGACAACTTTTGAGCACTTTAGATATTTCCCACGCAGAAGGTGACGCGCGACGACTTTGTCCGCAGGATTTCTGTGAAGCCTACCACTCCAAGAAGGCGCAGGAGGCCACGAAGGAGGAGTCCCTGACTGCGGCCTTCAGCAGCGGAGGCGTGAAGACCCTGGCTCGCTCCAGCAGCGTTCAGGAGGAGCTGCTCACCACAATCTAAACCGGTTTTCAGTTAGATTCTGGCTGCTGGCAGGGACGTTTCTCAAGAAGGTTCACAAGACTCCAAACAAAAGTGCCCGTTCTTGTGGTCAATGGGATGAGATTGGCTTTATTTCATATCGAACTGAGGGATGCAAATACGGAGTGCATTCTTTCTTTCAGTTGTTTTCTTTTTATGATGTGTATGTATATAAATATAAAGATATGTAAGCACATTCATAAACAAACAGAGTACATGAATTTAGGTTACAGATTTGAATGCGAATGGGTGTGTGTACATTCCTTGTATATTGTTTCAGTGAAACATATTGTAAAATGTTCTGCGGGAGAGTATTTTAGCAACTGTTTCAATATTTTCAGAGACGGTAAAGAATCACTGACATGTTTTGAAGGATTCTGAATTATTAAATGTATTGAATTATCCAAATCAGATTTATCAGGATATTGGTTTTCTCCTTTGCAATTACATTCTGCAAAATCTCCCAAAATTAGACTTGCAGCCCTTATTTGCTATCCCTGTTTTTGTAATGATAATTTTGGCACCAGCTGCTGAGGAAGGTTACTTTTTATTTTTTGGTTTTTGCCTTGACAGCCGTAGGTGCATCCTCTAGTCAGAGAGGTCAATTGTGATGTTCGCTAACTTATCAAACCTACCAATTGTGTTTGAAGAGCACAGTTCTTTGTAAATTCCTTCTTGCACTTCCAAGACATGCTTCTTGTATTATATTCTTACTGATAGATTCCTAGCAATATTTTATATTCTTCAAATACATTTTTCTGAACAAATCTCTGAAAGATTTGCTGCTACATGTATCTTGGAAGGGCAAGGATGGAAATAAATATATACACTATTTCTGAACCTGTTATTCTAAAAGAATATGTATAAATAAATTGTTATTTACGTGGGTGAGTAATATTCATTAATCCTGCCTGCTGCAAACAATAAGCAAAACATATTCACCAATTTTAAGAACTGATATGTCAAGTTCATATAATTATTGTTAGTAAAAGCTTGTTATATTGAATGATATACAGTCAAACATACTCACTCCTCTTCATACCAGCTTTCATTACTAACTGAGCTCAGCCTACAGCTGGACCGCACATGGAACGTATTTCCTACATTCCGATGCTTTGACACCTCAGAAATTTTTTTAAAAAATCGCAAAAACTACTCGTATTTTGAAAAAAAAATACATGAAATGATTCAAAAATAAGTTGTATTATAACAATATTTCGCTTCAATATTAAAGGTGTAGGGCAGGTTCGGAACTAGTGATGCTAAAACTGCATGTACTTTCTCGCCCGTATTTTGACGCCAAATTACGCGAAAATAACTCAAATTTTCGAAAAATTGTAGGTCACCTTATTTCAAAATACATCATTAATGAACAGATTTCATTAAGAGGAAAATCTCTATATTTCATATTTTTCTTGTACGAAGACTTCGAAATTTTTATAAACTTTCAATTTTAGAAAAATCAAGGTTTTTAACGAAAATGGAACCTGCACTATTCTTTTAAACTATCCAACAAAACAAATTAATCAAAAACGATGGAGCTATTTTTTGAAAATGCCCCTGAGGCTTTATGTAACGTACACCTCCCCTCAATTAAAATATCAGTTTCAAATTCAAAGGACCGCAACATCAACCATATCGATTGGGGGATATCAGTTTTGTAGAAAATCGGCGGAACGGTTTAGCCGCTAGCGTTGTTGACGGACAGGCACGTTTTCCGCCATTCGATTTCTCTCTACTCCGTAGCGAGAAAGTAACAAGGAGACACTGTCACGATTTGCTATTTGACATGACTCAAAATTACGCGAAAATGACTAACATATAAAAGAAATGTACGCTTATTTAGTTCGCAATTAGTAAGTATGGGGCTTAGGAACCGAAACCAATTGCAAAAACCTAATTTTCATTCAAACTTCCGAATTTACGAAGATTAAATCCATTTCAAACATCTAAATGTCTGAGGCAAGAATGCTGTATTGCTCCTAACCTCTTCAAAATGTATTTAAATGCTGAACTAGAAGATGGGAGACGTAAATGTCGGAACATGGGGATAGAAGTTAATAACGATTATTCCACTAGTGAAATTAAAACCAATAGTGTTTAACTACACATACAAAATGCCCCAATCAGGGCAGTGTATCTAACAAAGGTTATCGCTTTTTCTATCCGATTTTTCTTACCGCTTCTCCCTACTGGCCAATCATAAACTGTGACTCACCTATCTTAGGAGGCGGTATATATCGTTCGTTATGTCGATGTCCAATGAACAGCGTATGTACTATAACACAATCTCTGCTTTTAACATACGCTTTCAGTCATTTTCAATATTTTGCGCATTTTGAAACTCTGTTGGACATAATTTTACTCGTGAAATAGTCCTATTAAACACCACTCGTGCTTTGGAAATTCTCAAATAAATCCACTCCTCGCTTCGCGAGTCGGAAATTTATCGACGATTTCCAAAGCACTCGTGCCATTACGTATGATAACTTTTTTACACTCGCTGAACACTAGGTTATTCTTGCCGAGGATGAAGAAGATATGCTGAGGAAACTACATGAAGAATATACACCTTGGGGTTTAAATACAAATCTATCAAAAACTTAGTATATTGTTGCTGGGTCGCAAGGAACAAACTTAATAATTGAGAACAGGTGTATTAAAAATACAAAGCTTATACGTACCTCGGAGTATGTATATCAAAGGAATGGTGGATGTGCAGAAGTAAAACATAGGATCTCCCAAGGGAGGATAGTCACAATATATATGAGTAATGTTTTGTAGAGCCAAAAAATAACATATAAGACAACAATAAGAATACATAAATCGCTGGTTCATGGCACGTACATATGGTTCAGAAGTTTGGATTCTACATCAGAGCGAAGAGCAAAAATTAATATCAATGGAAATGAAATATTAGAGAGGCTGTTGTGGTCTTACATTACTGGATAAAGTACCTACCTAATGTTTACATAAAAAAATCTAATCCGTATACAATGGATATATTTGATGCTAAAAGATTGAGATGGTATGGTCATATCCAAAGGATGACGGAGAGTCGATGGCCTAAGAAACTTTTAAAATGGTTGCCTCAAAGAAATAGGAAGCGTGGTAGAGCAAGAAAAATGGAAAATGAAATAGAAAAGGCGATGAAGGGACGAGATCTACTAAACTATAGGGCGACGTTTCGTTTGTTCGAGAGAAGAGTGAGACAGACATTCCGTATTCATATCTACATCGTTAAGTCAGCGTTTGACCGATATCCATAAAAGTCGGCACATCTTGTTTGTTTGTTTTTTCACAGTGACGGTTTTATGCTCTTCATTTTGTTATAGCTCCTGTAGATGACTTTGCAGCACAAGGTGGCGCTTCAGTTAAATGCAATTCCCAATCCATCTGGGATTCATAGTTGCTGGGCGTTGCCGTATGACGAGGGGCAAGATCGAAGGCATGAGAACGGGTGGCGCGAGATGGAGAGAGGAGGAAAGAGATAGAGGGAAAAGAAGAGAACGACAGCAGGACGTTTGGAGGGTTCTGCTAGAATTAGTATATTACGTAACACTTAATATGAGAACGTATGTGCTCTTGTAGCACCATTATTATCAGTACATATTCTGCAGAAATTTCTCAGTGGCTCTTATTCCATTGTTCAGAGTACGCTTCAATTTCTATTTTCAAAATACCTTCGTAATTGACACTGCACTGAGCAACGCATTTAATAAATATTAGTATCACAACAGTGATAGCCGTTCTCGACAGGCTGTCACTGAAAACATCAATGCAAGCATTCAATAAAATATCCTCGATTCCATTCCTCGTTCTTTGCTTTCGTTCACGATAAGGGACAACACACAAAAAAGTATGACGAACTCTAAAATTGCGGAGGTATAAAAGCGTGTAAATCACTTCGTTTCATGTCTTCCTCCTCCCCGAAATTCACGCGCCCCGAAGGATTGTGAGACGAGATTGAGATGTGTCGCATTCGATGAGTGATGGTGCCACTACCATGAATGAACCTAATCATTCCGGAACTGATCTTGAAGTGTTGTGCCAGTCTCCAGTGGCTACCCTGGTGCCTAGTGATGGCAAAAAAGTCGATGTTTTTAAAATATCGGCATTTTCGACCAGAAATATTAAGACATTAACATCGATGTTTTGTTTTCAATTTTTTCATCACATCGATATTTTTCCCCAGAAACACATGTTTAAAAAAATTCTCAACCATGAGAATGAAATTTCCAGTAACTATTTTTAGTGAATTCCTCAAAACCAACAGCCACTGACATATTACTGTTGTTGATGCTCAGACATCACGGGACTTTACTATTTGGAATGTAAAGAATAATTTAAGAAACGTAAAAATGTTGTCCAAAAGTCTTGGAACTCTTTATTATGTTTCGAGTTTTTTAATAATTAAGTTTATGCTATCTTTTTCGGTGATTTTGTTCGTTGTAGTATCGCTAAACTGCATTTTGAACCTTGTCAATATAGAATAATTTGTAAAGTTTGTAGATTTTGTAAAGTTGTTAAGTTCTGTAATGTTAAGTCAGTGTATTCTGCCACCAAGTTCTCACAGTTAATTGCAGAATTATTAATATATCTAAATATTGAATATAAATTAAAATGGCAGTGAATTAACGCAGAACATACTCGTACCTCAAACTAATATTTACGTGTTATTTATCACATCCAGGACATTTTACTTCAATGATTTCAATGAAAGAATAAATGGAAAAAATAGCAAACACGGCGTTAATTTTTTTTATTTAAATCTTTACAATTGATAAGAAAATATTTTTACTTATTATTTATACTGACCAAACAAAATACAACTCATTTAAATATTGTAATTAAAATGGAAATAGGATGGGAAAACACCGCCTGTTTTATCATTTTAAAACATCGACGTTTTTTGTCTTCGAAAATTTTGGCTTTCGTCGAAATCGAAATGTTTTGGGTAATGAATCGAGATATCGATGTTTGTGTAAAATTTGCCATCACGATCAGTGCCATTTTAGAAAGACCTACGACAAAGCATCAACCGTCGAGTCTCCAACTCGACACCCGCGCTGGAAGGTCGAGACCACCTTGCCTAATAGCAACCGACGGTTTATAACGCCCATCCAGTCCGTGGAAGTACAGTGGCTGCCGCCCTGTTCGCCGCAGGTAACAACAGAATAGAATGGGTAAACTGCCTATTCCGTGAGAGGAAAATTCTCTGAAATGATTCAAATGTTTAGATATTGATCTCATACAAGTGTGCAAGAGCGCGAGTCACCTATCAAAGTTGTGCATGAATTGCGACAATACAAAGATTTCGTTATCCTTTCATGCAAATACGTGCACAAACGGTCAGAAGTGTACGCGTAGAAAAAGAGGCAAAGACATCAAAATTGCTACCGGGTGCAATAGGCGTCTATCCTATAAAAGAGCACTAAATGCAAAATTGGACAGACCATGAGAATCCTTCAACTAAATCTGAATCGCTGTCAAATTACGAGGATATTACGGTGGAAAATGTGGGGGAATGTCTCGATTCGCTGGAAACAATACCGACACCCCGACGATTCGTCGTGGTTATCCGACCACCTCGCTTGATTAGTGACTCCGGGCGTCAACTGCTAAAGACCGTAAGTGTACTACAGGTTTTAACCGCGCGAGGTAGCCCCCCCCCCCCGCAGCATGGCGAGACTGTGCCGACTTACCTGCCGTCTAGCGGGTTTTTCTCAAGCGACATCTCCCACAGCGTGACACCGCCCGGCCCGCAAAAAGCTCTAAGCGCCCAACACGCGTGATTGTGTGGTGAATTTGTGTAACTAAGGGGTGAGGGTAAGAGAAGAAAGTGGAAGGAAAGACCGCGCGGTCTGTGCCCCCTTTGGTAGGGAACTGCTCTCGCATTCACCTGGGTTTAAACGGCGAAACCACGGAAAACTACCTTTCAGAGCAGCCGGCCGCTAGAATTCTTCTCCCGGCACTGGCTCAACTCGACCCAGCTATCTAGTGTCAAGCGTCGGGATTAGAACCCTAGGACCTCCCGGTCAGACGCCCTGCAGTTCGACCACCTCAACAAAGCGGCAACTTGGACCGGTCAGAATCGTTTATATCAAATAAATCAGTAGTGACGAGTGTTACCCTCTAATGCCCAAATGTATTTTTTGTACACATAGCGTTCGCCCTTTGTTGTGTTCGTAAGCACACCAGTGCCGTTAGGGCTCTGACAGCATGTTTTTGCAACATTTAGTGCTAACCAATGCCTTAGCGATCACGACTAAAATATACGACATTCAAGAATTAAAAAACGTGCTTGTATATTTCATTTATATGTCTCCGCCATTAAAGAAATAAAATAAGCAAATTAGTGCAAAAAGCTGCAAATACGAGTTGACCAGAAATGTTACATACATGTAACTAGTGGTGCTACAGAATGGCACTAACTTTCCCGAATTATTTCCTATGGTCTCGGTTAGCTATTCGAACTTGCCACAAATTCTTGCCTGCTGCCATCTATAGTACATTTTTCGTTGTACATAGTACTATGTACCTAGTTTTTTGTTGTTTTTTTACATTTGCTTAATTCTTTGGTTTCCCAATTGTAGAGCGGAAATATTATTTTAAGATTATTAAAGAACAGTAAATCCCCGTCCCAAATGGCAATTTTCTTGGAAAAAATTGGAGCAGTTTTTAAGAAAATGGCGTTTAAGCGCTGTTGTAAATTCGAAAATTGAAGCGCTTTCACAGAAAATGTTTGTTTTTCGAAAAACGTAATTTGAATTTTAAGTACATTAACTCACAAATACAATAATGTTCACAAATGGCTGTTAATGTCGATAGCGTGAGAGATCTTTCAAAAAATTTGCATTTGTGTAATTGTTGAAAAAAAAACGAACACCGAAATGAATTACCAGTACGAATCCTAAGGTAGTATTCTCTGTAAGCATGTACGTGAATGTAGTTTGGGGTTACAGAAATACCGTTATCTTAAAATGACATTTTCACAGCATTTCTGAAAAATTAGTTACCAGATTTTTTTTCGTGAACAGATTATTTTATGGTCAAGGAGGTCAAGGATTAGTAATGCACAAGTAACAAGCAAAGTAATGCACAAGTAACAGAATTTTTCAAAGATAAATTCTCTTTTATTTGTATTATTTTACACAGGCATGTTTGTACAACTACACAAGTGGATTTCATAAATCTGTAACACAAAAATTCATATCTGAAATCTTTAATTGGATTCATAACAATGTTAGACAATATTCAGAAACCATGTTCATGTAGCAAATTAATTATCTTCATAGAGAGAGATCACCTTCATTGAGGTGACATTAATTAACAAAATATTTTAAAAAATTGTGAATATTACAATAACACAAAACTTTAATACAAGTTCATAAGTAGAAGTTTCGAAAATTAAAAACACGTGTATTAGGATTTCTGAAATGCACATTTCAGAATGGCATTTCAAATTCCCAATGTTCGGGAAATGTTTAATCATGCTAATTTTTCTTTCAATGCATCAATCCATTTCTTGTTCACAGTATATGATTGAGTATTTAAATTCAAAGCAAATAGTCCCCAAATTAATCTGCTACACAATACAATTTAACCATCAGTAAATTAACAATAATAACATTATACAAATACATGTTCTGCCCCCAATTTCTCATCATATCTGAATGATACATTAGTAAACAAATTTCTATTATGTATATTGAGAGTTGAAACAAACAGTGGAAGTGCAAAGAAGCCATTTTAAGGATTATTTAAAGATGCAGAATTTAAATACACACAATATCTACACTCAACTGAAAACACACAGCATATCCACATAGCATATGTAGTACAAGTTTTTTTTAAATTAATAAACTGGACATTTTTTGATAACCCAATAACAACACACAAAATTCATAGTTTTTCTTATACATAATTTACCTTTACCTTTTCTCTAAGTTTAGAGGCTTTTGGAAGTATTTATAATTATCGAAACAAAAATGAGACAACTTTAACATCTCATTTACGGAAAGTACCACAATTTCCAACCGCCAGGTCATTAACATTCTTAAAGACATCTCCGAAATTGCATTGGTATAATCATTTCCCTACCAGGGAAGACATTCATCATATAATTCCAGCCCGAGACTAGAAGAATTGCTGATTCCTTTGGCCCAAATAGGGAAAGGCGGCAAAGGACATTACCATAACAAAGAATGACACAATTTGAATGTCTTGTAATTTGTTTTTCATCTAGTTATAATAACCAATTCAAACATTATTTGTATTGATCATCCTACATATGGGCTGATCACGACAAGATGTTATTTTGAATCTTTCTTGAATGGAAACTCCCACATTTTCATCACTTCCTTTTAGGATGTTCTTTAAAACAATTACGTGTCTTACCATCATTCCCTTCAAGACAATGGTGACCATAGAACTAAGATGCAATAAATATTACAAGCTCAAAATTAAACACGGTTCATATACAATTATCAACAAAGTACTTAAAATACATTTGAAAATACATGAGAAGATGTACTTGGGAAATTAAAGAAAATTGAAGAAATCAGAGGACTTTCAAATTCCAGTGAAATCAGCGATAAGATTCAATCTAATACTCTTTTCAAATTGTGCTCTTGAAATGGCATTATTGTTTACATTTAATTATCTTATGTAACTATAATTTATACTTCTATAACTATTTCAAACCCAGGTAATGTGTCAATAAAGAGTGTCCATTTTATGCCTTTCTCCAGGTCAAGTCTGACCTGTCCATAAAAAAAGTATAAAACGTGTATCAACCGTCTTTAATTGTAGTAACCTCCAACATAAATTATTTGTAACTACTGTGATTTTGTATTACAAGCTTGTGGTCGCTCAAGACCAAATGTTTATGCGACTTTTATAAATAAATTAAAAAAGAATTTGTTGGCGTGGATTATCGTATTTTTTCGCAATTTAAGTAGTCTTTTAATAGTTTTGTGTCTCTACCGAGATGGAAGGTATGAATTTATAATTTATGATTTGCGCCATGAGAGAAGTTTGAATGTTATGTGGTGTCAGTGTCAGTGGTGTCAAAAAGTGGGTTTGCTTGCGTCTCGACGTGTATGTAATGTATGCACAAGTAATATGAAATTTACTGAGAGAAAGGATAGAACAGATGGTTATGAATGGATTGGTAGAGTGAGAGGCGAGAATGGTCATAGCGTCAATATGACTGTGCGAAAGGGTTCTTGGTTTCAGAGGAGTCATTTGGCGATATGGAAGGTGCTTCTCCTTACCTACTTGTGGGTGATGGAAACAAGAGCAGATCACATGTTTGGATGCGGGTGTGAATGAGACTACAGTGACTGACTGGATGAGCTTTTGTCGAGAGGAATGTTTTGAAGTGTTTGAAGACGAAAGTGAACCAGTAGGGGAGACCTCGCTTCCTACGTAGAAATACACGGGGAACACGACGCGCGCGGCGGAAAAAATGTATAAAAATTATTTCGCGAAATTGTTTAAACAATGTCCCCAATTTGCAATAACAAATTCTCGGCATATGTTTTTCCGGAAAGGCGCTCGTTTCCTGCGTCCGACGCCGTCGACCGCGAAGTGCTCCGACCGCCGGGAGCGGAGCAGCTGTAAGGACGTCCCTCCCGCGGATCTTCCTTGCTGCGGGCGCGGCGTGCACGGCGCGCGTCGGTTCGCCGGCGCGCAGTCGGGTCGCGCGTCGCATCACCCTTCGGCCGCCGAATAACGATCAGCTCAGAACTGGCACGGACCCAGGGAATCCGACTGTCTAATTAAAACAAAGCATCGCGACGGCCCGAAAGGGTGTAGACGCGATGTGATTTCTGGCCAGTGCTCTGAATGTCAAAGTGAAGAAATTCAAGCAAGCGCGGGTAAACGGCGGGAGTAACTATGACTCTCTTAATTGAAGGTGTGAAGGTCAACAGCATAGCCTATGCCGACGATATTGTTCTACTATCATCTACGAAATGGGGGATGGAGACCAGTCTGCGCCATGTAGGAGAAGCCGCGACCAAATACGGCCTGAGATTTAACACCAGGAAGTCAAGTGCCCTCTCTCTAGTGCCCTCAGGAAAAGAAAAGAAAATAAAGGTGGTTACGGAGCCCCAATTTGCCCTTGGGGACGATGGATGGATTCCCCAGATCAACACTTCTGCTAAGTGGAAGTATCTTGGTGTCGATTTTACGTGTATGGGAGCATCAAGAACTGCTCAAGACCTGCGGACATTATTAGAGAGGGTCACAAAGGCCCCACTCAAGCCACAACAGCGCCTCAAAATTCTGCGCTCATTTCTAATCCCCAAACTCTACCACGGACTGATACTGAGTGGAACGACTATTAAGAGACTGCGCCAGCTTGACCATCAGAACAGAGCAGCGGTTAGGCGGTGGTTACGCCTCCCTCATGACGTGGCTAAAGGATTCTTCCACGCAACAGTGGCCGACGGCGGCCTAGGTATCCCGGCTTTTGAGACATCGGTCCCGGCCCTCATGTATGACCGTTTATCGAAATTGGCGACTTCAAACGATCCAATTTCTGCAGCGGTCGGATCATCAGAATGGGCCAAGAAGAGGCTAATGTGGGCATCACGACTCTCAAAGAGAGATGGCGTCGATCTGTCCAACAAGACGCGGCGTGACAACTACTGGAGAGACAAGCTGTATGTCTCTGTTGACGGAAAAGAGCTGCGTGAATGTCACAAATCAACCTTGTCCACCTGTTGGGTTGATAGAGACGCACATAAAATTCCGGGCAGACTACGTGCAACATGTGCACACGAGGATTAATTGCTTGCCGACGGCAGTACGAGTGTCACGCGGCGACCGAAGAATGAGTCGTGATGTCAAATGTCGAGCCGGGTGCCAGGAGACTGAGACCGCCGCACACGTGATACAGAACTGCCACCGTACCCATGGTGGTAGAGTTCTGAGACATAATGCAGTGTGTCACGTGCTGGCGGCTGGGTTGCGCCGAGCTGGCTGGAGCGTGGAGGAGCCGGTTATCCCTACAAGGGAGGGTAATCGTAAGCCTGACATGGTCTGTTATAAGGAAGATACGGCCACAGTGATTGACACTCAGATTGTCAGTGCAGACAGCTCCCTGAATGATAGTCACCAAAGGAAGAGGAATTACTATGCAAAGAACCCAGATGAGCCGCCCAAGCTAGTGGAGAAGCTTGGCATCGACTTGAAGAACTTAACATTTACATCATGTACCGTCTCATGGAGAGGTGTCTGGGCCACTAAATCGCAAGAGGATCTATTACGGATGGGCCTAACGAAGAACTTGCTGTCATCGATTACGACTCGGGTACTCCAAGGGAGCCACACAAACTGGTCCCGTTTCAACAGGATGACAAACATGAAGCATAGGAGCCCAACGAGAGAAGGTATAGGTTAGCCTTCCACCGAGCCATCATAAAATGGTTATCCACGCCAACCCCCTCCCTGTGTCCGTCTTACATTCCCCCTTCCCTCCCCTTACATGTTGTGGACAATTTTTTTTTTAAAAAAAAAGGCAAGAGTAATTAATGTAGGTAACTATGACTCTCTTAATGTAGACTCCCAAAGGGGGCAGCCCCCCCATGTGCCAACCCCTCCTCCGCGTGGTGGGAGTCGTAAACGTCGCTTGGACGGCCGCTTCGGCGACCGTCTGGGCGGCGGCTAACGGGGCTCTGGCTTTTCAGGGCTGCACGGGTTGCCAGCCCGCGACAGCCCTTTACCTACCGGCCCGAAAAAGAATAAGAAAATTTGTAACCGGGACGAGCCTCGGCGTCCCGGACCGGTAGTCGGGGAGGCGAGTGGTTCGGCGGATGCACCGGACCGATCTAGCAGCGCTCCTGCTCAGTTTGTCTGTCCCATTTGCGGGAGGTCCTTTGGTACCAAGATTGGGCTCGGCCAACACCGAAAAAAGGCTCATAAAGAACAAGCTAACGAGGAGATTAACATCGAACGTACCAAGAGAGGATGGAGTGAAGAGGAGCTGCTCATGCTGGCGAGAATCGAAGCAGAGGGGATGGCGGCGGGGGAGAAGTTCTTAAATCAATACCTCCTGTCGCGCATCCCCGGACGTACACTGGAAGCGATTAAAGGCGTGAGACGTAAGGCGGCCTACAAGAACATGGTCGTGTCCGCCTTTAATGACCTTACAGACTCAAAGCCCATTACTGGAGATGACCCGGACGGCACAGATGAAGAGGTGGTAGCTGGAGGTCCTGCTGGACACGATTCCAACGAGGATGACTCCACAGCGATGCTCGGGGAGGCTTTTGCGAACTTAAGGGAGACGGTTGCCAATATCAGGGGATGGCATACGGCCGACTTGATCCAGCTTTCGGCCAGGATTAGAGCGCCGGGGGAAGCGCCCTGCGAAGGGATTTCGCAGTGGCTACAGGATGTTTTTCCCCCGGCCGAGACCATCCCCCACCGTATCTGCACTCCCCTTGTCAGCCCGAGCAGGGCCCAGAGGAGAAGAGCGGAATATGCAAGGGTCCAAAAGCTGTGGAGGAAGTCCATGGCGAGTGCCGTCAGACTGGTGCTGTCCGAAGGTGAAGTGAGGAAGGACGCACCGATTGACGCACTCGACAAGCACTGGGGAGCCTTCGTGACGCAGGCGTCGGTGGCGGTGGAAGAAGACCTTACCTGGGAGTTGCACCCGAAGGTCTCCCACATTTGGAGTCCTGTGAAGAGTGAGGAGATCGAGGGTGCAAAACTCCCCTTGAGATCCGCCGCCGGCCCAGACAGGATTTCCGTCAGGCAGTGGCGCGCAGTTCCAACATCTGTGCGCGCCCTCCTGTACGCGAAAGTCATGCGTGACGGGGGCTTCCCCGCAGCTTTGATGTCCAGTAGGACTGTATTCTTACTAAAAGACCTGGAGGATGAGAATCCGGCCAATTACAGGCCCATCAGTATAATGTCTGTGGTCGTCCGGGAGTTTCATAAGATATTGGCAATCAGGATCCGAGCGGCAAACATCATCGATGCCCGGCAGAGATATTTTGAGGATGGGTGCGCCCAGAATGTGGCGACTTTGTCCGCCGCATTATATCACGCGCGGTCCAAATTGAGGGAGCTGCATATAGTGTCTCTAGATATTGCCAAAGCCTTTGATAGCGTGTCTCATGCCGCTATCAACATTGCATTAAGAAGAGGCTTCCCAAAGCAGTTCATCCGCTATATAAGAAATGCATATGAGACCAGCACTACCCTGTTTGAACATCGGGGGTGCAGCTCCCCTCTTTTCAAGCTGGGCCGCGGTGTACGACAGGGCGACCCACTATCACCCATCCTCTTTTGCCTAGTTGTGGACGACATTCTGTCTGCCATCCCCCCGGACGTTGGCTTTAATATTGGCTCAGCCAAGATCAACAGCATAGCTTACGCCGATGACCTAGTTCTAATGGCGTCAACCAAGTGGGGGATGGAGACATGTTTGCGTCGTGTGGGTGAGGCGGCAGCTAAGTATGGACTGATTTTCAACCATAATAAGTCCAGTGCCCTCTCATTAGTGCCCGCTGGTAGAGATAAGAAGGTTAAGGTTATTACTGAGAACCAATTTAACCTGGGTGACGGCGCCCCGATCCCCCAGATCAATACCACAACTAACTGGAAATATCTGGGGGTCGATTTTACTTGCGCGGGCGCCGCAAAGACGCCCAATGATCACAGGGCACTATTAGAGAGGGTAACAAAGGCCCCGCTTAAGCCGCAGCAGCGTCTCAAGATACTCAGATCGTTCCTTATCCCCAAACTATATCATGGGATTGTTTTAAGTGGAACCACACTGCAGAGGTTGAAACAGCTTGACCTACAGTCGCGCGCTGCGGTGAGGCGGTGGCTACGCCTCCCCCATGACGTACCTAAGGCCTTCTTCCACGCCACGGTTGCAGATGGAGGTCTTGGAATCCCGGCTTTTGTTACGACCATCCCGGCCCTTATGCACGACCGCCTGGCGGCGTTGGCATCATCACCTGTTCCAATGTTCGCGGCGGTCGGCAACGCAGAGTGGACCGGGAAGCGGCTTCAGTGGGCGTCCCGACTATTAAACCACCGAGGGATCGACCTAACCACTAAGAAGAAGCGATCCCACTACTGGCGCGACATACTGTACGCCTCGCTCGACGGAAAGGAGCTCCGTGAGTGCCACAAGACCAACTTGTCCACGCTCTGGGTGGACAGTGGCGCTCACAGGATTCCCGGCCGAGACTTCGTGCAGCATGTCCACACCCGGATTAATTGTCTTCCCACCGCTGTCCGGGTGTCCAGAGGCGCCAGAAGAGCTACTCGGGACGTCAAGTGCCGCGCCGGGTGCCAAGAGACGGAGACAGCCGCGCATGTCGTACAGAACTGCCACCGCACCCATGGTGGCAGGGTGAAGAGGCTGACGCGGCGTGCCGCGTAATAGCAGCGGGTCTGCGCCGTGGAGGCTGGAGAGTGGAAGAAGAGCCTGTCGTCCCAACGCGAGAGGGCAACAGAAAACCGGACCTGGTTTGCCAAAAGGGAGAGTCTGTAAGGGTCATAGACACGCAGATCGTGAGCGGAGCGGGCTCCTTGGACGAATCCCATAGGAAGAAATGTAACTACTATTCCAAGAACGAAGACATCACTTCGAAGCTAGTTGAGAAGTTTGCAGTTGAGCCAAGCAACATCGTGTACACGTCCTGCACCATCTCCTGGCGGGGCGTGTGGTCGAGCCGGTCACAGGGTGACCTGCTGATGGGGCTTACAAAGAATTTATTGAGCACTCTAACAACTCGGGTGCAACAAGGTTCACATACCAATTGGAGTCGTTTCAACAAGTGTACGAGCGTAGTCCATCGGAGCGCTGCGGAGAGGGAAGGAGTCGGTTGAGCCACTCGCCAATCCGTTAATTTTTGGTAATCTGCGCCATCCTTTTCCTGCGTGCTGTTGTTAACCTTCCCCCATTTATCCTCCCCCCAAGTATATATTGTACGATATATACTTGATTTTATATAAGCAGACAACTTTTGAAAAAAAAGGCAAGAGTAATTAATGTAGGTAACTATGACTCTCTTAAGGGGGCAGCCCCCCCAAGTGCCAACCCCTCCTCCGCGTGGTGGGAGTCGTAAACGTCGCTTCGGCGGCGGCCAACGGGGCTCTGGCTATGGGCTTCGGTCCGAGTCGCTCGGGTAGCCAGCACGTGTCGACTTAAAACGATAGGCCCACTCAATGACAAAGTAAAAGAGGTCAGCCGGGGATATTCTCGGATACACGGCCGTCGGCGCAGTGCAGGAAGAGACTAATAGAACTGACGAGCCTACAGAACCTGTGGCCCAACATGTATGCACCATTTGTCTAAGATCATTTACCTCTAAGATTGGACTTGGCCAACATAAACGAAGAGCGCACAAGGAGGAGGCTAACGAGGCGGTCAACGTCGAGAGAGCCAAGAAAGGGTGGTGCCAGGAGGAGCTTCATCTACTTGCAACAGCGGAAGACCAAGGAACCTTGCGCGGGGAGAGATATATCAACTTGTTCCTGGAAGATTCAACGAAGATCCCAGGACGCTCCCTCGAAGCAATTATAGGCGCGAGGAAGAAGGCAGCCTATAAGGAGATGGTGGAGAAAGCATTACTCGCATTGCAACGGCAACAAGATCTAAGCCCAAATGAAGGTAACTCGATGGAGACGGCTTCCAGCCTGATTGAGACACACTATCATCACGACGCCGCAGAAGACAATGTCCCTTTACAAGGCTATGGAGAAACTGAGCGCGACTGTCGCTAACGTCAGAGGTTGGCATTCGGAGGAACTGGTGGAGCTGGCCGCCCAAACTCATTCATCGGAACCGGAGCCCTGCATGGGCGTCGCTGACTGGTTATACAGCGTTTTCCCCCTGTAAACATCTTCGTGCCGCGGCGTTTAAACACACCACTAGTTAACCCTAGTAGGGTGCAGCGGCGCCGCCACGAATATGCCCAAGTACAAAAGTTATGGCGGAAGTCAATGACCAATGCCGTGAAGTTGATTTTAGCTGGGGGCGACACCAAGGGAGATATACGTTTCGAGACACTGGTTAACCATTGGGGTGCATTTGTACAACAGCCGTCGACGGTGGTAGAGGAAGTTCCCGTCTGGACCCCAAACCCAACGGTGGCGCACATCTGGGCGCCGATAACGATCGAAGAAGTCCAGGGTGCCGCGTTACCGCTTAAATCTGCTCCTGGCCCTGACAGGCTTAGTCAGGAAATGGCGTGCGGTGCCTGCTTCGGTATGCGCACTTCTGTTTAACACAGTGATGAGGGACGGAGGCTTTCCCATTTCGATGCTCTCCAGTCGGACAGTCTTCCTCCGTAAGGGGCAAGACGGATCAGATCCGGGCAACTACCGCCCAATAAGTATCATGTCAGTTGTGACCAGAGAATTTAATAAGATATTAGCCAATAGAGTTCGCAGAGCAAACATCATAGACTCACGCCAGCGCTATTTCTATGATGGATGCGCGCAGAACGTGGCGGCACTCTCTGCCGCCCTGCACCAGGCACGAACAAAGCTGTGCGAGCTACATGTTGTATCTCTAGACGTGGCGAAGGCGTTTGACAGCGTCTCCCACGAAGCAATTGAAGTCGTACTGCTTAAGACAGGCTTCCCTAAGGCCTTCATCAAGTACATCCGGCACACATACGACAATAGCACGACCATTTTCGAACACCATCAACAGTACTCATCCCTGTTCAAGTTAGGCCGGGGCGTAAGACAAGGAGACCCCCTTTCACCCATTTTATTCTGCCTTATCATAGATGATATCTTGGCATCCATCCCGCAGGAGGTCGGCTTCTCCCTCGGAGGAGCTCGGATCAATTGTGTCGCGTATGCGGACGATGTGGTCCTACTCACATCGACAAAGTGGGGGATGGAGACCAGCCTACGTCTTGTGAACGATGCGGCTGCCAAGTATGGTTTGAAATTTAATGCACGGAAGTCCTGTGCCCTATCTTTGGTACCCCCAGGCAAAGAGAAAAAAATCAATCTTAACAGAGCCTCAATTCTGCCTAGGAGACGAGGGAGTCATCCCGCAGATAAACACAACGGCTCACTGGAAATACCTCGGCGTAGACTTCACCTGCGCCGGGGCGACCAAGACGACTCATGACCTCAAGGTACTTTTGGAAAAGGTAACAAGGGCTCCCCTGAAACCACAGCAAAGGCTTAAGATTCTCCGAACATTCTTAATCCCAAAATTGTATCACAGTATAGTTCTAAGCGGCACCACCATAAAGAAACTAAAACAACTGGACCTGCAAACAAGAGCAGCAGCAAGAAGATGGCTCGACTACCACACGACACGGCAATCGGATTCTTTCACGCGACCGTGGCGGATGGGGGTCTCGGCATCTCGGCTTTCGAGACGACGGTGCCGGCCCTCATGCGCGACCGGCTGTCGCCACAGGCGTCTTCAGCGGATCCAGTGTTTGCGGCAGTAGGAGCTTCAGAGTGGACGAGTAAGAGAACGCGCTACACAGAGGAGGATGCGACCTGTCAACCAAGACCCGGAGAGAGAACTTTTGGCGAGATAAGTTATATGGTTCCGTGGACGGGAAAGAGCTAAGAGAATGTCACCGCACCAACGTGTCCTCCCGCTGGGTGGATACTGACTCGCACATGATTCCCGGCAAGGACTATGTCCAATACATTCATACTCGCATAAACTGCCTTCCATCTGCAGTGAGGGTCTCGCGGGGCACTAGGAGAGCAGGTCGGGACGTGAAGTGTAGAGCAGGTTGCACGGAAACGGAGACGGCGGCGCACATAATACAGAACTGTCATCGCACCCATGGTGGCAGGGTGCGGCGACATAATGCAGTGTGCCACGTTCTGGCAGCCGGTCTGCGGCGCAAAGGATGGATCGTCGAGGAGGAGCCATCAATCCCGACCAGGGAGGGCAATAGGAAACCAGATTTGGTCTGTAGTAAAGGAGACATAGTCACGATTGTCGACGCCCAGATAGTGAGCGCGGTCGGCCCGCTTAACGACAGCCATAGGAGGAAAAAACATTACTACTCTAACAACAAGAACATCGGTCGGAAGCTAGTCGAGAAGTATAGTGTTGATGAAAAGAACGTGCATTTCACATCATGCACGATTTCCTGGCGAGGAGTGTGGGCCAGCCACTCGGAGGTAGACCTAAGACAGATGGGGCTTAGCAAGAGTATCCTTTGCTCCATCACAACAAGAGGGCTGCAAGGGAGTCATACGAATTGGACCCGTTACAACCAACTAACGGGCATGATGCCCAGGCGTCCGTCGGCGCGGCAGGGCGTTGGTTGAGGACTGCACTGAGCCGCTATGAACCAGGAATCCGCACCTAACCCTTCTTCCCTTTTATTCCTACCTTTCTCACCCCTTCCCTTGTATGCGGACAATTTAAAAAAAAGGCAAGACTCCCAAAGGGGGCAGCCCCCCCATGTGCCAACCCCTCCTCCGCGTGGTGGAGTCGTAAACGTCGCCCCGGCGGCCGCTTCGGCGGTCTTCTGGGCGGCGGCTAACGGGGCTCTGGCTTCTCTAGGGCTACTCGGGTTGCCAGCCCGTGATAGTCCATTCACAACCGGCCCAAAAAAGACAAAAAGTTTGTAACCGGGACGAGCCTCGGCGTCCCGGACCGGTTGCCGGTGAGGCGAGTGGTTCGGCCGATGTACCGGACCAATCTAGCGGCGCTCCAGCCCAGTTTGTCTGCCCCATCTGCGGGAGGTCCTTTGCGACCAAAATTGGGCTCGGCCAACATCGGAAAAAGGCGCACAGAGAAATAGCTAACAAGGAGATCAACACTGACAGGACTAAGAAAACGTGGAGTGAAGAGCAGCTCATGATGCTCGCGAGAGTCGAGGCGAAGGGGATCGCCGGAGGTGAGAGGTTCATAAATCAATACCTCCTAGAGCATATCCCCCGGCCGCTCCCGTGACGCCATAAAATGCGCACGGCGGAAGGAGAGCTATAAGAACATGCTTGAGGCGGCCTTAAGTGACCTTGCGGGCTCTGAACCTGCTGGGGATCACCCGGACGACACGGAAGAAGACAAGGCCGCTGGAGGTCCTGCTGGGCTAGTTTCTACCGAGGACGACTCCACAGCTATGCTCGGGGAGGCCATGAAGAACTTGGAGGAGACGGTGGCCAACATCAGAGGGTGGCGCACGGACGAATTATTACAGCTTACGGCCAAGAGTAGAGCGCCGGGGGAAGCGCCCTGCGAGGGAATCTCGCAGTGGCTGCAGGATGTTTTTCCCCCGGTGAGCGCCAACCCACACCGCATCAGTACTCCCCTTGTCAACCCGAGCAGGGCCCAGAGAAGAAGGAAGGAGTACGCTAAGGTCCAGAAGCTGTGGAGGAAGTCCATGGCGAGTGCCGTCAGACTGGTGCTGTCCGAAGGTGAAGTGAGGAAGGAAGCACCGTTTGACGCGCTCGCCAGGCACTGGGGAGCCTTTGTGTCGCAGGCGTCGGTGGCGGTGGAAGAAGACCTGACCTGGGAGCAGCACCCGGCGTTTGCACACCTTTGGGCACCTGTGAAGAACGAAGAGATTGAGGGTGCTAAGCTCCCGCTGAGATCCGCCGCCGGCCCGGACCGCATTTCCGTCAGACAGTGGCGCGCCGTCCCAACATCTGTGCGCGCCCTTCTGTACGTGAAGGTCATGCGGGACGGAGGGTTACCCGCAGCCTTAATGTCCAGCAGGACTGTCTTCCTACCGAAGAACTTAGATGGAGAAGACCCGGCCAATTAGTATTATGTCCGTTGTCCGGGAGTTTCATAAGATACTGGCAAACAGGATCCGGTCTGCGAACATCTTGGATATCCGCCAGAGATATTTTGAGGATGGGTGCGCCCAGAATGGGCGGCCTTGTCGGCCGCATTATACCACGCGCGGTCCAAATTGAGGGAGCTGCATGTAGTCTCCTTAGACGTCGCTAAAGCCTTCGATAGCGTCTCGCATGACGCTATCGAGATAGCATTAAAGAGGAGAGGCTTTCCATGGCAATTTATCAGCTATGTCAAGAATGTATATGCGACTAGTACTACCATCTTTGAACATCGGGGAAGCAGCTCCCCTCTTTTCAAGCTTGGCCGCGGTGTGGGGCAGGGCGACCCACTATCACCCATCCTCTTCTGCCTGGTCGTGGACGACATCTGTCTGCCATCCCCCCAGAGGTTTGCTCTAATATCGGTGACGCCAAAATTAACAGTATAGCATATGCCGACGATCTTGTGCTTATGACGTCGACGAAATGGGGGATGGAGACATGTTTGCGTCGTGTGGGAGAGGCTGCGGCCAAGTATGGCCTAATTTTTAATGCTAGAAAATCCAGCGCCCTCTCCTTGGTGCCCGCAGGAAAAGACAAGAAGATCAAGGTTATAACTGAAAGCCAATTCAATCTTGGAGACGGCGCCCCAATCCCCCAGATCAACACCACAACAAGTTGGAAGTATCTGGGGGTAGACTTTACATGCGAGGGCGCCGCAAGGACCACCGATGATCTCAGGGCACTTTTGGAGAGGGTTACAACGGCCCCGCTGAAGCCGCAGCAGCGACTTAAGATTCTAAGAACGTTCCTGATCCGTAAGTTGTACCACGGGATCGTGTTGAGCGGCACAACTATAAAAAGGTTAAAACAACTGGACCTGGACCGCAAGGCAGTCGCGCGCTGCGGTGAGACGGTGGCTACGCCTCCCCACGACGTACCTAAGGCCTTTTTCCACGCCACGGTCGCAGATGGAGGTCTTGGCATCCCGGCCTTTGTAACGACGATCCCGGCCCTTATGCGCGACCGCCTTGCGGCGTTGGTGTCATCACCTATCCCAATGTTCGCGGCGGTCGGCAATGCAGAGTAGACCGGCAAGCGGATTCAATGTGCGTCCCGATTGTTGGATCAGCGAGGGATCGATCTGACCACCAAGACCAAGAGATCCAACTACTGGCGCGACATGCTGTACGCTTCGGTCGACGGGAGGGAACTTCGTGAGTGCCACAGGACCAACTTGTCCACGCTCTGGGTGGACAGTGGTGCCCACAAGATCCCCGGCCGAGACTTCGTGCAGCATGTCCACACCCGGATCAACTGCCTACCCACTGCGGTCCGGGTGTCCAGAGGCGCCAGGAGATCCACGCGGGACGTCAGGTGCCGCGCCGGGTGCCAAGAGACAGAGACCGCCGCGCATGTCGTGCAGAACTGCCACCGCACCCATGGTGGCAGAGTGAAGAGGCATGACGCGGTGTGCCGTGTAATAGCTGCGGGTCTGCGCCGTGGAGGCTACAGAGTGGAAGAAGAGCCGGTCGTCCCGACCCGTGAGGGCAACAGGAAGCCGGACCTGGTTTGCCAGAAAGATGAGTTCGTAAAGGTCATCGACGCCCAAATCGTGAGCGGAGTGGGCTCCTTGAACGAAGCGCATAAAAGGAAATGTCAATACTATTCTCGTAACGAAGACATCACGAAGCTAGTGGAGAAGTATGCTGTGGAGCCACGTAACGTCGAATTCACGTCCTGCACCATTTCCTGGCGGGGCGTGTGGTCGAGCCGGTCGCAGGGCGACCTCCTGCTGATGGGGCTGACTAAGAATCTATTGAGCACTCTCACTACGAGAGCGCTGCAAGGCTCACACACTAACTGGAGCCGATTTAACAAAAGCACAAGCACCATCCATCGGAGCGCCGCGGAGAGGGAAGGAGTTGGTTGAGCCACTCGCCAAACCGTGTTTTATGGTAATCTGCGCCATCCTCTCCTGCGTGTTTTTGTCAACCTTCCCTAATTATCCTTACCCTTAAATATACTGTACATTGTATAATATATTTAATTATTTGTATGCAGACAACTTTTGAAAAAAAATGTAGGCAAGAGTTGAGGTCGGCTTTTCCCTGGGAGGAGCCAGGATCAATTGTGTCGCGTACGCGGACGATGTGGTCCTACTAACATCAACAAAATGGGGTATGGAGACTTGCCTACGTCTTGTGGGCGATGCAGCAGCCAAGTATGGATTGAAATTCAACACCCGGAAGTCCAGTGCCCTATCCTTGGTGCCCTCAGGCAAAGAGAAGAAAATTAATATCTTGACAGATTCTCAATTCTCTTTGGGGGATGACGGCTTCATCCCTCAGATAGACACAACAGCTCATTGGAAATACCTCGGCATAGACTTCACCTGCGCCGGGGCGACCAAGACGACTCAAGATCTCAGGGTACTCTTGGAGAGGGTGACAAAGGCTCCCCTGAAACCACAACAAAGACTCAAGATCCTAAGAACATTTTTAATCCCGAAACTGTACCACGGCATAGTTCTAAGTGGCACCACAATCAAAAGACTAAAGCAGCTTGATCTACAAACAAGAGCAGCGGTCAGATGGCTCCGCCTTCCACACGATACGGCAATCGCTTTCTTCCACGCGACCGTGGCGGATGGGGGTCTCGGCATCCCGGCTTTCGAGACGACGGTGCCGGCCCTCATGCGCGACCGGCTGTCGCCACTGGCGTCTTCAGCGGATCCAGTGTTTGCAGCGGTTGGCGCTCCTGATTGGACGGTCAAGAGGACACAATGGGCGACGCGACTACTACACCGAGGAGGATGCGACCTGTCAACCAAGACGCGGCGGGAGAACTTTTGGCGAGACAGGCTATATGGTTCCGTGGACGGGAAGGAGTTGAGAGAATGTCACCGCACCAACTTGTCCTCCCGTTGAGTGGATAATGACTCATTCAGAATTCCCGGTAGGGACTATGTCCAATATATACACACTCGCATTAACTGCCTTCCATCTGCAGTTAGGGTCTCTCGCGGCACTAGAAGAGCAGGTCGGGACGTGAAGTGCAGAGCAGGATGCGCGGAGACGGAGACAGCAGCACACATAATACAAAACTGTCATCGCACCCATGGTGGCAGGGTGAGGCGACATAATGCAGTGTGCCATGTACTGGCGGCCGGACTACGGCGCAAGGGATGGACGGTTGAGGAGGAGCCTACAATTCCGACTAGGGAAGGCAATAGGAAGCCGGATTTGGTCTGCAGCAAAGAAGATACGGTCACGATTGTCGACGCTCAGATAGTCAGTGCGGTCGGTCCGCTCAATGATAGCCATAGGCGGAAGAAACATTATTACTCCAACAACCCGGACATTAGTCGGAAGCTGGTGGAGAAGTATGGAGTTGAAGAAAAGGACGTGCTTTTTACATCCTGCACCGTGTCCTGGAGAGGAGTATGGGCCAGACATTCAGAGGCGGATCTAAGACGGATGGGGCTTACCAAGAATATCCTTTGCTCCATCACAACCAGAGTATTGCAAGGGAGTCATACGAA
Organism: Gryllus longicercus; assembly: GCA_038098605.1. Lineage (NCBI taxonomy): Eukaryota > Metazoa > Arthropoda > Insecta > Orthoptera > Gryllidae > Gryllus > Gryllus longicercus. The sequence goes on from JAZDUA010000074.1 coordinate 2,302,948, forward strand.
CTGGACCCGTCACAACCAACTAACGGGCATGATGTTCCGGCGTCCTTCGGCACAACAAGGAGTTAGTTGATTAATGCACTGAGCCGCTTGAATCAGGTTAACCGCACCACCCCCTTACCCGTGTGTTGTCCTACCTTTCCCATTGTATGTAGCGGACAATTTAAAAAAAGGCAAGAGGGATGGCGGAGGGGGAGAGTTTTCTCCGCCCCAGTTCCGCCGCGCGGTGAGAGTCGGTAACTTTTTAACTCTCTTAAGGGGGCAGCCCCCCCATGTGCCAACCCATCCTCCGCGTGGTGGGAGTCGTCAACGTCGCTTCGGCGGCCGCTTCGGCGGTCGTCTAGGCGGCGGCTAACGGGGCTCTGGCTTCACCAGGGCTGCTCGGGTTGCCAGCCCGTGACAGTCCGTTTTCAACCGGCCCGAAAAAGACAAAGAAAGATTGTAACCGGGACGAGCCTCGGCGTCCCGGACCGGTTGTCGGTGAGGCGAGTGGTTCGGCCAATGTACCGGACCAACCTAGCAGCGCTCCAGCCCAGTTCGTGTGCCCCATCTGCGGGAGGTTTTTTGCGACCAAAATTGGGCTCGGCCAACATCGAAAGAAGGCGCACAAGGAGATTTCCAACGAGGAGATTAATACTGACAGGGTGAAGAAGACGTGGAGTGAAGAGGAGCTCATGATGCTCGCGAGGGTTGAGGCAAGGGGGATCGCGGAGGGGAAGAAGTTTATTAATCAATACCTCCTGACGCACATCCCCGGACGCTCCCGCGACGCCGTAAAAGACGCGAGACGGAAGGCGAGTTACAAGATCATGCTACAGTCTGCCTTAAATGACCTTACGGGCTCAGAGCCCGTTGTTGAGGATGACCCGGACGACCCGGACGAAGACATGGCCGCTGGAGGTCCTGCTGGACTAGTTTCCATCGAGGACGACTCCACAGCTATGCTCGGGGAGGCCATCAAGAACTTGGAGGAGACTGTGGCCAATATTAGAGGGTGGCGCACGGCCGAATTAATACAGCTCACGGCCAGGAACAGAGCGCCGGGGGAAGCGCCCTGCGAAGGAATTTCGCAGTGGCTGCAGGATGTTTTTCCCCCGGTCAATGCCACCCCCACCGCATCAGTACTCCCCTTGTTAACCCGAGCAGGGCCCAGAGAAGAAGATCGGAGTATGCTAGGGTCCAGAAGCTGTGGAGGAAATCCATTGCGAGTGCTGTCCGAAGGTGAAGTGAGGAAGGACGCACCGTTTGACGCGCTCGCCAAGCACTGGGGAGCCTTTGTGTCGCAGGCGTCGGTGGCGGTGGTAGAAGACCTGACCTGGAAACTGCACCCGGCGGTCTCCCACATATGGACACCGCTAAGGATTGAGGAGATCGATGGTGCAAGGCTCCCGCTGAGATCCGCCGCCGGCCCGGACCGTATTTCCGTCAGACAGTGGCGCGCCGTCCCAACATCTGTGCGCGCCCTGCTGTACGCGAAGGTCATGCGGGACGAGGGCTTCCCCGCGGCTTTGATGACCAGCAGGACTGTCTTCCTTCCAAAAGATCAAGATGGAGAGAACCCGGCCAACTATAGCCCAATTAGCATCATGTCCGTGGTCGTCCGCGAATTTCACAAGATTCTGGCAAACAGGATCCGGTCAGCGAACATCATTGATATCAGACAACGATATTTTGAGGATGGGTGCGCCCAGAATGTGGCGACTTTGTCGGCTGCATTATATCACGCGCGGTCCAAATTGAGGGAGCTGCATGTAGTTTCATTGGACATAGCAAAAGCCTTCGATAGCGTGTCGCACGACGCTATCGACATAGCACTGAAAAGAAGAGGCTTTCCCAAGCAATTCATCAGCTACATTAAGAATGTATATGCGACAAGTACAACCCTATTTGAAAATCGGGGATGCAGCTCCCCTCTTTACAAGCTGGGCCGCGGTGTGCGACAGGGCGACCCACTATCACCCATCCTCTTCTGCCTGGTTGTGGACGACATACTGTCTGCCATCCCCCTAGATGTTGGCTTTAACATCGGCCAGGCCAAAATAAACAGCATAGCATACGCCGACGACCTAGTGCTTATGGCCTCGACGAAATGGGGGATGGAGACATGTTTGCGTCGTGTGGGAGAGGCTGCGGCCAAGTATGGGCTAATCTTCAATGCCAGAAAATCCAGTGCCCTCTCCTTAGTGCCCGCAGGGAAAGAGAAAAAGATCAAGGTATTAACAGAAGTCCAATTCAACCTTGGAGACGGCGCCCCGATCCCCCAGATCAACACTACGACAAGCTGGAAGTATCTGGGGGTAGATTTTACATGCACGGGCGCCGCGAAGACCACTGATGATCTTAAGGCACTACTGGAGACGGTCACGAAGGCCCCGCTAAAACCGCAACAGCGACTTAAAATCTTAAGGACGTTCCTGATCCCTAAGCTATATCACGGGATCGTCTTGAGCGGAAAAACCATCAAGAGGTTAAAACAACTGGAACTCCAGTCGCGTGCTGCGGTACGGCGGTGGCTACGCCTCCCCCACGACGTACCTAAGGCCTTCCACGCCACGGTCGCAGATGGAGGTCTTGGCATCCCGGCTTTTGTGACGACGATCCCGGCCCTTAAGCGCGACCGCCTGGCGGCGTTGGTGTCTTCACCTATCCCAATGTTCGCGGCGGTCGGCAACGCAGAGTGGACTGGGAAGCGGTATCAGTGGGCGTCCCAACTATTGAATCAACGAGGGATCGACCTGACCACCAAGACGAAGCGATCCAACTACTGGCGCGACATGCTGTACGCCTCGGTCGACGGAAAGGAACTTCGTGAGTGCCACAAGACTAACTTGTCCACCCTCTGGGTGGACAGTGGCGCTCACAGGATCCCCGGCCGAGACTTCGTGCAGCATGTCCACACCCGGATCAACTGTCTACCCACCGCTGTCCGGGTGTCCAGAGGCGCCAGAAGATCTACTCGGGACGTCAAGTGCCGCGCCGGGTGCCAAGAGACAGAGACCGCCGCGCATGTCGTGCAGAACTGCCACCGCACCCATGGTGGCAGGGTGAAAAGGCATGATGCGGTGTGTCGAGTGATAGCTGCAAGTCTGCGCCGTGGAGGCTGGAGAGTGGAGGAAGAGCCTGTCGTCCCAACCCGTGAAGGCAATCGGAAGCCGGACCTGGTTTGCAAAAAGATGAGTCCGTGAAGGTCATTGATGCCCAAATCGTGAGCGGAGCGGGCTCCCTGAACGAAGCGCATAGAAAGACGTGTCAGTATTATGCGAGAAACGAAGACATTACCACCAAACTCGTGGAGAAATTCGCAGTGGAGCCAAGAAACATCGAGTTCACGTCCTTCACTATTTCCTGGCGGGGCGTGTGGTCGAGCGGGTGCAGGGTGACCTACTGATGGGGCTGACGAGGAATCTGTTGAGCACTCTTACTACAAGAGTGCTCCAGGGCTCGCATACTAACTGGAGCCGCTTGAATAAGAGTACGGGCACCATCCATCGGAGCGCTGCGGAGAGGGAAGGAGTTGGTTGAGCCACTCGCCGAACCGTTTGTAATGGTAATCTGCGCCAATCCCTGCCCGCGTGTTTTGTCAACCCTCCCCATCCTTACCCTAAAATATAATGTACTAATGTATAATATATTTTATTGTTTGTATGCAGACAATTTTTGAAAAAAAAATTTAGGCAAGTTTGACTCTCTTAAGGGGGCAGCCCCCCCATGTGCCAACCCCTCCTCCGCGTGGTGGGAGTCGTCAACGTCGCTTCGGCGGTCCTCTAGGCGGCGGCTAACGGGGCTCTGGCTTCACCAGGGCTGCTCGGGTTGCCAGCCCGTGACAGCCCGTATTCAACAAATAAAGTTTCAAACCGGGACGAGTCTCGGCGTCCCGGACCGGTTGTCGGTGAGGCGAGTGGTTCGGCCAATGTACCGGACCAATCTAGCAGCGCTTCAGCCCAGTTTGTCTGCCCCATCTGCGGGAGGTCCTTTGGGACCAAAATTGGGCTCGGCCAACATAGAAAGAAGGCCCACAAAGAAGTTGCCAACGATGATATTAATACTGACAGAATCAAGAAGGGGTGGAGTGAAGAGGAGCTCCTGATGCTCGCGAGGGTAGAGGCAAGGGGGATGGCGAAGGGGGAGAGGTTCATCAATCAGTATCTCCTGACGCACATCCCCGGACGCTCCCTCGACGCCGTAAAAGGCGCGAGACGGAAGCCCAATTATAAGATCATGGTACAGTCGGCCTTAAATGACCTGACAGGCTCAGAGCCCGCTACAGAGGATGACCCGGACGACCCGGACGAGGACACGGCCGCTGGAGGTCCTGCTGGACAAGGTTCCATCGAGGACGACTCCACAGCATTGCTCGGGGAAGCTATCAAGAACCTGAGGGAGACGGTTGCTAACATTAGAGGATGGCATACGGCCGAATTAATCCAGCTCACGGCTAGGAGCAGCGTGCCGGGGGAAGCGCCCTGCGGAGGCATTTCGCAGTGGCTGCAGGAAGTTTTCCCCCGGTTAATGCCATCCCCCACCGCATCAGCACTCCCCTAGTAAACCCGAGCAGGGCCCAGAGACGCAGACAGGAGTATGCAAGGGTCCAGAAGCTGTGGAGGAAGTCCATGGCGAGCGCGGTCAGGCTGGTGCTGTCCGAAGGTGAAGTGAGGAAGGACGCACAGTTTGACGCGCTCGTCAAGCATTGGTGGCCTTTGTGACGCAGCCGTTGGTGGCGGTGGAAGAAGACCTGGTCTGGGAGTTGCACCCGGAGGTCTCCCACATCTGGTCACCCGTGAAGGTAGAAGAGATCGAGGGTGCGAAACTCCCAATGAGATCCGCCGCCGGCCCGGACCGTATATCCGTCAGACAGTGGCGCGCCGTCCCTACATCTGTGCGCGCACTGCTGTACGCGAAGGTCATGAGGGACGAGGGCTTCCCCGCGGCTTTGATGTCCAGCAGGACTGTCTTCCTTCCAAAAGATCAAGATGGAGAGAACCCGGCCAACTATAGGCCAATTAGCATCATGTCCGTGGTCGTCCGCGAATTTCACAAGATCTTGGCAAACAGGATCCGGTCGGCTAATATCATCGATATCCAACAACGATATTTTGAGGATGGGTGCGCCCAGAATGTGGCGACCTTGTCGGCCGCACTATATCACGCGCGGTCCAAGCTGAGGGAAGCTGCACGTGGTGTCGTTGGACGACGCAAAAGCCTTTGATAGCGTGTCACATGAAGCTATCGACATTGCATTGAGGAGAAGAGGCTTTCCTAAACAGTTCATCAGTTACATCAGGAATGTGTATGCGACAAGCACGACCCAATTTGAGCATCGCGGATGCAGCTCCCCCCTTTTGAAGCTGGGCCGCGGCGTGCGGCAGGGCGATCCACTGTCGCCCATCCTCTTTCGCCTGGTTGTGGACGACATACTGTCTGCCATCCCCCAAGACGTAGGCTTTACCATCGGACAAGCCAAAATTAACAGCATTGCGTACGCCGATGACATCGTGCTAATGGCGTCCACGAAATGGGCGATGGAGACATGATTACGCCGTGTGGGAGAGGCTGCGGCCAGATATGGACTATTATTCAACGCTAAGAAATCCAGTGCCCTCTCCTTAGTGCCAGCCGGTAAGGAGAAGATTAAGGTACCGACAGACATCCAATTCAACCTAGGAGGCGGCGCCCCATCCCTCAGATTAATACTACTTCGAGTTGGAGATATCTGGGGGTGGACTTTACATACACGGGCGCCGCGAAGACCACTCAAGATCTTCAGGCACTATTGGAGAGGGTCACGAAAGCCCCGCTAAAGCCGCAGCAGCGACTAAAAATCTTAAGATCGTTCCTGATTCCTAAGCTTTATCGTGGAATTGTCCTCAGCGGAACTACTATCAAAAGGCTTAAACAACTGGACCTCCAGTCGCGCGCTGCGGTGCGGAGGTGGCTGCGCCTCCCACATGACGTCCCAAAGGCCTTCTTCCACGCCACGGTTGCAGACGGAGGACTTGGCATCCCGCCATTTGTGACAACGATCCCGGCCCTTATGCGCGACCGCCTGTCGGCGTTGGTGTCTTCACCTGTTCCAATGTTCGCGGCGGTCGGCAAATCCGAATGGACCGGGAAGAGGCTCCAGTGGGCGTCTCGACTTCTGGATAGAAGAGGAATCGACCTCACCACCAGGTCGAAGAGGACCAACTACTGGCGCGATATGCTGTACGCCTCGGTCGATGGTAAGGAGCTACGTGAGTGCCAGAAGTCTAACTTGTCCACCCTCTGGGTGGACAGTGGCGCTCACAGGATCCCCGGCCGGGACTACGTGCAGCATATCCACACCCGGATAAACTGTCTTCCTACTGCAGTCCGGGTGTCAAGAGGCGCCAGAAGATCCAGTCGAGACGTCAAGTGCCGTGCCGGATGCCAGGAAACAGAGACAGCCGCGCATGTTATTCAGAACTGCCACCGCACCCATGGTGGCAGGGTACGAAAGCATGACGCGGTGTGTCACGTGTTAGCAGCGGGTCTGCGCCGTGTGGGTTGGAGAGTGGAGGAAGAGCCTGTCGTCCCAACCCGAGAAGGCAACCGTAAGCCAGACCTGGTTTGCCATAAGGATGAGTCTGTCAACGTCGTAGACGCCCAAGTCGTGAGCGCAGTGAGCTCCTTAAACGACACCCATAGAAGAAAATGTCAGTACTATTCAAGAAACCAAGATATTACCAACAAGCTCGTTGAGAAGTACTCCGTGGAGCCGAACAAGATCGAATTTACGTCCTGCACCATCTCCTGGCGGGGCGTTTGGTCGAGCCGGTCGCAGGGAGATCTCCTGCTGAAGAAAAACCTGTTGAGCACTCTAAGTACCAGAGTGCTCCCACACGAACTGGAGCAGCTTTAATAAGATTACGGGCACTGTACATCGGAACGCTGCGGTGAGGGAAGGAATTGGCTGAGCCACTCGCTGAGCCATTTTAAATGGTTATCTGCGCCAATCCCCTCCACGTGTTTGTTAACCCTCCCCATCCCGCCCTAAAATATAAATTACATTGTATATTATATTTTATATCTGTTGCAGACAACTTTCGAAAAAAAATAATGTACAGCACATTCATAGCCGAATCAACTCTTAATGGGGCAATCCCCCCCATGTGCCAGCCCACACCTCGTCCCAGTATGAATTATCCAAAGACATTTATCGAAAGTAATGCCGACATATCAAGAAGTGTTCAGAAGCTTTCTTTTTTTGACATTAATGTATCTGATATTAGTGACAGAGAACAAAATACATATTTATTAGTGCATACGAGTGTTTGGGATAATCTATTTGAATTTTTTTAAATTTTCTTTTATTTTATTTTTTTTATTTGTAATGAAGGTCAAGAGAAATCCCTCAAAGTGAAGTTCAGTGAACAACAAGGTTGGGCAGCAAAAATTTCTGTGTAGTGTAGCATATGCAATATCCTAGTAGTAGAAACATATTCTAGTCCAAGAATAAAAAATTGTGAGAGCCAGCGACCACCTTTTGAAATTAATGTCGGTGAGTACTTTTGTGGATGTAGGAGATGGACACAGAATGATGGAGAAGTTTTCAATGCGTATGCAAATGAATGCTATGGATTCTAAAACATTTAAAAACATAAGGACATTTTAGCTTGTGAAAAAAAAGAGTTGAAAGAAGAAATTCTTTCCTAGTCAAGATCTGTTGTTAGAAAAGCCCATGAAAACGTCAATCCATCTTTTGCTGGGGAAGAAATAATTGGCATTGCTGTGTCCTTAGATGGGACATGGCATAAAAGGAGTCACACATCACATTATGGGATAGGAGTACTTATCGATATCCTAACAGGTTTAGTTATTGACTATGAGGTGTTATCGAAGCATTGTTTGTGTGTAACTACTTCTCATGAACTTGGGGCAGAATCCCCTGATTTTGACATATGGCATAAAGGACACATTTCATCTGGAGAGTGTTGTAAAAATGTTGGATCATCTCCTGGCATGGAAGTTTTATGTTGCAGATATTTTGTGGTCTGTCGCTAAATGTGGCATGCGTTATTCAACAGTCCTTTCTGACGGTGATGCAAACTTTTATTCATTTGGTAAAAGAAGCTGTTTATGGAAATGATGTCCAAATTGAAAAGGAAAAGTGCATCAACCATGTAGCCAAAAGAATGGGGACAGGATTGAGAAATTTGGTTCAAGAGTGGAAAAAGAAAAATGTTAATCTTGGAGGAAGAGGGCGTGGAACTCTAAAAGAAATAAATATTTTAACTCACTAGTTATTATAGAAATGCTATAGTTACAAATATACCTGATGTTCACAAAATGAAAACAGCAATTCTGGCTACTCTCCATCACTATTCATCTACTGACAATGAACCATTGCATAATAAGTGTCCACCGGGAGAAGAATCATGGTGCTTTTACAACAGAAGTCTAGCAAAAGGAGAATCTCCAGCCAGTCACAGTACCATGTCGATCCAGCTCCCTATAAATGTTTTGGAGAAAATGGTTCCTGTCTACAAGACACTTTCCAGCCCAGAATTATTAGCTAAATGTGCCAGAGGCGCAACACAAAATGCAAATGAAAGTTTACATGCATCGATATGGAAGAAATGTCCCAAAGAAAAATTTATATCCAAGAAAAGATTAGATGTGGCTGTTTGCAATTCTGTTGGAGAACATAATATGGGTTTCTGTGCATCTGAAGAAATAATGAATAAAATTAAAAAATCAAGTGTTTCTCCAGAATCACTTACAATTGCAGCTCGACGTGACAAGAGGAGAATTTATGAAAGTGAGCGCTCTTCCTCAAGAGTAAATAAATCAATTAGAAAAAAGGTAAAACTCACAAAATTGAAAGAAGAAGCTAACAAAGAGAAAAAGGAAGGCAAAACATACAGTGTTGGTGGCTTCTGAATGTAAATTTAAAATTAAAATACAGGATATTTTTAAAATCTGAATAAAAACTCATTTTACCCAAAACTACATTTTCATCCATTTGAAACTTCCCATGCCTACCTAAATACTGTTCAATTTTTCTAAATTTTTGCTCAAATATTGTATACATAGTAATGAATACATTTGTGCATTGTTTTGTGACTACCATTAAAAATGTTGATAATATAAATAAATAAATTTAAAAAACATACTAAAAATGTGGGGAAAAAATTAAAAAGAAAATAATGCTAAAAGTTTTTTACAAGTTCATATTTTAAAATCCACGCACAGATTTACTTGTTATTAATTAATAAGTCAAAAAAAATTCCAATCAAAATTTTAAAAAATACAATGCGCATGGAACATTTTTAACGCAACCATGTTTCGCATTAAAAATTATAATAAAAAGGTATGCATCTTGAAAACTATTTAACCAAAATTGATAAAATTTTAACCAAGTAAATACACTTCTATAACAAACAAACCTGCAAAATTTCAAGAATAGTTGATAAAAAATAAAAAAAGTTGTGCCAGTGAGGTGATTCCCCTCTAGTGAACCGAATCAGTGAACCAAAGGAACCGTGCCACCCTAAATTCCGGATCATCCCAAGCAAACGTGTGTTGCAGTGTGACATTTGTGGAGAAAACAATTCAACAAGAACTTCTTGCATAACACCAAATAAGGATTATGACATTAATGTTAGAATTGTGTATGGGATGAGATGCATTGGTAAGGGTCAGAAAACAGCTGTTTTTGCAGTATGATGAATCTTCCTCCTCCCCAACCAATTTACTGACGTAATTTAGTAAGTGGAGATTCTATTAAACATGCTGCTGTAGAAGCCATTGCAGAAAATGATGGGTCAACAAATATTGCAGTTGCTCTTGATGGGACATGGCAACGCGGAGGGCACATTTCTTTGCATGGAGTGGTATCAGCTACATCAGTTGACTCAGGGAAAATGGTTGTTGGCTCATTGACCCCCAAATTGCTTCAAAATTGGCGCCTCGTTTCGAATAAAGCACTTGATGTTCTTTGTAGGCGTTCCAGAGGAATGGATCATACATTTCGAACTTCGCGCTCAGGAAGGCGAATTTCTTCCCGGTACTAAATACGAGTACTCACTTCATTCCTACAAAGTTCCTTGACGTATATTGTCACCTGTTTCCTGTTAGTCCGGAGCATCACAGAAGAACGCATCAGCATCAGAGCAGCCCCGCGTGAAACATATCATTGTCAAAGTTCTGGAAACCCAGCGATTTCCATTTCAGACGCCAACGCCAGCTCGCGTTGTCATCAGAGTCGTTGAATGCAGTCGTCATATGAAGTAAAAACGACGAAATTCGTAAAGAAACGTTTGATTTCGTCTGGACAGAGGTATCCGAGACATTCTCTTCAATACTCGTTGATTCTTTCTCCAAAGTAACAATCTTTGTCAATTGTGTCGTTTCTTTTCCAGAACACTCTGATCTGATGAAATACTATCGATAGAAGAGGCGATGTTTCGTTGCAGCTTCTACTAATTGCTCTCCCGAGTATTTCACAGCCTCGGCAAAGGTAGACATTGATGAGCTCTCTAAATACTGTGCAGGGTGTAGTAGTAATAGTAAAAATCATAAATGTGATACGAATTTTGTTGGTGCAAGTGGTGGCTTGGAAGCAGGTGGTGCACTGAATATATTCAGAAGATCGGAATGTGAACGTGGTGTACGGTACGTTAAATATTTAGAAGATGGGGACTCAAAATCATTTATGAACGTGAATGCCTCAAGACCATAAGGGGAAAATATTAGAGAACAATTGGAATGCATTTGCCAGGTAGAGAAGAGGCTTGGCTGTAGGCTTCGTAGACTGAAGAAAGACATGAAGGGTAAAAAACGAAGTGATGGCAAGGCAATTGGTGGATCAGGTCGTCTCACAGATTCAGAGATAGACCTGTTTCAAAATTACTATGGGCGTGCAATCAGAACGAATATTTATTACTTGAAAAGTATGCACCAAGCTATATGGGCTACTTTTTCCCACAAGTCAACAGATGATACACCAGTTCATCATCTTTGACCAAAAGGAAGTGAAAGTTGGTGTGGATGTCAACAATCATTAGTAACTAGAGTAAAATATGTGCATAAATATTTTCTACCTCCTCCAATTATAGACATTATAAAATCAGTGTTCAGGAACCTCAGTCTGACCCATCTCCTACAAAAATGTTTACACGGTAGGACCCAGAATGCAAACGAAAACCTATATAATTGCATTTGGGAACGGATACCCAAAACTATTTTTGTTGGATTCCAAACACTGAAGATAGGGCTGTTAAATGCAGTGTTAACTTCTAAAGAAGGTGCAGTGGCAAGAATAAAAATTCCGGAAGAAATGGGTGTGCAAATTGGATACAACTGTCATAAAGGGCTGAGGTCTATAGACAGTAAGAGGTTGCACTACGCAAATAGAGCAAATGAAGCCGCCAGAAAAGAAGCTAGGGTAAAAAAAATGCAGAGGAAACCCAAAACATCACAGAGAATGTGCAAGATTATTGACCAGGAAAGTTTTGAGGTAATGTGAAATTACACTATTTATTTTGTTTCCGATGTTTCTGAAAACCCCGCAAGACAGCCTTACATCAAAGGTGCCATGGACAAGATCGGTAGATTGCTGCGCAGAGCCGAAATCCGCCCCGTGTTCCACGCTCGTAACAAGATCGGGAGGAGCCTACTACAGGTGAAGGATCGTCTGGACCCTCATAATGCCGGCGTGAATGAAATACCGTGCAGCTATGGTCTTTTTTACATCGGACAAACTGGGCGCACGGTAGAAGAGCATATGCGGGATCACATGCGACATGACTGGCATCAACACAAGCACAAGTCGGCATTGGTACAACACGCCGCGGAAACGGGTCACCTCGTCAATTACCACGAAACCCGTACTATAACAGAAGATCAGTGGTGGCCTCGTTTGATCAAAGAAGGTTTGGAAATCTCTAGGACCACCGCAAACCTCAATAGATATGACGGGCTCCGCCTTAGCAACACCTGGGGACGGACCGTTGCCCCCCGCCAATCCGGTCCCGCCCCGTGGAGACCTCCCTTACGGGCGGCCAATGATGTGGCCGCCCTTTGGGCCGTTTTATGTCGGCATTTCCGCCCGTTCCCCTCCATACAGATGCACCTTCCATATGTCTATCCTGTTCAGTTCTCTATCATCTACCCTTTCCGCTCAACTCCCCTCACTTCATCTGGTCACCCGCCCTCCTATTGGCCGCCGATGCGCCCAGTCGGTCCACGCGTGCTTCCTAGAACATGAGACACGCTAACCTCTTGTCAGCAGCAAAAGACCACGATCCTGTCATTTGGGAATGTATTGAGCGAGCATTTGTGAAACGTGATTGGGATACAAGTTGTCTTGGTGTCTAATGCAATTGTCCACGGTGGTCAAGTGGAAGGGCAGACCTAACGACCCGAGCATCACCATTAAAAAATGCATATTATTATGGCCGTTATTATGGTTATTACAATTATTAATATTATTATATAACATGCGTTAAAATAAGAGAGCAGTAGAGCATTTGCAGGAGTAAAGAGTATATTCCAACAAATAGCTTTGAAATTTGTTGTGTCTGTGGCGTAACCCGTCGAGTGACGCTGTACTTCCGAAGATCGTGAGATCGCATACTGCGAAAATTCTTTAATTTTAATGCAATTTTAAAGAACGAGTTGACTATTCAGGGTTATTTTATGAACTATTATTGTAGATATTGAATAATTTCTTAATATAAATAACTTAAAATTGATCAAAAGTTTTGAATTTGGGCATTTCTGATTTCATACCCAAAGCAATATTTTTGGATTACCAACGGACTGTAATCATTTTGTAATAAAAGATACGAAGCAAATTATTTTTAGAAAATATTTTATTTTAGTTAATAGTTAACTTTTCATTATAAACAATTTCTTTTTACTTTTATTTTCAGGATCACATTATGATGTTATATTGTATACGTGTAGGGAAATATTTCTATTGACTCAAAATGTTGGAAATGAAGCCAATTCTTCTGAAAAATAGTTCTTTATAGAGGCTGAATTGACAAAAATGAATGGCTGCAGTGTTAGAGCTATATCTGAAACGAAGAAAGATTTCCGAAGTTAGTGTTTAAATTTAAGACAAATTGCAAGCAGTGACCAGGAAATTAGATACATTCTTGACAAAAAATGAAAAGTAGCTCAAGGAAAATCTATCTTTTTATAAAAGTGTTGGTCCTCGATCGTCAACTCCTGCTACTACGGGTCCTCCAAAAGTGGGTTTCACTGTTTCCAGTGAACGTTCTAAACGTACGAAAACTGAAGAAATGAGAGAAGTATATTCACCGGAAGAACTGTCGTATGGGACGCAGATGAGTTTACGATCTGTAGGAAAAACTGATGCTGTGAAAGTGGTTAAAAATGTCACATTAACCACCCCAACAGGGCATTCAAATACCAACGGGTATTTTCAAGGGAAAAAGAGGAAACCATTTCAGGAGACAAGGCTCTTTCAATAGTGGTCCAAGCCAAGCTGTCTAAAACCCAATACAATATAAGACAATCAACGAAAGAAGAAAATGCAAGTTATATCCCAGTTATGTGGATGTGCAGAAGGATAAACATAAATGCTATTCAACCCATGACGCCATTAAGATTACTGAAAATAGTGCAGAAGTTCAATTACAAGCATTATTGGACCACACACCGGAACGCATCTTACAAGTTCAAAAGGAAGTTCTGCAAACTCCTTCATTACATAATGTACATTGTTTCTTGTAATTAAATGGTGATGCGATGGAAACTCGGGGCAGAGTGAATACAAACAAACATTTAGCAATGAAAATGACTGATTCCAGCATATTTGTTATTTCACTGGTGCCATTGCAACTGAAAGGACAAAACAAAAATAATGAGAACGAGTGAGTTGTTTGGAAAACTCCTAGACCTTTGTCTCCGAGGTTTTGCCGACCAATTAAATTACAATTCGTTCGAGAGTCTTCTGCATTAGTTGTTAGGGAAGTTAAACACATTGAAAATCAGATATCTTTACTTGTGCCGTACAAAACCACAATAGATGGGAAACTTTTCGTTGTACACTATAAAGTAGCACTTACCATGAGCGATGGAAAAACAAGTAACATGTTAACTTCCACTTCTTCATATCAACGTTATTTATGCAACAGCACATCAAAAAGAGTTCAATAATATTGAAAAAATGATTTCTTTGCCTTGTAAAGAAGAAAACCTAAAATTTGGACTTTCAACATTGCACGCATGGATTCGGAGTTTTTATTGTGTACTTCATTTATCCCGTAAGCTTTATATAAAGAAATGGCAAGTACGCACAGAGCAAGATAAACATCAAGTTGCAGAAAGAAAACAAAAAATACAAGATTAACTAAAAACAAAATTGGGTCTTTCAGTTGATCATCCAAAACCTGGTTTGGGGAGTAGTAATGATGGCAATACTACCAGGCGGTTTTATAAAGATGAATTACTGTGTCTCAATATTACGGGTGTGGATCTCAACATTATTCACACATTTCATACAATATTACAAGTTATATCAAGTGGCTATGAAATAAAAGTTTCTGAATTTGAGAGATACTGCTAGGAAACTGCACAGAAATTTGTTGAACTTTATCCATGGTACTATATGCCAACTTCCATCCACAAAATGTTGATCCACGGTTCCAAGATTATTCAGTTTGCTATTATTCCCATTGGCCAGTTATATGAAGAGATTCAAGAAGCAAGAAATAGAGATTTCAAAAGTTACCGGGAAAGATATTCAAGAAAATGTTCCCGCGAAAAAACAATGGAAGATGTCTTCCATTGGTTGCTGGTGTCATCAGATCCCCTGATTACCAGCCAAAGAAATCTTCTTCAAAAGCATACAAGCATGATCTCACCTAATGCTATCAAACTTCTTGATTGTCCTCTGCCTGAATTATCAGAAGATGATGAAGACATCGATTGCACTGATTTCTTTTGGTAATTTTGTAGCCCTTGCTGTGAGAATAACATGTTTGTTCTCACTTGATAGAATTGTTTTTGAATGATTTTTTGCATATTTTTTAAATTTTTTTGCGGGTTCAATATTACTATTGTTATCTTTTACATTAATGTATGCTGCGTATTTTAATTTATTTTCTGTGAGAAACAAAAATGAATATTAACAAAAATATTCAACATATTTCAGTTTTATATTTATATTACTTTAATAAATATATAATTACATACAATTGTTAACTTATATTTGTGTACTTAGAATTTAATAAACTAATTGTAGTTAACAATTGTAATTAATAATAATGTATACAAATAAAAATGTATGTTTAATAATTTCAGAATGAGCCGTCATTTCGAATTTTTGCAAATTAGCATTGCATCCTTATTTCTAAATATTAACTAAGGATCCATACGAAATGTAGTATAAATTTATTGATATTTAGACTTATGGCCAGATTTCCCATCATTTTTTCCACTGTGCGCCGGCGAGAATGGGGCGAGAAGATGAAGTGCAAGATTGGTATCTGACAGAAAAAGTACGAGATGATACGTAGCTAGTGAGTAGGTTCGATAGAAATGGTGGGATGTACAGGCGAAGTTTGTGTAGAAGGAGCGGGTAGTGGACGGTGTCCAAGGCGAAAGAGTAATCAGAGAAAAGAGCTGGAAGTGAGCAGTGGCGGTCGAGAGTCGAGGACACAAAGAAAGCGAAGCGCTTGCAGAGCGGAGGAGCGATTCTCCCGAAAGCCGAACTGCGCCCAATTATGCCTCGCTGTTCGAGATCGGGCAGAATTCTCTCGAGAAAGAGTACGACGTATTGACGTTTCTATTTGGCGCTGAATTTCCAGGCACTAGGAGCGCTAAAGGGAACTTGTTTCCATCGGATGCATGGAAGAACGGGGAACTCTCCTGGGTTGTCTCTATAGTATTTATGGGAGTGGTAGCAACAGGAATTATGTTGGTAGCACGCGATGTAACTTTTAAGAAAAGAAAACATTAAGGACTCTCACCACAAGTCTTGGAAGTGTTGTCTCCTTGAATTAATTTCCATTGATCTTGTTGCTTGCAACATAAAGGTCCGGATGGGGATGGGGATCAACAAAATATTTCTGCTCGGTGCGAGGAGACTTTCCTGGCACACTGAACATTATGTAATCATGTAATATTGTTTTGACTACTTTTTGCCCAGCCCTTGCCAATTAGTATGTATTATGATTGTAAAATCTTAAATGTGATGTTACAAACTGCAGAAATAAAGATTCGTTTCGCAAGTTTTCATTTCTTGTATTGTATATTTAGTTTCAGACATTTTCATCATTTATTTATTATTGCAATGCTTTCCTTTTATGTCGATTTTAATAGATAATTCCAAAAGGTTTAAAAGTTAATACCAAAAGGGAGGGAGTAGCAAGGCATCGGCAGCGATTTCTGGACCCTTATCGTATTCGTCTTGGCTGATTGAAAATATTTCATCTTCACCACAATCGGTCCCAAGTATACTGAATCTAGATATGCCTACAACCGGTCCGACCTCCAACAAAACGTTCCAGTGAGGACTAAGGGTTAAAAAATTAAAGAACTACACATAGTACAATCAAACACTGAGGTCAGATTGGCCGCAGAAATGAAATTAAGAAAGGAAGGTAAAAGATAATCACGATTCAATCGTTAAAGAACTTATCATTGTTCGCCGAAGCAGGCAGAAAAGGCTAATGTAAATATTACCCCGGCAAAGGGTAAGATGCCGTGTAATCGCTAAGTACCACAGGAAAATACCAGAATCTTCAGCTGAAATATTTTTGCAGTTCCTCATTGATCATATAATCAGTCGCCTGTAGCATTGTCAGCCGCCGGTGCCAGGTCTCAGAAGTTAGAGACAAATTGCATTTGCATGACAGAACAATGCAAATGATCGTTAAATGGGGATGCGATGGTTCAGAACAGAATGCATATAAGCAGATGTTTGTTGAGGAAAATACAACGGATGAAAATCTATTTAGTGTTTCTATGATTCCCATGGAAATTTATTGTGAAAAAGAAGGCTCTAAAATAATAATAATAATCTGAAAAAATCCTACGCCATTATCGACAAGGCACTGTCGTCTCTTACAATTCTTATTTGCAAAAGATACGTCAGACTATCACTAGTGATGTTGGCACATTGACCGCTTAATTGCTTCAAATTTGGCGTCTTGATTTTTAATAAGGCAGTTTGATATCCTTTGCAGGCGTTTCAGCGGAAAGTATTATACATTTCAAACTTGGTGCTCTGGAGACCAAATCTTTCGTATTAAGTTCCCTGACGTAGATTGTCAACTGCTTCCTGTTAGTTCGGAGCGTCATCGTAAGATCGCATCAACTCGTTCGAACCAAGTGTAACACTGCCAGAATTCTGAGAAGGCCCAGATTTACAGGTTAAAGCCACAAGCTAGCATTGTCATCTGAGGCGAAGTGCAGAAAGCTTAGTCAAAACGTGTTGGGCGCTTTCGATTCAGGGTGTGTCAGGCACTTGGATGTAGTCGTAACATGAAGTAAAAACGACGAAATTAGTAAAGAAAAGTTTGATTCCGTCTGGACAGAGGTAACTGACAATCTCTTTAATATACGTTAATTCTTTCTCCAAGTAACAATCTTTGTCAATTGTGTGTCGTCTCTTTTCCAGAACACACTTGCCTGATAAAAAACTACTGAAAGAAGAGGCGATATTTCGTTGCAGCTTCTACTAATTGCTCTCCCAACTTATCCTACGAGTATTTCGCAGCCTCAACAAGTGAAGTCAAAGTGAGACAACAAATAGAAATTGTACCCACACAAATAATTCTGGACGAACGCACCATTTTCGTAACAATTATATTTCGCATTGTGGACGGGAAGGTATGTAACGATGTCATCGTGTTCATTTTCAGTGTTATGTCTGTAGAGCAAAACCAACTGAAATGAATGAGAAAGAACCGGAAAGAGAAATGAAGATTAGCTTTATATTAGAAGTTAATAGACCTCCACCACCATCTCCTCTTTTTCTTATAAAATCTACTCATAAATTAATTGAAAAAGTGAAACTCAACAACTTATTCATTAACAAAGCTGACAAAGGACAGTTCGCTTCCAGACACCGTAGAGGGAACACCTCCGTTTGTGCCTCCTCTTGTGTTCACGAATGCAGTGTTATCTGTTGTGTATTAGTGTTTTTGTCACACCAAATAGGAATCAATACTAATCTAATCTAACATTTATTTAAAGTCAGCCTAACGCGGCTGACAATTAATCATAATGTTCTCCAATGTAAGCAACAACTTAACCAAACTTCCGATGGACCCAGCTCCTGAAAATCAAGCAAAGACGACTAACGCCAACGCTACTGTGAGGGATGTATTTCCTACCAAAGACCAAGGAGTTATCATAAAAGCCCACGAAGGTATTTCAATAAAATAATATATTACTAAACTCTCTACAATAATTAACCCCAATGACATTAGATTCGTGTCGCGCATATCTAATAACAGAGTGACTAACAACGTGTCTAGCAACTACTCCACGTTAACCAACAAGGATCACAAACAATGTCAGACCTTTAACTAATAAGCTTAAGAGGGTAATAATTTCTAATGTTTGCCCTGTGTTACCACATGATGGTATCCAACAAGAATTGTCAAAACATAATATCCATATTGCAATGAGTCATAAAGGCTCATCGCACAGCGCGACCCTCGAGTCACCCTGAATTATAATACTTCGAGGCAAAGAGGGCCTCTTTCGCGCATTCGACACACACAGCTGCACGCGTGCCGGTATCCCTGCTCGTAACCGCTCCCGAAAGGCACCCTTCCACCCCAAGCTCTGCAGGGGAAATGGCCACCCTACGGAACAGAACAAGCCGGAGTACATGGGCACGACACACTGCCCAAAACGGGGTAACTTCAACCTCCCACCTGAATGCTGCAACTGTGGCGGACGCCATGTAGCGTCGTACTCCGGCTGCAGCTACTTTAGTCTCCCCAGTTGCCCCTCAGACGATGACGGGGAGAATGCCGGGCGGTCAGATCACGGCACCCATGTCCGAAATCAAGGCGGTGCAGCCCGGCAGGAAAGTAACGGGACAGCCTGGTCAGCGGTAGTACAAAACCTAGCAGAGGCAAACACCGCTCAGGCCCCGTGTCGCGGGACGCAACCGGTGCGGTGGAGTCGCGGACCAGCGCTCCACCCGCGGCCGCCCCTGCAGCGTTCTCCAGAAGCCAGTTTCTGGCAATGCTTGCACAACTGGCAGCTCTTCTCCCCGAAGATGGCGCAAACCACTAGGAGACGCCCAGAATCTACCTGCATGCAGCCGCTGCGTGCATGCACCTGGAATGCGCGGAGCGCACTGCATAAAGCCCAGCAAATAGGCGAGTTCATTCGAGAGCATGATCTCGATATCATGGCGATACAAGAGACGTGGTTCAACGCCCGGAGCGACTTCCGAATTCAAGGATTCGCAACATACCGGAGAGACCGCGAAGGCAGATTGGGAGGTAGAGTTGCATTGAGCATTCGCCGCGACATCCCTCAGCTCCAGGCAAAACTCTCGACCCTAATGCTGACATCACTCGAAGCTGTTGGAGCGCACATCTGGGTGGGAAACAAACTACTCCTTGTCGTGTCTGTCTACTGCAGATCAAACTCCCAACGCCTCTGAGATTGAAGCAATTCTAGCGCTAGACACCAAGGTTCTGCTACTTGGTGATTTCAATGCAAGACACCGGTCATGAGGATGCTTAGGTTCCAACAGGAACGGCACCAATCTAGCCACTCTAGCAGCGACGAGACGGGGCGTATGTGTATGCGCAACGAAAAGTCCCACATATTTCCCGACAGCCCAGCGCGAAACGCGCAAGCGACCGGGTATTATCGATTTTGCGATCGCGAAGGGGGTTGACGGTGATGTATCGTCGTCACTACCCGAACTGGACTCCGATCACAACCCGGTAATATGTGTGGTGGTATCTCTTGTCGCAGTACGCCAGCAAAGAATGCGAACAACGCGCGACACGGACTGGGTCGGTTATCAAGCTCAAGTGAGCGATTTGCTCGAGCAGAGACCGCTGGTGACAAACATGGATATAGAATCTGCGGTGAACTTGTTCACTGACACGGTTATGTCCGTTTACAAAAAGGTCACGAAAGTGACGCGCGTGCCGGATTCTCGTCCCGAGCTCACAGAGGAGCAAAGACGGACACTGCAAGCTCTCCGCAGAGTAGTAAAGCTTCATCGCCGATTTGGTGATCCCGCAGACGGGGAGCGGGCGAGAGCGCTGAGCCGAGAATTCCGTGCGTCTCTGAGAGACGAGAGAAACGCTCGGTGGAAAAGTACAATAGAAGGGTGCAATCTCCACGATAAACGCCTATGGGGCTTATCCAAAGCGCTGGGGCGGCAACCAGGAGTAAATCACCCCATTCAAACCAACGCGGACATCCCAAGGCTCCCCGGTTAACCTCCTCCGGCACCGGTGTATGTGTGGGACGATGCTGCAAAAAGCGAAGTCCTTGCTGACTCGCTCGAGCGGCAGTTCCGACCCAACGACGCCGGAGCCAGCGATGCCCACGTGACTGCGGAGCGCCTACGGTGCCTCCTGGCAGTCACCGAATACATCAGCCCGTTGAGTGACGGACGGAGAACTCCGCGGGGTGCTCCGCCACCTCAACCCAAAAAAATCTTGCGGTCCTGACGGCATCACCGTCGCCCACTTGAGATCCGTTGGTGACAAAGGGGTTGAATTTCTCCTGGCACTTTTCAATGCCTGCCTAGCACAAGGATATATCCCGCGCCCGTGGAAAACAGCGAACATCTGCTTAATACCCAAGTGCGGTAAGAGCCTCTTCCTGCCGAGTAGTTATAGACCCATTAGTCTACTCTCGCTCCTAGGAAAGACTCTAGAACGCCTCATATTGTTGCGCTTGCCGCAGGAAATACGGCGTCGAGGTCTCCTCCGAGACGAATAATTCGGGTTCAGAACGGGTCATAGCTCCGTGCAGCAGCTGACGCGCCTCTGCACCGAGATCGGCATCTCTCTCGAGAGGCGGCAGAATCTGCCTACCGTCTTCCTGGACATGCGGTCGGCCTTCGACACGGTGTGGCATGAGGGGGCACTTATGTCACATTGCGTCAGGGATAAGCGACTGCTACACCAGGCTGATCGGTAGTTTTCTCACAGAGAGAACGTTCAGAGTGCGAGTTAACGGCGTACAATCGTCCCTAAGACGTCCCTAACAAGAAAATAAAATCCCGCCTCGCCAGGGTTACTGGCGGGGGGAAAGTTGATAAAAAATCCTTCCACCCTTTGTGCAACAGTGGGCGATGGACAGGCAGAACCGTTGCATTAAGAGGCGACAGCAGCTATAAATCAAGACCGGCCTATGGAAAACTTCGCGTGTAACTTTCCGTTAAGTTTTACGACGGGATAGGTCGGGTATCTTGCGAGAGGGGTGGGAGTGGAAATCGCAGGGCCAAAAGGGCGCTGAAAGGTCTGGACAGATGGAAATAGACTGTCGAAGTGAGCGGTCGGTTCGGAGATTTATTAGTAATTTTAACGGCGACTACCGCCGCACGAGAAACTGTTAATAATCTCGAGCCAGAAATTCCGATAATTCCAGCATCGGAATTTATTCCGAATGCCGGACTAGAACAATTTAAATAACACCCTTCACGTATACGTGGAGGTGTGTGCAGCATTGTTTCTCGGCTGCTAAACACTACGCGGTTCAGGCGACGTTTGACGACCTGTGACCGCGCACCGAACGTTGCTGCCTTAACTCCACTGAACCCTGGGCGGTCTCCGACTCAACCAGGCGCAGCGTTCCTGCCGGCTATCAGAGAAGTCCATGGCTATTCGGCGGGCCATCTGCTGCCACTGACTGCCAGATGAGTGTGTAATCCTTTCGGAGTGAAGTATCTAAATTCCAGCCATCACATCACTAATAGTTCGTGCATATTCAATTAACCGTCAGTGTAAAAGATCAATACGAACAAGAAACGTGTCCCCGTCGTTTTGGTCGGGTGATTTTACTTGGAAAATGTTTATTATTTAAGTAATTAGTTAGTAAATACAACCTCCGACCCAGGGCGCCCAGTCCTGTTGATGTCTCGATGCCGGCGCCCAGATACAGGTAGGCATACGCTTGGCGCCCACATAAATAAATTTAGCGCACGCCCCGGGTATCTGGAAATTACCGTCGCACCTTAAGTGTGACGGCACCCCTATGATAGTGCGACTCACTGCGACACGAATATTCACGTCAGCGTGGTCCATAACAATATAAAGTCCAATATCTCATTTATTAGAGCTGGTATTCCTGAACCAGGATTTACACATATTATGAGTTTCAGGAGACAGGTGTTTATAACACCTGAAGATGTTAGCAATCTCCCAGAATCAACCACTATATTGTATGATGGTACCCAATATAGAATTTTCTTTTCTACAGACGATATGACATGCTTCTTATGTAAACAGTCTGGTCATCTAGCTAACCAGTGTAATAACAAATCTAAACAACATTCTGCAACAGAATATGACTTAGCAAATGAAAAATTTCAAAATGAATTTACTAATAATTCCATTGAATTTACTGAACAACAAAGCCAAAAGGAAAATCTTGCAGTAAATGAGAGCAATTTCCCCTCTATTCCTAAGAGAACCCTCTCATCAGAATCTTCATCCCAGATCGATTCTGAAAGTAATAAGATAGATAAGACCAATTTGGATAGTAGTAAGCAAACTAAAAAGAAAAAGAAAATTGGTCAAAAATCAAATCATATTAGTACTCATGTTAAGAACACCCCCAAGTCACTAGATGAACTTCTTGATCCATTAAAGGCAAAGTATGAAACCAATCCAATTGATTACCCCCTCACATATAACCAATTGAAAAGTGTTTTTTTCTCAACATTGCCCTATAGAACCAAAGAAATTTATTTGCATCCCCTACATAGATCCTGATCTAAATGTATAGGACAATGATTCACTAAATACAATATCTCAATAGCCTACAAAACCTTAAACTCCCTCCAATCTTTATTTCCTAGTTCCAAATCACCTATCCCCTCATTGAAAGAAGTGGAATTTATCCCCTAACTTGTAATAACTGTAATTCAGCATATGTAGGCCAAACAGAAAATTTCAGTTAGAGTCAATGAGCATATTAGATGTTGGAAACAAAATTTAGACACTTCCACCTTTGCCAATCATTTGATTCAATTTAACCATTCCTTTGATCCCAATAATAATTTTAAAACCCTTCATCTCGTCAACAAAGGCACAAAAATGAACATTTTGGAGAACTTGGAAAATCTAAAACTTTTCAAAAATACTAATTTTTCTATCTTGAATGAACATTCCTTGATTAAAAGAAGTCCTATTCTAAATATTTTATTAACTAGCCCCTAATCATTCTTTTGACCTATTTCTCCCCCCACCTTTTTTGCAATCTATCTAGTCAACTTGTTAAAAGTTTGTTCTTTAAATCATTAAAATTCTAGTCTTGCACATTCTAATTTTCTGTTCTATTTCACATTCCTGTATGTAAAGCAATCATTTTTTAAGTCTGTTTATGACTACCCTTTCTTCCCCCCCCCCCTTTCCTTCAATTAGTAGACTTCCTCTTCTTCCATTCCAAAAGATGACTGCCACCTAGCTGTAACCAGCATGTTTTGCAGCTTTCATATTTTTTGACCATGTTGTGAACATTCATGGGTGATCCACGTTGCTTGGGCAGTAAGTATTTTCAATTTGTATTAATTTGATATTATTTGTTTGTTTTTTTCCACTAAATTCACTGTATTTCTTTTTTGTGTTCAACTTGTCTTAATGCTTTCATTTCTCCTCCTTGCTAGAGACCCATTGAGGATGGAAAAAGTGTTTTCCTGAAAGTTAACTTTGGATAATAATTAATAAAAATTATTAAACCTTTCGTTGAGATTATTTCCTTTACCATATTATGGATTACCACAAGATATCTGCTACCACCACGGAATTTATTATATTTCATGGTAAAGACATCATTGAAGCATGCATTCCCAATTGGTCAGTTTTCAGAAGAAGTCCTGTTCCGTCCACGACACAAAGCCCTCGCGCAAAGGCGGGTGGTCGCTCCCTCCCTCCGGAGGCGGCCGCTTCCGCAGGGTGCGCCCGCCGCACTCACGCCGCCGTCCCCTCCCCCAAACGCCCCCCCCCCCCCCGCTTTCCCGAAGGGCTGCAGCCTTCTGGCTTGCAACGCGACATTCACTTGGCAGGAGAGACTTGCGAGAGCCACCGCGAGAGGCACAGGCCACACCGCCTATCCATGGCGGTTTCGTTGAGCAGTCTCCGCGCTCACGAACGCATTTTCATGTTTTGCGCTTCGCGCACGTAAAAACACTGCCCTCGGCACGTGTGTACGGACACCACCCGACTCGCACATCTTCAGTTACCTGCTGGCGAGAGACCGTGTGTGCCGCGCGCACACTCTTGCTGTCACGACCAACCTAGGGCCCGGTCCGTGCTCAAGCTGCGGGACATACTCTCCCCGCAACCAGAGAACTGTGTGGGACGCCTGCATTCCAGCTTCGCCCGGGAGAGGAGCACCGCTGGTCCACGCATGCCGCAGCCACCCGGCATAAGGTATTCGGCAACGCCGTGTGCCCATGGAAGGGTAGTTCGACCAACATTCACGACGTCACTTATAATCCAACCATTTGCATCATTTATTTCATTTCATTTCTGTACAATCATTATACGTATTTGTCATATCATCCCATCAACGTAGAATAGTATTTCATATAAATAAACGTATATGCAATGAAATTTTTGTAAATTCGTCATCCTCCGCCTCCCTTCTTAACCAGCGCCATCCCTCTCCCCCCCGGGCACCTCACGGCCCGGTGCGGTGTACAAATTACTTTGTATAGAGAAGGGCCGTTCAGTCTGCTAACGCCCCTCTCCCCGTTCCAGGTATTCTTCCCCCTTCTCTGTACAAGTCAGTCCTCCGTCCTGGATGTTGGAGTTTGACAATTTTTCTTAATTTCTAATCATTGCACATACTTATTGACCTTTCAGTGTTAAAAACAGCAGAGATGTGTTCTATCTTGAACAGTATAATTTGTGTTAATGTGGTCACTCGAAATCCATAATCCAAATTCTTTGTTTTGAATCAAGTTCTTGCCAATGTGTAGATCAACTTATTAATGTGATGAACTTTTTTCAGTGAACATTCGCTCTGTAATAGACTAAGCAAGCTCATTTCTGTCATTTTCAGTGTTAAACCAGTTCTATTTATTAATTTTTGTTTGTGAAAGTCCATTCATTGTCAATTTTTTACTCGAGTGTTAAATCAATTGTTATCAAGTGTTAATTCTGCCTTGTTAGTGAATAAGTGTAATTGTAAGTTGCGTAGTTGTGGTATGCGTGTGTTCATTGTGTTACAGGAATGCAGGCTCCCACACAGTCCTAGATTGATTTCTTAATTATATTTTTCTAGGTTATTCACGTATATTGTAGAACTCATACTAATCTCTTTCAGTTTATTAAGTAATCATGGCAGACAAACTCCGGAAAAGAATTGAAGCGGCATGTGCAGCGGCAATTAAACATATAGACCACCAGGCAATTTTCATTCAAAATTTCAATGTAATCGATGACGAAACTTACGAGCAATTAGTGTCTCGTAAGGAACGCATCCTAGAAGTGTGGCAAAATTATAAAACAGATTCCAAACAGCTTGCAGACAATTTTCCAGATGCGGAACAAGATTTTGCATTTGAAGACAGATATTTCTCATTGATTTCTAAAGTCAATGCATTGTGAAGAAAAAGTTCTGCGATCTGTGAGACTACACCTGTGACAGGTTCACGTTATTCACAGGAAATGCCGTTCAGCGTAGTCAGGCTTCCTGAGCTCCCAAGTCCCCAGTTCTCCGGCCGCGATGAGGATTGGCAATCGTTCAAAGATCTCTTTACTGCACTAATTATTCAAAACAAAAATGCGACAGAGATGGAAAAAATGCAATATTTAGTTCAAGCACTTCCTTCAGAGTGCAGACCAATTGTGTCGCAATTTCCCAATGAGCCGAATAGTTTCGTATTAGCATGGAATGCGCTAAATTCGCGATACCAAAATCCGCGTTTACTTGCAACCGCCCACATCACCGCCTTAGAATGCCCTCCAGTGTTGGATTCAACCAATCCACACACATGGCGACAATTTGTTGACCATTATCAAACCCATGTATCAGCTCTCAACAACATAGATTTACAAGTTCCATTCAGTGAATTACTAATTCTCCATCGCATTCTTGCGCATTGTCCACACGCCGTGGTGCAAGAATGGGAACGAAATGCGCCATTAGATAAAAATCCACAACTAAAGGATTTTTACAATTTTTGTGAAAGGCAGTATAAAATCGCTGCCATTAACAATGCCGGTACGTCTGCTCAAAATAGTAAACCTCCCCGTGAACTCAAAGTGTTCCCCGTACTTGGCATGGGCCATCTAACATTGCAAGCAACAATACAGGGAACTTCATCAGTACCGCAACTTACTTCATCAGTGCCGCAAATTCCGGGAAATATCGCAAGAGGCCAGATTTTCCCATGTTCGTGAACAACGGCTGTGCCATAATTGCCTTAAGAAATATTCTAAAGCGCATAATTGTTCGGCATTCAAATGTCGTCAGTGCAACGCTAATCACCATACACTACTACATGGTTACTTTGAATCTAAAGTGAATGGTGCTGTTTGCCACGCCCAGTCGCCGGCACCAGGAAACTACGCGTATTTCCCTCCCCCATGCGGCCAACAGCGCCCGCCTGCGGTTCTCGAAGGAGGAAAATTGTCCCCAGGTATTGTCTCGCAGCCACCGGGCTACCGCACCTGTACGCAGAGTGCAACCGGCGGTCATTCACAGGAATTCTGGAATTCTTCGCCGGCACCAGGAAACTTGCGGCTTGCACCAGGAAACGCCGGCCAGGAACTGAAGCAGCATGTGCCCCCTTCTCTGTACAGTCCAAGAGGCGAGAAATAGGACAACAGGCGCTATAGGGAACAATGCACCAGGAAAACGTGAAGCGACACAAATATGGATCTGCTGAAGTCTTCTAATAACATGAGATACCTATCTTGCTAGTTTATCAATCTTCAACGATGAAACATGACACACTACATCTTGAGATGTTCAATGTCTTAGAAACCGAGGGAGATTTTAAAATTCAGAAACACGAAATTTTGTGGGCAAAGACTTATTGGAAATTAGTAATAGCAGTAGCGAATCAGAATAATTAACCTCGTATTTTGATTCGTAATATATCAGCACTGAGCTATGAACTACTGTAAATGTCATATTACAAAAGTCGTTTAACATCGGGGATAGTAAATTTTAAGAATCGCATACTGCTACGCAAAATACTAAGGAGTGTTGCTGCACGAAGACGGAAAATGTGCGTCGACGAGCGCGTAATCCGGCGAGGGGAGCCGCGCCCCTTTCGTGTGCGCAGAGCCTCGGCGGAAGCGCCCTGACGGCAGAAGGAAAAGGCACGAGGAACGATCGGGCCAGGCAGGCGCCAGCGAAAAGACAAAGACAAAAATCAAGGGACCTACGCGCGGGATTCCGCCCGCCAAACCTATAAATACTGGAGATCCGACGCACTCCGTGTAGTCGCCTGCGCACCTTTGAAGGAGCCGCCACGAGAGGGTTCAAACGCCGCTCAAGAGAGGGCGACAGCAGCAGCCGCGTCGGCGCCGTCTCGCTCGGCTAAACACCTAAAGCGCGACTTCGCCCGTACACCAGGGCTAGCCCGCGGACCTATAGCCCCAGCGGGGTTATAGGTTATAGACTCATATGTTTTAGTTATAGTTATAGACCCATATGCCTGCTGGATACTCTCGGCAAACAGTACGAGCACGTGATATTAGGGAGACTAAAAGAAGAAATTAATAGAACAGGAAACCTGAGCGACAGGCAGTATGGCTTCAGACAACACAAATCGACGTATGGAGCTACCGATAATGTCCTAAGTACAGCGAGGGAGGCTAACGACATAGGCCTACTGAGTGCATTAATACTCATGGATGTAAAAAACGCATTCAACAATGCGTCTTGGTCTGAAATAATGAGGGGGTTGGAGGAAAGAGGTATAGCACGTTACCTTCTTAATTTCATCGGTGCGAAAGCTGGAAAGGGCAAGGAACTTGAAATGACAGCAGGAGTCCCACAGGGTTCAGTTCTGGGACCAACCCTGTGGAACATACTATAAGACTGAGTTCTGCGACAAACAACTCCCGAAGGGACGACACTCATCGGGTTCGCAGATGATCTAGCAATCGTAGTCACCGGAAAGACGACAGAAGAACTCACGTTCAATGGAAATGCAACTCTGCGAATAGTGAATGCATGGATGAGACAAAACTCGCTAACCTTGGCACACCACAAAACGGAGGCCATTCTTTTGCCAAGAAAACGAAGACTCAAACTTGTTATTTTCAAGATTCAAGACACTGTAGTGAAAACGGTGAAAGCAGTTAATTATCTGGCGGTGGTGATAGATAAGAGAATCACTTTTGGACACCACTTTAATATGGTAACTGAAAAGGCAGGAAGGACAACTGGCGCACTCAGCAGACTGATGCCAAATATAGGAGGCCGCAGCCAAGGAAAGAGAACAATACTGAGCTCTGCAATGCACAATATATTACTCTATGCTGCACCTATATGGGCAGAAGCAGCACAGAGTAAATATAAGACAAAACTCGTCAGGACGCAAAGGAAAATGGCGCTGCAAATTGTATGTGCATACAGAACAGTTTCCGCAGAAGCAGCATTGGTTCTAGCAGGACTTATGCCAATACACATTCTGGCCCAGGAAAGAAAGGCATTACAAGAAGCAAGAGAGGAAGGTAAAACAAAAGAGAAGACCCGGGAACAATCCTTTAAAAAAATGTCAGAATGGGAGAACACGCCCAAAGCTTCATGGACACGACGTCTGATCAAAGAGATACAGCCCTGGGTGAGACGAAAACATGGCCACCTAAACTACCACACGAAACAATTTTTCACAGAACATGGTAACTTTGGAGTATACACGCTTAGAATTGGCAAAACGTTAGATGACCTATGCCGCTACTATCAGGCCACAGATACAGCAGAACACACTGCTTTCCGCTGCTGTAGATGGGAAAAACAAAGATTCGACCTAAATCTACAACTGGGAGAGGACCTAACAGCAGAAAACATTATAACGAAAATGACAGAAAGCAACATCAATTGGAGCAAAATAAGCACGTATTTGTCTACTATCTTAAGCACAAAAGAAAAAGACGAAAGAGACTCACGACGTACACTCCTGAACCCCTAATCCCCAAGGCGGAGGGGGGGCGTAGGGAGCTATGACAAAACAGAAGACATGGAATAAAAGACAGCCCACTGCCTCCGACGTGATGCCAAACCGGCGGTTCCGAGGGCAGTAAGAAGGGCGGTTCGACATGGCCTCTTTAAAAAAGAGCGCAGCGAGCAGAGGGTCAGTCAGATCCGTGGGGCGGCTGACCACCGGACGGACGTACCAGGGAAGAGCTCCGGCCACCGTGGAACAAAGTCCTTTTGAGGACTAGAGCAAAGTGTTTAGCATTGCCCTGCTAGGGCTTAAAAGAAAAAGCCCTTTTTAGGGCTAGCAATTCATAGCCCCCTATTAGGGGAAAGGCGCGATGTCGACGCCACATTCTCGCTTCAGCTGCGGGCCAGTGCAGTCGCTCCGCCAACAGCAGCTAGAATCGTTCAGTGTGATAGTGCAGCGCAACATCACGCCAAACGTTAAGAACATTAAGATCGTAATAGTGTTCAGTGACCAGCTATTCAACTACGAGTGCTTTAGTAGCTGAATGAACCACAATGTTTTATCCAGCACAGGGCGAGTGGTTAGTGAAGCCCTAAACTCATTATATCATACGGAAGAGTCATCTAATGTGGTTCCCGACGAAGGCAACGTAAATCTCACCGACAGCATGGAATTCATCGAAATACCGCCTCAACGCCAACACTTCGCAAGTAACAACTACCAATTCGGGGTCAAATCATCAGGCCAGCCCGATGAACAATTGCATTCTCAACAGTCAGCCGCTTCAGCCCAACCGTATCAAAACAAGGTAATGTCGCAAGGAAAGCGAGCCAGCGATAACGACAGTGATAACAGAGACCTTAAACGTATAACCACAGACAGTCAGCCCCCGGCAGGGTCGAACCTACAAAATCAATATAACGTAGAAATCAAAAAGAGATTTAGTTGGCTAAACGAAGAAATCCCAGATGATCTAAGTGACGAAAATAAAATCCCACCAATTTTTGTTACTAATTTCGAAAACCAAGTTTCTCTCGCGAATGAAATAAAGTCTAATGTTTCATCCAACTTCACCACAGAATTCAAAAATCAAAAGATTCGAATCCAATTTCAATCAGTGACCGACTTCCGAAAAGCAGTTAAATATTTTCTGGCCACCAAAAAACAATTTCATACGTATTCGGATAAAATTAGTAAAAAATACTCCATAGTTATCAAGAATATTCATCCTTCAATCTCAGAAAGTGAAATATTAGACGAAATCAAAAACAAATTCAACTCAGCTGTAAAAGTTACACGTCTGTATAAAAACAATTCCCCCATCCCAGTAGCGGCAGTAGACTTTGATGGAACCCACAAAATCGAGGATGTGTTGGAAATAAAACAAATAGGTAATAACATAGTGAAACCAGAAAGAAGAAAGAAAACCAAGGGCCCCCTACAATGCTACGGGTGTTTAGACTTTGGTCATAGCAAAAACAATTGCAATCATTCAATTTCATGTGTGTTTTGTGCAGGTGATCACGTATCAGCAAACTGCGAACAAAAGAACTCCACTCCTACATATAAACATTGTCTCGGGAAGCATAGGGCCGACCTCAGATCAGTAGAATGTCCATACTATCGAAAAATTTTAGAAAGTAAAAGAAACAATCCTAATGACAGACCTAGGAACAATCCTAATCCCCCGCAATTTAATACAACAAATTTTCCAATACTACCTCTATTGGATTGTTTGAATTTACGTGCTTCGAGTGCTGGCGCCATCTGTATCATTCCTTGAGAACTCTCGCGCCCCATGTTGGTGGCTCTTAGTCTGTGTGTTGGTATGGTACGTGCGCGAGTGAACAGGCCCTCCGTTCTCTCCGTTCTTTTGTATTGGAATCAGTTAAATAAATAGTCTTATGAACAAAATACTCGTTTTATTCAAATGGTTATGGGCCCAGTGAACGCTTGAAGTGGACAAACAAGACTATTTGTGATCAATCGTAATCTGTGAGTCGGATTTCGAATTGCCAAGGACCTAACCTCGAAGTTGACCGTGGAAGCGTGTTCGTTTCGCTTGTGCGCGCATTCGTTGTGTGACTCGTGCAGTTTATCGAGGAGGCTTTAACCGTTTGGAGGGCTCGCCACGTGCATATAAGTGTCGATTGCAATCTGTGAGTCAGATTTCTAATCGCGAAGTACCTAACCCCGAATTTAGTGGTGGAAACGTGTTCGTTTCTTGTTCAAGTTCGTGTTCATCTCGCTAGAGGTCGCGTTCGTCGCATGTGTGGCAATTGAGTGACGTCACAATGGCAGAGAGATTAGACATGAATAGCCTGAGTAAGATTGATGGCAGTAATTACAATCAATGGCAATTCCAAATGAACTGTGCACTTCGGGCAAAAGGACTCTACGAAATCGTCTATGGAACTGAACTGAAACCGGAAAATAACAATGAGACGCAGAAGGCATGGATTAAAAATGACGCAACGGCAATGTTTATTTTGACATCTGCATTAGACTACGCGCAAATAACCTTGATTGAGAATTGTGAGTCATCTCATCAAATAATTGATAAGCTTGATTCGATATATTTGCAACGATCTGAGTCGAGCAAAATGATTGCACACGAACGATTTCACCAATATCGAATGAAAGATAGTGACAGCGTTGCTCAACACATTGCGAATGTCGAAAACTTAGCGAAGAAATTAAAGGATATTGGCGAGACTGTAAGCGATGCGGCGATAATGACAAAAATAATCAGCACGTTGCCGCAGAAATTTTTGAATTTTCGACAGGCGTGGCTATCAGTTAGCGAAGACAGGCAAACGCTGAGAAATCTGACGTCTAGGTTAGTTGACGAAGAAGCAAACCTGTCTTTGGTTGAGCAAATGGAAACTGCATTCACGGTCTCATCGGGCAAAAATCAATCGACGAAATCAAAGAGGTCGACGAAGCAGAGAGAGCCGTCATCAAGTGGATCGAGCAAGCAGAAATCAGTCGATCAAAACCAGGAGGTGAAACAAAACATCAAATGCTATCAGTGCGGGAAAAGGGGCCACATCGCCCGGTTCTGCAGGAACAAGCCTAAGCATAAGTCATCACATCGCGACAAGGAGTATAGTTCATTCAACGTGGAATTTCCTGAAGGTGTCAACATGGAAAATACGTGGATCATGGACAGCGGAGCATCTGCCCACATGTCGTACAGGGCTGAACTATTCTCAAACATGTCTGCTGTTTCTGAAGGGACTACAGTTGTAATTGGAAACAACGTGTCATTACCTGTCATTGGAAAAGGAGACATCGAGATCGAGAAAAATATTAAAGGTGAATGGTACAAGTCAGTTATCACAAACGTCCTATTTGTTCCTGACCTGAGAAGAAACCTGTTTTCTGAAGCTGTCGCGACCAAGAAGGGTTTGTCAATAACGAAGGAAAGAAAAAAGGCAGAGATTCTACATGGCTCAAAACTCATTGCGAGTGCGATTCTCGGTGACAACAATAATTATCATATGTTGTTTAGAAATATTTCAGTTCATCAGGCTCAACAAGTTACAGAGAATAGCTTGAAGGCGTGGCATGACAGACTTGGCCATGTAAACTTTACGCGGGTTCGAGAAATGATCAAGAGTGGTGTGATATCCGGCATCACACTGAGTGACGAGGATGAGATTCTCTGTGAATCTTGTTTATATGGCAAGCAACATCGTTTTCATCATGCGTCCAGAGAAGTCCGAGAGGAGGAAGTTGGGGAACGAGTGTTCTCCGATGTGTGCGGCCCTATTGCGACTGAATCTTCCGGAGGTGCCAGGTACTTCGTTCTATTCAAGGATAGCGCAACATCCTACCTCGTCGTCAGGACCATGAAGCACAAATCTGATGTTCTGACTCGTCTCAAGGAATATGTGCGGATGGTTGAGAAGCAACAAGGCCGTAAGGTCAAGGTTTTGCACTGTGACAACGGTCGAGAATACCTAAATGAAAGTCTGCAGGAATATCTGAAGGGAGAAGGCATAATCCTAGAAAACACTTCGCCTTATACCCCACAACAGAACGGTCGCATTGAGAGGGAAATGCGCACGGTCATGGAGAGTGCCAGGTCCATGATGCACGCAATGAATACGCCAAAGTACCTCTGGGGCGAGGCGGTTAACACGGCAGTGTACATTCTCAACCGGACTCCAACAAGCGAAAAGAGAAGTACGACGCCATATGAAGCTTTCATGGGTAGGAAGCCATCATTATCGCATTTAAAAAAGTTTGGTTGCACTGCATTTATGCACGTCCCCGACTGTCAAAGAACGAAGTTGGATGACAAATCTAGCAAACTCATGTTTGTCGGGTATGATGGAAATTCTGACAATTATCGACTGTTTGACCCGACAACAAAAAAATGTAAAAGTTTCGAGAAACGTGATTTTCGATGAACACACTACGATCGATACCGAGAAGAAGACTGTCCAGATCAGCATTGCGCAAATGGAAAATGGAGACGACAACGCTGAAGAATATCCTGGAGGTCGAAACCAAATCGTCGATCTAGGTGGAGTATCCAAGTTAGCAGCTCTGGAGCCGCAGCGGCCGGCAATAAGAAATCTCGCAGTAAATGAAACCGAACCTCGACAGGATCTGGATGGAGAACAGTTCGATGCAAACCCGAGGAACGTCGAAGCTCTTCAAGAGGATGAAGGGACAGTCGTCGACAACGCCAGGGACTACAATCTGAGGAAGCGAGACAAATTGAAACGCCCAGGAAGATACACAGCGAATTTCGCTATGGTAAATGTACCGCTGACTTACAAGGAGGCCATGGAAGGCAGTGAGTCAAGAGAGTGGTCAAAGGCGATCGCAGAGGAGCTCAGTGCCCTGAAAAGGAACGACACATGGCAACTCGTGAAGCAGTTCGAGATCACGGTCATGGAACCCGGACATATTTTGTCGGGATGGAGATATTGGACTAGACCGATGAGGAACCTGCTGCGATTCTTTGCTCAGTGTACAACGAAGGGGAAGTACCTGAAAACTTGGATGTCTTCAAAGATCGTTCGTGTTTGTATTACGCGAGATGGAAAGAGCTTCACGACTACAATTTACTTGTGCCTTATTTGTTGGCTCAACTAAGGACGTTTGAGAGAGAAGATGAGAAAAAAGATCAGGCCGGAACTGTACAAAAAGCTGAAGCTTCAGTTCAGTGTGATGAGACCCGTTTTCCTTCTCCTCAGCAGCAGCGGCAGCAGCAAGATGTTGCAATAGAGTGTGATATTCCACCTGCTGCAGTAAATATTTCAGTAGAGCATGATTTCAAAACATACTATTCTCAAGAGGTTCAAACAGAGAGAATTTGTGACTCCCAAGATGTAGGAACACAAGTTTCCAAAGAAGTTAAAATTGGCATAGAGTACCGTAGAAATTCAGAGATGCTAGTGGTCACAGGGTACTCTGACTCAGATTTTGGAAACGATTTAGACACCCGTCGCTCCATGTCGGGTTATGTATTCCTTCTGTCAAATGGGGCAGTCACTTGGTCCAGTCAAATCCAGAAGACTGTGACATTATCGACGCCGGAAGCGGAGTACGTTGCTGCCTCAGAAGCAACTAAACAAGTGACCTGGATTCGTCAGTTTCTTGATGACATTGGGAAACCAGTCCAGGAACCAACAAACCTGAAGATGGACAACCAGGGAGCGCTTTGTCTTTTGAAAAATTCAGTCTTCCATAAACGGACAAAGCATGTGGACATCAAGTATCATTATATCCGTGAGAAGCTTGAAGAGGGGACTATCAGCGTTAGTTTTGTGCCGTCAGATCTAGAACTAGCCGACGTCTTCACCAAGCGTACTCCTCGAGATCATTTCCATAAACTTATTTTTAACTTGGGAATGAGAAAGCGTTGATTTTTTTATTTTATGAGATTTAAGCACTCAATTGGATGGAGTATTGGATTGTTTGAATTTACGTGCTTCGAGTGCTGGCGCCATCTGTATCATTCCTTGAGAACTCTCGCGCCCCATGTTGGTGGCTCTTAGTCTGTGTTGGTATGGTACGTGCGCGAGTGAACAGGCCCTCCGTTCTCTCCGTTCTTTTGTATTGGAATCAGTTAAATAAATAGTCTTATGAACAAAATACTCGTTTTATTCAAAAACCTCCAACAACATACCTAATTTCTCACACGCAACAAATTTCAACCACCAACAAAACACAAGAAACACAAATCACCAGCAACATAACAACCAACAGACAAACAGAAACTACAACAATTTCAATATTGGTAACTCATTCATACAAAACATCACTCAATTCATAACTAATCACATCATTAATTTTATAAATTCATTAATTCCAACAATTATTCAGAATATCCAACAATCATTTGCTATGACATTTAGCAACAATTATGGATCACCATAGAGATATAATTATATTAAACTGGAATGCGAATGGCATTATCAACAAAAGATCCGAACTACAACACTTCTTACATGCTAACAAAATTGATATAGCATGCATCACAGAAACTCATCTCAACCAAGAAAACTCATTCTTCATTCAGGGATACATAACAATCAGAACAGACAGACAAAACTCGAAAGGTGGAGGAGTATTAATACTAATAAAATCCAGTATACCACATCACCAGATTACTCTACCACACACGCCCGGACTCGAAACAGCAGCAATTAATGTAAAGTATAATAATAATAGGACAATTACAATAGTAACTGCTTACAAATCTCCAAATATAAAAATCAATAATACCAACATATACACATTATTACAACTACCAAACCCATTCATAATTGCAGGTGATCTAAACTCTAAACACTATTCATGGGGATGTCGAACTACGAATACAGCTGGCAAATACTTATACAACATAAAAAGGAACTTGAATTTCAACATATTATCACCAACCGAACCCACTCACTTTCCATATGATTCAAACAAAAGTCCAGATATACTTGACATAGCTGTTACTAATATTAAAACTCAGTTCATTTCTACAACGTACCATGAACTAGATTCAGACCACTTACCAGTAATAATTTAAACTCGAGTAGAAAAGCCTTCTTCAACACCCCCACCCACTTTAAATACTTATCACATTAACTGGAAGAACTTTAAATGTTCCATAAATAAATCCATACCTCCATTTCACAACCTGAACTCTCCCCAAGAAATTAACCAAGCAATCATGACCCTCAACAATATAATACTTAGTAATATTAGCAACAGTCATATCCAAAAAAGCCTAGATGTTAACAAAATAATGCACAAACCACTGCCAACTAATATAATTAACTTAATCCGAATAAAAAATAAAACAAGAAGACTTTGGAATTCACTAAGAATTCCCTCTTTAAAAAAAGAACTAAACCTGCTAAATAATATTTGTAAAAAGGTTCTAAACAGATATAAACAAGAACAATACAACTCATATATCAATAGCTTAAATACTAAAAACAACTCACTATGGCAGTTTACTAAGAAACTCTTAAAAAAAAGAACAAGCATTCCCCCATCAGCAACTAGTGATGGTAAAAAATACTCCCCAATGGAAGAAGCTGAAGTACTGGCTTCACACTTTGTTGACACTTTCACCCCCAATAACACCCCTAAAGATCCGAAACACGATGAAATAATGACAATGTTCAATGCTCCCCTATATGATGTTCCCCATCAAATACAATTCATATCCCCTAATGAAATAAGAAAAATAATAAAGGGCATGCCAAATAAAAAAGCACCAGGCCATGATCGGATCAACACAATCATTCTAAAAAATCTACCAGAGAAAGCTATTGCTTTTCTAAATAACATTTACAACTCAGTATTGAGAACAGGATATTTCCCCCAAACATGGAAACACTCAATCATTCACCCAATAGCAAAACCGACCATGAATCACTCAAAAGCCGAGAATTACAGACCTATCAGCCTGCTTCCTATAATGTCAAAAATCTTAGAGAAATTAATACTCTTCAGATTGAACAAATATATCAAGAAAACAAACAGTATTCCACAGCACCAGTTTGGCTTCAAATCACAATACTCTACCACCCATCAACTACTAAGACTTACGGAACACATTCACTCTGCATTTCAAAAGGGACAACATACCATCGCTGCATTCATAGATATTTCGCAAGCATTTGACAGAATTTGGCATCCAGCTCTCTATTTTAAATTAATATCAATAGGTACACCTAAATATCTAGTATCTATTATCCTTAGCTACATAACAAATAGAACATTTTCAGTTTCAGTCGAAGGCCACTGTTCCAACCCAAGGAAAATTGCTGCTGGGGTTCCCCAAGGTTCACCACTTTCCCCCACGTTGTTCAATTTATACACAGCAGATATTCCTACTACAGCACATATAAACACCGCTCAATTTGCCGATGACACTGCACTGTATATCTCAGGAAATTCTTTAACAACTCTTCAAACACAGCTTCAGAATCACATAAATTTAATAGCAAACTGGGCTAATGTCTGGAAAATAAAGTTAAACCCAACAAAATCTGTAGCAAAAATATTCACTTTAAGACCTTTTACTCACCCTCTTCCATTCTTCATAAATAACGACATCATCAATTGGACACAACTAATAAAACAATTAAATATTTGGGCTTAAACTTCGATACCCGACTCAACTTGAAGCAACATATAGAGGTAAAAACTCATCAAGCCAAAATTAAACTAATTCAACTCCGACCCTTACTGAATCAACATAGTCAACTCTCCAAATCCAATGCTCTATTACTCTACAAAACAATAATCCGGCCGACATTACTCTATGCTTGTCCCATCTGGACCAATGCAGCTAATTCCAACCTATACAAAATACAAGTTATCCAAAATAAATTTTTAAGATTAATTACAAAAGCACCATGGTTCATCACCAACAATCAACTACACAATGATTTAAACATAAACACAATAAAAAACCTTC
This sequence comes from Gryllus longicercus, assembly GCA_038098605.1. Lineage (NCBI taxonomy): Eukaryota > Metazoa > Arthropoda > Insecta > Orthoptera > Gryllidae > Gryllus > Gryllus longicercus. Next base: position 2,341,173 of record JAZDUA010000074.1, read on the forward strand.
TATAAACTAGGCAAAGCCCCCAATTATCGAACGAGAATTAACAACAGATTTCCCCTCCATTCATTTTATAAAATATTCGCAAACTTGGAATAATACTAATCTGAGGTGCTACCTGCTTCCTCTCCCAGTATATTGTTTTATATAAATTGTAATGTATAATTTTAAGTTAATGTAAGTTAGTATAAGATAGGTTAAGATCATCAATCATTTGCACAGTTAACATGTAAACTGAACAATGTAATGTCTACCAAAATAAAAATAAATTCAATAAAAAAAATGTCGACGCCTGCGTCGTCTCCCGCGCGGCTATTTTTCACCCCTCACGGGGATGAAAGTGGCGTGCGCGGCAGAACCGCGGGACGTAGGACGTCCAGGGGAGCCTTAAGACATTTTCGGGCTCCTCGAGGGCTTGAGGTCGGCCTGCGGCGGCGCTGCAATTACCGCAGAGGTGGCCGGCGAAACTGTCAGGGTTCGGTGCGAGTCTCTCGAGGCGCACCGCGATGCTCTGGCCACCCTGGATGAGAGAGCCGTGGAGCATCATACATACTCCACGGGAACGCGAAAGTTCTTAGGTATGTCCTGAGGGGCATACCTTTGGAGCTTTCGCTGCAAAATCTGCACGACATGGCGAAAATCGATTTTCAGGTGCAGAAGCTGGAGCGCCTGATCAGCCAGCGACCGGGGCGAAGGGGCAGAGCGCAGCCGCCAATCATCGCGAGGCTGGAGGACACGGAACGTCACTGGGCGCTGCGTGAGGTAACAAGCATCCGGGGGCTCCGCGTACGCGTGGAAGTGCACCGCGCGGGCCCACGCAGTGCCACAATTGCTTGGATTTCGGGCACGTGGCACGAAATTACAAGCGCCGCACGCGCTGCAAACAGTGCGGGGAGCTACACGACGCCGCCAGTGCCCGCTGGGGGAACACCCCCCCCCCCCAGTGGAAGAGCGTAAATGCGCTAATTGCAACGGCGAACGCCACGGCGCAAAATACAAGGGTTGTCCCGAGTATAAGCGCCGCTGTTTCAGGGAAAACCTTGGCACAAAAGCAACGGCAGGAGCGACTACAGCGGGACCGCCAGCGACGCGCCCGCATCCAGGAAAGAAGAGTGGCCGACACACAGTCGGCGGCGTCGCGGGACCCCTACGCCGCCACCGCGGCCACAGCGTTCGCCCAGACGCGAACGCCGACGAGCCCAGCAGAAGCAGCGACGCCAGGAGCGGACCAACTCGGACGCCCTGGTGCAACGCCCCCGCCCCACCCGGGAGCGCCACCCGACAGGCGCCGATGTAGCTCGCGAGGAGCGCGATACTCTCCTGGAGCGGCATAGGCGGATGGCGGAGAGCATCCCAGTGCCCTTCACACTGAGCGAGCAGGCGCGTGTGCTGCACAACACAGTGGACGATCTCGCCCGAAACGGGATCGCTGGCGCTCGTGCGAGCCGTCACCGGCCGCAATCCAGCCGAGTGGGCGTCGGACATGCTCGAGGTTGTTATGACAACTTCTTGTGCATGCACACGAAGGCCGCTGCGGCGGAAGCGACGGGGGAGGCACGCTCATCTCACCCGCATCACGTCCATCCCATCCCTAAATAATGGCGAGCTCTACCTTTTACAGGAACAGCGGCACCGTTGCATTTTGGATCTGCTCGCGAGCGAAGCAGTCAGAACTGCACAGTTTTCTCGCTCGGCGCAATATCTCAATCACGATGTTGGGGGAGACCTGGCTTAACCCTCATCTTTCTTTAAATATTCCAGGTCTCTACTGCTACAGAAACGACAGAGCAGCACACGCAGCAAATGCGACAGACGTCACAGAGGTGGCGCCACTGCAATATTAATAAGACGCAACGTATCTCATTATGTTACAGCTCTTCCGCAGCTGCAACACGCCGAGGCCACTGCTGTTGTCGCTGTCGTCGGAGCGAGGGCCGCTGCGTCTTATCTCCATCTCCGCACGCCCCGACCGCACCGCGGAAACGTGCGCCCCACTAGCTGCAAATATTGCAAAACTAGTAGAGGCAAACAACTCCAACACTCGTGGCTGGCGATTTTAATGCCAAACACACGGCCTGGAGCTCCCGCATCACCTGCCCTCGCGGCCGTAAGCTGAAAGCAATCGCTGATGCAATCGGCTGCGACATATACGCTCCCAATGCACCTATTATCCCTTTCCAACAAACTGCAAGCCCGATACTTTAGATATTGCGCTCTGCCGGAAACTCCATTACCCTCCCACACTAACCCCCACCTATGAGCTTTCCTCTGACCACTTCCCAGTGGTAGCGGATATGAGGCGCGGCGGCCTAACCCTGTCGACTGCACTCACGACGCAGAAGAGGCGCACGGACTGGAATTCCACACGGCGCTCCAGCAGCGCATTCCAGATGCATCTGCTCTGTCAGGGCCGCAGCAGATAGAAGCTGGAGCACAACAATTCGCCGAAGCTGTGACTGACAGCCTCAACGCAGCAGCTGAGAAGCAGCAGCCATTAACCCCCTTTTTAATTAATTTAATTTCTAGGAAAAACCGGGCGCGAAGATTGTGGAAGAGCACGAGACACCCATATGATAAGCGGGAGCTAAACAATTGAAAGAAAAGTAGAAATAGAACTAGCTGAATACCGCAACTCCTAGCTAATGTCTTAGAATCTCAGTTTCAGCCGGTCAAGGCGGCGCCGCCAATACCGCACGTTGTCGAAGTACAACAAACGGTAATAGCGGCAATGGACTGATAAGCTGGACAGAAAGTGTGAACTGCAAACAGAATGCTGCAAACCGCGGCGGGTCGCATTTCGCGTCCTTCGCCGGCTTCGAGTCTCCCAGAAAGCACTTCAGGTGACTGGGACTCAGCGGAGAGGCCAACGCGTCAAAATGCCCAAAATTTGTCGCCTCAAGAGCCAGAGGGGACCCCGGCGGGGGTTTGCAAAGAACAAGCAAAACACACTGCTGCTCACGCGTACTTTGAACACACGGAGCGCAGTTCGTTACAAAGATATTGATTAACTAGATACACATGTAGCGCTACCGTAGCGTTACAAATTGAAGAATTGTTTTTTTCTGTTCGATTTATCTACAGATATGCTGCATTGAAGGCGTTCACGGCCGGGGTCAATATTCTTCATGTCTTGCTAGGGCGGCCGAGAGCAACGCGGCGTCAGTCGCCAGTCAACCACCGTCCCGGACACTTCGCCTGAGACCTCGCCAATGAGGATGCCCACCGCAGTCATGGGCGAAACGTTTAGCAGTTCAAAGCCAATTAGACTACAGCCCATCAGCCCGGAAGACATGAAGAATATTGACTCCGACCGTAAAAGCCGCGACAACAATGTCATTCCTAATTTCTTGCGCCAGATACGCGTTTTCTCCACGCGGTCGTCGCACCGCATCTACCGAAAGGAAAAGGCTCTCCTACGGGAACGTATACATCGGAACCGGCGTGATATTGCTGACGGACAAGGACCTATATGGACTGCATCTACAGATCAGTAATACGCTCCGAATAGACGGTTGCGACGTTACCTACAACACGATATCAAAAAAGAAACAGATTTCTGAGAAACAAATACATAAATACAATCGAAAAATATGAAAAAACAGAAATAATGCCAACCTTCCCTGTTACAGCACCAACCATTACCATAGCCAATACCAAACAAATTAAAATTGTGAATAAGTTTAAATATCTTGGTGAAATTATAACTTGGAACACCAATGAAAAATCATCAATAGAAAGCAGAGCATTTAAGTTAAAAAAAAGCACGAATTACATGGCCAACGTACAAAAAAAATCTCTTTCAATAAACGCTAAACTTCAAACATTACTGTTCCGTCATTAAACCTGAAGCGACTTATGCTTGTGAGACACTATTTAAATTGAACACCAAAGCAACAACTGATACACTGCAAAAGGTTGACAGAAAGATACTCAGAACCATCATTAATAAAAAACATCAGGTAGATGGACAATGGAGATTATTGCCTAATGCAGTGGTGAAATGGTGAAAGTGAATCTATAATAGATACGATGAGAAAAAGAAGAATTGCCTTTTTCTGTCATCTTTTTAGATTAAATGATAATAGGATACTAAAACAACTATTTAATTACTTTTGGAACAGTAAAACAAAAAATAATTGGTTTAAAGAAGTTCAGAATGATTTAAAAGAGCTAAATATTACAATGAAACAAATTGAAAATAGAGAAGAAAAAAGGATTCTCAAGAACAAACAAATAAGATAGCCATTAAAAACTGTACAACGCAAACAATATGTCATATCTGATGAAGAAAGGGCAGCCAGGTCAGCCAGAATGAAGAGGTTTTGGGAAAGGAAGAAGATGATGCAAGCTAAATCTTCAGTTAATTCTTTATTAACATAAATGTATTTGGGCTTGATTTAAGTGCTCCAATGTGGGCGTAAACTATGTAAATAATAAATAAATACAATCGGCTTACACGAACCAGTACAACCCCACCTACGCTTGATCTACAACACACTGTGGTCAACCTACCAGATCAACAGCTCTCTCCGGAAGAAACGTCTCTCCTGGCTAAGGGAGGAAACTACACGGTTAAGGTGCGTTTACACGGAGAGAGTTTTCTCTCCTAACTTTCCGGAACTGGTTACGAGAGACGTGTAAACTCTCAGGAGAGCGATCTTCTCCTCGGGGACATGACGTCACAGGAGATTTTCGAAGTGTCCACAAGAGAGCAGTGTAAAGGCTCCGGTATCGACGAGAAATCGTGTCTCGTAGGAGATAAAGTTTTCCAAGGAAGTTGGAAGACTTTTTGCTCTCTTGGCGTGTGTCCACGTGCTCAAGTAGCTTTTCTGCGTATGTGTCTGCGAGTCGTTCCAATTGGATTTTGAATATCTGTTCGTGTTTACGATTTGTGAAATGGAAGCTACGCAAGCTATTGCAAGCACAGGAGAGACGTGAGTACATGCTATACAATTTTATACAATTTTAAAATAAATTTTACGAGGAACATTGTACACAATGTGCATTCTATACGTTCAACGTAGTATTCAGTATACTAATAAGTAATGTAGTAAATGTAGTATGTAGTATAATAGATAATAAATAATAAGTAATATAGTAAATTTGGTGTAATAGTAAATGCAGTGTATAAAATATTGATTTCGGAAATAATATACGGATTATTCTATAGGTTTTGGAGGATGATTCTTGTACATTTTACTTGTAATAATTTTTTTCAACTTGCATATCCTAATTATTGAACTGTGATTTTATTACAGGAGATGGTCAAAGGAGAATATTATGAAATTAATTGAATTGCTGGAGTTAAGGGAATGTTTGTGGAGGTACAATATATTAAACTAAAAATCGGTGTTTACAAATTCTAGAAATTAAAGCACTTCGTCCAAGTATAATTTTTTACTATTATATATATATACATATATATATATATATATATATATATATATATATATGTGTGTGTGTGTGTGTGTGTAAAGAAAACATCGACACTCGCATCGGAGTCACCGTTTTCTTCGATTCAAATGTGCCGCGCTATCGACAGCTGACACCGTCCAGGGAGCCGCCTGATGATTGACTAGCAAGGCATAAGATAAGAAGATCGCGTTGAGATCACACGTGTTTAAAAACGTGATTAAAAGTTAAAACATTACCTGAAGTAAAAACTTTAAATGTTGTTTTCTGTTTTTTTACAGGTAATCTTCTTTTTTCATTTAACCATTGTAAATATTGTAAATAGTGAAACAAAATTATATCAAACTGTTTTTTTACAGAAACGCAACTGAGTTTTTATTTCCAATTTTGGAGAACTATTTCCGTCCCATTATAAAACAACATTTTTGTTTTGGAAACTTCAAATGAAGATGGATAAACTACGATTCGACTTTATGATGAAAGGAGTAGGAGATGGAAAATCAACGGTATTATGCCTAACCTCAATTGGCACACCGGATGGCAGAACTTTTGCCTTACCAGATGAAATGCAAAACACACTTTTGCCCAAAGATCTGACTGAAACACAAATGTTTGGTAAGATAAAAAATACACTCAAGAAAAGACATCAATTTCGAAAAGTCTGGATCACTTTGACAGAGAATTTAAAACAAGTATATTTGGACGACGAGGAAAATTTGCAATTTGAAAATTATTATTTAGAAGAGATTACAGAGAAAGAAGTGGAAAAACCTGCACAGGGTATTTCAAATGAAACAATTGAAAAGTTATTGAAAAAAATTTTAGATGATAAAAAACAAAAATCTGAAGTAAAAAACTTTGGGAAAATTGCTAATGATTTTATGATTGATAAATTTAATGCCAAAAACTCAAATGCATGTCAATGGATAAATGAGTTTGAGAAAGAATGTGAACGCTTTATGGTGGTAGAAGATCAGGAAAAAATTGAAGCTTTAAAATTTCTCCTAGAAAATGCAAGCGCAGACTGGTATACATGTACGATTTTGAAATATACAATAGAATCAGAATGGAGCGATTGGAAAAAGAACTTTATTGAAACTTTTGGAAATAAAGGCTGGTCTCCGATAAAGTATGCTTTTTCATTTAAGTATCAATCTGGGTCTTTGCTCGATTATGCTTTAAAAAAAGAAAAACTGCTGTTACAAATAAGAAAATCTATGGATACAGAAACTCTAATCGATCTTATAGCTATTGGTTTACCAGATTATGTGTTAAACAATATCGACAGAGAAATTTTACAAGAAACTCAAGATCTCTATAATGAAATAAGTAAGCTGGAACACCTGGTAAAAAAAATACAACTGATTACAAAGGAAAAGTTTACCCCGACAATAAGTTAAAAAAACTTGAAGAAAAAAAAACCATGCCGAATCTGTGAGAATGCAAAAAAAGGTAAACGTTTCCATCCTGAATCTAATTGTTGGTTTAAAGGAAAAAATGACAATAAGACTGAACCAATAAAATCTATAAACACCTCGGAACTGGAAATGGATTTGAATCAAAACAATCCAAAAAACTAGAAATTCCACCATTAATAAAAATCGAGTTACTGTTGAATGACACTCTCAACATTTCGGGCATTTATGATTCAGGCTCGAATGTGTCATTAATAAACGCAAAATTATTAAAGTTAAAACAGAAAAACATGAATGATTCCCAAACAGTAAACTTGAAAACCATTAATGGTGCGAAAAAAACAAAAGGTATGATAACACTGAAAATAAAAATCTACAATGTAGAGAAAGAAATGAACGTCTTTATTATAGACAACGAAAATTTCAATTACGAATTTTTAATAGGTCTGGATTGTATAAAAGAATTTAAACTGATCCAAAATGAGGATTTAAAAATAACTCAATATTATAATCCAAAAGAGAAAGAAGAAAAAAATAAAAATGAAAACATTCCTGATGTGCCAGGTGACTTGAGAGAAAAATTTCAAAATAACGGACAGGAAAGAAAAACAAATAATACCAATTCTAAGTATTTAGATGATGCAGAAAAAGAATATAAAGTCAATTTCAATGAGCATGTAAACACTGATGAATTCGAAATTATTGTAAATCATCTAGATGTAGATAAACAATTTGAGATTGACAAATTGATTGAAAAATATAAATCAGTATTTGCAAAAGATAAGTATGATATCGGCACTGTAAAAAATTATGAAGCACATATTGATTTGATAGTGGACAAGTATTGCTATAAACGTCCGTACAGATGTACGATTGAAGACAAAAGGGAAATTGAGAGTCAAATCGAAAAGCTACTAAAAAAAACTTAATAGAAGAATCATATAGTCCGTTTGCCGCACCAGTAACTCTAGCATATAGAAAGGAAGATACTAAAAAATCAAGGTTCGTAAAAAATCAATCATTGACTTTAGAGAATTAAATAAAATCATTGTACCTCAATCACAACCCTTTCCACTGATTGAGGATCTTATGGTAAAAACAGTCAACTGCAAATCCTTTACAACCTTAGATATTAATTCAGCTTTCTGGTCAATTCCATTGAAAATAGAAGATAGACAAAAAACCGCATTTGTAACGCAAGAAGGACATTTTCAATGGACCAGCCTCCCTTTTGGCTTAAAAACGGCACCGGCTATTTTTCAAAGGATTTTGAACAATATTTTGAGAAAATATGGTCTAACAAAGTTTGCAGTAAACTACATAGACGATATACTGGTCTTTTCAAGATCTTTTGATGAACACATAACACACATATCAATGATGTTAGATGCAATAGAAAAAGAAGGCTTCAGAATAAAATTTTCAAAATGTTCTTTCGCAAAAGACTCAGCAAAATACTTAGGCCATTCATACTTTAGGCCATACTTAGTTTATCAAGACAATTCTATAAGACCACTACAGGATTATCTAATTGCAGTAAAACAATTCCCAACACCAAAAAAATATACGCCAATTTCTTGGGAAAATTAATTATCATCATAAATTTGTCCCACACATTGCAATTATTTTAGATCCACTACATAATCTTTTGCGAAAAAATGTGAAATTTATATGGTCTAAGGAATGTCAAGAATCATTTGAAAAAATAAAAGTATTACTATGCTCAGAACCAATTTTGAAAATATTTGATCCAGAGTTACCAATCCATATTTACACTGATGCAAGTATCAAGGGAATCGGAGCAGTATTAAAACAAAAAGACAACAATGGAGATAGTAAGCCAGTGGCATATTTTTCAAAAAAATTGAGTGAAGCTCAGGAAAATAAAAAAGCAATTTACCTTGAGTGCTTGGCAATAAAAGAAGCCGTGAAATATTGGCAACATTGGCTTCTTGGAAGAGAGTTTTTAGTATATTCCGATCATAAACCCTTAGAAAATCTTAATATAAAAGCGAGAACAGATGAAGAACTTTGTGATTTGACATATTATTTGTCTCAATACAATTTCAAAGTCAAATACAATCCTGGAAAATTAAATCAAGAGGCAGACTGAGCCGGAATCCAGTTTTAGAACCTGATGAAAATTCAGATGACATATTAAAAATAGTAAACCTAGTAAACCTAGAGGAGATAAAGAATGATCAAAGAAAACACACAGAAGTTCAAAATAATAAGAATAAGCTGATATTAATAAATGAAATTTATTATAAAAAATCAAAAAGAAGAGACAAAATTTTATTATCAGAAGAATTCAGCGAAGCATTAATAAGAAACGTACACAATACTTATTGTCACTTGGGAAGAACCCAGATGATAAATAAAATAACACCATTCTATACAGCGAAAAATTTGATTATAAACATTAAGAAGATTTGTGAAACTTGTGACATCTGCATAAAGAATAAATCACGAAAAAAATCGAAATTTGGATTAATGTCACACTTAGGACCAGCAACGTACCCATTTGAGATCATGTCTATAGACACCATAGCAGGATTCGGAGGATCCGGATCAACAAAAAAATAGCTACACTTATTGGTCGACCATTTCACACGGTACGCTTATGTTTTAACGTCAAAAAAACAAAACTCTGATGATTTCATAAAACTAATGGAGAATGTGACAGAAAACCATGATGTCCAAATGGTACTAACGGATTAATATCCAGGAATAAATTCCAAAAAAATTCAAACAATTCTTGGAAAAGAAAAAAAAATGATCTTCACTGCCGTAGATTCACCTTTCTCAAATGGTCTCAATGAAAGATTAAACCAGACCTTAGTGAATAAAATACGATGCACTATAAACGAAAATGACAAAAAGATTGCATGGACAACTATTGCGAAAAAAGCTGTGGAAAAATACAACGAAACAGAGCATACAGTGACAAAATTTGCACCAAAATATTTGTTAGAAGGTAGAAACATAAACATCCTACCACATGAATTAAAGAAAAAAAACACAACCGAAAATTTAGAAAGAGACAGAAAAATAGCACTTGAGAATACAAAAAAATCTCATAATGAAAACAAGAAACTATTTGACCTACACAGAAAACAAATTGAATTAAATGAGGGAGACCTCGTATATGTAGAAAATGGAAATAGTCTGAATAGAAAGAAATTAGATGAATTGCGAATTGGACCATATTCGATAACAAGAAAAATCTCTAACTCAATCTATGAAGTTGACACCGGACACAAGAAAAAAGAATCCAATCTCTATCACATAACGAAACTAACTCCACTTGTAGAGGATTATAAAAATTGAACAATTGCATGGGAATTGTTCACATCTCAAGAGGGGAGATGTAAAGAAAACATCAACACTCGCATCGGAGTCACCGTTTTCTTCGATTCAAATGTGCCGCGCTATCGACAGCTGACACCGTCCAGGGAGCCGCCTGATGATTGACTAGCAAGGCATAAGATAAGAAGATCGCGTTGAGATCACACGTGTTTAAAAACGTGATTAAAAGTTAAAACATTACCTGAAGTAAAAACTTTAAATGTTGTTTTCTGTTTTTTTACAGGTAATCTTCTTTTTTCATTTAACCATTGTAAATATTGTAAATAGTGAAACAAAATTATATCAAACTGTTTTTTTACAGAAACGCAACTGAGTTTTTATTTCCAATTTTGGAGAACTATTTCCGTCCCATTATATATATATATATATATATATATATATATATATATATATATATATATATATATGTATGTATGTATATATACACACGGTATATATATGTATATATATATATATATATATATATATATATACACGCACTAATACTATGCATATACTTATAATAATATGCAAGTATAATTTTCTTAAAATTACCGTCCTGAACCAAGTGGTCTGTTAATACCTGAAAATACCCTGCATCAATAATAGGCTTGTGGACAATGGTTTTAAGAAGTATTATACTTGGTTGAAAATTATAATTGCTTATGACAGTACTTTTGAGTACAAATGCATTATAACAAGCATACAGTAATCGTCAGTGTTGTAATTAAATACATTTATTCAAAATATTTTCACATGTGCAAATTTTATTATTAATGTTGATAGTTGGAATATTATTTTAATTAATTGGCAATTCAGTTACTATAAATGCACCTCTTCTTCATTTCAGGAAGTCCCATTCCTTTTATAAAGATAGGGTGAAACGGAATGCTGCCCTTTCTGAAATGACTGAACAGTTGGCAAGAACCCCAAAAGAAATAGAAAATAAAATTCACAATTTAAGATGCCGATATCGAAATGAAGTTAAAAAGGAAAGAACAAGGAAAAGTGGAGCAGGAGCTAAAGACGTTTATACGTCGAAATGGGAGTTTTTTAAATCCCTCAATTTTTTATATGGAGGTGGAGAGGCAGAAAAAGGAAACGCATTTGATTCAATGGTAAGTCAATATTTTATTATATACATTTATATTGCCAAGGAACTTCACCTTCTGCTACAAAATATTCTTTAAATTCATTTCTAATGCCTCTGGCATTTGTTAAATAGTTTCTTCCTTGCGTTGGTTGAAGGTCAAGGAATGGAATATTCGTACCATTCCTCCAACTTCCTAGTTCAAATATTCCATTGACATTTCTGTCACACGTTCCAGGCGGGGGATACACTGTGCCGGAGGTGGACAGCAAAAAATTGTGTAAGACACAAATAGTGCCCACTATCAATTTCACTTTCTCAGGTGGAAGTTCAATACTTCTACGTAAAATTCTAAATCGGGCAGCAGCCATTCCAAAGGCATTCTCAACAATGCGTCGAGCTCGAGATAATATATAATTGAAGGGTTGAAGTAAATAGGGATCTAAGTGCCAAAAATCAAAATTTTGGGTTTTGATCGTTAAAGTGATCTATGTGCCAACGCCAATAACGTAAAATAGGATCTATGTGCCAAAATGGGGGCTTAGTAGTTGCAGTGATCACCTACAGAATGCGCTGGGTGTATGTGCCAGGCTGTCCAACATATAAAGGGATCTAAGTCCTCCCGCCAGGTTGCCTTCTGTAAACAACGTAAACAGTTCGTTTTGACTTGTTGGTTGAATGTGAGGTAGAGGTTATCGTGCTATAAAGTTTTTTGTGAGGGACACGTTTATTGATTATTAATATAAGCTTAAAATTGTAAGTTACTAAACAAGTTTGGGTGATGATGTCAAGAAACGAAGGAAGAAAGGTGATGGAAGATTATCAGAAGAAATAAAAAAACTAAGAAATGCAGGCAAGGCTTATGCTACGGCTAGAAACATTTCTGTGAGTGCAAAAGATGCTCCAATGCAACAAAGTAACTGTAAGTGTAAATATAGTTGCAAAACTATACCTTATGACCAAAAGATGTTGCTATTTAATGATTTTTACAAGGCCGATCATAATAAACAACAGAATTACCTATTAGGCCTATTACAAGTAAAACATGTATCAAGACGTAGACATGGACAATATGACGATCCTGCTGAAAGTAGGCGACAAACACCTGTATTGTACACTGTTCCAAATGGAAATGGGGAAATTGTACAGGTGTGTAAGAAAACATTTTGTAATACTTTTGCAGTGTCTGGAAAAAGGTCCCAGCTTTTATGGAAATAGGCAGTCTAACAGGAAAATTTCTGATAGTGATAGAACTCTTGTTTGTAGTCACATAGAGTCATTTCCTCGTTATGAGAGCCAATATGGCAGGAAAGATTCCAGCAAGGAATACCTTTCTCCTGATTTAAATATATCTAGGTTGTATCAGGCTTTCAAGGAAAAATACCCTGATAGTCCTGTAACATATCGGTATTATTATTTGATTTTCAATAAACAATTTAAAAGTAAACTGTCCTTTAAAAGACCTAGAACAGATACTTGCCCAACATGTGATTTGTTATGTTGTAAAATTGCAACATCAGTTGGAACAGCTAAATCAGAGTCTAGGAATAAACTAAATTTGCACCACAAGAAAGCTGAAAAAGCTAGGAATGAAATGAAAAAAGATTTCACCGAATCACAAGCTCCAAATAGCTCCAGTAATACCTTTGCTTTTGATTTAGAAAAAGTTTTTTCGCTTCCAACCTTGACTCATACCAATATGTACTACTTAAGACAACTTTCAAATTTCAATCTGTGCACTCATTTTCATGACAATACCAGTATGATGAATCTCTGGCATGAAGGTTTAATAGGAAGGGGAGGTAATGAAATTGCATCATGTATTTTCAGAGCGGTTAAAGAAATTGAATCTAAAAAATTTCTAATAGCATGGAGTGATAACTGCGTTGGGCAGAATAAAAACAAAATGTTGGTTTTTCTTTGGGTGTATTTAACTTGCATTGGAATGTACGAAGAAATAAATCATAAGTTTTTAGTAGGGGGGCATTCATTTCTCAACTGCGATAGAGACTTCATGGACTGCATGGACATGGAAAGAAACAGCATGGAAAAAGAATCAAAGAGTACTGGAAGGAAAGAAAAAAGAGAGAAAATCAATCATGAGAAGTTATTTCACGTGGTCCATAGTAGGCCAAAATCGAAGGAAGAAAAAGGAAGATAATGCATAACGTTGCTATTGTATAACTTCATATAAACTAGGACTATTGGAGACACCATAAAAAAAGCGCTTGTTTACGTTAAAATGATTTGTCGTAAGTAAAAATTTAATAGAACATTTTTTTTTAAATAATGCCTGAAGTCTACAATACGGTACAACCTGAGGAAGTCGTTTAAACCGACACTTCGCGCCGTTCCGGCGTTAACTAGGCCGTTTGAATTCTGGAGGCTTTCTTATTGTGTGATTTCTTATAAAAGTGAATTGGTAATTATGCGGTAGATAGACTTAAGGATGTTTGTAGTGAACGCGAGGGCCGGAGGCCCAAGCCTCGTCGTGACGGATCCGGGCGAGCGAAGCGAGAAAACTTGCCTTTGAAAGTAAATTGGCATTACAATGCGGCGGGGACAAAGCATTTGAAGGGCGAACAATGAAAATCGCCTATACATAAGTTTTATTCATTTCTATCAGAGCACAGAGTAATTAGGGCTAAAGGAGACCCCACGCCACCACGCTTCTCTGAGGGTGTACCGTGTACCCTACTTTAACCAAAATAATTACATACATACAATACAATACAATAAATACAATTTATTTCTTGTAATCACTTTAATTAACCTCCAAAGCTAGGAAACGAGATTTTTAATTAAAAATTGTGACCTTTGACTTTTAATATTTTGTTTTGGCTAGGCTTTTTGTTCTCTATTTATAATGTTTTGATTAAATCAACAAAATAAAGCGATTGAAAAAAGAAAATCTTTGATACCATTATTTTAGAACCAAAAACCTACAATGACTGGGTGAGCGACAGAAGTATTATGATTACTTTCATCAACAAAATCATTGTTGTTGTCAGGCAATATCCTGTGAATTCCACAAGTTAAATACCAAGCAAAGTTATGCACAATAAAGTTTCTTTCAATTTAATAGTTTTTTTAGACATATGATGGCAAATTTCAGTGTGATACAGGTTGCTTTCCCCCTAACAATAATTGGCGAACTTCTCTTTTTTTTTTTTTTTCTTTTCTTTTATCTGATGCAGGATTAAGAAGTAATTTTCTATGCCACAGTAGCACACTACAAGGTTTTGTGTCAACAGTTAAAGTGGAATAAACCCTTCATCTTTCCTCTATGTATTGGTTTAGAGGGATTTACTTAAGATAATTAATTCTCAAGTTGTCAATATCCCCAGCCCCAGGTGTTCAAGGTCAAAGGGTCATCTTGAATTATTTACCACGAAAATTTCACAGAATTTTTTCAATACATATAAAAATGCCAAATAACTTTTTAAAACTCATTAAGAGATCTCGACTCTATACCCTTTGGATGGCAGGCACACCAATCTAATAGTCTGAAAAATGAGAGCTCTCTGTTAAACAAAATGTAATTGATGCAATCAACTAAAATGTTCTAGCTTTTGAAATGATTTCATTCCTTCTAGAAATATATTAAATATTGATTTTTAAAATAAAACAAATTACAAGAACTGTCCACTTTCATAACACTACTTGATTTTCTCTCGAATTTTGTTCAATAATACATTTACTGACCCACAAAAATTGGTCTTGAGACAAAAAAAGAAAGTTGTACAACCATGTAGTACAGTAATTACCAAAGAAGAGAAATTGAAAAACCAATGCAATTCTTTCAAAATACTCATTATGAATAGGTTTATTAAAACACTGGCTTGTTAGTGAATACCTGAGCAATCACAATTCATTTTAAATTCTGAAATAAATTATTTCCATTAAATTATTACACAAAGCATCAATTTGTTAATCAATTGTGATGCTAATATTTCACTGAACTGATTTATCTAAAGCAGCAATATTCACTTCTAGAATGAAACATTTACATAGAAAAGTCTTACAGCTTGCAACTTTTCTATTTACTTCACAGGACAAATTATGACAAAAAAGAAACAAAATTTGCACTTGACAATGTATGAAAAATGATCAGGGAAACTCGGTCCATGAAAACTCAGCATGATAATTGGCCCTTTACCTTGAATATTCAGGCTCAAATATTTTCTGTTGTATGTGGTTAAAATAAAGTCTTATAAAGTAAAATATGCAGTATAAATTGAAATGAAAATACTTTCATATAAATTTTGCTTTACTTCAAACTGTATCATTAATAACATATGAAGATTTAGAACAAAAAAGTAAATATTGAAATATTTATATATTTTTCCCTTAGAATTATTTTATAAGCAGAAATTGATTTTCTCTTTCAAATATGAATATTTGACTTTCCAAATAATGTCACAAATTACAAAAACAACACCTGAAAGGAGCAAATAGGATTTTTCAGGCACTGATACTGAAATAAGAGTGGTTTAGCAACTGTGATTCATTATTATCAAGCCATGAAATGTGTTCTTAATTATTCCAAGAATTTGATGAAGATTGGTTTCGCCTTGATGCTTATAAATGCCAATTTCATGCATGTTCTACTGAACCGAAAGTAATTGTCACTCACATACTCCATTTCAAACACTTTCAGACTCTTCCAATTTCTTCTGGTTGCCATTTCTTTTGAGATCTGCAATTAGGGTTTTCCACCCAGAAAATCCAGACCCAATCCAGATGTCACAATATGAAAATCTGAAAAACATCATCAACTTTTGAGAATTTTGTTAGCTACCAAAGAATCAACACAATCCAAAGGGCAACTGAAATGCATTGAAAATGCCAATGAATATCATCAAGTTTGTAACATATATTTGAATACAAATACAGATGTCTGCTACCTCTACTCATTCAGTAATGTATTTCTTTTGCTAGAATACAACTTGAGTACAAAGTGCTAAAACAGCATGTACTTTTCAGGAAAAAAGTACTCAAATTTTCAAAAATTGTACTGTCATATCAAAATAGTATATATTTAAGGAATACATTTCATTAAGAGAAAAAAAATCTCTCTTCATAATAATAGTTGTGGGAAGACTAAAAATGTTTTGAATTTTTGTAATTTTAGAATGTTTTAGTTTTCCATGAATATGAGACCTATACCACTCTCTTAAACATCCTTCACACTACCAAACAACAAAATTTAATTAAAACCAATGGAGCCAACAATCTTTATATAAATTAATTTGCTTAGTTTCAAGTAAGTATGTATGACGTACCATTCAACACAGCAATCATGGCTTTTAAAATAATTCTTGAAACTACTGAAGCTACCAGATACAAAGCAGTCTTGTTCACATTTCTGAAATAAAAATTAAAACTCATTTCAATAATTGAATAAGTACAAATAGAGAAATAAGATAATTATTTGAGGTTTGAAAAAACTATTACAAAATTAATCAGATATATAGATAAACAAAAGTATTTCTATTCTTCTCTTTAAAGGATCAGGAATATCAAGTGCCAACTATCAAGATCAATCCATCTTTTACAGGGTCTTCCCAAAACTTCCAACTTACCTAGAGATCATTTGATGAGAATAGAATATTTATTTTGCTACTAAGGATTGAATGGAATACTTCTGGTGGTAGCATTTTCTAGTCCTCATATGTACAATAGCAACATTTCCACATCAAAATTCACTTTTATCCCTCAGTTAAAAAATTTCAAAAACTCAAAACAGATTATCTATACAATTTCATTTGAATTTATTTGGAGGGTTTCTCTAACAAGTTGTTTCTCAATATTCCACAACAAGAACTAAATCCCATTATGTTTTATTTGGGTATCCTTACCGACATCACATGTGGCATCACCAGTGGTATACCACATCACACAAACTACAATATGCAAGACTTGTCCAAAAGGCTTTTAATTTTCCCAGGTATTAAAACATTTATTGGGAAGAATCAAAACAATAAAAACTTGCTCAAAGAGAAGAAATAATTAGGATAACTTTGCTGCCACTGAACGACACAAATCATCAAAAAACGGATAAAAATTCGATTGACAGCGTATTATCATTTTACTATAGAAGTCCAGTAAAATACAAAAACATAACGAAAAATATATTGAATGAACAAAAAATTTTATTTAAACTAATACTTACAAGATATTCTACACTTCTTTGAATGGGATTATTCCAGAAGACGGCGAGAATACAGAATAACCATGTAACACTTTCGATGTAGAATTAACGAAGAACATAATCCACAATCAAGTAACGTAATCCCGTACGATTATGAACGGCACTTAATCCTTCTACTCTTTCACAGTCATTTCCGCGCTCTATTATGTCCCTAGTTGCCGGTTCCTTAGTAAATTATGAGCGGTTGGCCGTTTCCGGAGTTCCCATAGGAATATGCGCGCCATGCGCACCCGGGTGTGGTGTTTAAAATACATACGCACCAAAGAGTATATATCAGAGACGGCACTCAATGTTAAAAGGAAAAGCCTTATTTGCCCAACTTCCGGTGCCGCCACATTGTTCTGTATAATTTCTATTGGGTAAACGGACAGCCAATAGCGAAGAAGTAACCGGTAAATTTGAAATAAACCAGCGACGCGGGAACTTTAAAATTTCACTCTCATACTTTCCTCGCCTTAATTTATTAAAAAATTCACAATAATAATTATAACGATTTTATTGAAGAAAAAAAGTCAAATTAGGGTAGTAAAATCTAGTATTTATTGACCATATTGATATTATACAATTTCGTAATTTCATTAGTAATAACAATTTTGAATTACAGAAAGTAATAAACAGTACACCTGCATAATTGCAACTTTAGTATTTGCTTGTAGATATGCCAAATTAATACTATGGAATACTACATTACAAGCATTATGAATAAACAATAAGAACAGAATTGAAAAGAAACAAATGAAAATACTACCGCACATTTGCCCGGGTAAAAGAAATAGTTATGATACAAGGGGTAAAAGTGCCATTTTATTTTGCGAATTACTTAAGCCATTAAGAACACGAATTACATAATTATGTACTGTTACATTAAGATCAATATTATCTGATTAGGTCACATGAACGTATTTTGTTTTCTGTGTTGCTTTCAAAGTTTTATCAGAACATTTGAGCATTGTCCCACTTTTAGCAGTAGTGCAAAAAATTGAGCTTTTAGCATGCTCTGCATGCCTTGAAAGAACCACTTTTACTAGTTGCAACCTAAAAATGTTTTTCATTAGTCAATAAATATTTGACAAAATTATTTTATTTACCCATGCTAACCTCACACATGCACAGTTCAGAGCCTGGCTTTTTTAAAATGGGATCCGCTGTGAAACTACATTCACTTTTAAAACAATGATTTACAAATAGTGGAATTCCATCAATGCTTATGCACTACAATTTAATTCTGAAAATGGATTGTCAAAGTGCAAATATTTGATTGCACCAGGAGCCAAGCCTGGGACCTTCTGATAACTGGGCAGATGTCCTAATAACTGAGCTATAGAATCAAGCATTGCATTCACGACTCACAACAATTCACAATCCAATAAGGATCAGCATTCAAATCCAGAATGTAATTGGCATGACGATGAACAAAACACAATGATACACACATACTAGAATATAAATTGAATCAAGATTGTGTTTGTCATGAGAAACTATTATTGTCAGAACAGTATAACAATACATAAGCAACTTATATCAATACTAATAATAAAAATTAATACTAATAAGAAAGAAACAAATTGCAGACTAGATAATAGACATTAAAGAAATTCTAAAATTGCATGAAAATAGCCTCTGAAACTCAAAACCTTTGTATTCATAATATTCAAATAAAGTGTCTTAACATAGCAAGAGGCATTCCAAAATTCAGAAAATGATCATGCTTTACAGAATTAATTTTATATTTAAATTTTATTTAATTAGAACTTTCCAAATCAGATGTGGGAAATACAGTTTATATAATGGATCTGTACCCAATGACAGAATACACACTGATTTTAAAACTCTCGTTGTTCATACCTTTATAAACTGTCAGCATAAAAGAGATATGTTCAGAAACTTTGTGCACAATGAAGCAAGTCATTCACTGCACATAACAATAATTCTTTAATATTATCTCTCCGAGTTCTGACTCCTCAAAGTGAACATTAATTTAAAGCCACTTAGGGTCAAACTCGTAGGGCCTAATATGCATGCTTCAGAAGCCATCTCTGGAAGAGGATCTGAAAAGCAAAAAATGCTGTTAAGAAAGATACTATGTCCTCAAATAAATGTTCTGAAAACAAATCTGTATCAAAAAGAAAGATGTTTCTTTTAATTCACAATCTATAATTACGAAATTAGAAAGCACAGGAATATCTTGCACTTACCACACACCGAAGGCGCAGATTCATCTCCCAGAATGGCTTCTTGCACCTGTCCAGAAGTACAAGGATCTGTAATCACCAAAAAGAGTTATTTATTTACTATAATTTGCCCTCAATTGGCACTAATAACTGTATGTTGAAAGGAACATACCATGGGAAATGTCCATAAAAACTTGAGGTGACACCTTACATGGGTGAAAAAGATCTGAAAATGGAGACAAACTTGAAATCTATCCCATCTTCAATAAATGCAACAAAGTAATAATTGAGATTCTTAAAGATTATAGCAAATATTTACCTTTCACAAGACTAGAATAAGCATCTGCTGCACTTGCTGTAGCAGCATGTTCAACAGCACTAGAACCTGTATTAATCAACAACAAATTATTGCCAATACATTATGATTTCAATAGCATGCTTCTTTTTGCATTTTACAAACATACAAGAGACTTACCATTTTCAGTTTGATAAGCTGCCTGTGTACAAGGATCTGAAAATTAAAAAATGCTGGTATCATAGCCTTCCATCAAACTATATATTCTACTAAAACTAAAAAAATATATTCTATTAAAACTATATTCTAGTAATATTCTATTAAAAAAGTCTTATCAATTACACCCATAGCTGCAGTGGGTGTCACCTCGCTTGGTCCAAACAAGGTATTTGCAACTGAACATGAACATTAAAAAAATTCCACTATTTGTTACGCACCCATCATCTTCTCGAAGCCACAATGCACGCTTCAGATTTCAAACAGCAGTAAATCACTTCATTTCTTTAAATCACTGACTGCGATATGGCGTTAACAGCCCTACGAACAGCACGTGTATATACAACGATAGGTCGACGAGGAAGGAATCCAACGGTAACCAACCGGCTCGTTTGCGAAACAATTTCAAAATGAATAAGTAGTTCACATATACTCCGCTTGAGCGAGTTGGTGTTGTACAGATGTATATGGCGTCGCTCTGAACTCTGATTGGCTACCGTATGGAATTTGAATAAGGACCGGATGTGCCCTATCTAGTGTCACACCACTGATATGCACCAATATACTCTCTCTCGTTCCTGCCATGTGCGCCCGTCTATTGGTGGGTTTTTATTTCTTGGTACACGAGGGTCTATCTTCACGATGGAATATCTCACGGCATTTCGCGTCTTTCTCAGTCGTGTCGCTAGATGCCGCATGATCGCCAGCACTGCTCGATACGGTCGCGATCATGCGACACCTAGTGGCATGGCTGAGAAAGACACGAAATACTGTGACATATTCCATCGTGAATATAGGTCCTCAGGCGACAAGAAAAAAAAATAGAAACAACATGGTGAAAATGGGCTATGATAGTAATATGGTGATGGGCTATGCGCATCGTATCTTACTTCAACCAATGACCTTCATGTTATGAGGCCAATAAAGAACACTGTAACTAATTTAAATAGATAAACTTTAATGTGGATTAAGATGGATACAAAATAGTGTCTCTTGTGTCTGATATCAAAAACTGGACACTGAACATAAATTCAACTGACTACAACTGGTTCGCAACGACAATCTAGTGACACAGTGTTGACAACCTTACAATACAATATAACTTACAATATAATATAACTTACAACATAACCCCATAACACTTCAGGTACTAGTTTGGATCACAATATTAGCGGGAATTTTAAATGCAAAATAATGTGTGCTTTAGAAATTGTCCATAAATTCCGACTCACGAAGGGAGAAGATGCGAGAGTGATATTTACTAGCAACGAATGAAATTATGTCAAATAGTTCCAAAATGCGCCAAATCGCGACACTAAAGTTAAAAGGTTCTATCTGCACCGCAGTGAATTTTACACGAGAACAGTTCAGTTTTTGTCCTCTCTAAAACAAAATCTATTTTATTTAATGTATTCAAACTTTGACATTATACTTGACATCCAAGCACAAAATTGTAGACTGTAACTATTCTAATAGCATGGTAACTTTGGTAGAAACCAAAACCCTATTTTTACAGATAGAATATTTTTATTATGAATATATATTTTTAAGTTTGAGCAAGAAGGTTCTATCTTTGATGGTAAGAAAATTTGACTGGTATATTATTTAAATAATTGTAAATATCCATGTAATATTATTTATTAAATTTTAATGAATTTACATAAATCTGCTTACATTTTAGTACAAATCTTATTTTAGTTCTCAATAATATTGACATTTTAATTTAATGCCATTACTTAGAATTAGCGAACGAAAAGTGGAAAAAGTATTTTATTGTAAATTATTGAACTACACTTATATTTTACATACATATTAAAGTATTAATATTATTACTTTTGTTTTTTAACAATTCTTTGAAGTATGTTTGATCAGAGTTTTCATCCATTTCAACATGTAGGCTAAATCGGCTACATTTTTCCAACTTTTGACATTTTTCGTTTAAACAACTATCCATGTAGAGGTCGTACATGTAGATAACATAGTGCAACAACTTTGTATTTTGTGTCGCGAGATTTGTGCTTTTGCCGTGAGATGAAATTACGTGTTCTTTACTAAATCACATACGCTGATTGCGAAAATGAAATCAGAAATGTTCCATCACATACCAATTTTGCTGGAAAAGATATGACACATTCTTTCGAATAATTTGGAAACAACTCAATAACAATACAGGAGGGGTCTGTAGAGTATTAATCAACAGATTATGTAACAAAAATTATTTTTATTCCAAAAATTGTGTTGTTTAAATTATTTGTATAAATAATTGTTAGTATTACAAAACATTAAATGAAAATAGTACTAGAAAGCTTAATAAAGCTTGAAAGAAGTTACAAACTTTTCCTAGAAACTTTCCATTTGTTGGTTGATGGTGATACGTCTTGTAGGAGTGTCCAGCACTAATCTGCCAAAAGGTTTGGTGACCATTTTCCCTTATATTGTATTTCCCTGGCAGCGAAATCGCTCATGTCATCACTCACATATCCAAGAATAGGTGGGTTGAAATCCAAATGAGAATGCAGGAAATGTAATTTCAGATACATGTTTCATCCCATGATCTTAAAATAGTCCAACATGTGTTCCGTCAGTTCCCTGTAAACCTCAGACATTACGTTTCCCAAGACATTGTCCCATAATCAGTCGACGCAAGCCGTGCTGCCTTTTCAGTATCTGTCAGCAACTGTTGAAAGGGAATAGCTTTCGTCAAGTCAAAGATCTGAGGCCCAACGAAAATTCCTTCTTGAATTTTTGCAGTAGTAATCGCAGGAAATTTAGACAGTAAAAACTGAAAACCCTGTGCCTCTTCGTTCATTGATTTCACAAAATTCTTTATAACGCCCATTTCAGAAGGAATGGTGGTAACAGCACAATGCCTTTGTCAACAAGGGATTCATGCGACACATTGTTTTCATTCAAATTCCACTCTTGGCTACATATTGCTCTTTCCTTCCCATACTCTCCCAGTGACACAAGAAACAGCAAAAGTTTCCCAACCATCCCTAGAAGTCCCAGAACTTTGAGATCATCACAAATTTTTCATTTTTTATTCGAAAAGCCACTATATTTCAGAAGTAGCTTGACGTTCTCGTAGGTTTTCTTTAGCTGATCGGAAAGGGCCGCTGGTATTGAAGGCTTCACGTTTCAGTTATGTAAGAGAATGAATGGCATTGAGGAATCTATAAATAGACGTCATTCTTCCCGATTGTGAATCATCCCACATTTTGTAAGCAGCTCATTATGCCATTACATTATTCCAAACTCTCATTGATGAAAGAGGAAAGATGACGCTATCTCTTTCAGAATGTAATACTAGTGTTTGGTTGTAACAGATAATTTTCTTCAAGACGAGATCCAAGTAATTCTGCTTGTATCTTCGAAAGATTTAGATCTTTTACAAGATCGTTCTACCTGCGACCATGGCTGCGGCAAACATATGTATGTATGTATTGTAATAATAGCGGGGGAGGGCGCCAGGTTCAGCTCCTGAAATGTGACTGGATGGAAGTGTTGGGAGGTCATGAATTAGCACAGAGTCATTTGTAACAAATAACAGTTTATTCCTGGCACCAAGAGCTGCCAGGGAAGTTACATGTCGCAAAGGGCGACGCAAGTTTTTTACTAAATCTACTCTGTGAGCTGGGTATCTTAATTACTAGTTGTTAATTCCCTTAAGGCTAACATATTAGGCTTACTCTTTGATGAAGCGTGCTATTCATCATTTAAGGTCTGCAGGGCCTGAGCGCGGCCACTTGCAATTTCTCGCCGTTACGATTGTTCTGCGAGACGGCTTCGTCTCGTAGTTTTTCACCAGTGGCTGCGTTGTCTCCGCGGGCGGGCCGAGGCGGCAGCCTCGAAGCAGGGGCGGCGGCAGTCCCGGGTCGCTGACCTTCTGCGGCACGGCCCCTCTCGGCAGGCAGCGGCAATCCCAGGTCGCCGGCTCGAGCAGGCTCAGTGGGGCGAGTGGCCACGGGCGTTGACGTAACGCGGTGGGCTGTCAATAGGCCCGACGCGGGAGGCGGCAAAGGCTGGCGGGCCGATGCGGAAACGGCGCGGGATCCGGTAGTCTCCCGCCCGAGTTTCCTCCGCGACAAGTCCACTAGTCGCGTCCTAACTAATTCGACTCTGGGAAAGTCTTTCCCAAACTCGCGTCCCGATCGTAAGTAACTGAGTAATCAAGCGAATTTAGCAACCAAGAAGTATCTTGGAAGTATCTCGAAGTATCTCAGAAGTATCACGAAGTAACTCTCAAAAATTATCTCTCAAAAATATTATATCTGGGAGTGTTCCTCCCCCCGTCGCGCTCCGATCACCCTGATCAGTTTTCTCTCTGCATCTCGTTTTTAAAAGAACTTCCTTTCCCCTTCCTAAAATGTTTCTAGCTCTGAATTTCTCCCTTCCCTCATGGCGAAGCTTCCCATTGGCTGAGGGTGGCTGCGTCGCAGAATTCTGATTAACCAATCATGTGGCAATTTTCCCGTATTTTTCCGTAGATTGTTCGCTGTCTGACACCGGCTTCTCTCTCTCGCTCGCTTCCCTTTGTCAACGGTTCCAGGAACTTTTGGCAGCTGTCTGGAAACGTGTTCGAGCAGGAGCGCATTTTCACGGATCCTCGACGGTCGGCATGGGCTAATCGACAGCCTACTGTATTTAGTTTGTAAACAGCCCCTGCGGGAATTCGGGTGCCTAGTCCAGGCGCGTGCCAAGACGGGTGTGGGGGCGGGCATTGTTTGGAAGGGGATCGGTTGATGGCCGAGAAGGGTTTCGTTCACGACGTGTTGTAAATGCGTCGTCGTCTTAATTGACACCCGGCCAACCCCTTTGGGGGGCTCCGCCTTCCTTCCAGGGTGGTGGCAAAGAAAGGGGGCGGAGGGTGCGTATTGTCCGACCGGGCTCCGGCCAGGGAGCCAGAATGGATTTTATGAGGGGGGCAATAAACGAGTCGCCTCTGAAAAAAGGGCCTGAATGCGGCGCGTCCCCTCTCGGCAGCGTAGCGAAAGGGCCTCCGCGGCCCGGGCAGTGTCCCTCGACCCACTTCTGCCGCGGCGGGAGCTGTCGTTAGATGTAGAAATTATTTTGTTATTGGCGATGCCACAATAAAATTATACTTAATTAATTGGTGACGCCACAGTATGTATGTATGTATAATAGATTGTAGCCATGCGGCAGATGATGAGTAACTAAGAGCTGCATTATCTTCGTGATCTGGTTTACCTCTAGCATTGTCTGTTTCGTCTTTCATTGTCCAATCACTGGGATAGGACCTGAATATAGGACTGGGCGCACTGCAGATTCCAAATTTGGATACGAAACTGTGTTTTGATTTACGTGACATTCCTATTACTTTCGTTAAACAAAAGTAGTAATCTGTAATGTGGTCTCTAGGTGTCCTCCACAACTGTTGTACGGCAAATGCCATAGAATGGAGGATTCTACGCAACCAGCCTCTTAAACAGCGGCAGCAACGTGAGCAACAGTTCTATGGTGACCAACAGCCACATTTACCTTTGATTCAAAATACAACTCGTTTTTATGTATTTATATGATATTATTTGTTTGTTTTTCCACTAAATTCACTGTACACCCCCCCCCCGGGTTTTGTGTTCAACTTGTGTTAATGTTTCATTTCTCGATTTTGCTAGAGATCCACTGAGGAAGGGAAAAATGTTTCCCGGAAGTTAACTCTGGAAAATTATTAATAAAATTATTAAAACTTTTGTGGAGATTATTTCCTTTACCATACTATGGATTACCACAAGATATCTGCTACCACCACGGAATTTATACAACTCGTTTGCCATTTTGACGATCGGAGAAATGAGAAGTCTTTAAGACTAAGTCGTAAACTCGCCACACACATAACAGAAAAGAGTTGACTTCCTAGACATCGTTGGGACACACAGGAACATACACATACAATATTATTCACGTTAGCGGATTTACACTTCAAGAATAGAGACTGTGTGATCTCACTATCGATTGACTGACATAACTGCCACTTTACCTACCCCAAGTGCCTATCTCCCTGGTCCCTATCTCCTCCCAACACTAGGCAATAATATTCCTAAACATGACACAGTGACAAAACGACAAAAATAACGCAGTCGAGCGCAGATAAAATGCGTATCCAGAAGAAAGTTTAGGTGATAGCGAAAAATGGTTTTGACGATTTTCATCAGGACACTGAACTACATAACGATCACGTTTTTTTGTTCTGCGGCAAATTTCATTGACGCACTGTGTTCTTCGTGAAGCCTGTAATTTTAATGAACGCGTTCAGTCGCTATGGGACTGGAAGCACCTTGCTGTATTTGTTGCTTTTTGAACATTCTGAGGATCTATTAAAGAAAGTGTATTTTATCTGAGAAAGTATTAAAAGGGAATTTAATGACACGAATTTCAGTATATATTCCACATTTTAAGGGTGATTTAATTAACTAAACGAGGAAACACATTTTTATGTAAACAAGAAAACAGGATATCCCAATTCAATCCTAAACAAAAAATCATAATTATGTTCCTGCTTTATTCATTAGCACAGTAGCGTTGTTTACATTAAGGCGTTTATAAATAATGTTTTGCACGTTTGCGTAAATTTAAGAAAGTATAACAATTCTCGCAAACATATTTTGTGCGATTTTTTGTAAAGAGACTTAACTCTTTTTGTACTTTGTGCTTTAGAAGGAATGTTACTCCTTTCAGCATTTATTGAATTTCTCCTGGAGGACAAGTGACATTATTCGATATTTGCAATTGCTAGAGTATAAAGTTTTGAGTAAAATTATTCGTGTAGGTACTCCCGTCGATGCTAAATACATTTCAGCTATTTCCCAAATAAATTACTCTCATTTGTTGCAGCAATATTTTGAAGATGAGAAAATCGCCATCGGCAGTATGTTTATCATGTTTGTATAGTTTTTTAGTACGTGTGAAATGTGTCCTCCATGTTATGATATTGTTCTAAATCCTCTTTTCCTACTTCATGGCGCACACCTAAACTCATAGAATTTTCTTCAAAATATTCATTTCAAACATGTTCAGGTGGCGAAATAGTCTAAGAAAAGTTGGGAGAGCATTTTGATGGAAATTGCAACGGAACATCACCTCTTCTATCTCAGTAGTTTTTGTCAGACAATAGTGTTCTGGAAAAGAGACGACACACAATTGACAAAGATTGTTACTTGGAGAAAGAATTAACGAGTATTGAAGTTGTCACAGTGACCTGTCCAAACGAAATTAACCATTTTCTTACGAATTCCGTGCCCATTTGCTTACGAATTCCGTGCCTCGTAGTGGGAGACCCCAAGCCCAACGTGCAGTGGTTCAAGTAAGGATCTTAAATCGTATTAACGAACGAAATTCATTTACAACAAACGCGACAGGATCGAACAGAATTTACCGGGATTCTACAAGAATTAACCTGAATTTAATTTAGAAAGTTCACAAACGTTTTGGAAGACATGCGTTCTTACGAATGTGAGACGTAAAAAGTACTAAAATTCATTAGCTTATCAATATTTAATTCTGCCTCAGTTCGCAATAACATCCATACCGTGTATGCCATCCAACCTGTTTGCCTAGCGGCCTCTGATATTCCAAGTTGTGAGAAGCTATATTGCTCTTGTTGGCCCTGGTCGGTAGTTCTGAAAATGCAGCGCTTTCTAGCTCCGTAAGTCTATGTGACTTACGAAGATGTATATAGTACAAGTTACGTAGTCCCTCGGCCCAACATGTTTTCCATCGTTGTTTCATTACGGTGATAAATTTTATTCACTTTGCTTCTCCAATTGCATTTTAAATGACATTTCATAGTTTCTGCATAATTCGTGAATGTTTTTCGTTTCTCTGCATTCTGACCTTCCAAAC
Source organism: Gryllus longicercus (assembly GCA_038098605.1). Lineage (NCBI taxonomy): Eukaryota > Metazoa > Arthropoda > Insecta > Orthoptera > Gryllidae > Gryllus > Gryllus longicercus. The sequence continues at coordinate 2,369,188 of JAZDUA010000074.1, forward strand.
GGGTTCATTGAAAGGTTTCCGAGAAACACTGCTATTAATAGCTCTATTTTATCGAGAAGGAAGTCCAGAGTATCAAACTGACCAGCGGGTTGCGTTTGGTAGGTAAGTGTAGAACAACGTTTTGAGAAAAATTTCAACGCGTTTATTTTGAACAGGATTGTGAATTTTTAACTTAATATTATTCAGTCGTCACTGAAGAATAAACATAAGCTTGTATAATAATTTGCACATTTCAAAGTGTCTCGTCAAGGTGTTTTACTGAATCTCTAAAAAGACACAGAGAAAACTTGATCACAAGTAGATGGAAAATGTGATTTTGTGGATACCTTTATGCAACCCCAATTTAGGTGCGAGAGCTAAAAAAAATGAATAGTTTTTTAAAAATCCGTTTTGTATGCGCGATAGTTGAGAATGGATCGTGTTAACACCATCCGCGACCAGTGATGGAATTATGTTCGTCCACTGAGAGTGCGTGCTAGTTGTGTATTGGAATTCCGTTCACACTTGTACACAATGAAGAATGATATAGTGACTCCCAAACCGTCTTCTCGTGTTGTTTCTTGCTGGATCCCAATCTAACACTCGACGATTTAAAGTCCGTTATTCTTCGCAGTGTCAGGCAGTGATTCCCCAGGAAATGTCACGAAACGTAGGTCATTCCGTCTGTTTCATAATCCGTATATAGAACATGTAGGTTAAAACCAAAAGGATTGTTTTGGTCTACCGGTCAGGTAGCTACATTTTCGAGCGGTAGAGATTCCGATATCTTGTACATTTTTTTATTGCAACGTTTGAAATTTCGTAGTCGCAATATATAAATTGTAATGATTTAAAAAGGTCTTCCACTCGTTCAGAGTTACAAAAAAAATGAATTAAGTTTGAAGTGATGTAGATTTGTTTGGCCCAGGCTAGCTGTGCGCTTCAGAATGGATGGAATTCCAAGTTATTGTTAGTTATATATACGCTCACGAAGTATCAAACTTGGAGATAACACAAACAATAATTGTACTTTGCGATATTTGTGGACCTCCATCGATTTAATGTGTCGCCAGCAGATCGACCGCATTTATTTTGGTAAAACCAACAGCTTCCGTGAATGCGGGAGGGAATAACTGACGTTTTGTAGAGCTCACCCTCGAATTGTAAAACAGCATGTCAAGGTCGCAGGGAGGGTAATTAGCTTCCTGGTGTCCGCGGGCACTGCGTCCAGAGTAACTGGCGCGTGATTCAGAAGGGTTGCTTACGACACGTCGTTTGGAGAAGTCAGTTGACAGTTATCGCCCCACATTTAGCTACATTAATTTCCATTTCTTATATTAAAGCTATTAAATTATCCTCATTCATGAAATGCATCAGGGAAAATTGAACTTCTTAAATGAGAGTAAAATTAAACATTTTGAATCGATAAGATTTTGATTTCGTAATCGTGTTTAATTAAGAGTGCAATAATTGCATTAACTTCGTTCTAGTTAGAAAGTTTAACATGCAAAAATATTATAAGTGAAAAGGGATACACCCATAAGAGAGACTTGTCTAGGTTACAGAGATTTGTTAATTTATTTTACTGTATAGAACAAACAATAGAATTATTTTTTTTAAATAAAAGAAAACGAAAAGAAGCAAAGACTTGGCCATTCAAACATATTCCTTTCCCTTGACAAAAATGTTTATGTAAGACAATTTAAAGAGAATACAAACATAAAGTAGAAATAAATTGTAAAGATTCAAATCTCGGGCGTTTGATAGGACACAACAGGGAAACATTTTTCGTATGAAGTCACCAATCTTCGTTATTTCTTCGAGTGCGCTCTGCGGGTACAATTCCGCATCAGTGTGTACACCCCTTTCTGGATTGGGAGGGGAAATGCGAACGGTGTCAGGGGAAGTGACCCGTGCTGTCAGGAGCGTCAGACGAGCATCTCGCGCAGTCTGACATGCCCACTATGCGGCGGTGGCATAATGCTTTCGACGTGGCTGAGCTGCTGCGGCGCACCTATTTTTGCTCGTTCTGTGCAGCACCAGATACGTCACGAACCACGTGACCACAAGACGGGCACGTCGTTTGCGAAGCCCGGCCAGACGCTGGCCGCCACGTGGCAAGCGAGACGTGTTAAGTAACACTTTGTAAGGGGCACACAGTGATACTTTTCAACAGTGACGAACCAAAAATAGCACAAAAAAGGTGTAGTTGAAGTAATATACGCATTTGTTTTTAAAAAATGCTTCGTGTATATGTTTTAATGATTCGCAAGAAGATGATGATTTAGGTATCTGGCTTCATTTAAAATTCTGTGGCGCCAACTGGCGGCTGAAGCCGCTTGGCAGAAGCCGGCCACGTGGAACGCGTGCGTGTCGCAGGAACGAGCTGGTGGTGACGGAGAGCCACCGCATCAAGCTGCTGGAGGACGAGGACGGCCGCTCCATCGTGCGCTTCGACCCCGCGACGCACGTGGACGTGGGCATCTACAAGGCGGTCGCCCGCAACCGGGTCGGGCAGGCCCTCGCCCGCTGCAGGTGCGTACACGCGCAGCGCACCAGACACGTGGTCGGACTGATTTGATTGTAGCCAAACAAAGAAAATAGGGTTTTTAAATTCTCGGCAATCCGGGAGAAGCCGCGTCGTTGGTGGGAGGCCGACGTTTCGCCTGACATGTTCCAGGCTTCCTCAGGGCAGTTCCTGAGGAAGCCTGCGACATGTCAGGCGAAACGTCGGCCTCCCAGCCAACGACGCGGCGTCTCCTGGATAGCCGAGAATTTATGGATTCGAGCCGCGGAAGCTTACGTGTACAAAAAATGTTTTTTGTTATTTACGTTTGTAAACATGCGCTTGACCCCTTAGTAACCAACCATCTAAACAACGCTTATAAGCAACGGCCGTTAAAATGCCCGAGAGATCATTAAACATATTTTCGGTTTTACATTTTATTAGTGCTAATAAATCTGAGGATAAATATAACGTTGACACAAAACATAATTTTTCGGAATGTAAACAAAAATGTATTTTTACAATTATTTTGGTACAGATATATTGAAAGTAGTATGCTAGCATAATCTCTTCGTAAATGTCTCGAACATTCCTTTTCGTTTACCAATCACAAAATAAATCATAAGCTTTCTCATAAGAGGTTACAGATTTAGAAGGCATCAAACTAGAGCTTGAAGCTTCTGTTTCCTCCAGAATATTATCTGGCACGAAAATATCTTCTGATACTTCGAAATTCATTTTTCCTTAATCAGCTTGCATTAGCAGAAAAAGCATTCAAGTGTTTGGTCACAATCAAAGCATCCATTACCACCAACTCTTGCTACAGGAAACGCTATTAATGACAATTCTTAACTCATGGAAGAGATAAAAGTTTGTTTTGAATAAGCAATAAACTAAAAAAAACGTATGTAGCACGTCTTCTATGAGACTATAAGGGCTCATTTAGAGGTCTTGTAACATAAATAACTATAATATTACATGTTAATTATTCAAAGTACATCCCTCCTCCATCAACACAGCGAGTGGCAGAATCTCGCAAGGAGTAGAACGACCTCAGCAACTGAGTGTGTGTTATGTACCGTAAAGCTGATGTCACAACTGTTTCAGTGTCCTTCAAGTTGCCAAAAAGTTGTCCTTTCAATGGTAACTTCAGTTTTGTGAACAAAAAGGTCACAGGGAACGCATCTGGAGAATAGGGAGGTCAGCATACACACGTGTTTTTGGACAAACATACAAGAACTGCCTAGTGGGATGGTACATTGTCTTGAAACCAGCTACTTGGAGCTACGTATTCAGGCCAAATACGACGAATTCTCTTCATGAGACGCTCAAAAACACTTAAATAAGTCTGGACATTCACTGTGTGACCTTTTGGTAGAAATTCATGATGAATGATACCCTTACTCTCGTAGAAACACAGAAGTATTGTCGTAACTTTTTTTCTTCTCATGACGAAATTGAACGCCGGGCCGAGGTTCATCTGCAATCGATTCCACACCACTTTTAAAACGTGCATACCACCTAAATATCTCTACGGGATATCCAAGTAACCCCATACACTCTCCGCATCAAATCAATCGTTTCTGTGACACTTTTACCCAGTTTATAACAGAAATTGTTCCCTACCTCGTGATGCTAGCGTGACAAGGGTCTCTCAGCGATTGCTTCTAATGCCGTCGTATTTCCCGTTATGCTCTGGGCACGGCGATGCGGTGTTGCCAGATTATAGAGGAAGGAGTACTGTTTCGAACGCATATATGTAAATGCTATATTGGTTTGCATGGAGCATTTACAGTTTCGTCACAATAAAATCAGTCTCGTCACTTATTTGGCGCACCTGCACACCACTTCTCTTGTTCTTCCTTCTCATCTTTTCCGCTTCTTCCATCTCATCTCATCTTTTTCTCCTCATTCTGCGTTGGATCGTATGACTGCGAATCCTCTCCACCGCGTGCCCGGTGAGTAAAGGAGCGGCGTGGGTTGCAGGGTGGTGCTGGCCATGGTGCCGTCGGCGCCCGACTCGCCGGAGGCGTCCGAGGTGTCGGACACGGAGGTGCTGCTGCGCTGGAAGCAGCCCAAGGACGACGGCAACTCGCCCGTGCTCTGCTACGGCCTGCAGTACAAGGCTGCAGGTACGCGCGACCAAGGCGCACACGGTTCACGGAATAAATGTTACAAACGTCTACGGCGTGTAGACGGGTCAAAAACGACCCTCTTGGCAATGAAAAGAGAATTCATCGACTGTATATTTCGGCAGATAAGACGTTACATTAACCAATACTTAAAACTTCTTACATACATCATCTGCGGCAAATAGTTCTTGAAGTAAATCATAATTTTCTTCAAGATCTTGGGGTGTTCATCATAGGGGTCCCATTTTCTACTTAACGAGTCGATTTTCTCTTCATCATCAGTATCCCATAACAAATACAACAAAACATAATCGTCCTCAACCCCATCTATTGTATTTAGACATCCCACACATTTTGCGCACACAGTGGGCAGTGCGAATGTTTGCCAGAATCCAGTTACAAGAAATCATGATTGCATATCTTAACTGAATTCATAGGCCGTTCATAGTCCGGGGGTCATCTTATAGGATAGATATATGCTAAAACTATAAAATCTCGACAAAAATGTATACTCGCCTCACCTGGAAATCGTCTCATCTGCAGAAATATACGGCAGTGGGAAATTGCGTAGTATAACGCAATAATATGCATCTATATTTGAAGCGTAGGCTTTTGATTTTTAGGCAACCCCGTACGCACAATGTTAGGCAAGAGTATGAAATATCCTTAACGGCATCAGAACGTGACCTGTCAAACACCAGTGCGTATGAGTTTGCTCAAAAATCAGAGATAAATATCATATGTGTAAATGAAATATAACTTTGTTATAAGTAGTTTCCGGTAGTAGTTCATTGGCAAAAAGTGATCATATTCAAACCATCCACGTGCCCTAGAAGTTTTAGACATTTATTCCGAGATACTGTTCAAGTTCCCAAAATCCAATGTTTTCTCGAGAGAAAGGACAAAACTTAAGTTTTCTCCCATTTGAATTTCACTAGGTTCTTGAAATATTTCAATCGCACAAATAACATACTTTCGAACAGTATGAAATGTCAAAATCTTGTGACAGTATGATCAATAAATTTCGAATGATCCAATAATTTGATAAAATTAGGTTTGAGTTGCGTAAATGTGTCGTAAGGGATGCTAACGGAGTGTCAAAGGAAAATGAAAAACATTGAAGATAACAAAGTTAAAACAGTACAAGATAGTTACTGATAATTAAAGTAAATGACGCTCTACACCATACGTTTTATTAAATCTGGAGGCTGCAATATTTTGAGATGGAATATTTTGAAATCTCGTAGAATTTCGGGCTACATTAATTTATTTTTTATTTCTTCAATGTAATTAAATATTAGTTGAAGAACTAGGGCAAAAAAATAAAATTTTAAGATATTTCATAAGCATTAGATTCTAAGGGTGTATGAACTCGTTAAGACTCGAATGTTTAAAACGATAAAAAAACAAAATATTCGGTTTTTTTATATCTCACTTTTATCACAATTGAAGGATTCTAAACTAATAAAGATGGCCGATTAATGATGAGAAATCTTGGAATGGTTTCGAAGGTATCTAATAAGTTCGTGAATGTTTGTTTTGCAGATGATGTGGAATGGATTGATTCTGCTTCCAATATCGATCATGAATTCTACCTTGTCTCCAATTTGAAACCAAATACAAATTATTTGTTCCGTCTGTCTTGCCGTAATCGCATTGGTTGGAGTGAAAAGGGTATTCCTACTAAGCTGATCAAAACCCAAGAAGCAGGTAGGTATCTTTGAATCACTAAGAAAAGAGGTCGTTATACGTTTGCTTTTATGCTTAGAACACAAAATTGAATAAATTAAGTCATGGCATATTTGAAATATCTTGATATCATTGTTGGAATAATTGTAGAGATTTGAATTGGATTAGAAATGTTGTTACTGTGTGTTGAGGACATCTCAGAATTCCATGAATTTTGAGTTTATTTGCTTAAAATCTCCATACATACTTCAGTCCAATGGAATCTCAATATTTTGTCTTCAGTGAAACTAAATTATTTTTCCACCATTATTTTTTCATCGTAAATATATTTTGTTTAAGGAAGCTGTGAAAGTACTTACGTTTACAGCAGACCCAGTGAATGTTTTGCATCTTCGTTTATTTATGATTCGTAAATATAACTCAATCTGACGAGAGTTATTTTAACAATAGAATAGTAAAAAATACCTTATTGACACTAACTGAATATTTGTTCAACTCCCTTACCACAGGTGCTGCTAAAGTGCAGGTTACACGAGCCATGAAACATCTGCAACAGATAACTGACTCTGGACAAGAAGTTACTGTCGATGATTCTAAGCCAAAGTTGGATTATTCTGTAGAGAAAACACCTATTGAATGGCGCAGCGAAGGATCTCTGACAGATAAATATAGTTTCGTGTCAGAACTATCTCGGTGAGTTGATGTTTTCTCTTTATCATTAATGATGCAAGAGTTTTTACAATGTATCAGAGAATGAAATGTATAAAAGTACATTCAATGTATTCAATCTATTTGAATGTTAGTTGAGTAGGCCTATTCCGCACTTAGAACACTTTTCTAAATCAGTACTGATCTTGGCATTGGAAGAAAATTATTTCTGATAGCAAAATTAATAATTACATTTTCCTCGTCTGTCAAACATTTTTTAATGTTTTCCTTTATAATTTTTTTGAGTAATTACAACTTTAAAAAACGAATACTTTTTATATTCCTTGTGAGATTCAATTAGCATAGTCCTGTATTTTTCTTCATCGGACAATAGAGTTCTGCCTGAGATGATTTCGCTCGAGTCACAAAATCCGCTAGATGGTAGTCCAGCATGAGGTTTTCGAGCGCCGTGGCTTTACGAAAAGAGCTTGGCCGAGGAAACCGATGTGTGTTTAATGAAGATAATGAGGTGTTTTATGAATTGTGGTAACTATAATTCATTAGTTTCAAGAAGCTTGATTTAAGATATTTTTAAAGTCGCTAATTATTCACTAATATTTAAATAAATTACCAAGTTTCCCTCATTGTTTCAAAAATTTCGCTGGAAGTGCAGAAATATGCAGTAAATTTAAAATATGCGAAAATATGGAAAAATCTGGAAAATAAAATTGGGCATGATAGCTCCAAATAGGCTAATTCGTAAAGAATTGTGATAATCTTTAAAATTAGAAAAAGTATATACATTCGTATACAAAATTCCTGTCTCTATTGATAACTAAAATACTATAAAATAAATAAAGACTTACTCAAATCCCCTCACCAAACTCAAACCCATTAACATCCCGTAAATACTCGACATCTTCGTCAACGCTCGTACCGGAGTGAACTGTCCAACTTGCGGTGATCGCCTCTGTGACTCACTCTGGCGTGAGGACTTCAGCGAGAGTAACGCTGCATCATGTCACGTCACGTAACGTCCTGGACCTGCGTCTCATTTTGCGAACAAGCAGCCGACGCGCCGCGCGCGATCTTTGCTTCCTATTCCTTGTCCTATTCTCACTACACTACCACACAGGCCGGGAGACAGAACGTGTCGCGGCTGGGCGGTGCTGGTGGGTGATACCTGGTTGAGGAAAACACCGCCACCCCACCCCACCCCGAGGAAAAAACATGCCCTACACTTACGGGCCAATGTCTTTGGCATATGACGTGTTGCACGCTCCTTCTCTCCGGCAGGGGCCGCTTCTCCGTGGTGGTGAAGGGCATCGAGAAGGCCACCGACAAGGTGATCGTGGCCAAGCTGCTGGAGAGCCGCGGCGAGGCCGAGGCGGCAGCGAACCGCGAGTTCGAGGCCCTGCGCTCGCTGCGCCACGAGCGCATCGCCAGCCTCGAGGCCGCCTTCAAGCCGCCCGGCGCCACCGTCGCCGTGCTGGTGCAGGAGAAGCTGCAGGGCGCCGACGTGCTCACCTACCTCTCCAGCAGGCACGAGTACACCGAGCAGAACGTCGCCTCCGTCATCGCCCATGTGCGTGCGCGCGGCTGCGGCTGCGAATGCTCTTGGCTGGCCGGGCTCACTTCAAACGGTTGGCAAATTTGCTGTCCGGGCGACGCCGGGTTCACTTCAAACTGTTGGCAAATTTTCTGTCCGGGTGACGCCGGGTTAATTTCAAACTCTTTGCAAATTGCCAGTCCGGGTGACAGTGAGTTAATTTCAAACTATCTACAAATTGGCTGTCCGGGTAATGCTGAGTTAATTTCTAACTGTTTAAAAATTGGGCGTCCGGGAGACGCCGAGTTAATATCATAGTGTTTGCACATTGGCTGTCCGGGTGATACCGAATTAATTTCAAACTGTTTACAAATTGGCTGTTCGGATGATGCCGGGTTAATTTTAAACTGTTCAGAAATTGAAAATAATATCCTACTTACCACTTACTAAATATGAAGTATTTAGTGTTGAAAAATGATCCAGAATTTTTTAGAAATGTTCCGCCCTCTACCTTTCGCTCCATGTTGGCGAACGGCGCGTGGAGAAATGTACTTCATCAGGCGGAAGAGCGAGCCTACTTGCGTGAGCATCGTCACGAAATTTAACGCATCATTGAATCGAATTGAAATTGAATGAAGTCGTGTTTGTGTCTGTGCCAGGTGTTGGACGCCGTGCAGTACCTGCACTGGCGCGGGCTGTGCCACCTGGACATCCAGCCCGACAACGTGGTGATGGCGTCGGTGCGCAGCGTCAGCGTCAAGTTGGTAGACATGGGCTCGGCGCAGCGCGTTTCGAAGCTGGGCTCCGCGGTGCCGCGTCCGGCCGACCCGGAGTACGCAGGTACGCAGCTGCCCCTCAAGGCCCTCGCCACAGGAACAGCCAACAGCTGACAACTACTCAGCGGCCCCTAGAGGTCGCTTGTAACGGGCGGTTACTCCAATTAAAGTCCATAGAGGCCCCTTCACAATGTAAACATAAACCTGAGCTTGGCGTTAACGTAAAAGTTAGAACTACGACCATAAGCGGACTCATTCGCAATGCGTTGGCATAAGCATATACACGTACGACGTTAACTTAAAAGCTTCAAGTTTCTGTGCTTATGCTTAAGTAAGACATAAGAAATGAACCAATCACAGAACGGTAACTCAAAATCGAGAATCGAAATTGGAGCGAAGTCGATAGAAGAACTTACGCCATATGGACCATGATATCGATACCAGTCGATGGATGGACAGTCGATATCTTGAAATCGATAGTAAACCAGAATGTCTCACAGACAATAGAAACTCTTATTTTGCTTACGTTTATGTTGAGCATTGTGAGTACTTCAGTCTATCACTTATGTTAATGTTTATGTCTATGCGCTATCCTTATGTTTAAGTTTGCATTGTGAATGGGCCTTAACACTTATCGATCGTTGCTGCAATGCAGTGGACAGGGATGTACTTCTCTTATATTACTAATGATTTTTAACTTCACCAAGATTACGTACCATTACTAATGACCAATAACTTTACAAATACTGATCACTAATTGTTACATACTAAATTTACAATTTAAATAGCAAAGCGTTTTCACAATCTTTTGTCGCTCGACACCATTAAAACCAATTAACGCCTGCGGTATATACAAGATTTTATTTTTATCTAATTTTAATGGTCCAGTTTTATTTATTTATTTATTAGATGGTAATTTGACTCGGTTTGTCTTTTCATATTTTCATCCCATTAATTCCCTCGATAAGAGAACATGTAGCATCATTCAACTGTTTTCGCATTCCCTTATCCTCTCAATCCAAGTAAGTTTTGCAGTGTAAGTAGAGCTCCGTATCGAAGGCAAGAACAAGCAACAACGTATCAGTAAAAATATTTTAACAGCGCTGTAACTACGCTTTTTCTTCTCGTTTGAGTGGCTAAGGGCAACAACTGATGTCACTGCAGTGCTTCTGACCGGGAGCTCTTGATTCGGGTTCTGACGTGTGTCCTATGATCTGAGCCCTGTTGTTGGCATGATTAACATAGTAACATATGAGTAACATAGCTAAGTCGAATTCAGTCGCTGTCTGGAGAAGAATTCTAGCGGCCGGCATCTCTGCTCGGTATTTTTCCGTAGTTTCTCCGGTCATCATCGAGCGTATGCTAGAGGAGTACTGTAACAAACGGGCCACAGTCCGCGCGCTATCATTCCTTCCTGGTCCTATCCTCACCCCTTACTTACACTAACATGCACTACACTACCACACATGCCGGGACACCGGTCGGGAGCTTAGAGCTTGTCCCGGCTGGGGCGGTAGCCCGCTGGTGGGAGATACCTGGTTGGGGAAACTCCGCAAACCGACGCTAGGTCGGGATCGGATCTCACCATCCAGCGAGGGAAGATCACCGCCACCTCTCGACGAAACCACGAGTACTACACTTACTAATGACCTCACCCGTTGACGCGCCCGGAATTACAAACGACTCGATGGTGGCGGCGATGGTGTAGCGGTTAGCGTATCGGACTGTTGGCGGGTTCAAACCCGATCAAAAGGCGAAAATATCCTTCGTACGGCTTCCTTCGGAGGGGAAGTAAAGCTGGCTGTCCCATGTTAGTAGATTTACTTGCCTGTAAAAGATCCTCAAGCCTAAATGACGCCTCTGAGCTAAATTTAAATCGCCTGTTTCGTAGCCCAAGAAGTACCTCCTTTCTCCGCTAATTGGTGGAAGGAGCGTAGCGAAATTTGCGTGGTCAGACGGAAGAGCTGGCCTGATGGCCCGAGTCTCACCACGTAAAATAAGGCATCAATTCATTTCAATTCAATTCGATGAACCGATCTAAGTGTGTGTGTGTGTGTGTGTGTTTGCAGCGCCCGAGGTGCTGAGCGAGGAGGCGGCCTTCCCGCAGACGGACATCTGGAGCGTGGGCGTGCTGGCGTACGTGCTGCTGTCGGCCGTGTCGCCGTTCGCGGGCGCCGACGCCGAGGAGACGCGCCAGAACATCACCTTCGTGCGCTACCGCTTCGAGCACCTCTTCAAGGAGGTGACGCAGGAGGCCACCCGCTTCCTCATGCTCATCTTCAAGCGCGCGCCCAGGTGGGGGAACCGCACGCGCCGACAGGCCTGGCTTCACGTTGTGCTTGGACCTCCACTTCCTTGCCTCATCGGACCTCATTCATCTCGCCTCGCCTGGCATGCTTCATCTTCCTCACTTCAAGTCGCCTCTTCACACGTCCACGCTTCAACACACCTAATGTCCCTCCGTCACATCACGTCATTTACTTTGCCTCCTCGTAATTGCTTTATAAATATATATGTATGTATGTGTGTGTGTGTGTGAGTGTGTGTGTGTGACCTACGCATGTAACCGTCAATTGGGGTTTTGGAACGGCGAAAGAGGTGTAGTGTGTCGAGAAACAATTAAGATTGTGTGTGTGTGTGTGTGTGTGTGCGCTCCAGCCGCTTTTAGCCTTTACTTTCCGAATATGTGTGAATCGTTTTTGTCCTTTCGCGTTCCGAATATGTGCTCCAGTCCATTTTCGCTGTTCGCCCTTGAAGTGTGTATTCCAGCTCCTTTTCTTCTTCTTTTCTTTCCGAGTGTTTGACCTAGTTCCGTTTGTTCTTTTCGCGTAACGAATGCGTGCTCGAGTCTTCGTCCTTTGTTGTGTCGCTCAAGCGCCTCTCTGTTGCGTGTGCCCGCAGCAAGAGGCCCACGGCCGAGGAGTGCCACGAGCACCGCTGGCTGATGCCCACAGAGTCCATGATCCGCAAGCGCGAGAGGGCCGTCTTCCTCGGCAACAGATTGAAGGTAACTCATACATTACCAAACTCCATTCACAATTGAGTTTCAATATTCGCACGCACGGATCCAAAAGCGGGGGAGACCCAAAAAGCCTAAAGTTTTCGCTTCTTCCTTCCTTTATATTTGGCAAAATTGATTTAAATGTTTATTTATGTTCAAATTATGTAATTATATAAAACTAATTTCGTATAGTATCCTATCTACAGTACATAGATTATACACAATATACAAATATGTTTCTCATTTCACAAACCTTTACGATCTCCCCAACCAAAATAATTCTCGGCTGTATCCGTCCCTGAATATTCTTTTTCTAGCTGTAGTTCAGAGGATTTAAGAAAAGTATTGTATCGTGTAAAAGGTAATTATGCAGAGTATAACGGAATTTGATTGAAATTGCATTCCCGACAGGCATGCGTTTAGTTATTACAATTACGTTAATTTGCGACGCCACATAATTTCTTAGCATCAGCATTGAAGATATCGCCAGGACACAGTCATCGACGTGCACATGTGCATACGGAGGTCGCGCCCCCTAAAACATTTTGAAAGGGGCCCTGAATCAATAAAACAGTTTTCGTCCTTAAATGTGTTCTATCTCTAATTTTAGGTATTTTTAACCTGACAGTTTTGTATTGCGAAGAGCTCCCCAAGTCATCTGGCAACTCTGTAAATGATTCAACATAAAATCAATTGTGTGTATTGTCGTTCATTGTAGTATTTTAATTTAGTAGTATAAATGTGTCAGTAGTTCTGTTTAGTAGAAAAGGGAGCTCTCATATGTTGACCCCTTCTTAAAGTGAGCAAGCTTTATGTGTACAATTCAGTCTGCGCGATTTCTGCACGGGAACATCGCAAAAGACAACTTTTGAGCACTTTGGAAATTTTCCACGCATATTTTATTACTATAATGTCGTTCATTTTAGTATTTTAATTTAGTAGTAAAATGTGTCAGTAGTTCTGTTTAGTAGAAAAGGGAACTCTCATATGATGGCCCCCTTCTTAAGCTGCGCACTCTTACGTGTACAATTCAGTCTGCGCGATTTCTGCACGGGAACATCGCAAAAGACAACTTTTGAGCACTTTGGATATTTCCCACGTATATTTTATTACTATAATGTCGTTCATTGTAGTATTTTAATTTAGTAGTAAAAATGTGTCAGTAGTTCTGTTTAGTAGAAAAGGGAGCTCTCATATGTTGACCCCCTTCTTAAGCTGCGCAAGCTTTACGTGTACAATTCAGACTGCGCGATTTCTGCACGGGAAAATCGCTAAAGACAACTTTTGAGCACTTTGGATATTTCCCACGCAGAAGGTGACGCGCGACGACTTTGTCCGCAGGATTTCTGTGAAGCCTACCACTCCAAGAAGGCGCAGGAGGCCACGAAGGAGGAGTCCCTGACTGCGGCCTTCAGCAGCGGAGGCGTGAAGACCCTGGCTCGCTCCAGCAGCGTACAGGAGGAGCTGCTCACCACAATCTAAACCGGTTTTCAGTTAGATTCTGGCTGCTGGCAGGGACGTTTCTCAAGAAGGTTCACAAGACTCCAAACAAAAGTGCCCGTTCTTGTGGTCAATGGGATGAGGTTGGCTTTATTTCATATCGAACTGAGGGATGCAAATACGGAGTGCATTCTTTCTTTCAGTTGTTTTCTTTTTATGATGTGTATGTATATAAATATAAAGATATGTAAGCACATTCATAAACAAACAGAGTACATGAATTTAGGTTACAGATTTGAATGCGAATGGGTGTGTGTACATTCCTTGTATATTGTTTCAGTGAAACATATTGTAAAACGTTCTGCGGGAGAGTATTTTAGCAACTGTTTCAATATTTTCAGAGACGGTAAAGAATCACTGACATGTTTTGAAGGATTCTGAATTATTAAATGTATTGAATTATCCAAATCAGATTTATCAGGATATTGGTTTTCTCCTTTGCAATTACATTCTGCAAAATCTCCCAAAATTAGACTTGCAGCCCTTATTTGCTATCCCTGTTTTTGTAATGATAATTTTGGCACCAGCTGCTGAGGAAGGTTACTTTTTATTTTTTGGTTTTTGCCTTGACAGCCGTAGGTGCATCCTCTAGTCAGAGAGGTCAATTGTGATGTTCGCTAACTTATCAAACCTACCAATTGTGTTTGAAGAGCACAGTTCTTTGTAAATTCCTTCTTGCACTTCCAAGACATGCTTCTTGTATTATATTCTTACTGATAGATTCCTAGCAATATTTTATATTCTTCAAATACATTTTTCTGAACAAATCTTTGAAAGATTTGCTGCTACATGTATCTTGGAAGGGCAAGGATGGAAATAAATATATACACTATTTCTGAACCTGTTTTCTAAAAGAATATGTATAAATAAATTGTTATTTACGTGGGTGAGTAATATTCATTAATCCTGCCTGCTGCAAACAATAAGCAAAACACATTCACCAATTTTAAGAACTGATATGTCAAGTTCATATAATTATTGTTAGTAAAAGCTTGTTATATTGAATGATATACAGTCAAACATACTCACTCCTCTTCATGCCAGCTTTCATTACTAACTGAGCTCAGCCTACAGCTGGACGGCACATGGAACGTATTTCCTACATTCCGATGCTTTGACACCTCAGAAATTTTTTTAAAAAATCGCAAAAACTACTCGTATTTTGAAAAACAAATACATGAAATGATTCAAAAATAAGTTGTATTATAACAATATTTCGCTTCAATATTAAAGGTGTAGGGCAGGTTCGGAACTAGTGATGCTAAAACTGCATGTACTTTCTCGCCCGTATTTTGACGTCAAATTACGCGAAAAGAACTCAAATTTTCGAAAAATTGTAGGTCACCTTATTTCAAAATACATCATTAATGAACAGATTTCATTAAGAGGAAAATCTCTTTATTTCATATTTTTCTTGTACGAAGACTTCGAAATTTTTATAAACTTTCAATTTTAGAAAAATCAAGGTTTTTAACGAAAATGGGACCTGCACTATTCTTTTAAACTATCCAACAAAACAAATTAATCAAAAACGATGGAGCTATTTTTTGAAAATGCCCCTGAGGCTTTATGTAACGTACACCTCCCCTCAATTAAAATATCAGTTTCAAATTCAAAGGACCGCAACATCAACCATATCGATTGGGGGATATCAGTTTTGTAGGAAATCGGCGGAACGGTTTAGCCGCTAGCGTTGTTGACGGACAGGCACGTTTTCCGCCATTCGATTTCTCTCTACTCCGTAGCGAGAAAGTAAAAAGGAGACACTGTCACGATTTTCTTTTTGACATGACTCAAAATTACGCGAAAATGACTAACATATAAAGGAAATGTACGCTTATTTAGTTCGCAATTAGTAAGTATGGGGCTTAGGAACCGAAATCAATTGCAAAAACCTAATTTTCATTCAAACTTCCGAATTTACGAATATTAAATCCATTTCAAACATCTAAATGTCTGAGGCAAGAATGCTGTATTGCTCCTAACCTCTTCAAAATGTATTTAAATGCTGAACTAGAAGATGGGAGATGTAAATGTCGGAACATGGGGATAGAAGTTAATAATGATTATTCCACTAGTGAAATTAAAACCAATAGTGTTTAACTACACATACAAAATGCCCCAATCAGGGCAGTGTATCTAACAAAGGTTATCGATTTTTCTTACCGCTTCTCCCTACTGGCCAATCATAAACTGTGACTCATCTATCTTAGGAGGCGGTATATATCGTTCGCTATGTCGATGTCCAATGAACAGCGTATGTACTATAACACAATCTCTGATTTTGACATACGCTTTCAGTTATTTTCAATATTTTGCGCATATTCTGTTGTACATAATTTTACTCATGAAATAGTCCTATTAAATACCACTCGTGCTTTGGAAATTCTCAAATAAATCCCCTCCTCGCTTCGCGAGTCGGAAATTTATCGACGATTTCCAAAGCACTCGTGCCATTACGTATGATAACTTTTTTACACTCGCTGAACACTAGGTTATTCTTGCCGAGGATGAAGATATGCTGAGGAAACTACATGAAGAATATACATCTTGGGGTTTAAATACAAATCTCTCAAAAACTTAGTATATTGTTGCTGGGTCGCAAGGAACAAACTTAATAATTGAGAACAGGTGTATTAAAAATACAAAGCTCATACGTACCTCGGAGTATGTATATCAAAGGAATAGTGGATGTGCAGAAGTAAAACATAGGATCTCCCAAGGGAGGATAGTCACAATATATATGAGTAATGTTTTGTAGAGCCAAAAAATAACATATAAGACAACAATAAGAATACATAAATCGCTGGTTCATGGGACGTACATATGGTTCAGAAGTTTGGATTCTACATCAGAGCGAAGAGCAAAAATTAATATCAATGGAAATGAAATATTAGAGAGGCTGTTGTGGCCTTACATTACTGGATAAAGTACCTACCTAATATTTACATAAAAAAATCTAATCTGTATACAATGGATATATTTCATGCTAAAAGTTTGAGATGGTATGGTCGTATCCAAAGGATGACGGAGAGTCGATGGCCTAAGAAACTTTTAAAATGGTTGCCTCAAAGAAATAGGAAGCGTGGTAGAGCAAGAAAAATGGAAAATGAAATAGAAAAGGCGATGATGGGACGAGATCTACTAAACTATAGGGCAACGTTTCGTTTGTTCGAGAGAAGAGTGAGACAGACATTCCGTATTCATATCTATATCGTTAAGTCACCGTTTGACCGATATCCATGAAAGTCGGCACATCTAATTTGTTTTTTAACAGAGACGGTTTTATGCTCTTCATTTTGTTATAGCTCCTGTAGATGACTTTGCAGCACAAGGTGACGCTTCAGTTAAAAGCAATTCCCAATCCATCTGGGATTCATTGTTGCTGGGCGTTGCCATATGACAAGGGGCAAGATCGAAGACATGAGAACGGGTGGCGCGAGATGGAGAGAGGAGGAAAGAGATGTAAGAGAGAAAGAGATAGAGGGAAAAGAAGAGAACGACAGCAGGACGTTTGGAGGGTTCTGCTACAGTTAGTATATTACGTAACACTTAATATGAGAACGTATGTGCTCTTGTAGCACCATTAGTATCTGTACATATTCTGCAGAAATTTCTCAGTGGCTCTTATTCCATTGTTCAGAGTACGCTTCAATTTCTATTTTCAAAATACCTTCGTAATTGACACTGCACTGAGCAACGCATTTAATAAATATTAGTATCACAACAGTGATAGCCGTTCTCGACAGACTGTCACTGAAAACATCAATGCAAGCATTCAATAAAATATCCTCGATTCCATTCCTCGTTCTTTGCTTTCGTTCACGATAAGGGACAACACACAAAAAAGTATGACTACTCTAAAATTGCGGAGGTATAAAAGCGTGTAAATCACTTCCTTTCATGTCTTCCTCCTCCCCGAAATTCACGCGCCCCGAAGGACTGTGAGACGAGATTGAGATGTGTCGCATTCGATGAGTGATGGTGCTACTACCATGAATGAACCTAATCATTCCGGAACTGATCTTGAAGTGTTGTGACAGTCTCCAGTGGCTACCCTGGTGCCTAGAGATGGCAAAAAAGTCGGTGTTTTTAAAATATCGGCATTTTCGACCAGAAATATTAAGACATTAACATCGATGTTTTGTTTTCAATTTTTTCATCACATCGATATTTTTCCCAGAAACACATGTTTAAAAAAATTCTCAACCATGAGAATAAAATTTCCAGTAACTATTTTTAGTGAATTACTCAAGACCAACAGCCACTGACATATATTACAGTTGTTGATGCTCAGACATCACGGGACTTTACTATTTGGAATGTAAAGAATAATTTAAGAAACGTAAAAATGTTGTCCAAAAGTCCTGGAACTCTTTATTATGTTTCGAGTTTTTTAATAATTAAGTTTATGCTATCTTTTTCGGTGATTTTGTTCGTTGTAGTATCGCTAAACTGCATTTTGAACCTTGTCAATATATAGAATAATTTGTAAAGTTTGTAGATTTTGTAAAGTTGTTAAGTTCTGTAATGTTAAGTTAGTGTATTCTGCCACAAAGTTCTCACAGTTAATTGCAGAATTATTAATAAATCTAAATATTGAATATAAATTAAAATGGCAGTGAATTAACGCAGAACATACTCGTACCTCAAACTAATATTTACGTGTTATTTATCACATTCAGGACATTTTACTTCGATGATTTCAATGAAAGAATAAATGGAAAAAAAGCAAACACGGCTTCATTTTTTTTATTTAAATCTTTACAATTGAGAAGAAAATATTTTTACTTATTATTTATACTGACCCAACAAAATACAACTCATTTAAATATTGTAATTAAAATGGAAATAGGATTGGAAAACACCGCCTGTTTTATCATTTTAAAACATCGACGTCTTTTGTCTTCGAAAATTTTGGCTTTCGTCGAAATCGAAATGTTTTGGGTAATGAATCGAGATATCGATGTTTGTGTAAAATTTGCCATCACGATCAGTGCCATTTTAGAAAGACCTACGACAAAGCATCAACCGTCGAGTCTCCAACTCAACACCCGCGCTGGAAGGTCGAGACCTCCTTGCCTAATAGCAACCGACGGTTTATAACGCCCATCCAGTCCGTGGAAGTACAGTGGCTGCCGCCCTGTTCGCCGCAGGTAACAACAGAATAGAATGGGTAAACTGCCTATTCCGTGAGAGGAAAATTCTCTGAAATGATTCAAATGTTTAGATATTGATCTCATACAAGTGTGCAAGAGCGCGAGTCACCTATCAAAGTTGTGCATGAATTGCGACAATACAAAGATTTCGTTATCCTTTCATGCAAATACGTGCACAAACGGTCAGAAGTGTACGCTATGCGTAGAAAAAGAGGCAAAGACATCAAAATTGATACCGGGTGCAATAGGCGTCTATCCTATCAAAGAGCACTAAATGCAAAATTGGACAGACCATGAGAATCCTTCAAGTAAATCTGAATCGCTGTCAAATTACGCGGATATTACGGCGGAAAATGCGGGGGAATGTCTCGATTCGGTGGAAACAATACCGACACCCCGACGATTCGTCGTAGTTATCCGACCACCTCGCTTGATTAGTGACTCCGGGCGTCAACTGCTAACAACCGTAAGTGTACTACAGGTTTTAACCGCGCGAGGTAGCCCCCCCCCCCCCCGCTGCATGGCGAGACTGTGCCGACCTACCTGCCGTCTAGCGGGTTTTTCTCAAGCGACATCTCCCACAGCGTGACACCGCCCGGCCCGCGAAAAGCTCTAAGCGCCCAACACGCGTGATTGTGTGGTGAATTTGTGTAACTAAGGGGTGAGGGTAAGAGAAGAAAGTGGAAGGAAAGACCGCGCGGTCTGTGCCCCCTTTGGTAGGGAACTGCTCTCGCATTCACCTGGGTTTGAACGGCGAAACCACGGAAAACTACCTTTCAGAGCAGCCGGCCGCTAGAATTCTTCTCCCGGCACTGGCTCAACACGACCCAGCTATCTAGTGTCAAGCGTCGGGATTAGAACCCTAGGACCTCCCGGTCAGACGCCCTGCAGTTCGACCACCTCAACAAAGCGGCAACTTGGACCGGTCAGAATCGTTTATATCAAATAAATCAGTAGTGACGAGTGTTACCCTCTAATGCCCAAATGTATTTTTTGTACACATAGCGTTCGCCCTTTGTTGTGTTCGTAAGCACACCAGTGCCGTTAGGGCTCTGACAGCATGTTTTTGCAACATTTAGTGCTAACCAATGCCTTAGTGATCACGGCTAAAATATACGACATTCAAGAATGAAAAATCGTGCTTGTATATTTCATTTATATGTCTCCGCCATTAAAGAAATAAAATAAGCAAATTAGTGCAAAAAGCTGCACATACGAGTTGACCAGAAATGTTACATACATGTAACTAGTGGTGCTACAGAATGGCACTAACTTTCCCGAATTATTTCCTATGGTCTCGGTTAGCTATTCAAACTTGCCACAAATTCTTGCCTGCTGCCATCTATAGTACATTTTTCGTTGTACATAGTACTATGTACCTAGTTTTTTGTTGTTTTTTTACATTTGCTTAATTCTTTGGTTTCCCAATTGTAGAGCGGAAATATTATTTTAAGATTATTAAAGAACAGTAAATCCCCGTCCCAAATGGCAATTTTCTTGGAAAAAATTGGAGCAGTTTTTAAGAAAATGGCGTTTAAGCGCTGTTGTAAATTCGAAAATTGAAACGCTTTCACAGAAAATGTTTGTTTTTCGTAAAACTTGATTTGAATTTTAAGTACATTAACTCACAAGTACAATAATGTTCACAAATGGCTGTTAATGTCGATAGCGTGAGAGATCTTTCAAAAAATTTGCATTTGTGTAATTGTTGAAAAACAACGAACACCGAAATGAATTACCAGTACGAATCGTAAGGTAGTATTCTCTGTGAGCATGTACGTGAATGTAGTTTGGGGTTACAGAAATACCGTTATCTTAAAATGACATTTTCACAGCATTTCTGAAAAATTAGTTACCAGATTTTTTTTTCGTGAACAGATTATTTTATGGTCAAGGATAATTAGTAATGCACAAGTAACAAGCAAAGTAATGAACAAGTAACAGAATTTTTCAAAGATAAATTCTCTTTTATTTGTATTATTTTACAAAGGCATGTTTGTACAACTACACAAGTGGATTTCATAAATCTGTAACACAAAAATTCATATCTGAAACCTTTAATTGGATTCATAACAATGTTAGACAATATTCAGAAACCATGTTCATGTAGCAAATTAATTATCTTCATAGAGAGAGATCACCTTCATTGAGGTGACATTAATTAACATAAAATATTTTAAAAAATTGTGAATATTACAATAACACAAAACTTTAATACAAGTTCATAAGTAGAAGTTTGTATTAAGATTTCTGAAATGCACATTTCAGAATAGCATTTCAAATTCCCAATGTTCGGTAAATGTTTAATCATGCTAATTTTTCTTTCAATGCATCAATCCATTTCTTGTTCACAGTATATGATTATTTAAATTCAGAAGCAAATAGTCCCCAAATTAATCTGCTACACAATACAATTTAACCATCAGTAAATTAGCAGTAATAACATTATACAAATACATGTTCTGCCCCCAATTTCTCATCATATCTGAATGATACATTAGTAAACAAATTTCTATTATGAATATTGAGAGTTGAAACAAACATTGGAAGTGCAAAGAAGCCATTTTAAGGATTATTTAAAGATGCAGAATTTAAATACACACAATATCTACACTCAACTGAAAACACACAGCATATCCACATAGCATATGTAGTACAAGTTTTTTTAAATTAATAAACTGGACATTTTTTGATAACCCAATAACAACACACAAATTCATAGTTTTTCTTATACATAATTTACCTTTACCTTTTCTCTAAGTTTAGAGGCTTTTGGAAGTATTTATAATTCTCGAAACAAAAATGAGACAACTTTAACATCTCATTTACGGAAAGTACCACAATTTCCAACCGCCAGGTCATTAACATTCTTAAAGACATCTCCGAAATTGCATTGGTATAATCATTTCCCTACCAGGGAAGACATTCATCATATAATTCCAGCCCGAGACTAGAAGAATTTGCTGATTCCTTTGGCCCAAATAGGGAAAGGCGGCAAAGGACATTACCATTACAAAGAATGACAGAATTTTAATGTCTTGTAATTTGTTTTTCATCTAGTTATAATAACCAATTCAAACATTATTTGTATTGATCATCCTACATATGGGCTGATCACGACAAGATGTTATTTTGAATCTTTCTTGAATGGAAACTCCCACATTTTCATCACTCTCTTTTAGGATGTTCTTTAAAACAATTACGTGTCTTACCATCATTCCCTTCAAGACAATGGTGACCATAGAACTAAGATGCAATAAATATTACAAGCTCAAAATTAAACACGGTTCATATACAATTATCAACAAAGTACTTAAAATACATTTGAAAATACATTAGAAGATGATAAATTGGAAAAAATGGGCTTTTATTAATACCTAATGTACTTGGGAAATTAAAGAAAATTGAAGAAATCAGAGGACTTTCAAATTCCAGTGAAATCAGCGATAAGATTCAATCTAATACTCTTTTCAAATTGTGCTCTTGAAATGGCATTATTGTTTACATTTAATTATCTTATGTAACTATAATTTATACTTCTATAACTATTTCAAACCCAGGTAATGTGTCAATAAAGAGTGTCCATTTTATGCCTTTCTCCAGGTCAAGAGTCTGACCTGTCCATAAAAAAGTATAAAATGTGTATCAACCGTCTTTAATTGTAGTAACCTACAACATAAATTCGTCCACAACACATAAATGTCCACAACATATAAAGGAGGGGATGGGGTATGTAGGACAAACACTAGGAAGGGGTGGCGTGGATAACCATTCATAAATGACTCGGTGGGAAGCTAGCCGACACCTTCTCTCGCAATCGGGCTCGTGTGTTTCATACTCGTCATTTTATTGAAGCGGGTCCAGTTTGTGTGGCCCCCTTGAAGTACTCTGGTGGTAATTGAGCACAGCAAGTTCTTCGTTAGTCCCATTCGTTGCAGGTCCTCTTGGGATTTGCTGGCCCATACACCCCTCCATGAAATGGTGCAGGATGTAAACGCCAAGTTCTTCTTTTCCACACCGTATTTCTCGACCAGCTTGGGCGGCACGTCCGGGTTGCTTGCATAGTAGGTCCTCTTCTTGTGATGGCTGTCATTTAAGGAGCTCACCGCGCTGACAATCTGGGCGTCGACCACAGTGGTCAACTCCTCTTTGTAGCAAATCAGATCCGGCTTACGATTCCCTTCTCTAGTTGGAATTACTGGCTCTTCCTCCACGCTCCAGCCGACTCGGCGTAACCCGGCCGCCAGCACATGACACACTGCGTTGTGTCTTTGCACTCTGCCACCATGGGTGCGGAGGCAATTCTGGATCACATGTTCGGCGGTCTCGGTCTCCTGGCACCCGGCTCGGCATTTTACGTCACGACTCCCTCTTCGGACGCCGCGTGACACGCGTACTGCGGTAGGCAGGCAATTAATTATTGTATGGATGTGCTGCACATAGTCTCTGCCCGGGATCTTAGGCGCGTCGCTGTCCACCCACCGGGTGGACAAGTTCGACTTATGGCATTCGCGCAGTTCTTTACCGTCGACAGAGACGTGCAGCTTTTCCCGCCAATAATTGTCACGCCGCGTCTTGCTGGTCAGATCTACACCATCACGCCTAAGGAGTCGCGACGCCCACAGTAGCCTCTTCTTGGCCCACTCCGATGCTCCAACGCCGCGAACATTGGAACGTCCGAGGGCGCCAACGCCGACAGCCGGTCGTGCATGAGGGCCGGAACAGATGTTTCAAAGGCCGGGATGCCTAGGCCGCTGTCAGCCACCGTAGCGTGGAAGAAACCCTTCGCCACGTCATGTGGGAGGCGCAGCCACCTCCTTACAGCCGCTCTATTCTGGAGGTCTAGCTGGCGAAGCCTCTTAATAGTTGTTCCACTCAGTACAATTCCGTGATATAATTTCGGAATGAGGAATGAGCGCAAGATCTTAAGTTGCTGTTGCGGCTTGAGTGGGGCCTTCGTTACCCTCTCCAGTAGTGTTCGGAGGTCCTGAGCAGTTTTCATGGCACCCATACATGTGAAATCAATACCCAAGTACTTCCACCTTGCTGAGGTATTTATCTGGGGGATCGAACCATCATCCCCCAGAGTAAACTGGGGCACCGTCAGGACTTTAATTTTCTTGTCCTTTCCCGAAGGCACTAAGGAGAGGGCACTAGATTTTCCGATGTTGAATCTCAGGCCTTATTTCGCCGCAGCTTCTCCCACATGACGCAGGCAGGTCTCCATCCCCCATTTAGTAGATGACAGCAAGACGATGTCGTCGGCATAGGCGATGCAATTGATCTTCGCCACCTCGATGTTAAAGCCGACGTCCTGGGAGATGGTGGCCAGTATGTCGCCGACCACGAGACAGAAGAGGATGGGGGACAGAGGGTCGCCCTGTCTCACCCCACGGCCCAACTTATACAATGACGAGCTATGTTGTTGATGCTCAAACATCGTGGTGCTCGTCGCGTATATGTGTTTTATGTACTCTGCAAACGGCCTTGGAAAGCCTCTCTTCAATAGCACTACGTGGATAGCCTGGAGGGAGATGCTATCGAAAGCTTTGGCGACGTCGAGCGTGTAACTCCTTGAGTCTGGACCGCGAGTGGTGTAGTGCAGCAGAGAGTGTAGCCACATTCTGCGCACACCCATCCTCGAAGTATCTTTGTCTCGGGTCGATTATTTTCGCAGCACGGATTCTGTTTGCGAGGATTTTGTTGAATTCCCGGACGACCACGGACATGATGCTGATCGGTCTGTAGTTCGCCGGATTCGTCCCGTCCAGATCTTTGGGGAGAAAGATCGTCCTGCTGGCCATCATCGCAGAGGGGAAACCTCCATCACACATAACCTTATTATCTAGGAGCGCGCACTGATGTGGGTACTGCGCGCCACTGCCTGACTGATATTCGGTCAGGACCGGGGGCGGATCTCAGAGGTAACCTTGCTCCAACTATATCTTCTATCGTCACAGGTGTCCAAATGTGCGCAGTTTTCGGGTGCAACTCCCATACAGGTTCCTCTTCGACCGCCACCGAAGGCTGTGTGACGAAGGCACCCCAATCCGTGACGAGTGCGTCAAACTGTGCGTCTCCACTAACTTCACCTTGTGACAGCACAAGTCTGACCGCACCCGCCATTGATTTCCTCCACAGCTTCTGAACCTTGGCGTATTCTCGCCGGCGCCGCTGAGACCTGCTCGGGTTGACCAAGGGGGTGTTAACTCGGCGCGGGATGGTGCTTGCGGGTGGAAAGATGTTATATAGTTACTCTGAAATGCATACACAGGGCCCAGCATCCACTGTGTTGGTCGCTAACTCCGCAAGTTCCGTGGAACGCCATCCCCTAATGTTCTTCACTGTATCCAGCAGCCCGCCAATGGCTCTCCTGAGTGAAGCTGTGGTTTCATCATTAGTGTTCTCATGGCCAGCAGAACATCCGGCTTGCGGGACCTCGTCCGGGCCGTCCTCGCTCCTCGTGGCCCGCTGTTGTTGCCTTAGTTCATTAAGGGCTGCCTCGACCATGGCCTTATAGGTCGGCTTCCTCCTGGCGCCTTTAATAGCGTCAAGGGAGCGTCCAGTTATATGCGTTATCAGGTACTGATTGATAAACTTTTCGCCCTTATCGACCCCTCGGGCCTCGACCCTTGCCAGCAGCAGGAGCTTCTCATCACTCCAGGTCTTCTTAACTCTCTCGATAGTAACGTCTTCATATGCTTCTTCCTTATGCGCGCGCCTTTTGTGTTGCCCAAGGCCTGTCCTCGTTCGGAAGGACCTCTTGCAGATGGGACAGGTAAATTGTCCATCAGGTGCACCTGGCTGATCCGGCGCATCCGCATCGCTTCTCACCTCGTCAACAATCGGGCCGGAACGCCGAGGCTCGTTCCGGTTAGCAGTCTTATCTTTGCTCTTCGGGCCGATTGTATATAGGCTGGCACGGGCTGGCAACCCGAGCAGCCTTGAAAGCCAGAGCCCCGTTAGCCACCGCCCAGACGGCCGCCTAAGCGGCCGCCGAAGCGGCGTTGACGACTCTCACCGCGCGGATGTGGGGTTGGCACATGGGGGGGCTGCTCCCTTAAGAGAGTCATGGAGAGTAATGGAAGCGGTGGAACTGGGGCGGAAAAAACTCTCCCCCTCCGACATCCCTCTGGCCTACATTTTTTTTCAAAAATTGTCTGCATACATACAATAACATATATTATACATTAGTACATTATATTTTAGGGTAAGGATGGGGAGGGTTGACAATAACACGCGGGAGGGGATTGGCGCAGATTACCATTACAAACGGTTCGGCGAGTGGCTCAACCAACTCCTTCCCTCTCCGCAGCGCTCCGATGGATGGTGCCCGTACTCTTACTAAAGCGGCTCCAGTTAGTATGTGAGCCCTGGAGCACTCTTGTAGTAAGAGTGCTCAACAGATTCCTCGTCAGCCCCATCAGCAGGAGGTCACCCTGCGACCGGCTCGACCACACGCCCGGCCAGGAAATAGTGCAGGACGTGAACTCGATGTTTCTTGGCTCCACTGCGAACTTCTCCACGAGTTTGGTGATGTCTTCGTTTCTCGAATAATACTGACACTACTTCCTATGCGCTTCGTTCAGGGAGCCCGCTGCGCTCACGATTTGGGCATCAATGACTTTCACGGACTCGTCTTTCTGGCAAACCAGGTCCGGCTTCCGATTGCCTTCACGGGTTGGGACGACAGGCTCTTCCTCCACTCTCCAGCCTCCACGGCGCAGACCCGCAGCTATCACTCGACACAGCGCGTCATGCGTTTTCACCCTGCCACCATGGGTGCGGTGGCAGTTCTGCACGACATGCGCGGCGGTCTCTGTCTCTTGACATCTGGCGCGGCACTTGACGTCCCGAGTGGATCTTCTGGCGCCTCTGGACACCCGGACGGCAGTAGGTAGACAATTGATCCGGGTGGTGACATGCTGCACGAAGTCTCGGCCGGGGATCCTGTGAGCGCCACTGTCCACCCAGAGGGTGGACAAGTTCGTCTTGTGGCACTCACGAAGTTCCTTTCCGTCGACCGAGACGTACAGCATGTCGCGTCAGTAGTTGGATCTCTTCGCCTTGGTGTTCAGGTCGAACCCTCGTTGATTCAACAGTCGGGACGCCCACTGAAGCCGCTTCCCGGTCCACTCTGCGTACCCGACCGCCGCGAGCATTGGGATAGGTGAAGACACCAACGCCGCCAGGCGGTCGCGCATAAGGGCCGGGATCGTCGTCACAGAAGCCGGGATGCCAAGACCTCCATCTGCGACCGTGGCGTGGAAGAAGGCCTTAGGTACTTCGTGGGGGAGGCGTAGCCACCGCCGTACCGCAGCACGCGACTGGAGGTCCAGTTGTTTTAACCTCTTGATGGTTGTTCGGCTCAAGACGATCCCGTGATATAGCTTAGGGATCAGGAACGTTCTTAAGATTTTAAGTCGCTGCTGCGGTTTTAGCGGGGCCTTCGTGACCCTCTCCAGTAGTGCCTTAAGATCATCAGTGGTCTTCGCGGTGCCCGCGCATGTAAAATCTACCCCCAGATACTTCCAGCTTGTCGTAGTGTTGATCTGGGGGATCGGGGCGCCGTCTCCAAGGTTGAATTAGACTTCTGTTAATACCTTGATCTTTTTCTCTTTCCCTGCGGGCACTAAGGAGAGGGCGCTGGATTTTCTGGCATTGAAGATTAGCCCATACTTGGCCGCAGCCTCTCCCACACGACGCAAACATGTCTCCATCCCCCATTTCGTCGAAGCCATAAGCACTAGGTCGTCGACGTATGCTATGCTGTTTATTTTGGCCTGGCCGATGTTAAAGCCAACATCTAGGGGGATGGCAGACAGTATGTCGTCCACAACCAGGCAGAAGAGGATGGGTGATAGTGGGTCGCCCTGCCGCACACCGCGGCCCAGCATGAAAAGAGGGGAGCTGCATCCCCGATGTTCAAATAGGGTTGTACGTGTCGCATATACATTCTTAATGTAGCTGATGAATTGCTTGGGAAAGACTCTTCTTTTCAGTGCTATGTCGATAGCGTCGTGCGACACGCTATCGAAGGCTTTTGCGATGTCCAATGAAACTACATGCAGCTCCCTCAGTTTGGACCGCGCGTGGTATAATGCGGCCGACAAAGTCGCCACATTCTGGGCGCACCCATCCTCAAAATATCGCTGACGGATATCAATGATGTTAGCCGACCGGATCCTGTTTGCCAAAATCTTGTGAAACTCCCGGACGACCACGGACATAATGCTGATCGGCCTATAATTGGCCGGGTTTTCTCCATCTAGATCCTTTGGGAGAAAAACAGTCCTGCTGGACATTAAAGCTGCGGGGAACCCTCCGTCCCGCATGACCTTCGCGTACAGAAGGGCGCGCACAGATGTTGGGACGGCGCGCCACTGTCTGACGGAAATACGGTCCGGGCCGGCGGCGGATCTCAGCGGGAGCTTTGCACCCTCGATCTCCTCGATCTTCAGTGGTGTCCATATGTGGGAGACCTCCGGGTGCAGCTCCCAGGTCAGGTCTTCTTCCACCGCCACCGACGCCTGCGACACAAAGGCTCCCCAGTGCTTGGCGAGCGCGTCAAACGGTGCGTCCTTCCTCACTTCACCTTCGGACAGCACCAGCATGACAGCACTCGCCATGGATTTCCTCCACAGCTTCTGGACCCTTGCATACTCCGATCTTCGTCTCTGGGCCCTGCTCGGGTTTACAAGGGGAGTACTGATGGGGTGGGGGGTGGCATTGGCCGGGGGAAAAACATCCTGCAGCCACTGCGAAATTCCTTCGCAGGGCGCTTCCCCCGGCGCTCTACTCCTGGCCGTGAGCTGTATTAATTCGGCCGTGCGCCACCCTCTAATGTTGGCCACCGTCTCCTCCAAGTTCTTGATGGCCTCCCCGAGCATAGCTGTGGAGTCGTCCTCGATGGAAACTAGTCCAGCAGGACCTCCAGCGGCCATGTCTTCGTCCGGGTCGCCCGGGTCATCCTCAACAACGGGCTCTGAGCCCGTAAGGTCATTTAAGGCCGACTGTAGCATGATCTTGTAGCTCGCTTTCCGTCTCGCGCCTTTTACGGCATCGCGGGAGCGTCCGGGGATGTGCGTGAGGAGGTATTGATTAATAAACTTCTCCCCCTCCGCGATCCCCCTTGCCTCAACCCTCGCGAGCATCATGAGCTCCTCTTCACTCCACGTCTTCTTCACCCTGTCAGTATTAATCTCCTCGTTGGAAATCTCCTTGTGCGCCTTCTTACGATGTTGGCCGAGCCCAATTTTGGTCGCAAAGGACCTCCCGCAGATGGGGCAGACAAACTGGGCTGGAGCGCGGCTAGGTTGGTCCGGTACATCGGCCGAACCACTCGCCTCACCGACAACCGGTCCGGGACGCCGAGGCTCGTCCCGGTTACAAACTTTCTTTATCTTTTTCGGGCCGGTTGAAAACGGACTGTCACGGGCTGGCAACCCGAGCAGCCCTGGTGAAGCCAGAGCCCCGTTAGCCGCCGCCTAGACGACCGCCGAAGCGGTCGCCGAAGCGACGTTGACGACTCCCACCACGCGGAGGAGGGGTTGGCACATGGGGGGGCAGCCCCCTTAAGAGTCATGGAAGCGGAGGAACTGGGGCGGAGAAAACTCTCCCCCTCCGCCATCCCTCTTGCCTACATTTTTTTTAAATTGTCCACAACACATAAAGGGGGGAAAGGGGAAGGTAGGACAGACACAGGGAGGGAAGGGTTGGCGTGGATAACCATTAAATTATGACTCGGTGGAAGACTAAGCGATACCTTCTCTCGCCGGGCTTCTGTGCTTCATGTTGGTCATCTTATTAAAACGGGTCCAGTTGGTATGGCTCCCTTGGAGAACCCTAGTGGTGATCGATGACAGCAGGTTCTTCGTTAAACCCATCCGTTGCAGGTCCTCTTGACATTTACTGGCCCAAACACCCGTCCATGAAATGGTACAGGATGTAAAGGTTAAGTTCTTCATATCTACACCGAACTTCTCAACTAGCTTGGGTGGCACATCCGGGTTGCTTGCATAATAATTCCTCTTCTTATGATGACTATCATTTAAGGAGCTAACCGCGCTGACAATCTGGGTGTCAACCACTGTGGCCATATCCTCTTTATAACAGACCAGATCCGGCTTACGATTACCCTCCCTAGTAGGGATTACTGGCTCTTCCTCTACACTCCAACCAGCTCGGCGTAACCCGGCCGCCAGCACATGACACTGCATTATGTCTCAGCACTCTACCACCATGGGTGCGGTGGCAGTTCTGAATCACATGTGCGGCGGTCTCGGTCTCCTGGCACCCGGCTCGGCATTTGACATCACGACTCATTCTTCGGACGCCGCGTAACACACGTACTGCAGTAGGCAAGCAATTAATTCTTGTGTGTATATGCTGCTCATAGTCTCTGCCCGGAATTCTAAGCGCATCACTGTCCACCCAACGGGTGGACAAGTTCGACTTATGACATTTGCGCAACTCTTTACCGTCGACAGAGGCGTGCAGCTTGTCCCTCCATAAGTTGTCACGCCGCGTCTTGCTGGTCAGATCTACACCATCTCTCTTCAGGAGTCGCGACGCCCACATTAGCCTTTTCTTGGCCCATTCAGATGCCCCGACCGCTGCAAACATTGGAACGTTCGAGGACGCCAACTTCAACAGACCTCATGTGCATGAGGGCCGGAACAGATGTCTCAAAGGCCGGGATACCTAGGCCGCCATCAGCCACTGGAGCGTGGAAGAAACCTTTAGCCACATCATGCGGGAGGCGTAACCACCGTCGTACAGCCGCTCTATTCTGGAGGTCTAGCTGGCGAAGCCTCTTTATGGTCGTCCCACTCAGTACAATTCCATGATAGAGTTTTGGAATGAGAAATGAGCGCAGGATCTTAAGGCGCTGTTGCGGCTTGAGTGGGGCCTTCGTTACCCTCTCCAATAATGCCCGAAGGTCCTGAGCAGTTCTTGTGGCGCCCATACATGTGAAATCAACGCCTAAATACTTCCACTTCGCTGAAGTGTTTATCTGGGGGATCAAACCATCCTCCCCCAAGGTAAACTGGGGCTCCGTAAGGACCTTTATTTTCTTATCCTTTCCCGAGGGCACTAGATTTCTTAATGTTAAATCGTAGGCCGTATTTCGTCGCAGCTTCTCCCACATGACGCAGGCAGGTCTCCATCCCCCATTTCGTAGATGACAGCAAGACAATGTCGTCGGCATAGGCGATGCAGTTGACATTCACTTCCTCTATACAAAAGCCGACTTCTTGGGGGATGGTGGCCAGTATATCGTCGACCACGAGACAGAAGAGGATGGGGGACAGAGGGTCGCCCTGTCTCACCCCACGGCCCAACTTGTACAAAGACGAGCTTTGTTGTCGATGCTCGAACAACGTGGTGCTTGACGCATATATGTGCTTAATGTAATCTACAAAGGGCCTAGGAAGGCCTCTCTTCAGTAGCGCTACTTCGATCGCTTGAAGGGATATGCTATCGAACGCTTTAGCGACGTCCAGTGACATCACATGCAACTCCTTGAGTCTGGACCGTGAAAGGTGCAGGGCAGCAGAGAGTGTAGCCACATTCTGTGCACACCCATCCTCAAAGTATCTTTGTCTCGGGTCGACTATATTCGCAGCACGGACTCTGTTCGCAAGAATCTTATTAAATTCACGGACGACCACGGACATAATACTGATTGGTCTATAATTCACTGGATTCGTCCCGTCCAGATCTTTGGGAAGAAAGACCGACCTGCTGGCCACCATCGCAGAGGGGAAACCTCCGTCACACATCACTTTGTTATATAGTAGGGCGCGCACTGAAGTTGGTACTGCGCGCCACTGCCTGACAGATATTCGGTCAGGACCGGGGGCTGATCTCAGGGGTAACCTGGCTTTATCAATCTCTTCAATCGTCACAGGTGTCCAAATGTGAGTCGTTTTAGGGTTCAACACCCATACCGGTTCCTCCTCGACTGCCACCGAGGGCTGTGTGACAAAGGCACCCCAATGCTTAACGAATGCATCAAACGGTGCGTCTCCCCTAACTTCATCTTCTGACAGCACCAGACTAACAGCACCCGCCATTGATTTTCTCCATAGTTTCTGAACTTTGGCATATTCACGCCGGCGCCGCTGAGCTCTGCTTGGGTTGACCAGAGGGGTGTTAACTCGGCGCGGGATGGTACTAGCGGGTGGAAAGATGTTGTACAACCACTCTGAGATACCAACACAGGGCCCAGCATCCACTGTGGTGGTCGCTAGCTCCACAAGTTCCGTGGAACGCCATCCCCTAATATTCTTTACCGTATCCAGCAGCACGCCGATGGCTCTCCTGAGCGAAGCCAAGGCATCATCTCCAATGTTCTCATGGCCAGCAGAACATCCAGCTTGCAGATCGTCCGGGTCGTCCTCACTCCTTATGGCCTGATGTTGGCTCAGTTCACCAAAGGCTACCTCGACCATGGTCTTATAGGCCGGCTTCCTCCTTACGCCTTTAATGGCTTCAAGGGAGCGTCTAGGTATATGCGATAGTAAATACAGATTGATGAACTTCTCACCATTCTTGACCCCTTGGGCCTCGACCCTTGCCAGCAGCAGTTGCTCCTCTTCGCTCCATGTCTTCTTCACTCTCTCAACATTCACCTCTTCATTCGCCTCCTTCTTGTGCGCACGCCTTTTGTGCTGCCCCAGGCCAATCTTCGTCCGGAAGGATCTTTTGCAAATAGGACAAGTAAATTCTTCAGCAGGAATACCAGGTTGATCCGGCATACCGGCGTCGCCTCTCACCTCGCCAACAATCGGGCCGGAACGCCGAGGCTCGTTCCGGTTAGCAATCTTCTCTTTGCTCTTTGGGCCGATTGTAAAAAGCCTGACACGGGCTGGCAACCCGAGCAGCCTGAAAAGCCAGAGCCCCGTTGGCCGCCGCCCAGTCGACCGCCGAAGCGGCCGCCAGACGACGTTTACGACTCTCACCACGCGGAGGTGGGGTTGGCACATGGGGGGCCTGCCCCCTTTAAGAGAGTCATAGTTACTCCCGCCGTTTACCCGCGCTTGCTTGAATTTCTTCACTTTGACATTCAGAGCACTGGGCAGAAATCACATTGGGTCTACACCCTTTCGGGCCGTCGCGATGCTTTGTTTTAATTAGACAGTCCGATTCCCAGGGTCCGTGCCAGTTCTGAGCTGATCGTTATTCGGCGGCCGAAGGGTGATGCGACGCGCGACCCGACTGCGCGCCGGCGAACCCACGCGCGCCGTGCACGCCGCGCCCGCAGCAAGGAAGATCCGCGGGAGGGACGTCCTTACAGCTGCTCCGCTCCCGGCGGTCGGAGCGCTTCGCGGTCGACGGCGTCGGACGCAGGAAACGAGCACCTTTCCGGAAAAAATTCGCCGAGAATTTGTTATTGCAAATTGGGGAAATTGTTTAAACAATTTCGCGTCGCAATTTAAACAATTGGCGACATCGAGCGAAACCACGTGTAACTCCTTGAGTCTGGACCGCGAGTGGTGCAGGGCAGCAGAGAGTGTAGCTACATTCTGCGCACACCCATCCTCGAAGTATCTTTGCCTCGGGTCGATTATTTTCGCAGCACGGATTCTGTTTGCGAGGATCTTATGAAATTCCCGGACGACCACGGACATGATGCTGATTGGTCTGTAGTTCGCCGGATTCGTCCCGTCCAGATCTTTGGGGAGAAAGATCGTCCTGCTGGCCATCATCGCAGAGGGGAAACCTCCATCACACATAACCTTTTTTATAGGAGGGCGCGCACTGATGTGGGTACTGTGCGCCACTGCCTGACTGATATTCGGTCAGGACCGGGGGCGGATCTCAAAGGTAACCTTGCTCCATGTATTTCTTCTATCGTCACAGGTGTCCAAATGTGAGCCGTTTTCAGGTGTAACTCCCATACAGGTTCCTCTTCGACCGCCACCGAAAGCTGCGTGACGAAGGCGCCCCAATGCTTGACGAGTGCGTCAAACTGTGCGTCTCCACTAACTTCCCCTTCTGACCGCACTAGTCTGACCGCACTCGCCATTGATTTCCTCCACAGCTTCTGAACCTTGGCGTATTCTCGCCGGCGCCGCTGAGCCCTGCTCGGGTTGACCAGGGGGGTGTTAACTAGGCGCGGGATGGTGCTTGCGGGTGGAAAGATGTTATATAGTTACTCTGAAATGCATACACAGGGCCCAGCATCCACTGTGTTGGTCGCTAACTCCGCAAGTTCCGTGGAACGCCATCCCCTAATGTTCTTCACTGTATCCAGTAACACGCCAATGGCTCTCCTGAGTGAAGCTGTGGTTTCATCACTAGTGTTCTCATGGCCAGCAGAACATCCGGCTTGCAGGTCCTCGTCCGGGTCGTCCTCGCTCTCCGTGGCCCGCTGTTGTTGGCTTAGTTCATTAAGGGCTACCTCGACCATGGCCTTATAGGTCGGTTTCCTCCTGGCGCCTTTTATAGCGTCAAGGGAACGTCCAGGTCCGTGCTGTACATTTTTTTTTCAAAAGTTGTCTGCAACATACAATTAAAATATAATATACAAAGTACTTTATATTTTAGGGCAAGATGGGGAGGGTTAACAATCACGCGGGAGGGGTTTGGCGCAGATAACCAATAAAAACGGCTCAGCGAGTGGCTCAACCAACACCTTCCCTCTCTGCAGCGCTCCGATGTACAGTGCCCGTACTCTTATTAAAACGGCTCCAGTTAGTATGTGAGCCCTGGAGCACTCTTGTGGTAAGAGTGCTCAACAGATTCTTTGTCAGCCCCATCAGCAGGACGTCACCCTGCGACCGGCTCGACCAAACGCCCCGCCAGGAGATGGTGCTGGACGTAAACTGGATGTTCTTCGGCTCCACCGCGTGCTGCTCAACAAGCTTGGTGGTGATGTCTTCGTTCTTGGAGTAATACTGACATTTCTTGCGATGGGCGTCGTTCAGGGAGCCCACTGCGCTCACGATTTGGGCATCAATGACCCTAACAGACTCATCTTTGTGGCAAACCAGGTCCGGTTTTCTGTTGCCTTCACGGGTTGGGACGACAGGCTCTTCCTCCACTCTCCAGCCTCCACGGCGCAGAGCCGCTGCTATCACACGACACACCGCGTCATGCCTTTTCACCCTGCCACCATGGGTGCGGTGGCAGTTCTGCACGACATGCGCGGCGGTCTCTGTTTCTTGACATCCGGCGCGGCACTTGACGTCCCGAGTGGATCTTCTGGCGCTTCTGGAAACCCGGACAACAGAAGGTAGACAATTGATCCGGGTGTGGACATGCTGCACGAAGTCTCGGCCGGGGATCCTGTGAGCGCCACTGTCCACTCAGAGGGTGGACAAGTTCGTCTTGTGGCACTCACGAAGTTCCTTTCCGTCGACCGAGGCGTACAGCATGTCGTGCCAGTAGTTGGATCTCTTCGCCTTGGTGTTCAGGTCGATCCCTCGTTGATTCAACAGTCGGGACGCCCACTGAAGCCGCTTCCCGGTCCACTCTGCATTGCTGACCGCCGCGAACATTGGGATAGGTGAAGCCACCAACGCCGCCAGGCGGTCGCGCATAAGGGCCGGGATCGTCGACACAAAAGCCGGGATGCCAAGACCTCCATCTGCAACCGTGGCGTGGAAGAAGTTCTTAGGTACGTCGTGGGGGAGGCGTAGCCACCGCCGTACCGCAGCACGCAACTGGAGGTCCAGTTGTTTTAACCTCTTGATGGTTGTTCCGCCTAGGACGATTCCATGATAAAGCTTGGGAATCAGGAACGATCTTAAGATTTTTAGTCGCTGCTGCGGTTTTAGCGGGGCTTTCGTGACCCTCTCCAATAGTGCCTGAAGATCTTGAGTGGTCTTCGCGGCGCCCGTGGATGTAAAGTCAACCCCCAGATATCTCCAACTCGCCGTAGTATTAATCTGGGGGATCGGGGCGCCGTCTCCTAGGTTGAATTGGATATCTGTCAGTACCTTGATCTTCTCCTTCCCGGCAGACACTAAGGAGAGGGCACTGGACTTTGTAGCGTTGAAAATGAGTCCATATTTGGCTGCAGCCTCTCCCACACAACGCAAACATGTCTCCATCCCCCATTTCGTCGACGCCATTAGCACTACGTCATCGGCGTACGCAATGCTGTTGATTTTGGCTTGACCGATGTTAAAGCCTACGTCTTGGGGGATGGCAGACAGTATGTCGTCCACAACCAGGCAAAAGAGGATGGGCGATAGTGGGTCGCCCTGCCGCACGCCGCGGCCCAGCTTAAAAAGGGGGGAGCTGCATCCCCGATGCTCAAATTGAGTCGTGCTCGTCGCATACACGTTCCTGATGTAGTTGATGAATGATATAGGAAAGCCTCTTCTCCTCAGTGCAATATCGATAGCTTCATGTGACACGCTATCAAAGGCTTTTGCGACGTCCAACGACACCACGTGCAGTTCCTCAGCGTGGACCGCGCGTGATATAGTGCGGCCGACAAGGTCGCCACATTCTGCACCCATCCTCAAAATATCGTTGTCGGATATCGATGATATTAGCCGACCGGATCATGTTTGCCAAGATCTTGTGAAATTCACGGACGACCACAGACATGATGCTAAATGGGCTATAGTTGGCCGGGTTCTCTCCATCTTGATCTTTTGGAAGGAAGACAGTCCTGCTGGACATCAAAGCCGCGGGGAAGCCCTCGTCCCGCATGACCTTCGCGTACAGCAGGGCGCGCACAGATGTTGGGACGGCGCGCCACTGTCTGACGGATATACGGTCCGGGCCGGCGGCGGATCTCATTGGGAGTTTCGCACCCTCGATCTCTTCTACCTTCACGGGTGACCAGATGTGGGAGACCTCCGGGTGCAACTCCCAGACCAGGTCGTCTTCCACCGCCACCAACGGCTGCGTCACAAAGGCCCCCAATGCTTGACGAGCGCGTCAAACTGTGCGTCCTTCTTCACTTCACCTTCGGACAGCACCAGCCTGACCGCGCTCGCCATGGACTTCCTCCACAGCTTCTGGACCCGCGCGTACTCCTGCCTGCGCCTCTGGGCTCTTCTCGGGTTCACTAGAGGTGTGCTGATGCGGTGGGGGATGGCATTAACTGGGGGGGGAAGACCTCTTGTAGCCACTGCGAAATTCCTTCGCAGGGCGCTTCCCCCGAAACGTTGATCTTGGCCGTTAGTTCGAGCGTTTTCGTCCTTAAATGGGTTCTATCTCTAACTTTAGGTATTTTTAACCTGACAGTTTTGTATTGCGAAGAGCTCCCCAAGTCATCTGGCAACTCTGTAAATGATTCAACATAAAATCAATTGTGTGAATAGTCGTTCAGTGTAGTATTTTAATTTAGTAGTAAAAATGTGTCAGTAGTTCTGTTTAGTAGAAAAGGGAGCTCTCATATGTTGACCCCCTTCTTAAGCTGCGCAAGCTTTATGTGTACAATTCAGTCTGCGCGATTTCTGCACGGGAACATCGCAAAAGACAACTTTTGAGCACTTTGGAAATTTTCCACGCATATTTTATTACTATAATGTCGTTCATTTTAGTATTTAAATTTAGTAGTAAAATGTGTCAGTAGTTCTGTTTAGTAAAAAAGGGAGCTCTCATATGTTGGCCCCCTTCTTAAACTGCGCAAGCTTTACGTGTACAATTCATTCTGCGCGATTTCTGCACGGGAACATCGCTAAAGACAACTTTTGAGCACTTTGGATATTTCCCACGCATATTTTATTACTATAATGTCGTTCATTGTAGTATTTTAATTTAGTAGTAAAATGTTTCAGTAGTTCTGTTTAGTATAAAAGGTAGCTCTCATATGTTGGCCCCCTTCTTAAGCTGCGCAAGCTTTACGTGTACAATTCAGTCTGCGCGATTTCTGCACGGGAACATCGCTAAACACAACTTTTGAGCACAACTTTTTTTTTTTGGATATTTCCCACGCAGAAGGTGACGCGCGGCGACTTTGTCCACAGGATTTCTGTGAAGCCTACCACTCCAAGAAGGCGCAGGAGGCCACGAAGGAGGAGTCCCTGACTGCGGCCTTCAGCAGCGGAGGCGTGAAGACCCTGGCTCGCTCCAGCAGCGTTCAGGAGGAGCTGCTCACCATAATCTAAACTGGTTTTCAGTTAGATTCTGGCTGCTGGCAGGGACGTTTCTCGAGAAGGTTCACAAGACTCCAAACAAAAGTGCCCGTTCTTGTGGTCAATGGGATGAGGTTGGCTTTATTTCATATCGAACTGAGGGATGCAAATACGGAGTGCATTCTTTCTTTCAGTTGTTTTCTTTTTATGATGTGTATGTATATAAATATAAAGATATGTAAGCACATTCATAAACAAACAGAGTACATGAATTTAGGTTACAGATTTGAATGCGAATGGGTGTGTGTACATTCCTTGTATATTGTTTCAGTGAAACATATTGTAAAATGTTCTGCGGGAGAGTATTTTAGCAACTGTTTCAATATTTTCAGAGACGGTAAAGAATCACTGACATGTTTTGAAGGATTCTGAATTATTAAATGTATTGAATTATCCAAATCAGATTTATCAGGATATTGGTTTTCTCCTTTGCAATTACATTCTGCAAAATCTCCCAAAATTAGACTTGCAGCCCTTATTTGCTATCACTGTTTTTGTAATGATAATTTTGGCACCAGCTGCTGAGGAAGGTTACTTTTTATTTTTTGGTTTTTGCCTTGACAGCCGTAGGTGCATCCTCTAGTCAGAGAGGTCAATTGTGATGTTCGCTAACTTATCAAACCTACCAATTGTGTTTGAAGAGCACAGTTCTTTGTAAATTCCTTCTTGCACTTCCAAGACATGCTTCTTGTATTATATTCTTACTGATAGATTCCTAGCAATATTTTATATTCTTCAAATACATTTTTCTGAACAAATCTCTGAAAGATTTGCTGCTACATGTATCTTGGAAGGGCAAGGATGGAAATAAATATATACACTATTTCTGAACCTGTTATTCTAAAAGAATATGTATAAATAAATTGTTATTTACGTGGGTGAGTAATATTCATTAACCCTGCCTGCTGCAAATAATAAGCAAAACACATTCACCAATTTTAAGAACTGATATGTCAAGTTCATATAATTATTGTTAGTAAAAGCTTGTTATATTGAATGATATACAGTCAAACATACTCACTCCTCTTCATGCCAGCTTTCATTACTAACTGAGCTCAGCCTACAGCTGGACGGCACATGGAACGTATTTCCTACATTCCGATGCTTTGACACCTCAGAAATTTTTTTAAAAAATCGCAAAAACTACTCGTATTTTGAAAAACAAATACATGAAATGATTCAAAAATAAGTTGTATTATAACAATATTTCGTTTCCATATTAAAGGTGTAGGGCACGTTCGGAACTAGTGATGCTAAACTGCATGTACTTTCTCGCCCGTATTTTGACGCCAAATTACGCGAAAAGAACTCAAATTTTCGAAAAATTGTAGGTCACCTTATTTCAAAATACATCATTAATGAACAGATTTCATTAAGAGGAAAATCTCTTTATTTCATATTTTTCTTGTACGAAGACTTCGAAATTTTTATAAACTTTCAATTTTAGAAAAATCAAGGTTTTTAACGAAAATGGGACCTGCACTATTCTTTTAAACTATCCAACAAAACAAATTAATCAAAAACGATGGAGCTATTTTTTGAAAATGCCCCTGAGGCTTTATGTAACGTACACCTCCCCTCAATTAAAATATCAGTTTCAAATTCAAAGGACCGCAACATCAACCATATCGATTGGGGGATATCAGTTTTGTAGAAAATCGGCGGAACGGTTTAGCCGCTAGCGTTGTTGACGGACAGGCACGTTTTCCGCCATTCGATTTCTCTCTACTCCGTAGCGAGAAAGTAAAAAGGAGACACTGTCACGATTTTCTTTTTGACATGACTCAAAATTACGCGAAAATGACTAACATATAAAGGAAATGTACGCTTATTTAGTTCGCAATTAGTAAGTATGGGGCTTAGGAACCGAAATCAATTGCAAAAACCTAATTTTCATTCAAACTTCCAAATTTACGAATATTAAATCCATTTCAAACATCTAAATGTCTGAGGCAAGAATGCTGTATTGCTCCTAACCTCTTCAAAATGTATTTAAATGCTGAACTAGAAGATGGGAGACGTAAATGTCGGAACATGGGGATAGAAGTTAATAATGATTATTCCACTAGTGAAATTAAAACCAATAGTGTTTAACTACACATACAAAATGCCCCAATCAGGGCAGTGTACCTAACAAAGGTTATCGATTTTTCTTACCGCTTCTCCCTACTGGCAAATCATAAACTGTGACTCATCTATCTTAGGAGGCGGTATATATCGTTCGCTATGTCGATGTCCAAAGAACAGCGTATGTACTATAACACAATCTCTGATTTTGACATACGCTTTCAGTTATTTTCAATATTTTGCGCATATTCTGTTGTACATAATTTTACTCATGAAATAGTCCTATTAAATACCACTCGTGCTTTGGAAATTCTCAAATAAATCCCCTCCTCGCTTCGCGAGTCGGAAATTTATCGACGATTTCCAAAGCACTCGTGCCATTACGTATGATAACTTTTTTACACTCACTGAACACTAGGTTATTCTTGCCGAGGATGAAGATATGCTGAGGAAACTACATGAAGAATATACATCTTGGGGTTTAAATACAAATCTCTCAAAAACTTAGTATATTGTTGCTGGGTCGCAAGGAACAAACTTAATAATTGAGAACAGGTGTATTAAAAATACAAAGCTCATACGTACCTCGGAGTATGTATATCAAAGGAATGGTGGATATGCAGAAGTAAAACATAGGATCTCCCAAGGGAGGATAGTCACAATATATACGAGTAATGTTTTGAAGAGCCAAAAAATAACATATAAGACAACAATAAGAATACATAAATCGCTGGTTCATGGCACGTACATATGGTTCAGAAGTTTGGATTCTACATCAGAGCGAAGAGCAAAAATTAATATCAATGGAAATGAAATATTAGAGAGGCTGTTGTGGCCTTACATTACTGGATAAAGTACCTACCTAATGTTTACATAAAAAAATCTAATTGTATACAATGGATATATTTGATGCTAAAAGATTGAGATGGTATGGTCGTATCCAAAGGATGACGGAGAGTCGATGGCCTAAGAAACTTTTAAAATGGTTGCCTCAAAGAAATAGGAAGCGTGGTAGAGCAAGAAAAATGGAAAATGAAATAGAAAAGGCGATGATGGGACGAGATCTACTAAACTATAGGGCAACGTTTCGTTTGTTCGAGAGAAGAGTCAGACAGACAATCCGTATTCATATCTATATCGTTAAGTCACCGTTTGACCGATATCCATGAAAGTCGGCACATCTAGTTTGTTTTTTCACAGAGACGGTTTTATGCTCTTCATTTTGTTATAGCTCCTGTAGATGACTTTGCAGCACAAGGTGACGCTTCAGTTAAATGCAATTCCCAATCCATCTGGGATTCATTGTTGCTGGGCGTTGCCTATGACAAGGGGCAAGATCGAAGACATGAGAACGGGTGGCGCGAGATGGAGAGAGGAGGAAAGAGATGTAAGAGAGAAAGTGAGAGAGGGAAAAGAAGAGAACGACAGCAGGACGTTTGGAGGGTTCTGCTACAATTAGTATATTACGTAACACTTAATACGAGAACGTATGTGCTCTTGTAGCACCATTATTATCAGTACATATTCTGCAGAAATTTCTCAGTGGCTCTTATTCCATTGTTCAGAGTACGCTTCAATTTCTATTTTCAAAATACCTTCGTAATTGACACTGCACTGAGCAACGCATTTAATAAATATTAGTATCACAACAGTGATAGCCGTTCTCGACAGGCTGTTACTGAAAACATCAATGCAAGCATTCAATAAAATATCCTCGATTCCATTCCTCGTTCTTTGCTTTCGTTCACGATAAGGGACAACACACAAAAAAGTATGACTACTCTAAAATTGCGGAGGTATAAAAGCGTGTAAATCACTTCCTTTCATGTCTTCCTCCTCCCCGAAATTCACGCGCCCCGAAGGATTGTGAGACGAGATTGAGATGTGTCGCATTCGATGAGTGATGGTGCTACTACCAAGAATGAACCTAATCATTCCGGAACTGATCTTGAAGTGTTGTGACAGTCTCCAGGTGCTACCCTGGTGCCTAGAGATGGCAAAAAAGTCGGTGTTTTTAAAATATCGGCATTTTCGACCAGAAATATTAAGACATTAACATCGATGTTTTGTTTTCAATTTTTTCATCACATCGATATTTTTCCCAGAAACACATGTTTAAAAAAATTCTCAACCATGAGAATAAAATTTCCAGTAACTATTTTTAGTGAATTCCTCAAAACCAACAGCCACTCACATATATTACAGTTGTTGATGCTCAGACATCACGGGACTTTACTATTTGGAATGTAAAGAATAATTTAAGAAACGTAAAAATGTTGTCCAAAAGTCCTGGAACTCTTTATTATGTTTCGAGTTTTTTAATAATTAAGTTTATGCTATCTTTTTCGGTGATTTTGTTCGTTGTAGTATCGCTAAACTGCATTTTGAACCTTGTCAATATAGAATAATTTGTAAAGTTTGTAGATTTTGTAAAGTTGTTAAGTTCTGTAATGTTAAGTCAGTGTATTCTGCCACAAAGTTCTCACAGTTAATTGCAGAATTATTAATAAATCTAAATATTGAATATAAATTAAAATGGCAGTGAATTAACGCAGAACATACTCGTACCTCAAACTAATATTTACGTGTTATTTATCACATTCAGGACATTTTACTTCGATGATTTCAATAAAAGAATGAAAAAAAAGCAAACACGGCGTTATTTTTTTTATTTAAATCTTTACAATTGAAAAGAAAATATTTTTACTTATTATTTATACTGACCCAACAAAATACAACTCATTTAAATATTGTAATTAAAATGGAAATAGGATTGGAAAACACCGCCTGTTTTATCATTTTAAAACATCGACGTCTTTTGTCTTCGAAAATTTTGGCTTTCGTCGAAATCGAAATGTTTTGGGTAATGAATCGAGATATCGATGTTTGTGTAAAATTTGCCATCACGATCAGTGCCATTTTAGAAAGACCTACGACAAAGCATCAACCGTCGAGTCTCCAACTCGACACCCGCGCTGGAAGGTCGAGACCTCCTTGCCTAATAGCAACCGACGGTTTATAACGCCCATCCAGTCCGTGGAAGTACAGTGGCTGCCGCCCTGTTCGCCGCAGGTAACAACAGAATAGAATGGGTAAACTGCCTATTCCGTGAGAGGAAAATTCTCTGAAATGATTCAAATGTTTAGATATTGATCTCATACAAGTGTGCAAGAGCGCGAGTCACCTATCAAAGTTGTGCATGAATTGCGACAATACAAAGATTTCGTTATCCTTTCATGCAAATACGTGCACAAACGGTCAGAAGTGTACGCTATGCGTAGAAAAAGAGGCAAAGACATCAAAATTGCTACCGGGTGCAATAGGCGTCTATCCTATCAAAGAGCACTAAATGCAAAATTGGACAGACCATGAGAATCCTTCAAGTAAATCTGAATCGCTGTCAAATTACGCGGATATTACGGCGGAAAATGTGGGGGAATGTCTCGATTCGCTGGAAACAATACCGACACCCCGACGATTCGTCGTGGTTATCCGACCACCTCGCTTGATTAGTGACTCCGGGCGTCAACTGCTAAAGACCGTAAGTGTACTACAGGTTTTAACCGCGCGAGGTCCCCCCCCCCCGCTAAATGTCGAGACTGTGCCGACCTACCTGCCGTCTAGCGGGTTTTTCTCAAGCGACATCTCCCACAGCGTGACACCGCCCCGCCCTCGAAAAGCTCTAAGCGCCCAACACGCGTGATTGTGTGGTGAATTTGTGTAACTAAGGGGTGAGGGTAAGAGAAGAAAGTGGAAGGAAAGACCGCGCGGTCTGTGCCCCCTTTGGTAGGGAACTGCTCTCGCATTCACCTGGGTTTGAAAAGCGAAACCACGGAAAACTACCTTTCAGAGCAGCCGGCCGCTAGAATTCTTCTCCCGGTACTGACTCAACTCGACCCAGCTATCTAGTGTCAAGCGTCGGGATTAGAACCCTAGGACCTCCCGGTCAGACGCCCTGCAGTTCGACCACCTCAACAAAGCGGCAACTTGGACCGGTCAGAATCGTTTATATCAAATAAATCAGTAGTGACGAGTGTTACCCTCTAATGCCCAAATGTATTTTTTGTACACATAGCGTTCGCCCTTTGTTGTGTTCGTAAGCACACCAGTGCCGTTAGGGCTCTGACAGCATGTTTTTGCAACATTTAGTGCTAACCAATGCCTTAGTGATCACGGCTAAAATATACGACATTCAAGAATTAAAAAACGTGCTTGTATATTTCATTTATATGTCTCCGTCATTAAAGAAATGAAATAAGCAAATTAGTGCAAAAAGCTGCACATACGAGTTGACCAGAAATGTTACATACATGTAACTAGTGGTGCTACAGAATGGCACTAACTTTCCCGAATTATTTCCTATGCTCTCGGTTAGCTATTCGAACTTGCCACAAATTCTTGCCTGCTGCCATCTATAGTACATTTTTCGTTGTACATAGTACTATGTACCTAGTTTTTTGTTGTTTTTTTACATTTGCTTAATTCTTTGGTTTCCCAATTGTAGACCGGAAATATTATTTTAAGATTATTAAAGAACAGTAAATCCCCGTCCCACATGGCAATTTTCTTGGAAGAAATTGGAG
The DNA here is from genome assembly GCA_038098605.1 of Gryllus longicercus. NCBI lineage: Eukaryota > Metazoa > Arthropoda > Insecta > Orthoptera > Gryllidae > Gryllus > Gryllus longicercus. The sequence goes on from JAZDUA010000074.1 coordinate 2,413,883, forward strand.
CAGTTTTTAAGAAAATGGCGTTTAAGCGTTGTTGTAAATTCGAAAATTGAAACGCTTTCACAGAAAATGTTTGTTTTTCGAAAAACTTAATTTGAATTTTAAGTACATTAACTCACAAATACAATAATGTTCACAAATGGCTGTTAATGTCGATAGCGTGAGAGATCTTTCAAAAAATTTGCATTTGTGTAATTGTTGAAAAAAAAAAAACGAACACCGAAATGAATTACCAGTACGAATCGTAAGGCAGTATTCTCTGTGAGCATGTACGTGAATGTAGTTTGGGGTTACAGAAATACCGTTATCTTAAAATGACATTTTCACAGCATTTCTGAAAAATTAGTTACCAGATTTTTTTTCGTGAACAGATTATTTTATGGTCAAGGATAATTAGTAATGCACAAGTAACAAGCAAAGTAATGCACAAGTAACAGAATTTTTCAATGATAAATTCTCTTTTATTTGTATTATTTTACAAAGGCATGTTTGTACAACTACACAAGTGGATTTCATAAATCTGTAACACAAAAATTCATATCTGAAATCTTTAATTGGATTCATAAAAATGTTAGACAATATTCAGAAACCATGTTCATGTAGCAAATTAATTATCTTCATAGAGAGAGATCACCTTCATTGAGGTGACATTAATTAACATAAAATATTTTTAAAAATTGTGAATATTACAATAACAAAACTTTAATACACGTTCATAAGTAGAAGTTTCGAAAATTAAAAACACGTGTATTAGGATTTCTGAAATGCACATTTCAGAATGGCATTTCAAATTCCCAATGTTCGGTAAATGTTTAATCATGCTAATTTTTCTTTCAATGCATCAATCCATTTCTTGTTCACAGTATATGATTGAGTATTTAAATTCAGAAGCAAATAGTCCCCAAATTAATCTGCTACACAATACAATTTAACCATCAGTAAATTAACAATAATAACATTATACAAATACATGTTCTGCCCCCAATTTCTCATCATATCTGAATGATACATTAGTGAACAAATTTCTATTATGTATATTGAGAGTTGAAACAAACATTGGAAGTGCAAAGAAGCCATTTTAAGGATTATTTAAAGATGCAAAATTTAAATACACACAATATCTACACTCAACTGAAAACACACAGCATATCCACATAGCATATGTAGTACAAGTTTTTTTTTAAATTAATAAACTGGACATTTTTTGATAACCCAATAACAACACACAAATTCATAGTTTTTCTTATACATAATTTACCTTTACCTTTTCTCTAAGTTTAGAGGCTTTTGGAAGTATTTATAATTCTCGAAACAAAAATGAGACAACTTTAACATCTCATTTACGGAAAGTACCACAATTTCCAACCGCCACGTCATTAACATTCTTAAAGACATCTCCGAAATTGCATTGGTATAATCATTTCCCTACCAGGGAAGACATTCATCACATAATTCCAGCCCGAGACTAGAAGAATTTGCTGATTCCTTTGGCCCAAATAGGGAAAGGCGGCAAAGGACATTACCATTACAAAGAATGACAGAATTTTAATGTCTTGTAATTTGTTTTTCATCTAGTTATAATAACCAATTCAAACATTATTTGTATTGATCATCCTACATATGGGCTGATCACGACAAGATGTTATTTTGAATCTTTCTTGAATGGAAACTCCCACATTTTCATCACTCCCTTTTAGGATGTTCTTTAAAACAATTACGTGTCTTACCATCATTCCCTTCAAGACAATGGTGACCATAGAACTAAGATGCAATAAATATTACAAGCTCAAAATTAAACACGATTCATATACAATTATCAACAAAGTACTTAAAATACATTCGAAAATACATTAGAAGATGATAAATTGGAAAAAATGGGCTTTTATTAATACCTAATGTACTTAGGAAATTAAAGAAAATTGAAGAAATAAGAGGACTTTCAAATTCCAAGGAAATCAGCGATAAGATTCAATCTAATACTCTTTTCAAATTGTGCTCTTGAAATGGCATTATTGTTTACATTTAATTATCTTATGTAACTATAATTTATACTTCTATAACTATTTCAAACCCAGGTAATGTGTCAATAAAGAGTGTCCATTTTATGCTTTTCTCCAGGTCAAGTCTGACCTGTCCATAAAAAAGTATAAAATGTGTATCAACCGTCTTTAATTGTTGTAACCTCCAACATAAATTATTTGTAACTACTGTGATTCTGTATTACAAGCTTGTGGTCGCTCAAGACCAAATGTTTATGCGACTATTATAAATAAATTAAAAAAGAATTTGTTGGCGTTGATTTGCGTATTTTTTCGCAATTTAAGTAGTCTTTTAATAGTTTTGTGTCTCTACCGAGATGGAAGGTATGAAATTATAATTTATGATTTGCGCCATGAGAGAAGTTTGAATGTTATGTGGTGTCAGTGTCAGTGGTGTCAAAAAGTGGGTTTGCTTGCGTTTCGACGTGTATGTAATGTATGCACAAGTAATATGAAATTTACTGAGAGAAAGGATAGAACAGATGGTTATGAATGGATTGGTAGAGTGAGAGGCGAGAATGGTCATAGCGTCAATATGACTGTGCGAAAGGGTTCTTGGTTTCAGAGGAGTCATTTGGCGATATGGAAGGTGCTTCTCCTTACCTACTTGTGGGTGATGGAAACAAGAGCAGATCACATGTTTGGATGCGGGTGTGAATGAGACTACAGTGACTGACTGGATGAGCTTTTGTCGAGAGGAATGTTTTGAAGTGTTTGAAGACGAAAGTGAACCAGTAGGGGAGACCTCGCTTCCTACGTAGAAATACACGGGGAACACGACGCGCGCGGCGGAAAAAATGTATAAAAATTATTTCGCGAAATTGTTTAAACAATGTCCCCAATTTGCAATAACAAATTCTCGGCGTATGTTTTTCCGGAAAGGCGCTCGTTTCCTGCGTCCGACGCCGTCGACCGCGAAGTGCTCCGACCGCCGGGAGCGGAGCAGCTGTAAGGACGTCCCTCCCGCGGATCTTCCTTGCTGCGGGCGCGGCGTGCACGGCGCGCGTCGGTTCGCCGGCGCGCAGTCGGGTCGCGCGTCGCATCACCCTTCGGCCGCCGAATAACGATCAGCTCAGAACTGGCACGGACCCAGGGAATCCGACTGTCTAATTAAAACAAAGCATCGCGACGGCCCGAAAGGGTGTAGACGCGATGTGATTTCTGGCCAGTGCTCTGAATGTCAAAGTGAAGAAATTCAAGCAAGCGCGGGTAAACGGCGAGAGTAACTATGACTCTCTTAATTGAAGGTGTGAAGGTCAACAGCATAGCCTATGCCGACGATATTGTTCTACTATCATCTACGAAATGGGGGATGGAGACCAGTCTGCGCCATGTAGGAGAAGCCGCGACCAAATACGGCCTGAGATTTAACACCAGGAAGTCAAGTGCCCTCTCTCTAGTGCCCTCAGGAAAAGAAAAGAAAATAAAGGTGGTTACGGAGCCCCAATTTGCCCTTGGGGACGATGGATGGATTCCCCAGATCAACACTTCTGCTAAGTGGAAGTATCTTGGTGTCGATTTTACGTGTATGGGAGCATCAAGAACTGCTCAAGACCTGCGGACATTATTAGAGATGGTCACAAAGGCCCCACTCAAGCCACAACAGCGCCTCAAAATTCTGCGCTCATTTCTAATCCCCAAACTCTACCACGGACTGATACTGAGTGGAACGACTATTAAGAGACTGCGCCAGCTTGACCTTCAGAACAGAGCAGCGGTTAGGCGGTGGTTACGCCTCCCTCATGACGTGGCTAAAGGATTCTTCCACGCAACAGTGGCCGACGGCGGCCTAGGTATCCCGGCTTTTGAGACATCAGTCCCGGCCCTCATATATGACCGTTTATCGAAATTGGCGACTTCAAACGATCCAATTTCTGCATCGGTCGGATCATCAGAATGGGCCAAGAAGAGGCTAATGTGGGCATCACGACTCGCAAAGAGAGATGGCGTCGATCTGTCCAACAAGACGCGGCGTGACAACTACTGGAGAGACAAGCTGTATGTCTCTGTTGACGGAAAAGAGCTGCGTGAATGTCACAAATCAACCTTGTCCACCTGTTGGGTTGATAGAGACGCACATAAAATTCCGGGCAGACTACGTGCAACATGTGCACACGAGGATTAATTGCTTGCCGACGGCAGTACGAGTGTCACGCGGCGACCGAAGAATGAGTCGTGATGTCAAATGTCGAGCCGGGTGCCAGGAGACTGAGACCGCCGCACACGTGATACAGAACTGCCACCGTACCCATGGTGGTAGAGTTCTGAGACATAATGCAGTGTGTCACGTGCTGGCGGCTGGGTTGCGCCGAGCTGGTTGGAGCGTGGAGGAGCCGGTTATCCCTACAAGGGAGGGTAATCGTAAGCCTGACATGGTCTGTTATAAGGAAGATACGGCCACAGTGATTGATACTCAGATTGTCAGTGCAGACAGCTCCCTGAATGATAGTCACCAAAGGAAGAGGAATTACTATGCAAAGAACCCAGATGAGCCGCCCAAGCTAGTGGAGAAGCTTGGCATCGACTTGAAGAACTTAACATTTACATCTTGTACCGTCTCATGGAGAGGTGTCTGGGCCACTAAATTGCAAGAGGATCTATTACGGATGGGCCTAACGAAGAACTTGCTGTCATCGATTACGACTCGGGTACTCCAAGGGAGCCACACAAACTGGTCCCGTTTCAACAGGATGACAAACATGAAGCATAGGAGCCCAACGAGAGAAGGTATAGGTTAGCCTTCCACCGAGCCATCATAAAATGGTTATCCACGCCAACCCCCTCCCTGTGTCCGTCTTACCTTCCCCCTTCCCTCCCCTTACATGTTGTGGACAATTTTCAAAAAAAAAAAGGCAAGAGTAATTAATGTAGGTAACTATGACTCTCTTAATGTAGACTCCCAAAGGGGGCAGCCCCCCCATGTGCCAACCCCTCCTCCGCGTGGTGGGAGTCGTAAACGTCGCTTGGACGGCCGCTTCGGCGACCGTCTGGGCGGCGGCTAACGGGGCTCTGGCTTTTCAGGGCTGCACGGGTTGCCAGCCCGCGACAGCCCTTTACCTACCGGCCCGAAAAAGAATAAGAAAATTTGGGTTCTCAAAGGGGGCAGCCCCCCCATGTGCCAACCCCACCTCTTCGCGGTGAGACCCAGTAACGTCGTTTGGCGGCTGCTTCGGCAGCCGACTGGGCGGCGGCCAACGGGGCAATGGCTTTACAGGCTGCTCGGGTTGCCAGCCCGTGCCAGCCTTAGATCAACCGGCTCGACAAGCAAAACAAAGAAGAATGCGAACCGGGATGAGCCTCGGCGTCCCGGCCCGGTTGTTGGCCCAACGGAAGGAGATGCCGAGAATGAACGAGTTGGTGTTCCTAGTCAATTTTTGTGCCCTTTATGTGAGAGAGTCTTTCAGACTAAAATAGGCCTTGGACAGCATAGAAGGCGGGCACATAGGGAAGCTGCGAACGCGGATGTGGACATTGAAAGAGTACATAAGACCTGGAGCGAAGAAGAATTGCGGCTATTGGCGAGAGCAGAAGCCCAAGGGATTATATCTAAGGAGAGGTTCATTAACCAGTATTTGCAGTCGCTGATACCTGGTCGTACCATTGATTCCATTAAAGGTACACGGAAGAAACCCGCCTATAAAGCCATGGTGGAAGCCGCTTTAAACGAATTAACACAACAACAACAACATCAGACTACAAACATAGACGAAGAGAATGAGAATAGTGGAGACCCGACAGCTGGACACGAGAGTACCTCGGAGAACGACACAACTGCGCATACGACAGCCATGGCGGAGTTGTTGGAGACAGTTAGAAATATCGATGGATGGCGAGCATGGGACTTAGTGGAGCTGGTGACGAGCACCACGGATACTGGGACGTGCGCCGGTATCACGGAGTGGCTGGGAAACATCTTCCCGCCAGCAGACCCTATCCCACGTCGCATAAATACGCCTCTGGTAAATCCCAGCAGATCCCAGAGGCGTAGACATGAATACGCCAGGATACAAAAATTGTGGAAACGGTCGATGTCGGGTGCGGCGAGAGAAGTGTTGGCGGGAGGAGAAGTGAAGGGTGATGTGTCTTTTGATGAGTTGGTAAGGCATTGGGGGGCCTTCGTCACTCAGTCTTCGATTGCAGTGGAAGAGGATCCAGGTTGGGTCTTGAACCCAGGAATAAACCATATTTGGGCACCGGTGACGCGGGAAGAAATTGAGAACGCCAAGCTTCCCTTAAGATCTGCCCCGGGCCCGGACCGGTTGACGGTCAGACAATGGCGCGCCGTGCCCATCTCAGTGCGTGCCTTGCTGTATAATAAGATTATGAGTGACGGAGGTTTCCCCGCGGCCATGCTTTCAAGCAGGACGGTCTTCCTACCCAAGGAACTGGACGGGACGAAACCATCTAATTATAGGCCCATCAGCATCACGTCGGTTGTGGTGAGGGAGTTCAATAAAATCTTGGCGAACCGAGTTAAGGCGGCAAAGATCATAGACCCGCGACAGCGGTACTTCGAGGACGGATGTCTCGAGAATGTGGCCACACTTTCCGCGGCCCTGCACCGCTCGCGGACAAGGCTGGAAGAACTGCATGTGGTGTCACTCGATGTAACCAAAGCTTTTGACAGCGTATCTCATCGGGCGATTGAGGTCGCTTTGTCAAAAAGAGGTTTTCCTAGACCTTTCATAGAGTATGTTAAGAACATGTACAACTCGAGCACCACATACTTTGAACATCGACAGCAGAGCTCAGCACTATACAAGTTGGGCCGCGGAGTGAGACAAGGTGATCCTCTCTCACCTATCTTGTTCTGTATCGTTGTTGATGACCTACTGGCCTCCATCCCCCAGGACGTCGGCTTTGCCATCGGAGGAGTGAAAGTCAATAGCATTGCCTATGCCGACGATATCGTCTTATTAACATCCACTAAATGGGGGATGGAGACCAGTTTGGGCCGCCTTGAAGCGGCTGCGGCCAAGTATGGCTTGAGTTTCAATAGCAAGAAGTCCAATGCTCTCTCTCTGGTACCGTCTGGGAGGGAGAAGAAGATGAAGGTGGTGACGGAACCTCAATTTGCCCTTGGAGAGGGAGAAGGGATTCCCCAGATTAACTCCACCGCCCAGTGGAAGTATCTGGGAGTTGAATTCTCCTGTATGGGAGTATCCAAAACATCTCAAGATCTGCAGGCGTTACTGGAGAGAGTCACGAGGGCTCCCCTCAAGCCCCAACAGCGACTGAAAATCCTGCGCACCTTTTTGATTCCCAAGCTTTATCACGGTTTGGTGCTGAGTGGGACAACGATCAAGAGACTGCGTCTACTGGACCTACAAAGTAGAGCTGCGGTCAGGCGATGGTTGCGCCTCCCTCACGATACGGCCAAAGGATTCTTCCACGCTACAGTGGCCGACGGCGGTCTAGGCATCCCGGCCCTTGAAACTTCGATCCCTGCCCTCGTACATGACAGGCTGTCGCGGCTGGCAACCTCAATCGTGCCAGTGTCGGCGGCGGTTGGTTCTTCGGAGTGGGCCACTAAGAGGATCGCGTGGGCATTGCGGCTCGTTAAGAAGAATGGTGTAGATCTGTCAACCAAGAAGCGGCGCGACTGCTTTTGGAGAGAAAAGCTGTATGGCTCAGTAGATGGGAAAGAGCTGAAAGAGTGCCATAAATCGACCCTGTCCACCAGTTGGGTCGAAAGAGGTGCACACATGATTCCCGGTAGGGATTATGTGCAATATGTGCATACAAGGATAAACAGCTTGCCAACAGCAGTCAGAGTGTCGCGAGGTGTCGTCGTGGGAGCCGAGATGTCCCGCGATCGTCGTGGGAGCCGAGATGTCAGGTGCAGGGCCGGATGCCTGGAGACGGAGACCGCCGCACACGTGATACAGAACTGCCACAGAACACACGGGGGCAGAGTGCTGAGGCACAACGCGGTTTGTCACGTGCTTGCGGCAGGACTACGCCGGGCCGGCTGGGGCGTGGAGGAGGAGCCGACGATTCCAACGAGGGAGGGCAACCGTAAGCCTGACCTGGTTTGTTGCAAGGAGGAGGCTACTGTGATCGACATTCAAATTGTTAGCGCGGACCAATCCCTAAATGAGAGCCACCAGAAGAAAAGAAACTACTACGCGAAGAATCCCGATGTGCCACCCAAGCTCGTAGAGAAGCTGGGTATCGACCCCAGGAAATTGGCATTTACATCTTGTACCATATCGTGGAGGGGAGTATGGGCGTCGAAATCTGAAGTGGACCTTTTGCGAATGGGCCTTACGAAGAGCCTGCTGGCATCCATTACGACGCGGGTTCTACAGGGTAGTCATACGAACTGGTCGCGCTTTAATCGGATGACCAGCATGAGGAAAAGGAACCCAGCACGGGAAGGTATAGGATAACCTTCCGCTAAGCCAGTATAAAAGGTAATCTGCGCCACCCCCATCCCGTGTGTTGTGTATAACCTTGCCCCGTTATCCTTTCCTGAGGTGTGTACTGTGTTATGTTATGTATTTGCTCTGTACAGTGTATGTATGTAATTTTATGTACAAATTGCTTTGTGCGGGGCGGTACTGTATGTGGTGCAGTGCATGCCTCTTACATGTAAGCAGACAAACTTAAAAAAAAAAAAAAAAAAAAGACTCCCAAAGGGGGCAGCCCCCCCATGTGCCAACCCCTCCTCCGCGTGGTGGGAGTCGTAAACGTCGCTTGGACGGCCGCTTCGGCGACCGTCTGGGCGGCGGCTAACGGGGCTCTGGCTTTTCAGGGCTGCACGGGTTGCCAGCCCGCGACAGCCCTTTACCTACCGGCCCGAAAAAGAATAAGAAAATTTGTAACCGGGACGAGCCTCGGCGTCCCGGACCGGTAGTCGGGGAGGCGAGTGGTTCGGCGGATGCACCGGACCGATCTAGCAGCGCTCCTGCTCAGTTTGTCTGTCCCATTTGCGGGAGGTCCTTTGGTACCAAGATTGGGCTCGGCCAACACCGAAAAAAGGCTCATAAAGAACAAGCTAACGAGGAGATTAACATCGAACGTACCAAGAGAGGATGGAGTGAAGAGGAGCTGCTCATGCTGGCGAGAATCGAAGCAGAGGGGATGGCGGCGGGGGAGAAGTTCTTAAATCAATACCTCCTGTCGCGCATCCCCGGACGTACACTGGAAGCGATTAAAGGCGTGAGACGTAAGGCGGCCTACAAGAACATGGTCGTGTCCGCCTTTAATGACCTTACAGACTCAAAGCCCATTACTGGAGATGACCCGGACGGCACAGATGAAGAGGTGGTAGCTGGAGGTCCTGCTGGACACGATTCCAACGAGGATGACTCCACAGCGATGCTCGGGGAGGCTTTTGCGAACTTAAGGGAGACGGTTGCCAATATCAGGGGATGGCATACGGCCGACTTGATCCAGCTTTCGGCCAGGATTAGAGCGCCGGGGGAAGCGCCCTGCGAAGGGATTTCGCAGTGGCTACAGGATGTTTTTCCCCCGGCCGAGACCATCCCCCACCGTATCTGCACTCCCCTTGTCAGCCCGAGCAGGGCCCAGAGGAGAAGAGCGGAATATGCAAGGGTCCAAAAGCTGTGGAGGAGGTCCATGGCGAGTGCGGTCAGGCGTATGCTTTCCGAAGGTGAAGTGAGGAAGGACGCACCGTTTGACGCACTCGACAAGCACTGGGGAGCCTTCGTGACGCAGGCGTCGGTGGCGGTGGAAGAAGACCTTACCTGGGAGTTGCACCCGAAGGTCTCCCACATTTGGAGTCCTGTGAAGAGTGAGGAGATCGAGGGTGCAAAACTCCCCTTGAGATCCGCCGCCGGCCCAGACAGGATTTCCGTCAGGCAGTGGCGCGCAGTTCCAACATCTGTGCGCGCCCTCCTGTACGCGAAAGTCATGCGTGACGGGGGCTTCCCCGCAGCTTTGATGTCCAGTAGGACTGTATTCTTACTAAAAGACCTGGAGGATGAGAATCCGGCCAATTACAGGCCCATCAGTATAATGTCTGTGGTCGTCCGGGAGTTTCATAAGATATTGGCAATCAGGATCCGAGCGGCAAACATCATCGATGTCCGGCAGAGATATTTTGAGGATGGGTGCGCCCAGAATGTGGCGACTTTGTCCGCCGCATTATATCACGCGCGGTCCAAATTGAGGGAGCTGCATATAGTGTCTCTAGATATTGCCAAAGCCTTTGATAGCGTGTCTCATGCCGCTATCAACATTGCATTAAGAAGAGGCTTCCCAAAGCAGTTCATCCGCTATATAAGAAATGCATATGAGACCAGCACTACCCTGTTTGAACATCGGGGGTGCAGCTCCCCTCTTTTCAAGCTGGGCCGCGGTGTACGACAGGGCGACCCACTATCACCCATCCTCTTTTGCGTAGTTGTGGACGACATTCTGTCTGCCATCCCCCCGGACGTTGGCTTTAATATTGGCTCAGCCAAGATCAACAGCATAGCTTACGCCGATGACCTAGTTCTAATGGCGTCAACCAAGTGGGGGATGGAGACATGTTTGCGTCGTGTGGGTGAGGCGGCAGCTAAGTATGGACTGATTTTCAACCATAATAAGTCCAGTGCCCTCTCATTAGTGCCCGCTGGTAGAGATAAGAAGATTAAGGTTATTACTGAGAACCAATTTAACCTGGGTGACGGCGCCCCGATCCCCCAGATCAATACCACAACTAACTGGAAATATCTGGGGGTCGATTTTACTTGCGCGGGCGCCGCAAAGACGCCCAATGATCTCAGGGCACTATTAGAGAGGGTAACAAAGGCCCCGCTTAAGCCGCAGCAGCGTCTCAAGATACTCAGATCGTTCCTTATCCCCAAACTATATCATGGGATTGTTTTAAGTGGAACCACACTGCAGAGGTTGAAACAGCTTGACCTACAGTCGCGCGCTGCGGTGAGGCGGTGACTACGCCTCCCCCATGACGTACCTAAGGCCTTCCACGCCACGGTTGCAGATGGAGGTCTTGGCATCCCGGCTTTTGTTACGACCATCCCGGCCCTTATGCACGACCGCCTGGCGGCGTTGGCATCATCAGCTGTTCCAATGTTCGCGGCGGTCGGCAACGCAGAGTGGACCGGGAAGCGGCTTCAGTGGGCGTCCCGACTATTAAACCACCGAGGGATCGACCTAACCACTAAGAAGAAGCGATCCCACTACTGGCGCGACATACTGTACGCCTCGGTCGACGGAAAGGAGCTCCGTGAGTGCCACAAGAGCAACTTGTCCACGCTCTGGGTGGACAGTGGCGCTCACAGGATTCCCGGCCGAGACTTCGTGCAGCATGTCCACACCCGGATTAATTGTCTTCCCACCGCTGTCCGGGTGTCCAGAGGCGCCAGAAGAGCTACTCGGGACGTCAAGTGCCGCGCCGGGTGCCAAGAGACGGAGACAGCCGCGCATGTCGTACAGAACTGCCACCGCACCCATGGTGGCAGGGTGAAGAGGCTGACGCGGTGTGCCGCGTAATAGCAGCGGGTCTGCGCCGTGGAGGCTGGAGAGTGGAAGAAGAGCCTGTCGTCCCAACGCGAGAGGGCAACAGAAAACCGGACCTGGTTTGCCAAAAGGGAGAGTCTGTAAGGGTCATAGACACGCAGATCGTGAGCGGAGCGGGCTCCTTGGACGAATCCCATAGGAAGAAATGTAACTACTATTCCAAGAACGAAGACATCACCTCGAAGCTTGTTGAGAAGTTTGCAGTTGAGCCAAGCAACATCGTGTACACGTCCTGCACCATCTCCTGGCGGGGCGTGTGGTCGAGCCGGTCACAGGGTGACCTGCTGATGGGGCTTACAAAGAATTTATTGAGCACTCTAACAACTCGGGTGCTACAAGGTTCACATACCAATTGGAGTCGTTTCAACAAGTGTACGAGCGTAGTCCATCGGAGCGCTGCGGAGAGGGAAGGAGTCGGTTGAGCCACTCGCCAATCCGTTAATTTTTGGTAATCTGCGCCATCCTTTTCCTGCGTGCTGTTGTTAACCTTCCCCCATTTATCCTCCCCCCAAGTATATATTGTACGATATATACTTGATTTTATATAAGCAGACAACTTTTGAAAAAAAAGGCAAGAGTAATTAATGTAGGTAACTATGACTCTCTTAAGGGGGCAGCCCCCCCAAGTGCCAACCCCTCCTCCGCGTGGTGGGAGTCGTAAACGTCGCTTCGGCGGCGGCCAACGGGGCTCTGGCTATGGGCTTCGGTCCGAGTCGCTCGGGTAGCCAGCACGTGTCGACTTAAAACGATAGGCCCACTCAATGACAAAGTAAAAGAGATCAGCCGGGGATATTCTCGGATACCCGGCCCTATCGTCGGCGAAGTGCAGGAAGAGTCTAATAGAACTGACGAGCCTACAGAACCTGTGGCCCAACATGTATGCACCATTTGTCTAAGATCATTTACCTCTAAGATTGGACTTGGCCAACATAAACGAAGAGCGCACAAGGAGGAGGCTAACGAGGCGGTCAACGTCGAGAGAGCCAAGAAAGGGTGGTGCCAGGAGGAGCTTCATCTACTTGCAACAGCGGAAGCCCAAGGAACCTTGCGCGGGGAGAGATATATCAACTTGTTCCTGGAAGATTCAACGAAGATCCCAGGACGCTCCCTCGAAGCAATTATAGGCGCGAGGAAGAAGGCAGCCTATAAGGAGATGGTGGAGAAAGCATTACTCGCATTGCAACGGCAACAAGATCTAAGCCCAAATGAAGGTAACTCGATGGAGACGGCTTCCAGCCTGATTGAGACACACTATCATCACGACGCCGCAGAAGACACAATGTCCCTTTACAAGGCTATGGAGGAACTGAGCGCGACTGTCGCTAACGTCAGAGGTTGGCATTCGGAGGAACTGGTGGAGCTGGCCGCCCAAACTCATTCATCGGAACCGGAGCCCTGCATGGGCGTCGCTGACTGGTTATACAGCGTTTTCCCCCCTGTAAACATCTTCGTGCCGCGGCGTTTAAACACACCACTAGTTAACCCTAGTAGGGTGCAGCGGCGCCGCCACGAATATGCCCAAGTACAAAAGTTATGGCGGAAGTCAATGACCAATGCCGTGAAGTTGATTTTAGCTGGGGGCGACACCAAGGGAGATATACGTTTCGAGACACTGGTTAACCATTGGGGTGCATTTGTACAACAGCCGTCGACGGTGGTAGAGGAAGTTCCCGTCTGGACCCCAAACCCAACGGTGGCGCACATCTGGGCGCCGATAACGATCGAAGAAGTCCAGGGTGCCGCGTTACCGCTTAAATCTGCTCCTGGCCCTGACAGGCTTAGTCAGGAAATGGCGTGCGGTGCCTGCTTCGGTATGCGCACTTCTGTTTAACACAGTGATGAGGGACGGAGGCTTTCCCATTTCGATGCTCTCCAGTCGGACAGTCTTCCTCCCTAAGGGGCAAGACGGATCAGATCCGGGCAACTACCGCCCAATAAGTATCATGTCAGTTGTGACCAGAGAATTTAATAAGATATTAGCCAATAGAGTTCGCAGAGCAAACATCATAGACTCACGCCAGCGCTATTTCGATGATGGATGCGCGCAGAACGTGGCGGCACTCTCTGCCGCCCTGCACCAGGCACGAACAAAGCTGTGCGAGCTACATGTTGTATCTCTAGACGTGGCGAAGGCGTTTGACAGCGTCTCCCACGAAGCAATTGAAGTCGTACTGCTTAAGAAAGGCTTCCCTAAGGCCTTCATCAAGTACATCCGGCACACATACGACAATAGCACGACCATTTTCGAACACCATCAACAGTACTCATCCCTGTTCAAGTTAGGCCGGGGCGTAAGACAAGGAGACCCCCTTTCACCCATTTTATTCTGCCTTATCATAGATGATATCTTGGCATCCATCCCGCAGGAGGTCGGCTTCTCCCTCGGAGGAGCACGGATCAATTGTGTCGCGTACGCGGACGATGTGGTCCTACTCACATCGACAAAGTGGGGGATGGAGACCAGCCTACGTCTTGTGAACGATGCGGCTGCCAAGTATGGTTTGAAATTTAATGCACGGAAGTCCTGTGCCCTATCTTTGGTACCCCCAGTCAAAGAGAAAAAAATCAAGATCTTAACAGAGCCTCAATTCTGCCTAGGAGACGAGGGAGTCATCCCGCAGATAAACACAACGGCTCACTGGAAATACCTCGGCGTAGACTTCACCTGCGCCGGGGCGACCAAGACGACTAATGACCTCAAGGTACTTTTGGAAAAGGTAACAAGGGCTCCCCTGAAACCACAGCAAAGGCTTAAGATTCTCCGAACATTCTTAATCCCAAAATTGTATCACAGTATAGTTCTAAGCGGCACCACCATAAACAAACTAAAACAACTGGACCTGCAAACAAGAGCAGCAGCAAGAAGATGGCTCCGACTACCACACGATACGGCAATCGGTTTCTTCCACGCGACCGTGGCGGATGGGGGTCTCGGCATCCCGGCTTTCGAGACGACGGTGCCGGCCCTCATGCGCGACCGGCTGTCGCCACTGGCGTCTTCAGCGGATCCAGTGTTTGCGGCAGTAGGAGCTTCAGAGTGGACGAGTAAGAGAACGCAGTGGGCTACACGGCTGCTACACAGAGGAGGATGCGACCTGTCAACCAAGACCCGGAGAGAGAACTTTTGGCGAGATAAGTTATATGGTTCCGTGGACGGGAAAGAGCTAAGAGAATGTCACCGCACCAACGTGTCCTCCCGCTGGGTGGATACTGACTCGCACATGATTCCCGGCAAGGACTATGTCCAATACATTCATACTCGCATAAACTGCCTTCCATCTGCAGTGAGGGTCTCGCGGGGCACTAGGAGAGCAGGTCGGGACGTGAAGTGTAGAGCAGGTTGCACGGAAACGGAGACGGCGGCGCACATAATACAGAACTGTCATCGCACCCATGGTGGCAGGGTGCGGCGACATAATGCAGTGTGCCACGTTCTGGCAGCCGGTCTGCGGCGCAAAGGATGGATCGTCGAGGAGGAGCCATCAATCCCGACCAGGGAGGGCAATAGGAAACCAGATTTGGTCTGTAGTAAAGGAGACATGGTCACGATTGTCGACGCCCAGATAGTGAGCGCGGTCGTACCGCTTAACGACAGCCATAGGAGGAAAAAACATTACTACTCTAACAACAAGGACATCGGTCGGAAGCTAGTCGAGAAGTATAGTGTTGATGAAAAGAACGTGCATTTCACATCATGCACGATTTCCTGGCGAGGAGTGTGGGCCAGCCACTCGGAGGTAGACCTAAGACAGATGGGGCTTAGCAAGAGTATCCTTTGCTCCATCACAACAAGAGTTCTGCAAGGGAGTCATACGAATTGGACCCGTTACAACCAACTAACGGGCATGATGCCCAGGCGTCCGTCGGCGCGGCAGGGCGTTGGTTGAGGACTGCACTGAGCCGCCATGAATCAGGAATCCGCACCTAACCCTTCTTCCCTTTTATTCCTACCTTTTTCACCCCTTCCCTTGTATGCGGACAATTTAAAAAAAAGGCAAGAGTAATTAATGTAGGTAACTTCGACTCTCTTAATGTAGACTCTCTTAAGGGGGCAGCCCCCCCCCCAAGTGCCAATCCCTCCTCCGCGTGGTGGGAGTCGTAAACGTCGCTTCGGCGGCGGCCAACGGGGCTCTGGCTAGGACTTCGGTCCAAGTCGCTCGGGTTGCCAGCCCGTGTCGACTTAAAACGATAGGCCCACTCAGCAAAAAGAATAAAGAGATCAGCCGGGGAATTTCTCGGAACCCCGGCCCTATCGTCGGCGAAGTGCAGAGAGAGGCTGATGTACCCAATGAGCCTGCAGATCCTGATGCCCAGTTTGTACCATTTGTCGGAGAGCCTTCGCTTCAAAGATTGGACTTGGCCAACACAAGCGCCGAGCGCACAAAGAAGAGGCCAATGATGCCGTCAACGACGAGCGGGCCAAGAAAGGGTGGTGCGAAGAGGAACTCCAACTCCTAGCATCAACAGAAGCACCTTGCGCGGGGAGAGATTCATTAACCAATTCCTGGCATCCAAAATACCAGGACGCTCCCTCGAAGCAATCAAAGGCGCAAGGAAGAAGACGACCTATAAAGCCAGGGTCGTAAGGGCATTGCACGCACTACAACAACTTCCATGCACGAGTATTGGCAGCCCGACTGAAACGGCTGCAAGTATGGCGGATACACAACAGCAGCATCAACACGACACCATGGAAGATTAAACAATGTCCTTAACCAAAACTAGCGAGGCGCTAAGCGCGACAGTCTCCAACATAAGAAGTTGGCAATCGGCGGAGCTGGTGGAGCTAGCCTCCCAAACTCACTCATCAGAGTCAGAGCCTCACGCAGGTGTCTCCGATTGGCTATACAGCGTGTTTCCCCCGGAGAACATCTTTGACCCACGTCGCTTAAACACACCGTTAGTTAACCCAAGTAGGGTTCAGCGACGCCGCCACGAATATGCCAAGGTACAAAAATTATGGCGGAAGTCCTTGACAAGTGCCGTTAAATTGGTTCTGTCTGAGGACGACACAGGGGGGACATTAAATTTGACGCGCTGGTCAACCATTGGGGCACTTTCGTGGGACAACCATCAGTAGCAGTTGAAGTTCCTGTCTGGACCCCGAATCCATCGGTCGCCCACATCTGGGCGCCGATCACAATAGAAGAAATCCAAGGGGCGGCGCTACCACTTAATTCTGCTCCTGGCCCGGACAGACTCACAGTCAGGAAATGGCGTGCGGTGCCTGCTTCGGTACGCGCACTCATGTACAACAAGATCATGAACGATGGAGGCTTTCCTGCATCCATGCTCTCCAGCCGGACGGTCTTCCTTCCGACACGACAAAAATGATCCTTCCAACTACCGCCCGATTAGCATAATGTCAGTAGTCACTAGAGAGTTTAACAAAATTTTGGCAAATAGAATCCGAACAGCGAACATTATAGACCACCGGCAGCGCTACTTCGAAGACGGGTGCGCGCAGAATGTCGCGACACTTTCAGCCGCCCTGCACCAGGCCAGATCTAAGCTGCGGGAGTTGCATGTTGTGTCCTTGGACGTGGCGAAAGCGTTCGACAGTGCCTCGCATGAGGCAATTGAAGTGGTACTACTTAAGAAGGGCTTCCCAAAGGCCTTCGTCAATTACATCAGACACACATACGACAACAGTACCACCATGTTCGAGTACCGGCAGCAATGATCACCCCTGTTTAGGTTAGGTCGTGGTGTAAGGCAGGGAGACCCCCTATCACCCATTCTATTTTGTATCGTAATAGATGACATCCTGGCATCCATCCCTCACGAAGTCGGCTTTTCTTTGGTAGGAGCCCAAGTCAATTGCATCGCTTACGCGGACGACGTGGTTCTACTGACATCAACGAAGTGGGGAATGCAGACCTGCCTGCGTCTTGTGGGAGAGGCAGCGGCCAAGTATGGCCTGAAATTTAACACCCGGAAGTCCAGTGCCCTTTCCTTGGTGCCCTCAGGGAAAGAGAAGATAAAAGTCCTGACAGATGATCAATTTTCTATGGGGGATGATAGCCTCATCCCTCAGATAGACACGACAGCCCATTGGAAATACCTGGGCATTGGCTTCACTTGCTCAGGTGCTACCAGGACGTCTCAAGATCTTAGGGCACTCTTGGAGAGGGTGACAAAGGCTCCGTTAAAGCCACAACAAAGGCTCAAAATTCTGAGGACATTCTTGGTCCCGAAACTGTATCATGGTATAGTTTTAAGCGGCACCACAATTAAGAGGTTGCGACAACTCGACCTACAGACGAGAGCCGCGGTAAGAAGATGGCTCCGCCTCCCACATGAAGTGGCGGTCGGCTTTTTCCACGCGACCGTCGCCGACGGAGGTCTCGGCATCCCAGCCTTCGAGACGACAGTTCCGGCCCTCATGCGTGACCGTCTTTCATCACTGTCTTCTTCGGCGGAACCGGTATTCGCAGCGGTCGGCGCATCCGAATGGGCAACCAAGAGGATTCAATGGGCGACGCGACTACTTCACCGAGGAGGCATCAACCTGGAGACCAAGACGCGGCGGGAGAACTTCTGGCGGGACAGACTACATGGTTCCGTGGACGGGAAGGAGTTGAGAGAATGTCACCGCACCAACTTGTCCACCCGTTGGGTGGACAGCGACTCATTCAGAATTCCCGGCAAGGACTATGTTCAGCACGTACACACCCGAATTAACTGCCTTCCATCTGCAGTCAGGGTTTCTCGCGGTAATAGAAGAACTGGCAGGGACGTCAAGTGTCGGGCGGGATTTGCAGAGACGGAAACGGCAGCCCACATTATCCAGAATTGTCACCGTACCCATGGTGGCAGGGTAAGGAGACATAACGCCGTGTGTAATGTTCTGGCAGCCGGACTGCGACGCAAAGGATGGACAGTAGAAGAAGAGCCGACGATTCCGACGAGGGAAGGTAACAGGAAGCCCGATTTGGTATGCATTAAAGAAGAGTCGCAGGTAGTGGTCGTCAGAGGTCGCAGTAGTGGACGCCCAGGTGGTCAGCGCGGTTGGCGCCCTCAACTATAGCCACAAGAGGAAGAAACATTATTACTCCAACAACCCGGACATCCGTCGGAAGCTGGTGGAGAAGTATGCTATTGAAGAAAAAAGGTGCGGTTTACATCCTGCACTGTGTCCTGGCGCGGTGTTTGGGCAAGCAATTCAGAAGCAGATCTACGACAGATGGGACTCAGCAAGAATCTCCTTTGCTCCATCACAAGAGTGTTGCAAGGGAGCCACACGAACTGGACCCGGCACAACCAACTAACGGGCATAATGTTCCGGCGTCCATCGGCACGAGAAGGAGTCGGCTAATCAATGCACTGAGCCGCTAGAACTTAGGTTATCCGCGCCTACCCCCTTTCCCGTGTGTTGTCCTACCATTCCCATCCTTTCCCTTTTTCTATGTAGCGGACAATTTTCAAAAAAAAAAGGCAAGAGTTGAGGTCGGCTTTTCCCTGGGAGGACTCCCAAAGGGGGCAGCCCCCCCATGTGCCAACCCCTCCTCCGCGTGGTGGGAGTCGTAAACGTCGCTCCGGCGGCCGCTTCGGCGGTCTTCTGGGCGGCGGCTAACGGGGCTCGGGCTTCTCTAGGGCTACTCGGGTTGCCAGCCCGTGATAGTCCATTCACAACCGGCCCAAAAAAAACAAAAAGTTTGTAACCGGGACGAGCCTCGGCGTCCCGGACCGGTTGCCGGTGAGGCGAGTGGTTCGGCCGATGTACCGGACCAATCTAGCGGCGCTCCAGCCCAGTTTGTCTGCCCCATCTGCGGGAGGTCCTTTGCGACCAAAATTGGGCTCGGCCAACATCGGAAAAAGGCGCACAGAGAAATAGCTAACAAGGAGATCAACACTGACAGGACTAAGAAAACGTGGAGTGAAGAGCAGCTCATGATGCTCGCGAGAGTCGAGGCGAAGGGGATCGCCGGAGGTGAGAGGTTCATAAATCAATACCTCCTAGAGCATATCCCCCGGCCGCTCCCGTGACGCCATAAAAGGCGCACGGCGGAAGGAGAGCTATAAGAACATGCTTGAGGCGGCCTTAAGTGACCTTGCGGGCTCTGAACCTGCTGGGGATCACCCGGACGACACGGAAGAAGACATGGCCGCTGGAGGTCCTGCTGGGCTAGTTTCTACCGAGGACGACTCCACAGCTATGCTCGGGGAGGCCATGAAGAACTTGGAGGAGACGGTGGCCAACATCAGAGGGTGGCGCACGGACGAATTATTACAGCTTACGGCCAAGAGTAGAGCGCCGGGGGAAGCGCCCTGCGAGGGAATCTCGCAGTGGCTGCAGGATGTTTTTCCCCCGGTGAGCGCCACCCCACACCGCATCAGTACTCCCCTTGTCAACCCGAGCAGGGCCCAGAGAAGAAGGGCTGAGTACGCTAAGGTCCAGAAGCTGTGGAGGAAGTCCATGGCGAGTGCCGTCAGACTGGTGCTGTCCGAAGGTGAAGTGAGGAAGGAAGCACCGTTTGACGCGCTCGCCAGGCACTGGGGAGCCTTTGTGTCGCAGGCGTCGGTGGCGGTGGAAGAAGACCTGACCTGGGAGCAGCACCCGGCGGTTGCACACCTTTGGGCACCTGTGAAGAACGAAGAGATTGAAGGTGCTAAGCTCCCGCTGAGATCCGCCGCCGGCCCGGACCGCATTTCCGTCAGACAGTGGCGCGCCGTCCCAACATCTGTGCGCGCCCTTCTGTACGTGAAGGTCATGCGGGACGGAGGGTTACCCGCAGCCTTAATGTCCAGCAGGACTGTCTTCCTACCGAAGAACTTAGATGGAGAAGACCCGGCCAATTAGTATTATGTCCGTTGTCCGGGAGTTTCATAAGATACTGGCAAACAGGATCCGGTCTGCGAACATCTTGGATATCCGCCAGAGATATTTTGAGGATGGGTGCGCCCAGAATGGGCGGCCTTGTCGGCCGCATTATACCACGCGCGGTCCAAATTGAGGGAGCTGCATGTAGTCTCCTTAGACGTCGCTAAAGCCTTCGATAGCGTCTCGCATGACGCTATCGAGATAGCATTAAAGAGGAGAGGCTTTCCATGGCAATTTATCAGCTATGTCAAGAATGTATATGCGACTAGTACTACCATCTTTGAACATCGGGAAAGCAGCTCCCCTCTTTTCAAGCTTGGCCGCGGTGTGCGGCAGGGCGACCCACTATCACCCATCCTCTTCTGCCTGGTCGTGGACGACATACTGTCTGCCATCCCCCCAGAGGTTTGCTCTAATATCGGTGACGCCAAAATTAACAGTATAGCATATGCCGACGATCTTGTGCTTATGACGTCGACGAAATGGGGGATGGAGACATGTTTGCGTCGTGTGGGAGAGGCTGCGGCCAAGTATGGCCTAATTTTTAATGCTAGAAAATCCAGCGCCCTCTCCTTGGTGCCCGCAGGAAAAGACAAAAAGATCAAGGTTATAACTGAAAGCCAATTCAATCTTGGAGACGGCGCCCCAATCCCCCAGATCAACACCACAACAAGTTGGAAGTATCTGGGGGTAGACTTTACATGCGAGGGCGCCGCAAGGACCACCGATGATCTCAGGGCACTTTTGGAGAGGGTTACAAAGGCCCCGCTGAAGCCGCAGCAGCGACTTAAGATTCTAAGAACGTTCCTGATCCGTAAGTTGTACCACGGGATCGTGTTGAGCGGCACAACTATAAAAAGGTTAAAACAGCTGGACCTGCAGTCGCGCGCTGCGGTGAGACGGTGGCTACGCCTCCCCACGACGTACCTAAGACCTTTTTCCACGCCACGGTCGCAGATGGAGGTCTTGGCATCCCGGCCTTTGTAACGACGATCCCGGCCCTTATGCGCGACCGCCTTGCGGCGTTGGTGTCAAGACCTACCCCAATGTTCGCGGCGGTCGGCAATGCAGAGTAGACCGGGAAGCGGATTCAATGTGCGTCCCGATTGTTGGATCAGCGAGGGATCGATCTGACCACCAAGACCAAGAGATCCAACTACTGGCGCGACATGCTGTACATTCGGTCGACGGGAGGGAACTTCGTGAGTGCCACAGGACCAACTTGTCCACGCTCTGGGTGGACAGTGGTGCCCACAAGATCCCCGGCCGAGACTTCGTGCAGCATGTCCACACCCGGATCAACTGCCTACCCACTGCGGTCCGGGTGTCCAGAGGCGCCAGGAGATCCACGCGGGACGTCAGGTGCCGCGCCGGGTGCCAAGAGACAGAGACCGCCGCGCATGTCGTGCAGAACTGCCACCGCACCCATGGTGGCAGAGTGAAGAGGCATGACGCGGTGTGCCGTGTAATAGCTGCGGGTCTGCGCCGTGGAGGCTACAGAGAGGAAGAAGAGCCGGTCGTCCCGACCCGTGAGGGCAACAGGAAGCCGGACCTGGTGTGCCAGAAAGATGAGTTCGTAAAGGTCATCGACGCCCAAATCGTGAGCGGAGTGGGCTCCTTGAACGAAGCGCATAAAAGGAAATGTCAATACTATTCTCGTAACGAAGACATCACGAAGCTAGTGGAAAAGTATGCTGTGGAGCCACGTAACGTCGAATTCACGTCCTGCACCATTTCCTGGCGGGGCGTGTGGTCGAGCCGGTCGCAGGGCGACCTCCTGCTGATGGGGCTGACTAAGAATCTATTGAGCACTCTCACTACGAGAGTGCTGCAAGGCTCACACACTAACTGGAGCCGATTTAACAAAAGCACAAGCACCATCCATCGGAGCGCCGCGGAGAGGGAAGGAGTTGGTTGAGCCACTCGCCAAACCGTGTTTTATGGTAATCTGCGCCATCCTCTCCTGCGTGTTTTTGTCAACCTTCCCTAATTATCCTTACCCTTAAATATACTGTACATTGTATAATATATTTAATTATTTGTATGCAGACAACTTTTGAAAAAAAATGTAGGCAAGAGTTGAGGTCGGCTTTTCCCTGGGAGGAGCCAGGATCAATTGTGTCGCGTACGCGGACGATGTGGTCCTACTAACATCAACAAAATGGGGTATGGAGACTTGCCTACGTCTTGTGGGCGATGCAGCAGCCAAGTATGGATTGAAATTCAACACCCGGAAGTCCAGTGCCCTATCCTTGGTGCCCTCAGGCAAAGAGAAGAAAATTAAGATCTTGACAGATTCTCAATTCACTTTGGGGGATGACGGCTTCATCCCTCAGATAGACACAACAGCTCATTGGAAATACCTCGGCATAGACTTCACCTGCGCCGGGGCGACCAAGACGACTCAAGATCTCAGGGTACTCTTGTAGAGGGTGACAAAGGCTACCCTGAAACCACAACAAAGACTCAAGATCCTAAGAACATTTTTAATCCCGAAACTGTACCACGGCATAGTTCTAAGTGGCACCGCAATCAAAAGACTAAAGCAGCTTGACCTACAAACAAGAGCAGCGGTCAGATGGCTCCGCCTTCCACACGATACGGCAATCGCTTTCTTCCACGCGACCGTGGCGGATGGGGGTCTCGGCATCCCGGCTTTCGAGACGACGGTGCCGGCCCTCATGCGCGACCGGCTGTCGCCACTGGCGTCTTCAGCGGATCCAGTGTTTGCAGCGGTTGGCGCTCTTGATTGGACGGTCAAGAGGACACAATGGGCGACGCGACTACTACACCGAGGAGGATGCGACCTGTCAACCAAGACGCGGCGGGAGAACTTTTGGCGAGACAGGCTATATGGTTCCGTGGACGGGAAGGAGTTGAGAGAATGTCACCGCACCAACTTGTCCTCCCGTTGAGTGGATAATGACTCATTCAGAATTCCCGGTAGGGACTATGTCCAATATATACACACTCGCATTAACTGCCTTCCATCTGCAGTTCGGGTCTCTCGCGGCACTAGAAGAGCAGGTCGGGACGTGAAGTGCAGAGCAGGATGCGCGGAGACGGAGACAGCAGCACACATAATACAAAACTGTCATCGCACCCATGGTGGCAGGGTGAGGCGACATAATGCAGTGTGCCATGTACTGGCGGCCGGACTACGGCGCAAGGGATGGGCAGTTGAGGAGGAGCCTACAATTCCGACTAGGGAAGGCAATAGGAAGCCGGATTTGGTCTGCAGCAAAGAAGATACGGTCACGATTGTCGACGCTCAGATAGTCAGTGCGGTCGGTCCGCTCAATGATAGCCATAGGCGGAAGAAACATTATTACTCCAACAACCCGGACATTAGTCGGAAGCTGGTGGAGAAGTATGGTGTTGAAGAAAAGAACGTGCTTTTTACATCCTGCACCGTGTCCTGGAGAGGAGTATGGGCCAGCCATTCAGAGGCGGATCTAAGACGGATGGGGCTTACCAAGAATATCCTTTGCTCCATCACAACCAGAGTATTGCAAGGGAGTCATACGAACTGGACCCGTCACAACCAACTAACGGGCATGATGTTCCGGCGTCCTTCGGCACAACAAGGAGTTAGTTGATTAATGCACTGAGCCGCTTGAATCAGGTTAACCGCACCACCCCCCTTACCCGTGTGTTGTCCTACCTTTCCCATTGTATGTAGCGGACAATTTAAAAAAAGGCAAGAGGGATGGCGGAGGGGGAGAGTTTTCTCCGCCCCAGTTCCGCCGCGCGGTGAGAGTCGGTAACTTTTTAACTCTCTTAAGGGGGCAGCCCCCCCATGTGCCAACCCATCCTCCGCGTGGTGGGAGTCGTCAACGTCGCTTCGGCGGCCGCTTCGGCGGTCGTCTAGGCGGCGGCTAACGGGGCTCTGGCTTCACCAGGGCTGCTCGGGTTGCCAGCCCGTGACAGTCCGTTTTCAACCGGCCCGAAAAAGACAAAGAAAGATTGTAACCGGGACGAGCCTCGGCGTCCCGGACCGGTTGTCGGTGAGGCGAGTGGTTCGGCCAATGTACCGGACCAACCTAGCAGCGCTCCAGCCCAGTTCGTGTGCCCCATCTGCGGGAGGTATTTTGCGACCAAAATTGGGCTCGGCCAACATCGAAAGAAGGCGCACAAGGAGATTTCCAACGAGGAGATTAATACTGACAGGGTGAAGAAGACGTGGAGTGAAGAGGAGCTCATGATGCTCGCGAGGGTTGAGGCAAGGGGGATCGCGGAAGGGAAGAAGTTTATTAATCAATACCTCCTGACGCACACCCCCGGACGCTCCCGCGACGCCGTAAAAGACGCGAGACGGAAGGCGAGTTACAAGATCATGCTACAGTCTGCCTTAAATGACCTTACGGGCTCAGAGCCCGTTGTTGAGGATGACCCGGACGACCCGGACGAAGACATGGCCGCTGGAGGTCCTGCTGGACTAGTTTCCATCGAGGACGACTCCACAGCTATGCTCGGGGAGGCCATCAAGAACTTGGAGGAGACTGTGGCCAATATTAGAGGGTGGCGCACGGCCGAATTAATACAGCTCACGGCCAGGAACAGAGCGCCGGGGGAAGCGCCCTGCGAAGGAATTTCGCAGTGGCTGCAGGATGTTTTTCCCCCGGTCAATGCCACCCCCACCGCATCAGTACTCCCCTTGTTAACCCGAGCAGGGCCCAGAGAAGAAGATCGGAGTATGCTAGGGTCCAGAAGCTGTGGAGGAAATCCATTGCGAGTGCTGTCCGAAGGTGAAGTGAGGAAGGACGCACCGTTTGACGCGCTCGCCAAGCACTGGGGAGCCTTTGTGTCGCAGGCGTCGGTGGCGGTGGTAGAAGACCTGACCTGGAAGCTGCACCCGGCGGTCTCCCACATATGGACACCGCTAAGGATTGAGGAGATCGATGGTGCAAGGCTCCCGCTGAGATCCGCCGCCGGCCCGGACCGTATTTCCGTCAGACAGTGGCGCGCCGTCCCAACATCTGTGCGCGCCCTGCTGTACGCGAAGGTCATGCGGGACGAGGGCTTCCCCGCGGCTTTGATGACCAGCAGGACTGTCTTCCTTCCAAAAGATCAAGATGGAGAGAACCCGGCCAACTATAGCCCAATTAGCATCATGTCCGTGGTCGTCCGCGAATTTCACAAGATTCTGGCAAACAGGATCCGGTCAGCGAACATCATTGATATCAGACAACGATATTTTGAGGATGGGTGCGCCCAGAATGTGGCGACTTTGTCGGCTGCATTATATCACGCGCGGTCCAAATTGAGGGAGCTGCATGTAGTTTCATTGGACATAGCAAAAGCCTTCGATAGCGTGTCGCACGACGCTATCGACATAGCACTGAAAAGAAGAGGCTTTCCCAAGCAATTCATCAGCTACATTAAGAATGTATATGCGACAAGTACAACCCTATTTGAACATCGGGGATGCAGCTCCCCTCTTTACAAGCTGGGCCGCGGTGTGCGACAGGGCGACCCACTATCACCCATCCTCTTCTGCCTGGTTGTGGACGACATACTGTCTGCCATCCCCCTAGATGTTGGCTATAACATCGGCCAGGCCAAAATAAACAGCATAGCATACGCCGACGACCTAGTGCTTATGGCTTCGACGAAATGGGGGATGGAGACATGTTTGCGTCGTGTGGGAGAGGCTGCGGCCAAGTATGGGCTAATCTTCAATGCCAGAAAATCCAGTGCCCTCTCCTTAGTGCCCGCAGGGAAAGAGAAAAAGATCAAGGTATTAACAGAAGTCCTATTCAACCTTGGAGACGGCGCCCCGATCCCCCAGATCAACACTACGACAAGCTGGAAGTATCTGGGGGTAGATTTTACATGCGCGGGCGCCGCGAAGACCACTGATGATCTTAAGGCACTACTGGAGACGGTCACGAAGGCCCCGCTAAAACCGCAACAGCGACTTAAAATCTTAAGGACGTTCCTGATCCCTAAGCTATATCACGGGATCGTCTTGAGCGGAAAAACCATCAAGAGGTTAAAACAACTGGAACTCCAGTCGCGTGCTGCGGTACGGCGGTGGCTACGCCTCCCCCACGATGTACCTAAGGCCTTCTTCCACGCCACGGTCGCAGATGGAGGTCTTGGCATCCCGGCTTTTGTGACGACGATCCCGGCCCTTAAGCGCGACCGCCTGGCGGCGTTGGTGTCTTCACCTATCCCAATGTTCGCGGCGGTCGGCAACGCAGAGTGGACTGGGAAGCGGCATCAGTGGGCGTCCCGACTATTGAATCAACGAGGGATCGACCTGACCACCAAGACGAAGCGATCCAACTACTGGCGCGACATGCTGTACGCCTCGGTCGACGGAAAGGAACTTCGTGAGTGCCACAAGACTAACTTGTCCACCCTCTGGGTGGACAGTGGCGCTCACAGGATCCCCGGCTGAGACTTCGTGCAGCATGTCCACACCCGGATCAACTGTCTACCCACCGCTGTCCGGGTGTCCAGAGGCGCCAGAAGATCTACTCGGGACGTCAAGTGCCGCGCCGGGTGCCAAGAGACAGAGACCGCCGCGCATGTCGTGCAGAACTGCCACCGCACCCATGGTGGCAGGGTGAAAACGCATGACGCGCTGTGTCGAGTGATAGCTGCAAGTCTGCGCCGTGGAGGCTGGAGAGTGGAGGAAGAGCCTGTCGTCCCAACCCGTGAAGGCAATCGGAAGCCGGACCTGGTTTGCAAAAAGATGAGTCCGTGAAGGTCATTGATGCCCAAATCGTGAGCGGAGCGGGCTCCCTGGACGAAGCGCATAGAAAGACGTGTCAGTATTATGCGAGAAACGAAGACATTACCACCAAACTCGTGGAGAAATTCGCAGTGGAGCCAAGAAACATCGAGTTCACGTCCTTCACTATTTCCTGGCGGGGCGTGTGGTCGAGCCGGTCGCAGGGTGACCTACTGATGGGGCTGACGAGGAATCTGTTGAGCACTCTTACTACAAGAGTGCTCCAGGGCTCGCATACTAACTGGAGCCGCTTTAATAAGAGTACGGGCACCATCCATCGGAGCGCTGCGGAGAGGGAAGGAGTTGGTTGAGCCACTCGCCGAACCGTTTGTAATGGTAATCTGCGCCAATCCCTTCCCGCGTGTTTTGTCAACCCTCCCCATCCTTACCCTAAAATATAATGTACTAATGTATAATATATTTTATTGTTTGTATGCAGACAATTTTTGAAAAAAAAAATTTAGGCAAGTTTGACTCTCTTAAGGGGGCAGCCCCCCCCATGTGCCAACCCCTCCTCCGCGTGGTGGGAGTCGTCAACGTCGCTTCGGCGGTCCTATAGGCGGCGGCTAACGGGGCTCTGGCTTCACCAGGGCTGCTCGGGTTGCCAGCCCGTGACAGCCCGTATTCAACAAATAAAGTTTCAAACCGGGACGAGTCTCGGCGTCCCGGACCGGTTGTCGGTGAGGCGAGTGGTTCGGCCAATGTACCGGACCAATCTAGCAGCGCTTCAGCCCAGTTTGTCTGCCCCATCTGCGGGAGGTCCTTTGGGACCAAAATTGGGCTCGGCCATCATAGAAAGAAGGCCCACAAAGAAGTTGCCAACGATGATATTAATACTGACAGAATCAAGAAGGGGTGGAGTGAAGAGGAGCTCCTGATGCTCGCGAGGGTAGAGGCAAGGGGGATGGCGGAGGGGGAGAGGTTCATCAATCAGTATCTCCTGACGCACATCCCCGGACGCTCCCTCGACGCCGTAAAAGGCGCGAGACGGAAGCCCAATTATAAGATCATGGTACAGTCGGCCTTAAATGACCTGACAGGCTCAGAGCCCGTTACAGAGGATGACCCGGACGACCCGGACGAGGACACGGCCGCTGGAGGTCCTGCTGGACAAGGTTCCATCGAGGACGACTCCACAGCATTGCTCGGGGAAGCTATCAAGAACCTGAGGGAGACGGTTGCTAACATTAGAGGATGGCATACGGCCGAATTAATCCAGGCTGCAGGAAGTTTTCCCCCGGTTAATGCCATCCCCCACCGCATCAGCACTCCCCTAGTAAACCCGAGCAGAGCCCAGAGACGCAGACAGGAGTATGCAAGGGTCCAGAAGCTGTGGAGGAAGTCCATGGCGAGCGCGGTCAGGCTGGTGCTGTCCGAAGGTGAAGTGAGGAAGGACGCACAGTTTGACGCGCTCGTCAAGCATTGGTGGCCTTTGTGACGCAGCCGTTGGTGGCGGTGGAAGAAGACCTGGTCTGGGAGTTGCACCCGGAGGTCTCCCACATCTGGTCACCCGTGAAGGTAGAAGAGATCGAGGGTGCGAAACTCCCAATGAGATCCGCCGCCGGCCCGGACCGTATATCCGTCAGACAGTGGCGCGCCGTCCCTTCATCTGTGCGCGCACTGCTGTACGCGAAGGTCATGAGGGATGAGGGCTTCCCCGCGGCTTTGATGTCCAGCAGGACTGTCTTCCTTCCAAAAGATCAAGATGGAGAGAACCCGGCCAACTATAGGCCAATTAGCATCATGTCCGTGGTCGTCCGCGAATTTCACAAGATCTTGGCAAACAGGATCCGGTCGGCTAATATCATCGATATCCGACAACGATATTTTGAGGATGGGTGCGCCCAGAATGTGGCGACCTTGTCGGCCGCACTATATCACGCGCGGTCCAAGCTGAGGGAGCTGCACGTGGTTTCGTTGGACGACGCAAAAGCCTTTGATAGCGTGTCACATGAAGCTATCGACATTGCATTGAGAAGAGGCTTTCCTAAACAGTTCATCAGTTACATCAGGAATGTGTATGCGACAAGCACGACCCAATTTGAGCATCGCGGATGCAGCTCCCCCCTTTTGAAGCTGGGCCGCGGCGTGCGGCAGGGCGATCCACTGTCGCCCATCCTCTTTCGCCTGGTTGTGGACGACATACTGTCTGCCATCCCCCAAGACGTAGGCTTTACCATCGGACAAGCCAAAATTAACAGCATTGCGTACGCCGATGACATCGTGCTAATGGCGTCCACGAAATGGGCGATGGAGACATGATTACGCCGTGTGGGAGAGGCTGCGGCCAGATATGGACTATTATTCAACGCTAAGAAATCCAGTGCCCTCTCCTTAGTGCCAGCCGGTAAGGAGAAGAAGATTAAGGTACTGACAGACATCCAATTCAACCTAGGAGGCGGCGCCCCATCCCTCAGATTAATACTACTTCGAGTTGGAGATATCTGGGGGTGGACTTTACATACACGGGCGCCGCGAAGACCACTCAAGATCTTCAGGCACTATTGGAGAGGGTCACGAAAGCCCCGCTAAAGCCGCAGCAGCGACTAAAAATCTTAAGATCGTTCCTGATTCCTAAGCTTTATCGTGGAATTGTCCTCAGCGGAACTACTATCAAAAGGCTTAAACAACTGGACCTCCAGTCGCGCGCTGCGGTGCGGAGGTGGCTGCGCCTCCCACATGACGTCCCAAAGGCCTTCTTCCACGCCACGGTTGCAGACGGAGGACTTGGCATCCCGCCATTTGTGACAACGATCTCGGCCCTTATGCGCGACCGCTTGTCGGCGTTGGTGTCTTCACCTGTTCCAATGTTCGCGGCGGTCGGCAAATCCGAATGGAGCGGGAAGAGGCTCCAGTGGGCGTCTCGACTTCTGGATAGAAGAGGAATCGACCTCACCACCAGGTCGAAGAGGAACAACTACTGGCGCGATATGCTGTACGCCTCGGTCGATGGTAAGGAGCTACGTGAGTGCCAGAAGTCTAACTTGTCCACCCTCTGGGTGGACAGTGGCGCTCACAGGATCCCCGGCCGGGACTACGTGCAGCATATCCACACCCGGATAAACTGTCTTCCTACTGCAGTCCGGGTGTCAAGAGGCGCCAGAAGATCCAGTCGAGACGTCAAGTGCCGTGCCGGATGCCAGGAAACAGAGACAGCCGCGCATGTTATTCAGAACTGCCACCGCACCCATGGTGGCAGGGTACGAAAGCATGACGCGGTGTGTCACGTGTTAGCAGCGGGTCTGCGCCGTGTGGGTTGGAGAGTGGAGGAAGAGCCTGTCGTCCCAACCCGAGAAGGCAACCGTAAGCCAGACCTGGTTTGCCATAAGGATGAGTCTGTCAACGTCGTAGACGCCCAAGTCGTGAGCGCAGTGAGCTCCTTAAACGACACCCATAGAAGAAAATGTCAGTACTATTCAAGAAACCAAGATATTACCAACAAGCTCGTTGAGAAGTACTCCGTGGAGCCGAACAAGATCGAATTTACGTCCTGCACCATCTCCTGGCGGGGCGTTTGGTCGAGCCGGTCGCAGGGAGATCTCCTGCTGAAGAAAAACCTGTTGAGCACTCTAAGTACCAGAGTGCTCCCACACGAACTGGAGCAGCTTTAATAAGATTACGGGCACTGTACATCGGAACGCTGCGGTGAGGGAAGGAATTGGCTGAGCCACTCGCTGAGCCATTTTAAATGGTTATCTGCGCCAATCCCCTCCACGTGTTTGTTAACCCTCCCCATCCCGCCCTAAAATATAAATTACATTGTATATTATATTTTATATCTGTTGCAGACAACTTTCGAAAAAAAATAATGTACAGCACATTCATAGCCGAATCAACTCTTAATGGGGCAATCCCCCCCATGTGCCAGCCCACACCTCGTCCCAGTATGAATTATCCAAAGACATTTATCGAAAGTAATGCCGACATATCAAGAAGTGTTCAGAAGCTTTCTTTTTTTGACATTAATGTATCTGATATTAGTGACAGAGAACAAAATACATATTTATTAGTGCATACGAGTGTTTGGGATAATCTATTTGAATTTTTTTAAATTTTCTTTTATTTTTATTTTTTTATTTGTAATGAAGGTCAAGAGAAATCCCTCAAAGTGAAGTTCAGTGAACAACAAGGTTGGGCAGCAAAAATTTCTGTGTAGTGTAGCATATGCAATATCCTAGTAGTAGAAACATATTCTAGTCCAAGAATAAAAAATTGTGAGAGCCAGCGACCACCTTTTGAAATTGATGTCGGTGAGTACTTTTGTGGATGTAGGAGATGGACACAGAATGATGGAGAAGTTTTCAATGCGTATGCAAATGAATGCTATGGATTCTAAAACATTTAAAAACATAAGGACATTTTAGCTTGTGAAAAAAAAAAGAGTTGAAAGAAGAAATTCTTTCCTAGTCAAGATCTGTTGTTAGAAAAGCCCATGAAAACGTCAATCCATCTTTTGCTGGGGAAGAAATAATTGGCATTGCTGTGTCCTTAGATGGGACATGGCATAAAAGGAGTCACACATCACATTATGGGATAGGAGTACTTATCGATATCCTAACAGGTTTAGTTATTGACTATGAGGTGTTATCGAAGCATTGTTTGTGTGTAACTACTTCTCATGAACTTGGGGCAGAATCCCCTGATTTTGACATATGGCATAAAGGACACATTTCATCTGGAGAGTGTTGTAAAAATGATGGATCATCTCCTGGCATGGAAGTTTTATGTTGCAGATATTTTGTGGTCTGTCGCTAAATGTGGCATGCGTTATTCAACAGTCCTTTCTGACGGTGATGCAAACTTTTATTCATTTGGTAAAAGAAGCTGTTTATGGAAATGATGTCCAAATTGAAAAGGAAAAGTGCATCAACCATGTAGCCAAAAGAATGGGGACAGGATTGAGAAATTTGGTTCAAGAGTGGAAAAAGAAAAATGTTAATCTTGGAGGAAGAGGGCGTGGAACTCTAAAAGAAATAAATATTTTAACTCACTAGTTATTATAGAAATTCTATAGTTATAAATATACCTGATGTTCACAAATTGAAAACAGCAATTCTGGCTACTCTCCATCACTATTCATCTACTGACAATGAACCATTGCATAATAAGTGTCCACCGGGAGAAGAATCATGGTGCTTTTACAACAGAAGTCTAGCAAAAGGAGAATCTCCAGCCAGTCACAGTACCATGTCGATCCAGCTCCCTATAAATGTTTTGGAGAAAATGGTTCCTGTCTACAAGACACTTTCCAGCCCAGAATTATTAGCTAAATGTGCCAGAGGCGCAACACAAAATGCAAATGAAAGTTTACATGCATCGATATGGAAGAAATGTCCCAAAGAAAAATTTATATCCAAGAAAAGATTAGATGTGGCTGTTTGCAATGCTGTTGGAGAACATAATATGGGTTGCTGTGCATCTGAAGAAATAATGAATAAAATTAAAAAATCAAGTGTTTCTCCAGCATCACTTACAATTGCAGCTCGACGTGACAAGAGAAGAATTTATGAAAGTGAGCGCTCTTCCTCAAGAGTAAATAAATCAATTAGAAAAAAGGTAAAACTCACAAAATCGAAAGAAGAAGCTAACAAAGAGAAAAAGGAAGGCAAAACATACAGTGTTGGTGGCTTCTGAATGTAAATTTAAAATTAAAATACAGGATCTTTTTAAAATCTGAATAAAAACTCATTTTACCCAAAACTACATTTTCATCCATTTGAAACTTCCCATGCCTACCTAAATATTGTTCAATTTTTCTAAATATTTGCTCAAATATTGTATACATAGTAATGAATACATTTGTGCATTGTTTTGTGACTACCATTAAAAATGTTGATAATATAAATAAATAAATTTAAAAAACATACTAAAAATGTGGGAAAAAAATTAAAAAGAAAATAATGCTAAAAGTTTTTTACAAGTTCATATTTTAAAATCCACGCACAGATTTACTTGTTATTAATTAATAAGTCAAAAAAAATTCCAATCAAAATTTTAAAAAATACAATGCGCATGGAACATTTTCAACGCAACCATGTTTCGCATTAAAAATTATAATAAAAAGGTATGCATCTTGAAAACTATTTAACCAAAATTGATAAAATTTTAACCAAGTAAATACACTTCTATAACAAACAAACCTGCAAAATTTCAAGAATATTTGATAAAAAATAAAAAAAGTTGTGCCAGTGAGGTGATTCCCCTCCAGTGAACCGAATCAGTGAACCAAAGGAACCGTGCCACCCTAAATTCCGGATCAACCCAAGCAAACGTGTGTTGCAGTGTGACATTTGTGGAGAAAACAATTCAACAAGAACTTCTTGCATAACACCAAATAAGGATTATGACATTAATGTTCGAATTGTGTATGGGATGAGATGCATTGGTAAGGGTCAGAAAACAGCTGTTTTTGCAGTTTGATGAGTCTTCCTCTTCCCCAACCAATTTACTGACGTAATTTAGTAAGTGAAGATTCTATTAAACATGCTGCTGTAGAAGCCATTGCAGAAAATGATGGGTCAACAAATATTGCAGTTGCTCTTGATGGGACATGGCAACGCGGAGGGCACATTTCTTTGCATGGAGTGGTATCAGCTACATCAGTTGACTCAGGGAAAATGGTTGTTGGCTCATTGACCGCCAAATTGCTTCAAATTTGGCGCCTCGATTCGAATAAAGCACTTTTGATGTTCTTTGTAGGCGTTCCAGAGAATGGATCATACATTTCGAACTTCGCGCTCAGGAAGGCGAATTTCTTCCCGGTACTAAATACGAGTACTCACTTCATTCCTACAAAGTTCCTTGACGTATATTGTCACCTGTTTCCTGTTAGTCCGGAGCATCACAGAAGAACGCATCAGCATCAGAGCAGCCCCGCGTGAAACATATCATTGTCAAAGTTCTGGAAACCCAGCGATTTCCATTTCAGACGCCAATGCCAGCTCGCGTTGTCATCAGTCGTTGAATGCAGTCGTCACATGAAGTAAAAACGACGAAATTCGTAAAGAAACGGTTGATTTCGTCTGGACAGAGGTATCCGAGACATTCTCTTCAATACTCGTTGATTCTTTCTCCAAAGTAACAATCTTTGTCAATTGTGTCGTTTCTTTTCCAGAACACTCTGATCTGATGAAATACTATCGATAGAAGAGGCGATGTTTCGTTGCAGCTTCTACTAATTGCTCTCCCGAGTATTTCACAGCCTCGGCAAAGGTAGACATTGATGAGCTCTCTAAATACTGTGCAGGGTGTAGTAGTAATAGTAAAAATCATAAATGTGATACGAATTTTGATGGTGCAAGTGGTGGCTTGGAAGCAGGTGGTGCACTGAATATATTCAGAAGATCGGAATGTGAACGTGGTGTACGGTACGTTAAATATTTAGAAGATGGGGACTCAAAAGCGTTTATGAAGCCTCAAGATCATAAGGGGAAAATATTAGAGAACAATTGGAATGCATTTGCGAGGTAGAGAAGAGACTTGGCTGTAGGCTTCGTAGACTGAAGACATGAAGGGTAAAAAACGAAGTGATGGCAAGGCAATTGGTGGATCACAGATTCAGAGATAGACCTGTTTCAAAATTACTATGGGCGTGCAATCAGAAGGAATATTTATTACTTGAAAAGTATGCACCAAGCTATATGGGCTACTTTTTCCCACAAGTCAACAGATGATACACCAGTTCATCATCTTTGACCAAAAGGAAGTGAAAGTTGGTGTGGATGTCAACAATCATTAGTAACTAGAGTAAAATATGTGCATAAATATTTTCTACCTCCTCCAATTATAGAAATTATAAAATCAGTGTTCAGGAATCTCAGTCTGACCCATCTCCTACAAAAATGTTTACACGGTAGGACCCAGAATGCAAACGAAAACCTATATAATTGCATTTGGGAACGGATACCCAAAACTATTTTTGTTGGATTCCAAACACTGAAGATAGGGCTGTTAAATGCAGTGTTAACTTCTAAAGAAGGTGCAGTGGCAAGAATAAAAATTCCGGAAGAAATGGGTGTGCAAATTGGATACAACTGCCATAAAGGGCTGAGGTCTATTGACAGTAAGAGGTTGCACTACGCAAATAGAGCAAATGAAGCCGTCAGAAAAGAAGCTAGGGTAAAAAAAATGCAGAGGAAACCCAAAACATCACAGAGAATGTGCAAGATTATTGACCAGGAAAGTTTTGAGGTAATGTGAAATTACACTATTTATTTTGTTTCCGATGTTTCTGAAAACCCCGCAAGACAGCCTTACATCAAAGGGGCCATGGACAAGATTGGTAGATTGCTGCGCAGAGCCGAAATCCGCCCCGTGTTCCACGCTCGTAACAAGATCGGGAGGAGCCTACTACAGGTGAAGGATCGTCTGGACCCTCATAATGCCGGCGTGTATGAAATACCGTGCAGCTATGGTCTTTTTTACAACGGACAAACTGGGCGCACGGTAGAAGAGCATATGCGGGATCACATGCGACATGACTGGCATCAACACAAGCACAAGTCGGCATTGGTACAACACGCCGCGGAAACGGGTCACCTCGTCAATTAGCACGAAACCCGTACTATAACAGAAGATCAGTGGTGGCCTCGTTTGATCAAAGAAGGTTTGGAAATCTCTAGGAGTACCGCAAACCTCAATAGATATGACGGGCTCCGCCTTAGCAACACCTGGGGACGGACCGTTGCCCCCCGCCAATCCGGTCCCGCCCCGTGGAGACCTCCCTTACGGGCGGCCAATGATGTGGCCGCCCTTTGGGCCGTTTTATGTCGGCATTTCCGCCCGTTCTCCTCCATACAGATGCACCTTCCATATGTCTATCCTGTTCAGTTCTCTATCATCTACCCTTTCCGCTCAACTCCCCTCACTTCATCTGGTCACCCGCCCTCCTATTGGCCGCCGATGCGCCCAGTCGGCCCACGCGTGCTTCCTAGAACATGAGACACGCTAACCTCTTGTCAGCAGCAAAAGACCACGATCCTGTCATTTGGGAATGTATTGAGCGAGCATTTGTGAAACTTGATTGGGATACAAGTTGTCTTGGTGTCTAATGCAATTGTCCACGGTGGTCAAGGGGAAGGGCAGACCTAACGACCCGAGCATCACCATTAAAAAATGCATATTACTATGGCCGTTATTATGGTTATTACAATTATTAATATTATTATATAACATGCGTTAAAATAAGAGAGCAGTAGAGCATTTGCAGGAGTAAAGAGTATATTCCAACAAATAGCTTTGAAATTTGTTGTGTCTGTGGCGTAACCGGTCGAGTGACACTGTACTTCTGAAGATCGTGAGATCGCATACTGCGAAAATTCTTTAATTTTAATGCAATTTTAAAGAACGAGTTGACTATTCAGGGTTATTTTATGACCTATTATTGTAGATATTGAATAATCTATAATATAAAAATGAATCGCAAAATGTGTTGGTAACCGCATAACTCAACAACGCCTGGACCAATTTGGGCAATTCTTTTTTTAAAATGTTCGTTGAAGTCCAAGGATGGTTTTTACGTCGAGAAAAATTCGAATAATTGCCGGAAAAACCCTAAAAACAGCCTTTTTCTTTTTCCCATACAAACGTTTTCTAACTAAAACGTAGAGTCAATTTGAGCTTTATCACTCTAGCTATCTCTATCTATCTCTCACTATCTCACACTAGCTATCTCTCACTCAGCTAAAGCACTCATTGTTGTAGGTATGTTCGTAACGTCAAAGAGTCAATGTGCACTTTATTACCGTTATACAAAGTTCAAATTCAATCATATCTATCAAAACAGTGTGCGTGTGTGCGTTGGAGCACAGAATACATGGTTGGAGGATTTAATGTCGCGTTCCGAAACTATTATAATATAGATATGCCTCCTATTAGACGAAGCAATTTAGGTAGAAGAACCCGAAATGCTACAAAGCAAGCTAATTACCGATCATCATGCTGCACAAGAACGTGACGACCGAAATGAACGTGAAAGAATTCGGATATCACGAACGCGTGAAGCGCGAGCGCTACATCCAACTAATAATCGCGCAAGTTTGAATCGAGCTGCTTTCTGTTACGATGTGTCAATTGACTACAGTAACTACCAATGTGTTATTGGTTCTATGAACTCGGTTTGCTCATATTGTAAGGCATTGAAATTTAAAAACGAAGCTAATGGATTGTGTTGCGCAAATGGTAAAGTGAAATTGATACCATTGGAACCACCACCAGAGCCATTGTACTCATTGGTTTCAGGAATAGGAACAGATTCCATACACTTTTTGACAAATATCCAACAATATAACAATTGCTTTCAAATGACTTCATTTGGGTCAACAAACGTAGTTCGGGAAAATTTTATGCCAACTTTCAAGGTATGTATTATAGCAGTTAAACATAATTATTTTATGTTCTGTCACCTAAGTTAAGATGTACTAATCTTCAATGTCTTAATCATTAAGATCATAATCATCACTTAGTCCCCATATTATTTGGTGATTCAGTTTTAGCGACACTTTTATTATTTTGAAACCCAATATATTTGATGATAGATATTAGTTACAACTAATTAGGAGACAGATATAATTTTAAAGAACAAATATTATTTAAGTTTGATCACTGACAATCCATAAATTCATTGCTTATTTATTTTATTTTATTTTATAGTGTTTGGTACAAACATAACATTTTTTAAAATTTACAGATACAAGGCCAAATATATCACAGAGCAGGTTCACTGTTACCAGTGTCAGATAGCAACTACAAATTCCTGCAAATTTATTTTATGGGCAATTCATCACAAGAAACTAATCTGCGTTGTGCACATAACAATTTAGTAAAGAGGTCTATTGTAGAACAATTACAAACTTTATTTCATGAACACAATCAATTGATTATATTGTTTAAAACTGCCCTGGATCTGATGCCATCAGATAATCACAAAATTGTAATCAGAGCTGATAAAACACCTGCGGGTCAACATGCAAGACGTTTTAATGCACCAACTATTGATGAAGTTGCTATCGTTGTAGTTGGAGAAAACTTGGAATCCCGTGATATTGTTTTACATCGTCGGAATGATCAATTGCAACGTATAAAGGAAACACACCGCTCATATGATGCACTGCAATATCCCATTATATTTTGGCAAGGTGAAGATG
This sequence comes from Gryllus longicercus, assembly GCA_038098605.1. NCBI lineage: Eukaryota > Metazoa > Arthropoda > Insecta > Orthoptera > Gryllidae > Gryllus > Gryllus longicercus. The sequence continues at coordinate 2,452,124 of JAZDUA010000074.1, forward strand.
GCTATGATTTCTCAATAAAAATGATAAATCCCATTACAGGTAATTAAAATATTAGTTAATATCTCAGTCACTATATTATGTATTTTAATTTTATATTTCAATGTTATTAAAACAAAATCTATTTACAGGTTCTGAAACTAACAAAAAAGTCAGTTCAATGAACTATTATTCATACCGCCTAATGATTCGGGAAAATGAAGACAATCACATATTGAAATGTCGGCGATTGTATCACAAATATATTGTTGACATGTATGTTAAAATTGAAACGGAGAGATTAACATTCATCGGGTTGAATCAGACCAAACTCCGATCTGAAGAGTATATTCACCTTCGAGATGCGATTAATACTGATGGAAATGCACAGAATATTGGTCGGATGACTATTCTTCCAGCAACATACATCGGAAGCCCTCGACATATGCACGAATATGCTCAAGATGCCATGTCGTATGTTCGTCATTATGGTACAGCAGATTTGTTCATCACATTTACATGCAATCCGCACTGGATAGAAATCAAGCAGGAGTTATTCCCAGGGCAATCACCCATTGATCGTCATGATGTTACAGCCAGAGTCTTTAGACAAAAATTGAAATATTTAATGGATTTCATCGTAAAACATTATGTGTTTGGTGAGACACGCTGCTGGATGTATTCTGTGGAGTGGCAGAAACGAGGATTGCCACATACACACATTTTGATTTGGTTGGTTGAAAAGATAAGGCCAAATGAAGTTGATGTAGTGATATCAGCTGAAATCCCTGATGTACAAGTAGATCCTGGATTGCATGAGGTAGTTATCAAAAATATGATACATGGTCCCTGTGGAACTCTTAATCAAAATTCACTATGTATGATGGATGGTAAATGTTCAAAACGATATCCACGGACATTAATATCGGAAACAATTACTGGTAATGACGGTTATTCACTGTATCGTCGACGATCGACAGCAGACAATGGAAGATCAACAATTGTCAAATTAAATCAACAAGATATTGAAATAGATAATCGTTGGATTGTTCCATATTCACCCATTTTATCAAAGACCTTCAAAGCACACATCAACGTTGAATCTTGCCATTCAGTGAAATCTATTAAATACATTTGCAAATATGTAACCAAAGGGAGTGATATGGCTGTGATTGGAATTGGTGCAGAGAATTCCAATGATGAAGTTACCCAATACCAAATGGGCCGCTATGTTAGTAGTAATGAAGCAGTATGGCGAATATTTTCTTTTCCTATTCATGAGACACCCTTCCGTTGTTCACTTAGCTGTGCATTTAGAAAATGGACAAAGAGTGTATTTTACAGCACAGAACGCAGTACAAAGAGCTGCTCAGCCACCATCTACTACATTAACCAGTTTTTTTGAGACATGCCAAAACGATGACTTTGCACAAACATTGCTATATTCTGAAATGCCAAAATATTATACTTGGAATCAATCCTCAAGGAGATTTATACGACGGAAACAAGGAAAACAAGTTCCAGGATACCCAGATGTGTATTCCACCGATGCCATTGGTCGAATTTATTCAGTACATCCAAGCAATGATGAATGTTTTTATTTACGACTGCTATTAGTCAATGTACGTGGCCCAACATCATTCCAACATTTACGAACTGTTAATGGTGAATTGTGTGGATCTTACAGAGAAGCCTGTCAACGTTTGCAATTGCTAGAAAATGACGCTCATTGGGATCAAACTCTCAATGATGCTGTAATATCATCAAACGCTCATCAAATACGAACATAGTTTTCTATAATCATATCTACATGCTTCCCATCAAACCCAATTGATTTGTGGATCAAGTACAAAGATTATATGTGTGATGATATTTTGTATCAAATACGAAATAGAATGGGAAATCCAAATATACAAATCAGTGAAGAAATTTACAATGAAGCATTGATTTCAATTGAGGACATGTGCTTGATGATGTCAAAAAACTATTAATTCAATTAGGCCTGGCCGCGCCCAATCGTCCAATGCGTGATGCTTTTAACCAAGAGTTGAATCGAGAAAAACTGTATGATCTCAACACTTTGAAAGAATTAATTCAAACAAATCTTGCACTGTTGAATGAACAACAGAAGTACGTATTTGATACTCTTATGAAAGTAACAAATGATGAAACTGGAGGGATTTACTTCTTAGATGCACCTGGTGGTACAGGAAAAACTTTCTTGATTTCATTAATATTAGCAACGATTCGCTCACAAAATAAAATTGCACTTGCACTCGCTTCGTCGGGAATCGCAGCAACTTTGCTTGACGGTGGTCGAACAGCACATTCAGCATTAAAATTGCCATTAAATATGCAAAGCAATGAAACTCCGACCTGCAACATTTCGAAGAACTCTGCAATGGTAAAGGTCTTGCAGCAATGTAAATTAATTGTTTGGGATGAATGCACGATGGCACATAAAAAATCTTTGGAGGCTTTAGACAGAACCTTAAAAGATCTACGGAGCAATCATAACCAATTTGGTGGTGCAATGATTTTATTAGCAGGAGATTTTCGTCAAACATTGCCAGTGATTCCACGATCAACACCAGCTGATGAACTCAATGCATGTGTAAAGTCCTCCAATTGGTGGAAACATGTCAGAGTACTTTATTTAAGCAAGAATATGCGTGTCGAGTTGCAAATGACCAATCTGGAAACATATTCTCTAAACAACTCATTGACATTGGTAATGGCAAATTTCCTATAGACATGTTGACTGGCTGCATTAACTTTCCTCAAAGTTTTTGTCAGTTAACTCGATCAAAAGATGAACTTATTCAGAAGGTGTTTCCAGATGTTTCTCAAAATTACAGAAACCATGATTGGTTGAGCGAACGAGCTATATTGGCTGCAAAAAACATAGATGTAAATGAATTAAATTTAAAAATTCAAGAACAAATTACAGGCGAATCGAGGATATATAAATCATTTGATTTGGCTACTAACCAAGATGATGTAGTGAACTATCCACCAGAATTTTTAAACTCGCTGGATTTACCAGGATTGCCACCTCACAATCTTCAATTAAAGGTTGGATCGGTAGTTATAATGTTGCGAAATATCAACCAACCACGTCTTTGCAATGGCACACGGTTAGCGATAAAAAAATTACTAAACAACGTGATAGAAGCAACTATACTGAAAGGAAAGTATAAAGGAGAAGACGTTCTCATACCGCGCATCCCAATGATTCCAACTGATGTGCCGTTTAACTTTAAACGACTACAGTTTCTAGTTCGGCTTGCTTTTGCTATGACCATAAACAAGTCCCAGGGGCAATCATTAAGTGTTTGTGGTATTAATCTGGAAAACCCATGTTTCTCACATGGTCAATTGTATGTTGCCTGTTCCCGTGTTGGAAAACCATCAGATTTGTTTGTCTATGCGCCAGGTAATCAAACAAAAACATTGTATATCACAAAGCACTACAATGAAAATAAAACTGTTTTTTGTTAATAATTATGATTCACATGATTAACAATAAAGCGATTACTTACTTTTAAATGCTTATATATGTTTTATTTAATTATATTTCTTATTCACAACGCCCTATCACCAGGGTGACGGTTCTGTTCAGGAGATTTTTTGCCCAGACTATAAAATATGTAGGAACAAAAAACTGTCACATTACAAATCTTTTGGACAGAACGAAGTCTGTTGGGTCCGCTAGTTTCTTAATATAAATAACTTAAAATTGATCAAAAGTTTTGAATTTGGGCATTTCTGATTTCATACCCAAAGCAATATTTTTGGATTACCAACGGACTGTAATCATTTTGTAATAAAAGATACGAAGCAAATTATTTTTAGAAAATATTTTATTTTAGTTAATAGTTAACTTTTCATTATAAACAATTTCTTTTTACTTTTATTTTCAGGATCACATTATGATGTTATATTGTATACGTGTAGGGAAATATTTCTATTGATTCAAAATGTTGGAAATGAAGCCAATTCTTCTGAAAAATAGTTCTTTATAGAGGCTGAATTGACAAAAATGAATGGCTGCAGTGTTAGAGCTATATCTGAAACGAAGAAAGATTTCCGAAGTTAGTGTTTAAATTTAAGACAAATTGCAAGCAGTGACCAGGAAATTAGATACATTCTTGACAAAAAATGAAAAGTAGCTCAAGGAAAATCTATCTTTTTATAAAAGTGTTGGTCCTCGATCGTCAACTCCTGCTACTACGGGTCCTCCAAAAGTGGGTTTCACTGTTTCCAGTGAACGTTCGAAACGTACGAAAACTGAAGAAATGAGAGAAGTATATTCACCGGAAGAACTGTCGTATGGGACGCAGATGAGTTTACGATCTGTAGGAAAAACTGATGCTGTGAAAGTGGTTAAAAATGTCACATTAACCACCCCAACAGGGCATTCAAATACCAACGGGTATTTTCAAGGGAAAAAGAGGAAACCATTTCAGGAGACAAGGCTCTTTCAATAGTGGTCCAAGCCAAGCTGTCTAAAACCCAATACAATATAAGACAATCAACGAAAGAAGGAAAATGCAAGTTATATCCCAGTTATGTGGATGTGCAGAAGGATAAACATAAACGCTATTCAACCCATGACGCCATTAAGATTACTGAAAATAGTGCAGAAGTTCAATTACAAGCATTATTGGACCACACACCGGAACGCATCTTACAAGTTCAAAAGGAAGTTCTGCAAACTCCTTCATTACATAATGTAAATTGTGTTTTGTAATTAAATGGTGATGCGATGGAAACTCGGGGCAGAGTGAATACAAACAAACATTTAGCAATGAAAATGACTGATTCCAGCATATTTGTTATTTCACTGGTGCCATTGCAACTGAAAGGACAAAACAAAAATAATGAGAACGAGTGAGTTGTTTGGAAAACTCCTAGACCTTTGTCTCCGAGGTTTTGCCGACCAATTAAATTACAATTCGTTCGAGAGTCTTCTGCATTAGTTGTTAGGGAAGTTAAACACATTGAAAATCAGATATCTTTACTTGTGCCGTACAAAACCACAATAGATGGGAAACTTTTCGTTGTACACTATAAAGTAGCACTTACCATGAGCGATGGAAAAACAAGTAATATGTTAACTTCCACTTCTTCATATCAACGTTATTTATGCAACAGCACATCAAAAAGAGTTCAATAATATTGAAAAAATGATTTCTTTGCCTTGTAAAGAAGAAAACCTAAAATTTGGACTTTCAACATTGCACGCATGGATTCGGAGTTTTTATTGTGTACTTCATTTATCCCGTAAGCTTTATATAAAGAAATGGCAAGTACGCACATAGCAAGATAAACATCAAGTTGCAGAAAGAAAACAAAAAATACAAGATTAACTAAAAACAAAATTGGGTCTTTCAGTTGATCATCCAAAACCTGGTTTTGGGAGTAGTAATGATGGCAATACTACCAGGCGGTTTTATAAAGATGAATTACTGTCTCTCAATATTACGGGTGTGGATCTCAACATTATTCACAGATTTCATACAATATTACAAGTTATATCAAGTGGCTATGAAATAAAAGTTTCTGAATTTGAGAGATACTGCTAGGAAACTGCACAGAAATTTGTTGAACTTTATCCACGGTACTATATGCCAACTTCCATCCACAAAATGTTGATCCACGGTTCCAAGATTATTCAGTTTGCTATTCTTCCCATTGGCCAGTTATATGAAGAGATTCAAGAAGCAAGAAATAGAGATTTCAAAAGTTACCGGGAAAGATATTCAAGAAAATGTTCCCGCGAAAAAACAATGGAAGATGTCTTCCATTGGTTGCTGGTGTCATCAGATCCCCTGATTACCAGCCAAAGAAATCTTCTTCAAAAGCATACAAGCATGCTCTCACCTAATGCTATCAAACTTCTTGATTGTCCTCTGCCTGAATTATCAGAAGATGATGAAGACATCGATTGCACTGATTTCTTTTGGTAATTTTGTAGCCCTTGCTGTGAGAATAACATGTTTGTTCTCACTTGATAGAATTGTTTTTGAATGATTTTTTGCATATTTTTTAATTTTTTTTGCGGGTTCAATATTACTATTGTTATCTTTTACATTAATGTATGCTGCGTATTTTAATTTATTTTCTGTGAGAAACAAAAATGAATATTAACAAAAATATTCAACATATTTCAGTTTTATATTTATATTACTTTAATAAATATATAATTACATACAATTGTTAACTTATATTTGTGTACTTAGAATTTAATAAACTAATTGTAGTTAACAATTGTAATTAATAATAATGTATACAAATAAAAATGTATGTTTAATAATTTCAGAATGAGCCGTCATTTCGAATTTTTGCAAATTAGCATTGCATCCTTATTTCTAAATATTAACTAAGGATCCATACGAAATTTAGTATAAATTTATTGATATTTAGACTTATGGCCAGATTTCCCATCATTTTTTCCACTGTGCGCCGGCGGGAATGGGGCGAGAAGATGAAGTGCAAGATTGGTATCTGACAGAAAAAGTACGAGATGATACGTAGCTAGTGAGTAGGTTCGATAGAAATGGTGGGATGTACAGGCGAAGTTTGTGTAGAAGGAGCGGGTAGTGGACGGTGTCCAAGGCGAAAGAGTAATCAGAGAAAAGAGCTGGAAGTGAGCAGTGGCGGTCGAGAGTCGAGGACACAAAGAAAGCGAAGCGCTTGCAGAGCGGAGGAGCGATTCTCCCGAAAGCCGAACTGCGCCCAATTATGCCTCGCTGTTCGAGATCGGGCAGAATTCTCTCGAGAAAGAGTACGACGTATTGACGTTTCTATTTGGCGCTGAATTACCAGGCACTAGGAGCGCTAAAGGGAAATTGTTTCCATCGGATGCATGGAAGAACGGGGAACTCTCCTGGGTTGTCTCTATAGTATTTATGGGAGTGGTAGCAACAGGAATTATGTTGGTAGCACGCGATGTAACTTTTAAGAAAAGAAAACATTAAGGACTCTCACCACAAGTCTTGGAAGTGTTGTCTCCTTGAATTAATTTCCATTGATCTTGTTGCTTGCAACATAAAGGTCCTCGATTCTGCTCGGTGCGAGGAGACTTTCCTGGCACACTGAACATTATGTAATCATGTAATATTGTTTTGACTACTTTTTGCCCAGCCCTTGCCAATTAGTATCTATTATGATTGTAAAATCTTAAATGTGATGTTACAAACTGCAGAAATAAAGATTCGTTTCGCAAGTTTTCATTTCTTGTATTGTATATTTAGTTTCAGACATTTTCATCATTTATTTATTATTGCAATGCTTTCCTTTTATGTCGATTTTAATAGATAATTCCACAAGGTTTAAAAGTTAATACCAAAAGGGAGGGAGTAGCAAGGCATCGGCAGCGATTTCTGGACCCTTATCGTATTCGTCTTGGCTGATTGAAAATATTTCATCTTCACCACAATCGGTCCCAAGTATACTGAATCTAGATATGCCTACAACCGGTCCGACCTCCAACAAAACGTTCCAGTGAGGACTAAGGGTTAAAAAATTAAAGAACTACACATAGTACAATCAAACACTGAGGTCAGATTGGCCGCAGAAATGAAATTAAGAAAGGAAGGTAAAAGATAATCACGATTCAATCGTTAAAGAACTTATCATTGTTCGCCGAAGCAGGCAGAAAAGGCTAATGTAAATATTACCCCGGCAAAGGGAAAGATGCCGTGTAATCGCTAAGTACCAGAGGAAAATACCAGAATCTTCAGCTGAAATATTTTTGCAGTTCCTCATTGATCATATGATCAGTCGCCTGTAGCATTGTCAGCCGCCGGTGCCAGGTCTCAGAAGTTAGAGACAAATTGCATTTGCATGACAGAACAATGCAAATGATCGTTAAATAGGGATGCGATGGTTCAGAACAGAATGCATATAAGCAGATGTTTGTTGAGGAAAATACAACGGATGAAAATCTATTTAGTGTTTCTATGATTCCCATGGAAATTTATTGTGAAAAAGAAGGCTCTAAAATAATAATAATAATCTGAAAAAATCCTACGCCATTATCGACAAGGCACTGTCGTCTCTTACAATTCTTATTTGCAAAAGATACGTCAGACTATCACTAGTGATGTTGGCACATTGACCGCTTAATTGCTTCAAATTTGGCGTCTTGATTTTTAATAAGGCAGTTTGATATCCTTTGCAGGCGTTTCAGAGGAAAGTATTATACATTTCAAACTTGGCGCTCTGGAGACCAAATCTTTCGTACTAAGTTCCCTGACGTAGATTGTCAACTGCTTCCTGTTAGTTCGGAGCGTCACCGAAAGATCGCATCAACTCGTTCGAACCATGTGTAACACTGCCAGAATTCTGAGAATGCCCAGATTTCCAGGTTAAAGCCACAAGCTAGCATTGTCATCTGAGGCGAAGTGCAGAAAGCTTAGTCAAAACGTGTTGGGCGCTTTCGATTCAGGGTGTGTCAGGCACTTGGATGTAGTCGTAACATGAAGTAAAAACGACGAAATTAGTAAAGAAAAGTTTGATTTCGTCTGGACAGAGGTAACTGTGACTATCTCTTTAATATACGTTAATTCTTTCTCCAAGTAACAATCTTTGTCAATTGTGTGTCGTCTCTTTTCCAGAACACACTTGTCTGATAAAAAACTACTGAAAGAAGAGGCGATATTTCGTTGCAGCTTCTACTAATTGCTCTCCCAACTTATCCTACGAGTATTTCGCAGCCTCAACAAGTGAAGTCAAAGTGAGACAACAAATAGAAATTGTACCCACACAAATAATTCTGGACGAACGCACCATTTTCGTAACAATTATATTTCGCATTGTGGACGGGAAGGTATGTAACGATATCATCGTGTTCATTTTCAGTGTTATGTCTGTAGAGCGTAACCAACTGAAATGAATGAGAGAAAAAGAACGGAAAGAGAAATAAAGATTAGCTTTATATTAGAAGTTAATAGACCTCTTAGGTTCCTCCTAGGAACACATACATGCTTGGAAACACAACACCTGTAAATCTCACTTTGCCAATCCTTTATTCCAGACAGGCCATACATTCAATCCACACACAGACATTCGTATACTGGAAATAGAAAATCACTACCACACCTGTTTAACTTTAGAAAACCTACATATTCATTTAAATAATAACTTATTGAATGAAAACATAAACCATAGTCCTTCTCCTTTACTAAAATTACTATTAGACACCACTCCCACACCGCACCCCGCCGGGGCGGCACAGTGACAGCGCACCGCACCCAGGCCATTGCCCTCCTCCACCCCACGGCCGGGTACTTAAGCCCCTTGGCTCGCCCGACCCCGCGTAGTCGTTTTGTGGCTTCCATTGAGCACGTAAGGAATGGCTCAACTTACATTTCTATGTTTTCTGTTTAAAAATATTTTACGTATCCTATTTCTATTTCATTCGCTTTTCTTTAGTATTAAAGACTTAACCCCCCCACTTTTTTCTTTCTTTCAGTTTCTAGAATGTTAAATATATTTTCCAAAAAAATTGTAAATTATTTGTAATCTTTATCATAATCTTGTTGTAAAATCAAAGGAATATTCACGTTTTAATGTTTTGTTTTTTCTTCTTGTATCAGACAACTGATGATGATGGTTAAGCCATCGAAAGCTGCTCTTATATTAAATACTATTGTTGGCAATGACAACGTTTATAATCATTTCACCACAACACCTATATAATAGACCTCCACCACCATCTCCTCTTTTTCTTATAAAATCTACTCATAAATTAATTGAAAAAGTGAAACTCAACAACTTATTCATTAACAAAGCTGACAAAGGACAGTTCGCTTCCAGACACCGTAGAGGGAACACCTCCGTTTGTGCCTCCTCTTGTGTTCACGAATGCAGTGTTATCTGTTGTGTATTAGTGTTTTTGTCACACCAAATAGGAATCAATACTAATCTAATCTAACATTTATTTAAAGTCAGCCTAACGCGGCTGACAATTAATCATAATGTTCTCCAATGTAAGCAACAACTTAACCAAACTTCCGATGGACCCAGCTCCTGAAAATCAAGCAAAGAAGACTTACGCCAACGCTACTGTGAGGGATGTATTTCCTACCAAAGACCAAGGAGTTATCATAGAAGCCCACGAAGGTATTTCAATAAAATAATATATTACTAAACTCTCTACAATAATTAACCCCAATGCCATTAGATTCGTGTCGCGCATATCTAATAACAGAGTGACTAACTACGTGTCTAGCAACTACTCCACGTTAACCATCAAGGATCACAAACAATGTCAGACCTTTAATTAATAAGCTTAAGAGGGTAATAATTTCTAATGTTTGCCCTGTGTTACCACATGATGGTATCCAACAAGAATTGTCAAAACATAATATCCATATTGCAATGAGTCATAAAGGCTCATCGCACAGCGCGACCCTCGAGTCACGCTGAATTATAATACTTCGAGGCAAAGAGGGCCTCCTTCGCGCATTCGACACACACAGCTGCACGCGTGCCGGTATTCCTGCTCGTAACCGCTCCCGAAAGGCACCCTTCCACCCCAAGCTCTGCAGGGGAAATGGCCACCCTACGGAACAGAACAAGCCGGAGTACATGGGCACGACACACTGCCCAAAACGGGGTAACTTCAACCTCCCACCTGAATGCTGCAACTGCGGCGGACGCCATGTAGCGTCGTACTCCGGCTGCAGCTACTTTAGTCTCCCCAGTCGCCCCTCAGACGATGACGGGGAGAATGCCGGGCGGTCAGATCACGGCACCCATGTCCGAAATCAGGGCGGAGCAGCCCGGCAGGAAAGTAACGGGACAGCCTGGTCAGCGGTAGTACAAAACCTAGCAGAGGCAAACACCGCTCAGGCCCCCGTGTCGCGGGACGCAACCGGTACGGTGGAGTCGCGGACCAGCGCTCCACCCGCGGCCGCCCCTGCAGCGTTCTCCAGAAGCCAGTTTCTGGCAATGCTTGCACAACTGGCAGCTCTTCTCCCCGAAGATGGCGCAAACCACTAGGAGACGCCCAGAATCTACCTGCATGCAGCCGCTGCGTGCATGCACCTGGAATGCGCGGAGCGCACTGCATAAAGCCCAGCAAATAGGCGAGTTCATTCGAGAGCATGATCTCGATATCATGGCGATACAAGAGACGTGGTTCAACGCCCGGAGCGACTTCCGAATTCAAGGATTCGCAACATACCGGAGAGACCGCGAAGGCAGATTGGGAGGTAGAGTTGCATTGAGCATTCGCCGCGACATCCCTCAGCTCCAGGCAAAACTCTCGACCCTAATGCTGACATCACTCGAAGCTGTTGGAGCGCACATCTGGGTGGGAAACAAACTACTCCTTGTCGTGTCTGTCTACTGCCCAGATCAAACTCTCAACGCCTCTGAGATTGAAGCAATTCTAGCGCTAGACACCAAGGTTCTGCTACTTGGTGATTTCAATGCAAGACACCGGTCATGAGGATGCTTAGGTTCCAACAGGAACGGCACCAATCTAGCCACTCTAGCAGCGACGAGACGGGGCGTATGTGTATGCGCAACGAAAAGTCCCACATATTTCCCGACAGCCCAGCGCGAAACGCGCAAGCGACCGGGTATTATCGATTTTGCGATCGCGAAGGGGGTTGACGGTGTTGTACCGTCGTCACTACCCGAACTGGACTCCGATCACAACCCGGTAATATGTGTGGTGGTATCTCTTGTCGCAGTACGCCAGCAAAGAATGCGAACAACGCGCGACACGGACTGGGTCGGTTATCAAGCTCAAGTGAGCGATTTGCTCGAGCAGAGACCGCTGGTAACAAACATGGATATAGAATCTGCGGTGAACTTGTTCACTGACACGGTTATGTCCGTTTACAAAAAGGTCACGAAAGTGACGCGCGTGCCGGATTCTCGTCCCGAGCTCACAGAGGAGCAAAGACGGACACTGCAAGCTCTCCGCAGAGTAGTAAAGCTTCATCGCCGATTTGGTGATCCCGCAGACGGGGAGCGGGCGAGAGCGCTGAGCCGAGAATTCCGTGCGTCTCTGAGAGACGAGAGAAACGCTCGGTGGAAAAGTACAATAGAAGAGTGCAATCTCCACGATAAACGCCTATGGGGCTTATCCAAAGCGCTGGGGCGGCAACCAGGAGTAAATCACCCCATTCAAACCAACGCGGACATCCCAAGGCTCCCCGGTTAACCTCCTCCGGCACCGGTGTATGTGTGGGACGATGCTGCAAAAAGCGAAGTCCTTGCTGACTCGCTCGAGCGGCAGTTCCGACCCAACGACGCCGGAGCCAGCGATGCCCACGTGACTGCGGAGCGCCTACGGTGCCTCCTGGCAGTCACCGAATACATCAGCCCGTCGCGTGACGGACGGAGAACTCCGCGGGGTGCTCCGCCACCTCAACCCAAAAAAATCTTGCGGTCCTGACGGCATCACCGTCGCCCACTTGAGATCCGTTGGTGACAAAGGGGTTGAATTTCTCCTGGCACTTTTCAATGCCTGCCTAGCACAAGGATATATCCCGCGCCCGTGGAAAACAGCGAACATCTGCTTAATACCCAAGTGCGGTAAGAGCCTCTTCCTGCCGAGTAGTTATAGACCCATTAGTCTACTCTCGCTCCTAGGAAAGACTCTAGAACGCCTCATATTGTTGCGCTTGCCGCAGGAAATACGGAGTCTAGGTCTCCTCCGAGACGAATAATTCGGGTTCAGAACGGGTCATAGCTCCGTGCAGCAGCTGACGCGCCTCTGCACCGAGATCGGCCTCTCTCTCGAGAGGCGGCAGAATCTGCCTACCGTCTTCCTGGACATGCGGTCGGCCTTCGACACGGTGTGGCATGAGGGGGCACTTATGTCTCATTGCGTCAGGGATAAGCGACTGCTACACCAGGCTGATCGGTAGTTTTCTCACAGAGAGAACGTTCAGAGTGCGAGTTAACGGCGTACAATCGTCCCTAAGACGTCCCTAACAAGAAAATAAAATCCCGCCTCGCCAGGGTTACTGGCGGGGGGAAAGTTGATAAAAAATCCTTCCACCCCTTTGTGCAACAGTGGGCGATGGACAGGCAGAACCGTTGCATTAAGAGGCGACAGCAGCTATAAATCAAGACCGGCCTATGGAAAACTTCGCGTGTAACTTTCCGTTAAGTTTTACGACGGGATAGGTCGGGTATCTTGCGAGAGGGGTGGGAGTGGAAATCGCAGGGGCAAAAGGGCGCTGAAAGGTCTGGACAGATGTAAATAAACTGTCGAAGTGAGCGGTCGGTTCGGAGATTTGTTAGTAATTTTAACGGCGACTACCGCCGCACGAGAAACTGTTAATAATCTCGAGCCAGGAATTCCGATAATTCCAGCATCGGAATTTATTCCGAATGCCGGACTTGAACAATTTAAATAACACCCTTCACGTATACGTGGAGGTGTGTGCAGCATTGTTTCTCGGCTGCTAAACACTACGCGGTTCAGGCGACGTTTGACGACCTGTGACCCGCGCACCGAACGTTGCTGCCTTAACTCCACTGAACCCTGGGCGGTCTCCGACTCAACCAGGCGCAGCGTTCCTGCCGGCTATCAGAGAAGTCCATGGCTATTCGGCGGGCCATCTGCTGCCACTGACTGCCAGATGAGTGTGTAATCCTTTCGGAGTGAAGTATCTAAATTCCAGCCATCACATCACTAATAGTTCGTGTATATTCAATTAACCGTCAGTGTAAAAGAAGATCAATACGAACAATAAACGTGTCCCCGTCGTTTTGGTCGGGTGATTTTACTTGGAAAATGTTTACTATTTAAGTAATTAGTAAGTGCAACCTCCGACCCAGGGCGCCCAGTCCTGTTGACGTCTCGACGCCGGCGCCCAGATACAGGTAGGCATACGCTTGGCGCCCACATAAATAAATTTAGCGCACGCCCCGGGTATCCGGAAATTACCGTCGCACCTTAAGTGTGACGGCACCCCTATGATAGTGCGACTCACTGCGACACGAATATTCACGTCAGCGTGGTCCATAACAATATAAAGTCCAATATCTCATTTATTAGAGCTGGTATTCCTGAACCAGGATTTACACATATTATGAGTTTCAGGAGACAGGTGTTTATAACACCTGAAGATGTTAGCAATCTCCCATAATCAACCACTATATTGTATGATGGTACCCAATATAGAATTTTCTTTTCTACAGACGATATGACATGCTTCTTATGTAAACAGTCTGGTCATCTAGCTAACCAGTGTAATAACAAATCTAAACAACATTCTGCAACAGAATATGACTTAGCAAATGAAAAATTTCAAAATGAATTTACTAATAATTCCATTGAATTTACTGAACAACAAAGCCAAAAGGAAAATCTTGCAGTAAATGAGAGCAATTTCCCCTCTATTCCTAAGAGAACCCTCTCATCAGAATCTTCATCCCAGATCGATTCTGAAAGTAATAAGATAGATAAGACCAATTTGGATAGTAGTAAGCAAACTAAAAAGAAAAAGAAAATTGGTCAAAAATCAAATCATATTAGTACTCATGTTAAGAACACCCCCAAGTCACTAGATGAACTTCTTGATCCATTAAAGGCAAAGTATGAAACCAATCCAATTGATTACCCCCTCACATATAACCAATTGAAAAGTGTTTTTTTCTCAACATTGCCCTATAGAACCAAAGAAATTTATTTGCATCCCCTACATAGATCCTGATCTAAATGTATAGGACAATGATTCACTAAATACAATATCTCAATAGCCTACAAAACCTTAAACTCCCTCCAATCTTTATTTCCTAGTTCCAAATCACCTATCCCCTCATTGAAAGAAGTGGAATTTATCCCCTAACTTGTAATAACTGTAATTCAGCATATGTAGGCCAAACAGACAGAAAATTTCAGTTAGAGTCAATGAGCATATTAGATGTTGGAAACAAAATTTAGACACTTCCACCTTTGCCAATCATTTGATTCAATTTAACCATTCCTTTGATCCCAATAATAATTTTAAAACCCTTCACCTCGTCAACAAAGGCACAAAAATGAACATTTTGGAGAACTTGGAAAATCTAAAACTTTTCAAAAATACTAATTTTTCTATCTTGAATGAACATTCCTTGATTAAAAGAAGTCCTATTCTAAATATTTTATTAACTAGCCCCTAATCATTCTTTTGACCTATTTCTCCCCCCTCCTTTTTTGCAATCTCTATCTAGTCAACTTGTTAAAAGTTTGTTCTTTAAATCATTAAAATTCTAGTCTTGCACATTCTAATTTTCTGTTCTATTTCACATTCCTGTATGTAAAGCAGTCATTTTTTAAGTCTGTTTATGACTACCCTTTCTCCCCCCCCCTTTCCTTCAATTAGTAGACTTCCTCTTCTTCCATTCCAAAAGATGACTGCCACCTAGCTGTAACCAGCATGTTTTGCAGTTTTCATATTTTTTGACCATGTTGTGAACATTCATGGGTGATCCACGTTGCTTGGGCAGTAAGTATTTTCAATTTGTATTAATTTGATATTATTTGTTTGTTTTTTTCCACTAAATTCACTGTATTTCTTTTTTGTGTTCAACTTGTCTTAATGCTTTCATTTCTCCTCCTTGCTAGAGACCCACTGAGGATGGAAAAAGTGTTTTCCTGAAAGTTAACTTTGGATAATAATTAATAAAAATTATTAAACCTTTCGTTGAGATTATTTCCTTTACCATATTATGGATTACCACAAGATATCTGCTACCACCACGGAATTTATTATATTTCATGGTAAAGACATCACTGAAGCATGCATTCCCAATTGGTCAGTTTTCAGAAGAAGTCCTGTTCCGTCCACGACACAAAGCCCTCGCGCAAAGGCGGGTGGTCGCTCCCTCCCTCCGGAGGCGGCCGCTCCCGCAGGGTGCGCCCGCCGCACTCACGCCGCACCCGCGCCGCCGTCCCCTCCCCCGAACGGCGCCCCCCCCCCCCGCTTTCCCGAAGGGCTGCAGCCTTCTGGCTTGCAACGCGACATTCACTTCCCAGGAGAGACTTGCGAGAGCCACCGCGAGAGGCACAGGCCACACCGCCTATCCATGGCCGTTTTGTTGAGCAGTCTCCGCGCTCACGAACGCATTTTCATGTTTTGCGCTTCGCGCACGTAAAAACACTGCCCTCGGCACGTGTGTACGGACACCACCCGACTCGCACATCTTCAGTTACCTGCTGGCGAGAGACAGTGTGTGCCGCGCACACACTCTTGCTGTCACGACCCACCTAGGGCCCGGTCCGTGCTCAAGCTGCGGGACATACTCTCCCCGCAACCAGAGAACTGTGTGGGACGCCTGCATTCCAGCTTCGCCCGGGAGAGGAGCACCGCTGGTCCACGCATGCCGCAGCCACCCGGCATAAGGTATTCGGCAACGCCGTGTGCCCATGGAAGGGTAGTTCGACCAACATTCACGACGTCACTTATAATCCAACCATTTGCATCATTTATTTCATTTCATTTCTGTACAATCAATATACGTATTTGTCATATCATCCCATCAACGTAGAATAGTATTTCATATAAATAAACGTATATGCAATGAAATTCTTGTAAATTCGTCATCCTCCGCCTCCCTTCTTAACCAGCGCCATCCCTCTCCCCCCCCACCCCGGGCACCTCACGGCCCGGTGCGGTGTACAAATTACTTTGTATAGAGAAGGGCCGTTCAGTCTGCTAACGCCCCCCTCCCCGTTCCAGGTATTCTTCCCCCTTCTCTGTACAAGTCGGTCCTCCGTTCTGGATGTTGGAGTTTGACAATTTTTCTTAATTTCTAATCATTGCACATACTTATTGACCTTTCAGTGTTAAAAACAGCAGAGATGTGTTCTATCTTGAACAGTATAATTTGTGTTAATGTGGTCACTCGAAATCCATAATCCAAATTCTTTGTTTTGAATCAAGTTCTTGCCAATGTGTAGATCAACTTATTAATGTGATGAACTTTTTTCAGTGAACATTCGCTCTGTAATAGACTAAGCAAGCTCATTTCTGTCATTTTCAGTGTTAAACCAGTTCTATTTATTAATTTTTGTTTGTGAAAGTCCATTCATTGTCAATTTTTTACTCGAGTGTTAAATCAATTGTTATCAAGTGTTAATTCTGCCTTGTTAGTGAATAAGTGTAATTGTAAGTTGCGTAGTTGTGGTATGCGTGTGTTCATTGTGTTACAGGAATGCAGGCTCCCACACAGTCCTAGATTGATTTCTTAATTATATTTTTCTAGGTTATTCACGTATATTGTAGAACTCATACTAATCTCTTTCAGTTTATTAAGTAATCATGGCAGACAAACTCCGGAAAAGAATTGAAGCGGCATGTGCAGCGGCAATTAAACATATAGACCACCAGGCAATTTTCATTCAAAATTTCAATGTAATCGATGACGAAACTTACGAGCAATTAGTGTCTCGTAAGGAACGCATCCTAGAAGTGTGGCAAAATTATAAAACAGATTCCAAACAGCTTGCAGACAATTTTCCAGATGCGGAACAAGATTTTGCATTTGAAGACAGATATTTCTCATTGATTTCTAAAGTCAATGCATTGTGAAGAAAAAGTTCTGCGATCTGTGAGACTACACCTGTGACAGGTTCACGTTATTCACAGGAAATGCCGTTCAGCGTAGTCAGGCTTCCTGAGCTCCCAAGTCCCCAGTTCTCCGGCCGCGATGAGGATTGGCAATCGTTCAAAGATCTCTTTACTGCACTAATTATTCAAAACAAAAATGCGACAGAGATGGAAAAAATGCAATATTTAGTTCAAGCACTTCCTTCAGAGTGCAGACCAATTGTGTCGCAATTTCCCAATGAGCCGAATAGTTTCGTATTAGCATGGAATGCGCTAAATTCGCGATACCAAAATCCGCGTTTACTTGCAACCGCCCACATCACCGCCTTAGAATGCCCTCCAGTGTTGGATTCAACCAATCCACACACATGGCGACAGTTTGTTGACCATTATCAAACCCATGTATCAGCTCTCAACAACATAGATTTACAAGTTCCATTCAGTGAATTACTAATTCTCCATCGCATTCTTGCGCATTGTCCACACGCCGTGGTGCAAGAATGGGAACGAAATGCGCCATTAGATAAAAATCCACAACTAAAGGATTTTTACAATTTTTGTGAAAGGCAGTACAAAATCGCTGCCATTAACAATGCCGGTACGTCTGCTCAAAATAGTAAACCTCCCCGTGAACTCAAACAAAGTGTTCCCCGTACTAGGCATGGGCCATCTAACATTGCAAGCAACAATACAGGGAACTTCATCAGTGCCGCAACTTACTTCATCAGTGCCGCAAATTCCGGGAAATATCGCAAGTGGCCAGATTTTCCCATGTTCGTGAACAACGGCTGTGCCATAATTGCCTTAAGAAATATTCTAAAGCGCATAATTGTTCGGCAATCACATGTCGTCAGTGCAACGCTAATCACCATACACTACTACATGGTTACTTTGAATCTAAAGTGAATGGTGCTGTTTGCCACGCCCAGTCGCCGGCACCAGGAAACTACGCGTATTTCCCTCCCCCATGCGGCCAACAGCGCCCGCCCGCTGTGTCCTCGAAGGAGGAAAATTGTCGCCAGGTATTGTCTCGCAGCCACCGGGCTACCGCACCTGTACGCAGAGTGCACCCGGCGGTCATTCACAGGAATTCTGGAATTCTTCGCCGGCACCAGGAAACTTGCGGCTTGCACCAGGAAACGCCGGCCAGGAACTGAAGCAGCATGTGCCCCCTTCTCTGTACAGTCCAAGAGGCGAGAAATAGGACAACAGGCGCTATAGGGAACAATGCACCAGGAAAACGTGAAGCGACACAAATATGGATCTGCTGAAGTCTTCTAATAACATGAGATACCTATCTTGCTAGTTTATCAATCTTCAACGATGAAACATAACACACTACATCTTGAGATGTTCAATGTCTTAGAAACCGAGGGAGATTTTAAAATTCAGAAACACGAAATTTTGTAGGCAAAGACTTATCGGAAATTAGTAATAGCAGTAGCGAATCAGAATAATTAACCTCGTATTTTGATTCGTAATATATCAGCACTGAGCTATGAACTACTGTAAATGTCATATTACAAAAGTCGTTTAACATCGGGGATAGTAAATTTTAAGAATCGCATACTGCTACGCAAAATACTAAGGAGTGTCGCTGCACGAAGACGGAAAATGTGCGTCGACGAGCGCGTAATCCGGCGAGGGGAGCCGCGCCCCTTTCGTGTGCGCAGAGCCTCGGCGGAAGCGCCCTGACGGCAGAAGGAAAAGGCACGAGGAACGATCGGGCCAGGCAGGCGCCAGCGAAAAGACAAAGACAAAAATCAAGGGACCTACGCGCGGGATTCCGCCCGCCAAACCTATAAATACTGGAGATCCGACGCACTCCGTGTAGTCGCCTGCGCACCTTTGAAGGAGCCGCCACGAGAGGGTTCAAACGCCGCTCAAGAGAGGGCGACAGCAGCAGCCGCGTCGGCGCCGTCTCGCTCGGCTAAACACCTAAAGCGCGACTTCGCCCGTACACCAGGGCTAGCCCGCGGACCTATAGCCCCAGCGGGGTTATAGGTTATAGACTCATATGTTTTAGTTATAGTTATAGACCCATATGCCTGCTGGATACTCTCGGCAAACAGTACGAGCACGTGATATTAGGGAGACTAAAAGAAGAAATTAATAGAACAGGAAACCTGAGCGACAGGCAGTATGGCTTCAGACAACACAAATCGACGTATGGAGCTATCGATAATGTCCTAAGTACAGCGAGGGAGGCTAACGACATAGGCCTACTGAGTGCATTAATACTCATGGATGTAAACGCATTCAACAATGCGTCTTGGTCTGAAATAATGAGGGAGTTGGAGGAAAGAGGTATAGCACGTTACCTTCTTAATTTCATCGGTGCGAACTTATCCCAAAAAACAGCTGGAAAGGGCAAGGAACTTGAAATGACAGCAGGAGTCCCACAGGGTTCAGTTCTGGGACCAACCCTGTGGAACATACTATAAGACTGAGTTCTGCGACAAACAACTCCCGAAGGGACGACACTCATCGGGTTCGCAGATGATCTAGCAATCGTAGTCACCGGAAAGACGACAAAAGAACTCACGTTCAATGGAAATGCAACTCTGCGAATAGTGAATGCATGGATGAGACAAAACTCGCTAACCTTGGCACACCACAAAACGGAGGCCATTCTTTTGCCAAGAAAACGAAGACTCAAACTTGTTATTTTCAAGATTCAAGACACTATAGTGAAAACGGTGAAAGCAGTTAATTATCTGGCGGTGGTGATAGATAAGAGAATCACTTTTGGACACCACTTTAATATGGTAACTGAAAAGGCAGGAAGGACAACTGGCGCACTCAGCAGACTGATGCCAAATATAGGAGGCCGCAGCCAAGGAAAGAGAACAATACTGAGCTCTGCAATGCACAATATATTACTCTATGCTGCACCTATATGGGCAGAAGCAGCACAGAGTAAATATAAGACAAAACTCGTCAGGACGCAAAGGAAAATGGCGCTGCAAATTGTATGTGCATACAGAACAGTTTCCGCAGAAGCAGCATTGGTTCTAGCAGGACTTATGCCAATACACATTCTGGCCCAGGAAAGAAAGGCATTACAAGAAGCAAGAGAGGAAGGTAAAACAAAAGAGAAGACCCGGGAACAATCCTTTAAAAAAATGTCAGAATGGGAGAACACGCCCAAAGCTTCATGGACACGACGTCTGATCAAAGAGATACAGCCCTGGGTGAGACGAAAACATGGCCACCTAAACTACCACACGACACAATTTTTCACAGAACATGGTAACTTTGGAGTATACACGCTTAGAATTGGCAAAACGTTAGATGACCTATGCCGCTACTATCAGGCCACAGATACAGCAGAACACACTGCTTTCCGCTGCTGTAGATGGGAAAAACAAAGATTCGACCTAAATCTACAACTGGGAGAGGACCTAACAGCAGAAAACATTATAACGAAAATGACAGAAAGCAACATCAATTGGAGCAAAATAAGCACGTATTTGTCTACTATCTTAAGCACAAAAGAAAAAGACGAAAGAGACTCACGACGTACACTCCTGAACCCCTAATCCCCAAGGCGGAGGGGGGGCGTAGGGAGCTATGACAAAACAGAAGACATGGAATAAAAGACAGCCCACTGCCTCCGACGTGATGCCAAACCGGCGGTTCCGAGGGCAGTAAGAAGGGCGGTTCGACATGGCCTCTTTAAAAAAGAGCGCAGCGAGCAGAGGGTCAGTCAGATCCGTGGGGCGGCTGACCACCGGACGGACGTACCAGGGAAGAGCTCCGGCCACCGTGGAACAAAGTCCTTTTGAGGACTAGAGCAAAGTGTTTAGCATTGCCCTGCTAGGGCTTAAAAGAAAAAGCCCTTTTTAGGGCTAGCAATTCATAGCCCCCTATTAGGGGAAAGGCGCGATGTCGACGCCACATTCTCGCTTCAGCTGCGGGCCAGTGCAGTCGCTTCGCCAACAGCAGCTAGAATCGTTCAGTGTGATAGTGCAGCGCAACATCACGCCAAACGTTAAGAACATTAAGATCGTAATAGTGTTCAGTGACCAGCTATTCAACTACGAGTGCTTTAGTAGCTGAATGAACCACAATGTTTTATCCAGCACAGGGCGAGTGGTTAGTGAAGCCCTAAACTCATTATATCATACGGAAGAGTCATCTAATGTGGTTCCCGACGAAGGCAACGTAAATCTCACCGACAGCATGGAATTCATCGAAATACCGCCTCAACGCCAACACTTCGCAAGTAACAACTACCAATTCGGGGTCGAATCATCAGGCCAGCCCGATGAACAATTGCATTCTCAACAGTCAGCCGCTTCAGCCCAACCGTATCAAAACAAGGTAATGTCGCAAGGAAAGCGAGCCAGCGATAACGACAGTGATAACAGAGACCTTAAACGTATAACCACAGACAGTCAGCCCCCGGCAGGGTCGAACCTACAAAATCAATATAACGTAGAAATCAAAAAGAGATTTAGTTGGCTAAACGAAGAAATCCCAGATGATCTAAGTGACGAAAATAAAATCCCACCAATTTTTGTTACTAATTTCGAAAACCAAGTTTCTCTCGCGAATGAAATAAAGTCTAATGTTTCATCCAACTTCACAGAATTCAAAAATCAAAAGATTCGAATCCAATTTCAATCAGTGACCGACTTCCGAAAAGCAGTTAAATATTTTCTGGCCACCAAAAAACAATTTCGTACGTATTCGGATAAAATTAGTAAAAAATACTCCATAGTTATCAAGAATATTCATCCTTCAATCTCAGAAAGTGAAATATTAGACGAAATCAAAAACAAATTCAACTCAGCTGTAAAAGTTACACGTCTGTATAAAAACAATTCCCCCATCCCAGTAGCGGCAGTAGACTTTGATGGAACCCACAAAATCGAGGATGTGTTGGAAATAAAACAAATAGGTAATAACATAGTGAAACCAGAAAGAAGAAAGAAAACCAAGGGCCCCCTACAATGCTACGGGTGTTTAGACTTTGGTCATAGCAAAAACAATTGCAATCATTCAATTTCATGTGTGTTTTGTGCAGGTGATCACGTATCAGCAAACTGCGAACAAAAGAACTCCACTCCTACATATAAACATTGTCTCGGGAAGCATAGGGCCGACCTCAGATCAGTAGAATGTCCATACTATCGAAAAATTTTAGAAAGTAAAAGAAACAATCCTAATGACAGACCTAGGAACAATCCTAATCCCCCGCAATTTAATACAACAAATTTTCCAATACTACCTCTATTGGATTGTTTGAATTTACGTGCTTCGAGTGCTGGCGCCATCTGTATCATTCCTTGAGAACTCTCGCGCCCCATGTTGGTGGCTCTTAGTCTGTGTGTTGGTATGGTACGTGCGCGAGTGAACAGGCCCTCCGTTCTCTCCGTTCTTTTGTATTGAAATCAGTTAAATAAATAGTCTTATGAACAAAATACTCGTTTTATTCAAATGGTTATGGGCCCAGTGAACACTTGAAGTGGAAAAACAAGACTATTTGTGATCAATCGTAATCTGTGAGTCGGATTTCGAATTGCCAAGGACCTAACCTCGAAGTTGACCGTGGAAGCGTGTTCGTTTCGCTTGTGCGCGCATTCGTTGTGTGACTCGTGCAGTTTATCGAGGAGGCTTTAACCGTTTGGAGGGCTCGCCACGTGCATATAAGTGTCGATTGCAATCTGTGAGTCAGATTTCTAATCGCGAAGTACCTAACCCCGAATTTAGTGGTGGAAACGTGTTCGTTTCTTGTTCAAGTTCGTGTTCATCTCGCTAGAGGTCGCGTTCGTCGCATGTGTGGCAATTGAGTGACGTCACAATGGCAGAGAGATTAGACATGAATAGCCTGAGTAAGATTGATGGCAGTAATTACAATCAATGGCAATTCCAAATGAACTGTGCACTTCGGGCAAAAGGACTCTACGAAATCGTCCATGGAACTGAACTGAAACCGGAAAATAACAATGAGACGCAGAAGGCATGGATTAAAAATGACGCAACGGCAATGTTTATTTTGACATCTGCATTAGACTACGCGCAAATAACCTTGATTGAGAATTGTGAGTCATCTCATCAAATAATTGATAAGCTTGATTCGATATATTTGCAACGATCTGAGTCGAGCAAAATGATTGCACACGAACGATTTCACCAATATCGAATGAAAGATAGTGACAGCGTTGCTCAACACATTGCGAATGTCGAAAACTTAGCGAAGAAATTAAAGGATATTGGCGAGACTGTAAGCGATGCGGCGATAATGACAAAAATAATCAGCACGTTGCCGCAGAAATTTTTGAATTTTCGACAGGCGTGGCTATCAGTTAGCGAAGACAGGCAAACGCTGAGAAATCTGACGTCTAGGTTAGTTGACGAAGAAGCAAACCTGTCTTTGGTTGAGCAAATGGAAACTGCATTCACGGTCTCATCGGGCAAAAATCAATCGACGAAATCAAAGAGGTCGACGAAGCAGAGAGAGCCGTCATCAAGTGGATCGAGCAAGCAGAAATCAGTCGATCAAAACCAGGAGGTGAAACAAAACATCAAATGCTATCAGTGCGGGAAAAGGGGCCACATCGCCCGGTTCTGCAGGAACAAGCCTAAGCATAAGTCATCACATCGCGACAAGGAGTATACTTCATTCAACGTGGAATTTCCTGAAGGTGTCAACATGGAAAATACGTGGATCATGGACAGCGGAGCATCTGCCCACATGTCGTACAGGGCTGAACTATTCTCAAACATGTCTGCTGTTTCTGAAGGGACTACAGTTGTAATTGGAAACAACGTGTCATTACCTGTCATTGGAAAAGGAGACATCGAGATCGAGAAAAATATTAAAGGTGAATGGTACAAGTCAGTTATCACAAACGTCCTATTTGTTCCTGACCTGAGAAGAAACCTGTTTTCTGAAGCTGTCGCGACCAAGAAGGGTTGGTCAATAATGAAGGAAAGAAAAAAGGCAGAGATTCTACATGGCTCAAAACTCATTGCGAGTGCGATTCTCGGTGACAACAATAATTATCATATGTTGTTTAGAAATATTTCAGTTCATCAGGCTCAACAAGTTACAGAGAATAGCTTGAAGGCGTGGCATGACAGACTTGGCCATGTAAACTTTACGCGGGTTCGAGAAATGATCAAGAGTGGTGTGATATCCGGCATCACACAGTGACGAGGATGAGATTCTCTGTGAATCTTGTTTATATGGCAAGCAACATCGTTTTCATCATGCGTCCAGAGAAGTCCGAGAGGAGGAAGTTGGGGAACGAGTGTTCTCCGATGTGTGCGGTCCTATTGCGACTGAATCTTCCGGAGGTGCCAGGTACTTCGTTCTATTCAAGGATAGCGCAACATCCTACCTCGTCGTCAGGACCATGAAGCACAAATCTGATGTTCTGACTCGTCTCAAGGAATATGTGCGGATGGTTGAGAAGCAACAAGGCCGTAAGGTCAAGGTTTTGCACTGTGACAACGGTCGAGAATACCTAAATGAAAGTCTGCAGGAATATCTGAAGAGAGAAGGCATAATCCTAGAAAACACTTCGCCTTATACCCCACAACAGAACGGTCGCATTGAGAGGGAAATGCGCACGGTCATGGAGAGTGCCAGGTCCATGATGCACGCAATGAATACGCCAAAGTACCTCTGGGGCGAGGCGGTTAACACGGCAGTGTACATTCTCAACCGGACTCCAACAAGCGAAAAGAGAAGTACGACGCCGTATGAAGCTTTCATGGGTAGGAAGCCATCATTATCGCATTTAAAAAAGTTTGGTTGCACTGCATTTATGCACGTCCCCGACTGTCAAAGAACGAAGTTGGATGACAAATCTAGCAAACTCATGTTTGTCGGGTATGATGGAAATTCTGACAATTATCGACTGTTTGACCCGACAACAAAAAGATGTAAAAGTTTCGAGAAACGTGATTTTCGATGAACACACTACGATCGATACCGAGAAGAAGACTGTCCAGATCAGCATTGCGCAAATGGAAAATGGAGACGACAACGCTGAAGAATATCCTGGAGGTCGAAACCAAATCGTCGAACTAGGTGGAGTATCCAAGTTAGCAGCTCTGGAGGCGCAGCGGCCGGCAATAAGAAATCTCGCAGTAAATGAAACCGAACCTCGACAGGATCTGGATGGAGAACAGTTCGATGCAAACCCGAGGAACGTCGAAGCTCTTCAAGAGGATGAAGGGACAGTCGTCGACAACGCCAGGGACTACAATCTGAGGAAGCGAGACAAATTGAAACGCCCAGGAAGATACACAGCGAATTTCGCTATGGTAAATGTACCGCTGACTTACAAGGAGGCCATGGAAGGCAGTGAGTCAAGAGAGTGGTCAAAGGCGATCGCAGAGGAGCTCAGTGCCCTGAAAAGGAACGACACATGGCAACTCGTGAAGCAGTTCGAGATCACGGTCATGGAACCCGGACATATTTTGTCGGGATGGAGATATTGGACTAGACCGATGAGGAACCTGCTGCGATTCTTTGCTCAGTGTACAACGAAGGGGAAGTACCTGAAAACTTGGATGTCTTCAAAGATCGTTCGTGTTTGTATTACGCGAGATGGAAAGAGCTTCACGACTACAATTTACTTGTGCCTTATTTGTTGGCTCAACTAAGGACGTTTGAGAAAGAAGATGAGAAAAAAGATCAGGCCGGAACTGTACAAAAAGCTGAAGCTTCAGTTCAGTGTGATGAGACCCGTTTTCCTTCTCAGCAGCAGCGGCAGCAGCAAGATGTTGCAATAGAGTGTGATATTCTACCTGCTGCAGTAAATATTTCAGTAGAGCATGATTTCAAAACATACTATTCTCAAGAGGTTCAAACAGAGAGAATTTGTGACTCCCAAGATGTAGGAACACAAGTTTCCAAAGAAGTTAAAATTGGCATAGAGTACCGTAGAAATTCAGAGATGCTAGTGGTCACAGGGTACTCTGACTCAGATTTTGGAAACGATTTAGACACCCGTCGCTCCATGTCGGGTTATGTATTCCTTCTGTCAAATGGGGCAGTCACTTGGTCCAGTCAAATCCAGAAGACTGTGACATTATCGACGCCGGAAGCGGAGTACGTTGCTGCCTCAGAAGCAACTAAAGAAGTGACCTGGATTCGTCAGTTTCTTGATGACATTGGGAAACCAGTCCAGGAACCAACAAACCTGAAGATGGACAACCAGGGAGCGCTTTGTCTTTTGAAAAATTCAGTCTTCCATAAACGGACAAAGCATGTGGACATCAAGTATCATTATATCCGTGAGAAGCTTGAAGAGGGGACTATCAGCGTTAGTTTTGTGCCGTCAGATCTAGAACTAGCCGACGTCTTCACCAAGCGTACTCCTCGAGATCATTTCCATAAACTTATTTTTAACTTGGGAATGAGAAAGCGTTAATTTTTTTATTTTATGAGATTTAAGCACTCAATTGGATGGAGTATTGGATTGTTTGAATTTACGTGCTTCGAGTGCTGGCGCCATCTGTATCATTCCTTGAGAACTCTCGCGCCCCATGTTGGTGGCTCTTAGTCTGTGTGTTGGTATGGTACGTGCGCGAGTGAACAGGCCCTCCGTTCTCTCCGTTCTTTTGTATTGGAATCAGTTAAATAAATAGTCTTATGAACAAAATACTCGTTTTATTCAAAAACCTCCAACAACATACCTAATTTCTCACACGCAACAAATTTCAACCACCAACAAAACACAAGAAACACAAATCACCAGCAACATAACAACCAACAGACAAACAGAAACTACAACAATTTCAATATTGGTAACTCATTCATACAAAACATCACTCAATTCATAACTAATCACATCATTAATTTTATAAATTCATTAATTCCAACAATTATTCAGAATATCCAACAATCATTTGCTATGACATTTAGCAACAATTATGGATCACCATAGAGATATAATTATATTAAACTGGAATGCGAATGGCATTATCAACAAAAGATACGAACTACAACACTTCTTACATGCTAACAAAATTGATATAGCATGCATCACAGAAACTCATCTCAACCAAGAAAACTCATTCTTCATTCAGGGATACATAACAATCAGAACAGACAGACAAAACTCGAAAGGTGGAGGAGTATTAATACTAATAAAATCCAGTATACCACATCACCAGATTACTCTACCACACACGCCCGGACTCGAAACAGCAGCAATTAATGTAAAGTATAATAATAATAGGACAATTACAATAGTAACTGCTTACAAATCTCCAAATATAAAAATCAATAATACCAACATATACACATTATTACAACTACCAAACCCATTCATAATTGCAGGTGATCTAAACTCTAAACACTATTCATGGGGATGTCGAACTACGAATACAGCTGGCAAATACTTATACAACATAAAAAGGAACTTGAATTTCAACATATTATCACCAACCGAACCCACTCACTTTCCATATGATTCAAACAAAAGTCCAGATATACTTGACATAGCTGTTACTAATATTAAAACTCAGTTCATTTCTACAACGTACCATGAACTAGATTCAGACCACTTACCAGTAATAATTTAAACTCGAGTAGAAAAGCCTCCTTCAACACCCCCACCCACTTTAAATACTTATCACATTAACTGGAAGAACTTTAAATGTTCCATAAATAAATCCATACCTCCATTTCACAACCTGAACTCTCCCCAAGAAATTAACCAAGCAATCATAACCCTCAACAATATAATACTTAGTAATATTAGCAACAGTCATATCCAAAAAAGCCTAGATGTTAACAAAATAATGCACAAACCACTACCAACTAATATAATTAACTTAATCCGAATAAAAAATAAAACAAGAAGACTTTGGAATTCACTAAGAATTCCCTCTTTAAAAAAAGAACTAAACCTGCTAAATAATATTTGTAAAAAGGTTCTAAACAGATATAAACAAGAACAATACAACTCATATATCAATAGCTTAAATACTAAAAACAACTCACTATGGCAGTTTACTAAGAAACTCTTAAAAAAAAGAACAAGCATTCCCCCATCAGCAACTAGTGATGGTAAAAAATACTCCCCAATGGAAGAAGCTGAAGTACTGGCTTCACACTTTGTTGACACTTTCACCCCCAATAACACCCCTAAAGATCCGAAACACGATGAAATAATGACAATGTTCAATGCTCCCCTATATGATGTTCCCCATCAAATACAATTCATATCCCCTAATGAAATAAGAAAAATAATAAAGGGCATGCCAAATAAAAAAGCACCAGGCCATGATCGGATCAACACAATCATTCTAAAAAATCTACCAGAGAAAGCTATTGCTTTTCTAAATAACATTTACAACTCAGTATTGAGAACAGGATATTTCCCCCAAACATGGAAACACTCAATCATTCACCCAATAGCAAAACCGACCATGAATCACTCAAAAGCCGAGAATTACAGACCTATCAGCCTGCTTCCTATAATGTCAAAAATCTTAGAGAAATTAATACTCTTCAGATTGAACAAATATATCAAGAAAACAAACAGTATTCCACAGCACCAGTTTGGCTTCAAATCACAATACTCTACCACCCATCAACTACTAAGACTTACGGAACACATTCACTCTGCATTTCAAAAGGGACAACATACCATCGCTGCATTCATAGATATTTCGCAAGCATTTGACAGAATTTGGCATCCAGCTCTCTATTTTAAATTAATATCAATAGGTACACCTAAATATCTAGTATCTATTATCCTTAGCTACATAACAAATAGAACATTTTCAGTTTCAGTCGAAGGCCACTGTTCCAACCCAAGGAAAATTGCTGCTGGGGTTCCCCAAGGTTCACCACTTTCCCCCACGTTGTTCAATTTATACACAGCAGATATTCCTACTACAGCACATATAAACACCGCTCAATTTGCCGATGACACTGCACTGTATATCTCAGGAAATTCTTTAACAACTCTTCAAACACAGCTTCAGAATCACATAAATTTAATAGCAAACTGGGCTAATGTCTGGAAAATAAAGTTAAACCCAACAAAATCTGTAGCAAAAATATTCACTTTAAGACCTTTTACTCACCCTCTTCCATTCTTCATAAATAACGACATCATCAATTGGACACAACTAATAAAACAATTAAATATTTGGGCTTAAACTTCGATACCCGACTCAACTTGAAGCAACATATAGAGGTAAAAACTCATCAAGCCAAAATTAAACTAATTCAACTCCGACCCTTACTGAATCAACATAGTCAACTCTCCAAATCCAATGCTCTATTACTCTACAAAACAATAATCCGGCCGACATTACTCTATGCTTGTCCCATCTGGACCAATGCAGCTAATTCCAACCTATACAAAATACAAGTTATCCAAAATAAATTTTTAAGATTAATTACAAAAGCACCATGGTTCATCACCAACAATCAACTACACAATGATTTAAACATAAACACAATAAAAAACCTTCTATAAACTAGGCAAAGCCCCCAACTATCGAACGAGAATTAACAACAGATTTCCCCTCCATTCATTTTATAAAATATTCGCTAACTTGGAATAATACTAATCTGAGGTGCTACCTGCTTCCTCTCCCAGTATATTGTTTTATATAAATTGTAATGTATAATTTTAAGTTAATGTAAGTTAGTATAAGATAAGTTAAGATCATCAATCATTTGCACAGTTAACATGTAAACTGAACAATGTAATGTCTACCAAAATAAAAATAAATTCAATAAAAAAAATGTCGACGCCTGCGTCGTCTCCCGCGCGGCTATTTTTCACCCCTCACGGGGATGAAAGTGGCGTGCGCGGCAGAACCGCGGGACGAAGGACGTCCAGGGGAGCCTTAAAGCGAGGAGCCTTACTTTAAGACATTTTACAAGACATTTTCGGGCTCCTCGAGGGCTTGAGGTCGGCCTGCGGCGGCGCTGCAATTACCGCAGAGGTGGCCGGCGAAACTGTCAGGGTTCGGTGCGAGTCTCTCGAGGCGCACCGCGATGCTCTGGCCACCCTGGATGAGAGGGCCGTGGAGCATCATACATACTCCACGGGAACGCGAAAATTCTTAGGTATGTCCTGAGGGGCATACCTTTGGAGCTTTCGCTGCAAAATCTGCACGACATGGCGAAATTCGATTTTCAGGTGCAGAAGCTGGAGCGCCTGATCAGCCAGCGACCGGGGCGAAGGGGCAGAGCGCAGCCGCCAATAATCGCGAGGCTGGAGGACACGGAACGTCACCGGGCGCTGCGTGAGGTAACAAGCATCCGGGGGCTCCGCGTACGCGTGGAAGTGTACCGCGCGGGCCCACGCAGTGCCACAATTGCCTGGATTTCGGGCACGTGGCACGAAATTACAAGCGCCGCACGCGCTGCAAACAGTGCGGGGAGCTACACGACGCCGCCAGTGCCCGCTGGGGGAACACCCCCCCCCCCCCCAGTGGAAGAGCGTAAATGCGCTAATTGCAACGGCGAACGCCACGGCGCAAAATACAAGGGTTGCCCCGAGTATAAGCGCCGCTGTTTCAGGGAAAACCTTGGCACAAAAGCAACGGCAGGAGCGACTACAGCGGGACCGCCAGCGACGCGCCCGCATCCAGGAAAGAAGAGTGGCCGACACACAGTCGGCGGCGTCGCGGGACCCCTACGCCGCCACCGCGGCCACAGCGTTCGCCCAGACGCGAACGCCGACGAGCCCAGCAGAAGCAGCGACGCCAGGAGCGGACCAACTCGGACGCCCTGGTGCAACGCCCCCGCCCCACCCGGGAGCGCCAGCCGACAGGCGCCGATGTAGCTCGCGAGGAGCGCGATACTCTCCTGGAGCGGCATAGGCGGATGGCGGAGAGCATCCCAGTGCCCTTCACACTGAGCGAGCAGGCGCGTGTGCTGCACAACACAGTGGACGATCTCGCCCGAAACGGGATCGCTGGCGCTCGTGCGAGCCGTCACCGGCCGCAATCCAGCCGAGTGGGCGTCGGACATGCTCGAGGTTGTTATGACAACTTCTTGTGCATGCACACGAGGGCCGCTGCGGCGGAAGCGACGGGGGAGGCACGCTCATCTCACCCGCATCACGTCCATCCCATCCCTAAATAATGGCGAGCTCTACCTTTTACAGGAACAGCGGCACCGTTGCATTTTGGATCTGCTCGCGAGCGAAGCAGTCAGAACTGCACAGTTTTCTCGCTCGGCGAAATATCTCAATCACGATGTTGGGGGAGACCTGGCTTAACCCTCATCTTTCTTTAAATATTCCAGGTCTCTACTGCTACAGAAACGACAGAGCAGCACACGCAGCAAATGCGACAGACGTCACAGAGGTGGCGCCACTGCAATATTAATAAGACGCAACGTATCTCATAATGTTACAGCTCTTCCGCAGCTGCAACACGCCGAGGCCACTGCTGTTGTCGCTGTCGTCGGAGCGAGGGCCGCTGCGTCTTATCTCCATCTCCGCACGCCCCGACCGCACCGCGGAAACGTGCGCCCCACTAGCTGCAAATATTGCAAAACTAGTAGAGGCAAACAACTCCAACACTCGTGGCTGGCGATTTTAATGCCAAACACACGGCCTGGAGCTCC
The DNA here is from genome assembly GCA_038098605.1 of Gryllus longicercus. Lineage (NCBI taxonomy): Eukaryota > Metazoa > Arthropoda > Insecta > Orthoptera > Gryllidae > Gryllus > Gryllus longicercus. Next base: position 2,484,242 of record JAZDUA010000074.1, read on the forward strand.
CGCATCATCTGCCCTCGCGGCCGTAAGCTGAAAGCAATCGCTGATGCAATCGGCTGCGACATATACGCTCCCAATGCACCTATTATCCCTTTCCAACAAACTGCAAGCCCGATACTTTAGATATTGCGCTCTGCCGGAAACTCCATTACCCTCCCACACTAACCCCCACCTATGAGCTTTCCTCTGACCACTTCCCAGTGGTAGCGGATATGAGGCGCGGCGGCCAAACCCTGTCGACTGCACTCACGACGCAGAAGAGGCGCACGGACTGGAATTCCACACGGCGCTCCAGCAGCGCATTCCAGATGCATCTGCTCTGTCAGGGCCGCAGCAGATAGAAGCTGGAGCACAACAATTCGCCGAAGCTGTGACTGACAGCCTCAACGCAGCAGCTGAGAAGCAGCAGCCATTAACCCCCTTTTTAATTAATTTAATTTCTAGGAAAAACCGGGCGCGAAGATTGTGGAAGAGCACGAGACACCCATATGATAAGCGGGAGCTAAACAATTGAAAGAAAAGTAGAAATAGAACTAGCTGAATACCGCAACTCCTAGCTAATGTCTTAGAATCTGTTTCAGCCGGTCAAGGAGGCGCCGCCAATACCGCACGTTGTCGAAGTACAACAAACGGTAACAGCGGCAATGGACTGACAAGCTGGACAGAAAGTGTGAACTGCAAACAGAATGCTGCAAACCGTGGCGGGTCGCATTTCGCGTCCTTCGCCGGCTTCGAGTCTCCCAGAAAGCACTTCAGGTGACTGGGACTCAGCGGAGAGGCCAACGCGTCAAAATGCCCAAAATTTGTCGCCTCAAGAGCCAGAGGGAAACCCGGCGGGGGTTTGCAAAGAACAAGCAAAACACACTGCTGCTCACGCGTACTTTGAACACACGGAGCGCAGTTCGTAACAAAGATATTGATTAACTAGATACACATGTAGCGCTACCGTAGCGTTACAAATTGAAGAATTGTTTTTTTCTGTTCGATTTATCTACAGATATGCTGCATTGAAGGCGTTCACGGCCGGGGTCAATATTCTTCATGTCTTGCTAGGGCGGCCGAGAGCAACGCGGCGTCAGTCGCCAGTCAACCACCGTCCCGGACACTTCGCCTGAGACCTCGCCAATGAGGATGCCCACCGCAGTCATGGGCGAAACGTTTAGCAGTTCAAAGCCAATTAGACTACAGCCCATCAGCCCGGAAGACATGAAGAATATTGACTCCGACCGTAAAAGCCGCGACAACAATGTCATTCCTAATTTCTTGCGCCAGATACGCGTTTTCTCCACGCGGTCGTCGCACCGCATCTACCGAAAGGAAAAGGCTCTCCTACGGGAACGTATACATCGGAACCGGCGTGATATTGCTGACGGACAAGGACCTATATGGACTGCATCTACAGATCAGTAATACGCTCCGAATAGACGGTTGCGACGTTACCTACAACACGATATCAAAAAAGAAACAGATTTCTGAGAAACAAATACATAAATACAATCGAAAAATATGAAAAAACAGAAATAATGCCAACCTTCCCTGTTACAGCACCAACCATTACCATAGCCAATACCAAACAAATTAAAATTGTGAATAAGTTTAAATATCTTGGTGAAATTATAACTTGGAACACCAATGAAAAATCATCAATATAAAGCAGAACATTTAAGTTAAAAAAAAGCACAACGAATTACATGGCCAACGTACAAAAAAAATCTCTTTCAATAAACGCTAAACTTCAACATTACTGTTCCGTCATTAAACCTGAAGCGACTTATGCTTGTGAGACACTATTTAAATTGAACACCAAAGCAACAACTGATACACTGCAAAAGGTTGACAGAAAGATACTCAGAACCATCATTAATAAAAAACATCAGGTAATGGACAATGGAGATTATTGCCTAATGCAGTGGTGAAATGGTGAAAGTGAATCTATAATAGATACGATGAGAAAAAGAAGAATTGCCTTTTTCTGACATCTTTTTAGATTAAATGATAATAGGATACTAAAACAACTATTTAATTACTTTTGGAACAGTAAAACAAAAAATAATTGGTTTAAAGAAGTTCAGAATGATTTAAAAGAGCTAAATATTACAATGAAACAAATTGAAAATAGAGAAGAAAAAAGGATTCTCAAGAACAAACAAATAAGATTGCCATTAAAAACTGTACAACGCAAACAATATGTCATATCTGATGAAGAAAGGGCAGCCAGGTCAGCCAGAATGAAGAGGTTTTGGGAAAGGAAGAAGATGATGCAAGCTAAATCTTCAGTTAATTCTTTATTAACATAAATGTATTTGGGCTTGATTTAAGTGCTCCAATGTGGGCGTAAACTATGTAAATAATAAATAAATACAATCGGCTTACACGAACCAGTACAACCCCACCTACGCTTGATCTACAACACACTGTGGTCAACCTACCAGATCAACAGCTCTCTCCGGAAGAAACGTCTCTCCTGGCTAAGGGAGGAAACTACACGGTTAAGGTGCGTTTACACGGAGAGAGTTTTCTCTCCTAACTTTCCGGAACTGGTTACGAGAGACGTGTAAACTCTCAGGAGAGCGATCTTCTCCTCGGGGACATGACGTCACAAGAGATTTTCGAAGTGTCCACAAGAGAGCAGTGTAAAGGCTCCGGTATCGACGAGAAATCGTGTCTCGTAGGAGATAAACAGTTTTCCAAGGAAGTTGGAAGACTTTTTGCTCTCTTGGCGTGTGTCCACGTGCTCAAGTAGCTTTTCTGCGTATGTGTCTGCGAGTCGTTCCAATTGGATTTTGAATATCTGTTCGTGTTTACGATTTGTGAAATGGAAGCTACGCAAGCTATTGCAAGCACAGGAGAGACGTGAGTACATGCTATACAATTTTATACAATTTTAAAATAAATTTTACGAGGAACATTGTACACAATGTGCATTCTATACGTTCAACGTAGTATTCAGTATACTAATAAGTAATGTAGTAAATGTAGTATGTAGTATAATAGATAATAAATAATAAGTAATATAGTAAATTTGGTGTAATAGTAAATGCAGTGTATAAAATATTGATTTCGGAAATAATATACGGATTATTCTATAGGTTTTGGAGGATGATTCTTGTACATTTTACTTGTAATATTTTTTTTTCAACTTGCATATCCTAATTATTGAACTGTGATTTTATTACAGGAGATGGTCAAAGGAGAATATTATGAAATTAATTGAATTGCTGGAGTTAAGGGAATGTTTGTGGAGGTACAATATATTAAACTAAAAATCGGTGTTTACAAATTCTAGAAATTAAAGCATTTCGTCCAAGTATAATTTTTTACTATTATATATATATATATATATATGTAAAGAAAACATCGACACTCGCATCGGAGTCACCGTTTTCTTCGATTCAAATGTGCCGCGCTATCGACAGCTGACACCGTCCCGGGAGCCGCCTGATGACTGACTAGCAAGGCATAAGATAAGAAGATCGCGTTGAGATCACACGTGTTTAAAAACGTGATTAAAAGTTAAAACATTACCTGAAGTAAAAACTTTAAATGTTGTTTTCTGTTTTTTTACAGGTAATCTTCTTTTTTCATTTAACCATTGTAAATATTGTAAATAGTGAAACAAAATTATATCAAACTGTTTTTTTACAGAAACGCAACTGAGTTTTTATTTCCAATTTTGGAGAACTATTTCCGTCCCATTATAAAACAACATTTTTGTTTTGGAAACTTCAAATGAAGATGGATAAACTACGATTCGACTTTATGATGAAAGGAGTAGGAGATGGAAAATCAACGGTATTATGCCTAACCTCAATTGGCACACCGGATGGCAGAACTTTTGCCTTACCAGATGAAATGCAAAACACACTTTTGCCCAAAGATCTGACTGAAACACAAATGTTTGGTAAGATAAAAAATACACTCAAGAAAAGACATCAATTTCGAAAAGTCTGGATCACTTTGACAGAGAATTTAAAACAAGTATATTTGGACGACGAGGAAAATTTGCAATTTGAAAATTATTATTTAGAAGAGATTACAGAGAAAGAAGTGGAAAAACCTGCACAGGGTATTTCAAATGAAACAATTGAAAAGTTATTGAAAAAAATTTTAGATGATAAAAAACAAAAATCTGAAGTAAAAAACTTTGGGAAAATTGCTAATGATTTTATGATTGATAAATTTAATGCCAAAAACTCAAATGCATGTCAATGGATAAATGAGTTTGAGAAAGAATGTGAACGCTTTATGGTGGTAGAAGATCAGGAAAAAATTGAAGCTTTAAAATTTCTCCTAGAAAATGCAAGCGCAGACTGGTATACATGTACGATTTTGAAATATACAATAGAATCAGAATGGAGCGATTGGAAAAAGAACTTTATTGAAACTTTTGGAAATAAAGGCTGGTCTCCGATAAAGTATGCTTTTTCATTTAAGTATCAATCTGGGTCTTTGCTCGATTATGCTTTAAAAAAAGAAAAACTGCTGTTACAAATAAGAAAATCTATGGATACAGAAACTCTAATCGATCTTATAGCTATTGGTTTACCAGATTATGTGTTAAACAATATCGACAGAGAAATTTTACAAGAAACTCAAGATCTCTATAATGAAATAAGTAAGCTGGAACACCTGGTAAAAAAAAATACAACTGATTACAAAGGAAAAGTTTACCCCGACAATAAGTTAAAAAAACTTGAAGAAAAAAAAAACCATGCCGAATCTGTGAGAATGCAAAAAAAGGTAAACGTTTCCATCCTGAATCTAATTGTTGGTTTAAAGGAAAAAATGACAATAAGACTGAACCAATAAAATCTATAAACACCTCGGAACTGGAAGTGGATTTGAATCAAAACAATCCAAAAAACTAGAAATTCCACCATTAATAAAAATCGAGTTACTGTTGAATGACACTCTCAACATTTCGGGCATTTATGATTCAGGCTCGAATGTGTCATTAATAAACGCAAAATTATTAAAGTTAAAACAGAAAAACATGAATGATTCCCAAACAGTAAACTTGAAAACCATTAATGGTGCGAAAAAAACAAAAGGTATGATAACACTGAAAATAAAAATCTACAATGTAGAGAAAGAAATGAACGTCTTTATTATAGACAACGAAAATTTCAATTACGAATTTTTAATAGGTCTGGATTGTATAAAAGAATTTAAACTGATCCAAAATGAGAATTTAAAAATAACTCAATATTATAATCCAAAAGAGAAAGAAGAAAAAAATAAAAATGAAAACATTCCTGATGTGCCAGGTGACTTGAGAGAAAAATTTCAAAATAACGGACAGGAAAGAAAAACAAATAATACCAATTCTAAGTATTTAGATGATGCAGAAAAAGAATATAAAGTCAATTTCAACGAGCATGTAAACACTGATGAATTCGAAATTATTGTAAATCATCTAGATGTAGGTAAACAATTTGAGATTGACAAATTGATTGAAAAATATAAATCAGTATTTGCAAAAGATAAGTATGATATCGGCACTGTAAAAAATTATGAAGCACATATTGATTTGATAGTGGACAAGTATTGCTATAAACGTCCGTACAGATGTACGATTGAAGACAAAAGGGAAATTGAGAGTCAAATCGAAAAGCTACTAAAAAAAACTTAATAGAAGAATAATATAGTCCGTTTGCCGCACCAGTAACTCTAGCATATAAAAAAGAAGATAATAAAAAATCAAGGTTCGTAAAAAATCAATCATTGACTTTAGAGAATTAAATAAAATCATTGTACCTCAATCACAACCCTTTCCACTGATTGAGGATCTTATGGTAAAAACAGTCAACTGCAAAAACTTTACAACCTTAGATATTAATTCAGCTTTCTGGTCAATTCCATTGAAAATAGAAGATAGACAAAAAACCGCATTTGTAACGCAAGAAGGACATTTTCAATGGACCAGCCTCCCTTTTGGCTTAAAAACGGCACCGGCTATTTTTCAAAGGATTTTGAACAATATTTTGAGAAAATATGGTCTAACAAAGTTTGCAGTAAACTACATAGACGATATACTGGTCTTTTCAAGATCTTTTGATGAACACATAACACACATATCAATGATGCTAGAAGCAATAGAAAAAGAAGGCTTCAGAATAAAATTTTCAAAATGTTCTTTCGCAAAAGACTCAGCAAAATACTTAGGCCATATAATACAAGACAATTCTATAAGACCACTACAGGATTATCTAATTGCAGTAAAACAATTCCCAACACCAAAAAACCAAAAAAATATACGCCAATTTCTTAGGAAAATTAATTATCATCATAAATTTGTCCCACACATTGCAATTATTTTAGATCCACTACATAATCTTTTGCGAAAAAATGTGAAATTTATATGGTCTAAGGAATGTCAAGAATCATTTGAAAAAATAAAAGCATTACTATGCTCAGAACCAATTTTGAAAATATTTGATCCAGAGTTACCAATCCATATTTACACTGATGCAAGTATCAAGGGAATCGGAGCAGTATTAGAACAAAAAGACAACAATGGAGATAGTAAGCCAGTGGCATATTTTTCAAAAAAATTGAGTGAAGCTCAGAAAAATAAAAAAGCAATTTACCTTGAGTGCTTGGCAATAAAAGAAGCCGTGAAATATTGGCAACATTGGCTTCTTGGAAGAGAGTTTTTAGTATATTCCGATCATAAACCCTTAGAAAATCTTAATATAAAAGCGAGAACAGATGAAGAACTTTGTGATTTGACATATTATTTGTCTCAATACAATTTCAAAGTCAAATACAATCCTGGAAAATTAAATCAAGAGGCAGACTGAGCCGGAATCCAGTTTTAGAACCTGATGAAAATTCAGATGACATATTAAAAATAGTAAACCTAGTAAACCTAGAGGAGATAAAGAATGATCAAAGAAAACACACAGAAGTTCAAAATAATAAGAATAAGCTGATATTAAAAAATGAAATTTATTATAAAAAATCAAAAAGAAGAGACAAAATTTTATTATCAGAAGAATTCAGCGAAGCATTAATAAGAAACGTACACAATACTTATTGTCACTTGGGAAGAACCCAGATGATAAATAAAATAACACCATTCTATACAGCGAAAAATTTGATTATAAACATTAAGAAGATTTGTGAAACTTGTGACATCTGCATAAAGAATAAATCACGAAAAAAATCGAAATTTGGATTAATGTCACACTTAGGACCAGCAACGTACCCATTTGAGATCATGTCTATAGACACCATAGGAGGATTCGGAGGATCCGGATCAACAAAAAAATAGCTACACTTATTGGTCGACCATTTCACACGGTACGCTTATGTTTTAACGTCAAAAAAACAAAACTCTGATGATTTCATAAAACTAATGGAGAATGTGACAGAAAACAATGATGTCCAAATGGTACTAACGGATCAATATCCAGGAATAAATTCCAAAAAAATTCAAACAATTCTTAGAAAAGAAAAAAATAAGAATGATCTTCACTGCCGTAGATTCACCTTTCTCAAATGGTCTCAATGAAAGATTAAACCAGACCTTAGTGAATAAAATACGATGCACTATAAACGAAAATGACAAAAAGATTGCATGGACAACTATTGCGAAAAAAGCTGTGGAAAAATACAACGAAACAGAGCATACAGTGACAAAATTTGCACCAAAATATTTGTTAGAAGGTAGAAACATAAACATCCTACCACATGAATTAAAGAAAAAAAACACAACCGAAAATTTAGAAGGAGACAGAAAAATAGCACTTGAGAATACAAAAAAATCTCATAATGAAAACAAGAAACGATTTGACCTACACAGAAAACAAATTGAATTAAATGAGGGAGACCTCGTATATGTAGAAAATGGAAATAGTCTGAATAGAAAGAAATTAGATGAATTGCGAATTGGACCATATTCGATAACAAGAAAAATCTCTAACTCAATCTATGAAGTTGACACCGACACAAGAAAAAAGAATCCAATCTCTATCACATAACGAAACTAACTCCACTTGTAGAGGATTATAAAAATTGAACAATTGCATGGGAATTGTTCACATCTCAAGAGGGGAGATGTAAAGAAAACATCGACACTCGCATCGGAGTCACCGTTTTCTTCGATTCAAATGTGCCGCGCTATCGACAGCTGACACCGTCCCGGGAGCCGCCTGATGACTGACTAGCAAGGCATAAGATAAGAAGATCGCGTTGAGATCACACGTGTTTAAAAACGTGATTAAAAGTTAAAACATTACCTGAAGTAAAAACTTTAAATGTTGTTTTCTGTTTTTTTACAGGTAATCTTTTTTCATTTAAACATTGTAAATATTGTAAATAGTGAAACAAATTATATCAAACTGTTTTTTTACAGAAACGCAACTGAGTTTTTATTTCCAATTTTGGAGAACTATTTCCGTCCCATTATATATATATATATATATATATATATATATATATATATATATATATATATATACACGCACTAATACTATGCATATACTTATAATAATATGCAAGTATAATTTTCTTAAAATTACCGTCCTGAACCAAGTGGTCTGTTAATACCTGAAAATACCCTGCATCAATAATAGGCTTGTGGACAATGGTTTTAAGAAGTATTATACTTGGTTGAAAATTATAATTGCTTATGACAGTACTTTGAGTACAAATGCATTATAACAAGCATACAGTAATCGTCAGTGTTGTAATTAAATGCATTTATTCAAAATATTTTCACATGTGCAAATTTTATTATTAATGTTGATAGTTGGAATATTATTTTAATTAATTGGCAATTCAGTTACTATAAATGCACCTCTTCTTCATTTCAGGAAGTCCCATTCCTTTTATAAAGATAGGGTGAAACGGAATGCTGCCCTTTCTGAAATGACTGAACAGTTGGCAAGAACCCCAAAAGAAATAGAAAATAAAATTCACAATTTAAGATGCCGATATCGAAATGAAGTTAAAAAGGAAAGAACAAGGAAAAGTGGAGCAGGAGCTAAAGACGTTTATACGTCGAAATGGGAGTTTTTTAAATCCCTCAATTTTTTATATGGAGGTGGAGAGGCAGAAAAAGGAAACGCATTTGATTCAATGGTAAGTCAATATTTTATTATATACATTTATATTGCCAAGGAACTTCACCTTCTGCTACAAAATATTCTTTAAATTCATTTCTAATGCCTCTGGCATTTGTTAAATAGTTTCTTCCTTGCGTTGGTTGAAGGTCAAGGAATGGTATATTCGTACCATTCCTCCAACTTCCCAGTTCAAATATTCCATTGACATTTCTGTCACACGTTCCAGGCGGGGGATACACTGTGCCGGAGGTGGACAGCAAAAAATTGTGTAAGACACAAATAGTGCCCACTATCAATTTCACTTTCTCAGGTGGAAGTTCAATACTTCTACGTAAAATTCTAAATCGGGCAGCAGCCATTCCAAAGGCATTCTCAACAATGCGTCGAGCTCGAGATAATATATAATTGAAGGGTTGAAGTAAATAGGGATCTAAGTGCCAAAAATCAAAATTTTGGGTTTTGATCGTTAAAGTGATCTATGTGCCAACGCCAATAACGTAAAATAGGATCTATGTGCCAAAATGGGGGCTTAGTAGTTGCAGTGGTCACCTACAGAATGCGCTGGGTGTATGTGCCAGGCTGTCCAACATATAAAGGGATCTAAGTCCTCCCGCCAGGTTGCCTTCTGTAAACAACGTAAACAGTTCGTTTTGACTTGTTGGTTGAATGTGAGGTAGAGGTTATCGTGCTATAAAGTTTTTTGTGAGGGACACGTTTATTGATTATTAATATAAGCTTAAAATTGTAAGTTAGTAAACAAGTATGGGTGATGATGTCAAGAAACGAAGGAAGAAAGGTGATGGAAGATTATCAGAAGAAATAAAAAAACTAAGAAATGCAGGCAAGGCTTATGTTACGGCTAGAAACATTTCTGTGAGTGCAAAAGATGCTCCAATGCAACAAAGTAACTGTAAGTGTAAATATAGTTGCAAAACTATACCTTATGACCAAAAGATGTTGCTATTTAATGATTTTTACAAGGCCGATCATAATAAACAACAGAATTACCTATTAGGCCTATTACAAGTAAAACATGTATCAAGACGTAGACATGGACAATATGACGATCCTGCTGAAAGTAAGCGACAAACAACTGTATTGTACACTGTTCCAAATGGGAATGGGGAAATTGTACAGGTGTGTAAGAAAACATTTTGTAATACTTTTGCAGTGTCTGGAAAAAGGTCCCAGCTTTTATGGAAATAGGCAGTCTAACAGGAAATTTTCTGATAGTGATAGAACTCTTGTTTGTAGTCACATAGAGTCATTTCCTCGTTATGAGAGCCAATATGGCAGGAAAGATTCCAGCAAGGAATACCTTTCTCCTGATTTAAATATATCTAGGTTGTATCAGGCTTTCAAGGAAAAATACCCTGATAGTCCTGTAACATATCGCTATTATTATTTGATTTTCAGTCGTGTCATGGTCTTCGAGCTGTGAGGACGTATTTCTTAAGCGCTCCGAGGGTCACCGCAGGTAGTTGTCAGTGAGCGGCGCAGCAGGTAGTTTTGTTCAGCAGTACGATCGTAAGTGAAGAGCGCCGCACACATCGCCAGTGTCTGCTTGGTATAAGCTAAGTATAACCACAATATTCGCTAATTTTATAATATATTGTTAATAATTTTAGTTTTTTCCTAAAAGTAATTTTCATAAAAATAAGTTCGTTTTACCTCTAATTTTTCAACATCATGGCCACACGCAACGCTAAAGCGAATGACGCTGTCTCTGCTTCGCTTATTGAAAGCATCCTGACATCGGATGTTTTCATAAGCAAAATTGCCCAGGTTGTTTCGGAAGCAGTGGAAAAGAAATTGGAGGTGTTAGTTTCTCGTTACGAAGAGAAACTATTAGAGAAAACTAAGGAGATCGATGATCTCAAACTTCAACTGGAGGAGCGGACTGACGAGCTTGAGCAGTACCAGCGGCGAAACTCCCTAAGGATCTTTGGGGAACCCGAGCGTGATGGCGAGGACACCGACTGCATTGCAATCAATGTTGCCAAAAAGATAGGTGTCCAATTAGACCTAAGCGATATTGATCGCAGTCATCGAGTTGGCCGGAAAACGAATGGTGGTACTCGACCTATAATTGTAAAATTCATCAGTTATAGGAAGCGCCGGGAAATGTTTTCATCCAAAAGAAATTTGAAGAAAACGGGTATCACAATTCGGGAGGAAGAAATTTGAAGAAAACGGGTATCACAATTCAAGCGTAATACATTACAGAGACTTTCGAGCAACTCACCTGCTATCAGGGATAAATTTTATTTCCATAACGTTGATCATTAAGAAGTTAGTAAAATTGTTCTTTCACTAAAATCAAATGCAAATGGCTCCGATGGTATCACAGCCAAACAATTGAAATTTGTTTTACCATTTGCCCTTCCGGCACTCACGCATTTAATTAATTTCTCATTAACAACGGGAACCTTTCCTCAAGCGTGGAAGCTTGCACATGTTCGCCCCCTGCCAAAATCTGAACTGACCTCGGCGTCTTGCAATTATCGCCCAATTAGCATATTGCCGACAGTGTCTAAAGTTCTGGAAAAAATTGTTCGAAAACAGATTGTAAAACACGTATCCGACTCAGATCTGCTCGATAACTTTCAATCCGGCTTTAGAGAAGGTAGAAGCACACAAACCGCTTTATTGAAAGTAACTGAAGACATACGAAAAGCGCTAGATGATGGCCTCGTAACTGTATTAACTCTTTTAGATTTTAGTAAAGCATTCGACTCTGTAGATTACGACATCCTAATAGCGAAGTGCAAAAATCTAAGTTTTTCTGATTCCACCATCTCTTGGATTGCAAGCTATCTCTACAATAGGCAACAAATTGTAGTAGTTGACGATCTGCACTCCAATCCAAAACCTCTCCAACGAGGAGTACCTCAGGGATCCGTGTTAGGTCCACTGTTCTTCTTAATTTACATGAATGACCTATCAAACGAACTTACGGAATGTAGTCATCATATGTACGCGGATGACCTGCAAATTTATATCTCCGGGAAACCATCACAGGTAGAAATGCTAATAAATAAATTAAATAATGAACTCTCATCTGTAGTCAAATGGTCAATGAGAAACGGACTCAATTTAAATCCTACAAAATCACAAACCATCATAATTGGCTCTTCTCAAATGCATAAGAAACTTGAAGGTTCATATGTTCCTGATGTGCTTATAGACAATGTTGTAGTACCTCGTCATACACAAGTCAAAAACTTGGGCTTAATTCTTGATGATCATTTAAGTTGGGAATATCAGATCCGAAATGTCTGTCGGAAAGTTTATGCTTCTTTGCAATCCCTTAGATATATCGATAAATGTCTCCCTACTAATACGAAGGAAATGTTGGTAAAAACCCTGCTGTGTCCTCATTTCGACTACGGGGATATTGTGTATAACAATTTAAAAGATTCACTCGCTCAAACTCTACAGAGGGCTCAAAATTCCTGTATTCGTTTCATTTATAACATAAAAAAATACGATCACATCTCTGGAGTTTATAAACAGCACAAAATATTAACACTAAAGGATAGGCGCTTGTATCACAGCCTTTGTCTTTTATTTAAGATGCTAAAAATGGGTTCCCCGACATACTTAACAAATTATTTTGTACACCTTAAATCATCTAGATTTCAAAAATCCCAGTTACTCTGCATTCCAAAAAGCAAAACCAGCTACTACAATAAATCGTTCGCAATTACTGTAGCCCGCGAATGGAATAAATTGCCTCCCAATATTAAAAACTCCTCTTCATTAACATCTTTTAAGAAGCACCTGCATGACTTTTTTACAAAGTAAAATACACCATTTTGCTATTTAAATCACTGTAGATTACGGGTCAAATAAAAGCTATTTCTTAGGATTGTTAAGATTAATATGTTTTAGAAATAACATTAATGTTTCTTTTGTAAATGTTACTTTCTTGCGACCTGTTTGATACTGCCGGAACTGTACTTTCATCCGTAGGAGCAGAGGCGGTTTTAAACAAGAAAACCACCCTTTGCAGCATGGACCGCAGCTGAGGATACCATCCCAAAGACCCGTTACTTCATGTTAGCTTAGTTTCCATTGTATTAGGACACAGTCTGCCTGGTGGGTTTTCCCCGACTAGCGGGTTTTCCTCCAGGATCGAGCGACGTGTGATGGTGTCTTTCTGTATTAATAGATCACAGTCGCTCGGGGTGAATACCAGGCTGTCGCGTAGCGCGCAGATATTTAAAGCACATAATCTTATTTAATTCAAATTGTATTTTCAATCTCAGACTTGATTTTAAAATTATTTCAAAATTATTATTGTAACATTTTATCCATTTAACCTCTGATGCTGTCTATTTATAAGTTGCTTTAAATGACGTTTGCTTTCCACTAACTACTTACAACTTGTAGATTATATTACTTTTAAATTTTTAGATAACATTACTTTTTAGTAATTTTACTATTTAATACATTACTCTGTATACTTGTGACATGTGGTCAGGCGGAAGAGCGGGCCTGATGGCCCGAGCCTCGCCATATTAATAAAGGCATATTATTATTATTATTATTATTATTATTATTATTATTATTATTTTCAATAAACAATTTAAAAGTAAACTGTCCTTTAAAAGACCTAGAACAGATACTTGCCCAACATGTGATTTGTTATGTTGTAAAATTGCAACATCAGTTGGAACAGCTAAATCAGAGTCTAGGAATAAACTAAATTTGCACCACAAGAAAGCTGAAAAAGCTAGGAATGAAATGAAAAAAGATTTCACCGAATCACAAGCTCCAAATAGCTCCAGTAATACCTTTGCTTTTGATTTAGAAAAAGTTTTTTCGCTTCCAACCTTGACTCATACCAATATGTACTACTTAAGACAACTTTCAAATTTCAATCTGTGCACTCATTTTCATGACAATACCAGTATGATGAATCTCTGGCATGAAGGTTTAACAGGAAGGGGAGGTAATGAAATTGCATCATGTATTTTCAGAGCGGTTAAAGAAATTGAATCTAAAAAATTTCTAATAGCATGGAGTGATAACTGCGTTGGGCAGAATAAAAACAAAATGTTGGTTTTTCTTTGGGTGTATTTAACTTGCATTGGGATGTACGAAGAAATAAATCATAAGTTTTTAGTAGGGGGGCATTCATTTCTCAACTGCGATAGAGACTTCATGGACTGCATGGACATGGAAAGAAACAGCATGGAAAAAGAATCAAAGAGTACTGGAAGGAAAGAAAAAAGAGAGAAAATCAATCATGAGAAGTTATTTCACGTGGTCCATAGTAGGCCAAAATCGAAGGAAGAAAAAGGAAGATAATGCATAACGTTGCTATTGTATAACTTCATATAAACTAGGACTATTGGAGACACCATAAAAAAAGCGCTTGTTTACGTTAAAATGATTTGTCGTAAGTAAAAAATTAATAGAACAATTTTTTTAAAATAATGGCTGAAGTCTACAATACGGTACAACCTGAGGAAGTCGTTTAAACCGACACTTCGCGCCGCTCCGGCGTTAACTAGGCCGTTTGAATTCTGGAGGCTTTCTTATTGTGTGATTTCTTATAAAAGTGAATTGGTAATTATGCGGTAGATAGACTTAAGGATGTTTGTAGTGAACGCGAGGGCCGGAGGCCCAAGCCTCGTCGTGACGGATCCGGGCGAGCGAAGCGAGAAAACTTGCCTTTGAAAGTAAATTGGCATTACAATGCGGCGGGGACAAAGCATTTGAAGGGCGAACAATGAAAATCGCCTATACATAAGTTTTATTCATTTCTATCAGAGCACAGAGTAATTAGGGCTAAAGGAGACCCCACGCCACCACGCTTCTCTGAGGGTGTACCGTGTACCCTACTTTAACCAAAATAATTACATACATACAATACAATACAATAAATACAATTTATTTCTTGTAATCACTTTAATTAACCTCCAAAGCTAGGAAACGAGATTTTTAATTAAAAATTGTGACCTTTGACTTTTAATATTTTGTTTTGGCTAGGCTTTTTGTTCTCTATTTATAATGTTTTGATTAAATCAACAAAATAAAGCGATTGAAAAAAGAAAATCTTTGATACCATTATTTTAGAACCAAAAACCTACAATGACTGGGTGAGCGACAGAAGTATTATGATTACTTTCATCAACAAAATCATTGTTGTTTTCAGGCAATATCCTGTGAATTCCACAAGTTAAATACCAAGCAAAGTTATGCACAATAAAGTTGCTTTCAATTTAATAGTTTTTTTAGACATATGATGGCAAATTTCAGTGTGATACAGGTTGCTTTCCCCCTAACAATAATTGGCAAACATCTCTTTTTTTTTTTCTTTTATCTGATGCAGGATTAAGAAGTAATTTTCTATGCCACAGTAGCACACTACAAGGTTTTGTGTCAACAGTTAAAGTGGAATAAACCCTTCATCTTTCCTCTATGTATTGGTTTAGAGGGATTTACTTAAGATAATTAATTCTCAAGTTGTCAATATCCCCAGCCCCAGGTGTTCAAGGTCAAAGGGTCATCTTGAATTATTTACCACGAAAATTTCACAGAATTTTTTCAATAAATATAAAAATGCCAAATAACTTTTTAAAACTCATTAAGAGATCTCGACTCTATACCCTTTGGATGGCAGGCACACCAATCTAATAGTCTGCAAAATGAGAGCTCTCTGTTAAACAAAATGTAATTGATGCAATCAACTAAAATGTTCTAGCTTTTGAAATGATTTCATTCCTTCTAGAAATATATTAAATATTGATTTTTAAAATAAAACAAATTACAAGAACTGTCCACTTTCATAACACTACTTGATTTTCTCTCGAATTTTGTTCAATAATACATTTACTGACCCACAAAAATTGGTCTTGAGACAAAAAAAGAAAGTTGTACAACCATGTAGTACAGTAATTACCAAAGAAGAGAAATTGAAAAACCAATGCAATTCTTTCAAAATACTCATTATGAATAGGTTTATTAAAACACTGGCTTGTTAATGAATACCTGAGCAATCACAATTCATTTTAAATTCTGAAATAAATTATTTCCATTAAATTATTACACAAAGCATCAATTTGTTAATCAATTGTGATGCTAATATTTCACTGAACTGATTTATCTAAAGCAGCAATATTCACTTCTAGAATGAAACATTTACATAGAAAAGTCTTACAGCTTGCAACTTTTCTATTTACTTCACAGGACAAATTATGACAAAAAAGAAACAAAATTTGCACTTGACAATGTATGAAAAATGATCAGGGAAACTCGGTCCATGAAAACTCAGCATGATAATTGGCCCTTTACCTTGAATATTCAGGCTCAAATATTTTCTGTTGTATGTGGTTAAAATAAAGTTTTATGAAGTAAAATATGCAGTAT
This sequence comes from Gryllus longicercus, assembly GCA_038098605.1. Classification (NCBI taxonomy): domain Eukaryota; kingdom Metazoa; phylum Arthropoda; class Insecta; order Orthoptera; family Gryllidae; genus Gryllus; species Gryllus longicercus. The sequence goes on from JAZDUA010000074.1 coordinate 2,500,690, forward strand.
AAATTGAAATGAAAATACTTTCATATAAATTTTGCTTTACTTCAAACTGTATCATTAATAACATATGAAGATTTAGAACAAAAAAGTAAATATTGAAATATTTATATATTTTTCCCTTAGAATTATTTTATAAGCAGAAATTGATTTTCTCTTTCAAATATGAATATTTGACTTTCCAAATAATGTCACAAATTACAAAAACAACACCTGAAAGGAGCAAATAGGATTTTTCAGGCACTGATACTGAAATAAGAGTGGTTTAGCAACTGTGATTCATTATTATCAAGCCATGAAATGTGTTCTTAATTATTCCAAGAATTTGATGAAGATTGGTTTCGCCTTGATGCTTATAAATGCCAATTTCATGCATGTTCTACTGAACCGAAAGTAATTGTCACTCACATACTCCATTTCAAACACTTTCAAACTCTTCCAATTTCTTCTGGTTGCCATTTCTTTTGAGATCTGCAATTAGGGTTTTCCACCCAGAAAATCCAGACCCAATCCAGATGTCACAATATGAAAATCTGAAAAACATCATCAACTTTTGAGAATTTTGTTAGCTACCAAAGAATCAACACAATCCAAAGGGCAACTGAAATGCATTGAAAATGCCAATGAATATCATCAAGTTTGTAACATATATTTGAATACAAATACAGATGTCTGCTACCTCTACTCATTCAGTAATGTATTTCTTTTGCTAGAATACAACTTGAGTACAAAGTGCTAAAACAGCATGTACTTTTCAGGAAAAAAGTACTCAAATTTTCAAAAATTGTACTGTCATATCAAAATAGTATATATTTAAGGAATACATTTCATTAAGAGAAAAAAATCTCTATCTTCATAATAATAGTTGTGGGAAGACTAAAAATGTTTTGAATTTTTGTAATTTTAGAATGTTTTAGTTTTCCATGAATATGAGACCTATACCACTCTCTTAAACATCCTTCACACTACCAAACAACAAAATTTAATTAAAAACAATGGAGCCAACAATCTTTATATAAATTAATTTGCTTAGTTTCAAGTAAGTATGTATGACGTACCATTCAACACAGCAATCATGGCTTTTAAAATAATTCTTGAAACTACTGAAGCTACCAGATACAAAGCAGTCTTGTTCACATTTCTGAAATAAAAATTAAAACTCATTTCAATAATTGAATAAGTACAAATAGAGAAATAAGATAATTATTTGAGGTTTGAAAAAACTATTACAAAATTAATCAGATATATAGATAAACAAAAGTATTTCTATTCTTCTCTTTAAAGGATCAGGAATATCAAGTGCCAACTATCAAGATCAATCCATCTTTTACAGGGTCTTCCCAAAACTTCCAACTTACCTAGAGATCATTTGATGAGAATAGAATATTTATTTTGCTACTAAGGATTGAATGGAATACTTCTGGTGGTAGCATTTTCTAGTCCTCATATGTACAATAGCAACATTTCCACATCAAAATTCACTTTTATCCCTCAGTTAAAAAATTTCAAAAACTCAAAACAGATTATCTATACAATTTCATTTGAATTTATTTGGAGGGTTTCTCTAACAAGTTGTTTCTCAATATTCCACAACAAGAACTAAATCACATTATGTTTTATTTGGGTATCCTTACCGACATCACAAGTGGCATCACCAGTGGTATACCACATCACACAAACTACAATATGCAAGACTTGTCCAAAAGGCTTTTAATTTTCCCAGGTATTAAAACAATTATTGGGAAGAATCAAAACAATAAAAACTTGCTCAAAGAGAAGAAATAATTAGGATAACTTTGCTGCCACTGAACGACACAAATCATCAAAAAACGGATAAAAATTCGATTGACAGCGTATTATCATTTTACTATAGAAGTCCAGTAAAATACAAAAACATAACGAAAAATATATTGAATGAACAAAAAATTTTATTTAAACTAATACTTACAAGATATTCTACACTTCTTTGAATGGGATTATTCCAGAAGACGGCGAGAATACAGAATAACCATGTAACACTTTCGATGTAGAATTAACGAAGAACATAATCCACAATCAAGTAACGTAATCCCGTACGATTATGAACGGCACTTAATCCTTCTACTCTTTCACAGTCATTTCCGCGCTCTATTATGTCCCTAGTTGCCGGTTCCTTAGTAAATTATGAGCGGTTGGCCGTTTCCGGAGTTCCCATAGGAATATGCGCGCCATGCGCACCCGGGTGTGGTGTTTAAAATACATATGCACCAAAGAGTATATATCAGAGACGGCACTCAATGTTAAAAGGAAAAGCCTTATTTGCCCAACTTCCGGTGCCGCCACATTGTTCTGTATAATTTCTATTGGGTAAACGGACAGCCAATAGCGAAGAAGTAACCGGTAAATTTGAAATAAACCAGCGACGCGGGAACTTTAAAATTTCACTCCCATACTTTCCTCGCCTTAATTTATTAAAAAATTCACAATAATAATTATAACGATTTTATTGAAGAAAAAAAGTCAAATTAGGGTAGTAAAATCTAGTATTTATTGACCATATTGATATTATACAATTTCGTAATTTCATTAGTAATAACAATTTTGAATTACAGAAAGTAATAAACAGTACACCTGCATAATTGCAACTTTAGTATTTGCTTGTAGATATGCCAAATTAATACTATGGAATACTACATTACAAGCATTATGAATAAACAATAAGAACAGAATTGAAAAGAAACAAATGAAAATACTACCGCACATTTGCCCGGGTAAAAGAAATAGTTATGATACAAGGGGTAAAAGTGCCATTTTATTTTGCGAATTACTTAAGCCATTAAGAACACGAATTACATAATTATGTACTGTTACATTAAGATCAATATTATCTGATTAGGTCACATGAACGTATTTTGTTTTCTTTGTTGCTTTCAAAGTTTTATCAGAACATTTGAGCATTGTCCCACTTTTAGCAGTAGTGCAAAAAATTGAGCTTTTAGCATGCTCTGCATGCCTTGAAAGAACCACTTTTACTAGTTGCAACCTAAAAATGTTTTTCATTCGTCAATATATATTTGACAAAATTATTTTATTTACCCATGCTAACCTCACACATGCACAGTTCAGAGCCTGGCTTTTTTTAAAATGGGATCCGCTGTGAAACTACATTCACTTTTAAAACAATGATTTACAAATAGTGGAATTCCATCAATGCTTATGCACTACAATTTAATTCTGAAAATGGATTGTCAAAGTGCAAATATTTGATTGCACCAGGAGCCAAGCCTGGGACCTTCTGATAACTGGGCAGATGTCCTAATAACTGAGCTATAGAATCAAGCATTGCATTCACGACTCACAACAATTCACAATCCAATAAGGATCAGCATTCAAATCCAGAATGTAATTGGCATGACGATGAACAAAACACAATGATACACACATACTAGAATATAAATTGAATCAAGATTGTGTTTGTCATGAGAAACTATTATTGTCAGAACAGTATAACAATACATAAGCAACTTATATCAATACTAATAATAAAAATTAATACTAATAAGAAAGAAACAAATTGCAGACTAGATAATAGACATTAAAGAAATTCTAAAATTGCATGAAAATAGCCTCTGAAACTCAAAACCTTTGTATTCATAATATTCAAATAAAGTGTCTTAACATAGCAAGAGGCATTCCAAAATTCAGAAAATGATCATGCTTTACAGAATTAATTTTATCTTTAAATTTTATTTAATTAGAACTTTCCAAATCAGATGTGGGAAATACAGTTTATATAATGGATCTGTACCCAATGACAGAATACACACTGATTTTAAAACTCTCGTTGTTCATACCTTTATAAACTGTCAGCATAAAAGAGATATGTTCAGAAACTTTGTGCACAATGAAGCAAGTCATTCACTGCACATAACAATAATTCTTTAATATTATCTCTCTGAGTTCTGACTCCTCAAAGTGAACATTAATTTAAAGCCACTTAGGGTCAAACTCGTAGGGCCTAATATGCATGCTTCAGAAGCCATCTCTGGAAGAGGATTTGAAAAGCAAAAAATGCTGTTAAGAAAGATACTATGTCCTCAAATGAATGTTCTGAAAACAAATCTGTATCAAAAAGAAAGATGTTTCTTTTAATTCACCATCTAGAATTACGAAATTAGAAAGCACAGGAATATCTTGCACTTACCACACACCGAAGGCGCAGATTCATCTCCCAGAATGGCTTCTTGCACCTGTCCAGAAGTACAAGGATCTGTAATCACCAAAAAGAGTTATTTATTTACTATAATTTGCCCTCAATTGGCACTAATAACTGTATATTGAAAGGAACATACCATGGGAAATGTCCATAAAAACTTGAGGTGACACCTTACATGGGTGAAAAAGATCTGAAAATGGAGACAAACTTGAAATCTATCCCATCTTCAATAAATGCAAGGTTGATCCGGAGGAGAGGGTGTCGTTCACTGACCTTTGGTTCCTTTGGTTCACTGATTCGGTTCACTAATCTCGTGATTCACAAGGTTATAGATTCACGGTTCACTTCTATCACTTGAGAAAAATCTTGATGGCATTGATTCAAAGCATAAATATATATACACAATTTAACTATGTCACTTTTCCAAATTAAGTTATACATTTTTCCAATTACGAAACATTTTTTTTTCATGACGATACAATTCACTTCTAAAATTTCACTTCACAACACTCTTTTAAATCACTAAATTAAGACTTTATCTAGCTGGTTGAAATAGACTTCATTTACTAATAAAACAGCCTCCTAACAACACATTTAGTTGTTACTATGACTACAAAATTATTTACTTCATAATTTGATGAATAGTCATATTGCGAAGAATTTTGTGGCGTGGATTTGCGTGTTTCATTGCCATTTCAAGTTCCTTTTTAATTGTTTTGTGTGTCTACCGAGATGGAAGGTATGAATTCAGAATTTATTTATGATTTGCGCCGAAAGGGAATTTTGAATGTGATTCAGTTCTGTCAGAAAGTGGGTTTGCTTGCGTCTCGACGTGTATGTAATGTATGCAAGAATGAAATGAAATTTATTGAGAAAAAAGATAGAACAGATGGTTTTGAGTGGATTTGTAGAGTCAGAGGCCAGAATGGTCATTGTGTGAAAATGTCTGTACGTAAGGATTCTTGGTTTGAGAGGAGACTTATTAATTTACTGAACTTTAGTTCATAAGAAATAAAGAGTGTGTATTTTTTCAGATATAAGCAGATTTGGTGATACATTGATGAATCTTTGAAGTTTTTCGTGTCATAAGGATGTTCTACGTAATTAGTGCAGATATGTTACACTCATTTTACTACCATAGTATTTTTAATACTCTAAAAATTCTATAATTTCAGCGATTATGTGAGTTGATTTTTTATATTTTTTCTAATAAAATACTGCTATCTTTGACATATAGTATTTGTTTGAAAAAATAGTCTGGTTGATTTTATATTATTAAAATGGGGGGTTTGGGGGGCGATAGCCCCCCAATAATAAAAATGTTTAAATAGAAAGTGTTAGTGAAATATACTGCGAATTCTAGAGCATATAAAAAAGTTGTAAGTAGAAAAGATGCTTTTTTGGTAATTAAATTTTGGCTTTGAGTAGTAATGATAGTTTAAGTAGTATGTGAGTGTTAAATAGAAAAATTTATATTTAAAAATCTACAAATATGTGAGTTTTTATTATTTTATTGCGCATTCTAGAGCGTATAAAAAAGTGTTAAGTAGATAAGATGCTTTTTGTGGTAATTAAATTTTGGCTTTGAGCAGTAATGGTAGTTTAAGTAGCATGTGAGTGTTAAATAGAAATTATAATTCTTGCGATAACATAGTGACCATTACAACACGTGATCAATAAAGAAAGATTCGGTTCAGTGAGTCGATTCCCCTCTAGTGAACCGGTTTAGTGAACGACACCCTCTCCTCCGGATTAACCAAATGCAACAAAGTAATAATTGAGATTCTTAAAGATTATAGCAAATATTTACCTTTCACAAGACTAGAATAAGCATCTGCTGCACTTGCTGTAGCAGCATGTTCAACAGCACTAGAACCTGTATTAATCAACAACAAATTATTGCCAATACATTATGATTTCAATAGCATGCTTCTTTTTGCATTTTACAAACATACAAGAGACTTACCATTTTCAGTTTGAAAAGCTGCCTGTGTACAAGGATCTGAAAATTAAAAAATGCTGGTATCATAGCCTCCCATCAAACTATATATTCTACTAAAACTAAAAAAATATATTCTATTAAAACTATATTCTAGTAATATTCTATTAAAAAAGTCTTATCAATTACACCCATAGCTGCAGTGGGTGTCACCTCGCTTGGTCCAAATAAGGTATTTGCAACTGAACATGAACATTAAAAAAATTCCACTATTTGTTACGCACCCATCATCTTCTCGAAGCCACAATGCACGCTTCAGATTTCAAACAGCAGTAAATCACTTCATTTCTTTAAATCACTGACTGCGGTATGGCGTTAACAGCCCTACGAACAGCACGTGTATATACAACGATAGGTCGACGAGGAAGGAATCCAACGGTAACCAACCGGCTCGTTTGCGAAACAATTTCAAAATGAATAAGTAGTTCACATATACTCCGCTTGAGCGAGTTGGTGTTGTACAGATGTATATGGCGTCGCTCTGAACTCTGATTGGCTACCGTATGGAATTTGAATAAGGACCGGATGTGCCCTATCTAGTGTCACACCACTGATATGCACCAATATACTCTCTCTGGTTCCTGCCATGTGCGCCCGTCTATTGGTGGGTTTTTATTTCTTGGTACACGAGGGTCTATCTTCACGATGGAATATCTCACGGCATTTCGCGTCTTTCTCAGTCGTGTCGCTAGATGCCGCATGATCGCCAGCACTGCTCGATACGGTCGCGATCATGCGACACCTAGTGGCATGGCTGAGAAAGACACGAAATACTGTGACATATTCCATCGTGAATATAGGTCCTCAGGCGACAAGAAAAAAAAATAGAAACAACATGGTGAAAATGGGCTATGATAGTAATATGGTGATGGGCTATGCGCATCGTATCTTACTTCAACCAATGACCTTCATGTTATGAGGCCAATAAAGAACACTGTAACTAATTTAAATAGATAAACTTTAATGTGGATTAAGATGGATACAAAATAGTGTCTCTTGTGTCTGATATCAAAAACTGGACACTGAACATAAATTCAACTGACTACAACTGGTTCGCAACGACAATCTAGTGACACAGGGTTGACAACCTTACAATACAATATAACTTACAATATAATATAACTTACAACATAACCCCATAACACTTCAGGTACTAGTTTGGATCACAATATTAGCGGGAATTTTAAATGCAAAATAATGTGTGCTTTAGAAATTGTCCATAAATTCCGACTCACGAAGGGAGAAGATGCGAGAGTGATATTTACTAGCAACGAATGAAATTATGTCAAATAGTTCCAAAATGCGCCAAATCGCGACACTAAAGTTAAAAGGTTCTATCTGCACCGCAGTGAATTTTACACGAGAACAGTTCAGTTTTTGTCCTCTCTAAAACAAAATCTATTTTATTTAATGTATTCAAACTTTGACATTATACTTGACATCCAAGCACAAAATTGTAGACTGTAACTATTCTAATAGCATGGTAACTTTGGTAGAAACCAAAACCCTATTTTTACAGATAGAATATTTTTATTATGAATATATATTTTTAAGTTTGAGCAAGAAGGTTCTATCTTTGATGGTAAGAAAATTTGACTGGTATATTATTTAAATAATTGTAAATATCCATGTAATATTATTTATTAAATTTTAATGAATTTACATAAATCTGCTTACATTTTAGTACAAATCTTATTTTAGTTCTCAATAATATTGACATTTTAATTTAATGCCATTACTTAGAATTAGCGAACGAAAAGTGGAAAAAGTATTTTATTGTAAATTATTGAACTACACTTATATTTTACATACATATTAAAGTATTAATATTATTACTTTTGTTTTTTAACAATTTTTTGAAGTATGTTTGATCAGAGTTGTCATCCATTTCAACATTTAGGCTAAATCGGCTACATTTTTCCAACTTTTGACATTTTTCGTTTAAACAACTATCCATGTAGAGGTCGTACATGTAGATAACATAGTGCAACAACTTTGTATTTTGTGTCGCGAGATTTGTGCTTTTGCCGTGAGATGAAAGTACGTGTTCTTTACTAAATCACATACGCTGATTGCGAAAATGAAATCAGAAATGTTCCATCACATACCAATTTTGCTGGAAAAGATATGACACATATTCTTTCGAACAATTTGGAAACAACTCAATAACAATACAGGAGGGGTCTGTAGAGTATTAATCAACAGATTATGTAACAAAAATTATTTTTATTCCAAAAATTGTGTTGTTTAAATTATTTGTATAAATAATTGTTAGTATTACAAAACATTAAATGAAAATAGTACTAGAAAGCTTAATAAAGCTTGAAAGAAGTTACAAACTTTTCCTAGAAACTTTCCATTTGTTGGTTGATGGTGATACGTCTTGTAGGAGTGTCCAGCACTAATCTGCCAAAAGGTTTGGTGACCATTTTCCCTTATATTGTATTTCCCTGGCAGCGAAATCGCTCATGTCATCACTCACATATCCAAGAATAGGTGGGTTGAAATCCAAATGAGAATGCAGGAAATGTAATTTCAGATACATGTTTCATCCCATGATCTTAAAATAGTCCAACATGTGTTCCGTCAGTTCCCTGTAAACCTCAGACATTACGTTTCCCAAGACATTGTCCCATAATCAGTCGACGCAAGCCGTGCTGCCTTTTCAGTATCTGTCAGCAACTGTTGAAAGGGAATAGCTTTCGTCAAGTCGAAGATCTGAGGCCCAACGAAAATTCCTTCTTGAATTTTTGCAGTAGTAATCGCAGGAAATTTAGACAGTAAAAACTGAAAACCCTGTGCCTCTTCGTTCATTGATTTCACAAAATTCTTTATAACGCCCATTTCAGAAGGAATGGTGGTAACAGCACAATGCCTTTGTCAACAAGGGATTCATGCGACACATTGTTTTCATTCAAATTCCACTCTTGGCTACATATTGCTCTTTCCTTCCCATACTCTCACAGTGACACAAGAAACAGCAAAAGTTTCCCAACCATCCCTAGAAGTCCCAGAACTTTGAGATCATCACATATTTTTCATTTTTTATTCGAAAAGCCACTATATTTCAGAAGTAGCTTGACGTTCTCGTAGGTTTTCTTTAGCTGATCGGAAAGGGCCGCTGGTATTGAAGGCTTCACGTTTCAGTTATGTAAGAGAATGAATGGCATTGAGGAATCTATAAATAGAAGTCATTCTTCCCGATTGTGAATCATCCCACATTTTGTAAGCAGCTCATTATGCCATTACATTATTCCAAACTCTCATTGATGAAAGAGGAAAGATGACGCTATCTCTTTCAGAATGTAATACTAGTGTTTGGTTGTAACAGATAATTTTCTTCAAGACGAGATCCAAGTAATTCTGCTTGTCTCTTCGAAAGATTTAGATCTTTTACAAGATCGTTCTACCTGCGATCATGGCTGCGGCAGACATATGTATGTATGTATTGTAATAATAGCGGGGGAGGGCGCCAGGTTCAGCTCCTGAAATGTGACTGGATGGAAGTGTTGGGAGGTCATGAATTAGCACAGAGTCATTTGTAACAAATAACAGTTTATTCCTGGCACCAAGAGCTGCCAGGGAAGTTACATGTCGCAAAGGGCGACGCAAGTTTTTTACTAAATCTACTCTGTGAGCTGGGTATCTTAATTACTAGTTGTTAATTCCCTTAAGGCTAACATATTAGGCTTACTCTTTGATGAAGCGTGCTATTCATCATTTAAGGTCTGCAGGGCCTGAGCGCGGCCACTTGCAATTTCTCGCCGTTACGATTGTTCTGCGAGACGGCTTCGTCTCGTAGTTTTTCACCAGTGGCTGCGTTGTCTCCGCGGGCGGGCCGAGGCGGCAGACTCGAAGCAGGGGCGGCGGCAGTCCCGGGTCGCTGACCTTCTGCGGCACGGCCCCTCTCGGCAGGCAGCGGCAATCCCAGGTCGCCGGCTCGAGCAGGCTCAGTGGGGCGAGTGGCCACGGGCGTTGACGTAACGCGGTGGGCTGTCAATAGGCCCGACGCGGGAGGCGGCAAAGGCTGGCGGGCCGATGCGGAAACGGCGCGGGATCCGGTAGTCTCCCGCCCGAGTTTCCTCCGCGACAAGTCCACTAGTCGCGTCCTAACTAATTCGACTCTGGGAAAGTCTTTCCCAAACTCGCGTCCCGATCGTAAGTAATTGAGTAATCAAGCGAATTTAGCAACCAAGAAGTATCTTGGAAGTATCTCGAAGTATCTCAGAAGTATCACGAAGTAACTCTCAAAAATTATCTCTCAAAAATATTATATCTGGGAGTGTTCCTCCCCCCGTCGCGCTCCGATCACCCTGATCAGTTTTCTCTCTGCATCTCGTTTTTAAAAGAACTTCCTTTCCCCTTCCTAAAATGTTTCTAGCTCTGAATTTCTCCCTTCCCTCATGGCGAAGCTTCCCATTGGCTGAGGGTGGCTGCGTCGCAGAATTCTGATTAACCAATCATGTGGCAATTTTCCCGTATTTTTCCGTAGATTGTTCGCTGTCTGACACCGGCTTCTCTCTCTCGCTCGCTTCCCTTTGTCAACGGTTCCAGGAACTTTTGGCAGCTGTCTGGACACGTGTTCGAGCAGGAGCGCATTTTCACGGATCCTCGACGGTCGGCATGGGCTAATCGACAGCCTACTGTATTTAGTTTGTAAACAGCCTCTGCGGGAATTCGGGTGCCTAGTCCAGGCGCGTGCCAAGACGGGTGTGGGGGCGGGCATTGTTTGGAAGGGGATCGGTTGATGGCCGAGAAGGGTTTCGTTCACGACGTGTTGTAAATGCGTCGTCGTCTTAATTGACACCCGGCCAACCCCTTTGGGGGGCTCCGCCTTCCTTCCAGGGTGGTGGCAAAGAAAGGGGGCGGAGGGTGCGTATTGTCCGACCGGGCTCCGGCCAGGGAGCCAGAATGGATTTTATGAGGGGGGCAATAAACGAGTCGCCTCTGAAAAAAGGGCCTGAATGCGGCGCGTCCCCTCTCGGCAGCGTAGCGAAAGGGCCTCCGCGGCCCGGGCAGTGTCCCTCGACCCACTTCTGCCGCGGCGGGAGCTGTCGTTAGATGTAGAAATTATTTTGTTATTGGCGATGCCACAATAAAATTATACTTAATTAATTGGTGACGCCACAGTATGTATGTATGTATAATAGATTGTAGCCGTGCGGCAGATGATGAGTAACTAAGAGCTGCATTATCTTCGTGATCTGGTTTACCTCTAGCATTGTCTGTTTCGTCTTTCATTGTCCAATCACTGGGATAGGACCTGAATATAGGACTGGGCGCACTGCAGATTCCAAATTTGGATACGAAACTGTGTTTTGATTTACGTGACATTCCTATTACTTTCGTTAAACAAAAGTAGTAATCTGTAATGTGGTCTCTAGGTGTCCTCCACAACTGTTGTACGGCAAATGCCATAGAATGGAGGATTCTACGCAACCACCCTCTTAAACAGCGGCAGCAACGTGAGCAACAGTTCTATGGTGACCAACAGCCACATTTACCTTTGATTCAAAATACAACTCGTTTTTATGTATTTATATGATATTATTTGTTTGTTTTTCCACTAAATTCACTGTACACCCCCCCCGGGTTTTGTGTTCAATTTGTGTTAATGTTTCATTTCTCGATTTTGCTAGAGATCCACTGAGGATGGGAAAAATGTTTCCCGAAAGTTAACTCTGGAAAATTATTAATAAAATTATTAAAACTTTTGTGGAGATTATTTCCTTTACCATACTATGGATTACCACAAGATATCTGCTACCACCACGGAATTTATACAACTCGTTTGCCATTTTGACGATCGGAGAAATGAGAAGTCTTTAAGACTAAGTCGTAAACTCGCCACACACATAACAGAAAAGAGTTGACTTCCTAGACATCGTTGGGACACACAGGAACATACACATACAATATTATTCACGTTAGCGGATTTACACTTCAAGAATAGAGACTGTGTGATCTCACTATCGATTGACTGACATAACTGCCACTTTACCTACCCCAAGTGCCTATCTCCCTGGTATCTCCTCCCAACACTAGGCAATAATATTCCTAAACATGACACAGTGACAAAACGACAAAAAATAACGCAGTCGAGCGCAGATAAAATGCGTATCCAGAAGAAAGTTTAGGTGATAGCGAAAAATGGTTTTGACGATTTTCATCAGGACACTGAACTACATAACGATCACGTTTTTTTGTTCTGCGGCAAATTTCATTGACGCACTGTGTTCTTCGTGAAGCCTGTAATTTTAATGAACGCGTTCAGTCGCTATGGGACTGGAAGCACCTTGCTGTATTTGTTGCTTTTTGAACATTCTGAGGATCTATTAAAGAAAGTGTATTTTATCTGAGAAAGTATTAAAAGGGAATTTAATGACACGAATTTCAGTATATATTCCATATTTTAAGGGTGATTTAATTAACTAAACGAGGAAACACATTTTTATGTAAACAAGAAAACAGGATATCCCAATTCAATCCTAAACAAAAAATCATAATTATGTTCCTGCTTTATTCATTAGCACAGTAGCGTTGTTTACATTAAGGCGTTTATAAATAATGTTTTGCACGTTTGCGTAAATTTAAGAAAGTATAACAATTCTCGCAAACATATTTTGTGCGATTTTTTGTAAAGAGACTTAACTCTTTTTGTACTTTGTGCTTTAGAAGGAATGTTACTCCTTTCAGCATTTATTGAATTTCTCCTGGAGGACAAGTGACATTATTCGATATTTGCAATTGCTGGAGTATAAAGTTTTGAGTAAAATTATTCGTGTAGGTACTCCCGTCGATGCTAAATACATTTCAGCTATTTCCCAAATAAATTACTCTCATTTGTTGCAGCAATATTTTGAAGATGAGAAAATCACCATCGGCAGTATGTTTATCATGTTTGTATAGTTTTTTAGTACGTGTGAAAAGTGTCCTCCATGTTATGATATTGTTCTAAATCCTCTTTTCCTACTTCATGGCGCACACCTAAACTCATAGAATTTTCTTCAAAATATTCATTTCAAACATGTTCAGGTGGCGAAATAGTCTAAGAAAAGTTGGGAGAGCATTTTGATGGAAATTGCAACGGAACATCACCTCTTCTATCTCAGTAGTTTTTGTCAGACAATAGTGTTCTGGAAAAGAGACGACACACAATTGACAAAGATTGTTACTTGGAGAAAGAATTAACGAGTATTGAAGTTGTCACAGTTACCTGTCCAAACGAAATTAACCATTTTCTTACGAATTCCGTGCCCATTTGCTTACGAATTCCGTGCCTCGTAGTGGGAGACCCCAAGCCCAACGTGCAGTGGTTCAAGTAAGGATCTTAAATCGTATTAACGAACGAAATTCATTTACAACAAACGCGACAGGATCGAACAGAATTTACCGGGATTCTACTAGAATTAACCTGAATTTAATTTAGAAAGTTCACAAACGTTTTGGAAGACATGCGTTCTTACGAATGTGAGACGTAAAAAGTACTAAAATTCATTAGCTTATCAATATTTAATTCTGCCTCAGTTCGCAATAATATCCATACCGTGTATGCCATCCAACCTGTTTGCCTAGCGGCCTCTGATATTCCAAGTTGTGAGAAGCTATATTGCTCTTGTTGGCCCTGGTCGGTAGTTCTGAAAATGCAGCGCTTTCTAGCTCCGTAAGTCTATGTGACTTACGAAGATGTATATAGTACAAGTTACGTAGTCCCTCGGCCCAACATGTTTTCCATCGTTGTTTCATTACGGTGATAAATTTTATTCACTTTGCTTCTCCAATTGCATTTTAAATGACATTTCATAGTTTCTGCATAATTCGTGAATGTTTTTCGTTTCTCTGCATTCTGACCTTCCAAACGGGTTCATTGAAAGGTTTCCGAGAAACACTGCTATTAATAGCTCTATTTTATCGAGAAGGAAGTCCAGAGTATCAAACTGACCAGCGGGTTGCGTTTGGTAGGTAAGTGTAGAACAACGTTTTGAGAAAAATTTCAACGCGTTTATTTTGAACAGGATTGTGAATTTTTAACTTAATATTATTCAGTCGTCACTGAAGAATAAACATAAGCTTGTATAATAATTTGCACATTTCAAAGTGTCTCGTCAAGGTGTTTTACTGAATCTCTAAAAAGACACAGAGAAAACTTGATCACAAGTAGATGGAAAATGTGATTTTGTGGATACCTATATGCAACCCCAATTTAGGTGCGAGAGCTAAAAAAAATGAATAGTTTTTTTTTTAAAATCCGTTTTGCATTGGCGATAGTTGAGAATGGATCGTGTCAACACGATCCGCGACCAGTGATGGAATTATGTTCGTCCACTGAGAGTGCGTGCTAGTTGTGTATTGGAATTCCGTTCACACTTGTACACAATGAAGAATGATATTGTGTCTCCCAAACCGTCTTCTCGTGTTGTTTCTTGCTGGATCCCAATCTAACACTCGACGATTTAAAGTCCGTTATTCTTCGCAGTGTCAGGCAGTGATTCCCCAGGAAATGTCACGAAACGTAGGTCATTCCGTCTGTTTCATAATCCGTATATAGAACATGTAGGTTAAAACCAAAAGGATTGTTTTGGTCTACCGGTCAGGTAGCTACATTTTCGAGCGGTAGAGATTCCGATATCTTGTACATTTTTTTATTGCAACGTTTGAAATTTCGTAGTCGCAATATATAAATTGTAATGATTTAAAAAGGTCTTCCACTCGTTCAGAGTTACAAAAAAAATGAATTAAGTTTGAAGTGATGTAGATTTGTTTGGCCCAGGCTAGCTGTGCGCTTCAGAATGGATGGAATTCCAAGTTATTGTTAGTTATATATACGCTCACGAAGTATCAAACTTGGAGATAACACAAACAATAATTGTACTTTGCGATATTTGTGGACCTCCATCGATTTAATGTGTCGCCAGCAGATCGACCGCATTTATTTTGGTAAAACCAACAGCTTCCGTGAATGCTGGAGGGAATAACTGACGTTTTGTAGAGCTCACCCTCGAATTGTAAAACAGCATGTCAAGGTCGCAGGGAGGGTAATTAGCTTCCTGGTGTCCGCGGGCACTGCGTCCAGAGTAACTGGCGCGTGATTCAGAAGGGTTGCTTACGACACGTCGTTTGGAGAAGTCAGTTGACAGTTATCGCCCCACATTTAGCTACATTCATTTCCATTTCTTATATTAAAGCTATTAAATTATCCTCATTCATGAAATGCATCAGGGAAACTTGAACTTCTTAAATGAGAGTAAAATTAAACATTTTGAATCGATAAGATTTTGATTTCGTAATCGTGTTTAATTAAGAGTGCAATAATTGCATTAACTTCGTTCTAGTTAGAAAGTTTAACATGCAAAAATATTATAAGTGAAAAGGGATACACCCATAAGAGAGACTTGTCTAGGTTACAGAGATTTGTTAATTTATTTTACTGTATAGAACAAACAATAGAATTATTTTTTTTAAATAAAAGAAAACGAAAAGAAGCAAAGACTTGGCCATTCAAACATATTCCTTTCCCTTGACAAAAATGTTTATGTAAGACAATTTAAAGAGAATACAAACATAAAGTAGAAATAAATTGTAAAGATTCAAATCTCGGGCGTTTGATAGGACACAACAGGGAAACATTTTTCGTATGAAGTCACCAATCTTCGTTATTTCTTCGAGTGCGCTCTGCGGGTACAATCCCGCATCAGTGTGTACACCCCTTTCTGGATTGGGAGGGGAAATACGAGCGATTACAGGGGAAGTGACCCGTGCTGTCAGGAGCGTCAGACGAGCATCTCGCGCAGTCTGACATGCCCACTATGCGGCGTTGGCATAATGCTTTCGACGTGGCTAGCTGCTGCGGCGCACCTATTTTTGCTCGTTCTGCGCAGCATTAGATACGTCACGAACCACGTGACCACAAGACGGGCACGTCGTTTGCGAAGCCCGGCCAGACGCTGGCCGCCACGTGGCAAGCGAGACGTGTTAAGTAACATTTTGTAAGGGGCACACAGTGATACTTTTCAACAGTGACGAACCAAAAATAGCACAAAAAAGGTGTAGTTGAAGTAAAATACGCATTTGTTTTTAAAAAAATGCTTCGTGTATATGTTTTAATGATTCGCAAGAAGATGATGATTTAGGTATCTGGCTTCATCTAAAATTCTGTGGCGCCAACTGGCGGCTGAAGCCGCTTGGAAGTGTGCGCAGAGGCGACGTGGAACGCGTGTGTCGCAGGAACGAGCTGGTGGTGACGGAGAGCCACCGCATCAAGCTGCTGGAGGACGAGGACGGCCGCTCCATCGTGCGCTTCGACCCCGCGACGCACGTGGACGTGGGCATCTACAAGGCGGTCGCCCGCAACCGCGTCGGGCAGGCCCTCGCCCGCTGCAGGTGCGTACACGCGCAGCGCACCAGACACGTAGTCGGACTGATTTTATTGTAGCCAAACAAAGAAAATAGGGTTTTTAAATTCTCGGCTATCCGGGAGAAGCCGCGTCGTTGGTGGGAGGCCGACGTTTCGCCTGACATGTCGCAGGCTTCCTCAGGGCAGTTCCTGAGGAAGCCTGCGACATGTCAGGCGAAACGTCGGCCTCCCAGCCAACGACGCGGCGTCTCCTGGATAGCCGAGAATTTATGGATTCGAGCCGCGGAAGCTTACGTGTACAAAAAATGTTTTTTGTTATTTACGTTTGTAAACATGCGCTTGACCCCTTACTAACCAACCATCTAAACAACGCTTATAAGCAACGGCCGTTAAAATGCCCGAGAGATCATTAAACATATTTTCTGTTTTACATTTTATTAGTGCTAATAAATCTGAGGATAAATATAACGTTGACACAAAACATAATTTTTCGGAATGTAAACAAAAATGTATTTTTACAATTATTTTGGTACAGATATATTGAAAGTAGTATGCTAGCATAATCTCTTCGTAAATGTCTCGAACATTCCTTTTCGTTTACCAATCACAAAATAAATCATAAGCTTTCTCATAAGAGGTTACAGATTTAGAAGGCATCAAACTAGAGCTTGAAGCTTCTGTTTCCTCCAGAATATTATCTGGCACGAAAATATCTTCTGATACTTCGAAATTCATTTTTCCTTAATCAGCTTGCATTAGCAGAAAAAGCATTCAAGTGTTTGGTCACTATCAAAGCATCCATTACCACCAACTCTTGCTACAGGAAACGCTATTAATGACAATTCTTAACTCATGGAAGAGATAAAAGTTTGTTTTGAATAAGCAATAAACTAAAAAAAACGTATGTAGCACGTCTTCTATGAGACTATAAGGGCTCATTTAGAGGTCTTGTAACATAAATAACTATAATATTACATGTTAATTATTCAAAGTACATCCCTCCTCCATCAACACAGCGAGTGGCAGATACTTGCAAGGAGTAGAACGACCTCAGCAACTGAGTGTGTGGTATGTACCGTAAAGCTGATGTCACAACTGTTTCAGTGTCCTTCAAGTTGCCAAAAAGTTGTCCTTTCAATGGTAACTTCAGTTTTGTGAACAAAAAGGTCACAGGGAACGCATCTGGAGAATAGGGAGGTCAGCATACACACGTGTTTTTGGACAAACATACAAGAACTGCCTAGTGGGATGGTACATTGTCTTGAAGAAACCAGCTACTTGGAGCTACGTATTCAGGCCAAATACGACGAATTCTCTTCATGAGACGCTCAAAAACACTTAAATAAGTCTGGACATTCACTGTGTGACCTTTTGGTAGAAATTCATGATGAATGATACCCTTACTCTCGTAGAAACACAGAAGTATTGTCTTAACTTTTTTTCTTCTCATGACGAAATTGAACGCCGGGCCGAGGTTCATCTGCAATCGATTCCACACCACTTTTAAAACGTGCATACCACCTAAATATCTCTACGGGATATCCAAGTAACCCCATACACTCTCCGCATCAAATCAATCGTTTCTGTGACACTTTTACCCAGTTTATAACATAAATTGTTCCCTACCTCGTGATGCTAGCGTGACAAGGGTCTCTCAGCGATTGCTTCTAATGCCGTCGTATTTCCCGTTATGCTCTGGGCACGGCGATGCGGTGTTGCCAGATTATAGAGGAAGGAGTACTGTTTCGAACGCATATATGTAAATGCTATATTGGTTTGCATGGAGCATTTACAGTTTCGTCACAATAAAATCAGTCTCGTCACTTATTTGGCGCACCTGCACACCACTTCTCTTGTTCTTCCTTCTCATCTTTTCCGCTTCTTCCATCTCGTCTCATCTTTCTCTCCTCATTCTGCGTTGGATCGTATGACTGCGAATCCTCTCCACCGCGTGCCCGGTGAGTAAAGGAGCGGCGTGGGTTGCAGGGTGGTGCTGGCCATGGTGCCGTCGGCGCCCGACTCGCCGGAGGCGTCCGAGGTGTCGGACACGGAGGTGCTGCTGCGCTGGAAGCAGCCCAAGGACGACGGCAACTCGCCCGTGCTGTGCTACGGCCTGCAGTACAAGGCTGCAGGTACGCGCGACCAAGGCGCACACGGGTCACGGAATAAATGTTACAAACGTCTACGGCGTGTAGACGGGTCAAAAACGACCCTCTTGGCAATGAAAAGAGAATTCATCGACTGTATATTTCGGCAGATAAGACGTTACATTAACCAATACTTAAAACTTCTTACATACATCATCTGCGGCAAATAGTTCTTGAAGTAAATCATAATTTTCTTCAAGATCTTGGGGTGTTCATCATAGGGGTCCCATTTTCTACTTAACCAGTTGATTTTCTCTTCATCATCAGTATCCCATAACAAATACAACAAAACATAATCGTCCTCAACCCCATCTATTGTATTTAGACATCCCACACATTTTGCGCACACAGTGGGCAGTGCGAATGTTTGCCAGAATCCAGTTACAAGAAATCATGATTGCATATCTTAACTGAATTCATAGGCCGTTCATAGTCCGGGGGTCATCTTATAGGATAGATATATGCTAAAACTATAAAATCTCGACAAAAATGTATACTCGCCTCACCTGGAAATCGTCTCATCTGCAGAAATATACGGCAGTGGGAAATTGCGTAGTATAACGCAATAATATGCATCTATATTTGAAGCGTAGGCTTTTGATTTTTAGGCAACCCCGTACGCACAATGTTAGGCAAGAGTATGAAATATCCTTAACGGCATCAGAACGTGACCTGTCAAACACCAGTGCGTATGAGTTTGCTCAAAAATCAGAGATAAATATCACATGTGTAAATGAAATATAACTTTGTTATAAGTAGTTTCCGGTAGTAGTTCATTGGCAAAAAGTGATCATATTCAAACCATCCACGTGCCCTAGAAGTTTTAGACATTTATTCCGAGATACTGTTCAAGTTCCCAAAATCCAATGTTTTCTCGAGAGAAAGGACAAAACTTAAGTTTTCTCCCATTTGAATTTCACTAGGTTCTTGAAATATTTCAATCGCACAAATAACATACTTTCGAACAGTATGAAATGTCAAAATCTTGTGACACTATGATCAATAAATTTCGAATGATCCAATAATTTGATAAAATTAGGTTTGAGTTGCGTAAATGTGTCGTAAGGGATGCTAACGGAGTGTCAAAGGAAAATGAAAAACATTGAAGATAACAAAGTTAAAACAGTACAAGATAGTTACTGATAATTAAAGTAAATGACGCTCTACACCATACGTTTTATTAAATCTGGAGGCAGCAATATTTTGAGATGGAATATTTTGAAATCTCGTAGAATTTCGGGCTACATTAATTTCTTTTTTATTTCTTCAATGTAATTAAATATTAGTTGAAGAACTAGGGCAAAAAAATAAAATTTTAAGATATTTCATAAGCATTAGATTCTAAGGGTGTATGAACTCGTTAAGACTCGAATGTTTAAAACGATAAAAAACAAAATATTCGGTTTTTTTATATCTCACTTTTATCACAATTGAAGGATTCTAAACTAATAAAGATGACCGATTAATGATGAGAAATCTTGGAATGGTTTCGAAGGTATCTAATAAGTTCGTGAATGTTTGTTTTGCAGATGATGTGGAATAGATTGATTCTGCTTCCAATATCGATCATGAATTCTACCTTGTCTCCAATTTGAAACCAAATACAAATTATTTGTTCCGTCTGTCTTGCCGTAATCGCATTGGTTGGAGAGAAAAGGGTATTCCTACTAAGCTGATCAAAACCCAAGAAGCAGGTAGGTATCTTTGAATCACTAAGAAAAGAGGTCGTTATACGTTTGCTTTTATGCTTAGAACACAAAATTGAATAAAGTAAGTCATGGCATATTTGAAATATCTTGATATCATTGTTGGAATAATTGTAGAGATTTGAATTGGATTAGAAATGTTGTTACTGTGTGTTGAGGACATCTCAGAATTCCATGAATTTTGAGTTTATTTGCTTAAAATCTCCATACATACTTCAGTCCAATGGAATCTCAATATTTTGTCTTCAGTGAAACTAAATTATTTTTCCACCATTATTTTTTCATCGTAAATATATTTTGTTTAAGGAAGCTGTGAAAGTACTTACGTTTACAGCAGACCCAGTGAATGTTTTGCATCTTCGTTTATTTATGATTCGTAAATATAACTCAATCTGACGAGAGTTATATTAACAATAGAATAGTAAAAAATACCTTATTGACACTAACTGAATATTTGTTCAACTCCCTTACCACAGGTGCTGCTAAAGTGCAGGTTACACGAGCCATGAAACATCTGCAACAGATAACTGACTCTGGACAAGAATGGTCGATGATTCTAAGCCAAAGTTGGATTATTCTGTAGAGAAAACACCTATTGAATGGCGCAGCGAAGGATCTCTGACAGATAAATATAGTTTCGTGTCAGAACTATCTCGGTGAGTTGATGTTTTCTCTTTATCATTAATGATGCAAGAGTTTTTACAATGTACCAGAGAATGAAATGTATAAAAGTACATTCAATGTATTCAATCTATTTGAATGTTAGTTGAGTAGGCCTATTCCACACTTAGAACACTTTTCTAAATCAGTACTGATCTTGGCATTGGAAGAAAATTATTTCTGATAGCAAAATTAATAATTACATTTTCCTCGTCTGTCAAACATTTTTTAATGTTTTCCTTTATAATTTTTTTGAGTAATTACAACTTTAAAAAACGAATACTTTTTATATTCCTTGTGAGATTCAATTAGCATAGTCCTGTATTTTTCTTCATCGGACAATAGAGTTCTGCCTGAGATGATTTCGCTCGAGTCACAAAATCCGCTAGATGGTAGTCCAGCATGAGGTTTTCGAGCGCCGTGGCTTTACGAAAAGAGCTTGGCCGAGGAAACCGATGTGTGTTTAATGAAGATAATGAGGTGTTTTATGAATTGTGGTAACTATAATTCATTAGTTTCAAGAAGCTTGATTTAAGATATTTTTAAAGTCGCTAATTATTCACTAATATTTAAATAAATTACCAAGTTTCCCTCATTGTTTCAAAAATTTCGCTGGAAGTGCAGAAATATGCAGTAAATTTAAAATATGCGAAAATATGGAAAAATCTGGAAAATAAAATTGGGCATGAAAGCTCCAAATAGGCTAATTCGTAAAGAATTGTGATAATCTTTAAAATTAGAAAAAATATATGGGTAATTCCACGCCAACTCCACATTGCATCACACCAACCCATCTCAGATCGAAAAATTAAAGTTATTTTCTTATTTCTTATGCCAAGATAAGCCCAAATTTAAATTTTCAACCATTTCCGATGTAAATAGCGTTTGTGAGAACAATTATCGATTTTTCGCGATTTTCAAGCATTTTACAGCATCTTTTTATAATTATCCATTATTTCGATATTTTTTAATGAAAAAAATGTTTAAACTACTATTTTTATAGGAAATTTTCCGCAGAATTCGAATCTGTTAATGAAAATATTGAATTTTTTTTTCTTAATATGACAAAAATTGAAATTTATGACTTTTATTACTTTATTTTCAAAAATTAATTTTAGTATTACAGTACAATTAAAAAGTTAGTTTCTTATGCTTAAAGTACGTGAAAATAAGTGTACATTACGGTACAGGAAATTTTGTTTGGGGGAAACAGTGTTTAAAAGAGTTAAACGCAAGAAATACAATAAAATCTCTTTTCTAAATGTATTTTATCATTTTTAAATAACCTGTTAGTATTTTCTACTACTTTTAGACTGTTTGGATGACTTCGGTGGTGTAAAACAGTTTTTAATAAAACGTGCGTCCTGAACTTTTTTGGGAAATACGTTTTACATGAGTTAAAATTTTAAAAAATCGTGAAAAATTAATCGATTTTTATCGTTATATCGGAAGAAAATACCTCTCTTCATGATACTGTACGAAATTGAAAGAAATACTCATTACGCCATAGAAAAAGTAAAAAAAATGTTGGAGAATAGGGGCCTATGAACGTATTAAACATTTAAATTATACATGGCTATGTTCAGAATCTGGCGCGTGATCGCAAGCTAATTTCAAATATAGGGGCCCTGAGCAGTGTTTCTAACTGCAGGAATGTTATTATAATGTTATTAATTGTTATAACTTATTACATCTCTGTATACATACAAAATTGTATAGTATTGATGCTACCTGGACATTTTTTGCTACCTCTCATGGGAAAACGGAGAACGATGGAGTGGGTGCAACTGTTAAGAGAGAGGCAACAAAAGAAAGCTTGCGTAGACGTCGTCAAAATCAAATCACAGATATTGACAAATTATTAGAATTTTGTAAAGCACATATTAAAAACATCCATTGTGAAATTATTAGAAAAGCTGAAGTCGATGAATATCGGAATCGAAACAAAACTGAAAAAGTATTTACAATTCCGGGTACTCGCAATTTGCATGAATTTGTTCCTTACTCTGAGCATATTATTCAATGTAAAACAATAAGTACTCAAGAACACTGCTCTTTGGTGTTTGATTTAATTAATAACAAGAAAATGAAATAAGAAAATAAAAGATTAATTTTAATAATTTTATAAATAACAATGTTTTATTATTCAACTAAAAATTGTAATAAATGAAAACTTTTATCAAAAAGTTTTTAAGTGCCTATTTATAAATTTGTTTGTACTATTTATAATTTAATCTGCTTTAACAATAATAATCGATTAATTATTCACGATTTTTTAAAATTTTAACTCATGTAAAACGTATTTCCCAAAAAAGTTCAGGACGCACATTTTATTAAAAACTGTTTTACACCACCGAAGTCATCCAAACAGTCTAAAAGTAGTAGAAAATACTAACAGGTTATTTAAAAATGATAAAATACATTTAGAAAAGAGATTTTATTGTATTTCTTGCGTTTAACTCTTTTAAACACTATTTCCCAAAAAAATTTTTTCCTGTACCGTAATGTACACTTATTTTCACGTACTTTAAGCATAAGAAACTAACTTTTTAATTGTACTGTAATACTAAAATTAATTTTTGAAAATAAAGTAATAAAAGTCATAAATTTCAATTTTTGTCATATTAAGAAAAAAAATCAATATTTTCATTAACAGATTCGAATTCTGCGGAAAATTTCCTATAAAAATAGTAGTTTAAACATATTTTTTCATTAAAAAATATCGAAATAATGGATAATTATAAAAAGATGCTGTAAAATGATTGAAAATCGCGAAAAATCGATAATTGTTCTCACAAACGCTATTTACATCGGAAATGGTTGAAAATTTAAATTTGGGCTTATCTTGGCATAAGAAATAAGAAAATAACTTTAATTTTTCGATCTGAGATGGGTTGGTGTGATGCAATGTGGAGTTGGCGTGGAATTACCCATATACATTCGTATACAAAATTCCTGTCTCTATTGATAACTAAAATACTATAAAATAAATAAAGACTTACTCAAATCCCCTCACCAAACTCAAACCCATTAACATCCCGTAAATACTCGACATCTTCGTCAACGCTCGTACCGGAGTGAACTGTCCAACTTGCGGTGATCGCCTCTGTGACTCACTCTGGCGTGAGGACTTCAGCGAGAGTAACGCTGCATCATGTCACGTCACGTAACGTCCTGGACCTGCGTCTCATTTTGCGAACAAACAGCCCACGTGCCGCGCGCGATCTTTGCTTCCTATTCCTTGTCCTAACCTCACTACATTACCACACAGGCCGGGAGACAGGTCGGGAGCTTAGAACGTGTCGCGGCTGGGGCGGTGCTGGTGGGTGATACCTGGTTGAGGAAAACACCGCCATCCAGCTGGGAAAGACCACCGCCACCCCACCCCACCCCGAGGAAAAAACATGCCCTACACTTACGGGCCAATGTCTTTGGCATATGACGTGTTGCACGCTCCTTCTCTCCGGCAGGGGCCGCTTCTCCGTGGTGGTGAAGGGCATCGAGAAGGCCACCGACAAGGTGATCGTGGCCAAGCTGCTGGAGAGCCGCGGCGAGGCCGAGGCGGCGGCGAACCGCGAGTTCGAGGCCCTGCGCTCGCTGCGCCACGAGCGCATCGCCAGCCTCGAGGCCGCTTTCAAGCCGCCCGGCGCCACCGTCGCCGTGCTGGTGCAGGAGAAGCTGCAGGGCGCCGACGTGCTCACCTACCTCTCCAGCAGGCACGAGTACACCGAGCAGAACGTCGCCTCCGTCATCGCCCAGGTGCGTGCGCGCGGCTGCGGCTGCGAACGCTCTTGGCTGGCCGGGTTCACTGCAAACTATTTGCAAATTTGCTGTCCGGGTGACGCCGGGTTAATTTCAAACTGTTTGCAAATTGGTTGTCCGGGAGACGCCGGATTAATTTCAAACTGATTGCAAATTGCCAGTCCGGATGACAGTGAGTTAATTTCAAACTATCTACAAATTTGCTGTCCGGGTAATGCTGAGTTAATTTCTAACTGTTTAAAAATTGGGCGTCCGGGTGACACAGAGTTAATATCATACTGTTTGCACATTGGCTGTCCGGGTGATACCGAATTAATTTCAAACTGTTTACAAATTGGCTGTTCGGATGATGCCGGGTTAATTTTAAACTGTTTACAAATTGAAAATAATATCCTACATGTAATACCAACGATCCAACCACGACAAGATGGTCAAACGTTGGCATCACAGCCTTCGAAATGGCGCCACCCGGACAGCCAAGAGCATTCGAAAGACTCTGGCCGCAAAAGTCAACGACTTCACTTAAGGTTACATCTGTCCTCTATGTATTGTTGGGGTACAGAAGTTACTAGTTTGATCGCGAAACAATTGACTTTGGCATTGCATGATACAGTATCGAAGCTAATTCCTAGAGAGTCACCTGCAAATGAACACATTGACGAATTAAGCGCATGAATATAATTTGCAATTTTGTTGCCAGGTGTAGCCAAGTAGTAGCTGTTAAAACGGTCCCTTCTTTGATCAATCTCTCTATAACTCCCGAGTACTAATACATTGCACTTACTAACTTACACCCATAGATCGCCGAAATAATAATTTAAATACGCATCAAAATCATTATTTGTAAATTTATTAATAATATTAAAATATTTGTATTAGTAAAATATAATGTTAACGTCTCCGAATTTAAATTCAAACAATTTCGAGAAAGAACGGGGGTCAAGATTAATACAACGGTTTAATTTCGAACTGTTCACAAATTAATATAGTCAAATTGAAACAAGTATCCTGCATGTAGTAATTGGGTAACGTATGTATGTCCATCCGTCCTTCAGTGTTTTGTGGGGGTGGGGGTGTTGAAGACACCTACAGTGGTGAAACTGAATCATTGTCCTGCCTCTGACATAACATCAATCATTACGATGTTGGTCATCAATTTGACGAAAATTTAACCTTATGTTGAAATAAAACAATTTGTTAAACAAAATTATTTTTGTTAATACAATTTCACTTACATGTTATGCCCAAGGATGGATGAGGCAGGCAAAAATATTATGTTTAAAATGCATTTTTATTATGAACGTGTATACTACAATATTGTCTAATTTTTAATAAGAAAATTCCCGCTGGAGATGCCAGGCTGAAATAGCAAAACTTAAGTTATTATCATACATTCAATGAAAAATGTTGAAATTGATCTGTAATATATGGTTCCCCGTAATGTGATACTTCAACGTCTGCAGGCACAGATCTTCTTAAAGTTGAGAGGCAAAGGGTGACAATTAAATCCTGAGGTCATTAGTGGCATTAAATATAAAATATTTAGTATTGAAAAATAATCCAGAATTTTTTAGAAATGAACCGCTTTCGCGCCATACCTTTCACTCCATGTTGGCGAACGACGCGGGGCGAAATGTACTACATCAGGCGGAAGAAGGGGTCTGCTTGCGTGAGCATCGTCACGAAATTTAACGCATCCTTGAATCGAATTGAAATTGAATGAAGTCGTGTTTGTGTCTGTGCCAGGTGTTGGACGCCGTGCAGTACCTGCACTGGCGCGGGCTGTGCCACCTGGACATCCAGCCCGACAACGTGGTGATGGCGTCGGTGCGCAGCGTCAGCGTCAAGTTGGTACACATGGGCTCGGCGCAGCGCGTTTCCAAGCTGGGCTCCGCGGTGCCGCGTCCGGCCGACCCGGAGTACGCAGGTACGCAGCTGCCCCTCAAGGACATCGCCACAGGGACAGCCAACAGCTGACAACTACTCAGCGGCCCCTAGAGGGCGCTTGTAACGGACGGTTACTCCAATTAAAGTCCATAGAGGCCCCTTCACAATGCAAACATAAACATAAGCTTGGCGTTAACGTAAAAGTTAGGACTACGACCATAAGCGGACTCATTCACAATGCGTTGGCATAAGCATAACACGTAAGACGTTAACTGAAAAGCTTGCAAGCTTGAAGCTTCTGTGCTTATGCTTAAGTAAGACATAAGAAATGAACCAATCACAGAACGGTAACTCAAAATCGAGAATCGAAATTGGAGCGAAGTCGATAGAAGAACTTACGCCATATGGGCCATGGACACAATCGATACCTTGAAATCGATAGTAGAATGTCTCACAGCCAATAGAAACTCTTATTTTGCTTACGTTTATGTTGAGCATTGTGAATACTTATGTTAATGTTTGTCTATCCGCTATGCTTATGTTTACGTTTGCATTGTGAATGGGTCTTAACACTTATCGATCGCTGCTGTAATGCAGAGGATAGGGATGTACTTCCCTTATATTACTAATGATATTTAACTTTACCAAGATTACGTACCATTACTAATGACCAATAACTTTACAAATACTGATCACTAATTGTTACATACTAAACATACTTACATTTTAAATAGCAAAACGTTTTCACAATCTTTTGTCGCTCGACACCATTAAAACCAGTTAACGCCTGCGGTATATACAATATTTTATTTTTATCTAATTTTAATGGTCCAGATTTATTTATTTTTTCATTAATTAGATGGTAATTTGACTCGGTTTCTCTTTTCATATTTTCTTCCAATTAATTCCCTCGATAAGAGAACATGTAGAGAACATTCAACTGTTTTCGCATTTCCTTCGTGACCGCTGTCCTCTCCAGGCGAATCCAAGCAAGTTTTGCAGTGTACGTAGAGCTCCGTATCGAAGGCAAGAACAAGATATAACGTATCAGTAAACATTTTCTCACAGATTGAACTGATGTCACTGCAGTGCTTCTGACCGGGAGCTCTTCGGGTTCGGGTTCTGACGTGAGTCCTATGGTTTGAGCGCTGTCGGAGGCATGATTTTCTATGAGCAACATAGCTAGGGCGAAGTCAGTCGCTGTCTGGAGGAGAATTCTAGCGGCCGGCATCTCTGATCGGTATTTTTTCTCTGATCATCATCAGGCGTATGCTAGAGCAGTACTCTAACAAACGGGCCACAGATCTTTCCTGCCTTGTCAAATCCTCACCCTTTACTTACACTAACATGCACTACACTACCTCAAATGCCGGGAGACCGGTCGGGAGCTTTGAGATTGTCCCGGCTGGGGCGGTAGCCCGCTGGAGGGAGATACCTGCTTTGGGAAACTCCGCAATCCGACGCTAGGTCGGGATCGGATCTCACCATCCAGCGAGGGACGATCACCGCCACCTCTCGACGAAACCACGAGTACTACACTTACTAATGACCTCACCCGTTGACGCGCCCGGAATTACAAACGACTCGATGGTGGCGGCGATGGTGTAGCGGTTAGCGTATCGGACTGTTGGCGGGTTCAAACCCCATCAAAGGGCGAAAATATCCTTCGTGCGGCTTCCTTCGGAGGGGAAGTAAAGACGGCTGTCCCATGTTAGTAGATTTACTTGCATGTAAAAGATCCTCAAGCCTAAATGACGTCTCCGAGCTAAATTCAAATCGCCTGTTTCGTTGCCCAAGAAGTACCTCCTTTTTTCGCTAATTGGTGGAAGGAGCGTAGCGAAATTTGCGTGGTCAGACGGAAGAGCGGGCCTGATGGCCCGAGTCTCACCACGTGGCATCAATTCATTTCAATTCAATTCGATGAACCGATCTGGGTGCGTGTGTTTGCAGCGCCCGAGGTGCTGAGCGAGGAGGCGGCCTTCCCGCAGACGGACATCTGGAGCGTGGGCGTGCTGGCGTACGTGCTGCTGTCGGCCGTGTCGCCGTTCGCGGGCGCCGACGCCGAGGAGACGCGCCAGAACATCACCTTCGTGCGCTACCGCTTCGAGCACCTCTTCAAGGAGGTGACGCAGGAGGCCACCCGCTTCCTCATGCTCATCTTCAAGCGCGCGCCCAGGTGGGGGAACCGCACGCGCCGGCAGGCCTGGCTTCACGTTGTGTTTGGGAACTGTTGTCACTAAAACCTCGCCTCTCTTCCCTTTCCAAGCTCCCTCAATGCCCGTCCTCTACGTGACCTCCACTTCCTTGCCTCATCGGACCTCATTCGTCTCGCCTCGTCTGGCATGCTTCCTCATCTCCCTCACTTAAAGTCGCCTCTTCACACGTCCACGCTTCAACACACCTAATATCCCTCCGTCACATCACTTCATTTACTTTGCCTCCTCGTAATTGCTTTATAAATATATATGTATGTATGTGTGTGTGTGAGTGTGTGTGTGTGACCTACGCATGTAACCGTCAATTGGAGTTTTGGAACGGCGAAAGAGGTGTAGTGTGTCGAGAAACAATTAAGATTGTGTGTGTGTGTGTGTGTGTGAGTGTGTGTGTGTGCGCGCGCGCGCTCCAACCGCTTCTAGCCTTTACTTTCCGAATATGTGTGAATCGTTTTTGTCCTTTCGCGTTCCGAATATGTGCTCCAGTCCATTTTCGCTTTTCGCCCTTCAAGTGTGTATCCAGCTCCTTTTCTTCTTCTTTTCTTTCCGAGTGTTTGACCTAGTTCCGTTTGTTCTTTTCGCGTAACGAATGCGTGCTCGAGTCTTCGTCCTTTGTTGTGTCGCTCAAGCGCCTCTCTGTTGCGTGTGCCCGCAGCAAGAGGCCCACGGCCGAGGAGTGCCACGAGCACCGCTGGCTGATGCCCACAGACTCCATGATCCGCAAGCGCGAGAGGACCGTCTTCCTCGGCAACAGATTGAAGGTAACTCATACATTACCAAACTCCATTCACAATTGAGTTTAAATATTCGCACTCACGGATCCAAGAGCGGGGGGGACCCAAAAAGCCTAAAGTTTTCGCTTCTTCCTTCCTTTATATTTGGCAAAATTGATTTAAATTTTATTTATGTTCAAATTATGTAATTATATAACACTAATTTCGTATAGTATCCTATCGACAGTACATAGATTATACACAATATACAAATATGTTTCTTATTTCACAGACATTTACGATCTCCCCAACCAAAAAAATTCTCGGCTGGATCCGCCCCTGAATATTCTTTTTCTAGCTGTAGTTCAGAGGATTTAAGAAAAGTATTGTATCGTGTAAAAGGTAATTATGCAGAGTATAACGGAATTTGATTGAAATTGCATTCACGACAGGCATGCGTTTAGTTATTACAATTACGTTAATTTGCGACGCCACATAATTTCTTGGCATCAGCATTGAAGATATCGCCAGGACACAGTCATCGACGTGCACATAGGGGACAGAAAGAACAGTTACACGCGTGCATACGGAGGTCGCGCCCCCTAAAACATTTTGAAAGGGGCCCTGAATCAATAAAACAGTTTTCGTCCTTAAATGTGTTCTATCTCTAATTTTAGGTATTTTTAACCTGACAGTTTTGTATTGCGAAGAGCTCCCCAAGTCATCTGGCAACTCTGTAAATGATTCAACATAAAATCAATTGTGTGTATTGTCGTTCATTGTAGTATTTTAATTTAGTAGTAAAAATGGGTCAGTAGTTCTGTTTAGTAGAAAAGGGAGCTCTCATATGTTGGCCCCCTTCTTAAGCTGCGCAAGCTTTACGTGTACAATTCAGTCTGCGCGATTTCTGCACGGGAACATCGCTAAAGACAACTTTTGAGAACTTTGGATATTTCCCACGCATATTTTATTACTATAATGTCGTTCATTGTAGTATTTTAATTTAGTAGTAAAATGTGTCAGTAGTTCTGTTTAGTAGAAACGGGAGCTCTCATATGTTGGCCCCCTTCTTAAGCTGCGCAAGCTTTACGTGTACAATTCAGTCTGCGCGATTTCTGCACGGGAACATCGCTAAAGACAACTTTTGAGCACTTTGGATATTTCCCACGCAGAAGGTGACGCGCGACGACTTTGTCCGCAGGATTTCTGTGAAGCCTACCACTCCAAGAAGGCGCAGGAGGCCACGAAGGAGGAGTCCCTGACTGCTGCCTTCAGCAGCGGAGGCGTGAAGACCCTGGCTCGCTCCAGCAGCGTTCAGGAGGAGCTGCTCACCACAATCTAAACCGGTTTTCAGTTAGATTCTGGCTGCTGGCAGGGACGTTTCTCAAGAAGGTTCACAAGACTCCAAACAAAAGTGCCCGTTCTTGTGGTCAATGGGATGAGGTTGGCTTTATTTCATATCGAACTGAGGGATGCAAATACGGAGTGCATTCTTTCTTTCAGTTGTTTTCTTTTTATGATGTGTATGTATATAAATATAAAGATATGTAAGCACATTCATAAACAAACAGAGTACATGAATTTAGGTTATAGATTTGAATGCGAATGGGTGTGTGTACATTCCTTGTATATTGTTTCAGTGAAACATATTGTAAAATGTTCTGCGGGAGAGTATTTTAGCAACTGTTTCAATATTTTCAGAGACGGTAAAGAATCACTGACATGTTTTGAAGGATTCTGAATTATTAAATGTATTGAATTATCCAAATCAGATTTATCAGGATATTGGTTTTCTCCTTTGCAATTACATTCTGCAAAATCTCCCAAAATTAGACTTGCAGCCCTTATTTGCTATCACTGTTTTTGTAATGATAATTTTGGCACCAGCTGCTGAGGAAGGTTACTTTTTATTTTTTGGTTTTTGCCTTGACAGCCGTAGGTGCATCCTCTAGTCAGAGAGGTCAATTGTGATGTTCGCTAACTTATCAAACCTACCAATTGTGTTTGAAGAGCACAGTTCTTTGTAAATTCCTTCTTGCACTTCCAAGACATGCTTCTTGTATTATATTCTTACTGATAGATTCCTAGCAATATTTTATATTCTTCAAATACATTTTTCTGAACAAATCTCTGAAAGATTTGCTGCTACATGTATCTTGGAAGGGCAAGGATGGAAATAAATATATACACTATTTCTGAACCTGTTATTCTAAAAGAATATGTATAAATAAATTGTTATTTACGTGGGTGAGTAATATTCATTAATCCTGCCTGCTGCAAACAATAAGCAAAACACATTCACCAATTTTAAGAACTGATATGTCAAGTTCATATAATTATTGTTAGTAAAAGCTTGTTATATTGAATGATATACGGTCAAACATACTCACTCCTCTTCATGCCAGCTTTCATTACTAACTGAGCTCAGCCGACAGCTGGACGGCACGTGGAACGTATTTCCTACATTCCGATGCTTTGACACCTCAGAAATTTTTTTAAAAAATCGCAAAAACTACTCGTATTTTGAAAAACAAATACACGAAATGATTCAAAAATAAGTTGTATTATAACAATATTTCGCTTCAATATTAAAGGTGTAGGGCAGGTTCGGAACTAGTGATGCTAAAACTGCATGTACTTTCTCGCCCGTATTTTGACGCCAAATTACGCGAAAAGAACTCAAATTTTCGAAAAATTGTAGGTCACCTTATTTCAAAATACATCATTAATGAACAGATTTCATTAAGAGGAAAATCTCTTTATTTCATATTTTTCTTGTACGAAGACTTCGAAATTTTTATAAACTTTCAATTTTAGAAAAATCAAGGTTTTTAACGAAAATGGGACCTGCACTATTCTTTTAAACTATCCAACAAAACAAATTAATCAAAAACGATGGAGCTATTTTTTGAAAATGCCCCTGAGGCTTTATGTAACGTACACCTCCCCTCAATTAAAATATCAGTTTCAAATTCAAAGGACCGCAACATCAACCATATCGATTGGGGGATATCAGTTTTGTAGAAAATCGGCGGAACGGTTTAGCCGCTAGCGTTGTTGACGGACAGGCACGTTTTCCGCCATTCGATTTCTCTCTACTCCGTAGCGAGAAAGTAAAAAGGAGACACTGTCACGATTTTCTTTTTGACATGACTCAAAATTACGCGAAAATGACTAACATATAAAGGAAATGTACGCTTATTTAGTTCGCAATTAGTAAGTATGGGGCTTAGGAACCGAAATCAATTGCAAAAACCTAATTTTCATTCAAACTTCCGAATTTACGAAGATTAAATCCATTTCAAACATCTAAATGTCTGAGGCAAGAATGCTGTATTGCTCCTAACCTCTTCAAAATGTATTTAAATGCTGAACTAGAAGATGGGAGACGTAAATGTCGGAACATGGGGATAGAAGTTAATAATGATTATTCCACTAGTGAAATTAAAACCAATAGTGTTTAACTACACATACAAAATGGCCCAATCAGGGCAGTGTATCTAACAAAGGTTATCGATTTTTCTATCCGATTTTTCTTACCGCTTCTCCCTACTGGCCAATCATAAACTGTGACTCATCTATCTTAGGAGGCGGTATATATCGTTCGCTAAGTCGATGTCCAATGAACAGCGTACGTACTATAACACAATCTCTGATTTTGACATACGCTTTCAGTTATTTTCAATATTTTGCGCATTTTGAAACTCTGTTGGACATAATTTTACTCATGAAATAGTCCTATTAAATACCACTCGTGCTTTGGAAATTCTCAAATAAATCCCCTCCTCGCTTCGCGAGTCGGAAATTTATCGACGATTTCCAAAGCACTCGTGCCATTACGTATGATAACTTTTTTACACTCACTGAACACTAGGTTATTCTTGCCGAGGATGAAGATATGCTGAGGAAACTACATGAAGAATATACATCTTGGGGTTTAAATACAAATCTATCAAAAACTTAGTATATTGTTGCTGGGTCGCAAGGAACAAACTTAATAATTGAGAACAGGTGTATTAAAAATACAAAGCTCATACGTACCTCGGAGTATGTACATCAAAGGAAAGGTGGATGTGCAGAAGTAAAACATAGGATCTCCCAAGGGAGGATAGTCACAATATATATGAGTAATGTTTTGTAGAGCCAAAAAATAACATAAGACAACAATAAGAATACATAAATCGCTGGTTCATGGCACGTACATATGGTTCAGAAGTTTGGATTCTACATCAGAGCGAAGAGCAAAAATTAATATCAATGGAAATGAAATATCAGAGAGGCTGTTGTGGCCTTACATTACTGGATAAAGTACCTACCTAATGTTTACATAAAAAAATCTAATCTGTATACAATGGATATATTTGATGCTAAAAGATTGAGATGGTATGGTCGTATCCAAAGGATGACGGAGAGTAGATGGCCTAAGAAACTTTTAAAATGGTTGCCTCAAAGAAATAGGAAGCGTGGTAGAGCAAGAAAAATGGAAAATGAAATAGAAAAGGCGATGATGGGACGAGATCTACTAAACTATAGGGCAACGTTTCGTTTGTTCGAGAGAAGAGTGAGACAGACATTCCGTATTCATATCTATATCGTTAAGTCACCGTTTGACCGATATCCATGAAAGTCGGCACATCTAGTTGTTTTTTCACAGAGACGGCTTTATGCTCTTCATTTTGCTATAGCTCCTGTAGATGACTTTGCAGCACAAGGTGACGCTTCAGTTAAATGCAATTCCCAATCCATCTGGGATTCATTGTTGCTGGGCGTTGCCGTACGACAAGGGGCAAGATCGAAGACATGAGAACGGGTGGCGCGAGATGGAGAGAGGAGGAAAGAGGTGTAAGAGAGAAAGAGATAGAGGGAAAAGAAGAGAACGACAGCAGGACGTTTGCAGGGTTCTGCTACAATTAGTATATTACGTAACACTTAATATGAGAACGTATGTGCTCTTGTAGCACCATTAGTATCAGTACATATTCTGCAGAAATTTCTCAGTGGCTCTTATTCCATTGTTCAGAGTACGCTTCAATTTCTATTTTCAAAATACCTTCGTAATTGACACTGCACTGAGCAACGCATTTAATAAATATTAGTATCACAACAGTGATAGCCGTTCTCGACAGGCTGTCACTGAAAACATCAATGCAAGCATTCAATAAAATATCCTCGATTCCATTCCTCGTTCTTTGCTTTCGTGCACGATAAGGGACAACACACAAAAAACTATGACGAACTCTAAAATTGCGGAGGTATAAAAGCGTGTAAATCACTTCCTTTCATGTCTTCCTCCTCCCCGAAATCCACGCGCCCCGAAGGATTGTGAGACGAGATTGAGATGTGTCGCATTCGATGAGTGATGGTGCTACTACCATGAATGAACCTAATCATTCCGGAACTGATCTTGAAGTGTTGTGCCAGTCTCCAGTGGCTACCCTGGTGCCTAGTGATGGCAAAAAAGTCGGTGTTTTTAAAATATCGGCATTTTCGACCAGAAATATTAAGACATTAACATCGATGTTTTGTTTTCAATTTTTTCATCACATCGATATTTTTCCCAGAAACACATGTTTAAAAAAATTCTCAACCATGAGAATAAAATTTCCAGTAGCTATTTTTAGTGAATTCCTCAAAACCAACAGCCACTGACATATATTACAGTTGTTGATGCTCAGACATCACGGGACTTTACTATTTGGAATGTAAAGAATAATTTAAGAAACATAAAAATGTTGTCCAAAAGTCCTGGAACTCTTTATTATGTTTCGAGTTTTTTAATAATTAAGTTTATGCTATCTTTTTCGGTGATTTGTTCGTTGTAGTATCGCTAAACTGCATTTTGAACCTTGTCAATATAGAATAATTTGTAAAGTTTGTAGATTTTGTAAAGTTGTTAAGTTCTGTAATGTTAAGTCAGTGTATTCTGCCACAAAGTTCTCACAGTTAATTGCAGAATTATTAATAAATCTAAATATTGAATATAAATTAAAATGGCAGTGAATGAACGCAGAACATACTCGTACCTCAAACTAATATTTACGTGTTATTTATCACATTCAGGACATTTTACTTCGATGATTTTAATGAAAGAATAAATGAAAAAAAGAGCAAACACGGCGTTAATTTTTTTTATTTAAATCTTTACAATTGAGAAGAAAATATTTTTACTTATTATTTATTCTGACCCAACAAAATACAACTCATTTAAATATTGTAATTAAAATGGAAATAGGATTGGAAAACACCGCCTGTTTTATCATTTTAAAACATCGACGTCTTTTGTCTTCGAAAATTTTGGCTTTCGTCGAAATCGAAATGTTTTGGGTAATGAATCGAGATATCGATGTTTGTGTAAAATTTGCCATCACGATCAGTGCCATTTTAGAAAGACCTACGACAAAGCATCAACCGTCGAGTCTCCAACTCGACACCCGCGCTGGAAGGTCGAGACCTCTTTGCCTAATAGCAACCGACGGTTTATAACGCCCATCCAGTCCGTGGAAGTACAGTGGCTGCCGCCCTGTTCGCCGCAGGTAACAACAGAATAGAATGGGTAAACTGCCTATTCCGTGAGAAGAAAATTCTCTGAAATGATTCAAATGTTTAGATATTGATCTCATAAAAGTGTGCAAGAGCGCGAGTCACCTATCAAAGTTGTGCATGAATTGCGACAATACAAAGATTTCGTTATCCTTTCATGCAAATACGTGCACAAACGGTCAGAAGTGTACGCTATGGGTAGAAAAAGAGGCAAAGACATCAAAATTGATACCGGGTGCAATAGGCGTCTATCCTATCAAAGAGCACTAAATGCAAAATTAGACAGACCATGAGAATCCTTCAACTAAATCTGAATCGCTGTCAAATTACGCGGATATTACGGTAGAAAATAGGGGGAATGTCTCGATTCGGTGGAAACAATACCGACACCCCGACGATTCGTCGTGGTTATCCGACCACCTCGCTTGATTAGTGACTCCGGGCGTCAACTGCTAAAGACCGTAAGTGTACTACAGGTTTTAACCGCGCGAGGTAGCCCCCCCCCCCCGCTGCATGGCGAGACTGTGCCGACCTACCTGCCGTCTAGCGGGTTTTTCTCAAGCGACATCTCCCACAGCGTGACACCGCCCCGCCCGCGAAAAGCTCTAAGCGCCCAACACGCGTGATTGTGTGGTGAATTTGTGTAACTAAGGGGTGAGGGTAAGAGAAGAAAGTGGAAGGAAAGACCGCGCGGTCTGTGCCCCCTTTGGTAGGGAACTGCTCTCGCATTCACCTGGGTTTGAACGGCGAAACCACGGAAAACTACCTTTCAGAGCAGCCGGCCGCTAGAATTCTTCTCCCGGCACTGGCTCAACTCGACCCAGCTATCTAGTGTCAAGCGTCGGGATTAGAACCCTAGGACCTCCCGGTCAGACGCCCTGCAGTTCGACCACCTCAACAAAGCGGCAACTTGGACCGGTCAGAATCGTTTATATCAAATAAATCAGTAGTGACGAGTGTTACCCTCTAATGCCCAAATGTATTTTTTGTACACATAGCGTTCGCCCTTTGTTGTGTTCGTAAGCACACCAGTGCCGTTAGGGCTCTGACAGCATGTTTTTGCAACATTTAGTGCTAACCAATGCCTTAGTGATCACGGCTAAAATATACGACATTCAAGAATTAAAAAACGTGCTTGTATATTTCATTTATATGTCTCCGCCATTAAAGAAATAAAATAAGCAAATTAGTGCAAAAAGCTGCACATACGAGTTGACCAGAAATGTTACATACATGTAACTAGTGGTGTTACAGAATGGCACTAACTTTCCCGAATTATTTCCTATGCTCTCGGTTAGCTATTCGAACTTGCCACAAATTCTTGCCTGCTGCCATCTATAGTACATTTTTCGTTGTACATAGTACTATGTACCTAGTTTTTTGTTGTTTTTTCACATTTGATTAATTCTTTGGTTTCCCAATTGTAGAGCGGAAATATTATTTTAAGATTATTAAAGAACAGTAAATCCCCGTCCCAAATGGCAATTTTCTTGGAAAAAATTGGAGCAGTTTTTAAGAAAATGGCGTTTAAGCGTTATTGTAAATTCGAAAATTGAAACGCTTTCACAGAAAATGTTTGTTTTTCGAAAAACTTAATTTGAATTTTAAGTACATTAACTCACAAATACAATAATGTTCACAAATGGCTGTTAATGTCGATAGCGTGAGAGATCTTTCAAAAAATTTGCATTTGTGTAATTGTTGAAAAACAACGAACACCGAAATGAATTACCAGTACGAATCGTAAGGTAGTATTCTCTGTGAGCATGTACGTGAATGTAGTTTGGGGTTACAGAAATACCGTTATCTTAAAATGACATTTTCACAGCATTTCTGAAAAATTAGTTACCAGATTTTTTTTTCGTGAACAGATTATTTTATGGTCAAGGATAATTAGTAATGCACAAGTAACAAGCAAAGTAATGAACAAGTAACAGAATTTTTCAAAGATAAATTCTCTTTTATTTGTATTATTTTACAAAGGCATGTTTGTACAACTACACAAGTGGATTTCATAAATCTGTAACACAAAAATTCATATCTGAAATCTTTAATTGGATTCATAACAATGTTAGACAATATTCAGAAACCATGTTCATGTAGCAAATTAATTATCTTCATAGAGAGAGATCACCTTCATTGAGGTGACATTAATTAACATAAAATATTTTTAAAAATTGTGAATATTACAATAACACAAAACTTTAATACAAGTTCATAAGTAGAAGTTTCGAAAATTAAAAACACGTGTATTAAGATTTCTGAAATGCACATTTCAGAATGGCATTTCAAATTCCCAATGTTCGGGAAATGTTTCATCATGCTAATTTTTCTTTCAATGCATCAATCCATTTCTTGTTCACAATATATGATTGAGTATTTAAATTCAGAAGCAAATAGTCCCCAAATTAATCTGCTACACAATACAATTTAACCATCAGTAAATTAACAATAATAACATTATACAAATACATGTTCTGCCCCCAATTTCTCATCATATCTGAATGATACATTAGTAAACAAATTTCTATTATGTATATTGAGAGTTGAAACAAACATTGGAAGTGCAAAGAAGCCATTTTAAGGATTATTTAAAGATGCAGAATTTAAATACACACAATATCTACACTCAACTGAAAACACACAGCATATCCACATAGCATATGAAGTACAAGTTTTTTTTAAATTAATAAACTGGACATTTTTTGATAACCCAATAACAACACACAAATTCATAGTTTTTCTTATACATAATTTACCTTTACCTTTTCTCTAAGTTTAGAGGCTTTTGGAAGTATTTATAATTCTCGAAACAAAAATTAGACAACTTTAACATCTCATTTACGGAAAGTACCACAATTTCCAACCGCCACGTCATTAACACTCTTAAAGACATCTCCGAAATTGCATTGGTATAATCATTTCCCTACCAGGGAAGACATTCATCATATAATTCCAGCCCGAGACTAGAAGAATTGCTGATTCCTTTGGCCCAAATAGGGAAAGGCGGCAAAGGACATTACCATAACAAAGAATGACACAATTTGAATGTCTTGTAATTTGTTTTTCATCTAGTTATAATAACCAATTCAAACATTATTTGTATTGATCATTCTACATATGGGCTGATCACGACAAGATGTTATTTTGAATCTTTCTTGAATGGAAACTCCCACATTTTCATCACTCCCTTTTAGGATGTTCTTTAAAACAATTACGTGTCTTACCATCATTCCCTTCAAGACAATGGTGACCATAGAACTAAGATGCAATAAATATTACAAGCTCAAAATTAAACACGGTTCATATACAATTATCAACAAAGTAATTAAAATACATTTGAAAATACATTAGAAGATGAAAAATTGAAAAAAATGGGCTTTTATTAATACCTAATGAACTTGGGAAATTAAAGAAAATTGAAGAAATCAGAGGACTTTCAAATTCCAGTGAAATCAGCGATAAGATTCAATCTAATACTCTTTTCAAATTGTGCTCTTGAAATGGCTTTATTGTTTACATTTAATTATCTTATGTAACTATAATTTATACTTCTATAACTATTTCAAACCCAGGTAATGTGTCAATAAAGAGTGTCCATTTTATGCCTTTCTCCAGGTCAACTCTGACCTGTCCATAAAAAAGTATAAAATGTGTATCAACCGTCTTTAATTGTAGTAACCTACAACATAAATTATTTGTAACTACTGTGATTCTGTATTACAAGCTTGTGGTCGCTCAAGACCAAATGTTTATGGGACTATTATAAATAAATTAAAAAAGAATTTGTTGGCGTGGATTTGCGTATTTTTTCGCAATTTAAGTAGTCTTTTAATAGTTTTGTGTCTCTACCGAGATGGAAGGTATGAATTTATAATTTATGATTTGCGCCATGAGAGAAGTTTGAATGTTATGTGGTGTCAGTGTCAGTGGTGTCAAAAAGTGGGTTTGCTTGCGTCTCGACGTGTAAGTAATGTATGCACAAGTAATATGAAATTTACTGAGAGAAAGGATTGAACAGATGGTTATGAATGGATTGGTAGAGTGAGAGGCGAGAATGGTCATAGCGTCAATATGACTGTGCGAAAGGGTTCTTGGTTTCAGAGGAGTCATTTGGCGATATGGAAGGTGCTTCTCCTTACCTACTTGTGGGTGATGGAAACAAGAGCAGATCACATGTTCGGATGCGGGTGTGAATGAGACTACAGTGACTGACTGGATGAGCTTTTGTCGAGAGGAATGTTTTGAAGTGTTTGAAGACGAAAGTGAACCAGTAGGGGAGACCTCGCTTCCTACGTAGAAATACACGGGGAACACGACGCGCGCGGCGGAAAAAATGTATAAAAATTATTTCGCGAAATTGTTTAAACAATTTCCCCAATTTGCAATAACAAATTCTCGGCGTATTTTTTTCCGGAAAGGCGCTCGTTTCCTGCGTCCGACGCCGTCGACCGCGAAGCGCTCCGACCGCCGGGAGCGGAGCAGCTGTAAGGACGCCCCGCGGATCTTCCTTGCTGCGGGCGCGGCGCGCACGGCGCGCGTCGGTTCGCCAGCGCGCTGTCGGGTCGCGCGTCGCATCACCCTTCGGCCGCCGAATAACGATCAGCTCAGAACTGGCACGGACCCGGGGAATCCGACTGTCTAATTAAAACAAAGCATCGCGACGGCCCGAAAGGGTGTAGACGCGATGTGATTTCTGCCCAGTGCTCTGAATGTTAAAGTGAAGAAATTAAAGCAAGCGCGGGTAAACGGCGGGAGTAACTATGACTCTCTTAAGTTGGAGCGGCCGAGTGGACTCGGAAGAGACTCCTGTGGGCGTCTCGGCTCCTTAAAAGAGATGGTGTTGATCTTACAACTAAAGCACGACGTGACAATTTTTGGAGAGATAAGCTGCATGGTTCTGTCGACGGCAATGAGTTGCGCGAATGTGGCAAGTCACGTTCGTCCACTTGGTGGGTGGATAGTGACGCGCATAAGATTCCGGGCAGGGACTATGTGCAGCATATACACACACGCATTAACTGTCTGCCTACTGCGGTTCGTGTATCGCGTGGTGTTCGCAGGATGGGTCGTGATGTTCTATGCCGTGCGGGATGTCAGGTGACAGACAGCCGCTCATGTAGTTCAGAATTGCCATCGCACTCATGGTGGTAGAGTACTTCGCCATAATGCGGTGTGTCATGTACTAGCAGCTGGGTTCCGTCGTGCTGGCTGGAGTGTAGAAGAGGAACCGATTATCCCTACTAGGGAAGGAAATCGCAAACCTGATTTGGTTTGTTTTAAGGAGGAGATGGCCTCTGTGGTGGATACTCAAATTGTCAGTGCGGCCGGCTCACTGAATGATTGCCATAATAGAAAGAGGAATTACTATGCTACTAACCCGGATGTGCTGTCCAAGCTCATTGAAAAGTTTGGTGTTGACAAAAAGAACATATCCTTTACTTCCTGCACCTTTTCGTGGAGGGGAGTTTGGGCGAGTAAGTCACATGAGGATCTACAACGGATGGGCTTGACGAAAAACCTATTGTCATCAGTTACTACTCGAGTTCTTCAGGGTAGTCACACAAATTGGACACGCTTTAACAAGATGACCAGTATGAAGCATGGAAGTCTGCCGAGAGAAGGCATTGGTTAGCTTCTCGCGGAGTCATATTTTATGGTTATCCACGCCATTCCCTTTCCCTCCCTGTGTTTGTCCTGTCTTCCCCTTTTCCTCCCTTTATGTGTAGTGGACAATTTTCAAAAAAAAAAAAAAAAAAAAAAAAAAATCCATCTTTTAGGTCCCAAAGGGGGCAGCCCCCCCATGTGCCGACCCCTCCTCCGCGTGGTGGGACCTGGTAACGTCGCTCGGCGGCCGCTTCGGCGGTCGTTTGTGCGGCGGCCAACGGGGCTCCGGCTTTTCAGGGCTACACGGGTTGCCAGCCCGCGTTAGCTCAATTGCAACCGGCCCAAAAAACAAAAATGTAAAAGTTAGTAACCAGGACGAGCCTCGGCGTCCTGTTCCGGTTGTCAGCGAGGCGAGTGGTTCGGCCGAAGGCCCGGACCGATCTGGCGGCGCTCTGGCTCAATTTGTTTGCCCCGTCAGTGGGAGGTCCTTTGGGACCAAGATTGGGCTCGGCCAGCACCGCAAAAAGGCTCATAAGGAGTTAGCGAATAGTGAGATCATCACGGAGAGGAAAAATAAGATCTGGAGCGAGGACGAGCTCATGATGCTCGCGAGGATTGAGGCAGAGGGGATCGCCAAAGGCGAAAGATTTATCAATTAATATCTCATGGAACATATCCCCGGCCGCACCCGTGACGCCATAAAAGGCGCGCGGAGAAAAGAGGAGTATAAGATCATGGTGGAAGCGGCCTTAAATGACCTTACGAGCTCTGGACCGACTGATGATGAGATCCCGGACGACACTGATGAAGATGTGGCAGTTGGAGTTCCTGCTGGTCCTAGCACCACCGAGGACGACTCCACAGCTATGCTCGGGGAGGCAATGAGAAACTTGGAGGAGACGGTGGTGAATATCAGGGGGTGGCGCACAGAAGTACTGTTGCAGCTGACGGCCAAGAGCCGAGAGCCGGGGGAGGCGCCCTGCGAGGGAATCTCGCAGTGGCTGCAGGATGTTTTTCCCCCAGCGAGCGTCACCCCACACCGCATAAGCACTCCCTTAGCCAACCCGAGCAGGGCGCAGCGAAGGAGAGCAGAGTACGCTAGGGTCCAGAAGCTGTGGCGGAAGTCCATGGCGAGTGCCGTCAGGGCGGTGCTGTCGGAAGGTGAAGTTAGGAACGAAGCACCGTTCGGCGCGCTCGCCAGGCACTGGGGAGCCTTTGTCTCGCAGGCGTCGGTGGCGGTGAATAAAGATCCGACGTGGGAGCAGCACCCGGCGCTCGTATATCTATGGGCGCCGGTGAAGATAGAAGAAGTGGAAAGTGTGAAGCTGCCGTTTAGATCCGCCGCCGGCCCAGACCGGCTTTCCGTCAGACAGTGGCGCGCCGTCCCTACATCTGTGCGCGCCCTTCTGTACGTGAAGGTCATGCGGGACGGTGGGTTCCCCGCAGCCTTAATGGCCAGCAGGACAGTCTTTCTGCCGAAGACTTTGGAAGGTGAAGACCCGGCAAACTATCGGCCGATAAGTATTATGTCGCTTGTCGTCCGGGAGTTCCATAAGATTCTGGCGAACATGATCCGGTCAGCTAACATCCTGGATATTAGACAAAGATACTTTGAGGATGGGTGCGCCCAAAATGTGGCGGCCTTGTCGGCCGCCCTTTATCACGCGCGGACCAGATTGAGGGAGCTACATGTGGTATCCCTGGACGTCGCTAAAGCATTCGATAGTGTCTCTCATGACGCTATCGAGATAGCTCTCAAGAGACGAGGCTTCCCTTGGCCGTTTATCAATTATGTCAAGGGAGTCTACGCGACA
This sequence comes from Gryllus longicercus, assembly GCA_038098605.1. Taxonomy (NCBI): domain Eukaryota; kingdom Metazoa; phylum Arthropoda; class Insecta; order Orthoptera; family Gryllidae; genus Gryllus; species Gryllus longicercus. The sequence goes on from JAZDUA010000074.1 coordinate 2,544,281, forward strand.
AGCACGACCACCTTCGAGCATAGGGGAAGTAGCTCCCCGCTTTTTAAGCTGGGCCGCGGTGTTCGACAGGGCGACCCGCTATCGCCCATCCTCTTTTGCCTGGTCGTGGACGATATACTGTCTGCCATTCCCCCTGATGTCGGCTTTAATTTGGGCGATGCCAAAATCAACTGCATCGCATATGCCGACGATCTGGTACTCATGGCGTCGACTAAATGGGGGATGGAGACAAGTTTACGTCGTGTGGGTGAGGAGGCGGCCAAGTATGGCCTGATATTCCACGCAAAGAAATCCAGCGCCCTCTCCTTGGTGCCCGCTGGAAGAGAAAAGAAAATCAAGGTCATAACGGAGAACCTATTTCAACTTGGAGATGGCGCCCTAATCCCCCAGATTACTACAACCACCAGTTGGAAATATCTGGGGGGTGGAGTTTACTTGCGAGGGCGCCACAAAGACTTCCGATGACCTGAGGGCACTGTTGGAGAGGGTCACCAAGGCCCCGCTGAAGCCGCAGCAGCGACTTAAGATACTGAGGACATTTTTGATCCCAAAATTCTATCATGGGATCGTGTTGAGTGGGACAACACTTAAAAGGTTGAAACAACTTGACCTACAGTCGCGCGCTGCGGTGAGGCGGTGGCTGCGCCTCCCCCACGACGTTTCGAAGGCCTTCTTCCACGCCACGGTCGCAGATGGAGGTCTTGGCATCCCGGCCTTTGTGACAACGATCCCGGCCCTCATGCGCGACCGCCTTGCGGCGTTGGCATCATCACCTGTGCCAATGTTCGCGGCGGTCGGCAACGCTGAATGGACCGGGAAGCGGCTACAGTGGGCGTCCCGATTGGTAGAGCAGCGTGGGATGGATCTCACTACAAGAGCTAAGAGATCGAAGTACTGGCGCGACATGTTGTACGCTTCGGTCGATGGGAGGGAGCTGCGTGAGTGCCACAAGTCAAACTTGTCCACGCTCTGGGTGGACAGTGGCGCTCACCGGATCCCCGGCCGAGACTACGTACAGCACGTCCACACCCGGATCAACTGCCTTCCAACTGCAGTCCGGGTGTCCAGAGGCGTCAGGAGGTCCACGCGGGACGTCAGGTGCCGTGCCGGGTGCCAAGAGACCGAGACAGCCGCGCATGTCATACAGAACTGCCACCGCACCCATGGTGGCAGGGTGAAGCGACATGACGCGGTGTGCCGCGTACTAGCTGCGGGACTGCGCCGTGGTGGGTGGAGTGTGGAGGAAGAGCCGATCGTCCCGACCAGGGAAGGAAATAGGAAACCGGACCTGGTTTGCCAGAAGGAGGAGCTCGTTAAGGTCGTAGATGCCCAAATCGTGAGCGGAGTGCGCTCCTTGGATGATGCTCACAAGAAGAAATGCAGATACTATTCGCAGAACCCGGACATGACCAAGAAGATCATGGAGAAATATGCAGTAGAGCCGAAGAACGTTGAGTATACGTCATGTACCATCTCGTGGCGCGGTGTTTGGTCGAGCCGTTCGCAGGGTGACCTCCTGCTGATGGGGCTTACCAAAGGTTTGCTGAGCACTCTCACTACGAGAGTGCTTCAGGGGTCTCATACAAACTGGACCCGTTTCAATAAGATCACGAGCATATGTCATCAGAGCGCCGCGGAGAGGGAAGGGGTCGGGTGAGCCGCTCGCTTAGCTGTTTTAGTGGTAATCTGCGCCATTCCCTTTCCTGCGTGATCGTCTGTTAACCTTCCCCCGTTATCCCCCCCTGAAGTATGTATTGTGTAGTGTATGGCATGTGCTTTGTGCGAGGTATTTGTTGTTAAAATGCTTTGTGCGGGGCATGTATTGTATGTTGTGCGGTGCATGCTTCGTATGTGTAATCAGACAATTTAAAAAAAAAGTCTCTCTTAGGTCCCAAAGGGGGCAGCCCCCCCATGTGCCGACCCCTCCTCCGCGTGGTGGGACCTGGTAACGTCGCTCGGCGGCCGCTTCGGCGGTCGTCTGAGCGGCGGCCAACGGGGCTCCGGCTTTTCAGGGCTACACGGGTTGCCAGCCCGCGTTAGCCCTTTTAACTACCGGCCCAAAAAACAAAGATATTAGTAACCGGGACGAGCCTCGGCGTCCTGGCCTGGTAGTTGGGGAAGCGAGTGGTTCGGCTGATCTGCCGGACCGATCTAGCGGCGCTCCCGCTCAATTTGTCTGCCCCATTTGCGGGAGGTCCTTTGGGACAAAGATCGGACTCGGCCAACATAGAAAGAGAGCGCACAAAGAGCTAGCGAATGAGGAAATTAACACTGAAAGGACGAAGAGAGGTTGGAGTGAAGAGGAGCTACTACTGCTCGCGAGGATGGAGGCGGAGGGGACGGCGGCGGGGGAGAAATTCATCAATCAATACCTCCTGTCGCGCGTCCCCGGGAGAACGACCGAAGCAATCAAAGGCGTTAGACGTAAGCCGACCTATAAGAACATGGTCGCAGCCGCCTTAAATGACCTCACAAGCTCAGAACCGATAACGAGAGAAGACCCGGACGACGTGGACATAGAAGTGGCAGCTGGTGGTCCTGCTGGACATGAGACCATCGAGGGCGACTCCACAGCGATGCTCGGGGAGACCATTGTAGACCTTAGTAAGACGGTAGCCAACATCAGGGGATGGCGAACAGATGAACTGATCCAACTTGCAGCCAGGATGAGATTGCCGGGGGAACCGCCCTGCGAAGGGATTTCGCAATGGCTCCAGGAAGTCTTTCCCCCGGCCGAAGCCATCCCCCACCGTACCTGCACGCCCCTTGTCAACCCGAGCAGGGCCCAAAGAAGGCGTGCTGAATATGCTAGGGTCCAAAAGCTGTGGAGGAAGTCAATGGCGAGTGCGGTCAGGCTGGTGCTTTCCGGTGGTGAAGTTAGGAGGGAGGCACCGTTTGGCGCACTCGTCAAACACTGGGGAGCCTTCGTGACGCAAGGGTCGGTGGCGGTTGTAGAGGACCTTTCGTGGGAGTTGCACCCCAAGGTCGCTCATGTGTGGAATCCTGTGAAGAGAGAAGAGATTGAGGGAGCTAAACTCCCTCTAGGATCCGCCGCCGGCCCAGATAAGATTTCCGTCAGGCAGTGGCGCGCAGTTCCAACATCTGTGCGCGCCCTCCTGTACGCGAAGGTGATGCGGGATGGAGGCTTCCCCGCAGCCCTGATGTCCAGTAGGACCATATTTCTCCCAAAAGACCAGGAGGGAGAAAATCCGGCCAATTATAGGCCTATAAGTATAATGTCCGTCGTTGTCCGGGAATTTCATAAGATCTTGGCAAACAGGATCCGTGCCGCCAACATCATAGACATACGGCAAAGGTACTTCGAGGATGGGTGCGCCCAGAATGTGGCGGCTCTGTCCGCAGCTTTATATCACTTGCGGTCCAAATTGAGGGAGCTGCACATAGTATCGCTGGATATAGCCAAGGCTTTCGATAGTGTGTCTCATGACGCTATCAAGATAGCAATGACAAAAAGAGGCTTTCCGAAGCAGTTCATCAGCTATATCAACTATGTTTACAACACCAGCACCACATTGTTTGAGCATCGTGGGTGCAGCTCCCCTCTTTTTAAGCTGGGCCGCGGGGTTCGACAGGGCGACCCGCTATCACCCATCCTCTTCTGTCTGGTCGTGGATGACATTCTATCTGCCATCCCCCCCGATGTTGGATTTAATATTGGCTCTGCCAAGTTAAACAGTATCGCCTATGCCGACGACCTGGTGTTAATGGCGTCTACCAAATGGGGGATGGAGATGTGTTTACGTCGTGTTGGTGAGGCAGCAGCGAGCTATGGACTCATATTCAACCATCGAAAGTCCAGTGCCCTCTCATTAGTGCCCTCGGGCAAGGAGAAAAAGATCAAAGTAATTACTGAAGCACAATTCGACCTTGGAGACGGCGCCCCAATCCCCCAGATTAACACTACCACTAACTGGAAATATCTGGGGGTAGATTTCACTTGCATGGGCGCCGCTAAAACAACTGATGATCTCAGGGCACTATTAGAGAGGGTGACGAAGGCCCCGCTGAAACCACAGCAGCGCCTTAAGATCTTGAGGACGTTCCTCATCCCAAAGTTATACTATGGGATTGTTCTGAGTGGAACGACGTTACAAAGGCTTAAACAACTAGACCTACAATCGCGCGCTGCGGTGAGGCGGTGGCTACGCCTCCCACAAGACGTCCCGAAGGCCTTCTTCCACGCCACGGTCGCAGATGGAGGACTTGGCATCCCGGCTTTTCCTACGACCATCCCGGCCCTTATGCACGACCGCCTTGCGGCGTTGGCGTCATCACCCATCCCGATGTTCGCGGCGGTCGGCAATGCAGAGTGGACCGGGAAGCGGCTGCAATGGGCGTCCCGATTGCTACACCACCGAGGGATCGACATCTCCACCAGGAAGAAGCGGTCCCACTACTGGCGCGACATGTTGTACGCCTCGGTCGACGGAAGGGAGCTACGTGAGTGCCACAAGTCTAACTTGTCCACGCTCTGGGTGGACAGTGGCGCTCACCGGGTCCCTGGCCGAGATTACGTGCAGCATGTCCACACCCGGATCAATTGTCTACCCACCGCGGTCCGGGTGTCCAGAGGCGTCAGAAGAGCTACGCGGGACGTGAAATGCCGCGCCGGGTGCCAAGAAACTGAGACAGCCGCGCATGTCATTCAGAACTGCCACCGTACACACGGTGGCAGGGTGAAGAGGCATGACGCGGTGAACCGCGTTATAGCTGCGGGTCTGCGCCGTGGAGGTTGGAGAGTGGAGGAAGAGCCTATCATCCCGACCAGACAAGGAAACCGGAAACCGGACCTGATTTGCCATAGGGATGAGCTTGTGAAGGTCATAGATACACAGATCGTGAGCGGAGCTGGCTCCTTGGAAGAGGCACACCGAAAGAAGGCTGCATATTATGCGGAGAATGAAGACATTTCCTCTAAGCTGATCGAGAAGTACGCAGTAGAGCGCAATAACATCCAGTACACGTCCTGCACTATCAGCTGGCGGGGCGTGTGGTCGAGTCGGTCTCAGGATGACCTCCTGCTGATGGGGCTGACGAAGAAATTGCTTAGCACCCTTACAACTAGGGTGCTCCAAGGGTCGCATACCAACTGGACCCGATTCAATAAGTCTACGAGCATGGTCCATCGGAGCGCCGCGGAGAGGGAAGGGGTCGGTTGAGCCACTCGCCGAACCTTGTATTTTGGTAATCTGCGCCATTCCTGTACCTTGCGTTGTGTTGTTAACCTTCCCCTAGTTATCCCCCCCTGAAGTATGTATTGTATATTGTATGGTGTATGCTTTGTGCGAGGTATGTAATATGCTTTGTGCGGAGTATGTATTGTATATTGTATGATATGTGCTTTGTACGTGTAAGCAGACAATTTTTCAAAAAAAAAAATGTTTAATGTAATGCTATGTTAATGTAATGTTTGACTCTCAAAGGGGCAAGCAAGGGGACTCTCAAAGGAGCAACGAGCCTCGGCGTTCCGGACTCTCTTAAGGGGGCAGCCCCCCCAAGTGCCAACCCCACCTCCGCGCGGTGAGAGTCGTAAACGTCGCTTCGGCGGCGGCCAACGGGGCTCTGGCTATGGACTTCGGTCCAAGTCGCTCGGGTTGCCAGCCCGTGTCGACTTAAAACGATAGGCCCACTCAATGACAAAGTAAAAGAGATCAGCCGGGGATATTCTCGGATACCCGGCCCTATCGTCGGCGCAATGCAGGAAGAGACTAATAGAACTGACGAGCCTACAGAACCTGTGGCCCAACATGTATGCACCGTTTGTCTAAGATCATTTACCTCTAAGATTGGACTTGGCCAACATAAACGAAGAGCGCACAAGGAAGAGGCCAACGAGGCGGTCAACGTCGAGAGAGCCAAGAAAGGGTGGTGCGAGGAGGAGCTTCGTCTACTTGCAACAGCGGAAGCCCAAGGAACCTTGTGCGGGGAGAGATATATCAACTTGTTCCTGTCAACGAAGATCCCAGGACGCTCCCTCGAAGCAATTAATGGTGCGAGGAAGAAGGCAGCCTATAAGGAGATGGCGGAGAAAGCATTACTCGCATTGCAACGGCAACAAAATCTAAGCCCAAATGAAGGTAACTCGATGGAGACGGCTTCCAGCCTGATTGAGACACACTATCATCACGAAGCCGCAGAAGACGACACAATGTCCCTTACCAAGGCTATGGAGGAACTGAGCGCGACTGTCGCTAACGTCAGAGGTTGGCATTCGGAGGAACTGGTGGAGCTGGCCGCCCAAACTCATTCATCGGAACCGGAGCCCTGCATGGGCGTCGCTGACTTGTTATACAGCGTTTCCCCCCAGTAAACATCTTCGTGCCGCGGCGTTTAAACACACCCCTAGTTAACCCTAGTAGGGTGCAGCGGCGCCGCCACGAATATGCCCAAGTACAAAAGTTATGGCGGAAGTCAATGACCAATGTCGTGAAGTTGATTTTAGCTGAGGGCGGCACCAAGGGAGATATACGTTTCGAGACACTGGTTAACCATTGGGGTGCATTTGTACAACAGCCGTCGACGGTGGTAGAGGAAGTTCCCGTCTGGACCCCAAACCCAACGGTGGCGCACATCTGGGCGCCGATAACGATCGAAGAAGTCCAGGGTGCCGCGTTAACGCTTAAATCTGCTCCTGGCCCTGACAGGCTTACAGTCAGGAAATGGCGTGCGGTGCCTGCTTCGGTACGCGCACTTCTGAGTAACACAGTGATGAGGGACGGAGGCTTTCCCATTTCGATGCTCTCCAGTCGGACAGTCTTCCTCCCTAAGTGGCAAGACGGATCAGATCCGGGCAACTACCGCCCAATAAGTATCATGTCAGTTGTGACCAGAGAATTTAATAAGATATTAGCCAATAGAGTCCGCAGAGCAAACATCACAGACTCACGCCAGCGCTATTTCGATGATGGATGCGCGCAGAACGTGGCGGCACTCTCTGCCGCCCTGCACCAGGCACGAACAAAGCTGTGCGAGCTACATGTTGTATCTCTAGACGTGGCGAAGGCGTTTGACAGCGTCTCCCACGAAGCAATTGAAGTCGTACTGCCCAAGAAAGGCTTCCCTAAGGCCTTCATCAAGTACATCCGGCACACATACGACAATAGTACGACCATTTTCGAACATCATCAACAGTACTCACCCCTGTTCAAGTTAGGCCGGGGCGTAAGACAAGGAGACCCCCTTTCACCCATTTTATTCTGCCTTATCATAGATGACATCTTGGCATCCATCCCGCAGGAGGTCGGCTTCTCCCTCGGAGGAGCTCGGATCAATTGTGTCGCGTACGCGGACGATGTGGTCCTACTCACATCGACAAAGTGGGGCATGGAGACCAGCCTACGTCTTGTGAACGATGCGGCTGCCACGTATGGTTTGAAATTTAATGCACGGAAGTCCTGTGCCCTATCTTTGGTACCCTCAGGCAAAGAGAAAAAAATCAAGATCTTAACAGAGCCTCAATTCTGCCTAGGAGACGAGGGTCATCCCGCAGATAAACACAACGGCTCACTGGAAATACCTCGGCGTAGACTTCACCTGCGCCGGGGCGACCAAGACGACTCATGACCTCAAGGTACTTTTGGAAAAGGTAACAAGGGCTCCCCTGAAACCACAGCAAAGGCTCAAGATTCTCCGAACATTCTTAATCCCAAAATTGTATCATCGTATAGTTCTAAGCGGCACCACCATAAAGAAACTAAAACAACTGGACCTGCAAACAAGAGCAGCAGCAAGAAGATGGCTCCGACTACCACACGATACGGCAATCGGTTTCTTCCACGCGACCGTGGCGGATGGGGGTCTCGGCATCTCGGCTTTCGAGACGACGGTGCCGGCCCTCATGCGCGACCGGCTGTCGCCACTGGCGTCTTCAGCGGATCCAGTGTTTGCGGCAGTAGGAGCTTCAGAGTGGACGAGTAAGAGAACGCAGTGGGCTACACGGCTGCTACACAGAGGAGGATGCGACCTGTCAACCAAGACCCGGAGAGAGAACTTTTGGCGAGATAAGTTATATGGTTCCGTGGACGGGAAAGAGCTAAGAAAATGTCACCGCACCAACGTGTCCTCCCGCTGGGTGGATACTGACTCGCACATGATTCCCGGCAAGGACTATGTCCAATATATTCATACTCGCATAAACTGCCTTCCATCTGCAGTGAGGGTCTCGCGGGGCACTAGGAGAGCAGGTCGTGACGTGAAGTGTAGAGCAGGTTGCACGGAAACGGAGACGGCGGCACACATAATACAGAACTGTCATCGCACCCATGGTGGCAGGGTGCGGCGACATAATGCAGTGTGCCACGTTCTGGCAGCCGGTCTGCGGCGCAAAGGATGGATCGTCGAGGAGGAGCCATCAATCCCGACCAGGGAGGGCAATAGGAAACCAGATTTGGTCTGTAGTAAAGGAGACATGGTCACGATTGTCGACGCCCAGATAGTGAGTGCGGTCGGCCCGCTTAACGACAGCCATAGGAGGAAAAAACATTACTACTCTAACAAGGACATCGGTCGGAAGCTAGTCGAGAAGTATAGTGTTGATGAAAAGAACGTGCATTTCACATCTTGCACGATTTCCTGGCGAGGAGTGTGGGTCAGCCACTCGGAGGTAGACCTAAGACAGATGGGGCTTAGCAAGAGTATCCTTTGCTCCATCACAACAAGAGTTCTGCAAGGGAGTCATACGAATTGGACCCGTTACAACCAACTAACGGGCATGATGCCCAGGCGTCCGTCGGCGCGGCAGGGCGTTTGTTGAGGACTGCACTGAGCCGCTATGAATCAGGAATCCGCACCTAACCCTTCTTCCCTTTTATTCCTACCTTTTACACCCCTTCCCCTGTATGCGGACAATTTTCAAAAAAAAAAAAAGACTCTCTTAAGGGGGCACTACAGTGGAACTACACTGCAGAGGTTGAAACAGCTAGACCTACAGTCGCGCGCTGCGGTGAGGCGGTGACTACGCCTCCCCCATGACGTACCTAAGGCCTTCCACGCCACGGTTGCAGATGGAGGTCTTGGCATCCCGGCTTTTGTTACGACCATCCCGGCCCTTATGCACGACCGCCTGGCGACGTTGGCATCATCACCTATTCCAATGTTCGCGGCGGTCGGCAACGCAGAGTGGACCGGGAAGCGGCTTCAGTGGGCGTCCCGACTATTGAATCAACGAGGGATCGACCTGAACACCAAGGCGAAGAGATCCAACTACTGGCGCGACATGCTGTACGCCTCGGTCGACGGAAAGGAACTTCGTGAGTGCCACAAGACGAACTTGTCCACCTTTTGGGTGGACAGTGGAGCTCACAGGATCCCCGGCCGAGACTTCGTGCAGCATGTCCACACCCGGATCAACTGCCTACCCACTGCGGTCCGGGTGTCCAGAGGCGCCAGGAGATCCACGCGGGACGTCAGGTGCCGCGCCGTGTGCCAAGAGACAGAGACCGCCGCGCATGTCGTGCAGAACTGCCACCGTACCCATGGTGGTGGGGTGAAGAGACATGACGCGGTGTGCCGCGTAATAGCAGCGGGTCTGCGCCGTGGAGGCTGGAGAGTGGAAGAAGAGCCTGTCGTCCCAACGCGAGAGGGCAATAGGAAACCGGACCTGGTTTGCCAAAAGGGAGAATCTGTAAGGGTCATAGACACGCAGATCGTGAGCGGAGCGGGCTCCTTGGACGAATCCCATAGGAAGAAATGTAACTACTATTCCAAGAACGAAGACATCACCTCGAAGCTTGTAGAGAAGTTTGCAGTTGAGCCCAGCAACATCGTGTACACGTCCTGCACCATCTCCTGGCGGGGCGTGTGGTCGAGCCGGTCACAGGGTGACTTCCTGCTGATGGGGCTGACAAAGAATTTATTCAGCACTCTAACAACACGGGTGCTACAAGGTTCACATACCAATTGGAGCCTTTCAACAAGTGTACGAGCATAGTCCATCGGAGCGCTGCGGAGAGGGAAGGAGTCGATTGAGCCACTCGCCAATCCGTTAATTTTTGGTAATCTGCGCCATCCTTTTCCTGCGTGTTGTTGTTAACCTTCCCCCATTTATCCTCCCCCCAAAAATATATTGTACGATATATACTTGATTTTATGTAAGCAGACAACTTTTGAAAAAAAACGTAGGCAAGAGTAATTAATGTAGGTAACTATGACTCTCTTAATGTAGACTCTCTTAAGGGGGCAGCCCCACCAAGTGCCAACCCCTCCTCCGCGTGGTGGGAGTCGTAAACGTCGCTTCGGCGGCGGCCAACGGGGCTCTGGCTAGGACTTCGGTCCAAGTCGCTCGGGTTGCCAGCCCGTGTCGACTTAAAACGATAGGCCCACTCAGCAAAAAGAATAAAGAGATCAGCCGGGGAATTTCTCGGAACCCCGGCCCTATCGTCGGCGAAGTGCAGAGAGAGGCTGATGTACCCAATGAGCCTGCAGATCCTGATGCCCAGTTTGTTTGTACCATTTGTCGGAGAGCCTTCGCTTCAAAGATTGGACTTGGCCAACACAAGCGCCGAGCGCACAAAGAAGAGGCCAATGAAGCCGTCAACGTCGAGCGGGCCAAGAAAGGGTGGTGCGAAGAGGAACTCCAACTCCTAGCATCAACAGAAGCACCTTGCGCGGGGAGAGATTCATTAACCAATTCCTGGCATCCAAAATACCAGGACGCTCCCTCGAAGCAAACAAAGGCGCAAGGAAGAAGACGACCTATAAAGCCAGGGTCGTAAGGGCATTGCACGCACTACAACAACTTCCATGCACGAGTATTGGCAGCCCGACTGAAACGGCTGCAAGTATGGCGGATACACAACAGCAGCATCAACACGACACCATGGAAGATTAAACAATGTCCTTAACCAAAACTAGCGAGGCGCTAAGCGCGACAGTCTCCAACATAAGAAGTTGGCAATCGGCGGAGCTGGTGGAGCTAGCCTCCCAAACTCACTCATCAGAGTCAGAGCCTCACGCAGGTGTCTCCGATTGGCTATACAGCGTGTTTCCCCCGGAGAACATCTTTGTCCCACGTCGCTTAAACACACCGTTAGTTAACCCAAGTAGGGTTCAGCGACGCCGCCACGAATATGCCAAGGTGCAAAAATTATGGCGGAAGTCCATGACAAGTGCCGTTAAATTGGTTCTGTCTGAGGACGACACAGGGGGGGACATTAAATTTGACGCGCTGGTCAACAATTGAGGCGCTTTCGTGGGACAACCATCAGTAGCAGTTGAAGAAGTTCCTGTCTGGACCCCGAATCCATCGGTCACCCACATCTGGGCGCCGATCACAATAGAAGAAATCCAAGGGGCGGCGCTACCACTTAATTGTGCTCCTGGCCCGGACAGACTCACAGTCAGGAAATGGCGTGCGGTGCCTGCTTCGGTACGCGCACTCATGTACAACAAGATCATGAACGATGGAGGCTTTCCTGCATCCATGCTCTCCAGCCGGACGGTCTTCCTTCCGAAGGGACACGACAAATCTGATCCTTCCAACTACCGCCCGATTAGCATAATGTCAGTAGTCACTAGAGAGTTTAACAAAATTTTGGCAAATAGCATCCGAACAGCAAACATTATAGACCCCCGGCAGCGCTACTTCGAAGACGAGTGCGCGCAGAACGTGGCGACACTCTCCGCCGCCTTGCACCATGCACGATCTAAACTGCGCGAGTTACATGTTGTCTCCTTAGATGTGGCAAAAGCGTTTGACAGTGTCTCGCACGAGGCAATTGAGGAGACTTCTCAAGAAGGGCTTTCCAAAGGCCTTTGTCAAGTACATCAGGCATACCTACGACAACAGTACCACCATGTTTGAACACCAGCAACATTGCTCACCCCTGTTTAAGTTACGCCGTGGTGGAAGACAGGGCGACCCCCTATCACCCATCTTATTCTGTATTGTAATTGACGACATCTTGGCATCCATTCCACATGAAGTCGGCTTTTCCCTGGGAGGAGCCCGGATCAATTGTATCGCGTACGCGGACGACGTGGTCCTACTAACATCTACAAGATTGGGAATGGAGACTTGCCTACGTCTTGTGGGCGAGGCAGCGGCCAAGTATGGATTGAAATTCAACACCCGGAAGTCCAGTGCCCTCTCCTTGGTGCCCTCAGGTAAAGAGAAGAAAATTAAGATCCTGACAGATTCGCAATTCTCTTTGGGGGATGATGGTTTCATTCCTCAAATAGACACAACAGCTCATTGGAAATACCTCGGCATTGCTTTCACCTGCGCCGGGGCTACCAGAACGACTCAAGATCTTAGGGCACTCTTGGAGAGGGTGACAAAGGCTCCCCTTAAACCACAGCAAAGACTCAAGATCCTAAGAACATTTTTAATCCCGAAACTGTACCACGGTATAGTTCTAAATGGCACCACAATCAAGAGACTAAAGGAACTGGACCTACAGACAAGAGCTGCGGTGAGAAGATGACTCCGCCTCCCACACGATACGGCAATCGGTTTCTTCCACGCGACCGTTGCGGATGGAGGTCTCGGCATCCCAGCTTTCGAGACGACGGTGCCGGCCCTCATGCGCGACCGGCTGTCATCACTGTCTTCTTCGGCGGAGCCGGTATTCGCAGCGGTCGGCGCATCCGAATGGGCAATCAAGAGGATTCAATGGGCGACGCGACTACTACACCGAGGAGGATGCGACCTGTCGACCAAGACGCGGCGGGAGAACTTTTGGCGAGACAGATTATATGGTTCCGTGGACGGGAAGGAGTTGAGAGAATGCCATCGTACCAACTTGTCCTCCCGCTGGGTGGACAATGACTCATTCAGAATTCCCGGCAGGGACTATGTTCAATATGTACATACTCGCATTAACTGCCTTCCATCTGCAGTTAGGGTCTCTCGCGGCACCAGAAGAGCAGGCCGGGACGTTAAGTGTCGAGCGGGATGCACGGAGACAGAGATAGCAGCACACATAATACAAAACTGTCACCGCACCCGTGGTGGTAGGGTGAGGAGACACAATGCAGTGTGTCATGTACTGGCGGCTGGACTGCGGCGCAAGGGATGGACCGTTGAGGAGGAGCCAACGATCCCGACTAGAGAAGGTAATAGGAAGCCAGATTTGGTCAGAAGCAAGGAAGATACGGTCACGATTGTCGACGCTCAAATAGTCAGCGCGGTTGGCCCGCTCAATGATAGTCACAGGCGGAAGAAACAATACTACTCCAACAACCCGGAAATTAGTCGGAAGCTGGTGGAAAAGTATGGTGTTGAAGAAAAGAATGTGCTTTTTACATCCTGCACTGCTTCCTGGAGAGGAGTATGGGCTAGCAATTCAGAGGCGGATCTAAGACGGATGGGACTTACCAAGAATATCCTTTGCTCCATAACAACCAGAGTATTGCAAGGGAGTCATACGAACTGGACCCAGTACAACCAACTAACGGGCATGATGTTCCGGCGTCCTTCGGCACGACAAGGAGTTGGTTAATTAATGCACTGAGCCGCTTGAATTAGGTTATCCGCGCCACCCCCCTTTCCCGTATGTTGTCCTACCTTTCCCATTGTATGTAGCGGACAATTTCAAAAAAAATGTAGGCAAGAGGGATGGCGGAGAGTTTTCTCCGCCCCAGTTTGTAATGGTAATCTGCGCCAATTCCCTCCCGCGTGTTATTGTCAACCCTCCCTATCCTTATCCTAAAATATAATGTACTAATGTATAATATATTTTATTATACGTATGCAGACAATTTTTGAAAAGAAAGAAAAAAATGTAGGCAAGAGGGATGGCGGAGGGGGAGAGTTTTCTCCGCCCCAGTTCCTCCGCTTCCATTACTCTCCATGACTCTCTTAAGGGAACAGCCCCCCCATGTGTCAACCCCACCTCCGCGCGGTGAGAGTCGGTAACGCCGCTTCGGCGGTCGACTAGGCGGTGGCTAACGGGGCTCTGGCTTGGACCCTAGGTCCTGTGACTCTCTTAAGGGGGCAGCCCCCCCCCCATGTGCCAACCCCTCCTCCGCGTGGTGGGAGTCGTCAAAGTCGCTTCGGCGGTCGTCTAGGCGGCGGCTAACGGGGCTCTGGGCTGCTCGGGTTGCCAGCCCGTGACAGTCCGTTTTCAACCGGCCCGAAAAAGACTAAGAAAGTTTGTAACCGGGACGAGCCTCGGCGTCCCGGACCGGTTGTCGGTGAGGCGAGTGGTTCGGCCAATGTACCGGACCAACCTAGCAGCGCTCCAGCCCAGTTCGTCTGCCCCATCTGCGGGAGGTCCTTTGCGACCAAAATTGGGCTCGGCCAACATCGAAAGAAGGCGCACAAGGAGATTTCCAACGAGGAGATTAATACTGACAGGTTGAAGAAGACATGGAGTGAAGAGGAGCTCATGATGCTCGCGAGGGTTGAGGCAAGGGGGATCGCGGAATGTGGAGAAGTTTATTAATCAATACCTCCTGACGCACATCCCCGGACGCTCCCGCGACGCCGTAAAAGGCGCGAGACGGAAGGAGAGTTACAAGATCATGCTACAGTCGGCCTTAAATGACCTTGCGGGCTCAGAGCCCGTTGTTGAGGATGACCCGGACGACGACATGGCCGCTGGAGGTCCTGCTGGGCTAGTTTCCATCGAGGACGACTCCACAGCTATGCTCGGGGAGGCCATTAAGAACTTGGAGGAGACGGTGGCCAACATTAGAGGGTGGCGCACGGCCGAATTAATAGAGCTCACGGCCAGGAACAGAGCGCCGGGGGAAGCGCCCTGCGAAGGAATTTCGCAGTGGCTGCAGGATGTTTTTCCCCGGTCAATGCCACCCCCCACCGCATCAGTACTCCCATTGTAAACCCGAGCAGGGCCCAGACACGAAGATCGGAATATGCAAGGGTCCAGAAGCTGTGGAGGAAGTCAATGGCGAGTGCTGTCAGGCTGGCGCTGTCCGAAGGTGAAGTTAGGAAGGACGCACAGTTTGACGCGCTCGTAGAGCATTGGGGGGCCTTTGTTACGCAACCGTCCGGTGGCGGTGGAAGAAGACCTGGCCTGGGCGTTGCACCCGAAGGTCTCCCATATTTGGTCACCATTGAAGATGGAGAAGATCGAGGGTGCGAAACTCCCTATGAGATCCGCCGCCGTCCCCGACCGTATATCCGTCAGACAGTGGCGCGCCGTTCCAACATCTGTGCGCGCCCTGCTGTACGGCAAGGTCATGCGTGACGAGGATTTCCCCGCGGCGCCAATGGCCAGCAGGACTATTTTCCTCTCGAAAGATCAAGACGGAGAGAACCCGCCCAATTATAGGCCAATAAGTATCATGCCCGTGGTCGTCCGAGAATTCCACAAGATCTTGGCAAACAGGACCGGACGGCAAATATCATAGACATCAGACAGAGATATTTTGAGGATGGGTGCGCCCAGAATGTGGCGACCTTGTCAGCCGCACTGTATCACGCGCGGTCCAAGCTGAGGGAGCTGCACGTGGTGTCGTTAGATGTCGCGAAAGCCTTCGATAGTGTGTCTCATCAAGCCATCGATGTAGCACTACGAAGAAGAGGATTTCCAAGACCGTTCATCAATTATATCAAGAACGTGTACGCGACAAGCACCACTCAATTTGAACATCAGGCAGCTCCCCCCTTTTCAAGCTGGGCCGCGGCGTGCGGGAGGGCGATCCACTGTCGCCCATCCTCTTTTGCCTGGTTGTGGACGACATACTGTCTGCCATCCCCCAAGACGTAGGCTTCAACATCGGACAAGCCAAAATTAACAGCATTGCGTACGCCGATGACATCGTTCTAATGGCGTCCACGAAATGGGGGATGGAGACATGTTTGCGGCGTGTGGGAGAGGCTGCGGCCAAATACGGACTCATATTCAATGCTATGAAGTCCAGTGCCCTCTCCTTAGTGCCAGCCGGAAAGGAGAAGATCAAGGTACTGACAGACATCCAGTTCAACCTAGGAGACGGCGCCCCGATCCCCCAGATCAATACAACTTCGAGTTGGAGATATCTGGGGGTGGACTTCACATACACGGGCGCCGCGAAGACCACACAAGATCTTCAGGCACTATTGGAGAGGGTCACGAAAGCCCCGCTAAGGCCGCAGCAGCGACTGAAAATTTTAAGATCGTTCGTAATTCCGAAGCTTTTCCATGGTATTGTCCTCAGCGGAATGACAATCAAGAGGCTTAAACAACTAGACCTCCAGTCGCGTGCTGCGGTGCGGAGGTGGCTGCGCCTCCCACACGACGTTCCGAAGGCCTTCTTCCACGCCACTGTTGCAGACGGAGGACTTGGCATCCCGGCATTTGAAACAACTATCCCGGCCCTTATGCGCGACCGCCTGTCGGCGTTGGAGTCTTCACCAGTACCGATGTTCGAGGCGGTCGGCAAATCCGAATGGACCGGGAAGAGGCTCCAGTGGGCGTCTCGACTTCTGGATAGAAGAGGAATCGACCTCACCACCAGGTCGAAGAGGAACAACTACTGGCGCGATATGCTGTACGCCTCGGTCGATGGTAAGGAGCTACGTGAGTGCCAGAAGTCTAACTTGTCCACCCTCTGGGTGGACTGTGGCGCTCACAGGATCCCCGGCCGGGACTACGTGCAGCATATCCACACCCGGATAAACTGTCTTCCTACTGCAGTCCGGGTGTCAAGAGGCGCCAGAAGATCCAGTCGAGACGTCAAGTGCCGTGCCGGATGCCAGGAAACAGAGACAGCCGCGCATGTCATTCAGAACTGCCACCGCACCCATGGTGGCAGGGTACGAAGGCATGACGCGGTGTGTCACGTGTTAGCAGCGGGTCTGCGCCGTGTGGGTTGGAGAGTGGAGGAAGAGCCTGTCGTCCCAACCCGAGAAGGCAACCGTAAGCCAGACCTGGTTTGCCATAAGGATGAGTCTGTCAAGGTCGTAGACGCCCAAGTCGTGAGCGCAGTGAGCTCCTTAAACGACACCCATAGAAGAAAATGTCAGTACTATTCAAGAAACCAAGATATTACCAACAAGCTCGTTGAGAAGTACTCCGTGGAGCCGAACAAGATCGAATTTACGTCCTGCACCATCTCCTGGCGGGGCGTTTGGTCGAGCCGGTCGCAGGGAGATCTCCTGCTGAAGAAAAACCTGTTGAGCACTCTAAGTACCAGAGTGCTCCCACACGAACTGGAGCAGCTTTAATAAGATTACGGGCACTGTACATCGGAACGCTGCGGTGAGGGAAGGAATTGGCTGAGCCACTCGCTGAGCCATTTTAAATGGTTATCTGCGCCAATCCCCTCCACGTGTTTGTTAACCCTCCCCATCCCGCCCTAAAATATAAATTACATTGTATATTATATTTTATATCTGTTGCAGACAACTTTCGAAAAAAAAAAATAACGTACAGCACATTCATAGCCGAATCAACTCTCTTAATGGGGCAATCCCCCCATGTGCCAGCCCACACCTCGTCCCAGTATGAATTATCCAAACCAACTGAAAATACTTTTGATTCTTCAAAGACATTTATCGAAAGTAATGCCGACATATCAAGAAGTGTTCAGAAGCTTTCTTTTTTTGACATTAATGTATCTGATATTAGTGACAGAGAACAAAATACATATTTATTAGTGCACATGAGTGTTTGGGATTATCTATTTGAATTTTTTTCTATTTTCTTTTATTTTTATTTTTTTTATTTGTAATGAAGGTCAAGAGAAATCCCTCAAAGTGAAGTTCAGTGAACAACAAGGTTAGGCAGCAAAAATTTCTGTGCAGTGTAGCATATGCAATATCCTAGTAGTAGAAACATATTCTAGTCCAAGAATAAAAAAATTGTGAGAGCCAGCGACCACCTTTTGAAATTAATATGTCGGTGAGTACTTTTGTGGATGTAGGAGATGGACACAGAATGATGGAGAAGTTTTCAATGCGTATGCAAATGAATGCTATGGATTCTAAAACATTTAAAAACATAAGGACATTTTAGCTTGTGAAAAAAAGAGTTGAAAGAAGAAATTCTTTCCTAGTCAAGATCTGTTGTTAGAAAAGCCCATGAAAACGTCAATCCATCTTTTGCTGGGGAAGAAATAATTGGCATTGCTGTGTCCTTAGATGGGACATGGCATAAAAGGAGTCACACATCACATTATGGGATAGGAGTACTTATCGATATCCTAACAGGTTTAGTTATTGACTATGAGGTGTTATCGAAGCATTGTTTGTGTGTAACTACTTCTCATGAACTTGGGGCAGAATCCCCTGATTTTGACATATGGCATAAAGGACACATTTCATCTGGAGAGTGTTGTAAAAATGATGATGGATCATCTCCTGGCATGGAAGTTTTATGTTGCAGATAATTTGGGGTCTGTCGCTAAATGTGGCATGCGTTATTCAACAGTCCTTTCTGACGGTGATGCAAACTTTTATTCATTTGGTAAAAGAAGCTGTTTATGGAAATGATGTCCAAATTGAAAAGGAAAAGTGCATCAACCATGTAGCCAAAAGAATGGGGACAGGATTGAGAAATTTGGTTCAAGAGTGGAAAAAGAAAAATGTTGATCTTGGAGGAAGAGGGCGTGGAACTCTAAAAGAAATAAATATTTTAACTCACTAGTTATTATAGAAATGCTATAGTTACAAATATACCTGATGTTCACAAAATGAAAACAGCAATTCTGGCTACTCTCCATCACTATTCATCTACTGACAATGAACCATTGCATAATAAGTGTCCACCGGGAGAAGAATCATGGTGCTTTTACAACAGAAGTCTAGCAAAAGGAGAATCTCCAGCCAGTCACAGTACCATGTCAATCCAGCTCCCTATAAATGTTTTGGAGAAAATGGTTCCTGTCTACAAGACACTTTCCAGCCCAGAATTATTAGCTAAATGTGCCAGAGGCGCAACACAAAATGCAAATGAAAGTTTACATGCATCGACATGGAAGAAATGTCCCAAAGGTAAATTTATATCCAAGAAAAGATTAGATGTGGCTGTTTGCAATGCTGTTGGAGAACATAATATGGGTTGCTGTGCATCTGAAGAAATAATGAATAAAATTAAAAAATCAAGTGTTTCTCCAGAATCACTTACAATTGCAGCTCGACGTGACAAGAGGAGAATTTATGAAAGTGAGCGCTCTTCCTCAAGAGTAAATAAATCAATTAGAAAAAAGGTAAAACTCACAAAATTGAAAGAAGCTAACAAAGAGAAAAAGGAAGGCAAAACATAGTGTTGGTGGCTTCTGAATGTAAATTTAAAATTAAAATACAGGATCTTTTTAAAATCTGAATAAAAACTCATTTTACCCAAAACTAAATTTTCATCCATTTGAAACTTCCCATGCCTACCTAAATATTGTTCAATTTTTCTAAATTTTTGTTCAAATATTGTATACATAGTAATGAATACATTTGTGCATTGTTTTGTGACTACCATTAAAAATGTTGATAATATAAATAAATAAATTTTAAAAACATACTAAAAATGTGGGAAAAAATTAAAAAAGAAAATAATGCTAAAAGTTTTTTACAAGTTCATATTTTAAAATCCACGCACAGATTTACTTGTTATTAATTAATAAGTCAAAAAAAATTCCAATCAAAATTTTAAAAAATACAATGCGCATGGAACATTTTTAACGCAACCATGTTTCGCATTAAAAATTATAATAAAAAGGTATGCATCTTGAAAACTATTTAACCAAAATTGATAAAATTTTAACCAAGTAAATACACTTCTATAACAAACAAACCTGCAAAATTTCAAGAATATTTGATAAAAAATAAAAAAAGTTGTGCCAGTGAGGTGATTCCCCTCTAGTGAACCGAATCAGTGAACCAAAGGAACCGTGCCACCCTAAATTCCGGATCAACCCAAGCAAACGTGTGTTGCAGTGTGACATTTGTGGAGAAAACAATTCAACAAGAACTTCTTGCATAACACAAAATAAGGATTATGACATTAATGTTAGAATTGTGTATGGGATGAGATGCATTGGTAAGGGTCAGAAAACAGCTGTTTTTGCAGTATGATGAATCTTCCTCCTCCCCAACCAATTTACTGACGTAATTTAGTAAGTGAATATTCTATTAAACATGCTGCTGTAGAAGCCATTGCAGAAAATGATGGGTCAACAAATATTGCAGTTGCTCTTGATGGGACATGGCAACGCGGAGGGCACATTTCTTTGCATGGAGTGGTATCAGCTACATCAGTTGACTCAGGGAAAATGGTTGTTGGCTCATTGACCGCCAAATTGCTTCAAATTTGGCGCCTCGTTTCGAATAAAGCACTTTTGATGTTCTTTGTAGGCGTTCCAGAGGAATGGATCATACATTTCGAACTTCGCGCTCAGGAAGGCGAATTTCTTCCCGGTACTAAATACGAGTACTCACTTCATTCCTACAAAGTTCCTTGACGTATATTGTCACCTGTTTCCTGTTAGTCCGGAGCATCACCGAAAGATCGCATCAGCATCAGAGCAGCCCCGCGTGAAACATATCATTGTCAAAGTTCTGGAAACCCAGCGATTTCCATTTCAGACGCCAACGCCAGCTCGCGTTGTCATCAGTCGTTGAATGCAGTCGTCACATGAAGTAAAAACGACGAAATTCGTAAAGAAACGTTTGATTTCGTCTGGACAGAGGTATCCGAGACATTCTCTTCAATACTCGTTGATTCTTTCTCCAAAGTAACAATCTTTGTCAATTGTGTCGTTTCTTTTCCAGAACACTCTGATCTGATGAAATACTATCGATAGAAGAGGCGATGTTTCGTTGCAGCTTCTACTAATTGCTCTCCCGAGTATTTCACAGCCTCGGCAAAGGTAGACATTGATGAGCTCTCTAAATACTGTGCAGGGTGTAGTAGTAATAGTAAAAATCATAAATGTGATACGAATTTTGATGGTGCAAGTGGTGGCTTGGAAGCAGGTGGTGCACTGAATATATTCAGAAGATCGGAATGTGAACGTGGTGTACGGTACGTTAAATATTTAGAAGATGGGGACTCAAAAGCGTTTATGAAGCCTCAAGATCATAAGGGGAAAATATTAGAGAACAATTGGAATGCATTTGCGAGGTAGAGAAGAGACTTCGCTGTAGGCTTCGTAGACTGAAGAAAGACATGAAGGGTAAAAAAACGAAGTGATGGCAAGGCAATTGGTGGATCAGGTCGTCTCACAGATTCAGAGATAGACCTGTTTCAAAATTACTATGGGCGTGCAATCAGAAGGAATATTTATTACTTGAAAAGTATGCACCAAGCTATATGGGCTACTTTTTCCCACAAGTCAACAGATGATACACCAGTTCATCATCTTTGACCAAAAGGAAGTGAAAGTTGGTGTGGATGTCAACAATCATTTGTAACTAGAGTAAAATATGTGCATAAATATTTTCTACCTCCTCCAATTATAGACATTATAAAATCAGTGTTCAGGAATCTCAGTCTGACCCATCCCCTACAAAAATGTTTACACGGTAGGACCCAGAATGCAAACGAAAACCTATATAATTGCATTTGGGAACGGATACCCAAAACTATTTTTGTTGGATTCCAAACACTGAAGATAGGGCTGTTAAATGCAGTGTTAACTTCTAAAGAAGGTGCAGTGGCAAGAATAAAAATTCCGGAAGAAATGGGTGTGCAAATTGGATACAACTGTCATAAAGGGCTGAGGTCTAATGACAGTAAGAGGTTGCACTACGCAAATAGCGCAAATGAAGCCGCCAGAAAAGAAGCTAGGGTAAAATAAAATGCAGAGGAAACCCAAAACATCACAGAGAATGTGCAAGATTATTGACAAGGAAAGTTTTGAGGTAATGTGAAATTACACTATTTATTTTGTTTCCGATGTTTCTGAAAACCCCGCAAGACAGCCTTACATCAAAGGGGCCATGGACAAGATCGGTAGATTGCTGCGCAGAGCCGATACCCGCCCCGTGTTCCACGCTCGTAACAAGATCGGGAGGAGCCTACTACAGGTGAAGGATCGTCTGGACCCTCATAATGCCGGCGTGTATGAAATACCGTGCAGCTATGGTCTTTTTTACATCGGACAAACTGGGCGCACGGTAGAAGAGCATATGCGGGATCACATGCGACATGACTGGCATCAACACAAGCACAAGTCGGCATTGGTACAACACGCCGCGGAAACGGGTCACCTCGCCAATTACCACGAAACCCGTACTATAACAGAAGATCAGTGGTGGCCTCGTTTGATCAAAGAAGATTTGGAAATCTCTAGGAGCACCGCAAACCTCAATAGATATGACGGGCTCCGCCTTAGCAACACCTGGAGACGGACCGTTGCCCCCCGCCAATCCGGTCCCGCCCCGTGGAGACCTCCCTTACGGGCGGCCAATGATGTGGCCGCCCTTTGGGCAGTTTTATGTCGGCATTTCCGCCCGTTCCCCTCCATACAGATGCACCTTCCATATGTCTATCCTGTTCAGTTCTCTATCATCTACCCTTTCCGCTCAACGCCCCTCACTTTATCTGGTCACCCGCCCTCCTATTGGCCGCCGATGTGCCCAGTCGGCCCACGCGTCCTTCCTAGATCATGAGACATGCTAACCTCTTGTCAGCAGCAAAAAACCACGAACCTGTCATTTGGGAATGTATTGAGCGAGCATTTGTGAAACGTGATTGGGATACAAGTTGTCTTGGTGTCTAATGCAATTGTCCACGGTGGTCAAGTGGAAGGGCAGACCTAACGACCCGAGCATCACCATTAAAAAATGCATATTATTATGGCCGTTATTACGGTTATTACAATTATTAATATTATTATATAACATGCGTTAAAATAAGAGAGCAGTAGAGCATTTGCAGGAGTAAAGAGTATATTCCAACAAATAGCTTTGAAATTCGTTGTGTCTGTGGCGTAACCGGTCGAGTGACACTGTACTTCTGAAGATCGTGAGATCGCATACTGCGAAAATTCTTTAATTTTAATGCAATTTTAAAGAACGAGTTGACTATTCAGGGTTATTTTATGAACTACTATTGTAGATATTGAATAATTTCTTAATATAAATAACTTAAAATTGATCAAAAGTTTTGAATTTGGGCATTTCTGATTTCATACCCAAAGCAATATTTTTGGATTACCAACGGACTGTAATCATTTTGTAATAAAAGATACGAAGCAAATTATTTTTAGAAAATATTTTATTTTAGTTAATAGTTAACTTTTCATTATAAACAATTTCCTTTTACTTTTATTTTCAGGATCACATTATGATGTTATATTGTATACGTATAGGGAAAAATTTCTATCGACTCAAAATGTTGGAAATGAAGCCAATTCTTCTGAAAAATAGTTCTTTATAGAGGCTGAATTGACAAAAATGAATGGCTGCAGTGTTAGAGCTATATCTGAAACGAAGAAAGATTTCCGAAGTTAGTGTTTAAATTTAAGACAAATTGCAAGCAGTGATCAGGAAATTAGATACATTCTTGACAAAAAATGAAAAGTAGCTCAAGGAAAATCTATCTTTTTATAAAAGTGTTGGTCCTCGATCGTCAACTCCTGCTACTACGGGTCCTCCAAAAGTGGGTTTCACTGTTTCCAGTGAACGTTCTAAACGTACGAAAACTGAAGAAATGAGAGAAGTATATTCACCGGAAGAACTGTCGTATGGGACGCAGATGAGTTTACGATCTGTAGGAAAAACTGATGCTGTGAAAGTGGTTAAAAATGTCACATTAACCACCCCAACAGGGCATTCAAATACCAACGGGTATTTTCAAGGGAAAAAGAGGAAACCATTTCAGGAGACAAGGCTCTTTCAATAGTGGTCCAAGCCAAGCTGTCTAAAACCCAATACAATATAAGACAATCAACGAAAGAAGGAAAATGCAAGTTATATCCCAGTTATGTGGATGTGCAGAAGGATAAACATAAACGCTATTCAACCCATGACGCCATTAAGATTACTGAAAATAGTGCAGAAGTTCAATTACAAGCATTATTGGACCACACACCGGAACGCATCTTACAAGTTCAAAAGGAAGTTCTGCAAACTCCTTCATTACATAATGTAAATTGTGTCTTGTAATTAAATGGTGATGCGATGGAAACTCGGGGCAGAGTGAATACAAACAAACATTTAGCAATGAAAATGACTGATTCCAGCATATTTGTTATTTCACTGGTGCCATTGCAACTGAAAGGACAAAACAAAAATAATGAGAACGAGTGAGTTGTTTGGAAAACTCCTAGACCTTTGTCTCCGAGGTTTTGCCGACCAATTAAATTACAATTCGTTCGAGAGTCTTCTGCATTAGTTGTTAGGGAAGTTAAACACATTGAAAATCAGATATCTTTACTTGTGCCGTACAAAACCACAATAGATGGGAAACTTTTCGTTGTACACTATAAAGTAGCACTTACCATGAGCGATGGAAAAACAAGTAACATGTTAACTTCCACTTCTTCATATCAACGTTATTTATGCAACAGCACATCAAAAAGAGTTCAATAATATTGAAAAAATGATTTCTTTGCCTTGTAAAGAAGAAAACCTAAAATTTGGACTTTCAACATTGCACGCATGGATTCGGAGTTTTTATTGTGTACTTCATTTATCCCGTAAGCTTTATATAAAGAAATGGCAAGTACGCACAGAGCAAGATAAACATCAAGTTGCAGAAAGAAAACAAAAAATACAAGATTAACTAAAAACAAAATTGGGTCTTTCAGTTGATCATCCAAAACCTGGTTTTGGGAGTAGTAATGATGGCAATACTACCAGGCGGTTTTATAAAGATGAATTACTGTCTCTCAATATTACGGGTGTGGATCTCAACATTATTCACAGATTTCATACAATATTACAAGTTATATCAAGTGGCTATGAAATAAAAGTTTCTGAATTTGAGAGATACTGCTAGGAAACTGCACAGAAATTTGTTGAACTTTATCCATGGTACTATATGCCAACTTCCATCCACAAAATGTTGATCCACGGTTCCAAGATTATTCAGTTTGCTATTCTTCCCATTGGCCAGTTATATGAAGAGACTCAAGAAGCAAGAAATAGAGATTTCAAAAGTTACCGGGAAAGATATTCAAGAAAATGTTCCCGCGAAAAAACAATGGAAGATGTCTTCCATTGGTTGCTGGTGTCATCAGATCCCCTGATTACCAGCCAAAGAAATCTTCTTCAAAAGCATACAAGCATGCTCTCACCTAATGCTATCAAACTTCTTGATTGTCCTCTGCCTGAATTATCAGAAGATGATGAAGACATCGATTGCACTGATTTCTTTTGGTAATTTTGTAGCCCTTGCTGTGAGAATAACATGTTTGTTCTCACTTGATAGAATTGTTTTTGAATGATTTTTTGCATATTTTTTAATTTTTTTTGCGGGTTCAATATTACTATTGTTATCTTTTACATTAATGTATGCTGGGTATTTTAATTTATTTTCTGTGAGAAACAAAAATGAATATTAACAAAAATATTCAACATATTTCAGTTTTATATTTATATTACTTTAATATATAATTACATACATTTGTTAACTTATATTTGTGTACTTAGAATTTAATAAACTAATTGTAGTTAACAATTGTAATTAATAATAATGTATACAAATAAAAATGTATGTTTAATAATTTCAGAATGAGCCGTCATTTCGAATTTTTGCAAATTAGCATTGCATCCTTATTTCTAAATATTAACTAAGGATCCATACGAAATTTAGTATAAATTTATTGATATTAAGACTTATGGCCAGATTTCCCATCATTTTTTCCACTGTGCGCCGGCAAGAATGGGGCGAGAAGATGAAGTGCAAGATTGGTATCTGACAGAAAAAGTACGAGATGATACGTAGCTAGTGAGTAGGTTCGATAGAAATGGTGGGATGTACAGGCGAAGTTTGTGTAGAAGGAGCGGGTAGTGGACGGTGTCCAAGGCGAAAGAGTAATCAGAGAAAAGAGCTGGAAGTGAGCAGTGGCGGTCGAGAGTCGAGGACACAAAGAAAGCGAAGCGCTTGCAGAGCGGAAAAGCGATTCTCCCGAAAGCCGAACTGCGCCCAATTATGCCTCGCTGTTCGAGATCGGGCAGAATTCTCTCGAGAAAGAGTACGACGTATTGACGTTTCTATTTGGCGCTGAATTACCAGGCACTAGGAGCGCTAAAGGGAACTTGTTTCCATCGGATGCATGGAAGAACGGGGAACTCTCCTGGGTTGTCTCTATAGTATTTATGGGAGTGGTAGCAACAGGAATTATGTTGGTAGCACGCGATGTAACTTTTAAGAAAAGAAAACATTAAGGACTCTCACCACAAGTCTTGGAAGTGTTGTCTCCTTGAATTAATTTCCATTGATCTTGTTGCTTGCAACATAAAGGTCCTCGATTCTGCTCGGTGCGAGGAGACTTTCCTGGCACACTGAACATTATGTAATCATGTAATATTGTTTTGACTACTTTTTGCCCAGCCCTTGCCAATTAGTATCTATTATGATTGTAAAATCTTAAATGTGATGTTACAAACTGCAGAAATAAAGATTCGTTTCGCAAGTTTTCATTTCTTGTATTGTATATTTAGTTTCAGACATTTTCATCATTTATTTATTATTGCAATGCTTTCCTTTTATGTCGATTTTAATAGATAATTCCACAAGGTTTAAAAGTTAATACCAAAAGGGAGGGAGTAGCAAGGCATCGGCAGCGATTTCTGGACCCTTATCGTATTCGTCTTGGCTGATTGAAAATATTTCATCTTCACCACAATCGGTCCCAAGTATACTGAATCTAGATATGCCTACAACCGGTCCGACCTCCAACAAAACGTTCCAGTGAGGACTAAGGGTTAAAAAATTAAAGAACTACACATAGTACAATCAAACACTGAGGTCAGATTGGCCGCAGAAATGAAATTAAGAAAGGAAGGTAAAAGAATCACGATTCAATCGTTAAAGAACTTATCATTGTTCGCCGAAGCAGGCAGAAAAGGCTAATGTAAATATTACCCCGGCAAAGGGTAAGATGCCGTGTAATCGCTAAGTACCAGAGGAAAATACCAGAATCTTCAGCTGAAATATTTTTGCAGTTCCTCATTGATCATATGATCAGTCGCCTGTAGCATTGTCAGCCGCCGGTGCCAGGTCTCAGAAGTTAGAGACAAATTGCATTTCCATGACAGAACAATGCAAATGATCGTTAAATGGGGATGCGATGGTTCAGAACAGAATGCATATAAGCAGATCTTTGTTGAGGAAAATACAACGGATGAAAATCTATTTAGTGTTTCTATGATTCCCATGGAAATTTATTGTGAAAAAGAAGGCTCCAAATAATAATAATAATAATAATAATAATAATAATAATCTGAAAAAATCCTACGCCATTATCGACAAGGCACTGTCGTCTCTTACAATTCTTATTTGCAAAAGATACGTCAGACTATCACTAGTGATGTTGGCACATTGACCGCTTAATTGCTTCAAATTTGGCGTCTTGATTTTTAATAAGGCAGTTTGATATCCTTTGCAGGCGTTTCAGAGGAAAGTATTATACATTTCAAACTTGGCGCTCTGGAGACCAAATCTTTCGTACTAAGTTCCCTGACGTAGATTGTCAACTGCTTCCTGTTAGTTCGGAGCGTCACCGAAAGATCGCATCAACTCGTTCGAACCAAGTGTAACACTGCCAGAATTCTGAGAAGGCCCAGATTTACAGGTTAAAGCCACAAGCTAGCATTGTCATCTGAGGCGAAGTGCAGAAAGCTTAGTCAAAACGTGTTGGGCGCTTTCGATTCAGGGTGTGTCAGGCACTTGGATGTAGTCGTAACATGAAGTAAAAACGACGAAATTAGTAAAGAAAAGTTTGATTCCGTCTGGACAGAGGTAACTGACAATCTCTTTAATATACGTTAATTCTTTCTCCAAGTAACAATCTTTGTCAATTGTGTGTCGTCTCTGTTCCAGAACACACTTGCCTAATAAAAAACTACTGAAAGAAGAGGCGATATTTCGTTGCAGCTTCTACTAATTGCTCTCCCAACTTATCCTACGAGTATTTCGCAGCCTCAACAAGTGAAGTCAAAGTGAGACAACAAATAGAAATTGTACCCACACAAATAATTCTGGACGAACGCACCATTTTCGTAACAATTATATTTCGCATTGTGGACGGGAAGGTATGTAACGATGTCATCGTGTTCATTTTCAGTGTTATGTCTGTAGAGCAAAACCAACTGAAATGAATGAGAAAAACCGGAAAGAGAAATGAAGATTAGCTTTATATTAGAAGTTAATAGACCTCCACCACCATCTCCTCTTTTTCTTATAAAATCTACTCATAAATTAATTGAAAAAGTGAAACTCAACAACTTATTCATTAACAAAGCTGACAAAGGACAGTTCGCTTCCAGACACCGTAGAGGGAACACCTCCGTTTGTGCCTCCTCTTGTGTTCACGAATGCAGTGTTATCTGTTGTGTATTAGTGTTTTTGTCACACCAAATAGGAATCAATACTAATCTAATCTAACATTTATTTAAAGTCAGCCTAACGCGGCTGACAATCATAATGTTCTCCAATGTAAGCAACAACTTAACTAAACTTCCGATGGACCCAGCTCCTGAAAATCAAGCAAAGACGACTTACGCCAACGCTACTGTGAGGGATGTATTTCCTACCAAAGACCAAGGAGTTATCATAGAAGCCCACGAAGGTATTTCAATAAAATAATATATTACTAAACTCTCTACAATAATTACCCCCAATGACATTAGATTCGTGTCGCGCATATCTAATAAGAGTGACTAACAACGTGTCTAGCAACTACTCCACGTTAACCATCAAGGATCACAAACAATGTCAGACCTTTAATTAATAAGCTCAAGAGGGTAATAATTTCTAATGTTTGCCCTGTGATACCACATGATGGTATCCAACAAGAATTGTCAAAACATAATATCCATATTGCAATGAGTCATAAAGGCTCATCGCACTCCGCGACCCTCGAGTCACGCTGAATTATAATACTTCGAGGCAAAGAGGGCCTCTTTCGCGCATTCGACACACAGCTGCACGCGTGCCGGTATCCCTGCTCGTAACCGCTCCCGAAAGGCACCCTTCCACCCCAAGCTCTGCAAGGGAAATGGCCACCCTACGGAACAGAACAAGCCGGAGTACATGGGCACGACACACTGCCCAAAACGGGGTAACTTCAACCTCCCACCTGAATGCTGCAACTGTGGCGGACGCCATGTAGCGTCGTACTCCGGCTGCAGCTACTTTAGTCTCCCCAGTCGCCCCTCAGACGATGACGGGGAGAATGCCGGGCGGTCAGATCACGGCACCCATGTCCGAAATCAGGGCGGTGCAGCCCGGCAGGAAAGTAACGGGACAGCCTGGTCAGCGGTAGTACAAAACCTAGCAGAGGCAAACACCGCTCAGGCCCCCGTGTCGCGGGACGCAACCGGTGCGGTGGAGTCGCGGACCAGCGCTCCACCCGCGGCCGCCCCTGCAGCGTTCTCCAGAAGCCAGTTTCTGGCAATGCTTGCACAACTGGCAGCTCTTCTCCCCGAAGATGGCGCAAACCACTAGGAGACGCCCAGAATCAGCAATCAGCAGGAGAAGCCCAGCAAATAGGCGAGTTCATTCGAGAGCATGATCTCGATATCATGGCGATACAAGAGACGTGGTTCAACGCCCGGAGCGACTTCCGAATTCAAGGATTCGCAACATACCGGAGAGACCGCGAAGGCAGATTGGGAGGTAGAGTTGCATTGAGCATTCGCCGCGACATCCCCCAGCTCCAGGCAAAACTCTCGACCCTAATGCTGACATCACTCGAAGCTGTTGGAGCGCACATCTGGGTGGGAAACAAACTACTCCTTGTCGTGTCTGTCTACTGCCCAGATCAAACTCCCAACGCCTCTGAGATTGAAGCAATTCTAGCGCTAGACACCAAGGTTCTGCTACTTGGTGATTTCAATGCAAGACACCGGTCATGAGGATGCTTAGGTTCCAACAGGAACGGCACCAATCTAGCCACTCTAGCAGCGACGAGACGGGGCGTATGTGTATGCGCAACGAAAAGTCCCACATATTTCCCGACAGCCCAGCGCGAAACGCGCAAGCGACCGGGTATTATCGATTTTGCGATCGCGAAGGGGGTTGACGGTGTTGTACCGTCGTCACTACCCGAACTGGACTCCGATCACAACCCGGTAATATGTGTGGTGGTATCTCTTGTCGCAGTACGCCAGCAAAGAATGCGAACAACGCGCGACACGGACTGGGTCGGTTATCAAGCTCAAGTGAGCGATTTGCTCGAGCAGAGACCGCTGGTGACAAACATGAATATAGAATCTGCGGTGAACTTGTTCACTGACACGGTTATGTCCGTTTACAAAAAGGTCACGAAAGTGACGCGCGTGCCGGATTCTCGTCCCGAGCTCACAGAGGAGCAAAGACGGACACTGCAAGCTCTCCGCATAGTAAAGCTTCATCGCCGATTTGGTGATCCCGCAGACGGGGAGCGGGCGAGAGCGCTGAGCCGAGAATTCCGTGCGTCTCTGAGAGACGAGAGAAACGCTCGGTGGAAAAGTACAATAGAAGAGTGCAATCTCCACGATAAACGCCTATGGGGCTTATCCAAAGCGCTGGGGCGGCAACCAGGAGTAAATCACCCCATTCAAACCAACGCGGACATCCCAAGGCTCCCCGGTTAACCTCCTCCGGCACCGGTGTATGTGTGGGACGATGTTGCAAAAAGCGAAGTCCTTGCTGACTCGCTCGAGCGGCAGTTCCGACCCAACGACGCCGGAGCCAGCGATGCCCACGTGACTGCGGAGCGCCTACGGTGCCTCCTGGCAGTCACCGAATACATCAGCCCGTCGCGTGACGGACGGAGAACTCCGCGGGGTGCTCCGCCACCTCAACCCAAAAAAATCTTGCGGTCCTGACGGCATCACCGTCGCCCACTTGAGATCCGTTGGTGACAAAGGGGTTGAATTTCTCCTGGCACTTTTCAATGCCTGCCTAGCACAAGGATATATCCCGCGCCCGTGGAAAACAGCGAACATCTGCTTAATACCCAAGTGCGGTAAGAGCCTCTTCCTGCCGAGTAGTTATAGACCCATTAGTCTACTCTCGCTCCTAGGAAAGACTCTAGAACGCCTCATATTGTTGCGCTTGCCGCAGGAAATACGGAGTCTAGGTCTCCTCCGAGACGAATAATTCGGGTTCAGAATGGGTCATAGCTCCGTGCAGCAGCTGACGCGCCTCTGCACCGAGATCGGCCTCTCTCTCGAGAGGCGGCAGAATCTGCCTACCGTCTTCCTGGACATACGTCTTCCTAGACTTCCTGGTCGGCCTTCGACACGGTGTGGCATGAGGGGGCACTTATGTCTCATTGCGTCAGGGATAAGCGACTGCTACACCAGGCTGATCGGTAGTTTTCTCACAGAGAGAACGTTCAGAGTGCGAGTTAACGGCGTACAATCGTCCCTAAGACGTCCCTAACAAGAAAATAAAATCCCGCCTCGCCAGGGTTACTGGCGGGGGGAAAGTTGATAAAAACCCTTCCACCCCTTTGTGCAACAGTGGGCGATGGACAGGCAGAACCGTTGCATTAAGAGGCGACAGCAGCTATAAATCAAGACCGGCCTATGGAAAACTTCGCGTGTAACTTTCCGGTAAGTTTTACGACGGGATAGGTCGGGTATCTTGCGAGAGGGGTGGGAGTGGAAATCGCAGGGCCAAAAGGGCGCTGAAAGGTCTGGACAGATGAAAATAAACTGTCGAAGTGAGCGGTCGGTTCGGAGATTTGTTAGTAATTTTAACGGCGACTACCGCCGCACGAGAAACTGTTAATAATCTCGAGCCAGAAATTCCGATAATTCCAGCATCGGAATTTATTCCGAATGCCCGACTAGAACAATTTAAATAACACCCTTCACGTATACGTGGAGGTGTGTGCAGCATTGTTTCTCGGCTGCTAAACACTACGCGGTTCAGGCGACGTTTGACGACCTGTGACCCGCGCACCGAACGTTGCTGCCTTAACTCCACTGAACCCTGGGCGGTCTCCGACTCAACCAGGCGCAGCGTTCCTGCCGGCTATCAGAGAAGTCCATGGCTATTAGGCGGGCCATCTGCTGCCACTGACTGCCAGATGAGTGTGTAATCCTTTCGGAGTGAAGTATCTAAATTCCAGCCATCACATCACTAATAGTTCGTGTATATTCAATTAACCGTCAGTGTAAAAGAAGATCAATACGAACAATAAACGTGTCCCCGTCGTTTTGGTCGGGTGATTTTACTTGGAAAATGTTTACTATTTAAGTAAGTAATTAGTAAATGCAACCTCCGACCCAGGGCGCCCAGTCCTGTTGACGTCTCGACGCCGGCGCCCAGATACAGGTAGGCATACGCTTGACGCCCACATAAATAAATTTAGCGCACGCCCCGGGTATCTGGAAATTACCGTCGCACCTTAAGTGTGACGGCACCCCTATGATAGTGCGACTCACTGCGACACGAATATTCACGTCAGCGTGGACCATTACAATATAAAGTCCAATATCTCATTAGAGCTGGTATTCCTGAACCAGGATTTACACATATTATGAGTCTCAGGAAACAGGTGTTTATAACACCTGAAGATGTTAGCAATCTCCCAGAATCAACCACTATATTGTATGATGGTACCCCATATAGAATTTTCTTTTCTATAGACGATATGACATGCTTCTTATGTAAAGTCTGGTCATCTAGCTAACCAGTGTAATAACAAATCTATCCAACATTCTGCAACTGTAATTCAGCAATAACTGTAATTCAGCATATGTAGGCCAAACAGACAGACAATTTTCATTTAGAATCTATGAGCATATTAGATGTTGGAAACAAAATTTAGACACTTCCACCTTTGCCAATCATTTGATTCAATTTAACCATTCCTTTGATCCCAATAATAATTTTAAAACCCTTCACCTCGTCAACAAAGGAACAAAAATGAACATTTTGGAGAACTTGGAAAATCTAAAACTTTTCAAAAATACCATTTTTTCTATCTTGAATGAACATTCCTTGATTAAAAGAAGTCCTATTCTAAATATTTTATTAACTAGCCCCTAATCATTCTTTTGACCTATTTCTCCCCCCTCCTTTTTTGCAATCTCTATCTAGTCAACTTGTTAAAAGTTTGTTCTTTATATCATTAAAATTCTAGTCTTGCACATTCTTATTTTCTGTTCTATTTCACAATCCTATATGTAAAGCAGTCATTTTTAAGTCTGTTTATGACTACCCTTTCTTCTCTCCCCCCCTTTCCCTCAATTGGTAGACTTCCTCCTCTTCCATTCCAAAAGATGGCTGCCACCTAGCTGTAACCAGCATGTTTTGCAGTTTTCATATTTTTTGACTGCTAACTTATGGATGCGAAAACTGAACAGTCAATAGGTCAGACAGAAGAAAGATCGAAGCGGCAGAAATGAGATTCCTGAGACCATTAGCAGGATATACACTACTAGATCATAAAAGAAATGACATCAGAGGTGAACTACAGATCTCCAGCATTCTGGAGAAGATCGACTCAACGAGGAAGAATTGACTCGAACACCTAACCAGAATGCCACAAGAACGGCTTCCCAAGACTATCCTCGAATACAAACCAAAGGGGAAACGATCCAGAGGCAGACCTCACACAAAATGGAAAGAGACTCTTGAGAGCGGAACGGGCCACTAGGCCCAAACCTTGTTGCTGCTGCTGCTGATGATATTTTTTGACAATGTCGTGAACATTCATGGGTGATCCACGTTGCTTGGGCAGTAAGTATTTTCAATTTGTATTAATTTGATATTTGTTTGTTTTTTCCACTAAATTCACTGTATTTCTTTTTTGTGTTCAACTTGTCTTAATGTTTTCATTTCTCCTCCTTGCTAGAGACCCACTGAGGATGGAAAAAGTGTTTTCCTGAAAGTTAACTTTGGATAATAATTAATAAAAATTATTAAACCTTTCATGGAGATTATTTCCTTTACCATATTATGGATTACCACAAGATATCTGCTACCACCACGGAATTTATTCTATTTCATGGTAAAGACATCATTGAAGCATGCATTCCCAATTGGTCAGTTTTCAGAAGAAGTCCAAGAGGCGAGAAAAAGGACAACAGGCGCTATAGGGAACAATGCACCAGGAAAACGTGAAGCGACACAAATATGGATCTGCTGAACAGTCTTCTAATAACATCAGATACCTATCTTGTTAGTTTATCAATCTTCAACGATGAAACATAACACACTACATCTTGAGATGTTCAATCTCTTAGAAACCGAGGGAGATTTTAAAATTCAGAAACACTAAATTTTGTAGGCAAAGACTTATCGGAAATTAGTAATAGCAGTAGCGAATCAGAATAATTAACCTCGTATTTTGATTCGTAATATATCAGCACTGAGCTATGAACTACTGTAAATGTCATATTACAAAAGCCGTTTAATATCGGGGATAGTAAAATTTTAAGAATCGCATACTGCTACGCAAAATACTAAGGAGTGTCGCTGCACGAAGACGGAAAATGT
Organism: Gryllus longicercus; assembly: GCA_038098605.1. Classification (NCBI taxonomy): domain Eukaryota; kingdom Metazoa; phylum Arthropoda; class Insecta; order Orthoptera; family Gryllidae; genus Gryllus; species Gryllus longicercus. The sequence continues at coordinate 2,578,789 of JAZDUA010000074.1, forward strand.
GCGTCGGCGAGCGCGTAATCCGGCGAGGGGGGCCGCGCCCCTTTCGTGTGCGCAGAGCCTCGACGGAAGCGCCCTGACGGCAGCAGGAAAAGGCACGAGGAACGATAGGGGCAGGCAGGCGCCAGCGAAAAGACAAAAATCAAGGGACCTACGCGCGGGATTCCGCCCGCGAAACCTATAAATACTGGAGATCCGACGCACTCCGTGTAGTCGCCTGGGCACCTTTGAAGGAGCCGTCACGAGAGGGTTCAAACACCGCTCAAGAGAGGGCGACAGCAGCAGCCACCTCGGCGCCGTCTCGCTCGGCTAAACACCTAAAGCGCGACTTCGCCCGTACACCAGAGCTAGCCCGCGGACCTATAGCCCCAGCGGGGTTATAGGTTATAGACCCATATAGGTTATATACCCATATGCCTGCTGGATATTCTCGGCAAACAGTACGAGCACGTGATATTAGGGAGACTAAAAGAAGAAATTAATAGAACAGGAAACCTGAGCGACAGGCAGTATGGCTTCAGACAACACAAATCGACGTATGGAGCTATCGATAATATCTTAAGTACAGCGAGGGAGGCTAACGACATAGGCCTACTGAGTGCATTAATACTCATGGATGTAAAAAACGCATTCAACAATGCGTCTTGGTCTGAAATAATGAGGGAGTTGGAGGAAAGAGGTATAGCACGTTACCTTCTTAATTTCATCGGTGCGAAAGCTGGAAAGGGCAAGGAACTTGAAATGACAGCAGGAGTCCCACAGGGTTCAGTTCTGGGACCAACCCTGTGGAACATACTATAAGACTGAGTTCTCCGACTAAACTCCCGAAGGGACGACACTCATCGGGTTCGCAGATGATCTAGCGATCGTAGTCACCGGAAAGACGACAGAAGAACTCACGTTCAATGGAAATGCAACTCTGCGAAGTGAATGCATGGATGACACAAAACTCGCTAACCTTGGCACACCACAAAACGGAGGCCATTCTTTTGCCAAGAAAACGAAAACTCAAACCTGTTATTTTCAAGATTCAAGACACTGTAGTGAAAACGGTGAAAGCAGTTAATTATCTGGCGGTGGTGATAGATAAGAGACTCCCTTTTGGACACCACTTTAATATGGTAACTGAAAAGGCAGGAAGGACAACTGGCGCACTCAGCAGACTGATGCCAAATATAGGAGGCCCCAGCCAAGGAAAGAACAATACTGAGCTCTGCAATGCACAATATATTACTCTATGCTGCACCTATATGGGCAGAAGCAGCACAGAGTAAATATAATGAGACAAAACTCGTCAGGACGCAAAGGAAAATGGCGCTGCAAATTGTATGTGCATACAGAACAGTTTCCGCAGAAGCAGCATTGGTTCTAGCAGGTCTTATGCCAATACACATTCTGGCCCAGGAAAGAAAGGCATTACAAGAAGCAAGAGAGGAAGGCAAAACAAAAGAGAAGACCCGGGAACAATCCTTCAAAAAAAAATGTCAGAATGGGACAACACGCCCAAAGCTTCATGGACACGACGTCTGGTCAAAGAGATACAGCTCTGGGTGACACGAAAACATGGCCACCTAAACTATCACACGACACAATTTTTCACAGAACATGGTAACTTTGGAGTATACACGCTTAGAATTGGCAAAACGTTAGATGACCTATGCCTACTATCAGGCCACAGATACAGCAGAACACACTGCTTTCCGCTGCTGTAGATGGAAAAAACAAAGATTCGACCTAAATCTACAACTAGAAGAGGACATAACGGCAGAAAACATTATAACGAAAATGACAGACAGCAACATCAATTGGAGCAAAATAAGCACGTATTTGTCTACTATCTTAAGCACAAAAGAAAAAGACGAAAGAGACTCACGACGTACACTCCTGAACCCCTAATCCCCAAGGCGGAGGGGGGACGTAGGGAGCTATGACAAAACAGAAGACATGGAATAAAAGCCCACTGCCTCCGACGTGATGCCAAACCGGCGGTTCCGCGGGCAGTAAGAAGGGCGGTTCGACATGGCCCCTTTAAAAAAGAGCGCAGCGAGCATACGGTCAGTCAGATCCGTGGGGCGGCTGACCACCGGACGGACGCACCAGGAAAGAGCTCCGGCCACCGTGGAACAAAGTCCTTTTGAGGACTAGAGCAAAGTGTTTAGCAATGCCCTGCTAGGGCTTAAAAGAAAAAGCCCTTTTTAGGGCTAGCAATTCATAGCCCCCTATTAGGGGAAAGGCGCGACGTCGACGCTTAGGTCTCCCGCGCGGCTATTTTTCACCCCTCACGGGGATGAAAGTGGCGTGCGCGGCCGAACCGCGGGACGAAGGACGTCCAGGGGAGCCTTAAGACATTTTCGGGCTCCTCGAGGGCTTGAGGTTGGCCTGCGGCGGCGCTGCTTTTACCGCAGAGGTGGCCGGCGAAACTGTCAGGGTTCGGTGCGAGTCTCTCGAGGCGCACCGCGATGCTCTGGATGGGAGAGCCGTGGAGCATCATACATACTCCACGGGAACGCGAAAGTTCTTAGGTATGTCCTGAGGGGCATACCTTTGGAGCTTTCTGCACATGGCGAAAATCGATTTTCAGGTGTAGAAGCTGGAGCGCCTGATCAGCCAGAGACCGGGGCGAAGGGGCAGAGCGCTGCCGCCAATAATCGCGAGGCTGGAGGACACGGAGCGTCACAGGGCGCTGCGTGAGGTAACAAGCATCCGGGGGCTCCGCGTACGCGTGGAAGTGCACCGCGCGGGCCCACGCAGTGCCACAATTGCCTGGATTTCGGGCACGTGGCACGAAATTACAAGCGCCGCACGCGCTGCAAACAGTGCGGGGAGCTACACGACGCCGCCAGTGCCCGCTGGGGGAACACCCCCCCCCCAGTGGAAGAGCGTAAATGCGCTAATTGCAACGGCGAACGCCACGGCGCAAAATACAAGGGTTGCCCCGAGTATAAGCGCCGCTGTTTCAGGGAAAACCTGGCACAAAAGCAACGGCAGGAGCGACTACAGCGGGACCGCCAGCGACGCGCCCGCATCCAGGAAAGAAGAGTGGCCGACACACAGTCGGCGGCGTCGCGGGACCCCTACGCCGCCACCGCGGCCACAGCGTTCGCCCAGACGCGAACGCCGACGAGCCCAGCAGAAGCAGCGACGCCAGGAGCGGACCAACTCGGACGCCCTGGTGCAACGCCCCCGCCCCACCCGGCAGCGCCAGCCGACAGGCGCCGATGTAGCTCGCGAGGAGCGCGATACTCTCCTGGAGCGGCATAGGCGGATGGCGGAGAGCATCCCAGTGCCCTTCACACTCAGCGAGCAGGCGCGCGTGCTGCACAACACAGTGGACGATCTCGCCCGAAACGGGATCGCCCCGGATCGCGTCATGCAGGCGCTCATGCGAGCCGTCACCGGCCGCAATCCAGCCGAGTGGGCGTCGGACATGCTCGAGGTTGTTATGACAACTTCTTGTGCATGCACACGAGGGCCGCTGCGGCGGAAGCGACGGGGGAGGCACGCTCATCTCACCCGCATCACGTCCATCCCATCCCTAAATAATGGCGAGCTCTACCTTTTACAGGAACAGCGGCACCGTTGCATTTTGGATCTGCTCGCGAGCAAAGCAGTCAGAACTGCACAGTTTTCTCGCTCGGCGCAATATCTCAATCACGATGTTGGGGGAGACCTGGCTTAACCCTCATCTTTCTTTAAATATTCCAGGTCTCTACTGCTACAGAAACGACAGAGCAGCACACGCAGCAAATGCGACAGACGTCACAGAGGTGGCGCCACTGCAATATTAATAAGACGCAACGTATCTCATTATGTTACAGCTCTTCCGCAGCTGCAGCACGCCGAGGCCACTGCTGTTGTCGCTGTCGTCGGAGCGAGGGCCGCTGCGTCTTATCTCCATCTCCGCACGCCCCGACCGCACCGCGGAAACGTGCGCCCCACTAGCTGCAAATATTGCAAAACTAGTAGAGGCAAACAACTCCAACACTCGTGGCTGGCGATTTTAATGCCAAACACACGGCCTGGAGCTCCCGCATCACCTGCCCTCGCGGCCGTAAGCTGAAAGCAATCGCTGATGCAATCGGCTGCGACATATACGCACATATCCCAATGCACCTATTATCCCTTTCCAACAAACTGCAAGCCCGATACTTTAGATATTGCGCTCTGCCGGAAACTCCATTACCCTCCCACACTAACCCCCACCTATGAGCTTTCCTCTGACCACTTCCCAGTGGTAGCGGATATGAGGCGCGGCGGCTTAACCCTGTCAACTGCACTCACGACGCAGAAGAGGCGCACGGACTGGAATTCCACACGGCGCTCCACTAGCGCATTCCAGATGCATCTGCTCTGTCAGGGCCGCAGCAGATAGAAGCTGGAGCACAACAATTTGCCGAAGCTGTGACTGACAGCCTCAACGCAGCAGCTGAGAAGCAGCAGCCATTAACCCCCTTTTTAATTAATTTAATTCCTAGGAAAAACCGGGCGCGAAGATTGTGGAAGAGCACGAGACACCCATATGATAAGCGGGAGCTAAACAATTGAAAGAAAAGTAGAAATAGAACTAGCTGAATACCGCAACTCCTAGCTAATGTCTTAGAATCTCAGTTTCAGCCGGTCAAGGAGGCGCCGCCAATACCGCACGTTGTCGAAGTACAACAAACGGTAATAGCGGCAATGGACTGACAAGCTGGACAGAAAGTGTGAACTGCAAACAGAATGCTGCAAACCGTGGCGGGTCGCATTTCGCGTCCTTCGCCGGCTTCGAGTCTCCCAGAAAGCACTTCAGGTGACTGGGACTCAGCGGAGAGGCCAACGCGTCAAAATGCCCAAAATTTGTCGCCTCAAGAGCCAGAGGGAAACCCGGCGGGGGTTTGCAAAGAACAAGCAAAACACACTGCTGCTCACGCGTACTTTGAACACACGGAGCGCAGTTCGTAACAAAGATATTGATTAACTAGATACACATGTAGCGCTACCGTAGCGTTACAAATTGAAGAATTGTTTTTTTCTGTTCGATTTATCTACATATATGCTGCATTGAAGGCGTTCACGGCCGGGGTCAATATTCTTCATGTCTTGCTAGGGCGGCCGAGAGCAACGCGGCGTCAGTCGCCAGTCAACCACCGTCCCGGACACTTCGCCTGAGACCTCGCCAATGAGGATGCCCACCGCAGTCATGGGCGAAACGTTTAGCAGTTCAAAGCCAATTAGACTACAGCCCATCAACCCGGAAGACATGAAGAATATTGACTCCGACCGTAAAAGCCGGGACAACAATGTCATTCCTAATTTCTTGCGCCAGATACGCGTTTTCTCCACGCGGTCGTCGCACCGCATCTACCGAAAGGAAAAGGCTCTCCTACGGGAACGTATACATCGGAACCGGCGTGATATTGCTGACGGACAAGGACCTATATGGACTACATCTACATATCAGTAATACGCTCCGAATAGACGGTTGCGACGTTACCTACAACACGATGATATCAAAAAAGAAACAGATTTCTGAGAAACAAATACATAAATACAATCGAAAAATATGAAAAAACAGAAATAATGCCAACCTTCCCTGTTACAGCACCAACCATTACCTTAGCCAATACCAAACAAATTAAAATTGTGAATAAGTTTAAATATCTTGGTGAAATTATAACTTGGAACACCAATGAAAAATCATTAATAGAAAGCAGAACATTTAAGTTAAAAAAAGCACAACGAATTACATGGCCAACGTACAAAAAAAATCTCTTTCAATAAACGCTAAACTTCAACATTACTGTTCCGTCATTAAACCTGAAGCGACTTATGCTTGTGAGACACTATTTAAATTGAACACCAAAGCAACAACTGATACACTGCAAAAGGTTGACAGAAAGATACTCAGAACCATCATTAATAAAAAACATCAGGTAGATGGACAATGGAGATTATTGCCTAATGCAGTGGTTTATAGGGAAAGTGAATCTATAATAGATACGATGAGAAAAAGAATTGCCTTTTTCTGTCATCTTTTTAGATTAAATGATAATAGGATACTAAAACAACTATTTAATTACTTTTGGAACAGTAAAACAAAAAATAATTGGTTTAAAGAAGTTCAGAATGATTTAAAAGAGCTAAATATTACAATGAAACAAATTGAAAATAGAGAAGAAAAAAGGATTCTCAAGAACAAACAAATAAGATTGCCATTAAAAACTGTACAACGCAAACAATATGTCATATCTGATGAAGAAAGGGCAGCCAGGTCAGCCAGAATGAAGAGGTTTTGGGAAAGGAAGAAGATGATGCAAACTAAATCTTCAGTTAATTCTTTATTAACATAAATGTATTTGGGCTTGATTTAAGTGCTCCAATGTGGGCGTAAACTATGTAAATAATAAATAAATACAATCGGCTTACACGAACCAGTACAACCCCACCCACGCTTGATCTACAACACACTGTGGTCAACCTACCAGATCAACAGCTCTCTCCGGAAGAAACGTCTCTCCTGGCTAAGGGAGGAAACTACACGGTTAAGGTGCGTTTACACGGAGAGAGTTTTCTCTCCTAACTTTCCGGAACTGGTTACGAGAGACGTGTAAACTCTCAGGAGAGCGATCTTCTCCTCGGGGACATGACGTCACAAGAGATTTTCGAAGTGTCCACAAGAGAGAAGTGTAAAGGCTCCGGTATCGACGAGAAATCGTGTCTCGTAGGAGATAAACAGTTTTCCAAGGAAGTTGGAAGACTTTTTGCTCTCTTGGCGTGTGTCCACGTGCTCAAGTAGCTTTTCTGCGTATGTGTCTGCGAGTCGTTCCAATTGGATTTTGAATATCTGTTCGTGTTTACGATTTGTGAAATGGAAGCTACGCAAGCTATTGCAAGCACAGGAGAGACGTGAGTACATGCTATACAATTTTATACAATTTTAAAATAAATTTTACGAGGAACATTGTACACAATGTGCATTGTATACGTTCAACGTAGTATTCAGTATACTAATAAGTAATGTAGTAAATGTAGTATGTAGTATAATAGATAATAAATAATAAGTAATATAGTAAATTTGGTATAATAGTAAATGCAGTGTATAAAATATTGATTTCGGAAATAATATACGGATTATTCTATAGGTTTTGGAGGATGATTCTTGTACATTTTACATGTAATAATTTTTTTTCAACTTGCATATCCTAATTATTGAACTGTGATTTTATTACAGGAGATGGTCAAAGGAGAATATTATGAAATTAATTGAATTGCTGGAGTTAAGGGAATGTTTATGGAGGTAAAATACATTAAACTAAAAATCGGTGTTTACAAATTCTAGAAATTAAAGCAGTTCGTCCAAGTATAAGTTTTTACTAATATTTTATTTATATATATATATATATATATATATATATATATATATATATATATACACGCACTAATACTATGCATATACTTATAATAATATGCAAGTATAATTTTCTTAAAATTACCGTCCTGAACCAAGTGGTCTGTTAATACCTGAAAATACCCTGCATCAATAATAGGCTTGTGGACAATGGTTTTAAGAAGTATTATACTTGGTTGAAAATTATAATTGCTTATGACAGTACTTTGAGTACAAATGCATTATAACAAGCATACAGTAATCGTCAGTGTTGTAATTAAATACATTTACTCAAAATATTTTCACATGTGCAAATTTTATTATTAATGTTGATAGTTGGAATATTATTTTAATTAATTGGCAATTCAGTTACTATAAATGCACCTCTTCTTCATTTCAGGAAGTCCCATTCCTTTTATAAAGATAGGGTGAAACGGAATGCTGCCCTTTCTGAAATGACTGAACAGTTGGCAAGAACCCCAAAAGAAATAGAAAATAAAATTCACAATTTAAGATGCCGATATCGAAATGAAGTTAAAAAGGAAAGAACAAGGAAAAGCGGAGCAGGAGCTAAAGACGTTTATACGTCGAAATGGGAGTTTTTTAAATCCCTCAATTTTTTATATGGAGGTGGAGAGGCAGAAAAAGGAAACGCATTTGCGATTTCATTCCATTACTTGTAAGTGCTGGTAAGTCAATATTTTATTATATACATTTATATTGCCAAGGAACTTCACCTTCTGCTACAAAATATTCTTTAAATTCATTTCTAATGCCTCTGGCATTTGTTAAATAGTTTCTTCCTTGCGTTGGTTGAAGGTCAAGGAATGGAATAGTCGTACCATTCCTCCAACTTCCTAGTTCAAATATTCCATTGACATTTATGTCACACGTTCCAGGCGGGGGATACACTGTGCCGGAGGTGGACAGCAAAAAATTGTGTAAGACACAAATAGTGCCCACTATCAATTTCACTTTCTCAGGTGGAAGTTCAATACTTCTACGTAAAATTCTAAATCGGGCAGCAGCCATTCCAAAGGCATTCTCAACAATGCGTCGAGCTCGAGATAATATATAATTGAAGGGTTGAAGTAAATAGGGATCTAAGTGCCAAAAATAAAAATTTTGGGTTTTTATCGTTAATGTGATCTATGTGCCAACGACAATAACGTAAAATAGGATCTATGTGCCAAAATGGGGGCTTAGTAGTCGCAGTGATCACCTACAGAATGCGCTGGGTGTATGTGCCAGGCTGTCCAACATATAAAGGGATCTAAGTCCTCCCGCCAGGTTGCCTTCTGTAAACAACGTAAATAGTTCGTTTTGACTTGTTGGTTGAATGTGAGGTAGAGGTTATCGTGCTATAAAGTTTTTTGTGAGGGACACGTTTATTGATTATTAATATAAGCTTAAAATTGTAAGTTAGTAAACAAGTATGGGTGACGATGTCAAGAAACGAAGGAAGAAAGGTGATGGAAGATTATCAGAAGAAATAAAAAAACTAAGAAATGCAGGCAAGGCTTATGTTACGGCTAGAAACATTTCTGTGAGTGCAAAAGATGCTCCAATGCAACAAAGTAACTGTAAGTGTAAATATAGTTGCAAAACTATACCTTATGACCAAAAGATGTTGCTATTTAATGATTTTTACAAGGCCGATCATAATAAACAACAGAATTACCTATTAGGCCTATTACAAGTAAAACATGTATCAAGACGTAGACATGGACAATATGACGATCCTGCTGGAAGTAGGAGACAAACAACTGTATTGTACACTGTTCCAAATGGGAATGGGGAAACTGTACAGGTGTGTAAGAAAACATTTTGTAATACTTTCGCAGTGTCTGGAAAAAGGTGCCAGCTTTTATGGAAATAGGCAGTCTAACAGGAAATTTTCTGATAGTGATAGAACTCTTGTTTGTAGTCACATAGAGTCATTTTCTCGTTATGAGAGCCATTATGGCAGGAAAGATTCCAGCAAGGAATACCTTTCTCCTGATTTAAATATATCTAGGTTGTATCAGGCTTTCAAGGAAAAATACCCTGATCCTGTAACATATCGCTATTATTATTTGATTTTCAATAAACAATTTAAAAGTAAACTAGACTAGGTCTTTAAAAGACCTAGAACAGATACTTGCCCAACATGTGATTTGTTATGTTGTAAAATTGCAACATCAGTTGGAACAGCTAAATCAGAGTCTAGGAATAAACTAAATTTGCACCACAAGAAAGCTGAAAAAGCTAGGAATGAAATGAAAAAAGATTTCACCGAATCACAAGCTCCAAATAGCTCCAGTAATACCTTTGCTTTTGATTTAGAAAAAGTTTTTTCGCTTCCAACCTTGACTCATACCAATATGTACTACTTAAGACAACTTTCAAATTTCAATCTGTGCACTCATTTTCATGACAATACCAGTATGATGAATCTCTGGCATGAAGGTTTAACAGGAAGGGGAGGTAATGAAATTGCATCATGTATTTTCAGAGCGGTTAAAGAAATTGAATCTAAAAAATTTCTAATAGCATGGAGTGATAACTGCGTTGGGCAGAATAAAAACAAAATGTTGGTTTTTCTTTGGGTGTATTTAACTTGCATTGGGATGTACGAAGAAATAAATCATAAGTTTTTAGTAGGGGGGCATTCATTTCTGAACTGCGATAGAGACTTCGCAGCAATAGAAAAAAGGAAAAGAGTAACTAAGTGCATTGTCCCAGAAGACTGAAAAACTATGATAGAAAGTGTCAAGTTAACAAACTCTTTTAAAGTTAACATGCTGACTGCAAGTGATTTTTTTGACTTTGAAAATGCAGCTGACAGTTTCATCAACACGAAGAAACTTGAAACAATTAAAGTCTCGTGGATAAGAGTAACTTCCGAAAAACCGGGTACAATCATGGTAAAGAAATCTTTCAGTGAAATCGAACCGTGGACTGCAGTTAAAGTTTTCAAAAGAGGGGTGACAGCAAGTTTCAGAAGCACCATTGCCTAAGTTGTTATGCAAATCACACATTTCAGAAGACAAAAAGGCAAACTTAAAAGCTATGCTTGATTTTATTGTGAAACCTGAACACAAACTGTTCTATGAGAGACTTACTCAGTAATGCTGTTTTATAAACAACTGATTTGTAATAATATTGTTTTAATAAAGTTTTACCTTTTGAAATGTTGTTTGATGACTAGCCTATGTTTAAGTTATTTTTATTTCTGCAATAAAAGTAAATAATAGGCCTGTAATTCTTCAGAATTAAATAGGCTTGTAATTCTTCAGAATTACAAGCTGAAATTCAGTTACTGAAAGCCAGAAAAAGTGATAATTATCCTCCAAATAACCTACAGAAATGGCTTATTTGGCTAGATGAAGATTGTAGAAAGACTACGTATTGTAATTTTAGAGAGGTACTAATCAAGTTTTCTGTGATTCCTGTAACAAGCTGTTCATGCGAACGATGTTTTTCAAAGCTTGTAATAGTAAAACCAAAGCTTCGATCTACAATGGGCCAAGAGCGTTTATGTTCTTCATTGTTATTATTTAGTGAACAGTCGAAAACTATGGAAATTGATATACTTGATGTTATCAATGAATTTAAAAAACTTGTTGCTTTTGAAAGGCGAATGTTACTCTAAAGATTGTATTTATTTTAAATTAGTTACTAAATTCAATTATAAATAAAATTAGTTTTAAATGTATAGATTTCAAATATATTGAAAACATTTTTAATAAAAAATTATAAAAATAAAAAAATTAAAAAGATTATAAAATTAATAATTGATTCATGGGGGGGTAGCGGAAGTGTTAGATTAGGCAACCCATTTCCGAAAATCCTGCGCACGCCTATGAACGCTGCCCACTGACGTAGCAGAGGTAATCCATAGAGAGTCATCTAGAATTGTGCACAGAGGAAAATCCCCCAACAACCTCTCCCACGCGGAGAGAGCAGCACTACGAAAACTCGACAACGACATTATCATTCTTGCTGCCGAACAAGGGGAACCGTTGTGTTGAACAAAATGGATTACAAAAACAAAATTAAGAACATCCTGGACCCGAACGTCTATCGCCAGCTGCCACGTGACCCCACGTCGCGCATACTCCGCTGCACCAACCAGTTACTTAAAGTCTTCAATTCCTGAGGAAAAACAACGTATAATCAAGATATCAGAAGCGATAGCACTCAGGGTCCATTGGTTACCGAAAATTCACAAACAGGAAGTTCCGTTGCGGCCCATCGTCAGCGCCATTGGCTCTTCTACATACTCATTAACGAAGTACCTTTGCTCTATGCTTCGACCCCACATAGGCAAAACCAATACCTTCATCAAGGATTCGACGCATTTTGTCGAAAAACTGAAGACCCTGACAATACAACCAGGCGATCTACCAGTCAGCTTCGATGTAGTTTTGCTATTCACCATGGTTCCAATCACTGAAACATTAGCGTTGCTGCAAAAGCTTTTTCCAGATGACATCGCATGGCTTTTCCACCTCGTGCTCACTACGACGTATTTTGTATGGGATGGTGAATTCTACGAACAGGAAGATGGGGTAGCCATGAGAAACCCGTTGAGCCCGATTGTGGCCAACCTGTACATGGAGAACTTCGAAGCTACAGCACTAAACACCGCGCCACGCAGAAACAATTGTTGGTTGCGCTACGTGGATGACACCTTCGTTTGGTGCCACGGGGAAGACACACTGGAGGAGTTTCAACATCTGAATAGCATTCACTCCCGTATACAATTTACTACTGAAAGAGAGCAAAATGGACAACAGCCTCTTCATGACGTACTTATTAAAATAGGGAAGACTGATCCCTGGATCATAAAGTATTCCGGAAAGTCACCCACACGGGCCGATTTATGAATAAAATGTCCAACCACCACATAAGCCAAAAGAGGGCAATGATGACATTTGACCACCGCGCCAGACACAAATGGGAAGAAAACAACTTGCACCAAGAACTCTGTCATCTGGAGATTGTTCAAGCCAACGGTTACTCATCCCAAGATGTAAAGAGAGCAGTACATCCTAACAAGTGCGCACGCAGCCTTTCCGAGGAACCAACATTATTACACTGCCATATCTTAAACGTCAGCAAGACACTGAAGCAACACAAAATCAAGACAATTTTCACGCTTACCACACAGCTCCACAACATGTTTCGTTCAACAAAAGACCGAAGAAGTCCGTTAATGACAGCAGGTGTGTACAGGACAGTAGACACATGTCCCTTACGTTTCTTTGAATCAGACACGAATAAACTACACAAGATGCTATGGCGGAGCGTCCAACTGTGAACGGGGTAACCCTGCCCCTCGTGGACAAATGGACCACTACAGCAATGATAGGCTGGTTCCGTTCCCCTCTACCGGTCGTCGGGTCCGCAGTTGGAGGTCTGCGCACAACACAACCGCCATCGATTCCGCTTCCCACACTGGAATGACGTCGCAGTCATTTACTACATGGGACTGCTACTCTCGTTTTTATGTTGGTGGTAGGGTTGTCTCCTCAACAAAAATCCATCTTCATGCAACTCCCAGAGTACCCACGGAAGCTGATACACCCAACGAGCCTACTGCAGAGGAGCTACGATCTATGACGCCAGCGGAGAGAGGGTAGATTCGAGCGGGGACTTTTTTTTTGTTTTTGTTTTTTCGAGGAGAGGTCGTGATGAAGGCCCATTGGATCAAGAAGCACAGCCAAAGATCATAGGACAGGAGGGGGTTGGGGGCAGATGAAGGAAGCGCTGACAGAAGAGGGGGAGGCGAACACGGCAGCACCAGTAGCAGCCAACCCACCGGTACAATCGGCGGAGTCTGGGAGTTCGTCGTCTCAGGGCGATGCCGGCTGCTTCTCGGACACTGCCAGTCCGAATATGCACAGTGTTTCGGCTGCCGGTGAAGGGCGAATGACCTGTGCACAGCGCACTACACAGCTCACTTGCCAGTACGTTCCAGGATCCTACCACAGGCGGTGTTCTCTCTACTACAGCCCGCGGCCCAAACGTGAAAGACGTCCAGACCATGACATCTGTGGTTAAGGCAATGTTGAACAATCCATCGAGGACACTAGAAGTGGCTGCCATGCTGAGGTGTTTGTGCAAGTCCCTATCTCTCGGACTAGAATCATAAGGTCTAGACCCTTTGCCCTACCGATTCATCAGAGGGCTACACACTAAGATCATAGATCCCAGGATGACTATATTCCTAAAGTCTCTACACACACAGGTCCCCAACGTCCAAGCGATATGCATGCCTCTGGACACTTGTTGGCTTAGGGAACAACTGGCAAGACCGCCCCCCCCCCATGGTAGACAAGTATGCAGGGCTAGACTCCGTGGACTGCAGTCCCTGTGCCTTCATTCATGATTGGGCAGTCACAGCTTGCCCCCCTACATATTCAGTTTCCTAGACTTGGGGTTCTGGTCAGGAACAGTACACGCCCAATACGACACCGTCAGAAGGCAAGGGGGCGAAGAAAAACCTGACGTTTACAGAAACCATGGTCCCGGCAGTGAACAGTGTTGAGATCCCAGGCCCCAGGAACGTTGCGCTGGTGTTAATAGACGAATCAGCCATGTATGGATGTGACTCCGTTTCCCCGAGGGCAGGGGATCAAACAAAGCACGTCCCGGTGTGGAAGGCGGGAACAGACGAAATGCAATCTGAAAACATTCTGCACTTTTGGGAGACCTGGAATACAGCCAACCTGTCCGCGGCCTGAAGGGACACAATACTTGCAAACAACGCCATATGTTTCAGACTCGGAGGGGGAACGCGTGCCCTGTATCTCTCAGTCTGGTTTCTGAACTCTATGGCATCCTGTACAACGGTATCAGCCCCGTTGTGAAGGCAGACCGCTCTATCAACTCTGACAGACCTTTGAATCGACAAGGAGGGAGCAAATAAAAGCCATAGATTTATACTTGATACCGCAAGGGTTAAAGCCCGCAGACTAAGTTGTGCTTACAACTTCTCAGGATTGACCCCGTACCACCTAGGGCCCACGAGCCTGGTTAAAACCGTTTATAGACTATCAGCCGGCAAAGACTAAATTGAGGTTGGGTGGTACACTTTCGAACCATCATACACGATTCCCACGTATAACATCCCGACTTCAGGGAGCGTGACCAGGATAGCCATGGCTGTCGGTATGATAGAGGCGCTCCAACACCCTTACAGGTTCGGCTCACCACAGGGGATGACGCACTGGGTGCATGTGTTGGCGGGTGTGGAGGCATTCAACACATCTCTCTTCTTGATAACTAACGAACTAACCCCCAGACATTGGGCCGGGCTGGACGAAGGGATACAAAGGTCAGTCATCTGCGCTCTGAAATCAGAAATCTTCGGCGAATACATACATAGCCCACCATTACCTTCAAGATATTATGACAGGTATCCCTGAGTGGGACATGGATATAATATCATGCTATAATTCATTATTACTTCCATTTCTAGAATATGAATGCTCTTGTTAGTTTATGATAAAATATAATTCAATTAATTTCTTTAGGTGAACGGGTTACATTTCTATGAAGATGTGTACCAAGTTCTATGATTTGAAGAGGGCTGGCAAGATAATATCAAATTTAACTTCAATACTAGAGGATGGTATTGTACAAACACCGTATCCTACTTGCCCAGCTCACTTGTCTTCTCAAAGAACATTACGAGAAGATAAGATTCCCAAGTGTACCAGTGAAGAATTTTTTCACTTGGAAGTTGCAATTGCTACTAGTGTGAATAATGAGGCAGCACTGGTTGTCGTGTTGAGGTGTGTTCGTGTGCGCTCCTCGCTTGTTGCGGTCTCTCGACGTTATGGGCTTTAACTGCCAGTAAAGGTAAGTAGAGTGAATGCCTGAAGCACTCTGGCGTCTCGATTTATTCTAGCAAAGCGTGGGGCTTCGTAATTAGAGAGTTATACGTGTTAAAATCGGTGTCTCTTGTTAGCGTGGGCTAGCGCCATCTTGTCCTTGGGGCGAGTCCTTGGAATATAGAGTGCATTGTGCTGCTGCTGTGCGGCTGGGTCTTACACTATGCTTACCGTCACTAGCGCCACCTAAGGAGTGGACGTGAATTAAGAGGCTTCCAGCGCTCCTACCGGAGCGGAGGGTGACATGTCGACATGCACCTGCCATGGAGCGGGGGTGGTCGCGGAGGTGTCGGAGGCGCACCCTAACGGCGACCGGAGGGACTCGCCGCCATCGTTAAGGGCTTCGAGCGCGACCTGTCGGGTGTTGAGGGAAAGGTGATGTCACCCCCGGGGGCTGGCCCTGCGGTTGTAGCAACCACTCCGCCATATGGCGACCGTGTAGGCGACGGGCCCGACCAAGACACGAGTGAGAGCGGAGCCGATTTGGAAATGACAAATTCCAGTGGCGGAGAAAAGGAACACTCGGCCGGAGCAGTAAAAATGGAAAATGTGGAATCTGCCGCGTAAGAATTACAACGAACCGTTTCGGAACTTGGAGCGTGCCTGTCCCGCATGAACGGGGTGATCGCCTGGACCAAAAATATGCAAAAAGTTGTAAAGGAAGGTATGACGGAAGCAATGGCGCTCCTCCAAAGGTTGGAAGGAAATAATACACCTAACCTTATTAGCATTGAAAAATGCAAAAAGAGGAGAGGAAAAGCGCATGGTCGACAAAACATGCCAAGTGAAATTATTCAAGGAACTTGGTAGGGCGAAGAAACAAAAGGGAAAGAAGCAGGATCAACAGAAGAACGAACTAGCCAGCCGAAATGACCAAGGAAAGAGTCAGTCTTCAGAGCAGGCGGAACATGGCGAAACAAACCAAGAAAACCGCGAAATGGAATGCAATGAAACCTGCGAGGAAGGAGTTTGGCAAACAGTAAAATATAAAAAGAAACAGGCGAAAGAAACGACTACACTGAAGCAGAAGCCAAAAACCGAAACCCGTACAAAGGCCATAAAAGTTACTGCAAAGGATAATATCACGTATGCAGACGTTTTCAAGTAGCTAGGAAATAAAGTGAACCCCGCAACCGACGGCGCTGACTTTAAAAATATCCGCAAGACATAGCGGGGATAATACCTTTTTGTCCTCTAAGAAGAAGAAACACACGAAGTTTCAGAAAAAGTTTTCGGATGCCCTGACAGACCAGGCGAGCATCGTTGCACTGGAAAAGCAAACGACAGTTATTAAGGGCGTAATGGAATTCTCTACCAAAGAAGAGATTCTCTCGGCGGTCGCGGAAGAACTCGGCGAGACCGAAAGTACCCCAAAGCAGCTCCTAAGAGTGAGGAAGGGATACGCAGGCGTACAGTCTGCAATACTTAAACTTAAGCAAGAGCAGGCGGAAACCCTCTTGAAAAAGAGGAAGAAGTCTTGTCTAGAATATGGACACATTTCGAGAGGCTGCACTAACGCAGACCAAAGCCAGTAGTGCTGAAAATGTGGAAAAAACGGCCACAAACAAGAAGACTGAGGAAGGTCCCACGTGCACAATGTGTAAAGCTAAAAACGAACCAAACTTTACGCACTTCCCAGGAAGCAGATGGTGTAATACCTTCCAGAAAGAATTGGAAAAACGACGAGCACAATGCTAAGGGTTCTTCAAGTAAACCTAGGCAGAGGGAAACAGGCCCAGGACCTCCTCCACGAAACCCAGAGACAGAGAGACATAGATATATCGCTAATAAGCGAATTCTACAGGAAAGACGAAATTAATCCATGGTACCAGGATGTCACCGGCAAAGCCGGAATACTAATCAATAAGAATATCTTCATCCAAGATTTCTGCGAGGGTAGCGAGGGCTTCGTATGGGTCGAGATAAACAAAAGAATTTACAGCTGTTACTTCTCTCCAAACGACGCCGAAAGAAATATCGGAAATCTTGAAGACTCTATAGCAACGGCAAAAGGAGAAATCATCGTCGGTGGCGACTTCAACGACAAATCAACGCAGTGGCAACCCCCAAAATCCGATAGAAGAGGGTCGCTGGTAACATATGTGCTCACGTAAAAACCTCATTGTGATGAACAATGACGGAACAGCAACGTTTCGTAGAGGATGCTCCAGCTCTATTATTGAACTGACTCTGGCCAGCAATAGAGTGGCAAGCCAAATACGAAACTGGGCTGTCCTCGAAGAGATCACACTAAGTGACCATATGTATAGAGTTCTTCATTGAAACAAACAGCAAACGGTCGGGAGAAGCCGGAAACAAAAATAATTCATCGACGCCATGGAATGTCACGCAATATAACGAAAGAGCAATGATTGCATTTCTGGAAGAAAGGAAGATCCTCAACGAAATGAGGTGGACCAAGAGAGAAGAAACCCTGAAAACACATGTCAAGAATGTCATACAAACCCTCAAAGAAGCATGCAACATTGCAATGCCCAAAAAACTCTCACATCTAAACAGCAAAACCATGTACTGGTGGACTGAGGATATCTCACAACTTAGCAAGAAATGTCTTAATGCGAGGAGATATACAAGATCGAAAGGATGCCCTGCACTAAAAAGAGAATACAACTAGTGCAAGGACAAGTTGAAAGAAGCCATAAAGGACAGCAAAAGGCGATGCTGGTTCTCCCTTATAGAAGAGGTGGAGTCCGACCCATGGGGAAAACCTTTCCAGCTGCTGACAAAGAAACTAGGCCTCAAGAGGCAGACGCCAGGACTGGACGACCCCTCCTGGATAATGCAAATACTACGATCGCTATTCCCCACTGAGCGGCAAACGCCGGAGCACACGACTGAAGAGGCGGATGCCCAAGGAAATTACCCGAAATGTACCGTAGAGGAACTGCAGAAAGTAGGGGGCTCCCTTAAGAACAATAAAGCCCCTGGCAGAGACGGTATCCCGAATGAAGCAATGAAAACAATAATCAAGTTTTACCCAGAGCTTCTGTTGCGTATATACAACAATTGCCTGGAAAACAAACGAAGTGACATATTGGCGTGACAACATAATTTGTTTATCCCAAGTTCCATTGTAGTCGGCGTATTCACGCAACAATTTTAAGTGGAATGGGGTAGTCATTTGTGAAGGATTTAGCTTTTCCTTTCTTTCTTACTTCCTGTTTCCTATTACGGATATGGAATACAGAGACATTTGTGTAACAATTACATAATTTTCCTAAGCTTTTCTTCATTTACATATTTATTTTATATACAAATTAAGAATTATTATAATATGCTACCAAAGAATTGTGGCAATGGTCTAGAGATCCCAATTCAAATAATGAGATTGTAGATTTCTACCACAATAAATATCCTTCCTATAGAAGTAAGGTCAAGTCTCGTCAATTGTAAGAAAGTGTGCATATTTTATTAATTTTATTCCCACGTACAATTTTATTATCTTTTATAATAATTAATATATATCCCCCTGTGGGTGGGGGCAGTAGAATAACACCCATGGTATCCCCTGCCTGTCGTAAGAGGCGACTCAAAGGGGCCCCAGGGGCTCTGAACTTTGGAGCGTGGATTGGCAACCACGGGGCCCTTAGCTGAGTCCTGGCATTGCTTCCACTTACTTGTGCCAGGCTCCTCACTTTCATCTATCCTATCCGACCTCCCTGGGTTAACTCTTGTTCTTTTCCGACCCCGACGCTATTAGGTTTCCGAGGGCTAGGGAGTCTTTCTTTTTCACGCCCTTCGTGGCCCTTGTCTTTCTTTGGCCGATACCTTCATTTTTCGAAGTGTCGGACCCCTTCCGTATTTTCTCCACAAATTCATCATTCATCAATCCATATTTCATTAGCCATCCTTCCAGATCACATCTGGAATGGTAAACCCTGACTACGGTCAGAAACATTGATCATTGATCAGATAATCAGCCAAATATGATTAGTCTTCTCACGAATAAATCCACCGGTTTGGACATACAAAATCAGCAGGTCCAAACAAAGACACCACTCGGATACGGTGGGGTGTCACGTAGAAGATCGAGGCGAGTCGGAGCGCTTGGAAGCCCAACAGATGACATGCAGACACATCAGGTTAAGAAAAGACTGAAATTCAATAAAGCAGGACAATTTTCATTTTTTGCAACATTAAACATAAATTCAATTATGAAAGTTGGCAAGTTAAAACATTTAACATATGTACTCGACCAGCATAAGATAGTAATAACAGCTCTTCAAGAATTGCGCAATACACATCAGGACCCATTAGAATCTGGAGGATATCGCCTTTACAAAGGTCCTCCAGGAAAAAAAAGAGTGATGAATGTTCCTCAATTTGGAGTAGGATTCTTGGTCCATAATAGCATATTGGATTCAATTGAAGCTTTTTCTTCGACCTCCCCAAGAATGGCACTCCTAACAGTTAGAGTAGAGAATAAAACATACACATTGATAAATGTCCATACCCCAACGAATGACAAAAATAACAAAGAAAAGGAAGAAACAGAAAATTTTTGGGAAGAATTGGACCAGTTGATATCAGGTATATCTGATACACACTAAAATTTTACTTGGTGACTTCAATGCTAAAATAGGAAAAGAAAAACGATTTCGTACAGTAGTGGGTAAATGGCCAGCGCATAAATTTACAAATAAAAATGGTCAAAGATTAATTGATCTTTGTATAGATCATGGGTTAATTTTGGAATCTACAAGGTTTAAAAGAAGACCACATAAACTAAGGACTTGGAAATGCCCTAATATTAAATTGGGGGAGTTCCAGATTGACCATGTGGCCATGGACAAGAATTATCACAAAGAAATTTATAATGTGAAAGTACTCCGTGGGGTAGACATAGATTCGGATCACTATATTTCCAAGATTAAAATAAAATTAACGCCAAAAAAGAACAAAACATCCAAATCCAATAGGAGGAAGAAGTATGACCCTAGTTATTTAATTAATAATAAACTGTATTTTGAAAGGTCTAAAACTCCTCTAAGCGACAATTTGGGGACGGTAATTGAAAATTTAAAAACCATAGATGAAGAAAGTGCTCCTGTTAAAAAACGAAAGAAACATGCTTGGTGGAATGTGGAGTGTGACACAGCGATTCAAAACAGGCACAAAGCATGGTTGAATGATCAACAAAAGAGAACAGAAAAGTCCTGTGAAGAACTAAATAAGGCTAGAAAACAAACTGCCAAATAAATCAGAAGGGTTAAGAGAAATTATCACAAAGAATCATTAAACGCCATAGATGAAGCTTTCAAACAACATAAGACGAGGAATTTTTATAAAACATTTCGACAATACCAATCAAACTATACTCCACCAACACTTATGATGAGAAATACAAATGGAAAACTGGCACACAGTAACCAAGAGAATGCAGAAATTTTAGCTCAATACTTTCAAGAATTACTTAACAGCGAAGAACCAACAATACCTAGAGTATGACCTTCATTCAAAAAATAAAACACCATTAGAAAAGGTTATACCACCAGATTACAATGAAGTGTTGAAAGCCATCGATTCTCTTAAAAATTACAAAGCTTCAGGGGAGAATCAACTAACTGCTGAAATATGGAAGAATGCTAATACACAAACCATTCAGAATTTACATAAATACCTCATAGACATTTGGAATACTGAAAAATTGCCCAAAGAGTGGAATATTGTGATAATTCACCCCTTACATAAAAAAGGTGATAGGTCAGATCCCAACAATTATCGGGGGATATCATTGCTGGATATCACTTACAAAATTTTTTCAAAGATATTATACGTGAGAATTCAAGAACAACTTGACTGTGAACTTGGAGAATACCAAGGAGGCTTTCGTCCAGGGAGAAGTTGTCCAGATCAAATTATCAGTTTGAAGTGGATTATGAAGCATCATAGGGTTAGAAACCAAAAGTTAGTTATCACTTTTGTTGATTTTAAAAAGGCGTATGATAGTATCCACCGTGAGTCATTGTTGAATATCCTAAAAGAATTTGGTTTACATCCAAAACTTATTCGCCTTATTGGAATTACCCTTAAGAACACTAAATCTAAAGTCAGGTTTAGAAATGAACTCTCAAAGCCATTTGACATTAATACTGGACTTCGGCAGGGAGACGGACTCTCACCATTATTGTTTAATTGTGTATTGGAAAAAATCATGCGGGAATGGAATATATGTCAACCTAACATCAAGATTGGCATAAAAATAAGACTCAATTGTTTAGCATTCGCTGATGATCTTGCACTACTTGCTAATGATATGGAAGAAGCTAAATTGCAAATAGAAGAACTTTATAACATAGCAAGAAAAGTTGGATTGCAAATTTCATATGAAAAAAACAGAAATAATGCCAACCTTCCCTGTTACAGCACCAACC
Source organism: Gryllus longicercus (assembly GCA_038098605.1). Taxonomy (NCBI): domain Eukaryota; kingdom Metazoa; phylum Arthropoda; class Insecta; order Orthoptera; family Gryllidae; genus Gryllus; species Gryllus longicercus. Next base: position 2,600,430 of record JAZDUA010000074.1, read on the forward strand.
ATTACCTTAGCCAATACCAAACAAATTAAAATTGTGAATAAGTTGAATTATCTTGGTTAAATATCTTGGTGAAATTATAACTTGGAACACCAATGAAAAATCATCAATAGAAAGCACAACATTTAAGTTAAAAAAAGCACAACGAATTACATGGCCAACGTACAAAAAAAAATCTCTTTCAATAAGCGCTAAACTTCAACATTACTGTTCCGTCATTAAACCTGAAGCGACTTATGCTTGTGAGACACTATTTAAATTGAACACCAAAGCAACAACTGATACACTGCAAAAGGTTGACAGAAAGATACTCAGAACCATCATTAATAAAAAACATCAGGTAGATGGACAATGGAGATTAGTTCCTAATGCAGTGGTTTATAGAGAAAGTGAATCTATAATAGATACGATGAGAAAAAGAAGAATTGCCTTTTTCTGTCATCTTTCTAGATTAAATGATAATAGGATACTAAAACAACTATTTAATTACTTTTGGAACAGTAAAACAAAAAATAATTGGTTTGAAGAAGTTCAGAATGATTTAAAAGAGCTAAATATTACAATGAAACAAATTGAAAATAGAGAAGAAAAAAGGATTCTCAAGAACAAACAAATAAGATTGCCATTAAAAACTGTACAACGCAAACAATATGTCATATCTGATGAAGAAAGGGCAGCCAGGTCAGCCAGAATGAAGAGGTTTTGGGAAAGGAAGAAGATGATGCAAGCTAAATCTTCAGTTAATTCTTTATTAACATAAATGTATTTGGGCTTGATTTAAGTGCTCCAATGTGGGCGTAAACTATGTAAATAAATAAATTAATATATAATTTATCAATTAAATCTTCGCGATTAATGTTTTCAACCATTTCTGTCACATAATATTATTTCGTGATCATTTATGACATGGCATCTTCCAAGAGGTTGTGCAACCTCGTGCATAAAATTTGCCTATTTCCTGCCAATCATACAACTCAACATCAAAACACAAGAAAAGTAAATAAAATATAATCATGTACTCGCGCACAACTATTTTCAAATCGCTCGCGAAAATGCAACAGCGGCGCTATCTGCAAGACAGAGACCGAGGAAACAGAACTTGGTCCCCCGCTTTATAACCTTGAGTGAACCGGCCCTAGCTCCGACGCCGCCCCGGACTACACGCATCTGTGCGTTGATCCACGAAATTCACTATAATCCAGTTAATGTGTGGTAACGGTGAACTTTGTGCCACAATGTATTCTGACACATGCCTAACTCGTGCTAATTAATACGAACACGTGAGTGTATGCTCTGAGCATGAATTATTCTTACAGCACGAGCTGGAAGTAGTTGCGTCCTACAGCAAGGCGGTTGCGTACAGGTGTTGCTGTCTGTCAGTCGCGTATTTGTGTGTTGCTCCACGAAGTTCACTATAATTCAGTTAATGTGTGGTAATAGTGAACCTTCCTGCATAAAGGTATTGACATGCACCATGCCAGTCACGAGAGTGCATGCGTCCGACATAAACTGTTTTCACATCATGTGCTGCAGGTGATTACGTCACGATACAATTGCGTACCTATTGCGCAACAATGCCCCGCGGCATTCAAAGTAATTTTCTGTAATTGCCAGTTATGATTCATGGCACTCTTGAACTTGTGTTTCTACAGTATGCAACGTGCTAATATTTACTGCACCATCATATTTATTTCCAAATGGAAGGGATTTGTATCTTGGCGGAAAATGTCATAAAGGTCGAAGACGTTAAAGAAGAAAAAGTCGTAATTAAGGAGGAATACAACTGGAATTGTGTTTGAATGGACGTGGAAGTGAGTGGACGTATGCTAGTGGTACCGGGGCTCGCGGTGCAGCTAATAGCAGCTATGAACGTTTTACAAGGAAATCATTCTGCGAGGCAGTGATGTTAAGAAGAAGCATCCTTGAACGGGTTTTTATCATTACGAAAGAAATATGCAAAAAACCGGCTGACAACCTAACCTTCAAAATTGAAGACTGACACTTGGTGGACTTTTTTAAATTTGCTACGCTGAGGATTGAGAGTCTTGAAACTACCTCTGATTTGGACCATCCACTAATCAATATTTGACTCATCATATTTTTCATCTTTGCTGCGACATGTCCTCGACGATGGCCAGCATATGTGCAGTATGTGAAAAATCAAGTGAAGTCGGACGCAGAATATACAACTGCGACAGCTGTCGCAGACCACTCCATGCCGACTGTATTGGCCTTACGGCTACTGAGATCAAGGCACTGGACCTCAGACAGCGAGTTTTGAAACTTTTTTGTTTGGATTGTGAGAAAGGGTTAGCTTGTTTACCTGAGGTGCTATGTAAATTGAATAATCTTACTGATACTATTAACAAAATTGATAAATTTATTTTTGGTAATGAAGACTCAACTGCCTCACTTTTTAAATCGGAAATTGTTAATGAGATTAATGATAGAGTCTTGCGCAAAAATAATGTTATATTCTGTAATGCGAAAGAATCTGACTCTGAGTTACCAGAGGAAAGGAAAAATTTTGATTTGAAAATTGTGATGAAATCGTTGAGCAAAATTTGTACAGTTAGTGAGACTGATATTGTGAAAGTGCTTCGTTTGGGTAAAATTAAAAGCGATGGCAAGCCTCGTCCTATTAAAATTATTTTTAATGACCATGGATTGGCACTAAAAATTTTGAAAGATAAACATAAATGCGAAAAGCCATATGCTATAAATGGTGATTTAACCTTGCAACAAAGGGATCAACTTAAAGCACTTCACAAAGAATTAGATATTTTGAATAAAGATGAGGAGCTTAAAACTATTAAATTTATTAATGGGTCTCCCAAAATTGTAAACAAACGTGATTATGAAAAAGAGAATGAAAGAGAATGAAAATGTAAAAAAGGATCAGTTAAAAAACAGGCGAAAAAATTAAATTTTTATTATCAGAACGTTCGTGGCCTGAGGTCAAAGTTGAAAGATATAGAGAGAAATAACTTTGTACTGAATGATTATGATATTATAATACTAACTGAGACTTGGTTATGTACTGATATTTTGACTGCAGAACTAAAATTGACTGACTTCGATATTTATAGAAAAGATAGGAATTCACAAAATAGTTATTTTAGTCGAGGAGGGGGTGTACTTATAGGTGTTAAGAAAAAATTTCGAAGCTTTGAATTAAATTCTACAACTGATGTTGAGCATCTGTTTGTACGTGTCTCAAGCGGTCAAATAAATTTAATCATTGGAGCACTGTATTTACCGCCTACGGCCACGGATGATGTTATCAGATCCTTTTGCAACACTATTGAACTTATAGATAATGAATATCCTAATATCAATTGGTTTTTATTCGGTGATTTTAACTTGCCTAATATTATGTGGGAAAAAGGCGATTATTCAAGTTATACTGTTGGAGTTGAAAATAATTATGTAACTCCACGTGAAAAATCAATAGCCAATATTTTGTCAGATACTATTAGTCTCTTGAACCTATTTCAAGTTAATATTGTAAAATACAATCAAACAACTATGCTAGATTTGATTTTTACTGATTGTCTAAATGTTATTTGTCAAACTTCAAAAGACCCAGTGGTATCTGTCGACGTTTATCATCCCTCTTTAGATTTGTATTACTCTACCTTTCAATGCGATAATTCTATTGATTACGACGAATGGGTGTATGATTATGAGTCAACTGACTTTGTTCAGTTTAATTTTGCATTAGGATATGTACAGACTATGTTAGATAATGAAAATTTCTCTATTGAATATTCTATTGAGTTGTTTTATACGTATTTATATTATTATATTGATCTCTTTGTGCCAAAGAAACTAGTTAGAAAATCAAAATTCCCTAGATGGTATAGTGCAGAATTAAAGAACAGTATTGTAAATAAGCAGAGAATTCACAGGGAATACAAGTGTAACAATTCTGATGAGAGTTACGTAAAGTTTTCTGAACTAAGACATACATGTAAGGTACTTGCAAAAAGGGATTATGATGTATTTAATACGGGGATACAAATATCAATTACAACTGATCCATCTAAATTCCGGTCGTATATAAATTCTAAAAAAACTGTTCATGGTCTACCAAATATTATGCATTATAATTCACATGAGTTTAATGATGGCCTATCAATTGTAAATGCCTTTGCTGAATATTTTAGAACTTTTTACAGACCATCAAATACTGCAAATATTATGTTAGCTGACCAGACGCCGTATACTATAAACAATTTTGATATCTCTCTTTCTGATATTTTGACTAAAATCAACAGTCTGGATATATGTAAAAGCACTGGACCTGATGGAATACCGCCATTAGTATTGAAAAATTGTAAATACATTTTCTCTCCCATATTGAAAATTTTGTTTGATAAATCACTAGCTGAAGGTGTAGTGCCCAATGCATGGAAATCTGCTTTTGTAACCCCGATTCATAAATCTGGTTCCAAACAAAAAGTAGACAATTATAGACCAATATCAATAATGAGTACAATTCCCAAATTATTCGAATCAATTATAACTGATAAACTGAAAGTTTCGATTTTTCCATTTTTATCCCCAAAGCAATGTGGGTTTATCAGTAGCCGTAGTATAGAAACTAACCTGGGAGTTTACTCTCAATATATACTGGATCACTTGGAGAGGAAGATTCAAGTGGATAGTATTTATACAGATTTCAGCAGAGCATTTGACTCTGTAAATCAAAATTTACTACTGCAAAAACTATCAGCATTCGGTATAACAGGTTCATTACAAAAATGGTTTACAAGTTATCTGAGGGATAGGGTTCAATACGTTAAATATAAAAACCATATTTCAGAAGTTATAAAAGTTTTATCAGGAGTGCCACAAGAGTCCCATCTTGGTCCATTATTATTCCTTATTTTTATCAATGATCTATGTTCAATCTTAGAAGATGTGGAGTTTGAATTATTTGCAGATGATGTGAAAATTTATAAATCTATAAAGTCAAATGTCGATGCTCGAATATTACAAAATGCTTTGAGTAAACTTGTTCAATGGGCAGAAAATAACGACATGAACTTAAATGTTAAAAAATGTAAATCCATAACTTTTTCTAGATTTAAAAATAACACGGAATATGTCTATGCTATAAACAATGTAGCTCTGGAAAAAGTTAGTGTTATTAGGAATCTGGGGGTTCTTTTTGATAGTAAAATGAGTTTTTGTAACCATATCGATTCAGTGATTATTAAAGCTACCCAAATATTAGGCTTTGTTAAACGAACATGTTCAGAATTTAAATCCCCTTTTGCTCTGAAAAGCCTATATGTTGCCTTAGTTAGACCTATTCTATTATTTGCCTCAACTATTTGGTCACCTTACTACAGAAATCATATTAACAGACTTGAAACGGTTCAACATAAATTCTTCAGAATTGTTGCACCTAGACTAGGTCTACCAGATCCGTTTATTGATCACAATTATTCAGCAATTGCGTCAAGTTTAAATATTCCATCTCTCCAATCATTGCGTAAATCAAACGATGTAAAATTTATATTTAAATTACTTGGGAATGAAATTGATTGTCCGCAGCTTTTGCAGTATATCAACTTTAGAGTTCCTAGCTGCTGTACCAGATCTAATATTGCATTACTACCTGTCAATTACGCTTCTAATTATACTAGTAACAATATGATTAATAGATTATCGGGCTTAGTTAACGAATTTGACTTAGATGTATATAATCTTCATACAACGATGTATTCCGAGATAGAGCGTTTAATTCTCACTAATGAATAATTGTGATAAAATTACATTAAAAAGCTATTTTCAATTGTTACCACTTGCAATATGTTGTACATTATAATTACTTTGTATTGGACTTTTTGTCTGTAAATAAAATATTATTATTATTATTATTATCATAAGACCTGTACGACAATAATGGTGTTAATTAAACGCCCTGGAATTGGAAACATGCTACGCTCCTACGTCGCAATAGCAAGAACGCAGGCGTACTCACAGCACTCGTCTGCATGAAACCACTAATCCCCCTCCGCCCTGCAGGCGGATGACGTCACGCACCCACGTGCGTAATCAACCTTGCAATGCCTACAATGCATCATCACAGTCCGTTTGTATAGCGTGCTATGTTCTCTCACTTCAGCACCAATTTATTGTGTTGTGCCTTCAATTACATTCTAAATGTAAATTGCGACAACTTTAGTTAGTTTTAACCACGTACGCCTTCAGCCACTACAATCATTTAAACATTTCCAAGAGGAAATGAAGTTGCATAGTTGCAACTGGATGTATTATTTAGTCAATATTAATTTTTTTCATTCCATTTCATCTACTTCTACTGAATTCTTCTAGTGTAATAGTGACATCTCGTGTAGATACTAACATTTACAGGGAATGCGCCTGCGTTGCATTCCATTCACTCAATGGTTCTCCAAGTTTAGAAACTTAAGTTATCAAGGTACGTGGAAGGGCTGGCTAGTACATCCCCCGAGCCATTTCAACAGTCCATGCCCTCTCACGTTACAGGCTTTGCACACAGACGCGGTGAACATCCAAAAACGAAAAATATTTAGTTTGACTGAGAAGTGCATAAATTGTAAAGCCGGTTTGTGGTTGAAGATTTGTGAGAACACAAATACTAATTTGAAAATGTCCAACAAAGAAACTCAAAGGATCCAAGATGACGAGGAAGAAAATAACACCTGTACAGTTTGCAGTGAGAAGATAACTGATACAAAATTTGCAACATGTGACAGTTGCAAAGCAACTAGTCATTACATTTGCTCGGATATCTGTACAACCGAACAAAGATGTTTTGAATTAAAAAGTAAACGGCGTATGAAATTTTTCTGCCTGGCCTGCGAAAAAGGCATGAGTATTCTACCAGAAGTTCTCTCTTCAATAGCATCAATGAAAGCTGAAATAACTAAGCTCACAGAAATGATTACCAAAAATAAATCTGAAGCAAACACATTGGAGAATCAAGGTCACACAGCAGTAATTGAGAATGCAATCAAGGAACTCTCGATAAGACAACTGAAATCAAAAAATATTATCTTCCACAACGTCAAGGAATCAACCCAAGATGATGCTACAAAACGTCAAGAAGATGACCGCAATGAGGCTACAAAAATCTTCAAGTCATTCAACGAGGTATGCCCGGACATTGTTATGACAACTAGATTAGGCAAACAAACAGACACCATAACCAAACCTCGTCCACTTAGAATAGTTCTGAAAGATTCTTCACAAGTTTTAAATATTTTAAAACGTAAGGAACTTTACACTGGACCAATTCAATTCTCATCTGATAAAACACAGCAACAACGAAATCACTTAAAGTTTCTTAACTCAGAGGTTGAACGTCTAAATCGAGAAGAAGGTATACCAACAAAAATCATTAAGTACATAAATGGTTTTCCCAAAATAATTAATAAACCACAAGCCAAATCAAAAAAGGGAATGACGCAATCCCAAGCAACCCAGTCAACATCTTCTACCAAAATGTAAGAGGCCTCCGCACCAAACTTCACCAACTGATGAATATCCAACATTCATCAGAGAACCCGGACATCATCATCCTAACCGAAACCTGGCTCAATAGTGAATTCTTCGACGCTGAACTCAACCTGTCAAACTTCAACATCTATCGCAAAGATAGAAGCCCATTGACGAGTAACTACACAAGAGGAGGAGGCATTTTAATTGCGGTAAACAAGATAATGTTTAGCTCAAGAATAACATTGATTAACAACGATATAGAACAACTATTTGTTAATGTAAACGTCGGCAATAGGGAAGTTATTGTAGGTTCAGTTTATCTTCACCCTAGAGCTCCGGTTAATTTATATTATAAACATATTGAAGATGTTGAAAAAATTTTGGATAGTTCAAAACATGATATTTTTATTGCTGGCGATTACAACCTCCCTGACGTAAATTGGATAAATGATGATCATGGTGTTGCGGTTAATCCTAACAATCCAAATTGTATTCCATCAAATTATGATTGCGCTTTAGCTATCTCTGACTCATTTAGTCTATATAATATATCATACTTTCAATATAATACTTTCAAAAATTCAACTGGAAACACTCTAGATTTATTCTTTTCTAATATCGAAATTCTAAATATATCATTATCTATTGAACCATTGTTACCTATTGATAATTATCATCCACCACTTTTATGTGAAATACCATATGTAAATGAAACATCAAAACTAGATTACGATTTTCAATCATACAATTTTAGTAACGCTGATTATCCCCTGATAATAGATCAATTAAAAGCAATATCTTGGAATTTTATTGATGTTAAGAATTTAAATGATTCAATTAATTTATTTTACCAAACACTTGAAATCATAATCAAACAAAACATTCCACTGAAAGTTACATATACATCTAAATACCCTGTTTGGTATAGTAAAGAATTGAAAGAAAAAATAAAAGCTAAACATTACTTCCACAAATTATATAAATCCAACGTTGATTCTGTCAATAATTATTCAATATTTTCTAAGTTGAGGTCTACTACTAAAAAAGCTATAGCCGGGTAAGATGGTCAAAAGTGCCCCCGCACGAAATGAGTAATCAACTAGTGAGTGCTTTTACTAACACAAAAAGACTATTTGTGATGATATAATTCAGTCCCCATCCCCTCATCTCGCCTCTGAAAATGAGAAAACCTGAATTTTCACAAATTATTTTTTTTAGCGAGATTTTTCCTACAAACTTATACCGACAAAAATACCCAATTAAAGTGGAGTAGTTTCTCTTTCATATGCTATTTTTTAAAATATTTTTTGGCGCCAAATTTGAACGTAAAAAAATTCCTAAATGTAAAAAAATGGAAAAAATCGTGAATTTCAGTATGTTGTTTTAGAGGTGGCGATCCCAAAAAATTCTCAAAAATGCCTGAATTATATACCTATTATCCCAGTATTTTTCCAGATTTTTTTATTGGTGCGCCATATTGAAAAAAAATAAAAATCACATTTTTAACCTATTTTTGGCATATAAATACATGATTATTCGTTGTTCTATTACGAAAAAAATTCCCGAAAGTTCCTGTGATATCAGCAGGTATATCGGATTTTTTTTCAGATTTTTTTAATGGTGCGCCATATAAAAAAAATAAAAACTGCATTTTTACCCTATTTTTAGCATATAAATACATAAATATTCATTGGTCTGTTATGATAAAACTTCCCAAAAGTTCCTGTGACATCAGCAGGTATACCAAATTTTTTTTCAGAATATTGTGATTAGTATGCCATCTATAAAAAAATAAAAACTGCATTTTTAACCCATGTTTATCATATAAATACATAAATATTCATTGGTCTGTTATGAAAAAAATTCCCAAAAGTTCCTATGACATCAGCAGGTATACCAAAATTTTTTCAGAATTTTTTGATCTGTGTGCCAACTATAAAAAAATAAAAACTACATTTTTGAGCTATTGTTAGCATATTACTACATGAATATTCGTTGTTCTGATGTGATAAAAATTCTCAATAGCTCCCGTGACATCAGTCGGTATAACAACATTATTTCAGATTTTTTGACTGGTGCTCCATATTGAAAAATATTGAGAAAACAATTTTTTCTTGTTTTATAAATATAAAACAAGGAAATTCGACATAAATACGTCAAATAGAATAAGCTAATAAAAATTAAACATTCATAGATGTTGGGTTCGCCGAAGCACTGTTGCCAATAATAAAGATCGTTTTGTTTTATCAGTTCTCATTATTACACATGAATCAAAACAATAGATTCCGACAATCAGTTTTGACGCGCATACTTCTCAGTTCTTCGACGAGCTTAGTAGGCGAAAGAAATAATACGTGCGTTTTTTCTTAAATCGTGAAATAAAATAAAATCAAGTGAAAGTTTTGTTTTATTAATTGTAATAATTATCATTGTGAAGTAAGTAACCTTTATACATTCTAGATTCTAGTATATGTTATAACATTTGCAAAAAGAATTATATTAAGTTTATGGTTTCATTGTTTTTAATTATAGAATATGTCTACTGAATCACTGGATGTACCAGCAAAAAAGGCGAAAACGGATAATAGTAAATGTTGTCGTTGCAGCGTATATTTAAGGAAAATTGCAGGAACTAAAGAGAATTTCAGAAAGTGAAGTTACATCTATAAGCAGTTTTTTAAATAAGAATGTTACAGCTGGAGATCAATTATGTCCAAAGTGTAAGAAAATTATTGGCAAAGCATTACGAAACATGCAAGAAACAAAAAGAGCGGATTACTATGAGGCACAGTTAACTTGTTCGCAAGATTCTTTTCATTTATCGCTTGATGAAGTTACACCATCAAATAGTCAAGCAATCTCAGAATCAACAGATGAGTATACGTATAATTCGCCGCAAAAAGTACCTGTCGAATACATTGAAATGCCATTTCCACGAGTCGTTAGTACACACAAATATTGTTGTTTATGCCATGAAAAAAAGAATATAGTACTAATACCATTTGATGCTCGAATGCAAGTGTTTGCAAAAATGAGAATTATGATTCCAAATGGCAATAGATGCTGTAAAGCTCATTTAATAAAGAAACGGTTTTATGATGAAGAACTTCAAAATATTAATGCTGTTGCTGATTCTTGTTCTATGGATGTACAAGAGGTTGCTAAATTCATGGAACAGTTATCAATCGAAGTAGATTCAAGTCTTCATGACAAAATTGGCAATTATTCTATGAGTGACGAAAAATTGAAGGTGTTAACAAGTTTAAATTGGGAAAACATTAACATGTTAGCTGAATTGTTAACCTCAATGAGAACATCAGAATCTAGAACTGTAGTCCAAGCACTCGTTGTATTTTTGTTTAAATTGAGGAGTGGAAATTCAAATAAATTAATATCTACTGTTCTTGGTTTGGAGCGTGAACAACAAGTTTCTGATTTTATCACATCAGTGTTAAATTCATTTGAAAAAGATGTTTTGCCCAACCGATTTGGATTCCAGGCGTTCAGTAGAGAATATTTCATAGATAATCATACTGCCATTGTCGCAAAGAAACTACATAATGTTGAAAATAATCTCATGATCATATGTGACGGAACGTATTATCGACACCAGAAAAGCAAAAACAACGACTATCAGCGCAAATCTTACTCCGTTCAGAAAGGCTTACCTCTGTGTAAACCTTTTACAATCTGTACCACTGATGGTTTTGTAATTGACGTACCGGGACCGTATTATGCGAATCAAAATGATGCTACCATTTTAAGAGATATTCTGTCGAAAACAGATGGCTTAAAGTCTTTACTTAAGGATGGAGATGTGTTCGTTTTAGATAGAGGATTTAGAGACGTCAAAAATGAATTGGAAACTGATGGTTATAAGGTATTGATGCCAGCATTTAAGGGAAAGCAGAAACAACTGTCAACAAAACAATCGAATGAGTCGCGTTTGGTAACTAAAATTCGTTGGCCAGTGGAAAGTGTTCACGGCGTTTTAGGTAAAAAATATAATTTACTGCACAATCAGTTGGACAACAAACTATTACCAAAAGTTGGTTCGCTATGCAAAGTTGCATGTTACCTAAACAACACATTTGGCAAACGTTTAAATTCAGACCAGGATATGGTGCAAGAAGTTGTTGATCAAATCAATAACAGGAAAGATGTAGAGAACACGTTGGCAAATGAAATTGACGATAATAAATGGAACCGCAAAACTGTGCCCTTTAAACAAATCACTTCCGATGATTTGTTAGATTTCCCGGAAATGAGTGAAAAGGAATTGAAAATCTTCTTTACCGGGACATACCAATTATCACAGGCAATATCATATTTAGCAGAAATGTTAAATGGCAATGATAATATCAAACTGCGTTTCTTAAAGAAAAAACCAACCATCGTGAAATTAGAGGTTCCATCGAGGCACAAGAAAAGAACAGTTTATAAATACTTTATAGAATATAACCCCAATAGCATCGGAAAATCGGGTATTCTACGATATGCATGTGACTGCGCTAATGGTAGACGCACTATCGGTTGTTGTTCGCATTTAGCTAGTATTATATACTATTTGTCTCATGCTCGTTACCTGTCTCGCATTCTCAAACCAGCTGAAAAATTGAAAAATATTTTTGACGCCGATGGCATTGTGCCAACGTTAGACGATGACACCGATGAAGACTAAACTGTGAGTGAAACTTCAATAGTGCATTCTATAAATTCAAATATTTATAATTCAACTGTTTAAAAATTGCGATTTATTATAAACATCTCTTTTGTCAATATTAAATAAAATTACATTACATAAAATTGTATCAATAAAATAAAAAATATTGCATTTTAATATTTTTTTAGAAATATATATTTAGACTTTGGCACCAAAACCAAATTGAAAAATATGTATATACAGTATATACATTCTTATTTTAAATAGAAAGTAAAATAATTATATTTAATACAAAATTATGGTTATAAAAGAATAAATTCACTATTATATGGCATAAATACGGCAAAAACAAGAAAAAATTGTTTTCTCAATATTTTTCAATATGGAGCACCAGTCAAAAAATCTGAAATAATGTTGTTATACCGACTGATGTCACGGGAGCTATTGAGAATTTTTATCACATCAGAACAACGAATATTCATGTAGTAATATGCTAACAATAGCTCAAAAATGTAGTTTTTATTTTTTTATAGTTGGCACACAGATCAAAAAATTCTGAAAAAATTTTGGTATACCTGCTGATGTCATAGGAACTTTTGGGAATTTTTTTCATAACAGACCAATGAATATTTATGTATTTATATGATAAACATGGGTTAAAAATGCAGTTTTTATTTTTTTATAGATGGCATACTAATCACAATATTCTGAAAAAAAAATTGGTATACCTGCTGATGTCACAGGAACTTTTGGGAAGTTTTATCATAACAGACCAATGAATATTTATGTATTTATATGCTAAAAATAGGGTAAAAATGCAGTTTTTATTTTTTTTTATATGGCGCACCATTAAAAAAAATCTGAAAAAAATCCGATATACCTGCTGATATCACAGGAACTTTCGGGAATTTTTTTCGTAATAGAACAACGAATAATCATGTATTTATATGCCAAAAATAGGTTAAAAATGTGATTTTTATTTTTTTTCAATATGGCGCACCAATAAAAAAAAATCTGGAAAAATACTGGGATAATAGGTATATAATTCAGGCATTTTTGAGAATTTTTTGGGATCGCCACCTCTAAAACAACATACTGAAATTCACGATTTTTTCCATTTTTTTACATTTAGGAATTTTTTTACGTTCAAATTTGGCGCCAAAAAATATTTTAAAAAATAGCATATGAAAGAGAAACTACTCCACTTTAATTGGGTATTTTTGTCGGTATAAGTTTGTACGAAAAATCTCGCTAAAAAAATAATTTGTGAAAATTCAGGTTTTCTCATTTTCAGAGGCGAGATGAGGGGATGGGGACTGAATTATATCATCACAAATAGTCTTTTTGTGTTAGTAAAAGCACTCACTAGTTGATTACTCATTTCGTGCGGGGGCACTTTTGACCATCTTACCCGGCTATAGCCTTTACAAAGAACATGCTTCAAAAATTACGTACGAAAAACAGAAGATAATATAAAAAATGATCCTAAATCTTTCTACAAATTCGTAAATAATAATAAATCTGATTATGGATTGCCAAAATCATTATCTTACAACGATATAACCTCAGATAACGGTTTCGAAGGAGTAAATCTACTTGCAGATTATTTTCAGTCAACTTACTGTCGAAATCATTCTATTGGTGTTGTTGATATAGATACTGAAAAATCTGAGAATTCTCCTAATTTTTCCATTGATGACTTAAATATTTCACCAGATGATGTTCTAAAAGTATTGCGTGCTTTGAAAGAGACCAAAAGCTCCGGACCAGACGGTATTCCTTCGATATTTTTGAAAAAATGCCCTGAAGCCCTCTATATACCAATTTACAAATTATTCCGTAAGTCCCTGAATGAAGGCATTTTTCCTAGCGTGTGGAAAGAAAGTTATATTACACCTATCCACAAATCAGGCGACAAATCATCAGTTAATAATTATAGACCGATATCCATATTGACTGTGATTCCTAAAGTTTTTGAGTCTATTCTTACATCTAAAATTAAACCTTATATTAATCAATTTATAATTAGTGAACAGCATGGCTTTTTAAACGGTAAATCAACCACAACAAATTTAATGATACTTACTCAAGATTTATATAATTCACTCGAAAATGGTTCACAAATTGATGTAATATTCACAGATTTTTCCAAAGCGTTCGATAAAGTACATATTCCTTTACTAATTCAAAAACTCAAAAACATTGGAATCACAGGATCCCTAATTGAATGGTTCGAATCATACTTGTCAAATAGAATACAATATGTAAAATATAAAAACTTTATATCAAAAAAAATAAATGTCACCTCAGGTGTACCACAAGGTTCACATTTAGGGCCAATATTATTTCTGATCTTTATCAACGACATAAATGTATCTTTTTCTGATAGCAAATTTTTACTTTACGCAGATGATTGTAAATTTTATAGAATAAAAAGTGATGTTACGGATCGTGTTCTTTTGCAAAAAGATCTAGATAGCTTATCTGACTGGTGTAAAAACAACTTTATGAATCTTAACATCGATAAATGTAAAATTTTAAGTATCTATAGAAAAAAACATGCAATTAAATTTAATTATAACATAGCAACAGTTGATATAGAACATGTTAATCAAATTAAAGATTTAGGAGTTATTTTAGACTCGAAACTAAACTTCAACCCACACATCGATTACATTGTAAATAAAAGTCTAAAAATGTTAGGATTTGTTAAGAGACACAGTTCTAATTTTTCTAAAATCGAGACCTTGGTATCATTGTATAATACTCTTATCAAACCAACTTTGATGTATGCATCCACGATTTGGACTCCACATTTTACTAAAAATATTGAACGAATTGAAAAAGTCCAACACAAATTTTTTAAATACGCAGCTTTCAAAGCAAAAATACATAACCCATCGCTGGATCATGACTATCGGGAAATAGCTAAAATAACTAAACTTAGTACACTTGAATCATTCAGAATTTATACAGATGCCTGTATGTTATACAACATCATTAACAACAACATCACCTGTAACGAATTACAATCAATGTTCGAATTCAATACGTCATTTTATACACTGAGAGAAAATCGTATACTGAATGTCCAACATTTTAACACATCTTATGGATACTATTCACCAATACCCAGACTTTCTCGATTATGTAACAACGTGACATGTCCTGCGCTTGAATCGTCATCAATTTATGTATTCAAAAAACATGCGAAATTATCGATATTCAACAAATTTCATTAGATTAAAATCATACAAAATATGCGACTCTCAATTGTAATATTTACTGTATACTTAACTCTAGTATATTATTTGGGCTATTTAGCCTGTATGTTAATAAATAAATAAATATTTAAAATATCAAATATCATTTGTTTAAACAATACGTACAAACTTAATAAAATTAAAAACGATTATTTCATAAGATTTCATTCACCTTCAAGTTCACTTCCCAGGTATACAATAAATATATAAGTAACTGGAATTTTTACAGTATCGTTTCTCGAAGTTTTGATATTTTTTATTGAATGTTTATCATGTTTTGGTGTTTTTCACAGCTCGAAAATACGGTCTTTAGTGATAAAAAATCTTTCAATAAACTTTATGAACTGGAAAGGCAAAAAGAGGCCATTAGATGTACAAGATCAAAACAAAAACCAATTTTGCTAACGGTAAGGGTTTGTAACTTGCGCATTAACTCGCACACGAAATTCATGAAGACAAGATAAAACCATTTTTTAATAACATATAACCTTTTTATAGACACTACAATACAGTTATTAAGCCTGAAGGCCTTTATGCCTCAGAATGCCTTACACTGAACACAGCCAGACAAATAGAGGAGATAGAAAAAAAGGAGAGAAAAATTATACGGAAAATCCTGGGACCAAAATATGAAGATGGAAAATGGAAACTGAGAAGCAACAAAGATCTACCAAAACACAGAAAAAATAACAGACACAATGAGAAGAAGAAGAGTAGCCTTCTACGGACATATTAAAAGAATGGACGAAGGAAGATTGACAAAGAAAATATTCAACTACTTCGATAGAAACCCCAAAACACAGATGACATGGATCAAGGAGGTCAAGAAAGACATGGAAGAAATGGGAATAGATGGAGAAGAGGTGGAGAGAAGAGAAGAATTCAGAAAAAAGATCAGAGGATTCCAGGGTTTCCAAGAAAAGGCAAAGAAGAAAACAGGAGCAAAATGGACAGAAGAGAGAAAGAAACAGCATGGAGAAAGAATGAAAGAGTACTGGAAGGAAAGAAAAAAGAGAGAAAATCAATCATGAGAAGTTATTTCACGTGGTCCATAGTAGGCCAAAATCGAAGGAAGAAGAACCTTTTTATAATGCATAACGTTGCTATTGTATAACTTCATATAAACTAGGACTATTGGAGACACCATAAAAAAAGCGCTTGTTTACGTTAAAATGATTTGTCGTAAGTAAAAAATTAATAGAACATTTTTTTTTTAAATAATGGCTGAAGTCTACAATACGGTACAACCTGAGGAAGTCGTTTAAACCGACACTTCGCGCCGCTCCGGCGTTAACTAGGCCGTTTGAATTCTGGAGGCTTTCTTATTGTGTGATTTCTTATAAAAGTGAATTGGTAATTATGCGGTAGATAGACTTAAGGATGTTTGTAGTGAACGCGAGGGCCGGAGGCCCAAGCCTCGTCGTGACGGATCCGGGCGAGCGAAGCGAGAAAACTTGCCTTTGAAAGTAAATTGGCATTACAATGCGGCGGGGACAAAGCATTTGAAGGGCGAACAATGAAAATCGCCTATACATAAGTTTTATTCATTTCTATCAGAGCACAGAGTAATTAGGGCTAAAGGAGACCCCACGCCACCACGCTTCTCTGAGGGTGTACCGTGTACCCTACTTTAACCAAAATAATTACATACATACAATTTATACAATACAATAAATACAATTTATTTCTTGTAATCACTTTAATTAACCTCCAAAGCTAGGAAACGAGATTTTTAATTAAAAATTGTGACCTTTGACTTTTAATATTTTGTTTTGGCTAGGCTTTTTGTTCTCTATTTATAATGTTTTGATTAAATCAACAAAATAAAGCGATTGAAAAAAGAACATCTTTGATACCATTATTTTAGAACTGAGTAAGAATTCGTGAAAGGTAACAGGCAAAATGCAAATTTTTCTTTTTATGCTGAATTATTACTTAATCGATAGATTCTGATGCCCTTATTAAGTGTGTAAAATATTTTTTTAAAAAATTCATAATTACTTAAGTTATAAACAATTCAGTATTTATGCATCTTTTAGTTGCAAAATAAATATCTCACAACAGAGTTGATATAATTTAATGCTTCCAACGGCAACTTGAAGGAAAAAGTATATATTTTAAGATACACAATATTAATTTTTAAAACTTATTAACAATTCCTTTTTTTTATTGCAAAATAAAATGTAAAATGAAAAAAATCCGTGTTCTGCGCTTTATAAAAATATTTTAAGAAAACATTCTAAGAGGGAATTTAATATAGATTCAGAATCCGTTAAAAAAAGTTAGCAAACATTAATACATAAAAAGTAATTAATATTTTTATCGAGCGGCGCACGGTCGCGCCTTAGCTTGTCGGTACGAACGAGTCGCAGCACGCTTTTGTTTTACAACAATTGTTTTCGCTTAAGAAACCATTCTTATTGTTTCTAATTTCTACGCAAAAAGGTAAGCGTAATTAACATTGCATATGACTTCGTTTTTTATTTTGCAAATTTATAAACAATAATTGTGTATTGTTATTAAATAATCTCGATTAAAAGCGTTAAAATGTTCAATATTACTGACTTTATCAATATTATTAATAACAATAACTGATTTTTCTAATCATTTACATTATTTATTATTTCATATTGTCAGTTCTCATAGTTTTATGTTTTTTATTATTTTAAACAGATTATATAAAATGCCTACCCCGAAGAAATGTTGCAACCCACTTAAAAAATCCAAACACAATCGTGTCTACAAAAATTTGAAGCTGATAACGACGCAGTGGAATCGTATCTTTTCTAATTTAACTGGAAAATATATCTGTGATTCATGCAGAATGTCAATTTATAGTCAAAAAGTTACTGTCTCTTCCGTCGAAAAGGAAATCATTATTGATACTACCGAAGAAGAATCTTCACGGGATGAAAACTACGTGGACAACGAAAAAAATGACCCTACATACAAGGAAGAAACAGCTGAAAATGATATGCTTGGACGTGCAACAAAGCGACAGAAATTGCCCGATGCAGACAATTCTTTGATAGACGAGACTTTGATTCGAGATGTGAACAATGCGTTGTCGAAAGCTATTTTCCGAAGTGAAAAAATCGAAATACTTACAACGCTTCCTGTTTGCATTAGTATAAGGAAAATGCGTGAGTTGTTTGGCGTTTCGCATAAAATGGCATCAAGGGCGAAGAAATTAAGGAAAGAAAATGGCTATAAGTCGCGTCCACCAAAGAAAGTTGGTCGAAAAATAAGTGAGGAAATTATTCAGAAAGTAACAGAATTTTATTTGAGTGATGATACTAGTAGAATGATGCCAGGAAAAAAAGATTGTGTTTCTATAAAAACCGATGTAGGTAGAGAAAATGTGCAAAAGCGTTTACTTTTGTGCAATTTGAAGGAAGCACATAAACGTTTTCAGGAAAAATTTCCTCAGTTTATCATTAGTTGTTCTAAATTTTCAAAACTGCGACCAAAACAGTGCATCTCTGTTAACAAAGCTAGTTGCCACAACGTATGTGTTTGTAAAACACACCAGAACATGAGATTAAAGTTTTTTGCTCTAAAATCCGAATTTCAGAAGAAAAATCACACCTTCACCTTATCATACCATAAGGCATTAAGAGAAATTATTTGCAAAGAAGCTCTTCCATCTTGTCATCTCAGAAATTGCAAAAATTGTCCTGGTGTTACTGCTTTTTGCGAGAAGTTGCATGCATTATTTACAGAATATTCCGTGAAGGAAGTAAAGTACAGGGAATGGATAAGCACTGATAGGTACATATAATTACATTTCAATTTTTTAATTTAATGATAACTTAATATATTGCCTAAATTATGCATAACATGAAAAAATCTATTTTAAACTTTCAATTAATTTTACAAATCAATTTTTTAAAATTAATTTTCTGAGTGCCTGGCAACGATTTGTCAAATTTCAGAAATTTCTTTTGCTATACAATTTTAAATTTAAATTGGAAATTTGATTTTTTATAATACCTTACTGTAACTCTATTAATTTTTGTATAAATAATTTCACAAATAACTTTTTTGCTTATTAGATTTTTTTTATCGGGAACGGCTGTGGGAAGATTGACTATCGGTCCTTCCTCATACCAATTACTTTTGCTTATTAGATGTTTTAATATATTTTTCTAGAACTGAATTCGTTGAACAAACAGATTCCATAGAAGCATTTTTAGAGAAGATAAGAAAAGATTTGCCTGAACTACTGACGCATGATTTTATAACAAAAGAACAAAGTGCTTACTTTAGTGCAAAAAAGGACAGCTTAAAGGAAGGTGAATTTTTGGTAACGCTGGATTTTTCAGAAAATTATACATTTCAAATACAAGATGCAATACAGGCGCATCACTGGTCAAATACCCAGGCTACAATTCATCCATACGTCATGTATACGCGAAAAGACGGCAAGATAGTTTCGGATAATTTTGTTATTATTTCTGAAATCGAAAAGCACGATACTGTTAGCGTTCACCTATACAATACAAAACTGATTCAGTATTTGAAAGACAAGTATGCGTGGATTGAACGAATTATTTATTTTTCGGACGGAGCTGCGAGTCAGTACAAAAATAAAAGTAACTTCCTGAATTTGATTCAACATGAAAATGAATTTCGTATTAATGCAGAGTGGCACTTTTTTGCCACTTCTCATGGCAAAAGTGCATGTGACGGTGTTGGCGGGACAATCAAAAGGAATGCTTGGAAAACAAGTATGCAAAGAACGAGATTAGATGAACCATTAACAAACGCAAAGATGTTGTTCGTTTGGGCAAAAAATTGTTTTCACAGGTCAATGTCTTTCGCGTATTGCACCAAAGAGGAATATGAAAATGAAGCAAAACTTTTAAAACCAAGATTTTCAAAATGTAAAGTAATCAAAAACACCCGACAGTTTCATTGCTTTTTACCGAACGATTCTAAGTCACTTAAATGTAAGCGATATTCGTCAGCGTCTGATTACGAAGCTCATAACGTTCTGTAAATAAATTTAATTATTAATAATAATTAATGTGGTTATGTAAATAAAAAATTGTTTTAAGCGAAAATTGGTACTAAAATTACTAAATTTTAAATTAAAAAAAAATATTTGCGTTAATATTGAGAGTAAAATCGCAGAAACACAGTATGGTGCATCAAAACCTCCAAGCTACGGTACGCGTCTCGTGGCGCGACCGTGCGCCGCTCGATAAAAATATTAATTACTTTTTATGTATTAATGTTTGCTAACTTTTTTTAACGGATTCTGAATCTATATTAAATTCCCTCTTAGAATGTTTTTTTAAAATATTTTTAAAAAGCGCAGAACACGGATTTTTTTCATTTTACATTTTATTTTGCAATAAAAAAAAGGGATTGTTAATAAGTTTTAAAAATTAATATTGTGTATCTTAAAATATATACTTTTTCCTTCAAGTTGCCGTTGGAAGCACTAAATTATATCAACTCTGTTGTGAGATATTTATTTTGCAACTAAAAGATGCATAAATACTGAATTGTTTATAACTTAAGTAATTATGAATTTTTTAAAAAAATATTTTACACACTTAATAAGGGCATCAGAATCTATCGATTAACTAACAATTCAACATAAAAAGAAAAATTTGCATTTTGCCTGTTACCTTTCACGAATTCTTACTCAACTAAAAACCTACAATGACTGGGTGAGCGACAGAAGTATTATGATTACTTTCATCAACAAAATCATTGTTGTTAGGCAATATCCTGTGAATTCCACAAGTTAAATACCAAGCAAAGTTATGCACAATAAAGTTGCTTTCAATTTAATAGTTTTTTTTAGACATATGATGGCAAATTTCAGTGTGATACAGGTTGCTTTCCCCCTAACAATAATTGGCAAACATCTCTTTTTTTTTTTTCTTTTATCTGATGCAGGATTAAGAAGTAATTTTCTATGCCACAGTAGCACACTACAAGGTTTTGTGTCAACAGTTAAAGTGGAATAAACCTCTATGTATTGGTTTGGTATGTATCTTTCCTCTATGTATTGGTTTAGAGGGATTTACTTAAGATAATTAATTCTCAAGTTGTCAATATTCCCCGCCCCAGGTGTTCAAGGTCAAAGGGTCATCTTGAATTATTTACCATTAAAATTTCACGGAATTTTTTCAATAAATATAAAAATGCCAAATAACTTTTTAAAACTCATTAAGAGATCTCGACTCTATACCCTTTGGATGGCAGGCACACCAATCTAATAGTCTGAAAAATGAGAGCTCTCTGTTAAACAAAATGTAATTGATGCAATCAACTAAAATGTTCTAGCTTTTGAAATGATTTCATTCCTTCTAGAAATATATTAAATATTGATTTTTAAAATAAAACAAATTACAAGAACTGTCCACTTTCATAACACTACTTGATTTTCTCTCGAATTTTGTTCAATAATACATTTACTGACCCACAAAAATTGGTCTTGAGACAAAAAAAGAAAGTTGTACAACCATGTAGTACAGTAATTACCAAAGAAGAGAAATTGAAAAACCAATGCAATTCTTTCAAAATACTCATTATGAATAGGTTTATTAAAACACTGGCTTGTTAATGAATACCTGAGCAATCACAATTCATTTTAAATTCTGAAATAAATTATTTCCATTAAATTATTACACAAAGCATCAATTTGTTAATCAATTGTGATGCTAATATTTCACTGAACTGATTTATCTAAAGCAGCAATATTCACTTCTAGAATGAAACATTTACATAGAAAAGTCTTACAGCTTGCAACTTTTCTATTTACTTCACAGGACAAATTATGACAAAAAAGAAACAAAATTTGCACTTGACAATGTATGAAAAATGATCAGGGAAACTCGGTCCATGAAAACTCAGCATGATAATTGGCCCTTTACCTTGAATATTCAGGCTCAAATATTTTCTGTTGTATGTGGTTAAAATAAAGTCTTATGAAGTAAAATATGCAGTATAAATTGAAATGAAAATACTTTCATATAAATTTTGCTTTACTTCTAACTGTATCATTAATAACATATGAAGATTTAGAACAAAAAAGTAAATATTGAAATATTTATATATTTTTCCCTTAGAATTATTTTATAAGCAGAAATTGATTTTCTCTTTCAAATATGAATATTTGACTTTCCAAATAATGTCACAAATTACAAAAACAAGACCTGAAAGGAGCAAATAGGTTTTTCAGGCACTGATACTGAAATAAGAGTGGTTTAGCAACTGTGATTCATTATTATCAAGCCATGAAATGTGTTCTTAATTATTCCAAGAATTTGATGAAGATTGGTTTCGCCTTGATGCTTATAAATGCCAATTTCATGCATGTTCTACTGAACCGTAAGTAATTGTCACTCACATACTCCATTTCAAACACTTTCAAACTCTTCCAATTTCTTCTGGTTGCCATTTCTTTTGAGATCTGCAATTAGGGTTTTCCACCCAGAAAATCCAGACCCAATCCAGATGTCACAATATGAAAATCTGAAAAACATCATCAACTTTTGAGAATTTTGTTAGCTACCAAAGAATCAACACAATCCAAAGGGCAACTGAAATGCATTGAAAATGCCAATGAATATCATCAAGTTTGTAACATATATTTGAATACAAATACAGATGTCTGCTACCTCTACTCATTCAGTAATGTATTTCTTTTGCTAGAATACAACTTGAGTACAAAGTGCTAAAACAGCATGTACTTTTCAGGAAAAAAGTACTCAAATTTTCAAAAATTGTACTGTCATATCAAAATAGTATATATTTAAGGAATACATTTCATTAAGAGAAAAAAAATCTCTCTTCATAATAATAGTTGTGGGAAGACTAAAAATGTTTTGAATTTTTGTAATTTTAGAATGTTTTAGTTTTCCATGAATATGAGACCTATACCACTCTCTTAAACATCCTTCACACTACCAAACAACAAAATTTAATTAAAAACAATGGAGCCAACAATCTCTATATAAATTAATTTGCTTAGTTTCAAGTAAGTATGTATGACGTACCATTCAACACAGCAATCATGGCTTTTAAAATAATTCTTGAAACTACTGAAGCTACCAGATACAAAGCAGTATTGTTCACATTTCTGAAATAAAAATTAAAACTCATTTCAATAATTGAATAAGTACAAATAGAGAAATAAGATAATTATTTGAGGTTTGAAAAAACTATTACAAAATTAATCAGATATATAGATAAACAAAAGTATTTCTATTCTTCTCTTTAAAGGATCAGGAATATCAAGTGCCAACTATCAAGATCAATCCATCTTTTACAGGGTCTTCCCAAAACTTCCAACTTACCTAGAGATCATTTGATGAGAATAGAATATTTATTTTGCTACTAAGGATTGAATGGAATACTTCTGGTGGTAGCATTTTCTAGTCCTCATATGTACAATAGCAACATTTCCACATCAAAATTCACTTTTATCTCTCAGTTAAAAAATTTCAAAAACTCAAAACAGATTATCTATACAATTTCATTTGAATTTATTTGGAGGGTTTCTCTAACAAGTTGTTTCTCAATATTCCACAACAAGAACTAAATCCCATTATGTTTTATTTGGGTATCCTTACCGACATCACAAGTGGCATCACCAGTGGTATACCACATCACACAAACTACAATATGCAAGACTTGTCCAAAAGGCTTTTTATTTTCCCAGGTATTAAAACATTTATTGGGAAGAATCAAAACAATTAAAACTTGCTCAAAGAAAAGAAATAATAAGGATAACTTTGTTGCCACTGAACGACACAAATCATCAAAAAACGGATAAAAATTCGATTGACAGCGTATTATCATTTTACTATAGAAGTCCAGTAAAATACAAAAACATAACGAAAAATATATTGAATGAACAAAAAATTTTATTTAAACTAATACTTACAAGATATTCTACACTTCTTTGAATGGGATTATTCCAGAAGACGGCGAGAATACAGAATAACCATGTAACACTTTCGATGTAGAATTAACGAAGAACATAATCCACAATCAAGTAACGTAATCCCGTACGATTATGAACGGCACTTAATCCTTCTACTCTTTCACAGTCATTTCCGCGCTCTATTATGTCCCTAGTTGCCGGTTCCTTAGTAAATTATGAGCGGTTGGCCGTTCCCGGAGTTCCCATAGGAATATGCGCGCCATGCGCACCCGGGTGTGGTGTTTAAAATACATACGCACCAAAGAGTATATATCAGAGACGGCACTCAATGTTAAAAGGAAAAGCCTTATTTGCCCAACTTCCGGTGCCGCCACATTGTTCTGTATAATTTCTATTGGGTAAACGGACAGCCAATAGCGAAGAAGTAACCGGTAAATTTGAAATAAACCAGCGACGCGGGAACTTTAAAATTTCACTCTCATACTTCCCACGCCTTAATTTATTAAAAAAATCACAATAATTATATGGATTTAATGGAAGAAAAAAGTCAAATTAGGGTAGAAATATCTAGTATTTATTGACCATATTGATATTATACAATTTCGTAATTTCATTAGTAATAAGAATTTTGAATCACATAAAGTAACAAACAGTACACCTGCATAATTACAACTTTAGTATTTGCCGGTAGATATGCCAAATTAATACTAAGGAATACTACATTATTACAAGCATTATGAATAAACAATAAGAACAGAATTAAAAAGAAACAAATGAAAATACTACCGCACATTTGCCCGGGTAAAAGAAATAGTTATGATACAAGGGGTAAAAGTGCCATATTATTTTGCGAATTACTTAAGCCATTAAGAACACGAATTACATAATTATGTACTGTTACATTAAGATCAATATTATCTGATTAGGTCACATGAACGTATTTTGTTTTCTTTGTTGCTTTCAAAGTTTTATCAGAACATTTGAGCATTGTCCCACTTTTAGCAGTAGTGCAAAAAATTGAGCTTTTAGCATGCTCTGCATGCCTTGAAAGAACCACTTTTACTAGTTGCAACCTAAAAATGTTTTTCATTAGTCAATAAGTATTTGACAAAATTATTTTATTTACCCATGCTAACCTCACACATGCACAGTTCAG
Organism: Gryllus longicercus; assembly: GCA_038098605.1. Taxonomy (NCBI): domain Eukaryota; kingdom Metazoa; phylum Arthropoda; class Insecta; order Orthoptera; family Gryllidae; genus Gryllus; species Gryllus longicercus. The sequence continues at coordinate 2,625,914 of JAZDUA010000074.1, forward strand.
AGCCTGGCTTTTTTAAAATGGGATCCGCTGTGAAACTACATTCACTTTTAAAACAATGATTTACAAATAGTGGAATTCCATCAATGCTTATGCACTACAATTTAATTCTGAAAATGGATTGTCAAAGTGCAAATATTTGATTGCACCAGGAGCCAAGCCTGGGACCTTCTGATAACTGGGCAGATGTCCTAATAACTGAGCTATAGAATCAAGCATTGCATTCACGACTCACAACAATTCACAATCCAATAAGGATCAGCATTCAAATCCAGAATGTAATTGGCATGACGATGAACAAAACACAATGATACACACATACTAGAATATAAATTGAATCAAGATTGTGTTTGTCATGAGAAACTATTATTGTCAGAACAGTATAACAATACATAAGCAACTTATATCAATACTAATAATAAAAATTAATACTAATAAGAAAGAAACAAATTGCAGACTAGATAATAGACATTAAAGAAATTCTAAAATTGCATGAAAATAGCCTCTGAAACTCAAAACCTTTGTATTCATAATATTCAAATAAAGTGTCTTAACATAGCAAGAGGCATTCCAAAATTCAGAAAATGATCATGCTTTACAGAATTAATTTTATCTTTAAATTTTATTTAATTAGAACTTTCCAAATCAGATGTGGGAAATACAGTTTATATAATGGATCTGTACCCAATGACAGAATACACACTGATTTTAAAACTCTCGTTGTTCATACCTTTATAAACTGTCAGCGTAAAAGAGATATGTTCAGAAACTTTGTGCACAATGAAGCAAGTCATTCACTGCACATAATAATAATTCTTTAATATTATCTCTCTGAGTTCTGACTCCTCAAAGTGAACATTAATTTAAAGCCACTTAGGGTCAAACTCGTAGGGCCTAATATGCATGCTTCAGAAGCCATCTCTGGAAGAGGATCTGAAAAGCAAAAAATGCTGTTAAGAAAGATACTATGTCCTCAAATGAATGTTCTGAAAACAAATCTGTATCAAAAAGAAAGATGTTTCTTTTAATTCACCATCTAGAATTACGAAATTAGAAAGCACAGGAATATCTTGCACTTACCACACACCGAAGGCGCAGATTCATCTCCCAGAATGGCTTCTTGCACCTGTCCAGAAGTACAAGGATCTGTAATCACCAAAAAGAGTTATTTATTTACTATAATTTGCCCTCAATTGGCACAAATAACTGTATATTGAAAGGAACATACCATGGGAAATGTCCATAAAAACTTGAGGTGACACCTTACATGGGTGAAAAAGATCTGAAAATGGAGACAAACTTGAAATCTATCCCATCTTCAATAAATGCAACAAAGTAATAATTGAGATTCTTAAAGATTATAGCAAATATTTACCTTTCACAAGGCTAGAATAAGCATCTGCTGCACTTGCTGTAGCAGCATGTTCAACAGCACTAGAACCTGTATTAATCAACAACAAATTATTGCCAATACATTATGATTTCAATAGCATGCTTCTTTTTGCATTTTACAAACATACAAGAGACTTACCATTTTCAGTTCGAAAAGCTGCCTGTGTACAAGGATTTGAAAATTAAAAAATGCTGGTACCATAGCCTCCCATCAAACTATATATTCTACTAAAACTAAAAAAATATATTCTATTAAAACTATATTCTAGTAATATTCTATTAAAAAAGTCTTATCAATTACACCCATAGCTGCAGTGGGTGTCACCTCGCTTGGTCCAAACAAGGTATTTGTAACTGAACATGAACATTAAAAAAATTCCACTATTTGTTACGCACCCATCATCTTCTCGAAGCCACAATGCACGCTTCAGATTTCAAACAGCAGTAAATCACTTCATTTCTTTAAATCACTGACTGCGATATGGCGTTAACAGCCCTACGAACAGCACGTGTATATACAACGATAGGTCGACGAGGAAGGAATCCAACGGTAACCAACCGGCTCGTTTGCGAAACAATTTCAAAATGAATAAGTAGTTCACATATACTCCGCTTGAGCGAGTTGGTGTTGTACAGATGTATATGGCGTCGCTCTGAACTCTGATTGGCTACCGTATGGAATTTGAATAAGGACCGGATGTGCCCTATCTAGTGTCACACCACTGATATGCACCAATATACTCTCTCTGGTTCCTGCCATGTGCGCCCGCCTATTGGTGGGTTTTTATTTCTTGGTACACGAGGGTCTATCTTCACGATGGAATATCTCACGGCATTTCGCGTCTTTCTCAGTCGTGTCGCTAGATGCCGCATGATCGCCAGCACTGCTCGATACAGTCGCGATCATGCGACACCTAGTGGCATGGCTGAGAAAGACACGAAATACTGTGACATATTCCATCGTGAATATAGGTCCTCAGGCGACAAGAAAAAAAAATATAAACAACATGGTGAAAATGGGCTATGATAGTAATATGGTGATGGGCTATGCGCATCGTATCTTACTTCAACCAATGACCTTCATGTTATGAGGCCAATAAAGAACACTGTAACTAATTTAAATAGATAAACTTTAATGTGGATTAAGATGGATACAAAATAGTGTCTCTTGTGTCTGATATCAAAAACTGGACACTGAACATAAATTCAACTGACTACAACTGGTTCGCAACGACAATCTAGTGACACAGGGTTGACAACCTTACAATACAATATAACTTACAATATAATATAACTTACAACATAACCCCATAACACTTCAGGTACTAGTTTGGATCACAATATTAGCGGGAATTTTAAATGCAAAATAATGTGTGCTTTAGAAATTGTCCATAAATTCCGACTCACGAAGGGAGAAGATGCGAGAGTGATATTTACTAGCAACGAATGAAATTATGTCAAATAGTTCCAAAATGCGCCAAATCGCGACACTAAAGTTAAAAGGTTCTATCTGCACCGCAGTGAATTTTACACGAGAACAGTTCAGTTTTTGTCCTCTCTAAAACAAAATCTATTTTATTTAATGTATTCAAACTTTGACATTATACTTGACATCCAAGCACAAAATTGTAGACTGTAACTATTCTAATAGCATGGTAACTTTGGTAGAAACCAAAACCCTATTTTTACAGATAGAATATTTTTATTATGAATATATATTTTTAAGTTTGAGCAAGAAGGTTCTATCTTTGATGGTAAGAAAATTTGACTGGTATATTATTTAAATAATTGTAAATATCCATGTAATATTATTTATTAAATTTTAATGAATTTACATAAATCTGCTTACATGTTAGTACAAATCTTATTTTAGTTCTCAATAATATTGACATTTTAATTTAATGCCATTACTTAGAATTAGCGAACGAAAAGTGGAAAAAGTATTTTATTGTAAATTATTGAACTACACTTATATTTTACATACATATTAAAGTATTAATATTATTACTTTTGTTTTTTAACAATTCTTTGAAGTATGTTTGATCAGAGTTGTCATCCATTTCAACATGTAGGCTAAATCGGCTACATTTTTCCAACTTTTGACATTTTTCGTTTAAACAACTATTCATGTAGAGGTCGTACATGTAGATAACATAGTGCAACAACTTTGTATCTTGTGTCGCGAGATTTGTGCTTTTGCCGTGGGATGAAAGTACGTGTTCTTTACTAAATCACATACGCTGATTGCGAAAATGAAATCAGAAATGTTCCATCACATACCAATTTAGCTGGAAAAGATATGACACATATTCTTTCGAACAATTTGGAAACAACTCAATAACAATACAGGAGGGGTCTGTAGAGTATTAATCAACAGATTATGTAACAAAAATTATTTTTATTCCAAAAATTGTGTTGTTTAAATTATTTGTATAAATAATTGTTAGTATTACAAAACATTAAATGAAAATAGTACTAGAAAGCTTAATAAAGCTTGAAAGAAGTTACAAACTTTTCCTAGTACGTCTTGTAGGAGTGTCCAGCACTAATCTGCCAAAAGGTTTGGTGACCATTTTCCCTTATATTGTATTTCCCTGGCAGCGAAATCGCTCATGTCATCACTCACATATCCAAGAATAGGTGGGTTGAAATCCAAATGAGAATGCAGGAAATGTAATTTCAGATACATGTTTCATCCCATGATCTTAAAATAGTCCAACATGTGTTCCGTCAGTTCCCTGTAAACCTCAGACATTACGTTTCCCAAGACATTGTCCCATAATCAGTCGACGCAAGCCGTGCTGCCTTTTCAGTATCTGTCAGCAACTGTTGAAAGGGAATAGCTTTCGTCAAGTCGAAGATCTGAGGCCCAACGAAAATTCCTTCTTGAATTTTTGCAGTAGTAATCGCAGGAAATTTAGACAGTAAAAACTGAAAACCCTGTGCCTCTTCGTTCATTGATTTCACAAAATTCTTTATAACGCCCATTTCAGAAGGAATGGTGGTAACAGCACAATGCCTTTGTCAACAAGGGATTCATGCGACACATTGTTTTCATTCAAATTCCACTCTTGGCTACATATTGCGCTTTCCTTCCCATACTCTCCCAGTGACACAAGAAACAGCAAAAGTTTCCCAACCATCCCTAGAAGTCCCAGAACTTTGAGATCATCACATATTTTTCATTTTTTATTCGAAAAGCCACTATATTTCAGAAGTAGCTTGACGTTCTCGTAGGTTTTCTTTAGCTGATCGGAAAGGGCCGCTGGTATTGAAGGCTTCACGTTTCAGTTATGTAAGAGAATGAATGGCATTGAGGAATCTATAAATAGAAGTCATTCTTCCCGATTGTGAATCATCCCACATTTTGTAAGCAGCTCATTATGCCATTACATTATTCCAAACTCTCATTGATGAAAGAGGAAAGATGACGCTATCTCTTTCAGAATGTAATACTAGTGTTTGGTTGTAACAGATAATTTTCTTCAAAACGAGATCCAAGTAATTCTGCTTGTCTCTTCGAAAGATTTAGATATTTTACAAGATCGTTCTACCTGCGACCATGGCTGCGGCAGACATATGTATGTATGTATGTATAATAGATTGTAGCCGTGCGGCAGATGATGAGTAACTAAGAGCTGCATTATCTTCGTGATCTGGTTTACCTCTAGCATTGTCTGTTTCGTCTTTCATTGTCCAATCACTGGGATAGGACCTGAATATAGGACTGGGCGCACTGCAGATTCCAAATTTGGATACGAAACTGTTTTGATTTACGTGACATTCCTATTACTTTCGTTAAACAAAAGTAGTAATCTGTAATGTGGTCTCTAGGTGTCCTCCGCAACTGCTGTACGGCAAATGCCATAGAATGGTGGATTCTACGCAACCAGCCTCTTAAACGGAGGCAGCAACGTGAGTAACAGTTCTATGGTGACCAACAGCCACATTTACCTTTGATTCAAAATACAACTCGTTTTTATGTATTTATATGATATTATTTGTTTGTTTTTCCATTAAATTCACTGTACACCCCCCCGGGTTTTGTGTTCAACTTGTGTTAATGTTTCATTTCTCGATTTCGCTAGAGATCCACTGAGGATGGGAAAAATGTTTCCCGAAAGTTAACTCTGGAAAATTATTAAGAAAATTATTAAAACTTTTGTGGAGATTATTTCCTTTACCATACTATGGATTACCACAAGATATCTGCTACCACCACGGAATTTATACAACTCGTTTGCCATTTTGACGATCGGAGAAATGAGAAGTCTTTAAGACTAAGTCGTAAACTCGCCACACACATAACAGAAAAGAGTTGACTTCCTAGACATCGTTGGGACACACAGGAACATACACATACAATATTATTCACGTTAGCGGATTTACACTTCAAGAATAGAGACTGTGTGATCTCACTATCGATTGACTGACATAACTGCCACTTTACCTACCCCAAGTGCCTATCTCCCTGGTATCTCCTCCCAACACTAGGCAATAATATTCCTAAACATGACACCGTGACAAAACGACAAAAATAACGCAGTCGAGCGCAGATAAAATGCGTATCCAGAAGAAAGTTTAGGTGATAGCGAAAAATGGTTTTGACGATTTTCATCATGACACTGAACTACATAACGATAAGGTTTTTTTGTTCTGCGGCAAATTTCATTGACGCACTGTGTTCTTCGTGAAGCCTGTAATTTTAATGAACGCGTTCAGTCGCTATGGGACTGGAAGCACCTTGCTGTATTTGTTGCTTTTTGAACATTCTGAGGATCTATTAAAGAAAGTGTATTTTATCTGAGAAAGTATTAAAAGGGAATTTAATGACACGAATTTCAGTATATATTCCATATTTTAAGGGTGATTTAATTAACTAAACGAGGAAACACATTTTTATGTAAACAAGAAAACAGGATATCCCAATTCAATCTGTCCATGACCGTCGTGGTGTAAGCATCGTCCCTTGGCGCTCCTAGCTAAGCAGCAGGTAGTTTTATTCGCAGGTAGTCACCGTTACAGCTTTCACACTCAACGACTGCTTGACGCTGTAGAAGCCTACAAAGATAAGTATATTTTGCCTTACTCTGCCGCTCAGTGTAACTGTATTAATCTCTATCTTTTAGAATTAATTCGTATTCTTAAATTTTAAGATCTGCTCTATTGCTCTATTCCACTCCTTGTCCCATTTCTCCACAAAGCAACTCTCCTAGTTCGTTTTCCTGTTCATCTGATTTTCTCTGTATAATTTTTTCTCTTAAGATGACGAAGAGCAACAAGAATTCATCTAGTGCCAATATTGATCTTGAAAGTAAAATTGCGGGCAAGTGACTGAGGCACTGGATAGGGCAGTAACATCGCCTACATTCTTGAGCTCTTTGGCATCTGTGCTCACTGCATTAGTAGCAAAGCAACTAGAAGATTCGATGAATTTTAATAACAATCTTGTGACATCTTTAGAAAATAAATTGGCTGAACGGGATTGCGAGATTTCATTTCTAAAATCTCAGTTAGAAGAAAGGACAGATCAGCTCGAGATGTACTCACGCCGAAACTGCTTGCGGATATTCGGCGTTTAAGAAACCTAATCTGAAGACACCGACAAGCTGGTCATCGAAAATGTTGCAAAAAAGATAAGTGTTAATCTAAACCTACAAGATATTGATAGAAGTCATCGGGTAGGTCGTCAAATAACTGGCAAAAACAGACCTATCATTGTTAAATTTGTCAGTTACAGGAAACGGAACGAAATGTTCCGCTTGAAACGGCTGCTCAAGCATACTGGGATAACGATTCGCGAGGACCTCACGAAATCGCGCCTGGTTTTGCTACAAGCTGCCATCGAGAAGTTTGGCCTCAGGAACGTGTGGACAGAAGATGGCAACATCGTTATTAAACACGGTAACGGTCGTGCCCGGGTGCAAACCAGGGCCCAGCTAGAGGCACTTAATCCTTAGCGTAGGAGCGCCCCCACCCTTCCACCCCCACTCTACACCTCCCCGACACAACAACGTTCGGATTTTTTCCGAGAACTCTCCTTCCCTTCTTCTTCTCCGAACACTGCCTCTGCAAATCCTCTGTAAATGCTACCTACTTCCTTCCCTGAACATCCCGCAAACCTGTTACCTGTGGGTGGCTGGACCCTTTCCCCGACCGTCCAAGCGTCTGGCACTATAAATGAGCCTAATCCTCGCTCCCTCTCTCTGCACGTTGCACACTTAAATGCCCAGTCTCTGCCCTGCCATTTCGACGAAGTAACGGAAATTTTATCTAAACACCGTTTTCGTGCACTTCTCATAAGCGAAACCTGGTTGAAGCATTCTCTCAATTCCGCGCTAGTAGCAATATCAGGGTACCGCCTAATAAGAGCCGATCGAAAGGCCAGCGTCGCCGCACACGGTGGAGGCGTCGGTATATACATTCGCGAAGATCTAAGGCATAAACTTTTACTATCTTCAACAAATACGGATTGCCTGCGTAGTGAATATCTTTTTATCGAAGTTGGACTTTTAGGGAAAAAATGTCTCTTGGCTGTAATATATTTACCTCCTAAGACAGGCAGCATAGATATGCTGGACGAAACCATTGCATCTGCGATAAATTCCTATGAACACGTTATTGTAATGGGTGACTTTAATCATAACTTATTAAAACCTTCTCCCTCTGCAGAGCTTTTTACGCGGTTTTTCCACAGCATGTGCCTCGAAATTTTACCTCTAGCACCAACACACCACTCAAAGAACACAGAAACTTGGATCGACCATATTATAGTGTCTAATGTAAACAAAGTTCGAAAACACGGACAATTTCCAGTTCCTGGGATTTCAAAACACGACCTAATTTACCTTGTTTACAACCTGAAGTGCCCTAAATACTCACCTCACATAATCAAATACCGCGATTTTTCAAAATTTGATAAGCAATCATTTATTATAGATGGATTGGCACTTCCATGGCGCCTTGTACGCGAAGAAGAATTACTGGATGATAAAGTAAATATTTTCACTAACTTAATAACACAGCTCTACGACCGGCATGCGCCTTTAAAAATTTCGCGTGTAACTCGTCCTCCTGCACCATGGTTAACTGCTGAAATTCGAAATTTAATGAAAGATCGTGATGCAGCGTATGCAATTTTCCGGAAAACTAAATGCGAACTACTTAAAAAACAGTACAAAATGCTCAGAAATTTAGTTACGCAGAAATGCCGCAACGCTAAAATAAAATATTACCACACCACCTTCGGCAGAAACAGCGACTCGAGAACGATCTGGAAAAAATTGAAAAATCTAGGAATAGGCAAAGGTCCTCCCCAAATTGAAGCGAATATACCCTTAGAATCACTAAATCACAGTTTCATAAACAGCGTTCCTTCATTTGACAGTAACTTGAAAAAGCAATCTCTTTTGTTTCTCCAAAACGCAGAAATAAAATCCAACGATAAATTTTTCTTTTCGTCCGTTGAACATCAGGACAATTAAAATCGTTCAAAGTCTCAAATCAAATGCTTCAGGTTCCGATGGTATAAATGCCAAGCTGCTAAAAAATAGCTTAGATGTGACGTACCCAATTATCACCGAAATCGTAAATTTCTCACTAATGAGCGGGCAATATTTCTTATCCTGGAAGACTGCGCTCGTGCATCCTATTCCCAAGACAACATCAACCAAAAACCCTACTGAATACCGCCCAATTAGCATCCTCCCAACTATCTCTAAAGTACTCGAAAAAGTCGTCCGGAAGCAAACTGAACAGTATCTTCGAACAAAATCACTTTTAAACGATCAGCAATCAGGTTTTCGTTCCGGCAGAAATACTGGAACCGCACTACTAAACGTCAGTGAAGACGCGAGAACAGCAATAGATTACGGTAATATAACTATTTTGGTTCTTCTGGATTTCAGCAAAGCATTCGATTCAGTAGATCACAACATCCTGCTCGCCAAACTAAAGATCATGGGATTTGCACAGCCCACGTGTAAATGGTTTCTTAATTATTTAACTTCCAGAACCCAAAGAGTGGTGTCCGGTAGCCGTAGCTCAAGGGACTTGAAGCTTAACCGCGGAGTTGCTCAAGGCACTGTGTTAGGGCCACTGGCCTTCTTAATCTATGTAAATGACGTGGGAAATGCACTTAAATATTGCAGTCATCAAATGTATGCGGATGATCTCCAGATATATATAAGTGGTCACCCGTCTCACCTCGTTTCACTCGTACAAAAAATTAATGAAGATTTGAGAGCGATAAACAACTGGGCAGCGTCTTTAGGCTTACAATTAAACCCAAACAAATCACAGTGCATGGTTATCAGCTCGAAATGCACTATGAATAAAATCTCTTCTTCTCCTTTGCCTAATATTTTTATAAATGACACCATTTTATCTTGGTGTTCTGAAGTCAAGAACCTAGGTGTAGTTATCGACAACACTCTCAGCTGGAACTCGCACGTAGATTCAACCTGCCGTAAAGTTTTTGCTTCAATGCACTCACTGAAACGCCTGCGAGCACTTTTACCAGGTAGCACACGTGAGACTCTCATCAAATCCCTTATCATACCACATTTCGACTATTGCGACTTTCTTCTGACCAACATGACATTTAAATTACAACGTAAACTTCAAGTAGCCCAGAATGCATGCGTACGTTTTATTTTTGATCTAAGAAAATACGACCATGTATCCGAATTTTTTGACAGAATTCGTATGCTTACTCTAGACAAAAGACGGTTACTCCACTCTTTACTTCTTCTTTATAAAGTTTTAACCGGTTCTCATGCAACACACCTCATAAGTAACTTCAATCTTCTGAAACTAAATCGATCTCGTGAATCAGCCCTGCTTTGTGTACCACGTCACAACACGACTTCATTCAGTAAATCATTCACCATTACAGCTATCCGAGCCTGGAATGAATTACCAGCGAGAGTAAAACATTTAAATACTTTCGGCAAATTCAAAGCTGAATTAACCACATGGGTAAGGAATAACGACATATAGAACGGCATTAACGTCTTCTTCAATCTCCAGACTTCTCCCACTTCCAAGCGCCCGGTCACCGCCCCCATTAAACCCCCTCTATTTCCCCCTCTTTATTCTCAATATTCTACCCCATACCTCATTGCTCTATCCTCATCTTCCATTCCCTCTCACACCTAAATTATGAGCATTATTATTTTTCTGTGTACCCTAATGAAATTGTTAATTAAATATACAAAAGTATTAGTGACGTTCCAGATAAAATATACTTGTAGCTATCTCTGTACCATCATCAGGATACTCACTACAATATATTGGCATAAACAAAATTGATGTTAAGATACCCGCACTCTTTGTATTGTTCCTTAATACCGCCAGTATTGTGTTTAAAATTACTGTTGTCATTAGCTTATAGTGTATTGTGCTTCTCTGGTGCAAAATTATTGTATATTTATGTACAGTGCTACTGTAAACTAAACGTAGCTTTCTGTAACGTTCCTCAAATAACTTCACTTTTTTCCCCTACTTCTTCTTCGTCCTTTCCTTCGCTTTTTTTCTCTTCCCTTTCCCTCACAAACTTTATCATTTATACTTTCTGACCCCTTCCCCTGTACGTCTTTTCTTTTCTCTTTCACGAAACTTCCCTTTCACTACTCAGTATAACATACTCAGTTGTATTAATGTTCGGCCCTAAGCCGCCATCCTGATTGAGGTTTTTCTGGGTTTACTCAATCGCTTAAGGCGTATGCCGGGATGGTCCCTAGATTTGTTCTCCCAGACGTAAATGTACAGCTTGTCCTCCCCTCTTAAAATGTTACTTCTCTAAATGTATGTAAATTTAAGTGGTTAGGCGGAAGAGCAGGCCCTATGGCCTGAGCCTCGCCATTAATAAAGACATTAGGATTGAATAATAATAATAATAATAATAATAATAATAATAATAATAAACAAAAAATCATAATTATGTTCCTGCTTTATTCATTAACATAGTGGCGTTGTTTACATTAAGGCGTTTATAAATAATGTTTTGCACGTTTGCGTAAATTTAAAAAAGTATAACAATTCTCGCAAACATATTTTGTGCGATTTTTTGTAAAGAGACTTAACTCTTTTTGTACTTTGTGCTTTAGAAGGAATGTTACTCCTTTCAGCATTTATTGAATTTCTCCTGGAGGACAAGTGACATTATTCGATATTTGCAATTGCTGGAATATAAAGTTTTGAGTAAAATTATTCGTGTAGGTACTCCCGTCGATGCTAAATACATTTCAGCTATTTCCCAAATAAATTACTCTCATTTGTTGCAGCAATATTTTGAAGATGAGAAAATCACCATCGGCAGTATGTTTATCATGTTTGTATAGTTTTTTAGTACGTGTGAAAAGTGTCCTCCATGTTATGATATTGTTCTAAATCCTCTTTTCCTACTTCATGGTGCACACCTAAACTCATAGAATTTTCTTCAAAATATTCATTTCAAACATGTTCAGGTGGCGAAATAGTCTAAGAAAAGTTGGGAGAGCATTTTGATGGAAATTGCAACGGAACATCACCTCTTCTATCTCAGTAGTTTTTGTCAGACAATAGTGTTCTGGAAAAGAGACGACACACAATTGACAATGATTGTTACTTGGAGAAAGAAATAACGAGTATTGAAGTTGTCACAGTTACCTGTCCAAACGAAATTAACCCTTTTCTTACGAATTCCGTGCCCTTTTGCTTCGTGTTTCTACTACATCCAGGCCTGGCACACACTGGATGGAACCTTGAAGACGTTCAAGACGCTTTTACTCAGCTTTCCGCACAGAGGGCCATGCTAACAAGGAGACGTTACATTTGTATGTTACGTGGAAATATTGTCTTATAATTCATTACGTTTTCACTTTTGAATTGATTGCTTATCAACACTTGGACTAGGTAAGCTTAGAGAACAGTTCAGCGCTGACAGCGGCGGCGAGAGGTTGTGACCGCAGCACTACCTTATCAGTTCAGTCGGCGTCAAGCTAAGCACTGCGAGTTGCGAGTGCTCGTGAAGTGACCAGTGTTTCCGAAAGTTATTCCGCATTTTTAACCATTAGTGAAAATAGATAATAGTGAATTACCGTGCTCTGACCTCGGACAGAGCATCAAAGAAGCGATGGAGGCCGTGAACAACAGTACGCCCGACGCCATGCAACATTCGATGGAGTACCAACAGCAGCTCATCATAGAGCAACAACATCAGCAAATACAGGCGCAGCAGCATCAACTTCAGGAACAGCACCAACAACTGGTCCAATTGCAACAGCAACTTCAGGACCTACGAACGCAAGTACAAAACAGCCAACGCTCTAGTTGGCCGCCCTTGCAACATAGTGCACCTGCCCCAACACAACAAAGTGAGCGCAAAAGACAAAAAACTGAATCTGTTTCACGATATGCTATTCCTACAGCAAACAGGTTCGAAACATTAAATACCGATACAGATGAAGACGATCATATCAGTGCCGCGGAGACAGTGATAAAAATCCCCCCTATAATCATTCACAAAGCGGAAAATTTTCAACTGTTAATAAATGACATTAAAAGTGTGGTAAAAGAAGATTTTACAACAAAAATTGAAGCAGACAGAGTGAAAGTAAAACTAAATTCAATAGAAGATTTCCGAGATCTTCGTAAATTTTGCAACGAAAACAACATTGAATACCACACGTTTCATGACCCAAGCATAAAAACATTCTCAATTGTTATTAAAGATATTCACACACTATATAGTGAAATAGAAATCTTTCAAGAACTAGTTAAAAAATACCCTGTTATCAAAGTTACTCGCCTTCACGGAAAAGACAGAAAACCATTAACAACATGTGCTGTAGATTTAGAGGACAACAACAAGGGAAGAAGCATTCTAGCATTAGATAGATTTTTATATAGTGTTATTAGGGTATTTCCTAGAATCAATCAAAAATTACCAATTCAATGCAAAAACTGTCAAAGATTTGATCACACTCAGGCTAACTGTGGACGCGCTCCGAGATGCGTTAGGTGTTTGGGTAACCACCATTATTCTAAATGCTCGGAACCTAAAACAGAAACAAGTAGGAAATGCGTTAATTGTGGAAAAAATCACACGGCCAATTGGAAAGGATGCGAAGTATATCAGAAACTGCTTAAAAATCAAACAGAGCGGTATAATCAGAGAAAACAGGCTTTTAATAACAGAGAATCCCACGAGATTAAATACCTTGACCGAAAACCAGTCCCTCAAAATCACCCACAACAAACAAACCCAACGCAACGACCTCCCATAAATCCCTGGTTTTCAAATCCTCAAAGACCTAATAACCAAGTCCCCCCGACATTGAACTCCAATCTCCCTCTACACCAAGAACAGGTAATAACTACAATCATCAACCAAGTAATAAACGCACTCATTCCACAAATACAAATATTAATACAATCAGCCCTCGATAATGGACGTAAATAAAAATCCAGAAACAAATATTCTCAACTGGAACGCGAACGGAATAAAAAGGCAAGAAAATCAATTACGACACTTTATAACAAGCCACAACATAAAAATAGCTTGTATTTCAGAAACCCACCTGTTACCTCAAATCAAGTTCTCAATACCAGGTTTTAATATCTATCGCAACGACCGTCTCTCAGCAACGGCCGCAGGAGGAGTAGCCATACTAGTGCACAAAGATATAAAACATACGTTAATCAATAGTCCTACGAGCAACGACCTAGAAACTTTAGCAATACAAACCAAAATAAATAACAAAGACACAACTATAATATCGGCGTATAAACCTCCCAATAAGCTATTCCCTAGAAAAATATATAATGAAATTTTTGGAAATAACGATAATATCATGCTAATAGGTGACCTTAATAGCAAACACTGCGATTGGGGATGCAACACAACAAACCCACAAGGGCAAAATTTACTAAATCTAGCTACCACTCTCAATTTAAGTATTATGGCTCCAATAGAACCCACCCATTACCCTTACAACAATAATATAATTCCTGACATATTAGATATCCTCATCACAAAAAATATTGATTTTCCGCTATACCAAAAAGTAATTCCTGAACTAGATTCGGATCACAATCCAATAATCATATCATTTCATCCTCTCTATCTATCATCTTATTATAAACAGCAAAAAGGTAAAATTAACTGGTTTAAATTCAGAGAAATTTTAAAAATTAACTACAAACATCCGCAAAACATTCAATCTGAAAAGGACTTAAATAATGAAGTTAAACGATTAGTCAGCAACATACAAGGATCCCTCACAAATTCTACCACATATCTCAAAATAACAAACCCAATAAATAAGCAACAAATCCCAATAAAAATCATAAACCTAATCAAAAGTAAACACAATTTAAGACGCTATTGGCAAATGACACGACGATCAGACTTAAAAAGAAAATTAAACAAACTGACGAGACTAGTTAAAACTAAACTAGACCAACATAGATATGCAAGCTTTCAGACGTTTCTAAAAGAAATTCACCCGTCATCTAGGCATATGTGGTCTACCATACATAGAATGTAAAGACAAAAACAAGAATTTCCACAAATAAAACTAGGTTCACAAGTGGCAAATTCTGATTTTGAGAAAACATCTCTTATTGCTGACTACCTGGAAAAATCGTTCAACCCAAACCCAGTCGAAAACGATCACTTTAATAAACAAGTAGAAGAATTCAATCAGAAAGCACTATATACAGCTCCAATCAATATAAAGTACATATCCCCATCAGAAATTAAACAAGAAATCAAAAAATCAAAAACTAAGAAATCTGCAGGATACGACTTTATTTCTAATAAAGTTCTAAAAGAACTAAATAACAATACGATAGCAGGCATTACAGCAATATTTAATGCAGCATTAAGATTAGGATACTTTCCCAACGATTGGAAAATTGCAACAGTGCTACCCTTCCGAAAGCCAGGAAAGAATCCAAAAGATCCAGCGAACTATAGACCAATAAGCCTACTCCCGTCATTGTCGAAACTATTAGAGAAACTGATACTAAAACGATTAATAAAATTCTTGACAAACACACATGTAATCCCAGACACGCAATTTGGATTTCGACCTAACCACTCCACAACACATCAAATATTACGGCTTACCGAATATATAGCGCAAGGATTCCATGCCAAACAACACACTATCGCAATATTCCTGGACATCACCAAAGCGTTTGACAAAATATGGCATCAAGGCCTTCTCTACAAATTAAGACAAATAGGCACTCCAGACTACTTATTCCAAATTATTAAAAGTTTTCTAAATCAAAGGATATTCCAAGTCAAAATTAACGATGCCATATCATCCTTACGCCAGATTTCAGCAGGGCTGCCCCAAGGGTCCCCATTATCACCGGTATTATTCAATTTATATATATCCGATTATCCACACCTAATAGATTCGCAAATAGCGCTTTACGCTGACGACACCGCACTTTTTTCCAAGCACGGGGACGTTATGACAGCTAGGAATAACTTACAAGACGACCTTGACATATTCAATAAATGGGCAAAAAATTGGAGAATTAAAATAAATCCAGATAAAACACAGGCGAAAATTTTTACCCTAAGACATCCCCTCACCCCACCGCAGTTAATTTTGAACAACGAAAATATTCCCTGGGCCGCAAATAATACAGCAGCGAAATATCTAGGAATGCAACTTGATACAAAATTAAACTGGAAAACACACATTTACACTACACGAACAAAAACACAAGCAAAACTTTCCCAACTTTACGCACTAATTAACAAAAAATCCTCCCTTAAAATAGAGACCGGAATGTTAATTTACAAGTCAATAATTCGACCAACTATGACTTATGCATGCCCAATATGGGGAAATGCAGCAAAAACTAATTTAAACCTGTTGCAAACTATACAAAATAAAGCGCTAAGAACTATAATTAAAGCGCCATGGTTTATTTCGAACAAGCAAATCCACCACGAACTGCAAATTCCGACAATAAAAGAACACATTACCAAATTGTCCGAAGACTTTTTCACTTCACTCCCCTCATCTCCTAGCACCTCCATTTTCAACCTTGGACGCACAGCAGAACCGAACTTACGAATCAACTCACGCTTCCCTAAAGACAGATTCAGACCACCATAAAATAGCAGAAAATGGGCCTCAAATAATATAACCTTCATCGAACAATCTTATCAACGATCATTCTCTGTACTCTCAATCTACTGCCGCAATAATTTAAATTAATAATAATAATAACAACCAAAAACATTTAACGCATCCGTCTAGGGCACCCACAGTTAGGAAATAATCCAAAAGTTATATATGATTGTATTCACATCCCTGAAAAACATGTATGTTGAACAGGTAGACAATAAATTAAAAAAAAAAAAAAGCTTTCCGCATGAGCTTCTGGTGACAATGCGAGCAGGCGTCTGCGATAGAAAATTCCCAGCATTTCGACAATGATAAGTTTACGCGGGATTTGTCCAGGAGCTGGTGCGATCTTTCGGTGACGCTCCGAACTAATAGAAAGAAGTTGACAATCGACTTCAAGAACTTTGCACGAAGAAATTAATGTTTGATCAACAGAGAAGAAATTCGCGCGGCTTTTTGGCGCCCTCGGAGGCGCCAAGTTTAAAATGTATAATCCTTTCCTCTTGAAACACCTTCAAAGAACATCAAACGCTGTTAAAACAGGCGCCAAATTTGAAGTAATTTGGCCGGCAATTATCAACAAAACATATTTTAAAAGTTCTCGGAGCTTACCTACATCATCACCCACTTACAGATCCAAAAGTTTATTTGTTAACAGTTTAGTAAGAGGAATACTAATTATTCGAACGCATTCAAACTCATGAATGCTTAAGTGCTAGTGAAGCACACAAAGCTGTATTTCTAAGAATTGCATGTGTCGGCAAGGAAAAACGACCAATCTAACCTATCGCCCTCCAACTTATCTGTTTGTAACCTTGCCTCCGGATGAAAAATCGTTCAACACAGAATGTCACCAGACAGCGAAAACGTACACTCGCAACACTGCGAGGTACTCAGTTCTTAAAATGGTTTGGGTCTACTAGATCCATGCGCGCCTAACGAAGAGTTAACACATTTATTAACCGAATAGAAGAAAAATCTTAATACTCAGGGTTGTAAATAGGATTTATAGGCAACCAACTTTATAAGATTATATCAACATGTGAAGCGGAGTGCACGTAGTTGATGTCGCATAACCAACAATTTCGTAGTTAGCGAGACATTGAGAAATCGAAAGGAATTCCCAAATGCCCAATTTCGAAGAACTATTATAATTTCTGGCTGGTTGCTAATTAGACCTGATAAAGAATAAATCGTTCCATATTTATAAAAATACGTTTACCTTCTTACAGCATTATGTTTTGCTTTAACACGTCTCCTTGGCGTGTCTACTTCAGTACTGCTTACCGCACTAGGATCGTATTCAGCTTAAAAACAGCATCTTCAATTTCATTTTCACTCAACATTACAATTAAATCTGCTTCTCAAAAGATCTTATAATTCCTGGACACTTTGCGCGGGAATCGTGCAAACAGGATAGCCATCAAGATAGTGTCCACATACATGTAAACAGATTGGTTTGCGCGGTGAAGCAGATAGTACCTTTTTTAACGAACTGGGCATTTGCTGATATTACCATTTTACCTTGTATCTCAGAAACAGCGTCGTAAATCAGTGTAACTTACAGGTTATGCAAAGCTCATCGCTACCATTACAAACATCAGTCATTTTTGAAAAAAAAAAAAAAAAAAAAAAAAAAAAAGTTATACGGCACCTTTTTACTTTAAGGTCAAGAAATATTGAAAACAATTGAAAGCTGTCAGTGGCGTAGCTTCAGTTGGTGTCACCTGGGTCAAAGCTAATGGTATCACCCCCCCCCCCCATGGATTAAGTGTAAAAATATCCATGGACGCATAGATAAAACATTTTTAAAATCTATTTATTAAATAAACAATAAATTTCCATTTTTACATATTACAATTAGTTTATAAGATGGAGTGTTGAAGGGAAACATAAATGCATGTCACTAACGCATTAGTTAAAATCCTAAAGATATATTGGTTTTATATCATTTATAAATTGTCTGTATTTTATTGAAAATACAAGCATATTTGCACGTCATTTTATTGCACATTGTAATATATTGAAAAAATCCATTAATATTCAGAACAATTGCAATATAGATTTTAAATAAAAATTCTAGAATGAAACTAACTAATCAATAAATGTAAGTTATTTATAAAGACCCTTTACGAGATTTCAGGGCAGCAAACTTAATAATAATTTCAATAAACTCTATGCTTTTTGCTATATCATTTTCTATTGACAATAGAGCCAAATCAGATAGTCTTGATTGACTCATTGTAGATCGTAAATAAGATTTTATAATCTTTAATTTAGAAAAGCTTCTTTCACTAATTTTAATGATTATTAAATAGATTTACATATAACGTTTTTAGGAAGAATCACCAATAAATGAATATTAAATATTCTTCACTGACTCTTCTGGGTTTCTCTTGCTTCCATAAGTTTAACCTTTGCATCTAATGGCATTTTATGGTTTCGCATAGTTAAACTCTTAAAAATACACACTACCTCAGTGCCTCATGGCTGCAATCTGTCTGCTTGCTGACTCCTTCAACGTACAACGCTTCACAACTCAATAGTACAATGATTTTCTGATACCATCGCATAGCGTTGAGCAATGCGTCTCTAGCCGAGAAGTTACGAGTTTCAATTCACGTTCAAAAAGCTGGGAGGAGGGGGGGATTCACCTACGGCCTACGCCTTGAGATGACTCGAATTCTATGCTGACAGCGGAAGCCCTTTCCCTCAGTTTGGTTGTCACGACTAAATCGCGTGGGATAGAGAATTTAAAATAGATGTATTCATTGCATTACGAATATCTCGCGCTTGCCATATTGCATTACATTCACAGGAATTCCGTTTTATAAAGATTTTCCCATGTAGGACAAAAACAGTTCCGTTAACGCGTTGGACAAGTTCCGTTTTATGCTGTACAAAATACCACATTAACTTCACGAGCCAGATACATTTTCCGGTTAAGGCAGGTTTCTGGTTTGTACAGGTTCCGGTTTAGACAGTTTTTACTGTACCTGTCGGCGGTGCATTTTCGGATATCGACCGCTTTAACAAGTCATCGATCCGGAGGGAGGGAATCATCGACCCTGTTGGAAATCCCTGGTATAGACATTTTAACTTCATGTAGCCTTTTAGTACACATTCAAACAAAATACACTTATATAAAGGCTGTTTATTATCACATTTATAAAAATATTTACAATTATGTACATCATTTACAAAATTTGAATTTCTCTAAACTAATTAAAATCTATAAATATTCAATAATGAAATGATAAAACAATACATCCCGATCTATTAACGTATCGAACTTCTATTGGTGGTTGGAAGCAACAGCATTGCACCAGTTTCAGGACCTGCTTAAACAAACAAAATTATTAGTTTCCTAATGCTCCCCCCCCCCCCAACGTGGCCAGCAAACCTGACCATTTTAATTTCCTAACACTCATTGAGCTCTTCCTGACATTCCCATAAGTTCCTGATGATATTTCCTATATTTCATCAATAATTATTAATTAACGTGAATTTACCATCCTTACTAACCCAAGGAATGAAAATCTGACAAAGTTTACCAATGTATGTATATGTGTACACATATTATAAATATTATGTGTATATATATAAATAAATAAAAATCAGATCAGGATATCCGAGATCGCTAAGACAGTAGTGCCGTGGCAATCTCGGATGGAAATATTACGGGTTCGCGTCCCGCCTCAGGCGTGTTGTGTATGTTTAATTGTCCCTTCGTCTACCATATACCTCAACCCCCTCAGGGCTAACAACCCTGGGGTGTAAAAATGGATACGGCATAAGCCTACTCATCCCCCCAAAAAGGTCACGTGAGAATAAGACTGGGCGTCGGATGATTATAGTTTACGGGCGCGTTAACAGCTAGGGTCATCGGCGCCCGTGTCATTTTTTTAAGAGCAATACGCACTGTAGCAGTGCCAAACATTTTTATGCAAGGTAAAATGTAAGTAAAACTGGAAATAAACGTGTTAAATTATTTAAAAGGGTTGGCAGAAAAGAGCCAGATAAACACGTTAATATCCAAATATAAGCCAAATAACTGGCATAATCCTTTTCTCTCAGATAATGCTGTAAATGTCAGACTTTCGCAAGAAGCAAAAAAGCTTGCAGAGAGAAGACTCGTCATTTCCAAGTAGATGTGCTAGAGAACTAGCAAGGTGAAGCCTTCGGCGGCTATCTCTTACCTTAGAACGGCACAGGAGAACATGCTCCACGGTAAGATCCATCTCACAAATACGGGGTGGGTGATTGTTCTCAGCGGGTCACGAGAAGAGAAGCAGGAAATAGATTCGAGCGAGATTTTTAAATCACTGCAGATCACAGCTTCTTTTAATGTCATCGATTCAGCGAACGTAAGTGCTTCCAAGAGCGCATATTCTTATGCAGTATAAGCGCTGCAAGAAGTGTCTAGTCGAAAACTGCGTGGCACTATGGCAGTAGAAGACACACCCTACATTACCATTCTGGGAGGAGCCATCAGGTATATGCAGTTATAGCCGGGATACACGGATTTCGTCTCCTGGAATTCCGTCAGAAATGTACTGGGGGAAGTCGAGGATTTGGTGAAGTGGATCTCAGGTCTATTTTACGCCGGAGAAGCTTCCAAGAGGGAACAAGATTTCGGGGTGGCGGTTCACAGGGACGGGGTGTTTTGTATCGAGTTTATGCAAGAGCGTGTAGAGACATATCTGAAGGATGGGGTAACGATGGTCTGAGTTCGTAACGATGTCCTGTGACTTGGGTGAAGAACTGCTTGGCGCGAAGGAGTATTTAAGACTGATACTTTCGCACCATAGGAGTCGATTACAATATCTCGCCTTCGGCTCAGGGATGGTTCACCAGCCTCGGCCAAGAGGCATTCAATGTGACTCGTGCGGTAGGCGTCTGTGCAGATCCGTATACCGGCATTGTGAATGGTAATCTATGACCAGAGGGAGACGTTGACACAAACAATACACCCATAATCTATAATAGGACGGATGGTAGTCGTATACAGGTCAGGTAGTCTGTAACAAATACGAGGTGCATTTAAGTTCTAAGGCCTCCTATTTTTTCTCCAGAATGGAATGAAATAGAAACATGTGAACTATTTTAAAATGAGCGCGCGTGCTTTGTCAATACGTCACAGATGGCGGCACTATACGACGGTTGGAATTGTAGCGCCAGCAGCAAGAATGAGAACGTTTTTACATACTTGAAATGGCGACGTTTACCTTACTTGAACGCAATCATTAGTTTTCTGAATTTGCCGCCAGTGCTGAAAAAATGATGGTGGCCATGTTCTCGGACAGCGAGGGCGTAATCCTTACCCATTGCGTTCCAAAAGGCACTACGGTAACAGGCGCATCCTACGAAAATGTTTTGACGAACACGTTCCTTCCTGCACTGCAATAAAACCGTCCGAGAAGGGCTGCGCATGTGCTCTTTCATCAAGACAACGCACCCGCACATCGAGCGAACGTTACGCAACTATTTCTTCGTGAAAACGACTTTGAAGTGATTCCTCATGCTCCCTACTCACCTGACCTGACTCCAAGTGACGTTTGGCTTTTTCAACAATGAAAGACTCTCCGTGGCCGCACATTCACCAGCCGTGCTGCTATTGCTTCAGCGATTTTCCAGTGGTCAAAACAGACTCTTAAAGAAGCCTTTGCCGCTGCAATGGAATCATGGCGTCGACGTTGTGAAAATGTGTACGTCTGCAGGGCGATTATGTCGAGAAGTAACGCCAGTTTCATAGTTTTTAGGTGATTAGTTAGAAAAAAATAGGAGGCCTTAGAACTTGAATGCACTAGTATAACAACTCCGCCATGTGCCCGGAGGCCATCATCAATGTCTTGCCTATAGCAGCAGAAGCCACGAAGAGAGACGGAATGCTCAGGAAGAAGGGTTTCCTGCAGGCAGGTAACAACAAGTCTATGCAGAGATATCTTCGGCGGCGGCGGCGATGGCGATGGTGTGACGGTTAGCGTACCGGATTGTTGTACCCAAGTTCGCGGGTTCAAACCCGATCGAAGCCGTGGATTTTTAGGGCGACAAAATCTTTCGTACGCCTTCCTTCGGAGGGGAAGTAAAGCCGGCTGACCCATGTTTGTAGATTTACTTGCATGTAAAAGATCCTCAAACCTAAATGACGCCTCTGAGCTAAATTCAATCTCGCCTGTTTCTCGCCCAAGAAATGCCTCCTTTCTCTGCTAGATGAAAGGAGCGTAGCGAAATTTGCGTGGTCAGACGGAAGAGCGGGCCTGATGGCCCGAGTCTCGCCACGAAAAATAAGGCAAATTCAATTCAATTCAATTCAATCTTTAATTCGTCTATACGAGTGGAAAAGACATTTCGGTTCCACGAGAAGAGAGCCATAACATCCTTATTACAATGCAAAACAATTTTCTATAAATTTCAAGACGCATGAGGGAGATCCTAACATTACCCGAGTGAACTGAAACTGAACGCGAACCTCCATCCCACATCAGATGTCAACCGTCCGGGAGCTCCAGTCCAAGAAACTTTGGAAGTTTACTTCTTGACACCACCCTCACTTCTAAATGAAGTTTTTTTTTTAATTTAAGGCCGCATCAACATTAAGTCATTAGCGACCACTATTGCATTTAACGGTATGGTAACTATGAAGAGGACATATTATGGTGATTAAAGGACGAACACAAATACAACCATGCCCGAGGCGGGATTCGAACCCGCGATCCTTCGGACCGAGATCGCTACGGCACTACTGCCTTAACGATCTCAGCCATCCAGGCCGACTCACACTTTAATGCCAAGTTTTCAAAATTCATTAAGGTTTTTGAAATTTAGATTTAAGATGAAATTTGTGCCATTGCACATTAATTACATAAGGTACTTTCAGCTGTTGCTGTTTTATGAAGTAAAGTTTCAGGAGAGAGATTTATTAAATTCGGTTTAATATTTAAAAATTATTAAATGTACAATACACAAAGGTACTAATCTTATTTGATAGAATATTATTAAAGAACTAATCGTATTTGAAATAATAAACTAAAGGCATTTTTAAAGCAATATTTGAGTTGCATGCCAATAAAATAACAATTACCAGACAAATAGTAAGTACTCAAGTATTTAAACAAGTTCCAAAAATCATTAAACCGGGTATACTTACTTCTAATACCTCGCACCTGCTGTTTGCACCAGTATTATTTTATTTCCGTTCTGGTTGGGGGCAAGGATTTTCTTTATTGCGTTGGTTGTGAGTACAATGTAGAGATTGTCGCTGTACTGCTATTATCTCGTTTGCATCTCTCACTAATCTTTGCAAAGCAGCTCCTCTTCTGGGAGTAACAGCAACTAAAAATGGCCAAAATTTTGCTTTGTATAAAAATCCAACCACAATATGAGGGAAATTTTCCGAGGAAAAAGTTTAATTCCTCTAAATAATTGAATGGTAGGGAACGGCAACTAACTGTGTAAGTTAAAACAATTTTCGTTTCTGAAAACGAGATTAATTGTTAGTGATACCAAGCATGTCAACGGCAAAGGTCAGATGTCCCGTACGTATAATGCATGTTTTTCCTCCGAAGGTGGCTGCGATCTTCCCCCCGGACCGACGCCGACCTACGCGTAAATTTGCGAGTTTTCCCCAACCAGTTATCTCCCGCCAGCGGGCCCCGTCCCTGCGTAGAATTTGTCCCTGGGCGCCAGCCGGCCCTGGACAAATGCTATGGCATTCGCCCGGTGTTGATTGAAGGAAAAAAAAAAAAACACGAAAAATTACCGATCGGAGCAGCCAGCCGCTAGGATCCTCCTTCGAACAATGACTAAAGCGTGCCCGTGAAAGCGACCTAGTTTTGTAACTAGTGTCGAAAATCCTGCCACCAACGTCCGAACTCGAATTTAGGACCTCCCAGTGAGAATTTCTGCAGTGACATCAATTGATGACCTGAGCCACTTCCCCAGCCCCAAAATGAGAGAATTATCAAAAACTTTTCTTATAGGTAATCCCACAATGCACGGGAAATTATCGATAACCGCAAGTCATGTAACGACAGGAGGATTTATCCGATAATTTTCATTCAAGAATGGTATTTATTTAAAATATTCCACATTTTTGTTGAACTGTTTAAATATAGACCAATGGTCATTTCCTATCCTTCCAGTAGGCCCCTAGTCACCGACAGTGCTCCTGGTCTTCCCATCTCTTCTTGGTCGGCCCCTGTCTTTCACCTGTCTATACTTTAGCACCTGTTTTAGTAGTCTGGTTAGTTTCATTCTCTTTAAATGATTTTCCTGGACACTTGATTTTGGACCCTGGTATCTCATTTGGGCTGCTTCAATTCTTCATCTTATCTCTTTTTTCAAAACCCATATTTTACTGACAGAGTAGTGTTGGTCTAATTTTTTTTTCTGTGGTCATGTGCTGGAAGTGCCTTTTTATACAGCCATTGATTTTGTTGTAGTTTGCTTACTTTGATTCAAAATCCTTTTCCTGTACCTTCTATGAGGGCCACACTAATGGGGATCCATCCTTTTGCAATTTGTATTTTAACATTCGATTTTTTAAAGGTTTCTAACTGGTATTATTGTGTCCTTCAAAGTTTTCTTCCAAAAGGATGTCCTACAGCCCTTTCCAATTTGTCAGACGTCTTTTCAAAATCATTGAACAATATGAATTTTTCCAGGAATTTTTCATTTCTTCCTTTAATTATCTGGTCAATTGTGAATATTGCATGAACTGTCCCTCTGTCCTTCCTAAAGGTGCATCGCTCCTCTCCCATAAATTACTTACTGTGTTCAATTTATTTTTAGTATGCTTGCATATATCTTGTATGCTGCAGTCTGCATAGTTATTCCTATGTAATTTTCACATTTATTTTTGCCCTTTTTTTTCTAAATTCACCACTGTTCCAGTTTGCTATTCTGTTGGGAGTTTTTGCTTTGTCCATATTTCATTTACTACTTCTAGGAATTTCTCTGTCTTGTGGAATAATCTGTGTATCTTTGAAACTCCTACATATTATACTCGTAAATGAGTTCACACTTCCAATATTCATCATCCTGTAAAATAAAGCAAGGGGCCATCCCATGTTTTCCTACTGGCTGTGGAAACCGCACATTTCATGTCCAAGATATCTACTCCACATTTTGTTTTATTATAGAAGCATATATTCTCAGCACCTTTTTTCTTTATTGGCTTAGATGCTATGGTATATAGTTGGGAGGAAACATTGAAACCCGAGAGAATCTAAGATTGATAACGACACTTAGGTCTGAGTCATACGAACGATGGGTTGACGCGTGTCACCTATCATTGATAACGTCAGCTGCGTCAAAAACTGTCAATTGTGTTATGTCAATTGTTAATTGGTCACTGTATAGACTAAACTTTGTTTGTGTGTCCTATTATTTGTTGATTTGATTTGTCACTACAAGTCTTCAACATGCTAATTAAGTATAACTTAATACTCATTTTTGCCTGTTGCCAACTGACATCTCTTTGTATTTATTAACAATTTATTTGTTATTTTAGATAATTTGATGATTTTGATCTCTTTTTGCCTGTTGAGTTTCCTTGGAAAAAAATCTAAATTTCAATAGAAACAATTCACGCATCATACAGTAACTACCAAACAGTACAGATGATGGGTGAACTGTAATTAACAACAGTAATACGGAAAAGAAAAAACAAAAAGCAAAACAAAACAAGCGTACAATGTAACACACCCCTCTCTGACAAGTACATAATGTAGGGTTTGAGGTGTACTGAATAAGATAAAATAAATTTAATAAATATATTTAAATTTAAATCTGATAAGATCAGTATTTTTACTGAAAGGTTAAAGAGGATGTAATGTATGTAATGTAGTCTAACAAAATTGGTATTCTTTCTTATTGTTTTTATAATGATGGTTTTTGTACATTGTCAATGTAATTCTTTTGGAAATAAAATTATTATTATTATGATTTTTATGATTATTATTATCATCATCATCATCATTTTCATAATAATAATAATTATTATTATTTTCATCATCATAATTATTATTATTATTATTATTATTATTTTCATAATAATAATAATATTATTATTATTATTATTATTAAATCAAGAGCAACATTGGTAGCAGTTCCTGTGAGCACGTCCAAGAGTGGAGTGTGCCAATATCAAAATATTGAGATCTTGTTTTGTCCATAATACTAAATTTATGTGATTTTCTAAAAAACGTGTAAGTGAATATTTACTGCATATTGTAATGAGTGGTAATTGTGCAGTTGTCTGTAACCAAACAGGCAAAATACCTCTGATTAGATTAGACATGCATGGTTGAATTTTCACACTTCATAACACATTTCAAGAGTGGAATAATCTTAATAAAAATAAAACAACAGCAATAAACAGCATACCTGGTGATGAAGCTCGGCGAGAAACTTGTACAGTTGTTGATGTACTCTGTTTTTCAGCTTCCAATTCTTGATTTCGTCTCTTTAGTTCACGTGCTACTTTCTTTAGCTGTTCTTTTTCACTAGTGAGCCGTTTAATAGTCTCATTTAGCTTATCAATAACATGATCCTGTAACATTAATTTTTAATTTTAATTCTTGCAGAAGAGCTATTCATAACCAAAACCTTCAACAAATACAACAAACTGCAAATTTTTAGATCCAAGGGTAAATTAGACACTTAAGACAAGAAATGTGGCTTTGGCCAGACCATGTCAGATACTTTTATTTCAATAAATTTCTACTCACTTCTGCTATTTTGCTTCCTGTACCTTGAGCACGTAGTCTATCCCAAGGTACACTAGATGGCTCAGTCTGAGACTCTTGATTCCTTTTCATGGCTCTTCTCTTTGCCTCTGCTTCAAAAGCTTCAAGGTCATGCCGAAGTCTCTTGTTCTAAAAACATTTATTTTACAATGTAGAATTAAGTTCATTTGCATGCACGCAAAGAAAAACAATACCAATGACAAAAAATGTTAAGGAAACTTGCCTCTCGAATTAACACATTTGATTTTTGTTCCAAGTCTTCAGCTTTGTTTTTGAATTCTAAATTGCCACATTTCAAATCATAAGTCAAACTAGTAATTCGCATACTCTTCATTCCAGATTCTTCCTTAAGATGGGCAACTTGTTTTTTCAATTCTTCACACTTCATGCACACTAAAATTAAATAAACAACTATTGTCACAAAACTACAATATAATATAGTAGTTGTTCCCCCCCCCCCCCGCCACTACTTTCTTGGGCAGTCTCTCACTATAATTCTGGATCAACTGTTTTAGGTTATCACTAGTCAGTGTCTCTAAAACCAATGGATACCTACTGTTTTCATTGAAAATTATTCTAGATCTCAAAAATTAATATTAAAATTACACAAGTCCATCTAATAAACCAGTATAATGATCTCAAAATAAATTTATATTTTCAATATTATTGCCCCACCACCTAACAAGTTAAGTCTTTCCCTAATATTAAAATCAAATCCCATTCAACAGAAGAGGGACAAGAACAAACTACGAAAGGTTAAGCTTAGAAAAAGTGTGAAGAAGGGGCTATTATCTTAACCTGGGCATATCTGCAATCAGAGTGGCCACTTATTTCCCGAAACAAATTTCCCTCACTTTTTCCAGTTTTCCAGTGCATTTTTTATATTTCCTCCTGATAAAATTTGTAAATTCACACTACTCAAAGAAAATATTAAAGCTTCCCTGATATTAATTAGTCAACTCTACGATTTCAATGTGACAAAATACAATTGAACAATATTTTTGCATAAAAAACTGTTAAAAAATAACTCTGAACTATTGTTTTCAAGGAATAATTTATAATTTTATAACCCTCGCAAAATTTGTCCAGTCTCCTAAAGAATCTTCTACAAATTTCCTGGAAGCCCCCCCCCCCTCCTGTCATTCCCAGTGCAATGAAATTCTCTGAAATTGTGTTTGGCATATTTTCTAGAAAGTGGCCATCCTGGCAATAGAAAATGTAATTGATTCATTGATGATTCTAGGTAAGTCAACTGCTAAGGTCATTAGTCTCATAAGAATAATGCACGTGTTTTCCTTGGGAGGTGACAAATCTTCCACCACTGAATGGTGAAATTCAGCATTGACCTACACGCCAGCTTGCCCCAACCAGGTATTCCTCACCAGGGGCACTGCCCCAACTGGGACAAGCTTTAAGCTCTCAACATGTGGGTAGTAAAGGGCATACATGTAAGTGTGTGCAAGTATGGGGAGAGAATAGGACAAAGAAGAGGAAGAAAAGATGGTTCGTGGTTCATGGACAGTTTATTAGTGTACTGCTCTGGCATTCGCCTGGTGTTGATCGAAGAGACCATGGAAAACTACCGATCAAGATTAGAATATTATTCTCCAGACACTCTCGTCTTAGAATTATTCTCCAGACACCAACTGAATTCGACCTAACTACAATAAAACATAGATTAACCGGACTGTTTTTCTAATATAAATTGAGTTTGGTTTTTGGCTCATGGAATGGTGCAAACTTTGGCCTCACCCATGTTTGGAAGAAACTTGTATAGAAAATAAAGATCAAACTGTTTCAGATGAAAACTTCAGCTAAAATTTACCAGCTGAAGAATTTGTGGATGTGTAGAAAAAATCTGGCTGCAAAGAATGCAATATTGAGGATGTTACTGCTTGGCTTTCCTAGGATGCAACTGAAGAGCTATACTGAGTGCTGACATAATTAATGTAATAAAAAATATTTTCAAAATTTGCGACTGGGGTATAAAATATGTTAACCCTTTCCGACCCTAATGGTCATCTAGGAACTCTTCCTTCACACGCATAGCACCTGTAAACACTCAGCCACCTGCCTATTAATAAAAGTTTCCTTCCCGTTGGAGCATTTAGTGTTTATTAATGGAGTTCTAATAATAATTATTCGTTGTAAAATAAAATGCATGGTCATATAAATTACAACATATAAAAATCATATAAATATTACAAAATTATGCACTAATAAATCAGAATAAGTGATGCTCCATTAGTAAAAGTATAATTGTAGGTGTACAAATTTATACAATACGCAAACTTATTCCTAAGCAGATTTGGTTATAAATAATCAAAATAACGAAATAACGAAACATTTATGCATTTGCACCTACTTTGAGTCATGACATTTATGTTTTTGCTTTATCTATTACTTTGTCTTGAAAACCTGCAAATTATGTTTATACCATAATGGAATAAATTCATTGTATCCAAACACGTCTTTATTAGTTATCCCACTCCCATTGACTTTGTAACAATAAATAAAATAGGTACTGTACCTGGAGACTTTGGAGACTTCAAACATTTTCCAAACAGAGTATCATCCAGCAAACCCAGATCTGAAGCAGGACTTCCTTTGTTGCTTTTCAACTTCTCCACTTCCTCCTGTAATTCTTGATTCTTTTTTTCAAGTTGTTTCATCTTTCTATTCGAAATTGCCCAATCACCCATCCGAACCCAGTGAGGTGAACTGTAATGATAGCCTTCTCTTCTTAGAGTTTCATGTAAGGACTCTACAGTTTTTTCCAACTCTGCAATTTTTGATTCCAGTTTTTCTTTCTCAAAAGTAGATTCTGAAGGTACTGAAATACCATGTGTACGTAGATGACGTATGATACTGTTGAGCTTCTCGACAGGACTTTCTTGTTCTTGGACTACACCACGAAAAATCCGGAACAGAGTCTTGAGAGTTGATCGAAGAGATAAATTTTCTAGCCATTGATTTTCCAATTTTGTATCTAAATCTTTAACACATTCTCTAAGAAAAATATTTTCTTTATTAATCTTTTCCTTTTCTTGATGTAACTCTTGCTCTGAATTCTTAGCAGCAGTCAATTCATTCTGCATTATCAACAACTTGTTTTCCAGGTCTGTTTTTGCTTCAATTTCATCAATAAGCTGTTTTTTATTATTGTGAAGGGGGAGATTATGTCTGGTGTACTTTGACTGCATTGGCGGCGATTTTCTTGAATCACTCATCTGTTTCAACTCTATTTCCTTTACATATTTATTACCATCCCAGGATATTTTACTTTCCCTGAATTGCAACATTTCTGCCAAATCTACTTGGGCTACTTCACATTCTTTTGCTCTTTCATCTTGTTGAGCAGCGCGTTTATCAAGATCACTAAGTCTAAATTGCAACTGCTTTCTCTCATCAGTTACTTTTTTAAGTCTCAATTCATATTCCTTTTTCTCATCCTGTAAAGACTGAATCTGAGATAGCAATTCTTGCTTAATGACATTATCCTTTATGGTTACATTAATTGAAATTTGAAGTTGCTCTTTAACCTCCTTCAATTGTTCTTCTTGTTTAGACAATTGTTCTTGAAGGCATTGTACTTCATCTTTTAGTTTAGATTCAAGCTTAGACTGTGCTTTTGAGGTTTCCACAAGCTTTATTCTCTCCTCTTCTAAATTCTGAAGCTGAGAATTGTACTGTGTGTCACGGACACGATTATCAAATTCTAGAGAATCTATTACATTGTTTAGTTCCTGAATTTGCCTCTTGCATTGTACCAATTCTTCCTCCTTGCTCATTAACTCCTTCTTCATATTCTCTCTACAAATTACTTCTTCATTATGCTGGATTTTCAAAATTCTCACAACTTCTTCCATTGACCGATAATTTTCCAAAACTTGTAGTTGGTCTTCAATTGATGCTTTATTATTTTCAAGTTCTTTTATAGTTCTTTCCTGTTGGGTGCATCTACAAGTAACTTCATTTAATTTTGAAGTAATATTTTCTCGTTGCTCAATCTCTATATTAAGTTGCTCCTCACAATTCGATTTACTTTCCAGTAATGCAGTAAGTTGTTTCTGCATTTCTTTTTTCAATTCCTTTTCTTTTTTAAATTGTTCTTCCAAATCTTTTCCTTCCTGTAACAAATCATTGAACAAACTCTCTTTTTCCAACAGTTTCTTTTGCGTAAATGCTAATTCCCTCTCCACCTCACTTTTAGTGTTGGGTATTTCTTTTAGTTTATTCTCCAATTCCAATTTTTCTTTTTCTAGATTCTCAATTTGAGTTTTTAATATTGCGTGTCTACCTTCAAGTTCAGAATTTTGCTTTTCCATGCCCAAAATTATTACTTTTTTGGCATTCAATTCTTTTTCAAGGTTGTTTACACACTGCTGAAAAGAAGTTTTGGACTCCTCGAAATCACTTATTTGTTCACTGATTCTTTTTTCTAAAATCTGCTTCTCTTCTACTGTCCTCTTTAATTTAATTTCACATTCCACCTTGCACTTTCCTAATTCATTAATTTGGGATTTCATATCCTTATTAATTAAAACTTCTTTCTGCAACTCTTCTTCCAAAACCTTCAAATCTTCAGCAGAGGCAGATAACTTATGTTTCAGTTCAATTAATTCATTCTCATATTGAGATATGCATTTATCTTGTCTTATTCTATATTCCAATTCCATCTTCAAATTATTTTCCAGTTCTGTTTTAATGGATTCAAGAGTTTCAATTTTCATCTTTACAGTTTCCTCTAAATTTTCACAATGTTTTTCTATTTCATTTTTGTGTTCTTGTATCTCTAAAAGAAGATTCTTTTTTTCCATCAGTTCACTTTCCAAGTTATTTATGCATATCATCATGGTGCTTTTGGATTCCTCGGTATCCTTTATTATCTTCTTCAATTCTTCTACTTTTTCAACCAATGCGATTTTATCCTCTAGAATATTCTGGAAATTCAAATCGCACTGTAAAATATTTTTTTCTAATAACTCAATTTTGTGCTGCATTTCCTCTTTCTCTGACACAACTACTTGTAACTGATCTTCCAAAACTTTTTCATTTGCAGCAAAATTAGACAATTGTTTACCCTGTTCAATCAGTTTCTCTTGTAAATGAGCCAATTCCAGTTCTTTTTCTCTCTTACACTCAGATTCCTCATTCAGTTTAGTTTCCAGTTCCTTGGCTCGTTCTGAAACTACAGAACTTGAAGAAATCTTATCTTTTATGGAGCATAACTGGTTTTCCAATTCATATTTCTCTTCTTGAAACACTAATAAAAGCTCTTTCTTTTCTTGCAACTCTGTTTCCAAGTCCCCTATATGATTCTGGAGAATAAAATTATTTTTTTCTTTTTCTTTAATTATTAGACCCTGTTCTTCAATTCTTTCTTCCAATGAACATTTATCCAATAAAACCTTCTCAAGGTTCATGGAATTCTTAACCCTTTCATTTTCTGTCATTTCAATTTGGGATTGCAATTTCTCTACTTGCTCAGAGGATTGCCTACATTTTTCTTCCAAAATCCTTACTTTCTCTGTAAAAGCAAAAAATTTCTCTTCCTTTCCACATTTGTCTTGCCCATTTTCTACCAGTAATTCTTTCTTATTTGTATTATGAGTATCTTGTACTAAGGACTCTCTCATGTTATCATTGTGGGGACTTGTTACTGACAAATTCATTTGCACACACTCATCTGAATTTGAATTTCTGAGTTGCAGAATCTCCAAAAGCAATTGCTTCTTCTCAGACTCAATGTCACTAACACACATTTCAAGAGCAAGTTTTGATTTCTCAATTTCTTGTATGATCTCACACTGTTCCTGAACTTGCGTTTGAAATGCACATTTATCTGCTAACACATTCTCAAGAGCAAGACAGTTTTCTTCTCTTTCCTTTTCCAATTTCTCAATCTGCTGATGCAATTCCTCCATCTGTAAAGAATCTTGTAGTACTTGTCTTTCCAAAATATTAACCTTTTCCATTAAAGAGGACAACTTTTCTTCTTGATCATATTGTTTGTTAATAGGCTCCATTTCATATTCTTTCTCGCTCACATTTTGAGTTCCTGACAGCAAGACCTTTTCCAACACATTTTCATGTTCTATTTCTTCAACATCTGTTTGGACATACTCATCACAATGTGCATTTCTACTAAGAGTATTGCACATGCGTGTTTCCAAATCTAAAAGTAATTTATTCTTTTCTTTCAGTTCAGTCTCAAATACACTAACGTTTTCTTCAAGAGCTCTTTTGGTTTCCTCAATTTCTTTCGTAATTCCTGTCTGTTCTTTAAGTTTTTCTTCCAAAGCATATTTTTCCTCCATAGTTCTCTCCAAATTCTTTACTTTTTCAATGTTCTCCTTTTCCACCTTCTCAATCTGTTGCTGATATTCAGTGTTCTGCAGAGTAAATTGTTTTAAACGATCTTCCAAAATCTTTACTTTTTCTATCAATGTAAATGTAGAATCTCCTTTATCATCACATGCATTCTCAATACATTTCGATTCCAGCTCTTGTCCATGTACCTTAACATACATTTCTTGAGCATTGTTGGCATCCTTAACATCATTTATCACACTGGTCTGTTCTTTCACTGTTTCTTCCAATGCTTTTTCAAGTGCCAATGCATATTCTGCTCTCTCCTTTTCCAATTTTTCAATCTTTTCTTGCAATTCATTCCTGTGCACAGAATGTTGTTTTATTTGATTTTCCAAGATGTTAATTTTTTCATATTCTTTCTCGCTCACATTTTCACTTCCTGACAGCAGGACCTTTTCCAACACATTTTCATGTTCTATTTCTTCAACATCTGTTTGGACATACTCGTCACAATATGCATTTCTACTATGAGTACTGCACATGCGTGTTTCCATATCAAAAAGTAGTTTATTTTTTTCTTTCAGTTCAGTCTCAAATACACTAACATTTTCTTCAAGAGCTCTTTTGGCTTCCTCAATTTCTTTCATAATTCCTGTCTGTTTTTCAAGTTTTTCTTCCAAAGTATATTTTTCCTCCATAGTTCTCTCCAAATTCTTTACTTTTTCAATGTTCTCCTTTTCCACCTTCTCAATCTGTTGCTGATATTCAGTGTTCTGCAGAGTAAATTGTTTTAAACGATCTTCCAAAATCTTTATTTTTTCTATCAATGTAAATGTAGACTCTCCTTTATCATCACATGCATTCTCAATACATTTCGATTCCAGCTCTTGTCCATGTACCTTAACATACATTTCTTGAGCATTGTTGGCATCCTTAATATCATTTATCACACTCGTCTGTTCTTTCACTGTTACTTCCAATGTGCATTTATCTTCCAATGCTTTTTCAAGAGCCAGTGCATATTTTGCTCTCTCCTTTTCCAATTTTTCAATCTGTTCTTGCAATTCATTCCTGTGCACAGAATCTTGTTTTATTTGATTTTCCAAGAAGTTAATTTTTTCATATTCTTTCTCGCTCACATTTTGACTTCCTGACAGCAGGACCTTTTCCAACATATTTTCATGTTCTATTTCTTCAACATCTGTTTGGACATACTCATCACAATATGCATTTCTACTAAGAGTACTGCACATGAGTGTTTCCATATCTAAAAGTAATTTATTCTTTTCTTTCAGTTCAGTCTCAAATACATTAACATTTTCTTCAACAGCTCTTTTGGCTTCCTCAATTTCTTTCATAATTCCTGCCTGTTCTTCAAGTTTTTCTTCCAAAGCATATTTTTCCTCCATAGTTCTCTCCAAATTCTTTACTTTTTCAATGTTCTCCTTTTCCACCTTCTCAATCTGTTGCTGATATTCAGTGTTCTGCAGAGTAAATTGTTTTAAACGATCTTCCAAAATCTTTACTTTTTCTATCAATCTAAATGTAGACTCTCCTTTTTCATCACATGCATTCTCAATACATTTCGATTCCAGCTCTTGCCCATGCACCTCAACATACATTTCTTGAGCATGGTTGGCATCCTTAATATCATTTATCACACTGGTCTGTTCTTTCACTGTTTCTTCCAATGTGCATTTATCTTCCAATGCTTTTTCAAGAGCCAGTGCATATTCTGCTCTCTCCTTTTCCAATTTTTCAATCATTTCTTGCAATTCATTCCTGTGCACAGAATCTTGTTTTATTTGATTTTCCAAGATGTTAATTTTTTCATATTCTTTCTCGCTCACATTTTGACTTCCTGACAGCAGGACCTTTTCCAACACATTTTCATGTTCTATTTCTTCAACATCTGTTTGGACATACTCGTCACAATATGCATTTCTACTAAGAGTGCTGCACATGCGTGTTTCCATATCTAAAAGTAATTTATTCTTTTCTTTCAGTTCAGTCTCAAATACACTAACATTTTCTTCAAGAGCTCTTTTGGCTTCCTCAATTTCTTTCATAATTCCTGTCTGTTCTTCAAGTTTTTCTTCCAAAGCATATTTTTCCTCCATAGTTCTCTCCAAATTCTTTACATTTTCAATGTTCTCCTTTTCCACCTTCTCAATCTGTTGCTGATATTCAGTGTTCTGCAGAGTAAATTGTTTTAAACGATCTTCCAAAATCTTTACTTTTTCTATCAATGTAAATATAGACTCTCCTTTATCATCACATGCATTCTCAATATATTTCGATTCCAGCTCTTGTCCATGTACCTTAACATACATTTCTTGAGCATTGTTGGCATCCTTAACATCATTTATCACACTGGTCTGTTCTTTCACTGTTTCTTCCAATGCTTTTTCAAGTGCCAATGCATATTCTGCTCTCTCCTTTTCCAATTTTTCAATCTGTTCTTGCAATTCCTTCCTGTGCACAGAATCTTGTTTTATTTGATTTTCCAAAAGTATAATATTTTCATATTCTTTTTCACTTTTATTTTGACATCCTGACAACAGGACCTTTTCCAACACATTTTCATGTTCTATTTCTTCAAATTCTGTTTGGACACACTCATCACAATATGCATTTCTACTAAGAATACTGCACATGCGTGTTTCCATATCTAAAAGTAATTTATTCTTTTCTTTCAGT
Organism: Gryllus longicercus; assembly: GCA_038098605.1. NCBI lineage: Eukaryota > Metazoa > Arthropoda > Insecta > Orthoptera > Gryllidae > Gryllus > Gryllus longicercus. The sequence continues at coordinate 2,662,209 of JAZDUA010000074.1, forward strand.
TCAGTCTCAAATACACTAACGTTTTCTTCAAGAGCTCTATTGGCATCTTCAATTTCTTTTATAATTCCTGTCTGTTCTTCACATTTTTCATCCAAAGCATATTTTTCTTCTATAATTCTCTCTAAATTCTTTACTTTTTCAATGTTCTCCTTTTCCAGCTTCTCAATCTGTCGCTGATATTCAGTGTTCTGCAGTGTAAATTGTTTTAAACGATCTTCCAAAATCTTTACTTTTTCTGTAAAAGCAGTTATTAACTCTCCTTGTTCCCCACATATTTTCTGGGTATGTTCTGATTCTTTTTTATTTGTCTGAACATTGAGTTCAAGAGCATCATTTGCTTCCTTGATGTTATTTGTTACTTCGGCCTGTTCTTCAAGTTTTTTTTCCAAAGCATATTTTTCTTCTATTGTCCTCTCCATTTTCATTTTAAACTCAAACTTTTCCTTTTCCACACTAGCAATTTGTTGCACCAATTCTCTATTATGTGAAGACATTTGTTCTATTTTATCTTCCAAAACCTTTACTTTTTCTGTAAAAGCAAATATTTTCTCTCCTAGTTCCCCACATACTTTCTGCCTATGTTCCAATTCTGAATCTTTTCCATTAGCATTAACATGCAATTCAAGGATATTGTTGGCCTCCATGATATCATTTATAATTTTGGCCTGTTCTTCAAGTTTTTCTTCCAAAGCACATTTATCGCTTAATGTTCTCTCCAAATTCACTACATTTTCATCCTTCTCCTTTGCCACATTATTGATCTGTTGCTTCAGTTCACCATTCTGTAAGTTTACTTCATTTAATTGATTTTCCACTATCTTTAGTTTTTCTTTAAAAACAAATAATGTCTCTTCTTGTTCTCTACACTTTTCCTGGAAATATTTTATCTGTATCTCCTCCTGAGCAGAATTTTGGGATTTTACTTGGCCATACCTTTCTAAGTTGGTTTGGATAGGATCCATTAATTCAGGGTCTGTTTGAACATGTTCATTAGAGACCGATTTCATATTTGTACATTTGTTAGAGTATCCTTCCTCTAAAAGCAGTTCTTTTTCTTTTGGTTCATTCTCAATATCAATACCATTTTCCAGAGTAGTTTTCTTGTCTTCCTTTGATAAAGCATGATTTTTCCCTGCTAACTCAACTTTGATGTTTGCATAACTTTCCAGAATACTATATTTTTCTTGATAAACAGAATCAAATTGAGCTTTCAGTTCATCATTGTGTATCTTGAGTTGTTCCACTTGCAATTCTAATTCAGCCATAGACTTTTGAAAACTTACACATTTTTCATTACATTCCACCTGCTCCTGTTTAAGTTTCTCTAAAGCTGCACGAAGCTGGCAATTCTCCTCTTCTAAAATATTGCTATCCAAGAGTTCTGGATTTTTATGAAGAGTTTGCGTATTTTGATACTGCAACTGACTGACAATCTGGAAATTAAAAGATAACAATGGTTTTTTAATTCATCACATTATTTACTAAATCACATATCTTGACTGAAAATTAATTTAATTAAAATTATTTTGAAGAAAACTAACTAAAATTTTAAGCAAATGTCAAACTATAACAGGGAGAGGGGGAGGGGAAGGCACCCCAACTCTATCATCAGTGTCATCTCTCTAGTACATTTTTCAAGAGATTGAAAATTTTGAATGTCTTAAGGAAGAAAAATGTGGTATTGAAAAATATCCAATATGCCATTTTCACACTTTCTTCAGAACAAGATAAGAGGAAATAGAAACTAATTAACATGCAATTAACACACAAATACAAATGAATAAAACTAATTTAATTAAAAGTTTCAATAAAAAAATTAATTTCATGTAAATACTGTATTTACCCAAATATAAGTTGACCCACAAATTGGAAGAGACCTCCAACTTTAAAAAATTTAAAAATAATTCTTACTATTTATTCGAAATAAAATAGCAAATTATCTACTCAATTAGAAAATTGTCTTCTGGATGAGAATGTTAAAACTTTTGCTTGAGATATCACTATTTACTTTTTCCTTAAAGCCTAATTATGGTTTTTGTCACTATCCTTTACATCTTCCCATGCATTATTGTTTCATTCTTTTTGGTCCTGGCATTTTAGGCCCTTCTGAAAGTTCGGCATGTTGAATTGACGTTGTTGGTCTTTCTTCCGACACCACCTACAAACATTCCCTTCAGTGTCATCAGATGTCTCATCCCGTTCCACTCTTGTTCATGGCCTCCCATTCTTCAACGGTTCATTCACATTCTTTACCAGAGTATACTTTAAATTCATATCATTTAATGTTACTTTCATCGAATTACAAATTGATACATCTCCATTCCTCTGTTTCATGGGTAATGTGGGATAAACTAGCAAATTTCCAAATTTGGGAAGTTGTTGCTACAAAAATATTTTTATTATCATCCCTTTCTGCGTTTGGATTTGGATTGTGAACTCGCAACCAATTGCATGTTATTTATTTTCATTTATTATAAAACCCATATTCTCACTCACCAGGTGAGGAACTGAGAGTCCAAGTGTCCTTATCGATAATGTAACCAAATCTCTGCCATGATTTATATTCATTTTCGCCTTGAATTTCCCTTGATACAATGCTCATCATTTGAGCTTCTCTCACCCATTCAAAAATATCAGTAACTCTCCTGACAATTTCAAAATGACCCCTTATTTTTCACATGAGATCCTTAGGAAAAAACAGTGACTGATATTCAAGTAAATACAGTAATATGGACACACACATGCACACACACCATATGCCCATGCACATATATACACACACACAACCAATTTAAAGTAACACATGGTAAAAGTATATAACACAAAAAATGAATATGGTGGAGGCACAGAACAACGTGTATCTCTGGCTAAATAATCAAACTAATTGAAAATACCCTGAATCTTCTCAGACAGTACCCTTCTTTGGTTCTCTTAAGAACACTGGAAATAACTTATTGAAAATGTTTTATGCTTTACTGGGAAACACGTAAATTGCAGAATGTGTTCCCAACAAACTTGAAACATGGCAAGTGGGTTCATTAAACACGGATATGAGTAATTTAACAGGTTGGGACCAAAATTCAAGAATACTGATGTTCTGTACACAAAACATGGAAACAAGGAACATGCTACGAGTTTACTGTTCATTCAAATTGAATTTATATGAATACTAACCAACTACCAATATCTGCATTACAACAAACAACAAAATCTCCTCTCAAATAAAAAAACTATACACATTTTCCATATGCTCCTACAGCTCCATTTTATTGTATTGTACATGATATTGCAAAAATATTTCTTTATTATTACCTCCATTTGTTTCTCCATTATGCAGTTCATTAGAATATTGAAAATTTCATTTGGTTCACTAGAGTTTGTAATTTGGCTTGAACGATTAGGATTCAAACTGACCACTTCTTTGAAGAGTTTTTCTTTAAATGAAGCTATCTGATCATTATTAACATTATTTTGGACTTTGAGTTCTTGTATTTGCATTTTTAAATCTTTATTCTCCTTGTGAAAAGTTTCTATCTTATCAGAATACATTTCTTTCTCCTGTAACAAAAATTCAAAAGTCTTAACTTCATGTACACTACAAGTAAATAAAATGAACACAATATATTGCCAAATGGTAGCGCCATATACATAAACAAAGGAACAGCCAATAAGAAGCTATGGGATTTGCGTTATTGTCACTTTCAATTATAGAACTAATTAAGTGCAGTCCATTAATCATGAAATTAATCAACTGAGTGTGAAGGTTTTGTGAAAGATGTGTTCAAGTGCAGGAATTATGAGCAGCAGTCTGTTGGTTTTCCTATATCTCATTTCATAGCATGGTAGAAAGCATAGTTTGCTGCAATACCATCCCTCTCCCCATCCAATTGTGATCCACCTAATTCATGCAGATTTTACCTTTAGTGTTCTGTGGATTTTACAGTATATCCTTACTGACTCAAAACAATGTTCATCATGATGGGGCTGAGTTATACTGAACTTAAGATTGATAATATTTAGTTAATGAATAATGCTTTTATTTGTAACTTAATTTGAAAATATAATAACGTAACTTAAATATTCAACTCTAACACAATAAAATAATTCTACGTCTTATCTCCAAGAACACAGTAAAATAATGCCCATGGCAGAAAAAATCATGTAATTCAATATTACAATTCTTTATGAAAGGTCCTTCTAAAAAAAAGAACTGATCTTATCTAGCCTTAAACAGAAAAATTTCTGAATTGTTATAATACTAAGGTAAGTAAAAAAAGGGGTTTACCAGGGATGCAAATTCATCAGATTTTACAGAGATTTACAATCCATTGTTGATGAATTTGATGATTACTTTATAGTCAATGAAACAACCATGAATATATGAGCATTAATCTTTGAGAAAAATCTATCACACTGCAAGTTCTGTTGATATTTCAAATAAAATTGTTTGGTTGACTTTTTAAGTTATACAGGTCCAGGTGCCATGTTCTCTGCTTTTCTCAGAAATGGATATATAGAAATTTCTCTCAGATCCTAAAATTTTATTTGATAAGCCATTACCAGGCAGGCCATTTTGAACCGAATGGAATCCACATATTATTTCTATCATTACATTTGTTGGCTCATTTCACATTAAATTATAAATCAAAAACAACTTTTAGCTATTTATAAACTTTAAGAGCTCATAATTGTTGATAAAATGAAGAAACTAATAGGTCTAATTTTAATGGAGGCAAAAGCAGAAATTGCATGCAGGTGTTAAGTGCTTATGATGCCAGGATGCAATTGGAAACATAAACACTTAGTGAGAACATTACACACGCGTGCGCACACATTTTGCATGCACACGTGCAAACACACACACACACACATATATATATATATATATATATATATATATATATATATATATATATATATATATATATATATATATACATACATACACTTTTTTTTAAATAAACGTTTTTTGTACATTTCTATGTGAATTTGTAATGGAAATTCATTAAATATAACAATGCTAATGTGCTTTCTATGTTAAACATTTTTTTGTTTTATAAATTATTGTATATACTTTTAATTAACAATAATGTTTACAACAATGACAAATGACCATGGTCTGCAACTGCTCAAAATAGCTGGACCAATAGAGTCGTTTCTTTTGGAGGTTGGTATTACAGATTTGCAGTGAATGTGGTAATATTGAAGAATCTGTATATTGATCGACATCCGAATATATATCACTACTGTGGATTTCCTGTCTTATACCTTATTTTTGTTGCTGTCTGTACAATACATAGTTTCTCATCAGCTTCATTTTCTTTCTTCTCAGAATACCACCGATCAAGGAATTTTTTCCGTTATGCTCTCTCATAGACTTTTTACGAATTTAATCACGTCTCCAAAGCGTGCACTAAAATTGTTTTTGAATGTTTGTTTCAGACAAGGTTTTGAAAATTACTTTTCTGTGCCATTTATTTTACTCAGCAGTTCATCAAGAATAAATTGACATTCATCATTATTTTCAAGAAACTGGCATAATTCTTTGAAATTTTCATGATCATTAAAAAGGCTTTGACGGCTGAGATTTCCATTTTTCATTGAAGTTTTTTATTGTAAAAAAATAAATAAAAAAATATTGCATTTATTATATTTAGCTTCCATAGCAACTAAATCACTCGCTGCACTTAATCTCACCAAAACTTCATTACCTTCAAACATCTTCCATGGACTTAGCATTATTTTGTAAGCGATTGAGTAATTCAATTATGGATACTTTGTGTATGGCATCTCGCAACTTTTCTTTACTCGCATTTGCACCACACAAAAAGCAACAAACTTTCAAATCAAAATTCCGTGAACACGTAGAAATGTGATATCACTTCCCTCTTTGACAGTAAAAACTTGAGAGTTCTTTTTTAAGATTTTTTAATTGTACTTTCATGAATATAATTTTTTCTGCAAGCACTGTGAATAACGAGTCCACTTTCAAAAACCCAATGCAATTCAGCAATACGTTGCTTGCTCACAATTTTAAGCGTTGATGCAGCTTTTTCACAAATATTTATATACCAATATCAGTGTCTGTCTTAATGGCTAATTACAGATTACACAATTTTAACCTTCCAGCAGGCGCACGGTCAAATTTTACGACAATAGATTTTTTGATTTGCTGTCAACTCCTTGTTGCAAAGACTTTTGCGTTCTTGATATTCCTTGCAAATATCTTTAGTGATGGATTCCTGCAGCCACTGTTTAGCTTGTACACAATATTCAGTTTCTGTAACGCTCTATTCAGGATAAGGATATAGTGACTTAAGTCTTTCATAAATTTGAAATTAGCCAAATTTATTAAAAACAACATTATAAAAAACGTTTACACATATAGGAATTATTATAATATTTAACAAATTTCAACTACAAATTCACACACAAATATGCAGAAAGTTTTGTAAAATTTTCAAAAATACATTCGCAATCTAGAATCCGCCATTTAGAATTTGAAAATTGTATGCACAATTTCCATAATCAGTAACTCTTAGAACATTCTCAAGCAAAAAAGTTTTGAAAAATCGCTTTTACTCGCTTCAAATACAAGCAAATGCTGCAAATTTCACGAGGGGGCACTCCGCACCCCTAAAGTAGAGGACAAGGCCATCGGAAAGTAAGGGACTTATGTTCAGGGCATTTAGAAAAATAGGACGTCTATGCCAATTTTCAAAGCAGATGACGAAGCCAAAATGTTAAACACCAACAGGTTTACACGACTAAAAACTGTGCCAGGAATACTCAGCATCCACAGTGTGATTCCAACTTGTGAAAATACAATTTCTGTCAAAACATACTCTGGTTGTTCTGAAGATCTTAAAGAAGTTGTTCTGCATCAAGATCTGCGAATACACCATGACTGGGCAGCGCTGTATAACTTGCCTAAATGGGTTACCCTGCCTTCAGCGTTCATTTGCTCTGATTAAGTTGTTTCTAATTATAACTTCTGTGTTTTGTAAAGCTCCACTTTCAAACTTTGAGGGTTGAAAGAATGTATATAAATAAATTAGAGAAAAATTGTTCAAAACAAAAGATTGGTTTTGTTGTTATTACATTTTTTAAATTAATTTAATAATTATTGCTTTGAAATATCTAAAAATATCAAATTAAATTTATGTGCATAAATACGTATCATATTCTCATTTTAGATAAATACCTACTATAAGTTGAAAAAAATTGTGTGCAACGAAACGGATAAACATTAGCATGCGCTCTGAAAACAGAATATTTCAAATGCTCATTGTTAAGTTACTGTGGCATATTCAACTTATATCATTATGACCAATTCATATTTGGGGGCAGGGAAATCTACATACCACAATATCTTTGAATTTAAAGATATAGAGGTCAGGAGACCTACTCTTTTGCTTGAAATGATTCAGATACAAATAATCAGATGGTTCAGTTTCATGCAAAACATTACACAATTTGTCTATGCAGCATCGAAGAAGAAGTAGCAAACGTCTCTGGCTCTAGTAGTTCAATTATTTAAAACTGAATGAAGAGAGATTGGTATTGGTTACTTTTCTTTGGCATTTAAAATGAAATAATTATATTGCAACTTAATTGGCAATGACAACTCATACTATTATTTCATTTAATGAAGGGAATTTGTACTTTATTTTCTAGAACTGGTGATAACGTAAGGAGTTGGCTTAGCCAAAATACGTAATTATGTCAAAACGTTTAATCTGAAGAAAAATTACTTGCTAATCGTGCAGCAGAGTACAAGTACACCGATAAGGGACTTGTAGCAGTAGCTTGAAACAGGTTTGAAAAGGCTTGAAACAAACTTTTCTGGCAGGTCAATTGTTTATTATACAAATTCTTATTTTGGCTTTGGGATTCAATGCAACAAGATTTGTTTAACAACATTAAATTTCTCGTAGCATTCGTGCTGAGGCCCAGCTACTTGTTGAGATAAATAAATATTTAGAGCACAACCGTAAGTGTACAAGAGAAGACTTACTTTATGAGTTTTCTCCAGAGCTTGCTCATATTCAACCAGCTTCATTGTCAAACTTTCTTGAAAAGAGAGAGAGTTTTTAAGAATTTCATCCTTCTCACTCAAAGATTTTTGTAACACTTCCAGTTCCTTCTCTTTCAACTCAAGCTGAAAACAGGAGTTTTCTTAGCATTCACAATATGAACTCACATGCAACCACTACTGACCAAAGTAACACATAGCAAAAACATTTTTTTTGGCTTGTTCTACCTGGTTTTCAAGTTCCAAGATTAAATCATTTTCATGACCTACAAAACTGCGATGTTCCTTATTTTCCTTTGTCCAATACAACGAATTAGCTGATGGAGGTGTGGTGTTTGTAGCCATGTGGTGCCTACAAAATAAAATATTGCATTTATCACTAAAATGCACGAACAATTACATACAATTGTCTTTTCACATTTTGCAGTGAACAAATTTCCACACAATTCATCCATTTCAATCAGGCTTATGGTATGTACACTGACTCAAAATTTAAAGATGTACGAATAATGTTTCTGGGTATCTGGGTTTCTGGGTAGTGTGTCATAAGAGGGGGATCCGTTATCCAATCGGAGGCTTCAAATTCTGATGTCACTGGAGTTGTCAACACTTATTGAGAAAAAAAAAATCAATCATTCAATCAACGTGACGCAACTGAAAATTGAAGTGTCCCATTACTTCTTTCGTTATGCATTGTGTGTATGGTTCTGTTTCGTCCACTGTTGTGAGCTCTTATTGCAATTTGTTTCTTGCTGCTGCTGCTTTTGGTTTTGTGATGTATTGCAAGAATGACCATATGGCCTCGTGTCTGCCACCCGTGTGGCAACATTGTGCTATCCCACCCCTGGTTGTCAAGCAGGCAGAAATAGCATCATCATCATCATGGGTAATGTTTTGACTTTGATATTTTAATTTTGAACAATACTGTTGTGTTGCTCACATCTTCATTAATAGACCAGTAATAGAACTGCCATCTTTTGACAACAAAACGAGTGCTGAATTGATAATTTCCGATATTCTCACATAAATAATTTTAATAATTGAAAGGATAACAGGTTTTTGTACTTAAAAAGGTGTATGAAAAAAGGATAAAATAAGTGTATATTAAAGAGATATTTAAAATGGCAGCAGAGGCATGTACATACCCAAATTAATTCGGTGCATTTTCTCTTACACAAATCTAAACAAGAGGGGAATACAAGACCTCTCAGAGCGTTTCCTAAACATGGAATTTTAAAACATACACCGTTCAAAATCAGCGACTGACAGTCTACTATCAGTGTCCTTCGTGAAAGCCAGCCGGCACACACTCTTATTGCGAACTAGTAGAGCGCGCCATAGGCTGTCATGGGGCTGGAGGCAACCACATGGTTTTATGGACGGAAGGAGCATTCGTCCAAGTGTGCGATCGCCACTGCGTCTGCTCAGTGGCGATGTCAGCGAATGCCTTGACATGTCTTGAAGATATAACACTCAGCTAGCACAAGTCAGTAGAAGTACATATGACATTGAATGAAGGAAGTGTAAGAATTATCTCCACTGGAAAGAGCTCTCATCCCTTCCAATTAAACAGTTCTTCGCTTGCATGTGAAACGAGCACATTGCTGTGCAGTGTTGCAATCAAAAGAATTGTGTTAATTTAATATTACCCAAATGCATTTTGTAAATGTATGTAGATGGCTACTTTTTTAATGCCTTTTGAAAAACCAAAGTTAGTACAGTGTTTCTTTTCCTGTATAGCTTGAAGAAACATTTGTTGAAAACAGTGTTGAATTGACTGTTTCGTCAGTGTAGACAACATATTATTTAGATTATTTTGAGAATTCAGCACTTGTACTACAAGCCTAAAATGTGTATAGCTAGCTTATGGAAAATACTGTATAGCAAAAGTGTGAGTAAATAACTTTTGAAGCAAAGTGTACAATAGAACTCTTAACACCCTCGGAAAAATGGTTCTGAAACATGCTGAGTATACTACAATTTATTTAACAGTGCACTTGATGTAAATCAGCTGTTCACAGTTTCATCCAACCGGGTGCTTGAACATCCTCATAGTGACGTTACTGTAGCAACATCAGCTCCTGATTGGATAAAACCGCACCAGTTGATTTATGACAAGTGCACGACTAAATAAATTGTACTATAGTTAAGCGGTAATCCAACTCCAGTAGTATATATCCTTGCCGAGTGAAGTCGAAGCCGTCACAGTTGAATATATGTATGCATGTAATGTATGCCTTTGTGTATGGGTGTGTGTGTACGAGAGACAGAGGGAGAGAGGATGGCAGAGAGAAGAGACATTGCACACCTTAATGGCATGACCATAAGCCACAGTGAATGGTAGCCCTTTGACGCCCGACCCACGAACAGAGAAGCTAGTAAAACAACTCGGGTAATCAGAAAGATTCAGAATCTCAATATTTTGTAGTTTTCCTATCCTATCCAAGATAATTTCAATTTTTTTTTAACACAACTCTGGCCTTTTCGTAAATGAATAGTTTTTATTGTATTGAATTCCATTATATTCTGAGTAGGTAGGATAGGTGTAAGCAGGAGAGAGGTGTAAATGTAGGTGGGCTTTTCTGAATTGGTTTCTTATGCTTGAATGAAATATAAAGTTTAATTTTATATCGAATTAATATTCTCTGTAAAAATTTACAACAAGACCACACATACTTTGTAGTGGGGGATAGCTAGGAAATTAAAATAGAAAGCCCAAAAAGATTAATTTTGTAATTACAGGGAGGGGTTTTAATGCAACCGGGTTACACATTTTCGGGCCCACCTCTTACAAATTTGAATGAGATTTAGAAAATTGTCCATTTTTCGTGTATAACTTTCCATCACATCCACTTACAAAATATACACAATCTATTCCTTTTCCTTCATAACTAATTATTATCACAATTACCCTCTTGTTTCAATAAATAGAAGTAATAAAAAACCGTGCCGAGGAAAACATTTAAAATTTAACTCACCTGACTGGTGTGCATATTATCGAAGCTGATGTTTGAATTTCCTTACATTCTTCATAAGTAGATAGGGAAAAGTTTCTAGATGCTCTAGTACTCGGAATACTGCTACCAAAACTACTATTTCCCAAATTAATTGGGAATTCAGAATCCGGGAGAATATCCATTTCAATGCCTTTCTCTCTCTCATCTTCAATTAGCTGCACTTCAAAGTCTTCATAGGGGGTGTTGAAATCTATGTCAAAAATAAAAATCTCAGTCTCTTTCAAAGGTTACATCCACATAATCCCTCTTTTCTTTAAATTATCGTCATGAACCAAACATCCACAATAGCGTACCTAGCACAAACATTTTGCACCTCAGGAAAACCTTGTTTTAACACTTCTCAGGGGACCAATAGAAAAAAGTGTAATATGCAGAAAAGTTAAAAAATATTACACTAGGCAAATACTTGGCTGTTGTGACACCACCAGTTTAATTTAGATACCACATTTGCATTTACATTACAATTGTTAGTTTCATTACAAAATTACTTATGCTTATGAAATACATTTTATACTTTTATTTTGTTTTAAATTTATATTATCTTATTTTATTTTAACTTCAATTAGTTAAGTTTATTGTCACATACTTCCTTCATAAGAAGAGAAAGTATTGCAATTGAGTGCCACAAAACTGAAAATTCAACAATCTCTTATTCATGGGACCTGGTAATGAAACAGTGGATAAATTGAGTTCCTATATAATAAATTACTTTGTCTCACATTCTGGTTTAGCTCAAATACATTTTGTGGGTCCTTGAAACAAAAATCAATTGACAGCAAAATGTCTGCTTCAGATCAAGGCTTGTGCCTAAACTGTTCAACCCATTTTCTCCAAAACTGATATTTCCAGATTGATCTGAAAGAATTTAATGCTTTCCGAGTTTGCTACATATATATGTAGTAATTTACTTCATATTGGAACGGAATTTATCCACTTTTTTCTGTATCAGTGAGTTTCTCCTTTTGAAAAAGCACTGTATTACATAACCACATATTACATAACTTTCTCTGCACTATGTACATTACTCCACATGATACGTACGTCTACAAGACAGTAAATGAACGAGAAATGAAGCATGTAAAAAACAGGAAGCACTCTTCATTTGAAGTTGTAAATTGCAGGAAGAGAATATATTGTAAATATAGGATTTATGATGGGACCAATGAAAAATTATGAAAAAGGTAGGAAAACATTAAAACAGGTTTCACTATACATCTTTTCTTAAAGAGGAAGATGCATGTAACACCACAACGCTTCCGTATGAAAAGAGAATCTTATATATCTCAGCTCTGAGTTTCCTGTAAAGCACTAATTTGGAGCATGTTTGAAGCAAAATAACTGCATTTCAAACTTTACTACCAGTGACATATTGAAATTGTATCGAAATAATAAGAATGCTATTGGAGTTTTTTAGTACAAGGACTATGTGGGACTATTTCATGGTCTTGTGGATAGCATTAATTGTTTCTTTTCAGAAAAAGAACAGAAAAGATTAAATACAAAGAACAGCAACAATATACAAATTAATACAGAGTACTTGGCAATGAAATCATGAATTTAGAGTGTGTGTAGTACTGAATTTGATTATTTTAATTGCTTTAGCACAAAATTTAACTACTGGTGCAACAAATGGCACAGACTTTCTTGTACTAATTAGTTTTCTAATTTCCTTGGTCTGGATTAGCTTTTGAAAAATTGAAACATTGCTTGACTTATTACAGAAAACTACTATAAAGAAAATTCTATAGGGAAATTATTGTTGAAAAATTTGAGGCTGTTTTAAGAAAATGTCATTTAGTAATAGTCAAGAAAGAAGTGAAGAAGGCGAAAAATGTATTCTAGGAACAAAAACGTGACAGATTAGACAAGTGCATTGGTAACACCAAATCCAGAGAGGCATGGAAAATGTTACAATCCATGAAATTGAATACAACCGAAGAATGGCATGTAGTAGACTCAATTGGTATTGAAAAATGGCAAAAATACTATGAAAATCTTTTGACAGAAAATAGAACTAAATTCCAGGGAATAAATTATGAACCACTGCACATAAATTCGATCACACCCGATGTGACTTTGGAAAGAGTTAAAAAAAAGTGTTAAGAAACATGAAAAATAATAAAGCATTTGGGCCTGGAGGTATATCCATAGAGCTAGTTAAACTTTAGCCCGTGTTCCCGCTGGTGCCATCATCTTGCCAGTCTGCCTCTCCCCCTCTTGCCATTCAGTCTATAATGTAATACCATTCGTCCAATTGAATTTCAAAGATATTTAAAAGTAACTTGTTCAATTATTGAATTTTTTTTACCATTTGGGCTCTAAGATGCTCTTTGCCATAGAAGACTAGTGTTTTAGTTTTCTGCCTTGATATTTTGCTTAATTCGAAGCCTGCTTTTTGTAATGGGTCTTTGGATTCTGTTATTATAACTTGGTCATATGCAAATAATATTGTTACTAATTTCTGGTTGCTGTAGGAAAACATCCTACACATAGTTTAGGCACGAGTATTGTTCACAGACGATAAGACTGACATTAAAAAGAAAAAAAGAAAACAACAACAACAATACTTTTTTCAGCATCAGAGAACCCCAAAACATTTATTTCCATTTCAAAATCTATTTTTCACAGCATTACATAACTTTCTCTACACTAGGTAAGTTACTCTATTTATAGATACACAAGCCCAAAATAGCAACCCCCCCAGATAACCCAATACTGTCAAAAGCCCAAAATAACAACCCACCACAAATAATAACCAAATACACACACACACACACACACACACACACACACAAAAGTAGAATATATCAAAAAATGTAATATTAAAATAAAAATCATTCTCACAGGCCTAGATTCCTTGAAATTTTCTTGACACAAACACTTTTCTGTTTTTGTTATTTTGTGTTATTGTAGTAGTTCAGATCTCATGCAAGCCATCCCATTGCATGAATGGCAAGAAAGGCCCATGCATTCAACATAGAGAATATGCAGAATGATGAACATGGGGTTAGCTGTGCTTTTCTCAACTTTCAGCACGCAATAGAACACAACTTTATAAATTAAGTACTAACCGTCATTAGTCAATACCAAGCTTGTGTCTTCTTCCGCAATGGTTACAAGATTTCCTTTGAGCAAATCCAAAGGAGTCAATTGACCCCCACCCCATGTTCTGCGCCTGTTAAAGCGTGGCTGTAATTGACAAATCACATAAATATCTCCAACAACAATAACTGGTCAATGACTTATTATCTAGTTATACAATATATTCAGCTAGTCAAGTATCAAAAACTGAGCAATACATCAGGATTAATAAACTGTCCAAAAAATTGTTGCATCATTAGCCCATTTGGTTACAGCAACTGGGAGGTTGGCTCAATTCTCAGAGTAAGTGATATTTTGGACAAATTTTTTGGAGACTGCCCTATAATCAGGCTTACTTGTTGGCCTTTCTATTCCATTAAAGAAAAGAAAAAAGAGAAATAGAAGAGAGAGGGAGAGGGGGGAAGAGAGAGAAAAAAGAACAAAAAAGAGAGAAAAAAGAACGAGAGAAAAAAGAACAAGAGAGAAAAAAGAACAAAGAGAGAAAATAGAACAGAAGAGAGAAAATAGAGCAGAAGAGAGAAAATAGAGCAGAAGAGAGAGAAAAGAACAGAAGAGAGAGAAAAGAACAGAAGAGAGAGAAAAGAACAGAAGAGAGAGAAAAGAACAGAAGAGAGAGAAAAGAACAGAAGAGAGAGAAAAGAACAGAAGAGAGAGAAAAGAACAGAAGAGAGAGAAAAGAACAGAAGAGAGAGAAAAGAACAGAAGAGAGAGAAAAGAACAGAAGAGAGAGAAAAGAACAGAAGAGAGAGAAAAGAACAGAAGAGAGAAAAAAGAACAGAAGAGAGAAAAAGAACAAAAAAGAGAAAAAGAACAAAAAGAAAAGAGATAGAGAAAAAGAAAGAACAAATCAGACAGACAGACACAGACAGAGACAGTAAGAAAAAAAGGTTACCTTGGGAACAGGCTCTGCTACAATCAGTGTTTTCATTAGAACATTTATTCGCTGTTGTAATTCACTGTTCAATCTTTCTTGTTCCTCTAATTTGCTTTCCACTGCTTCGAGTTCATGACTGGCATATCGCTCTTTAGTGGCCTGCAACAATTTAATATTACATAAAATGAAGTGCATATGAACAAGTCTACAAGCCTGCAGTAGAGAAACCAATTAATTTTAATATAAATAACTAGCTTATATTAAACTTCTTATATTATAACATATAATATATAAAAAACTTTTAACATAACACATACCAGCAGGTATTTTAATAACTAAAATTTTATTCATGCTTCATAACTTCATAATAAAAATAAATTTTAAACCTATTAGTTGCCTGGCTAGACCATTTTCAGAAAGAGAGTTACATGAAACAGTTTTGATTAAAATATTCGTTAAATTTTTTGTTCATCTTCTTCTTTCGCTTCATGGAGTTGGGCCTTAAGGCCTGTTTCCACATCAAGAGAGTGAGTCTTTCCATCTTGTTAGTGGGCGGCCAACATTTCTTCTTCCTTTAGGATTGTACTGATATTATTATGGGGATTCTGTTTGGAGGCATGCGTTGAATATAGTCATGCCAGTTTCTCCTTAATGATTGGATTCTGTCCATCAGATTAAATATATTCAGTTAGGTTCTGATGTCATCATTATATTGTCTATCTAAAATATTGTAACCTGCTACTGAACGTAGGAATTTCATTTCAGCGCTTTCTATTTTCTTTCTGTCAGCTCTATTTATAGTCCAGTTTTGACATGCATAAATTAGCATAGGTTCTGCCATTACTTTGTAAAATTGAGTTGAGCGGTTTTTAAAGTCTTATTTTTTAATGTTGTTCTTATTGTCCCACACATATTATAGAATCTATTTAATTTCCGGCTTATGTCATTTTTCTGACAGTAAGACACATTGAAGCCTAGGTAGGTGAAATTATTTGTGTTCTATCGGTTCATTATTAATTATAATTTTACATCTAATGTGGTTTGTTCCTTCACAGCCCATTGATTTTGTTTTCCTAGTGGAGATTTTCATATTATATTCGGATGCCTGTTCGTTTTGTTTTTGTGCTGCAATTTGTAGTTCGTCTACTGAGCTACTAAAAATTACTTGGTCGTCTGCAAACAATATGGTGTTTATAGATTTGTCATTTATTTTAAAATGTGTTTTCAATTGCCCTTGCCATTGCCGGACAATCTCATCTATATATATTCTGAATAGTGCTGGCGAAAGTGGACACCCTTGTTTGACTCCTTGATTTATTCCCATAAATTTATTACTTCTTTGAGATCCTTTATCAATGCATATTTTAGTGTCAAAATAGAGACTTTGTATTACTCCTATTAGGTGGGCTGGGAATCCTTTTTTATGCATTATTTCCCAGAGTTTCTTTCGGGACACTTAGTCGAAAGGTTTTTCATAATCAACAAATAGTATACATGTAGGTAAGTTAAATTCTCGTCTTTTCTGTATTAGTTGTTCCAGTACGAATATGCAGTCGGAACATGAGCGGCCTTTCCTGAAACCGCATTGTTCTTCCAGTAACATATGCTCATTAATAATATTTAATTGCAGAGTTATTATCTTAGCATATATCTTATAGGCTGTGCTGAGAAGACTTATTCCTCTATAATTTTGGCTATCCTGCCTCTCACCTTTTTTGAAGATCGGGCATATAATTCCTTTCCTCCAATCTTCGGGAATGGTATATCTCCTCCAACACATATTTATTATTTCGAGGAATCTCCTCCTTATTTCGTTCGGTGCGTACTTTAGTAGTTCGGCATTCATGCAATCAGTTCCTGGCGATTTCTTACTCTTGAACGTTTTAAGTATATTGTTCATTTTGTCCAGTTCAATGGGATCCACTTTTATTATTTTTTCTGATAGGGGGTCTTCGGGGGTCTCTGTGTTTGTCCACAGAGACTGATAGTATGTAAACCATTCTTTCTCGGAGATGTTGTTAATTTTTAATGTATCTCTTTCTGTCGAGTTTAGATACTTCATTATTTTGTAGGCAGTGTCCTGTGATCCATGACAGTCATGTTCAATCTCACTTACATATCTATCCCAACTTTCTCTCTTTATCTTTCTAATTTCTCTCTTCGCAATAGCGCTTTTATTTCTATATTCTATTTTGTCTTCCTCAGAATTTGATTGGAGATACTGTAGGTAAGCCTTTTTCTTTTGATCGAATATTTCTTGTATTTCTTCATTCCAATTTTGGACACCCTTCTTATTCCTTGCTTTTGTTCTTTTGCCTAGGACTTCTTCTGCTGCTTGTAATATTATCTCCTTAAAATCTTGCCATTCTACATTTACATTTGTACCGATTGCTCTTTGATCAATAGAGGATAGCAATTGTGATCAGTATAATCTTCTTATATTCTCTTGTTGCAGCAGGTATATTTTAAAGTTAGTTTTATTTTGCATAGCCTTCGTCTTTTTCCTTTGGATCCATTTCCTAGGGTTGTAAGTTTACAAAGAACTAAGAAGTGATCCGTACTAACGTCGCAGCTCCTACATACTCATGTATCATTCACGTATGGGGAGAGTTTCTTGTTGAATAGGATACAGTCGATTATTGATCTCGTACCTCTTGCTGACCATGTATATTTGTGTATATCTCTATGTCGGAAGAGGGCATTAGGTATTTTAAGCTCGTTAAAGCTAACAAAGTTTCTCAGGGATATGCTGTTCTCATTTAGAGTTTGTTCTCCATTGTTCCCAATTAGATTTCCCATAATTTGTTGTCCAACACGTGCATTAAAATCACCTCCAATTGCTACATAATCTGTCTTGTTTATAGTGTTTAAGTGAGACTGGAGGGATTCATAGAAGTTAATACTTTCTTCTTTACGTCCCTCTTCAGGTGCATACGTGCAAATAATCGTAATATATCCTCTAGCTGTTTTTAGTCGCACGTTTATTATCCGGTAGCTTACAAAGTTATAGCTATGAATTCTATTAGGGAGGATTTAATCATTATTCCTACCCCTGATGATGCTCTTATTTTGAGGGACTCCGCTATATAAAATAATGTAGTTTAGGTATTCCAATGTGCCTTTTAATTTTTTCTTTGTTTCGGTGGTGAGACGTTACGTTAATGTTTTCTAATTCTTTTTGTAATATTTCTTCTTTTTGTGTCAAACCTCTTACGTTCCAAGTAGCTAGGTTCAATTTCTCCAAATTACTTTTCCTATTCCTATTCTTTGCATGGGTCATCATATGATTGGTCCGGCCGTTCTCTTGACGGTTATCAGTAATGGGTTGTTTCCGTAAATTTTTTGTTCACTTACAAAATATTGTTAAATTATCATCAATGGGATTGTCTTAATGATTCACATAAATGTCAGAAAGAGCATATAGTAATTCACAGCATTTCACCACTGCAGTCTTAGTATCAGTGCAACATGATATTATAAATATCTATTATACTTGCTGATGATGCTCCATGCTACTTCCTTTTGGTATTTACAAATTAAAATCCGCTTCATTATCATATTTTTTGTTTCATTAAAAGAATACGAAAGGCTAACTTGTGTAACTCCAGTACAAGCATTGAAATAAATATAAAGTAAGAGACAAAACATAAAAGAAATTTTTAAAATTAACAAGCATGATTCTATTAAAAAAGTAATTTTATAGATTAAAACTCAAACTGCCCTTTGTTATATTATCATTTGCATTTCTAGCAAGTCTGGAAATCGCGGAAACATATATAAATTGAGATCAACAAGAAGTTTTCTTAAGTAACATAACATTTCTAATATTAAATGGATTTAAATATTCAACAAATAGGTTCCTCAATGCAACACAAACAATCAACCTTGTAAAAAGTTTATACATAAAGAGTACATCATTTGTTAATCTCTCATATTTCAATTATGGTATATTCAGTAATTTAACAATTACTAAGTAGCTATGACTATCTAGGATTTTCAGGATAAGCCTTATACACTGCATATGAGAAAAATGTGTGTTGAACCCTTTCAATCCTTTTGATTTGAAAGACAGTATTAGGAGACGTAAGAAGTAAATTGGTATATTTGTCTTTTAACAAAACCTAATAACTTGAAATTTTATTTTATCACTTCGGTAATCAATATCTCGATCAAAACACATTTTATTATTAACAAAAATTCCCATTTCAGAAACACACTCAAAAGTTTGATCCATCAATAGTACAACTCATTAAAATAACGTTAAGCCCCCGAATACAATGAAGCAACTTGCATTTATTTATATTCATATTAATACAATTTCTTCAACGCCTCTGTACAAGACTATTCATATCATATTGTAAAAGTTCAATATCTTTTTTGTTCAATGTTACCCTTCCAAACTTACAATCATTAGCAAATAAAATTAAAGAACTGTTTTAAACACATTATATACATCATTAATAAATATAAAAAGTAACCGAGGACCCAAACGAGAACTCTGTGGTACTCCTGATGTAACTGATATTGTAAAAGGTTTTATGGTTTTTGTACCCAACTGCTAAATAACTAAAGATCCAATTACAATTGCTTAATATTTAATAAACTCAATCTGCATAGCAATACTTCAATGTTTTTACGATCAAAGGCTTTACAGAAATCAGTGTAAGGTACATAAACCTGATGTCCTTTGCCTAAAGTAGATTTAACTTCATTTGTAAACAATAGAAAATTTGTTAGTGTAGATCTACCTGAAATGAAATCATGCTCTTTCCTAACTACAATGGCCACAAATTGAGATTTCGAGTAATAAAATACGATGCTTTCAAAAACATTTGCACCAGTACTAAGAATGCTAACCTGTGTACAATTACTAGCATTTTTTTTATTTTCCTTCTTAAATACTGGAGGGATGTAACTGGTTTTCCAATTCAAAGGAAAGGTTTTTGTTAATGAAGATTTATTATAAGGTATAGTCAAAGGAATAGTGTTCCTTCATTTTTTAGTGACATTTACAGGACCAGAGTTATAAGAATTTTTCAATTTTGAAAGCATATTCAGCACACCATCGTAGATATTATATTTAGATCAAATTCGGTTATGTCACTCGTAACAGTACAACTTTAGTCAATCTGTCAGGATAAACATTGATAATTCTGGGCACCAAAGTAACAACCTTCGAATGATTAGCCAAAACGTTCACTATATCAACACCTTCAGAAAGAACATTTTAGTTTCATCAAGTTGGGTAATGAATGTCCTGGTTTAGCTTTATTAACTCCACGGACAAGTATGACATATACGTCAAAGCAAACTAGTAATGATAGGATGAATGCTTGTGCTTGGCAAATAAAAGCTCGCCTTCTTGAATATTCGCTTTGATCCCAGCACAATTATCACCACCGAAGGACAAGTATGACAAATACATCACCCCCTCCCCCCCATCGATATGTGGAATAATTATTTTTTTTCATTTTGGGGGGCTTCTTCTAGAAATCTTCCACAATATTCCAGAGGAAATCAGCTAAGAATTGTACCAATCAATTTGTCTTGCGAAGAGAATTCAAATGAGCTATTTACCATATCTGTAGGTGCCATAAGTCACCCAAAACATGATTTAATAGCTGTATAAAACTTTTTTTAGACAATTTTGTTAGAAACATTTTGATGCATGGAATGATTAGTTCCCCACCAGGAGACTGACATGGGTTAAATGACGCCTCCTTTGTCTTGATAGGTAAACTAATGGATGGTTGCAGCTTACACTATTGTTTATTAATTAATTACTGTACAACAGATATTATCGTAATGCCTAAAATAATAAATACAAAAAACAAAACAAAGACTTACAATAACAAAAATGATGTAATAAAAAGCCTAACAATAACAATTATTACTTACGAGTCAAAAAATCAATAAAACTGGTTGAGATACCGAGGAAGAGCAAGTTGTAAAACATTGTTGCTTTAATTTTTATTTATAATGATATCTTAGAGATTAAATTTCATTGGAAGATTGGAAACATTGGAAAATTAAATTTAGAAGTCCCATTGGCATTCCAAATATGTGTAGGTATCTAGAAAAATCAATTTACATTCACATATACCTTAAGCAATTATGGAATAAACAATAATATCGACAGTTGTTCAAAGTTGTCTTGTTGTCTTAATTCAATTATTTCTGAACCTGTTGAGTGAATAAATTGAGTGTTCTTATCCTGGATGGATTTGTACTGTCAATTTTCATACAATGGATTTACGTAAAAAGAAGCAAAATTTCAATTTAATAATAAAGGTAGAGCTGATTTTTATGTGCTAACAATTGCCGATTTAATTGTGTTTTTACACATTGACAGCCATGTGGTCACCAGTGACTTGTACAGGAAACAATGTGGGTGCTGACTGCTTCACAAGAATATACATTTCATCTTGGTAAAACTGCTTGGCTTGCTTGTCGATGATACATGCAATGTTGATATGATTTGGTCTGAAGAATAGATAATCTGTTTGTGGGATGTCATCAATTGATTCTTGGCTGTACGGTCACTTCTTTCAGATATTCTTTTTGTTGGTTTCTTGAGGATTTATGTTTCAATTGTCATGTCTTGATATTATTGATTGACATATACACAAGATCAAGTATACCCAATTTAATTTTTTTCTGCCATTTTTATTACATTTTTCGAAGTTTACTAGTTTTTTAATGTCATATTTATCCTGGTATTCACTGTTAATTAATTTTATACATGAGTGATACTTAAAATCTGAATTTTCATATAACCTACTTCTAGTTTATAATTGATCTTAAACATATTTAGAAGAGGGTCATCTCATAAAAGTGTTTATTCTGTTGAGATAACCATTTTGATGTTCCATGTAGTAATAAGTATAGAACTAGATTTGAAAACTTAAATCGATAATTTGCACAAAATGAGATTTCTGACCAAATGGTTAGGTGCTTTTCACTCTTAAGAAAAAACATTTGAAGGGTTTTAGCAGATAAACTAAAAATGTTTGGAAATCTTTGTCATCAGTTCTGCTGAGGGACATTATTTCAAAAGCACACTAAATTTTCACCAAAAAATAACAAAACCAAAAATTTGAGTCTAACCTTCAGTTCTGCCTGGAGTTTTTCTAACTGCCGCGCATACTTCTTGATCAGAGTACCATCAGACATTACTTCATTCACCTGAGGCTTGTTTTTAACTGCCTTCGCACGTGAAGCAAATCTAGAACACAACAAAAGTAATAAAATTTAACAATAGATTATATAACATCACATTACATGCCAACCATACAAGAGCATTCACAACAAATTCAAAATTGCTCTACCACTTCTGCTACTTATAAAGCAGGTGCCCATTGTTAACCAGAATCTATTCTTCCTGTGTGTCGCTGATTTTTCTTCCTTAAAGTATCCACATAGTGAGTACGATTAAAACACGCTTTGAAGCAAAATGAAGTGAAATATTTTGAAAAACGATTACAACCTAAAATAAGGCTTTTTCAAATCTTTTCCAACTCTTTCCTCACCAGCTCTTCTACACAATGAACAAAGTTTTTTTCACTTAAAATTTTCAAAAACTTTATGCCTTCAAATTTTTTAAATACAAATTATTTGTATTTTAAAAATATACTTTTATAAGTTACTAAAATGGAATTCCAAATATGAAAAACAAATTATTTTCAGAAAAAATATTTTCAAAAAATGTTGGATGTTCTAAGGCAATTGGAACTATGAATAGGGGAGGGGGAAGGGGGGTGGAAGAAAAAATCTGTGATAGAAAATTATTTGTAATGCTTTTAGGAAATTTTATAAAATTAGTGGAGGCTTAAGTCAACACAGACATTATTATCAAATCGTTTCACCAAAGGGTCTTAAGGAGTGGTATATAGTAAAATTATTTTAAAATCTGGTGATTTCTGGCTACAGATTTGAACTAGAAATGTGAAAATTCAAAATGACAGAGGTAATGGCAGTGCTAGGAAAGGATAAAAGACTAACAAAATAGCATCAGACACTCAAAGAAACCAATACACTGGCATCACTATATGCAGATCTCTCGCTACCTCCCCCCCCCCCAAAAAAAAAACAATGTTATCAAATTAACATTTTAAAAGTTTAAATTAACTTGCAAACCTCCTTTACCCATGAACTACAGTGTTGGCCACCATTACTCAACTGACACTTCACATATCCCACACAAATGTTTAGAGAAAGACATTTGAGGGAAGAACTTATCACAAAAGAGTTTTTGGATGTCACCAAGCGTGTCTCTGCGTTATCGCCAGACCAAGCAAATATTAAATTTTTTCTTGGAATTTTAGAGCGTTATTATGCTCCCTTTGATTGTTTTGTTAGAGTTTCATTATTATTCAGGAATTCTGAGTAGGCACTTCAGGAAGATTAAGTTACTTGGAATAATTTCTTGGGGGATACAGGTTAGTACCTCACCAGTTCATTTTCCTAAGTGCCTGAATGCTTGTATATTGTACCTATTTGTTATCTTAGCTTTTGAATCATCCATCGAGAATTTAAATACTTACTTCAAATCTGTTATGAGAAACCAATGTTTTAAATTATTATTTCCACAAAATAACACACTTGCTAATAACATTTCTGGTAATAAGATGATGAAATGGATTGTGCTACCAATATTAAATTTTTAATTTAATTATTATACAATCACGAGAATAAAGAAAAAAAGAAAAGAAAAGAAAAGAAAAAAAAAAGAAAGAAAAAAAGGAGAAAAAAAACCACACACACACACACAGTTGCAGTATACCAGATCCATGATACTGTAACTAGTGAACTTGATCAACGTGTCTGAACCTTCATTTATCGTTTTATAATATTTATTTTATAGCTTATTATTGATAATTTACAATAATGTAGTGTTTACACAATGTTGGAATTACCCCTTTCGGTCACTTTGTCCCGTATATAGTATGATTAGTTTGCTTAAGCGCCTATAAGTGAACACTTATACTGAGAAATCACTTATCACTTAAGGGTTCACATATCCTGTAAGTGATGACTATGAATTTGGCCCTACATTTCAGGCCTGTGTCACATGGGCATTGCATTGACATGTTACCTAACACTGATGACGTTAGCTTTGTTGATGCCAGTGCACACGTCACAATATGAGTCTTAGATTACCACTCTTAGGCAAAACAGCACAAAAACACTCTTAGCAATGTGCATTGTGCTGTGGCAAGATGCTCAAGCTACTATGTATGCCTAGTTTAAGTGTGTTTTCTAGCTTTCAACATGCTATGCTATGCTACGCTATGCAACATGCTAGACGAATGTTGCCAAGTGTACTTGTGTGTCATTTCGCATAAGATAGTGTTAAATCTACCATGCACCCTGATTTGTGTGCGCAGGCTTGAACTGAGCTGGCGTCATCAGCGATAGGCGACGTGCATCAACTCAATGCAACGCTCAAGGCACAGACCTTATATTCTTCTACCAATGCATATTACTCAGTTTTTCTACCTTTTTAAATGCCTCTGTAATGTTACAAAATGAAAATTTGTGTATGCCTAGCTGCTCAATAATGAGTTTCATTATATTTAAATCTTCTAGTGTTCATGTAACATTTCGTAACTCTTGATAATATCACACCATTTCGGGAGTTTTTCTTTTATGGTCATTTTTAATGTGGCAAGGTGGTGGGAAAGTGCAACAGCAGTGCCTGTTTTGCACATCACAAAGTGCTTTCCAGATGGCATAGTGGCAAGCAGAAGATTGAAAATTGTGGGAAAACTGAAATTATACCATCATAAATACGGAGTATTTATAACATTATGACTATACGAAAACTGATCAAACCAGCAAAAAATGTTGTAAATACCAGAAAAACGTAAATTGTTGGAACGTAAAATCAGGGTTTTACTGTACTTGGTTTTTTGGGGGTACTTTTTAGTTTTACTAGATCTTTCTTAACTTGTGTGTGCAATACTCTACCAAGGCCCGAGCCTTATATCCATTACTCCCACTTCCTGATATACTCACCCAAGAGTACTAAGGGTAAAATCCACAGATGCAGGAGTCACTGTACATATGATCAGGGTGTGAGCATTTCCACCCAACGAGCATTGCAGGATTCTTGTGAGTTTCGAATCTCGGAAGTTCACAAACTGACTGGGAAAAAAAAAAGAAAAAATTAATAATAATAATTAAGTGGTGACAACATTCCTGAAGCCCTTTGGCCCAAGGCCTTCTTGTCATCCAAGATCATTAGAATCACTTTATGCCCATGGTACATATAATATTTTATATTTTAACATCATTTTAAAGTTTCAGATTTAATTATTTACTAATTAACTAGTTGTTAACATGAGTGGCTTCATATTTCCCTCCATAAATGTGCGGGGACTGCGCACCAAACTGAATGCACAGAATAAGTCTTCCTCTTCTTTTCACGACACTGGTATCATTGTATTCACAGAAACTTGGCTACGTAAGGAAATTTTAGATGCTGAATTTGGTTTTCAAAATCATAATATCTTCAGACTAGAAAGGAGTATAGCTACAAGCCAACATCAACGAGGAGGAGGAGTAGCAACTATGATACACCGTAAATATTGCAGCACATATATTGAAACTCTCAACACAAATATTGAACAATTATATGTACATATTAAAGGGAACTTCGGCCTGATAATTGTAGCGGTCTATTTCCCCCCCCCCCCCCCCAAAAAAAATATTCTATAGATGCATACTTGCAATTTACTAGTACTCTTGAAAACATTTTTCAAAATTACCCCAATTCTAAATTTCTTATACTTGGTGATTTCAATCTTCCGCATACTAATTGGTTTAAACATGAAAACATTTTGAAATGTAACTTTACTAATGCATCGAATTGTAAAATTGATATTAGCCTACTGATTTTAAATTCGGCGAATTATTTGAATTTATTACAGCTAAATTATAGTTACAATTTGGATGGTAGGATTTTGGATTTGATATTTGCTCAAGATTTTGATTGCGTTATTATGTAGTCTGACTGTCCTGCTTTACCATGTGACTCCCACCATCCAGCCCTACATTGTTGTATTTCTCTACAAACTACAAATGTCTTTCCCTCTGATTGTGAATTTTATAATTATTATTTTAACTTAGCTCACTATATATCCATAAATAACGAATTGTGCTCCACGAACTGGCTACGTTATTTCACAGAAATCTATTTGGAATTTTCTATTCAATATTTTTATGAACTATTATACAACTTGATTGACAAATACGTTCCAAAATTCTATACTCGTGCTAATTCATATCCACCTTGGTACTCTTAAGGAATTAATTCGTTTACTAAAACAAAAATTTATTGCACATAAAAAATTTAAATTTTCATTACATGAACATGACTATATAAAATTTTCTGAACTATGTAAAATATGTAAAAATAAAAGTAATACTGATTATAATAACTATATTAAACAAATTGAGTCGTCTAACTCTAAAACGTTTTGGAAATATGCTAACGCTAAGAGAGGTATAAAAGGTTTACCCAATGCAATGTTTGTGGATGATTTACAAGCATTTGAGGGCAAAGATATTGTTAACCTTTTTGCTGATTACTTTGAATCAGTGTACGACTCGAATGAGTGTGTCAACTCCAACATTGTGAATCATTATTTCGACACACAATTAACATCGGTGAAATTGTAATTACACAGAGAGAAGTGTATGATGCTATATCCGCGCTTAATGTCAACAAAGGTATAGGTCCTGATCTTATACCACCTTCTCTTATGAGAATTGCAAAACTAATCTTACACCTATACTTCATACACTTTTCTCTAAATCCCTCAAAGTTGGCTATTTACCAGATATTCGGAAAAAAAGTTTTATTACTCCAATTCATAAAAGCAATGACCGTTCAAATATAAAAAATTTTAGACCGATATCAATAATGAGTGTAATTCCAAAGTTATTCGAATCAATTATAACAACGAAACTTTTAACAATTGTAAATGGAATCTTGGTAGACGAACAACATGGATTTCGAAGTAAGTGTTCAACTACATCTAATCTTTTACTGTTACAATATTATATAATTGACAAAATTTAAAAGTATTCACAAGTTGATACCATTTATACAGACTTCGCTAAAGCGTTCAACAAAGTTAATATTGATATACTACTATTGGTGAAATTAAATCATATTGGTATTCATGGGGTATTTTTGGATTGGTTGAAAAACTATCTTACCAACAGAATTCAAAATGTCAAATATAAAATCTATGTTTCGAGAGACATAAATGTAACTTCTGGTGTTCCTGAAGTATCGCACCTTTGGCGTCTTCTATTTTTGATATTTATAAACGTCTTGAAGTTTACTTTGCCCGATTGTAATTTCTTACTTTTTGCCGATGATTTTAAAATTTACAGAGAAATGAAGGTCTGTCATTGAAGGTCTGTTGTGAGCTGCAAGAATGTTTGAACTCACTTATGATACGGTGTAATTTCAATAAAATATCCTTGAATATCGATAAATGTAAAATAGTGAGGTTTTCCAAGTGTAGGTCGCAAATAGTTTATCGTTATTCTCTTGACAATCATATTCTCGAGTCTCTATATGAATATAACGATCTTGGAGTTAATTTTGATCCTATTTTGAAATTTGATAAACATATTAATTATGTCATTAATAAAGCCAATCAACTACTTGGATTTGTTATGAGAATGACCAGTGAATTCAAAAATCCTTCAATTTTAAAGACTATATTTTTCGTTAGTGAGACTAATTTTATTATATGCTTCTCCAGTTTGGTCGCCCCATTATGACATTTATTCGAGAAAAATTGAATCACCTCAACATAAGTTCTTTAATTATATTGCTTGGAAACTTCAACTTCCATCACCGAGGTTTACACATAATTATTTTTATGTTGTGAGCTTATTGAACATTAGCTCACTACATTCTCATAGAAAATTCAATGATTTTATGTTTCTGTATAAATTGATAAACAATGATATTGATTGTACTGCACTGTTATCCAAACTGAATTTTAATGTACCTATGCGAAATACAAGAAATACCGATACAACTTTTTATATATCAATTGAGAGATCAAATCTGGAACATAAAGCACCTATACGGCGTATGAGTAGACTAGTAAACACATGTGATATAGATATATTTTTTAAATCACTATCAAATTGTTCAAATTTAGCAAGGAAAAAATATGCATGCGAATACAATTAACTTATATTAAGTAAATATTGAATGTAATGTATATTGGGCGATTGCCTGTTTGATAGATAAATAAATAAATAAATAACAGAATACGTTGCAACATTCAACTATTTTCAAATTTCCCTCGAAACTACGATACTCTTGATCCAGGTAAGTTATGCAGAGTACGTCTAACTCCATTCACAGCATTCAGCCATGTGACCTGTTTTTTTTTGACAGCTATTGTTGCCACATGGCAAGGATCGTGCTAGAGGGCGTGGACGATGATTAACACACAGAAATTATTCACTTTTATTCCACAAACAGCTATCTTGTCTTAGGGCCATGGAATCGCCTACTGTATTGTCATTCCGGTGAAAGAAAATGTTCATGGAAAAATATTTTATTACAGTGATAGAATAGTGTGAAAATATTTTGAAACTATGTTCAAGAAAAAAGTTAAAATTTTCTGTATGCAGTACTTAGTTAATATTTAGAGACTTCACTACAGAAATGAAGTTCAACTAGCTGGAATTGTATTAATTAGGTGGGCCATTCATCTGTTATGTGATATTGTAATATTTGAAGAGGAAGCAAAAGTCTACTAAATTCTTTACAATTGAAATAATAATAGAATATATAAAAGCTTCTGAAACAGTAGTTTAAAAAGTTATTCACTGAAATAAGAATAAGTTTTGTTAAATTAAAACATAGCATAACTCAGTTTCATTTTTTGTATTTTTTTTTATGTAATGTTTGTCAATATGCTTACTATTTGATAAATCATATTTGCTGATGTGGGTAAGATGAAATGATAAAAGAAGACGGTCAATGAGTTGTCTCTCCCCTCCCCCTCATTGTCACTAAAATACTATTGTATTGGTTGTAGAGCCAGTGTAAAAGACCTTATCAGTTTGTCATCATACCATTTTCTACCACGAAGAAACAAAAAATTAAAGGATTGATTACTGATTACTGTGGAGACATAAGTGAATAAATATAAAAATATTTCCTTGAGATGTGTTGCAAAAATGTTATTAATATAACATACTCATTTATTCTGAACACCTCTATATTTGGAATAATTATGTGGCACATACTGTGAAGAATATAGAAGTGTTTAGAATAGATATAAGAAAGGAAGCTTCAGACATAGAAATAATAATAAATATTCAGGATGTCTATGATGAGAAAGTTCCCCTCAGTGGTCCCATTCCAGGGCCCTCTGATGGTTCTAATATTAATAGGAATATGGCTGAATAAGGCATGAAACTGGGGTGAAAAATATTTGACAACTTTTATTCTTCTCAGGTACAGAATTGCAAATTGTAAATTTATATTATTCCAACAAGCGCAAGAGAGTGGTTATATTCCGTGTAAAATTGTGAATATATATTATTATTATTAAGCAATTATTAAAAACAACCAGATGGCATTCAAATAGTGACTTCATTATACATGAAGGGGGTTGAAAAAAGAATGTAATGTGCAGCATTAGAACTGAAAAAAACTGCTAAAATGATGTGTATGAATGTGCGTTGAAAATATCTTCTGACAACACACACTATATACACAAAAAATTATCATCTTTCTACTAGAAAAATATTCTTCATTTAAATTGAAAGAATGAATGAAAGAATGAATAAGAAAATGAAAGAATTAGAAGTGGAAGATTTAATTAAAAGTTATCATTTAAGGAGTATATTACTTACTTTTGACATAAGTATCGTAAGACAACTTAATACAATATGAGATTAAAAGTTATCTTAATTATGCTCTTAGGTCAGGTTTGATAACCAATCAAATGATGTTACACAATAAGTTACAATACAAATATTGTTAATATTTAAAATTTCCTATTGTATATTGTATAAATAATAAATTGTATAATTTATTTCAAAATATAACATTCAACCCCTAGCAAACTTAGCAGATTGGATTCTGAGCCAGTTAATGTAAGTCATGGACCTTCTAGGACATATGTTCTCCAAGTACTTAGGAGAGTAATTTCAGTTTTATAAAGTTTGACTTGAAATAATCAAATCGGATAAAAATTTACTGAACTTGGAAGATGGTTGGTGCAACAGTTGTATCCTTCAAAGAAATTACATCACAAATACAAGATAAGACAATTATTTTTTCATTTATATATTTGCTTTTACGATTCATTTCAACTCGTGTTCAAAATGACTTATTTGCAGATAATAAAGTTATACCTTTCAATTTTATGAAATCTTTCAATTTTCATATCTTAAATGTTCATAGTGAAGGTGGAAAAGCATCTTTCATAAATTATAATTTATTATTTAACATCCTACAATAACCTTTTAATAACAAGTACATCCAAATACTTCATAGCATTTTTAAACCCCTGGTGTACCTAATAACTAACTTTTAAGAACTGACTGTTAGTTTTTATATTTAAGAAATTCACTTGAAAGTTATGAATTTTTGGATTAACTAAGTGTATTTTGCCAATCAGTACTCCGAGAATGTTTACTAACTTGAATCTTTTTCCTCAAAGAAACCTTTTAACACAGTGTGAATATTTTCAAAGGTTGTATAGTCAGGAGAACCCAAAATTTAATAAAATATTAAGAAGTGATTAATGGTGATCTCGTACAGGGCTAACATTTCAATGAAGCATTGATTTACCTGTCGTGAATTGTTCAACAAATGAATTACAGTATTTAAGTATTATTACCATAATTTCACAATTGACTAACCAAATCCGTCTGTCAATGATCATTGAATTTATTGAATTATTGAATGGGTGAAAACCAAAACAGTATAAGTGACATTTTATAAATTCGGAGACAAACATGCTTATAATTGGCTATATCAGTGGCAATGTATTCATGATTTAACAAACAATTGAATAAGGCTTTAATATATGCACTCATGACAATCCTATGGTCAAGTAATCAATAGATTAACCATTTAGTCTGAGGTGTAAGGAGAACATATTAGAGTATGTAAAATGGTTTGTTTATATATAACATGACTGATGGTTAGTCACTAGGACACTACTGACAGTTATCACTCCAACTTAAATGTCAAACACAAAGACTGATATGCTGTTGGACATATCAATCTAAATTTTTATCCGATGGTGATTAACATGAACACAATTAATAAGGAAACCCTTTCAGATCACAAAATCTTCCCTTTCATACACCATGACAACTCAGTAAAACTTATTACCTGTTCTTTCAAAACTCACCTTCCTTCACTCAACTGGGCCACAACCTGACTCAACTGGAAAAGTGATCGATTGATAGCGCATCCTTCTTTCAAACGCTCGCCTGTGGTGCCAGCTAAACCAGCACGTTCAGAACCTGCCAGGTCTACCAAGTTGAGCTGGGACATATGAATGGTTCCATCATCACCCATGTCACTTTCACGACTCTCGATAATCTAATGAAAACAACACAAAACACATCAATTGAATGATTGATGTTTTTGGGTACATCAATGGCTAAGGCCATTAGCCCGTTAAGTGTAGTGCATGTCATTAATCATCATTGGTGGCCGTAGTAATCTTCCCCGCAGAATGGCAAGATCTGGTGCTGACCTATATCTGTTAGCAAGGATTTTCTCCCAACCAGGTATCTTTCACCAGTGGGGTTCTGCCACAACCCGATCAAACTCTAAGCTCCCGACTGGTCTCCCAGCATGTGGCAGGTGTGGTGTACATAAAAGTCCGTAAGGGGGAGGATAGGACAATGAATAGGAATGAGAGATCATGTGCGGTCCATGACCCTATTGTTAGGGTACTGCTGCAGTATTCGCCTCATGTTGATTAGAGAAACGAAAAACTACCAATCAGAAAAGCTAGCCACTAGAATTCCCCTCCAGACAGTGCCTGAACAGTATCCTGTTCCTAGTAGGAAATACTGCCACTACCAGGAGTGGAACTCTAAAACTTCCTGGTCAAAGGTGCTGCAGTAACATCAATTGGCGCCCTGAGCCATCTTTGCGGGTACATCATTGACATTTAATTAATAAATTAAACAGCGTAGTAATGAGAAGAGAATAATGTGTCTAAATACAACATCAACAAATACTTTCCGAAGATCTGAAACATTGTGATAAGTTCCACCTCTATCTCAGTTACCAAGGAACTCCTGTCACAACTTTGCCAATTGCATCTCAAAAACATGAACATACTGAGATATAACATGATAGTTTCACTTTCCATGTATTACTAATTTGGGGGAAGGGGGATTTTACAGACATTTCTCTATTATGGCTACAACTTAATAAATCTCCCATTGGATGATTATTCCAAATTCTTCAATGAACTCAATAATAAATATTTTTGGTGAAATTCATGAGCATAACTATAATAATATATCCATTTATCTAGTTGATTAGAAGAGTTTGACACAATTTAAGACTCATGTCAATGGGCAGTTCATACCACAAAGGGAAAACAGATGATGAGAGAAGTTATGCAGCAGGTTTTTAGGCGAAGTTGTCAACAGTCAATGACTTAGTATGTGCTGTGAATCTTTATTGTGTAGCTTTATGGAGATTGAAACCGGTGTTAATTTTATTAAATGCAATATGGCAGAAAGATTCAATTCAATTTAACAGAAGTGACAAAGCGAGTACATGTATGATACAAATAAAAGATATCTATATTAATCATACAATGGATTTTAGTATGTTTTTCAAAAAGTCATTTTATTTCGTTTTTGCGAAAAAAGTATAGTCCAGACTCAAGGACGTTTTACGATAATTACAAAGACTGATTGTCCAAACCTTGTGCTAAAATTAAAAACTTTTAGCAATGCAGAAACTTGTCATGCAAATAATTGGCAACAAAATAAGAGCAAAATTATGTGTCTGACGAGAGTGAAACGTACCTAATTTTGTAGATATTCCACTTGTGTAGCATAGAACCACAACCTACACTTGATTTATTTAGATCTTCATTTGACAGATCATTAGCTGTCAACAACTGATTTACATCAACAATGTTTAAATCCAAGAATAGTTTTAGGAGTCTCAAAGAACCAAAGCACAGATTACACAATGGCTTTTCATAATTTTATAGCAATAAGTCACAGTCACTACCATACTCTTTCCTTCCCAACCGTTTTTCCAAGAGTGTAGAACACTTTCTGCTTTAACCATTCCCTACTTTGAATACAAGCAGGCACACAAGCTGGTGTACGTTCACACTCAATGTAATCAGTTATTGTTATTTGTTCAGTATATATTGCCTTTTACCCCTTCATCCTTGGGCTAAACAACTTTTTACTTCAATACAAATGCAAGACAAATTGACAGTGATAGCTAGGATTTTGTTATCCAATTGGGAGCTTTGCTGCATTGTAAATTTTCAACATTGAAGTTCACAATTTAACAACCGTATCCCAGTTGAACAAAAGTCAATTCACCCAACTCTTAAATCTGAGAATAATACCCGGTATTGCCAAAGAGTACTTCAAGAGTAATGGTGTCTCAAACTTTTTTAACTTGTTACCTGGTTAAGCAGTTCAGCTGCACATGCTAGCAACTCATTTTTCCATTTAATATGAACATCCATCAAATTTGTTAATTTGTACACACTAACAAACACTCACCTTACTCAGTGTCATACTCTTTCTGACAGTACAGAACATTTATGTATCCCAAAATTTACAAGGCAGTTTTTCTGTAAACCCATCAAAACAAATTTTGTTACTTACCAGGCGAAAAATAGTATGGGAACGTGAACTTCTTTCATTCAGATTGGTTTCACCAATTCTACGTATTTTCTGGCCTCTCTTGAGGAGAGACATTACCTAAAAATATATCACAATTTAAATTTGCAATGCACAAATACTATCAACATCAAATACAATAGCACACCTTTGCTGTATCTGCTACTAGCTCTTCTTTTAAACGCTGTACAACAATTTTACCATCTTCTTCTCTAATCTTCAAATTATTATTCTGTTGTTCCAGAAGATCGTTCACTTTTTCATTATAAATTTCCATATACGATGCACTATTAAAAAAATTTTAAATAAAAAAAGAGGCTTACACATAAGGAATGAAATAATAGCAAATTTAATAATTGACGGAAAAAGTCAACATACCGTACAAGAAACTCTCGTCCTTCAGACTTTTTCATAAAATCAAACATTGAAGACACAGCTAATTGAGTGATTCCTGCTTCATTCTGATCTCCCAACATTGTATGAGTTTTACCTAAAGAGAAAATAACAATTGTGAAATAAACTTCAAACAGTAATTTCCACTATAGAAGCCAAGCCAAAAATACCTGATGATGTTTGACCATATGCAAAAATTGTGGCATTGAATCCCTTCACAGCTCTATTCACAAGTGGTTTCACAACCTTTTCAAATACCTCCATGTTAGTACTGTTGTTTGCGAAAACATGATCTGAAAAATCAGGGAGAACAAAGTTTATTTACATTGTAAAGTAACACTAGTATGAAAGTTATGTAGGAATATTATGTTATGAACAAGTAGTTAATTCGATTGAGAAGACAAATGACACTTCAAACCTCTAAAGTCATCAGTAGTACAAACACTTATTAGTTCTCAACTATTCATTGTATCAGGTGCTCCAGTTCATGATTACTAAATATCTTTTCGCGAATTCGACAGCACTTTGAAAAGAGGCAAAGGAAACCATAATAAAATCAATTGGGACATATTCACAAAAATCAAACATCACTTACCATATGCAAATATTTCACCACTTGGTTGTTTATCATTATTTAGGAGATACAGTTCATTTCCATTGACACGCCAAAATTCTCCAACGTCCTTTTCTCTTGTGACGAGAGGCCGCACTTTTATTGCTACTTGAATTTTATCCGACATGACTACGACCGTAAAATTATTATTGCTCATAAAAATACTGATCACCTACACAACGCTGGCCGTACGGTATGATAAAATTACAACATACAAAGCATGCCAATCATTCAAATAAATCACTCCAACGTTCCACATTCGACATCGTCAATTAGCAGTCATTCCAAAACGCACGTCTGTCACTCGTTCCTACGGGCAGCATTGACAATGAACACACGCCATCCAAATGTACCGCACAGGTCCTGCATTTAAAATCAAATCGACTTCAGTTCGTATGTTCAACGGTTTGCCAGTAAACTTATCTCCACGCTTATTGGCGGATATTTTACTACGCCATTCAACATTGTATTGTTATTTCCTCCTTAATTATTGTTCTACAGTTACATTTAATTGAAAATATAATCTTTAAAAAAAAAGAAAAATTTCGAATAAATATATTTACACATGCAAATACCCAGAAGTAAACATATGTTTATTGTGTATCAAATACAAGCCCCCACAATGCCGTGGACGGAGAGTTAAGGTCACCGGAGGAATTGAAGGGAGTTGTGATCGCCATTGTAGTGGATGAATTGCGCGCGGGTTTCAAAGTTAAGACTGCGTTTCTACTTGTTTCAGGCGCGGTTTGAGAGAGTGTAGCAGAAACAATAAGATACAATGAAACAACCGAACAAATGACCACACTGCGCCCGTTGTTTTCATACATGTCATTATTCTACAATACATGTAGATACGAACATTTTCATTAGATTTCTTTGGCCAGGTTAGGGTATATATATATATATATATATATATATATATATATATATATATATATATATATATATATACATATATAGCATGCACTGCTATATAAAATAAACAACAAATTATTTGATATAAGGTATATAAAATTCAACCTTAGAAATTTTTTTCTTTATTCAAATTGAAATATCTACCAGTTGGTCCCTCCCCTATTTTTCTGCTCAGTATGGCCTTTGACACCATGTAAGATGGTGTTGAGGGTTTCTTTGCAAAATGCAAGATTTTTGCAACAATGGCAAATAGATTTTAAGTAGGAATAACATTAGTTATTAAGTGAGCTTATTTGCACCTGGTACATATCTGTTATAATATTGTAGCGGTACAGAATTATTAAAATAAATTAAATTCAGTAAAGAAGACCTAAGGAATCTTTACTGAAGAAAAAACATACGGCGTCACGCGCGCAGCCCCCCTTCTAGTAACAGCCACGATCCCCTGTCCCATTTCGGATGTTTATGACACCCCACCCAACGGCCGGCCAAAGGGTTAATTGAAAACCGCCCAGACGCAGCCACATCTGGAATATCTTGTCGCCTGTCATCGGCGCAGCCACATCTGGAACGCCTGTCATCGTGATCGGGGAAACCCAAAACAATAATTCTGTAGCCGGGAGGCCCCTTCACAGACATGGCCTATTTTCGAGACGGAACACAGGGACACTGTATTCCGACAGAAACAGAGAGTGGAAAATTCCTTTACTCCCCCGTCGCTATTGGCCGAATATAGTGTACAACGCCATCACCTTTAGCCAATAGCGACGCGATCGTTGTAGGGAGCCAGAGCATATGAGGAGAAAGGGTGGGGATACAAGTTAACTTCAGGCATTTTTCAAAAAACAAAATTTCAGTGGGCCGAGAACAGTGGGCTGAAAGCAGTGGGCTGAGAGACTTCTCTGGGGGTGGGAGCCAGTCGCGGGGAGAGGCGAGTGCGCCTCTGAAGGCACTTGGTTAAATTTTACTTGGTTGAGAAACTTCTCTGGGGTGGGAGCCAGTCGTGGGGAGAGGCGAGTGCGCCTCTGAAGGATTTCTCAACTTTTTGAATTTGTGCCTGAGAACATTCTCATGAGATCGGAGGGAGACATTGTTGTGTGCTCCGCACCTGCGATCGGGGGCGACATCCCTGGCTACCTACAAGCTCCGCCGAAGACGCTGCCAGACGGTCCCCCTGCTGACGTCACCAGACGCCGCCAGACGCTGCCAGACGCCCCGCCCAGCTGTTGAGGGCGTGCGTCCCGGCAAACATTCCAGAGAAGGTCGCGCCGGCCGCCCACAAGCTTCACCGCGCCCGCGCGGGCACATTGAACTTTTGACACGGAAGCTCTCAGGCAATGTAAAGGGGCTATTCACCTCTTTAAATTTTTGTCAACGCGGTGCCGCGCCAAGGCGCATCGAATGGTCATTTATTATTGTAATTCTAGTTATAAAATAATTTTATACTCTTCTCTAGTTGTAAGCTTTCCTGTTAATTTTAATCTTTATTTTTTTTATTCAATCTCTTCTTTCTTTTATTTTATTAATGTGGTACAGCTTTGTCCAGCCCTGGTACAGCTTTGTCCAGGAATAAACGTAGTCTTTCACCAGGAATCAAATTGTTTATTTTGAATGTCCATGAGAATCTAATTAACAATTCCTTCCATCACCTAAATTTTAAACGAGTAAAGGGACAAGGACCGACTGAGCTACAACCGGGCCGCTAACCGCGCATTGTTTAGATGCGCGGAGGTGTTAGAATATATATGAATTTATTTTGCTTAAAACATAAAAGGTAGAAAAATTGTAATTTATTTTAGTTCATTTGTTTTACTTATGTCCTAAATATTACAAAATTGTAATTTAGCTTATCAGAATATCTGCTTATATCAAATAGACTCCTGAACAAGAGGAAAAGTGCTCCTCGAAATATCAAGAGATAGTAATATTTCAGAAAGTTTAACGCTACATTTCAATAAAATTCCAAATCGAAAATGTTATTTTAATAACCTATTGGCTTTTGATAAGTACAAATATGACTCTATAATAACACTGGACAAAAAAATCTAATTAAAACCCTCAGACAGAAGGAAGTGCATTATGAATATTTTCAAATAAAATAGCCTACTAATTGTCCAAATTCATTTTTTTACCCTTGTGAATGCAACTGAATGATATCTAGTACAGACAATGACTCATTCCTTACTCTCCTGGACATGATGGTAACAAAACAAACATTAATCAGGATTTAATGTATATTTTTCTAGATTAACATTAATTATATATTTATAATAATATTATACAGATATATTATATAATATTTCTGTATTCCATTTTACAAGAAAAGGAGGAACCATATCAAATTATTTACCTACAAAAAAATAAGAGGACATGAATAAGAAGAATATTACTATTCTTCTTTAGTTGGTAATTATTTATATTAAAACATAGAAATTTTAAAAAAGGTGAAACTTATTTATTACAACATGATTGATTCTATGCTAAAATAACTACAACTTCACTCACAAGCATGACTGAGCTGAGTTATTGGAGGGGGTGTCAGGGGAGTAACCTCTTACTATAAATTAATGATCATGTTATTATGCGCTCTCAGCTAGTCTAGTTTATTTCCAATGTCTTTCTTCAAACATGAAGACGACTTCGGGAAACCTATTACTTTCACGGGCCTACGAACACAGTTCCCCACCCAGAGAGTATACCCACCATCAATCCAGCCTAACGGTGACGTCACGGCTAGGTGTTTATCCTTCGGAAAGCGCCCTTTTAGAAAGCGACATAGCCACCCCTTCGAGTCTCAGCGGTGCCACCCAGTGGCAATTAACAGGAATTATGTTCGCCCGGGTCTACTTCTGCAACTCTGCTAGACCCCACACGTGTTTTTCGTAAACACAGCGAAAGAACGAGAAATGAGAGACAGAAAATACTGGGAACTTTCCACCCGGATTTCCTTTTTAGAACGCCTACAGCGATTGGGCAAGAGATTTTCATTGCGCACTTTACTTTAGCCTACCTTCCGACTACATTCGGAAATTTTGAAGAACTTTCTGGAACTTCTGGGAGAGGGAAGCAGGGGCTTTCGCGAACGCTTGAGGAGTGGAGAGACAGACACGAGGAGAATACTTGCGGAGGTTGGAGGCCTCAGACGTGTTTCTTCTGAACACTTAATGCTCCCGCACCTTTGCCCGCAGCCACTCGAGTTAATTCTGCAACTTCGGACTTCGAAAATTTTCGAACCGCAGTGTTATCGATTCATGTGATTGTATGTGCCGGGCTTGGCCTCGATTTAGTGGACGAAGTAATTATTTACTAAATTTATCACGTTTGTGAGTCCGTTAGTTTGATGAAATACAATCACCGTGTGCAACGAAATCTGCTTTCAGTATTAGACATGACTCGGAAGTGACTTTGGGAACCGTAGCGACCGATGCCTTAGGCCAGCTTCCCACGGCGCGGCCGCAGCGCGCTTCCTTCAAGGAGCAGAGCTCTTCCGACGCCGCCACCGCCGGAGCCACGGCCGCACCGCCGCCCGCCGTGGATGGGGGTGGGGTCTGGAGGGGTAGTTTTCGCCGACCCTCCGGCGAGGACGAACAAAGGGACCGGAGCAGGTAGAACGCTGCGGCCGCGGCGCAGTGGGAACGCTCCCATTTAAAACTGTGTTCTGCTAGCGGTGGCGCGTGGCCCCTCCTCCGCTTCGCGTAGCTGGAGTTCGGCGTCGGCTGCCGCAGCAGCCGCCACCCGCTGCACGTGGGAAGGCCTCCATTCAAACCAATGCCCTGCTACGCGCCGCGCTGCTGCGAAGCGCGCTGCTGCGAAGCGCGCTGCGGCCGCGCCGTGGGAAGCGGCCCTCAGGCCGCTTGCCCACGCCGCCACAGAAGCGCGCGAACGTCAATCATCAGGGTTCTTCGCCGACGACGGACAAAGGGACCGAAGCAGGTACCTGCTGCGGTCCCTGTGTCCGTCGTCGCCGGAGGGTCGGCGAAGAGTCCTGATGATTGACGTTCGCGCGCTTCTGTGGCGGCGTGGGCAAGTAGCCTTACTCGTCAATACCAGAGAAGCCTTGTTTGGTGGCCAGCTGAGAGTTTCCAACCGCGCTGCCTTGGCGTGGCCGCCGTCCCAGCCGCAGCGATATCCAGGGTCGCCCTTTGAGGGAAACCATTCAGCCGGGCGGTGCAATGAACTACGCTGCTATTATGGTGATGTGAATGAAATAGCTTAGCTGTAAGCCCCCAGGCACAAAAATAATACGAACTTTTGGATTCGGACTTTCATTTTTCAATTTGTGTAAAAAAAGAAAGGATTCCAAGCCGCGCGTTGGCTCTTAAAAGAATTAGCGCAAAGAGTTGTAATTTTAATAATTTACTTATTTTTGTTTAATTGTGGAGAACATTTTATGAGCTCGTAATAGGTCTATTATTATTATTATTATTATTATTATTATTATTATTATTATTATTTAGAAGGGGGAAATCCTTTACGGAGACAGACGAAGCCAGTACTGTCGGACTCCCGTTCTTGGTTTACCGACTAAAACCCTAAACCTACATCTCCTAAGCCGTGATTTCTCCCACGCAGAAACTGTCGCTAGACATTACTTTGCGTGGAAGATTGACTGGAAGCTAGTGCTTAAACTCCTCCGCTCCTTTTCCTTCATGATGTTAACTAAGTAGTTCTCTATTATAGCTCACTTCTCCGAACTCATCATGTCCACCATGTTTTCTGGAGTTATCACTTGTTGAAGCTTAACGTTACAAATCTCCCTTTCCGCATCCAAGCCTTGCACTGAAACAGTGTATGCTCTGCGTCATCAATATTTTCTCGACATTAAGTTACATGTCGAACTTTCTTTAATCTTGTAATCATAAAAGGTATTTACCATCTACTTTCGACCTCTCTCTCAATGTTATTAATTATCCGCTGTGTATGTCTACCTTTAGCGTCCACATTTCACCTACTTTGCCACTCTTCAAAAAGTAGTTTTCTAGCCTCACTCTTAATAGTCTATTTCCTTGGGAGGGAGATGACTATTTACTTGTCGAGCTTCCTGCGAGGCTAAGTAAGACCTTTTCATCTCTGTGGCTATCAGATCGATGGACAAGATCTCTATTTCTCGCTTCCCACAAGACAAGTACAGTCGGTCTCGGCCAAAGCCAACATGGCATTAGAGCCAGGACGAGAGAGAGGGGGGAGAGAGAGCGAGCGAGAGAGAGAGAGAGACAGAGAGAGAGTGTGTGTCTGTGTGTGTGTGTCTGTGTGAGAGAGAGAGGGGGGGCGGACGTGGTTCAGAAGGGAAAACCCTTCCGATTGTGAGGATAAGTATAGTAAAAAAAATAGTTCATTTTTTTATGTTCCTTTGAAACAAATTTGCACATTAAATCAACATGAAATAATAAATTAAGACTTTATAAATATTTTGGTGCAGGATAAAAACAATAGGTGTCATATCCAGTCTAGGAGTTATTTATTAATCACTTGAGGAGGCCTTGGAAACCCAAAAGGTTTCCTTTCCACATTATAGAATTGTAGACAAACCACACTTCATTTATTAATATTACCATAAGGAAGGATTGAGGAAACTAGGATTCCGAAATAATATACCATAATAATCCAATCACTCACTCTTATTCACCTTCACAATACAGAATACTACCTCACTATCTAATATTATAATCTAACCCTTCATAATTGCATTCTTTACAAGTCTGGATTTGAAAATAAATACTTTATTTGTTCTCCTATTTATAATATCATTATACCTGAAAAAACAAGTAATTGGTTCAGAAGTGCCACCGAAAATAGATAAATACATAATCTGTACAAAGGTAAATGAGAAGTTCTGTCACAACACTATCCAACAGAAGCAACACATGTCCACTGATTCCATTCCTGACATTATAATATACATTTGGAAAAAATACTAACAAAATGTTTATAATGAAAAATAACAACAAATGACAATATATGCTATAAAAACACCCGGCATCACATAGAATTTGCTGGATCCTTGG
The DNA here is from genome assembly GCA_038098605.1 of Gryllus longicercus. Lineage (NCBI taxonomy): Eukaryota > Metazoa > Arthropoda > Insecta > Orthoptera > Gryllidae > Gryllus > Gryllus longicercus. The sequence goes on from JAZDUA010000074.1 coordinate 2,704,069, forward strand.
TGGTGAAAATGTGCAACAGACTTCATTTTCCACATGAGTGCTCACACAAAAAACAATGCAACAAGTACAACACCTAAAATATCAGTCATTGTCACAGTGGTTTTCAGAAACCAGCTCAAAAATTCAAGATTCTCCTTCTGTGGATCAATTAATTAGCAGTCCTCCCCATCTTCCAGGCAAGCAAACATGTAACCAAAGAAATCGAGACTTTGATTGTAAACGTAATAGCAAACGTAAGCACACATGTCTTGCAGCGAAAAGGATATTCAACAAACTCAAATTTTAAGAAAACACATTCAATAGGACTGCACAATGGGCAGACAAAATCCTAAAACAAGCAACCTTTCTGGTTCTAACAAAAACTCAGCAGCCTGTTTTTTGTGTTTCCCAAGGAGTTGTGTTTGTTGAAAAATATTTTCATGAGTACTCAACCACCATACCCCAACATCACAATCTTCAAAAGAATGTTGCCATGTGACACTTTGTAATCATGCAAATAATACACATTACAACAATGTTGATGAACTCTATCATGTTTAAAAATTGATTTTCAATCAGAAATGAATGCTCTAAAATAGCATAAACCTCATAACTCTGAATTAGGCCCCAATAATTCAGATGAAATATATAAAAACCGATGCGTGTTTAATGAAGATAATGAGGTCTTTTATGAATTGTGGTAATTATAATTCATTAGTTTCAAGAAGCTTGATTTAAGATATTTTTAAAGTCACTAATTATTCACTAATATTTAAATAAATTACCAAGTTTCCCTCATTGTTTCCAAAATTTCGCTGGAAGTGCAGAAACATGCAGTCAATTTAAAATATGGAAAAATCTGGAAAATAAAATTGGGCAGGAAAGCTCCAAATAGGCTAATTCGTAAAGAATTGTGATAATCTTTAAAATTAGAAAAAATATATACATTTGTATACAAAATTCCGGTCTCCATTGATAACTAAAATACTATAAAATAAATAAAGACTTACTCAAATCCCCTCACCAAACTCAAACCCATTAACATCCCGTAAATACTCGACATCTTCGTCAACGCTCGTACCGGAGTGAACTGTCCAACTTGCGGTGATCGCCTCTGTGACTCACTCTGGCGTGAGGACTTCAGCGAGAGTAACGCTGCATCATGTCACGTCACGTAACGTCCTGGACCTGCGTCTCATTTTGCGAACAAACAGCCCACGCGCCGCGCGCGATCTTTGCTTCCTATTCCTTGTCCTATTCTCACTACACTACCACACAGGCCGGGAGACAGAACGTGTCGCGGCTGGGCGGTGCTGGTGGGTGATACCTGGTTGAGGAAAACACCGCCATCCAGCTGGGAAAGACAACCCCCACCCCACCCATACCGAGGAAAAAACATGCCCAACACTTACGGGCCAATGTCTTTGGCATATGACGTGTTGCACGCTCCTTCTCTCCGGCAGGGGCCGCTTCTCCGTGGTGGTGAAGGGCATCGAGAAGGCCACCGACAAGGTGATCGTGGCCAAGCTGCTGGAGAGCCGCGGCGAGGCCGAGGCGGCGGCGAACCGCGAGTTCGAGGCCCTGCGCTCGCTGCGCCACGAGCGCATCGCCAGCCTCGAGGCCGCCTTCAAGCCGCCCAGCGCCACCGTCGCCGTGCTGGTGCAGGAGAAGCTGCAGGGCGCCGACGTGCTCACCTACCTCTCCAGCAGGCACGAGTACACCGAGCAGAACGTCGCCTCCGTCATCGCCCAGATGCGTGCGCGCGGCTGCGGCTGCGAATGCTCTTGGCTGGCCGGGTTCACTTCAAACGGTTGGCAAATTTGCTGTCCGGGCGACGCCGGGTTCACTTCAAACTGTTGGCAAATTTTCTGTCCGGGTGACGCCGGGTTAATTTCAAACTCTTTGCAAATTGGTTGTCCGGGTAGCGACGGATTAATTTCGAACTGGTTGAAAATTGTCTCTCCGGGTGACAGTGAGTTAATTTCAAACTATTTACAAATTGGCTGTCCGGGTAATGCTGAGTTAATTTTTAACTGTTTAAAAATTGGGCGTCCGGGTGACGGCGAGTTAATATACTGTTTTCACATTGGCTGTCCGGGTGATACCGAATTAATTTCAAACTGTTTACAAATTGGCGGTTCGGATGATGCCGGGTTAATTTTAAATTGTTAACAAATTGAAAATAATATCCTACATGTAATACCAACGATCCAACCACGACAAGATGGTCAAACGTTGGCATCACAGCCTTCGAAATGGCGCCACCCGGACAGCCAAGAGCATTCGAAAGACTCTGGCCGCGAAAGTCAACGACTTCACTTCAGGTTACATCTGTCCTCTATGAGTTGTTGGGGTACAGAAGTTACTAGATTGATCGCGAAACAATTGACTTTGGCATTGCATGATACAGTATCGAAGCTAATTCCTAGAGAGTCACCTGCAAATGAACACATTGACGAATTAAGCGCATGAACATAATTTGCAGTTTTGTTGCCAGGTGTAGCCAAGTAGTAGCTGTTAAAACGGTCCCTTCTTTGATCAATCTCTCTATAACTCCCGAGTACTAATACATTGCACTTACTAACTTACACCCATAGATCGCCGAAATAATAATTTAAATACGCATCAAAATCATTATTTGTCAATTTATTAATAATATTAAAATATTTGTATTTGTAAAATATCATTTTAACGTCTTCGAATTTAAATTCAAACAATTACGAGAAATAACGGGGGTCAAGTTACGGTACATACAACGGTTTAATTTCGAACTGTTCACAAATGAAGATACTCAAATTGAAACAAGTATCCTGCATGTAATAATTGGGTAGCGTACGTATGACCATCCGTCCTTCAATGTTTTGTGGGGGTGGGGGTGTTGAAGACACCTACAGTGGTGAAACTTTGAAGCACTGTCCTGCCTTTGACATAACATGAATGATTACGATGTGGTTCATCAATTTGACGAAAATTAAACCTAATTTTAAAATGAAACAATTTGTTAAACAAAATTATTTTTGTTAATACAATTTCACTTACATGTTATGCCCAAGGATGGATGAGGCAGGCAAAAATATTATGTTTAAAATGCATTTTTATTATGAACGTGTATACTACAATATTGTCTAATTTTTAATAAGAAAATTCCCGCTGGAAATGCCAGGCTGAAATAGCAAAACTTAAGTTATTATCATACATTCAATGAAAAATGTTGAAATTGATCTGTAATATATGGTTCCCCGTAATGTGATACTTTAACGTCTGCAGGCACAGATCTTCTTAAAGTTGAGAGGCAAAGGGTGACAATTAAATCCTGAGGTCATTAGTGGCATTAAATATAAAATATTTAGTATTGAAAAATGATCCAGAATTTTTTAGAAATGAACCGCTTTCGCGCCATACCTTTCACTCCATGTTGGCGAACGACGCGGGGCGAAATGTACTTCATCAAGCGGAAGAACGGGTCTGCTTGCGTGAGCATCGTCACGAAATTTAACGCATCCTTGAATCGCATTGAAATTGAATAAAGTCGTGTTTGTGTCTGTGCCAGGTGTTGGACGCCGTGCAGTACCTGCACTGGCGCGGGCTGTGCCACCTGGACATCCAGCCCGACAACGTGGTGATGGCGTCGGTGCGCAGCGTCAGCGTCAAGTTGGTAGACATGGGCTCGGCGCAGCGCGTTTCCAAGCTGGGCTCCGCGGTGCCGCGTCCGGCCGACCCGGAGTACGCAGGTACGCAGCAGCCCCTCAAGGACATCGCCACAGGGACAGCCAACAGCTGACAACTACTCAGCGGCCCCTAGAGGGCGCTTGTAACGGACGGTTACTCCAATTAAAGTCCATAGAGGCCCCTTCACAATGCAAACATAAACATGAGCTTGGCGTTAACGTAAAAGTTAGGACTACGACCATAAGCGGACTCATTCACAATGCGTTGGCATAAGCATAACACGTAAGACGTTAACTGAAAAGCTTGCAAGTTTCAAGCTTCTGTGCTTATGCTTAAGTAAGACATAAGAAATGAACAAATCACAGAACGGTAACTCAAAATCGAGAATCGAAATTGGAGCGAAGTCGATAGAAGAACTTACGCCATATGGGCCATGGACACAGTCGATACCTTGAAATCGATAGTAGAATGTCTCACAGCCAATAGAAACTCTTATTTTGCTTAGGTTTATGTTGAGCATTGTGAATACTTATGTTAATGTTTGTCTATCCGCTATCCTTATGTTTACGTTTGTATTGTGAATGGGTCTTAACACTTATCGATCGCTGCTGTAATGCAGTGGATAGGGATGTACTTCCCTTATATTACTAATGATATTTAACTTTACAAAGATTACGTACCATTACTAATGACCAATAACTTTACAAATAATGATCACTAATTGTTACATACTAAACATACTTACATTTTAAATAGCAAAACGTTTTCACAATCTTTTGTCGCTCGACACTATTAAAACCAGTTAACGCCTGCGGTATATACAAGATTTTATTTTTATCTAATTTTAATGGTCAAGATTTATTTATTTTTTCATTAATTAGATGGTAATTTGACTCGGTTTCTCTTTTCATATTTTCTTCCCATTAATTCCCTCGATAAGAGAACATGTAGAGAACGTTCAACTGTTTTCGCATTTCCTTCGTGACCGCTGTCCTCTCCAGGCGAATCCAAGCAAGTTTTGCAGTGTACGTAGAGCTCCGTATCGAAGGCAAGAACAAGCAATAACGTATCAGTAAACATTTTCTCACAGATTGAACTGATGTCACTGCAGTGCTTCTGACCGGGAGCTCTTCGGGTTCGGGTTCTGACGTGAGTCCTATGGTTTGAGCGCTGTCGGAGGCATGATTTTCTATGAGCAACATAGCTAGGGCGAAGTCAGTCGCTGTCTGGAGGAGAATTCTAGCGGCCGGCATCTCTGATCGGTATTTTTTCTCCGATCATCATCAGGCGTATGCTAGAGCAGTACTCTAACAAACGGGCCACAGATCTTTCCTGCCTTGTCAAATCCTCACCCTTTACTTACACTAACATGTACTACACTACCTCAAATGCCGGGAGACCGGTCGGGAGCTTAGAGCTTGTCCCGGCTGGGGCGGTAGTCCGCTGGTGGGAGATACCTGCTTTGGGAAACTCCGCAATCCGACGCTAGGTCGGGATCGGATCTCACCATCCAGCGAGGGACGATCACCGCCACCTCTCGACGAAACCACGAGTACTACACTTACTAATGACCTCACCCGTTGACGCGCCCGGAATTACAAACGACTCGATGGTGGCGGCGATGGTGTAGCGGTTAGCGTATAGGACTGTTGGCGGGTTCAAACCCCATCAAAGGGCGAAAATATCCTTCGTACGGCTTCCTTCGGAGGGGAAGTAAAGCTGGCTGTCCCATGTTAGTAGATTTACTTGCATGTAAAAGATCCTCAAGCCTAAATGAGGCCTCTGAGCTAAATTCAAATCGCCTGTTTCGTTGCCCAAGAAGTACCTCCTTTTTTCGCTAATTGGTGGAAGGAGCGTAGCGAAATTTGCGTGGTCAGACGGAAGAGCGGGCCTGATGGCCCGAGTCTCACCACTTGGCATCAATTCATTTCAATTCAATTCGATGAACCGATCTGGGTGCGTGTGTTTGCAGCGCCCGAGGTGCTGAGCGAGGAGGCGGCCTTCCCGCAGACGGACATCTGGAGCGTGGGCGTGCTGGCGTACGTGCTGCTGTCGGCCGTGTCGCCGTTCGCGGGCGCCGACGCCGAGGAGACGCGCCAGAACATCACCTTCGTGCGCTACCGCTTCGAGCACCTCTTCAAGGAGGTGACGCAGGAGGCCACCCGCTTCCTCATGCTCATCTTCAAGCGCGCGCCCAGGTGGGGGAACCGCACGCGCCGACAGGCCTGGCTTCACGTTGTGCTTGGAACTGTTGTCACTAAAACCTCGCCTCTCTTCTCTTTCCAAGCTCCCTCAATGCCCGTCCTCTACGTGACCTCCACTTCCTTGCCTCATCGGACCTCATTCGTCTCGCCTCGCCTGGCATGCTTCCTCATCTCCCTCACTTAAAGTCGCCTCTTCACACGTCCACGCTTCAACACACCTAATGTCCCTCCGTCACATCACGTCATTTACTTTGCCTCCTCGTAATTGCTTTATAAAAATATATGTATGTATGTGTGTGTGACCTACGCATGTAACCGTCAATTGGGGTTTTGGAACGGCGAAAGAGGTGTAGTCTGTCGAGAAACAATTAAGATTGTGTGTGTGTGTGTGTGTGTGTGTGCGCGCTCCAGCCGCTTTTAGCCTTTACTTTCCGAATATGTATAAATCGTTTTTGTCCTTTCGCGTTCCGAATATGTGCTCCAGTCCATTTTCGCTTTTCGCCCTTCAAGTGTGTATCCAGCTCCTTTTCTTCTTCTTCTTCTTTTCTTTCCGAGTGTTTGACCTAGTTCCGTTTGTTCTTTTCGCGTAACGAATGCGTGCTCGAGTCTTCGTCCTTTGTTGTGTCGCTCAAGCGCCTCTCTGTTGCGTGTGCCCGCAGCAAGAGGCCCACAGCCGAGGAGTGCCACGAGCACCGCTGGCTGATGCCCACCGAGTCCATGATCCGCAAGCGCGAGAGGGCCGTCTTCCTCGGCAACAGATTGAAGGTAACTCATACATTACCAAACTCCATTCACAATTAAGTTTAAATATTCGCACGCACGGATCCAAGAGCGGGGGGGACCCAAAAAGCCTGAAGTTTTCGCTTCTTCCTTTATATTTGGCAAAATTGATTTAAATGTTTATTTATGTTCAAATTATGTAATTATATAACACTAATTTCGTATAGTATCCTATCGACAGTACATAGATTATACACAATATACAAATATGTTTCTTATTTCACAAACATTTACGATCTCCCCCAACCAAAAAAATTCTCGGCTGGATCCGCCCCTGAATATTATTTTTCTAGCTGTAGTTCAGAGGGTTTAAGAAAAGTATTGTATCGTGTAAAAGGTAATTGTGCAGAGTATAACGGAATTTGATTGAAATTGCATTCACGACAGGCATGTGTTTAGTTACTACAATTACGTTAATTTGCGACGCCACATAATTTCTTAGCATCAGCATTGAAGATATCGCCAGGACAGCCATCGACGTGCACATAGGGGACAGAAAGAACAGTCACACGCGTGCATACGGAGGTCGCGCCCCCTAAAACATTTTGAAAGGGGCCCTGAATCAATAAAACAGTTTTCTTCCTTAAATGTGTTCTATCTCTAATTTTAGGTATTTTTAACCTGACAGTTTTGTATTGCGTAGAACTCCCCAAGTCATCTGGCAACTCTGTAAATGATTCAACATAAAATCAATTGTGTGTATTGTCGTTCATTGTAGTATTTTAATTTAGTAGTAAAATGTGTCAGTAGTTCTGTTTAGTAGAAAAGGGAACTCTCATATGTTGGCCCCCTTCTTAAGCTGCGCAAGCTTTACGTGTACAATTCAGTCTGCGCGATTTCTGCACGGGAACATCGCAAAAGACAACTATTGAGCACTATGGATATTTCCCACGCATATTTTATTACTATAATGTCGTTCATTGTAGTATTTTAATTTAGTAGTAAAATGTGTCAGTAGTTCTGTTTAGTAGAAAAGGGAGCTCTCATATGTTGGCCCCCTTCTTAAGCTGCGCAAGCTTTACGTGTACAATTCAGTCTGCGCGATTTCTGCACGGGAACATCGCTAAAGACAACTTTTGAGCACTTTGGATATTTCCCACGCAGAAGGTGACGCGCGACGACTTTGTCCACAGGATTTCTGTGAAGCCTACCACTCCAAGAAAGCGCAGGAGGCCACGAAGGAGGAGTCCCTGACTGCGGCCTTCAGCAGCGGAGGCGTGAAGACCCTGGCTCGCTCCAGCAGCGTTCAGGAGGAGCTGCTCACCACAATCTAAACCGGTTTTCAGTTAGATTCTGGCTGCTGGCAGGGACGTTTCTCAAGAAGGTTCACAAGACTCCAAACAAAAGTGCCCGTTCTTGTGGTCAATGGGATGAGGATGGCTTTATTTCATATCGAACTGAGGGATGCAAATACGGAGTGCATTCTTTCTTTCAGTTGTTTTCTTTTTATGGTGTGTATGTATATAAATATAAAGATATGTAAGGACATTCATAAACAAACAGAGTACATGAATTTAGGTTACAGATTTGATTGCGAATGGGTGTGTGTACATTCCTTGTATATTGTTTCAGTGAAACATATTGTAAAATGTTCTGCGGGAGAGTATTTTAGCAACTGTTTCAATATTTTCAGAGACGGTAAAGAATCACTGACATGTTTTGAAGGATTCTGAATTATTAAATGTATTGAATTATCCAAATCAGATTTATCACGATATTCTCTTTTGCAATTACGTAATTGACACTGCACTGAGCAACGCATTTAATAAATATTAGTATCACAACAGTGATAGCCGTTCTCGACAGGCTGTCACTGAAAACATCAATGCAAGCATTCAATAAAATATCCTCGATTCCATTCCTCGCTCTTTGCTTTCGTTCACGATAAGGGACAACACACAAAAAAGTATGACGAACTCTAAAATTGCGGAGGTATAAAAGCGTGTAAATCACTTCCTTTCATGTCTTCCTCCCCGAAATTCACGCGCCCCGAAGGATTGTGAGACGAGATTGAGATGTGTCGCATTCGATGAACGATGGTGCTACTACCATGAATGAACCTAATCATTCCGGAACTGATCTTGAAGTGTTGTGCCAGTCTCCAGTGGCTACCCTGGTGCCTAGTGATGGCAAGAAAGTCGGTGTTTTTAAAATATCGGCATTTTCGACCAGAAATATTAAGACATTAACATCGATGTTTTGTTTTCAATTTTTTCATCACATCGATATTTTTCCCAGAAACACATGTTTAAAAAAATTCTCAACCATGAGAATAAAATTTCCAGTAACTATTTTTAGTGAATTCCTCAAAACCAACAGCCACTGACATATTACTGTTGTTGATGCTCAGACATCACGGGACTTTACTATTTGGAATGTAAAGAATAATTTAAGAAACGTAAAAATGTTGTCCAAAAGTCCTGGAACTCTTTATTATGTTTCGAGTTTTTTAATAATTAAGTTTATGCTATCTTTTTCGGTGATTTTGTTCGTTGTAGTATCGCTAAACTGCATTTTGAACCTTGTCAATATAGAATAATTTGTAAAGTTTGTAGATTTTGTAAAGTTGTTAAGTTCTGTAATGTTAAGTCAGTGTATTCTGCCACAAAGTTCTCACAGTTAATTGCAGAATTATTAATAAATCTAAATATTGAATATAAATTAAAATGGCAGTGAATTAACGCAGAACATACTCGTACCTCAAACTAATATTTACGTGTTATTTATCACATTCAGGACATTTTACTTCAATGATTTCAATGAAAGAATAAATAAAAAAAATTAACGCCGTGTTTGCTATTTTTTCCATTTAAATCTTTACAATTGAGAAGAAAATATTTTTACTTATTATTTATACTGACCCAACAAAATACAACTCATTTAAATATTGTAATTAAAATGGAAATAGGATGGGAAAACACCGCCTGTTTTATCATTTTAAAACATCGACGTCTTTTGTCTTCGAAAATTTTGGCTTTCGTCGAAATCGAAATGTTTTGGGTAATGAATAGAGATATCGATGTTTGTGTAAAATTTGCCATCACGATCAGTGCCATTTTATAAAGACCTACGACAAAGCATCAACCGTTGAGTCTCCAACTCGACACCCGCGCTGGAAGGTTGAGACCTGCCGCGTTCTTCTCCCAAACACAGGCCTAATAGCAACCGACGGTTTATAACGCCCATCCAGTCCGTGTAAGTACAGTGGCTGCCGCCCTGTTCGCCGCAGGTAACAACAGAATAGAATGGGTAAACTGCCTATTCCGTGAGAGGAAAATTCTCTGAAATGATTCAAATGTTTAGATATTGATCTCATACAAGTGTGCAAGAGCGCGAGTCACTTATCAAAGTTGTGCATGAATTGCGACAATACAAAGATTTCGTTATCCTTTCATGCAAATACGTGCACAAACGGTCAGAAGTGTACGCTATGCGTAGAAAAAGAGGCAAAGACATCAAAATTGCTACCGGGTGCAATAGGCGTCTATCCTATCAAAGAGCACTAAATGCAAAATTGGACAGACCATGAGAATCCTTCAACTAAATCTGAATCGCTGTCAAATTACGCGGATATTACGGCGGAAAATGTGGGGGAATGTCTCGATTCGGTGGAAACAATACCGACACCCCGACGATTCGTCGTGGTTATCCGACCACCTCGCTTGATTAGTGACTCCGGGCGTCAACTGCTAAAGACCGTAAGTGTACTACAGGTTTTAACCGCGCGAGGTAGCCCCCCCCCCGCTGCATGGCGAGACTGTGCCGACCAACCTGCCGTCTAGCGGGTTTTTCTCAAGCGACATCTCCCACAGCGTGACACCGCCCCGCCCGCGAAAAGCTCTAAGCGCCCAACACGCGTGATTGTGTGGTGAATTTGTGTAACTAAGGGGTGAGGGTAAGAGAAGAAAGTGGAAGGAAAGACCGCGCGGTCTGTGCCCCCTTTGGTAGGGAACTGCTCTCGCATTCACCTGGGTTTGAACGGCGAAACCACGGAAAACTACCTTTCAGAGCAGCCGGCCGCTAGAATTCTTCTCCCGGCACTGGCTCAACTCGACCCAGCTATCTAGTGTCAAGCGTCGGGATTAGAACCCTAGGACCTCCCGGTCAGACGCCCTGCAGTTCGACCACCTCAACAAAGCGGCAACTTGGACCGGTCAGAATCGTTTATATCAAATAAATCAGTAGTGACGAGTGTTACCCTCTAATGCCCAAATGTATTTTTTGTACACATAGCGTTCGCCCTTTGTTGTGTTCGTAAGCACACCAGTGCCGTTAGGGCTCTGACAGCATGTTTTTGCAACATTTAGTGCTAACCAATGCCTTAGCGATCACGGCTAAAATATACGACATTCAAGAATTAAAAAACGTGCTTGTATATTTCATTTATATGTCTCCGTCATTAAAGAAATAAAATAAGCAAATTAGTGCAAAAAGCTACACATACGAGTTGACCAGAAATGTTACATACATGTAACTAGTGGTGCTACAGAATGGCACTAACTTTCCCGAATTATTTCCTATGCTCTCGGTTAGCTATTCGAACTTGCCACAAATTCTTGCCTGCTGCCATCTATTGTACATTTTTCGTTGTACATAGTACTATGTACCTAGTTTTTTGTTGTTTTTTTACATTTGCATAATTCTTTGGTTTCCTAATTGTAGAGCGGAAATATTATTTTAAGATTATTAAAGAACAGTAAATCCCCGTCCCAAATGGCAATTTTCTTGGAAAAAATTGGAGTTTTTAAGAAAATGGCGTTTAAGCGCTGTTGTAAATTCGAAAATTGAAGCGCTTTCACAGAAAATGTTTGTTTTTCGAAAATCGTAATTTGAATTTTAAGTACATTAACTCACAAATACAATAATGTTCACAAATGGCTGTTAATGTCGATAGCGTGAGAGATCTTCAAAAAATTTGCATTTGTGTAATTGTTGAAAAAAAAAACGAACACCGAAATGAATTACCAGTACGAATCGTAAGGTAGTATTCTCTGTAAGCATGTACGTGAATGTAGTTTGGGGTTACAGAAATACCGTTATCTTAAAATGACATTTTCACAGCATTTCTGAAAAATTAGTTACCAGATTTTTTTTCGTGAACAGATTATTTTATGGTCAAGGAGGTCAAGGATTAGTAATGCACAAGTAACAGAATTTTTCAAAGATAAATTCTCTTTTATTTGTATTATTTTACACAGGCATGTTTGTACAACTACACAAGTGGATTTCATAAATCTGTAACACAAAAATTCATATCTGAAACCTTTAATTGGATTCATAACAATGTTAGACAATATTCAGAAACCATGTTCATGTAGCAAATTAATTATCTTCATAGAGAGAGATCACCTTCATTGAGGTGACAATTAACAAAATATTTTTAAAAATTGTGAATATTACAATAACACAAAACTTTAATACAAGTTCATAAGTAGAAGTTTCGAAAATTAAAAACACGTGTATTAAGATTTCTGAAATGCACATTTCAGAATGGCATTTCAAATTCCCAATGTTCGGGAAATGTTTCATCATGCTAATTTTTCTTTCAATGCATCAATCCATTTCTTTTTCACAATATATGATTGAGTATTTAAATTCAGAAGCAAATAGTCCCCAAATTAATCTGCTACACAATACAATTTAACCATCAGTAAATTAACAATAATAACATTATACAAATACATGTTCTGCCCCCAATTTCTCATCATATCTGAATGATACATTAGTAAACAAATTTCTATTACGTATATTGAGAGTTGAAACAAACATTGGAAGTGCAAAGAAGCCATTTTAAGGATTATTTAAAGATGCAGAATTTAAATACACACAATATCTACACTCAACTGAAAACACACAGCATATCCACATAGCATATGTAGTACAAGTTTTTTTGAATTAATAAACAGGACATTTTTTGATAACCCAATAACAACACACAAATTCATAGTTTTTCTTATACATAATTTACCTTTACCTTTTCTCTAAGTTTAGAGGCTTTTGGAAGTATTTATAATTCTCGAAACAAAAATTAGACAACTTTAACATCTCATTTACGGAAAGTACCACAATTTCCAACCGCCACGTCATTAACATTCTTAAAGACATCTCCGAAATTGCATTGGTATAATCATTTCCCTACCAGGGAAGACATTCATCATATAATTCCAGCCCGAGACTAGAAGAATTGCTGATTCCTTTGGCCCAAATAGGGAAAGGCGGCAAAGGACATTACCATAACAAAGAATGACACAATTTGAATGTCTTGTAATTTGTTTTTCATCTAGTTATAATAACCAATTCAAACATTATTTGTATTGATCATCCTACATATGGGCTGATCACGACAAGATGTTATTTTGAATCTTTCTTGAATGGAAACTCCCACATTTTCATCACTCCCTTTTAGGATGTTCTTTAAAACAATTACGTGTCTTACCATCATTCCCTTCAAGACAATGGTGACCATAGAACTAAGATGCAATAAATATTACAAGCTCAAAATTAAACACGGTTCATATACAATTATCAACAAAGTACTTAAAATACATTTGAAAATACATTAGAAGATAAAAAATTGAAAAAAATGGGCTTTTATTAATACCTAATGTACTTGGGAAATTAAAGAAAATTGAAGAAATCAGAGGACTTTCAAATTCCAGTGAAATCAGCGATAAGATTCAATCTAATACTCTTTTCAAATTGTGCTCTTGAAATGGCTTTATTGTTTACATTTAATTATCTTATGTAACTATAATTTATACTTCTATAACTATTTCAAACCCAGGTAATGTGTCAATAAAGAGTGTCCATTTTATGCCTTTCTCCAGGTCAAGTCTGACCTGTCCATAAAAAAGTATAAAATGTGTATCAACCGTCTTTAATTGTAGTAACCTCCAACATAAATTATTTGTAACTACTGTGATTCTGTATTACAAGCTTGTGGTCGCTCAAGACCAAATGTTTATGCGACTATTATAAATAAATTAAAAAAGAATTTGTTGGCGTGGATTTGCGTATTTTTTCGCAATTTAAATAGTCTTTTAATAGTTTTGTGTCTCTACCGAGATGGAAGGTATGAATTTATAATTTATGATTTGCGCCATGAGAGAAGTTTGAATGTTATGTGGTGTCAGTGTCAGTGGTGTCAAAAAGTGTGTTTGCTTGCGTCTCGACGTGTATGTAATGTATGCACAAATAATATGAAATTTACTGAAAGGATAGAACAGATGGTTATGAATCGATTGGTAGTGTGAGAGGCGAGAATGGTCATAGCGTCAATATGACTGTGCGAAAGGGTTCTTGGTTTCAGAGGAGTCATTTGGCGATATGGAAGGTGTTTCTCCTTACCTACTTGTGGGTGATGGAAACAAGAGCAGATCACATGTTTGGATGCGGGTGTGAATGAGACTACAGTAACTGGATGAGCTTTTGTCGAGAGGAATGTTTTGAAGTGTTTGAAGACGAAAGTGAACCAGTAGGGGAGACCTCGCTTCCTACGTAGAAATACACGGGGAACACGACGCGCGCGGCGGAAAACATGTATAAAAATTATTTCGCGAAATTGTTTAAACAATTTCCCCAATTTGCAATAACAAATTCTCGGCGTATTTTTTTCCGGAAAGGCGCTCGTTTCCTGCGTCCGACGCCGTCGACCGCGAAGCGCTCCGACCGCCGGGAGCGGAGCAGCTGTAAGGACGCCCCGCGGATCTTCCTTGCTGCGGGCGCGGCGCGCACGGCTCGCGTCGGTTCGCCAGCGCGCTGTCGGGTCGCGCGTCGCATCACCCTTCGGCCGCCGAATAACGATCAGCTCAGAACTGGCACGGACCCGGGGAATCCGACTGTCTAATTAAAACAAAGCATCGCGACGGCCCGAAAGGGTGTAGACGCGATGTGATTTCTGCCCAGTGCTCTGAATGTCAAAGTGAAGAAATTAAAGCAAGCGCGGGTAAACGGCGGGAGTAACTATGACACTCTTAATCCCACAAAGAACAAGCCAACGAGGACATCAACGTTGAGCGTACCAAACGTGGATGGAGTGAAGAGGAGCTGCTCATGCTGGCGAGGAATGAAGCAGAGGGGATTGCTGCGGGAGAGAAATTTTTGAACCAATACCTCCTGTCGCGCATCCCCGGGAGGACATTAGAAGCGATTAAAGGTGTTAGACGTAAGGCGACGTATACGAACATGGTCGTGTCCGCCTTTAAAGACCTAACAAACTCTAAACCCAATGACCCGGACGACACAGACGAAGAAGTGGCTGCCGGTAGTCCTGCTGGGCAGGATGTCACCGAAGACACCTCCACAGCGATGCTCGGGGAGACTATTGAGAGCTTGAGGGAAACGGTGTTGAACATCAGGGGATGGCGCACAGAAGAGCTGATTCAATTGGCGACCAAGATTAGAGCGCCGGGGGAAACGCCCTGCGAAGGGATATCGCAGTGGCTCCAAGAAGTCTTTCCCCCGGCTGAAGCCATCCCCCGCCGTGTCTATACCCCACTTGTCAACCCGAGCAGGGCCCAAAGAAGGAGAGCAGAATACGCGAGGGTCCAAAAGTTGTGGAGGAGGTCCATGACGAGTGCGGTCAGACGTGTGCATTCCGAGGGTGAAGTCAGGACGGAGGCACCGTTTGACGCACTCGTTAAGCACTGGGGAGCCTTTGTGGCGCAGGCGTCGGTGGCGGTGGATGAAGACCTTCCTTGGGAGTTGCACCCGAAGGTCTCCCACATATGGGATCCAGTGAAGTGTGAAGAGATTGAGGGTGCAAATCTCCCCCTCAGATCCGCCGCCGGCCCAGACAGGATCTCCGTCAGGCAGTGGCGCGCAGTACCAACATCTGTGCGCGCCCTCCTGTACGCGAAGGTCATGCGCGACGGGGGCTTCCCCGCAGCGCTGATGTCCAGCAGGACAGTATTCCTGCCTAAAGACCTTGAAGGTGAGAATCCGGCCAATTATAGGCCCATAAGTATAATGTCTGTTGTCGTCCGTGAATTCCATAAAGTTCTGGCAAACAGGATCAGAGCCGCAAATATCATCGACATGCGGCAGAGGTTCTTTGAGGATGGGTGCGCCCAGAACGTAGCGACTCTGTCTGCTGCGTTATATCACGCGCGGTCCAAGTTGAGGGAGCTGCACATAGTATCACTGGACATTGCTAAAGCATTTGATAGTGTGTCCCACGCCGCTATCAACAGTGCATTGAGACGAAGAGGGTTCCCCATGCAGTTTATCTGCTACATCAGCAATGTGTACAAGTACAGCACAACTATGTTTGAACATCGAGGGTGCAGCTCCCCTCTCTTCAAACTGGGCCGCGGTGTTCGTCAGGGCGACCCGCTTTCACCCATCCTCTTTTGCCTGGTTGTCGACGACATTCTGTCTGCCATCCCCCCAGAGGTCGGTTTCAGTATTGGTGACGCCAAGATTAATAGTATTGCCTACGCCGACGATCTGGTGTTGATGGCGTCCACTAAGTGGGGGATGGAGACATGTTTGCGTCATGTGGGTGAGGCAGCAACTAAGTACGGACTTATTTTCAACCCTAAAAAGTCCAGTGCCCTCTCATTAGTGCCTGCTGGCAGAGAATAGAAGATAAAGGTAATCACCGAAACTCAATTCATCCTGGGAGATGGCGCCCCGATCCCCCAGATTAACACAACCACTAATTGGAAATATCTGCGGGTTGAATTTACATGTACGGGCGCCACGAAGACATCAGACGACCTCAAGGCACTAATAGAGAGGGTGACTAAAGCCCCGCTTAAGCCGCAGCAACGCTTAAAGATACTTAGATCCTTTTTAATCCCAAAATTATATCATGGGATTGTGTTAAGTGGAACCACGCTGCAGACATTAAAACAACTGGATCTGCAGTCGCGCGCTGCGGTGAGGCGGTGGCTACGCCTCCCCCATGACATTCCGAAGGCCTTCTTCCACGCCACGGTTGCAGACGGTGGTCTTGGCATCACGGCCTTTGTTACGACCATCCCGGCCCTAATGCACGACCGCCTAGCGGCATTGGCAACATCACCTATCCCGATGTTCGCGGCGGTCGGCAATGCTGAGTGGACCGGGAAGCGGCTACAATGGGCGTCCCGACTGTTATGCCATCGTGGGATTGACCTCACCACCAAGTCCAAGAGATCCCACTACTGGCGCGACATGTTGTACGCTTCGGTCGACGGGAAGGAGTTACGTGAGTGCCACAAGTCTAACTTGTCCACGCTCTGGGTGGACAGTGGCGCTCACATGATCCCCGGCCGAGACTACGTGCAGCATGTCCACACCCGGATCAACTGTCTTCCAACTGCGGTCCGGGTGTCCAGAGGCGCCAGGAGGGCTACGCGGGACGTGAAATGCCGCGCCGGGTGCCTAGAGACGGAAACAGCCGCGCATGTCGTCCAGAACTGCCACCGTACCCATGGTGGCAGGGTTAAGCGGCATGACGCGGTGAGACGCGTGATAGCTGCGGGTCTGCGCCGTGTTGGATGGAGTGTGGAGGAAGAGCCTGTCGTCCCAACAAGGGAAGGAAACAGGAAACCTGATCTAGTTTGCCACAAGGGTGAGTTTGTTAGAGTCGTTGATACGCAGATCGTCAACGGAGCAAGCTCCTTGGACGAAGCCCACCGAAGGAAGTGTGCGTACTACGAGAAAAATGAAGATATATCAACGAAGCTCGTTCAAAAGTACGCTGTGGAACGAAGAAATATCCTGTACACGTCCTGCACCATCTCCTGGCGGGGCGTGTGGTCGTGCCGGTCTCAGGGGGACCTCCTACTGATGGGACTGACAAGGAAGTTGTTAAGTACTTTAACGACCCGAGTATTGCAAGGGTCACACACGAATTGGAGTCGTTTTAATAAAACAACGAGCATGGTCCATCGGAGCGCTGCGGAGAGAGAAGGAGTCGGCTGAGCCGCTCGCCAACCCGTTCATTATGGTAATCTGCGCCACTCCCCATTCCTGCGTTGTGTTGTTAACCTTCCCCTTGTTATCCCTCCCCGATGTGTGTATTGTATGTTGTGTGGTATGTGCTTTGTGCGAGGTATGTTTTGTTAAAAATGCTTTGTGCGGGGCATGTATTGTATGGTGTATAGTACATGCATCGTATGTGTAAGCAGACAAATTTCAAAAAAAAAAAGTCCCAAAGGGGGCAGCCCCCCCATGTGCCGACCCCTCCTCCGCGTGGTGGGACCTGGTAACGTCGCTCGGCGGCCGCTTCGGCGGTCGTCTGAGCGGCGGCCAACGGGGCTCCGGCTTTTTAGGGTTACACGGGTTGCCAGCCCGCGTTAGCTCAATTGCAACCGGCCCAAAAAACAAAAATGCAAAAGTTAGTAACCAGGACGAGCCTCGGCGTCCTGTTCCGGTTGTCAGCGAGGCGAGTGGTTCGGCCGAAGGCCCGGACCAATCTGGCGGCGCTCTGGCTCAATTTGTTTGCCCCCTCTGTGGGAGGTCCTTTGGGACCAAGATTGGGCTCGGCCAGCACCGCAAAAAGGCTCATAAGGAGATAGCGAATAGTGAGATCATCACGGAGAGGAAAAATAAGATCTGGAGCGAGGAGGAGCTCATGATGCTCGCGAGGATTGAGGCAGAGGGGATCGCCAAAGGCGAAAGATTTATTAATCAATATCTCATGGAACATATCCCCGGCCGCACCCGTGACGCCATAAAAGGCGCGCGGAGAAAAGAGGAGTATAAGATCATGGTGGAAGCGGCCTTAAATGACCTTACGAGCTCTGGACCGACTGATGATGAGATCCCGGACGACACTGATGAAGATGTGGCAGTTGGAGTTCCTGCTGGTCCTAGCACCATCGAGGACGACTCCACAGCTATGCTCGGGGAGGCAATGAGAAACTTGGAGGAGACGGTGGTGAATATCAGGGGGTGGCGCACAGAAGTACTGTTGCAGCTGACGGCCAAGAGCCGAGAGCCGGGGGAGGCGCCCTGCGAGGGAATCTCGCAGTGGCTGCAGGATGTTTTTCCCCCGGCGAGCGTCACCCCACACCGCATAAGCACTCCCTTAGTCAACCCGAGCAGGGTCCAGCGAAGGAGAGCAGAGTACGCTAGGGTCCAGAAGCTGTGGAGGAAATCCATGGCGAGTGCCGTCAGGGCGGTGCTGTCGGAAGGTGAAGTTAGGAACGAAGCAACGTTCGGCGCGCTCGCCAGGCATTGGGGAGCCTTTGTCTCGCAGGCGTCGGTGGCGGTGAAGGAAGATCTGGTATGGGAGCAGCACGCGGCGCTCGTACATCTTTGGGCGCCGGTGAAGATAGAAGTGGAAAGTGCGAAGCTGCCGTTTAGATCCGCCGCCGGCCCAGACCAGCTTTCCGTCAGACAGTGGCGCGCAGTCCCTATATCTGTGCGCGCCCTTCTGTACGTGAGGGTCATGCGGGACGGTGGGTTCCCGGCAGCCTTAATGGCCAGCAGGACGGTCTTTCTGCCGAAGACACTGGAAGGTGAAGACCCGGCAAACTATCGGCCGATAAGTATTATGTCGGTTGTCGTCCGGGAGTTCCATAAGATTCTGGCGAACAGGATCCGGTCAGCAAACATCTTGGATATTAGACAAAGATACTTTGAGGATGGGTGCGCCCAAAATGTGGCGGCCTTGTCGGCCGCCCTTTATCACGCGCGGACCAGATTGAGGGAGTTACATGTGGTATCCCTGGACGTCGCTAAAGCATTCGATAGCGTCTCTCATGACGCTATCGAGATTGCTCTTAAGAGAAGAGGCTTCCCTTGGCCATTTATTAATTATGTCAAGGGAGTCTACGCGACAAGCACGACCATCTTCGAGCATAGGGGAAGTAGCTCCCCGCTTTTTAAGCTGGGCCGCGGTGTTCGACAGGGCGACCCGCTATCGCCCATCCTCTTTTGCCTGGTCGTGGACGATACACTGTCTGCCATTCCCCCTGATGTCGGCTTTAATTTGGGCGATGCCAAAATCAACTGCATCGCATATGCCGACGATCTGGTACTCATGGCGTCGACTAAATGGGGGATGGAGACAAGTTAACGTCGTGTGGGTGAGGCGGCGGCCAAGTATGGCCTGATATTCAACGCAAAGAAATCCAGCGCCCTCTCCTTGGTGCCCGCTGGAAGAGAAAAGAAAATTAAGGTCATAACGGAGAACCTATTTCAACTTTGAGATGGCGCCCTAATCCCCCAGATTACTACAACCACCAGTTGGAAATATCTGGGGGTGGAGTTTACTTGCGAGGGCGCCACAAAGACTTCCGATGACCTGAGGGCACTGTTGGAGAGGGTCACCAAGGCCCCGCTGAAGCCGCAGCAGCGACTTAAGATACTGAGGACATTTTTGATCCCAAAATTCTATCATGGGATCGTGTTGAGTGGGACAACACTTAAAAGGTTGAAACAACTTGACCTACAGTCGCGCGCTGCGGTGAGGCGGTGGCTGCGCCTCCCCCACGACGTTTCGAAGGCCTTCTTCCACGCCACGGTCGCAGATGGCGGTCTTGGCATCCCGGCCTTTGTGACAACGATCCCGGCCCTCATGCGCGACCGCCTTGCGGCGTTGGCATCATCATCTGTACCAATGTTCGCGGCGGTAGGTAACGCTGAATGGACCGGGAAGCGGCTACAGTGGGCGTCCCGACTGTTAGTGCAGCGTGGGATGGATCTCACCACAAGAGCTAAGAGATCGAAGTACTGGCGCGACATGTTGTACGCTTCGGTCGATGGGAGGGAGCTGCGTGAGTGCCACAAGTCAAACTTGTCCACGCTCTGGGTGGACAGTGGCGCTCACCGGATCCCCGGCCGCGACTACGTACAGCACGTCCACACCCGGATCAACTGCCTTCCAACTGCAGTCCGGGTGTCCAGAGGCGTCAGGAGGTCCACGCGGGACGTCAGGTGCCGTGCCGGGTGCCAAGAGACCGAGACAGCCGCGCATGTCATACAGAACTGCCACCGCACCCATGGTGGCAGGGTGAAGCGACATGACGCGGTGTGCCGCGTACTAGCTGCGGGAGTGCGCCGTGGTGGGTGGAGTGTGGAGGAAGAGCCGATCGTCCCGACCCGGGAAGGAAATAGGAAACCGGACCTGGTTTGCCAGAAGGAGGAGCTCGTTAAGGTCATAGATGCCCAAATCGTGAGCGGAGTGGGCTCCTTGGATGATGCTCATAAGAAGAAATGCAGATACTATTCGCAGAACCCGGACATTACCAAGAAGATCATGGAGAAATATGCTGTCGAGCCGAAAAACGTTGAGTATACGTCATGTACCATCTCGTGGCGCGGTTTTTGGTCGAGCCGGTTGCAGGGTGACCTCCTGCTGATGGGGCTTACCAAAGGTTTGCTGGGCACTCTCACTACGAGAGTGCTTCAGGGGTCTCATACAAACTGGACCCGTTTCAATAAGATCACGAGCACATGTCATCAGAGCGCCGCTGAGAGGGAAGGGGTCGCGTGAGCCGCTCGCTTAGCTGTTTTAGTGGTAATCTGCGCCATCCCCTTTCCTGCGTGATCGTTTGTTAACCTTCCCCCGTTATCCCCCCCTGAAGTATGTATTGTACATTGTATGGTGTGTGCTTTGTGCGAGGTATGTATTGTAGCGATACAGATTTCGTCATACCTTTTGAAATGAAATCCACGCCAAGAAAATTAAATTAAATAAACAGATTCGGCCACCCTGAGTAATACTGGGAACAGATTGCGACATGGCCTCACGCGCGCAACTCTGCTTATCGCGACACCCGTCTCCGCCTCCGGCCCATTAAAGTAGTCGTTAAGAGGGTCAGTCGCCGACAGACTTACTGTGGAGCACGTGTTCGCATGGCCAGCCTGCGCGAACCTTCTAGACCGCTTTTGAAATCGACAAATTCTTTCACGGACAAAGCCCATCTTGTGCGAGCATGTTCTGGAAGGGCAAAGAAAATTCTCGACGCTCACAGTTATGCAAAGAGTCGGAACTCCATCCACTACCCTTGTCACCATTGGTCAAAAAAAAACGTAATGCGCCATTTCTTTCGGCCAATGGCGACGCAACTATCTTAAGGTGCTAGAACATGCGAGAAAACGAGTGGGGGGTAAAAGTTAACCTAATGCAATTTCGACTGACAAAATCTCAGAAAGTGCAGAGCATCAGACGGGGCCAGATCTTTTAGACGGGGAGCAGTCGGGAGAGAATCTTCTCTGGGGGGATAGGGAGAGACCAGTGTGTCTCTGAAAGACTTGTAATTTTTCGTCGGACGGAGCCTGCGTTCTAGGCTAAGGGCAGTTAGGAGAAAAAACTTATCTGGGGTGGGATTATTCGGGCGAATGTGCCTATGTGGGATTTTATTATTTTGCTGCGAGTTTTGAGCGTTGTGCCGGCCGCAGTAGACAGAGAAAATTCTCTGGGGTGGGAATTCGTCGTGAGGCGAATGTTTCTCCGAAGAAGTTGTAAACTGTCCCAAGTTGAGTCCGACAATTTTCACGGAAATCAGAGAGACGCATGATCGACCACTACGTTCCTGAGATCGTGAACGCCCGGCCGCTCCAAGTCTACAAGTCTACCAGTCCCGCTTCGAGTTCAACCAGTTCCGCTCCGAGTACTGCCAGTTCTCCCAGACGCAGTCAACACTACTAGACGTCGTTTCAACGCCAGCCACGCGTCGCCATTCCTGTGGTGACGCCACGACCCGACCGCCAGCTGACGGCCCGGGGGGGCCATTGACCTGCCGCCGAACTTTTTCAAAGGACGGCAGCCGTTTCCTCGCCCCGGCCGCGCCTCCCCTGTGAAGGTTGCCGCCTCCCCTCGACGGCAGCGCGCCCGTTCCGGGCCCACAAAAGGGTATTCATCCCTGCGAAAATCCTGTAATGCGGTGTCGCGCTAAGACACAATAATCTGTAATATTTGTTACCATTGTGATGCTAATTATAAGTCTTCCTAATTTCTAAGCTTTATACTGGCTACTAACTTTTCATCCTCTTATCTGTCCACCTAATTTTCAGATTTCCGATTCTATTTAATGTGTAACTTCCCTGGGGCATTTTGAATTATTTTGCCCAGGAATAAAAGTGATTTTACCAGTGATCCAAGTGTTTCTTTCATGTTACCAGTATTTGTTAACAATTCCTTCCATCACCGACTGAGCTAGTTAACCGGACCGCTTACCGGGCGTTCTCTCACGAGACGACCGGGAGTGTTACAGTATAAAATGCTTTGTGCGGAGTATGTATCGTATATTGTGTGATATGTGCTTTGTACGTGTAAGCAGACAATTTTTCAAAAAAAAAAAAAAAGTCTCAAAGGGGTCTCTCTTTTTAGGTCCCAAAGGGGGCAGCCCCCCCATGTGCCGACCCCTCCTCCGCGTGGTGGGACCTAGTAACGTCGCTCGGCAGCCAACGGGGCTCCGGCTTATCAGAGCTACACGGGTTGCCAGCCCGCGTTAGCCCTTTTAACTACCGGCCCAAAAAACAAGAAAGATATTAGTAACCGGGACGAGCCTCGGCGTCCTGGCCTGGTAGTTGGGGAAGCGAGTGGTTCGGCTGATCTGCCGGACCGATCTAGCGGCGCTCCCGCTCAATTTGTCTGCCCCATTTGCGGGAGGTCCTTTGGGACAAAGATCGGACTCGGCCAACATAGAAAGAGAGCGCACAAAGAGCTAGCGAATGAGGAAATTAACACTGAAAGGACGAAGAGAGGTTGGAGTGAAGAGGAGCTACTACTGCTCGCGAGGATGGAGGCGGAGGGGACGGCGGCGGGGGAGAAATTCATCAATCAATACCTCCTGTCGCGCGTCCCCGGGAGAACGACCGAAGCAATCAAAGGCGTTAGACGTAAGCCGACCTATAAGAACATGGTCGCAGCCGCCTTAAATGACCTCACAAGCTCAGAACCGATAACGAGAGAAGACCCGGACGACGTGGACATAGAAGTGGCAGCTGGTGGTCCTGCTGGACATGAGACCATCGAGGGCGACTCCACAGCGATGCTCGGGGAGACCATTGTAGACCTTAGTAAGACTGTAGCCAACATCAGGGCATGGCGAACAGATGAACTGATCCAACTTGCAGCCAGGATGAGATTGCCGGGGGAACCGCCCTGCGAAGGGATTTCGCAATGGCTCCAGGAAGTCTTTCCCCCGGCCGAAGCCATCCCCCACCGTACCTGCACACCCCTTGTCAACCCGAGCAGGGCCCAAAGAAGGCGTGCTGAATATGCTAAGGTCCAAAAGCTGTGGAGGAAGTCAATGGCGAGTGCGGTCAGGCTGCTTTCCGGTGGTGAAGTTAGGAGGGAGGCACCGTTTGGCGCACTCGTCAAACACTGGGGAGCCTTCGTGACGCAAGGGTCGGTGGCGGTTGTAGAGGACCTTTCGTGGGAGTTGCACCCCAAGGTCGCTCATGTGTGGAATCCTGTGAAGAGAGAAGAGATTGAGGGAGCTAAACTCCCTCTAGGATCCGCCGCCGGCCCAGATAAGATTTCCGTCAGGCAGTGGCGCGCAGTTCCAACATCTGTGCGCGCCCTCCTGTACGCGAAGGTGATGCGGGATGGAGGCTTCCCCGCAGCCCTGATGTCCAGTAGGACCGTATTTCTCCCAAAAGACCAGGAGGGAGAAAATCCGGCCAATTATATGCCTATAAGTATAATGTCCGTCGTTGTCCGGGAATTTCATAAGATCTTGGCAAACAGGATCCGTGCCGCCAACATCAGACATACGGCAAAGGTACTTCGATGATGGGTGCGCCCAGAATGTGGCGGCTCTGTCCGCAGCTTTATATCACTCGCGGTCCAAATTGAGGGAGCTGCACATAGTATCGCTGGATATAGCCAAGGCTTTCGATAGTGTGTCTCATGACGCTATCAAGATAGCACTGACAAAAAGAAGCTTTCCGAAGCAGTTCATCAGCTATATCAACTATGTTTACAACACCAGCACCACATTGTTTGAGCATCGTGGGTGCAGCTCCCCTCTTTTTAAGCTGGGCCGCGGGGTTCGACAGGGCGACCCGCTATCACCCATCCTCTTCTGTCTGGTCGTGGATGACATTCTATCTGCCATCCCCCCCGATGTTGGATTTAATATTGGCTCTGCCAAGTCAAACAGTATCGCCTATGTCGACGACCTGGTGTTAATGGCGTCTACCAAATGGGGGATGGAGATGTGTTTACGTCGTGTTGGTGAGGCAGCAGCGAGATATGGACTCATATTCAACCATCGAAAGTCCAGTGCCCTCTCATTAGTGCCCTCGGGCAAGGAGAAAAAGATCAAAGTAATTACTGAAGCACAATTCGACCTTGGAGACGACGCCCCAATCCCCCAGATTAACACTACCACTAACTGGAAATATCTGGGGGTAGATTTCACTTGCATGGGCGCCGCTAAAACAACTGATGATCTCAGGGCACTATTAGAGAGGGTGACGAAGGCCCCGCTGAAACCGCAGCAGCGCCTTAAGATCTTGAGGACGTTCCTCATCCCAAAGTTATACTATGGGATTGTTCTGAGTGGAACGACGTTACAAAGGCTTAAACAACTAGACCTACAATCGCGCGCTGCGGTGAGGCGGTGGCTACGCCTCCCACACGACGTCCCGAAGGCCTTCTTCCACGCCACGGTCGGAGATGGAGGACTTGGCATCCCGGCTTTTACTACGACCATCCCGGCCCTTATGCACGACCGCCTGGCGGCGTTGGCGTCATCACCCATCCCGATGTTCGCGGCGGTCGGCAATGCAGAGTGGACCGGGAAGCGGCTGCAATGGGCGTCCCGATTGCTACACCACCGAGGGATCGACATCTCCACCAGGAAGAAGCGGTCCCACTACTGGCGCGACATGTTGTACGCCTCGGTCGACGGAAGGGAGCTACGTGAGTGCCACAAGTCTAACTTGTCCACGCTCTGGGTGGACAGTGGCGCTCACCGGGTCCCTGGCCGAGATTACGTGCAGCATGTCCACACCCGGATCAATTGTCTACCCACCGCGGTCCGGGTGTCCAGAGGCGTCAGAAGAGCTACGCGGGACGTGAAATGCCGCGCCGTGTGCCAAGAAACGGAGACAGCCGCGCATATCATTCAGAACTGCCACCGTACACACGGTGGCAGGGTGAAGAGGCATGACGCGGTGAGCCGCGTTATAGCTGCGGGTCTGCGCCGAGGAGGTTGGAGAGTGGAGGAAGAGCCTATCATCCCGACCAGACAAGGAAACAGGAAACCGGACCTGATTTGCCATAGGGATGAGCTTGTGAAGGTCATAGATACACAGATCGTGAGCGGAGCTGGCTCCTTGGAAGAGGCACACCGAAAGAAGGCTGCATATTATGCGGAGAATGAAGATATTTCCTCTAAGCTGATCGAGAAGTACGCAGTAGAGCGCAATAACATCCAGTACACGTCCTGCACTATCAGCTGGCGGGGCGTGTGGTCGAGTCGGTCCCAGGATGACCTCCTGCTGTTGGGGCTGACGAAGAAATTGCTTAGCACCCTTACAACTAGGGTGCTCCAAGGGTCGCATACCAACTGGACCCGATTCAATAAGTCTACGAGCATGGTCCATCGGTGCGCCGCGGAGAGGGAAGGGGTCGGTTGAGCCACTCGCCGAACCTTGTATTTTGGTAATCTGCGCCATTCCTGTACCTTGCGTTGTGTTGTTAACCTTCCCCTAGTTATCCACCCTGAAGTATGTATTGTATATTTTATGGAGTATGCTTTGTGCGAGGTATGTATAATATGCTTTGTGCGAAGTATGTATTGTATATTGTATGATATGTGCTTTGTACGTGTAAGCAGAGAATTTTTCAAAAAAAAAATTGACTCCCAATGTAGGTCCCAAAGGGGGCAGCCCCCCCATGTGCCAACCCCTCCTCCGCGTGGTGGGACCTGGTAACGTCGCTCGGCGGCCGTTTCGGCGGTCGTCTGAGCGGCGGCCAACGGGGCTTTGGCTTCCTCAGAGCTACTCGGGTTGCCAGCCCGCGTTAGCCCTTTACCTACCGGCCCGAAAAAAGTCAATAAGAAAATTTGTGACCGGGACGAGCCTCGGCGTCCCGGACTGGTAGTCATGGAGGCGAGCGGTTCGGCAGATAACCCGGACCGATCTAGCAGCGCTCCTGCTCAATTTGTCTGTCCCATTTGCGGGAGGTCCTTTGGGACCAAGATTGGGCTCGGCCAACACAGGAAAAAAGCGCACAAAGAACAAGCTAATGAGGACATCAACATCGAGCGCACTAAACGTGGATGGAGTGAAGAGGAGCTACTCATGCTGGCGAGGATTGAAGCAGAGGGGATGGCGGCGGGAGAGAAGTTCTTGAATCAATACCTCCTGTCGCGCATCCCCGGAAGGACACTTGAAGCTATTAAAGGTGTGAGACGTAAGGCGACTTACAAGAGCATGGTCGTGTCCGCCTTTAAAGACCTTACAAACTCTAAACCCAATATAGGAAATGATCCGGACGACGCAGACGAAGAGGTGGCAGCTGGAAGTCCTGCTGGACAAGATTCCACCGAAGACACCTCCACAGCGATGCTCGGCGAGACTATTGAGAGCTTAAGGGTAACGGTGGCAAATATCAGGGGATGGCGCACAGAAGAACTGATTCAAATGGCAGCCAAGATTAGAGCGCCGGGGGAAGCGCCCTGCGAAGGGATCTCGCAGTGGCTCCAGGAGGTCTTTCCCCCGGCCGAAGCCATCCCCCACCGTGTCTACACCCCACTTGTCAACCCGAGCAGGGCCCAAAGAAGGAGAGCCGAATATGCGAGGGTCCAAAAGCTGTGGAGGAGGTCCATGGCGAGTGCGGTCAGACGTGTGCTATCCGAAGGTGAAGTCAGGACGGAAGCACCGTTTGACGCACTCGTCAAGCACTGGGGAGCCTTTGTGGCGCAGGCGTCAGTGGCGGTGGACGAAGACATTCCTTGGGAGATGCACCCGAAGGTCTCCCACATATGGGATCCGGTGAAGTGTGAGGAGATCGAGGGTGCAAAACTCCCTCTCAGAACCGCCGCCGGCCCAGACAGGATCTTCGTCAGGCAGTGGCGCGCAGTACCTACATCTGTGCGCGCCCTCCTGTACGCGAAGGTTATGCGCGACGGGGGCTTCCCCGCAGCGCTAATGTCCAGCAGGACGGTATTCTTACCTAAAGACCTCGATGGTGAGAATCCGGCCAACTACAGGCCCATAAGCATAATGTCTGTTGTCGTCCGTGAATTTCACAAAGTCCTGGCAAACAGGATCCGTGCCGCGAATATCATCGACATCCGGCAGAGGTACTTCGAGGATAGGTGCGCCCAGAACGTAGCGACTCTGTCTGCTGCGTTATATCACGCGCGGTCCAGGTTGAGGGAGCTGCACATAGTGCCACTCGATATTGCTAAAGCGTTTGATAGCGTGTCCCACGCCGCTATCAATATCGCACTGAGACGAACAGGATTTCCTATGCAGTTCATCCGCTATATCAGCAAAGTGTATGAGACCAGTACATCTATGTTCGAGCATCGAGGGAGCAGCTCCCCTCTTTTTAAACTGGGCCGCGGTGTTCGACAGGGCAACCCGCTTTCACCCATCCTCTTTTGCCTGGTTGTGGACGACATTCTGTCTGCCATCCCCCCAGATGTCGGCTTCAGTATTGGCTCCGCCAAGATTAACAGCATTGCCTACGCCGATGACTTGGTTCTAATGGCGTCAACTAAGTGGGGGATGGAGACATGTTTGCGTCATGTGGGTGAGGCAGCAGCAAAGTACGGACTTATTTTCAATCATAAAAAGTCCAGTGCCCTCTCATTAGTGCCTGCTGGCAGAGAGAAGAAAAAAAAGGTGATTACAGAAACCCAATTCAACCTGGGAGATGGCGCCCCGATCCCCCAGATTAATACAACTACGAACTGGAAATATCTGGGGGTTGAATTCACATGTACGGGCGCCACGAAGACATCAGATGACCTCAAGGCACTAATAGAGAGGGTAACTAAAGCCCCGCTTAAGCCGCAGCAGCGCTTACAGATACTTAGATCCTTTCTCATCCCAAAGTTATACCATGGGATTGTATTAAGCGGAACAACTCTGCAGAGATTAAAACAGCTGGATCTGCAGTCGCGCGCTGCGGTGAGGCGGTGGCTACGCCTCCCCCATGACACACCAAAGGCCTTCTTCCACGCCACGGTTGCAGATGGAGGTCTTGGCATCCCGGCTTTTGTTACGACCATCCCGGCCCTAATGCACGACCGCCTTGCGGCATTGGCAACATCACCTATCCCGATGTTCGCGGCGGGCGGCAATGCTGAGTGGACCGGGATGCGGCTACAATGGGCGTCCCGACTGCTAAACCATCGTGGGATCGACATCACCACCAGGACCAAGAGATCCCACTACTGGCGCGACATGTTGTACGCTTCGGTCGACGGGAAGGAGTTACGTGAGTGCCACAAGTCCAACTTGTCCACGCTCTGGGTGGACAGTGGCGCTCACAAGATCCTCGGCCGAGACTACGTGCAGCATGTCCACACCCGGATCAACTGTCTTCCAACTGCGGTCCGGGTGTCCAGAGGCGTCAGAAGAGCTACGCGGGACGTGAAGGGCCGCGCCGGGTGCCAAGAGACGGAAACAGCCGCGCATGTCGTTCAGAACTGCCACCGCACCCATGGTGGCAGGGTAAAGCGTCATGACGCGGTTTGCCGCGTGATAGCTGCGGGTCTGCGCCGTGGAGGATGGAGCGTGGAGGAGGAGCCTATCGTCCCAACCAGGGAAGGAAATAGGAAACCGGATCTAGTTTGCCACAAGGGAGAGTTTGTAAGAGTCGTAGATACGCAGATCGTGAGCGGAGTGGGCTCCTTGAATGATGCTCACCTTAGGAAATGTCGATACTATTCGCAGAACCTAGATATCACCAAGAAGATCGTGGAAAAATATGCTGTTGAGCCGAAGAATGTGGAATACACGTCATGTACCATCTCGTGGCGCGGTGTTTGGTCGAGCCGGTCGCAGGGCGACCTCCTACAGATGGGGCTAACCAAAGGTTTGTTAAACACTCTCACTACGAGAGTGCTTCAAGGGTCACATACGAACTGGACTCGATTTAATAAGATCACGAGCACTTGTCATCAGAGCGCCGCGGAGAGGGAAGGAGTCGGTTGAGCCACTCGCCGAGCCGTTATATTGGTAATCTGCGCCATCCCCCTTCCTGCGTGATTGTTTGTTAACCTCCCCCTGTTATCCTTTTCCTTAGATATAGTGTTTTCGAATGTTATATCTATTATATGTAAGCACACAATTAAAAAAAAAGACTAACAGCAAAAAGTCCAGTGCCCTCTCTCTAGTGCCGTCAGGGAAAGATAAGAAAGTAAAGGTGATGACGGAACCCCAATTTGCTCTTGGGGACGACGGTTGGATCCCCCAGATCAACGCTTCTGCTAAGTGGAAGTATCTGGGGGTCGACTTTACGTGTATGGGAGCATCAAGAACGGCTCAAGACCTGCGGACATTATTAGAGAGGGTCACAAAGGCCCCACTCAAGCCACAACAGCGCCTCAAAATTCTGCGCTCATTTCTAATCCCCAAACTCTACCACGGACTGATACTTAGCGGAACAACTATCAAGAAACTGCGCCAACTGGACCTTCAAAACAGCAGCGGTTAGGCGGTGGTTACGCCTCCCTCATGATGTGGCGAAGGGATTTTTTCACGCAACAGTGGCCGACGGCGGCCTCGGTATCCCGGCGTTCGAGACTTCGGTGCCGGCCCTGATGTACGACCGTTTGTCGAAGTTGGCAACTTCAAACGTGCCAATGTCGGCGGCGGTCGGATCATCGGAGTGGGCCAAGAAGAGGATAATGTGGGCATCACGACTCACTAAGAGAGATGGCGTAGATCTGTCCACCAAGGCGCGGCGTGACAGCTACTGGAAAGACAAGCTGTACGTCTCTGTAGACGGGAAAGAGCTAAGGGAATGCCATAAATCAACCCTGTCCACCTGTTGGGTTGATAGGGATTCTCACAAAATACCCGGCAGGGACTATGTACAACACGTGCATACGAGGATCAAAAGCTTGCCAACAGCAGTACGAGTGTCGCGCGGCGACCGAAGAAAGAGTCGTGACGTCAAGTGCAGAGCCGGGTGCCAGGAGACGGAGACCGCCGCACACGTGATACAGAACTGCCACCGTACCCATGGTGGTAGAGTTCTGAGGCATAATGCGGTATGTCACGTGCTTGAGGCTGGGTTACGCCGAGCCGGCTGGAGCGTGGAGTAGGAGCCGCTAATCCCGACGAGGGAGGGTAACCGCAAACCTGACTTGGTCTGTTGCAAGGAAGATGCGGCTACAGTGATCGACACACAAATCATCAGTGCGGACAGATCCCTGAACGAGAGTCATCAGAGAAAGAAGAATTACTACGCAAGGAACCCTGATGTGTCACCCAAGCTAGTGGAGAAGCTTGGCATCGACCTGAAGAACCTGTCATTCACATCTTGCACCGTCTCGTGGAGAGGTATCTGGGCGTCGAAGTCAGAAGAGGATCTTTTGCGGATGGGCCTAACGAAGAGCTTGCTGTCATCAATTACGACTCGGGTACTCCAAGGAAGTCACACGAATTGGTCCCGTTTCAACAAGATGACAGGCATGAAGAAAAGGAGCCCAACGAGGGAAGGTATAGGTTAGCCTTCCACTGAGCCATCATAAAATGGTCATTCACGCCAACCCCCCCCCCCTGTGTTTGTCTTACCCTACCCCCTCCCTCCCTTTACATGTTGTGGACAATTTTCAAAAAAAAATGTAGACTCTCTTAAGAGGGCACTACAGTGGCAAGTGGGCACTACAGTGGCATAAGCAAAGAAAAGGAAAATGCTACCCGGAATGAGCCTCTTGAAATGGCTTATGTCCCAAAGGGGGCAGCCCCCCCATGTGCCAACCCCTCCTCCGCGTGGTGGGACCTGTAAATGTCGCTCGGGCGGCCGCTCTTAAGGGGGCAGCCCCCCCAAGTGCCAACCCCACCTCCGCGCGGTGAGAGTCGTAAACGTCCCAAAGGGGGGACTCCCCATGTGCCAACCCCTCCTCCGCATGGTGGGACCTGTCAACGTCGCTCAGGTGGCCGCTTCGGCGACCGTCTGGGCGGCGGCTAACGGGGCTCTGCCTTTTCAGGGCTACTCGGGTTGAGAGCCCGTGTTAGCCTTTTTCACAACCGGCCCGAAAAACAAAAATAAGATAATTTGTAAACGGGACGAGCCTCGGCGTCCCGTACCGGTTGTCGGGGAGGCGAGTGGTTCGGCGGATGCACCGGACCGATCCAGCAGCGCGCCTGCTCAGTTTGTCTGTCCCATTTGCGGGAGGTCCTTTGGGACCAAGATTGGGCTCGGCCAGCACAGAAAGAAAACGCATAAGGAGCATGCTAACGAGGATATCAACATTGAAAGGAAGAACAGAGGATGGAGCGAAGAGGAAATGCTCATGCTCGCGAGGATAGAAGCAGAGGGGATGGCGGCGGGGGAGAAATTCATGAATCAGAACCTCCTGTCGCGCATCCCCGGAAGAACAAATGATGCAATAAAAGGCGTGAGAAGAAAACCGGCCTACAAAAACATGGTCGAGGCCGCCTTTAATGACCTTACAAGCTCAAAACCCAGTACGGGAGATAACGCGGACGACACAGATGAAGAGGAGGCAGCTGGAGGTCCTGCTGGACAAGTCCATTCCATCGAGGACGACTCCACAGCAATGCTCGGGGAGGCCATTGAGAACTTAAGGGAGACGGTGGCCAATATCAGGGGATGGCGCACGGATGATTTGATTCAATTGGCGACTAGGAGCAGAAAGCCGGGGGAAGCGCCTTGCGAAGGGATCTCGCAGTGGCTCCAGGATGTGTTCCCCCCGGCCGAAGTCATCCCCCACCGTATCTGCACACCCCTGGTAAACCCGAGCAGGGCCCAGAGAAGAAGAGCTGAATACTCTAGGGTCAAAAAGCTGTGGAGAAAATCTATGGCGAGTGCGGTCAGGCGTGTGCTTTCCGAAGGTGAAGTCAGGAAGGAAGCCACCGTTTGCCACACTCGTCAAACACTGGGGAGCCTTCGTGACGCAGGCGTCGGTGGCGGTGGAAGAAGACCTCTCCTGGGAGTTGCACCCGGAGGTCTCCCACGTTTGGAACCCTGGGAAGAACGAGGAGATTGAGGGCGCAAAACTCCCTCTCAGAGCCGCCGCCGGCCCAGACAGGATCTCCGTCAGGCAGTGGCGCGCAGTACCAACATCTGTGCGCGCCCTCCTGTACGCGAAGGTCACGCGTGACGGGGGCTTCCCCGCTGCTCTAATGTCCAGCAGGACAGTATTCTTACCAAAAGATCTGGAGGTGAGAATCCGGCCAACTACAGGCCCATAAGTATAATGTCTGTTGTCGTCCGTGAATTTCACAAGATATTGGCAAACAGGATCCGTGCCGCGAACATCATCGACATCCGGCAGAGGTACTTAGAGGATGGGTGCGCCCAGAATGTAGCGACTCTGTCTGCTGCATTATACCACGCGCGGTCCAAATTGAGGGAGCTGCACATAGTCTCACTTGACATTACCAAAGCGTTTGATAGCGTGTATCACGATGCTATCAAGATCGCTCTAAGAAGAAGAGGTTTCCCACAGCAGTTTATCCGCTATGTAGGCAATGTATATGAAACCAGTACAACTATGTTTGAGCATCGTGGGTGCAGCTCCCATCTTTTTAAACTGGGCCGCGGTGAACGACAGGGCGACCAGCTTTCACCCATCTTCTTTTGCCTGGTTGTGGACGACATTCTGTCTGCCATCCCCCCTGATGTCGGCTTCAGTATTGGCTCGGCCAAATTAACAGCATTGCCTACGCCGATGACCTGGTTCTAATGGCGTCAACCAAGTGGGGATGGAGACATGTTTGCGTCATGTGGGTGAGGGCAGCAGCAAAGTACGGACTGATTTTCAATCATAAGAAGACCAGTGCCCTCTCATTGGTGCCCGCTGGTAGAGAGAAGAAAATAAAGGTAATTACGGAGACCCAATACAACCTGGGTGATGGCGCCCCGATCCCCCAGATCAATACCACTACGAACTGGAAATATCTGGGGGTCGATTTTACATGCACGGGCGCCACTAAGACAACCGATGACCTCAAGGCACTTATAGAGAGGGTAACTAAAGCCCCGCTTAAGCCGCAGCAGCGCTTAAAGATACTTAGATCTTTCCTCATCCCAAAGCTATACCATGGGATTTTATTAAGCGGAACCACTCTGCAGAGATTGAAAAAGCTGGATCTGCAGTCGCGCGCTGCGGTGAGGCGGTGGCTACGCCTCCCCCATGACGTTCCAAAGGCCTTCTTCCACGCCACGGTTGCAGATGGAGGTCTTGGCAACCCGGCTTTTGTTACGACCATCCCGGCCCTAATGCACGACCGCCTGGCGGCGTTGGCAACGTCATCTATTCCAATGTTCGCGGCGGTCGGCAATGCTGAGTGGACCGGGAGGCGGCTGCAATAGGCGTCCCGAATGTTAAGCCATCGTGGGATCGATCTCACCACCAGGACCAAGAGATCCCACTACTGGCGCGACATGTTGTACGCTTCGGTCGACGGGAAGGTGTTACGTGAGTGCCGCAAGTCCAACTTGTCCACGCTCTGGGTGGACAGTGGCGCTCACAGGATCCCCGGCCGAGACTACGTGCAGCATGTCCACACCCGGATCAACTGTCTTCCAACTGCGGTCCGGGTGTCCAGAGGCGCCAGGAGGGCTACTCGGGACATGAAGTGCCGCGCCGGGTGCCAAGAGACGGAAACAGCCGCGCACGTCGTTCAGAACTGCCACCGCACCCATGGTGGCAGGGTAAAGCGTCATGACGCGGTCTGCTGCGTAATAGCTGCGCGTCTGCGCCGTGGAGGATGGAGAGTGGAGGAAGAGCCTGTCGTCCCAACCCGTGAAGGCAATAGGAAACCGTATCTAGTTTGCCATAAGGGTGAGCTTGTAAGAGTCGACACGCAAATCGTGAGCGGAGCAGTCTCCTTAGATGAAGCCCATAGGAAGAAGTGTGCTTATTATGCCAAGAATGAAGATATTACGCCGAAGCTTGTTCAGAAGTATGCAGTGGAACCAGGAAATGTTCTGTACACGTCCTGCACCATCTCCTGGCGGGGCGTGTGGTCGAGCCGGTCTCAGGGCGACCTTCTGCTGATGGGACTGACGAAGAATTTGCTAAGCACCTTAACAACTAGAGTGCTTCAAGAGTCTCGTACTAATTGGTCGCGGTTCAATAAGTCAACGAGCATAGTCCATCGGAGCGCTGCGGAGAGGGAAGGAGTCGGCTGAGCCGCTCGCCTAACCGTTAGAGTTGGTAATCTGCGCCATTTCCCTCCTGCGTTGTGTTGTTAACCTTCCCCTAGCTATCCTCCCCCGAAGTATATATTGTATAATATAGACTTTGTATGTGTAAGCAGACAACTTAAAAAAAATGTAGACTCTCTTAAGGGGGCACTACAGTGGCAAGTGGGCACTACAGTGGCATAAGCAAAGAAAAGGAAAATGCTACCCGGAATGAGCCTCTTGAAATGGCTTAGGTCCCAAAGGGGGCAGCCCCCCATGTGCCAACCCCTCCTCCGCGTGGTGGGACCTGTAAACGTCGCTCGGGCGGCCGCTCTTAAGGGGGCAGCCCCCCAAGTGCCAACCCCACCTCCGCGCGGTGAGAGTCGTAAACGTCGCTTCGGCGGCGGCTAACGGGGCTCTGGCTATGGACTTCGGTCCAAGTCGCACGGGTTGCCAGCCCGTGTCGACTTAAAGCGATAGGCCCACACAATGAACAGAAAAATGAGAATAACCGGGGAGTTTCTCGGAACCCCGGCCCTATCGTCGGCAAAGTGCGAAGTGAGGCTGATACACCTTCCAACGAGCCTGCAGATCTTGCTGTTGCCCAATTTGTTTGCACCATTTGCCAGAGAGTCTTCGCTTCGAAAATAAGTCTCGGCCAGCACAAGCGCCGGGCGCACAGTGAGGTGGCCAATGAGGCCGTTAATGTTACGCGAGCCAAGAAAGGGTGGTGTGAGGAAGAGCTCGAACTCCTAGCAGCGGCAGAAGCCGGAGGCACCTTGCTCGGGGAGAAGTTCATAGATCGGTACCTGGAAACTCAAATCCCAGGACGCTCCCTCGAAGCTATCAAGGGTGCGAGAAAGAAAGCGACCTATAGAGCCAAGGTCGATAATGCGCTGCGCACACTACAACAACAACCAGGAGCAAGTATTGGCAGCCAGACTGAGACGGCGGAGTGTGTGGCAGATCCAAATCAGCAGCAACAATACGATATCAGTGAAGACGGATCAATAGCTCTATATATCAAAGCATTAAGTGTAACTGTTTCCAATATACGCGGCTGGCATTCAGAGGAGCTAGTGGAGCTAGCCTCCCAACCTCAAACATCAGAATCTGGACCCCACGCAAGTGTCTCCGATTGGTTATATGCCGTGTTTCCCCCGGAAAACACCTTTGTCGTACGTCGCCTGAATACACCACTTGTGAACCCAAATAGAGTTCAGCGACGCCGCCACGAGTACGCCAAGGTACAAAAATTATGGCGAAAGTCTCAGACTAGTGCAGTTAAATTGGTACTGTCGGAGGGCGACACAGGGGGAGACATCGAATTTGACACGCTGGTCAAACATTGGGGCCCTTTCGTGGGACAACCGTCGGTAGCAGTCAATGAAGCTCCCGTCTGGTCACCAAATCCCGCAGTCGCCCACATCTGGGCACCGATAACAATAGAAGAGATACAAAGGGCGGTGTTACCACTCAATTCCGCCCCAGGACCGGACAAACTCACAGTAAGAAAATGGCGTGCGGTGCCCGCCTCAGTGCGAGCACTCATGTACAACAAAGTCTTGAAGGATGGAGGCTTCCCCGCCTCCATGCTTTCAAGTCGAACAGTCTTTCTTCCGAAGGGTCACGGCAAATCCGACCCTTCAAACTACCGACCGATCAGCATCATGTCTGTTGTCACAAGAGAGTTCAATAAAATTTTAGCCAATAGAATCAGAACAGCAAACATCATTGACCCACGCCAGCGCTATTTTGAAGATGGTTGCGCGCAAAATGTCGCAACCCTTTCAGCTGCCTTGCACCAGGCTAGATCTAAGCGGCGAGAATTGCACGTCGTATCCTTGGACGTAGCAAAAGCTTTTGATAGCGTATCGCATGAGGCGATCGAGGTGGTGCTGCTCAAGAAGGGCTTCCCCAGGGCCTTCATTGATTACATCAGGAGCACATACAACAACAGCACCACCATGTTTGAGCACAGACAGCAATGCTCACCGCTGTTTAGATTAGGTCGCGGGGTAAGGCAAGGGGACCCCCTATCGCCTATTCTGTTTTGCATAGTAATAGATGACATCCTAGCGACCATCCCTCATGAAGTCGGCTTCTCTTTGGGAGGGGCCCTAGTCAACTGTGTGGCCTATGCGGACGACGTCGTGCTAATGACATCAACCAAGTGGGGAATGCAGACCTGCCTGCGTCTGGTGGGAGAGGCGGCGGCCAAGTACGGCCTTAAGTTTAACACGCGGAAGTCCAGCGACCTTTCCCTGGTACCCTCAGGGAAGGAAAAGAAAATCAAAGTCCTGACGGATGCTCAATTCTCCATGGGGGATGATGGCCTCATCCCGCAGATAGATACGACAACCCATTGGAAGTACTTGGGCATCGATTTTACCTGTACAGGCGCAACCAAGACGTCCCAAGATCTGGGGGTACTCTTGGAGAGGGTGACTAAGGCTCCGTTAAAGCCACAACAGACTCAAAATTCTCAGGACATATCTGGTCCCAAAACTTTACCATGGCATTGTATTAAGTGGCACAACAATTAAGAGATTACGGCAACTCGACCTTCAGACGAGAGCCGCAGTTAGAAGATGGCTCCGCCTCCCACACGACGTGGCGGTCGGTTTTTTTCACGCAACTGTCGCCGACGGAGGTCTCGGCATCCCCGCCTTCGAGACGACCGTTCCAGCCCTCATGCGGGACCGCCTCTCATCACTGTCATCTTCGGCGGAGCAGGTCTTCGCGGCGGTCGGCGCATCCGAATGGGCAACCAAGAGGATCCAATGGGCGACGCGGCTGCTTCATCGAGATGGCATCAACCTGGAAACGAAGAAGAGGCGGGAGAACTTCTGGCGGGACAAGCTTCACGGTTCCGTAGACGGGAGAGAATTAAGAGAGTGTCACCGCACCAACTTGTCCACCCGCTGGGTGGACAGCGACTCTTACAAGATTCCCGGAAAGGACTATGTGCAGCATGTACACACCAGAGTAAACTGCCTGCCCTCTGCAGTCCGGGTGTCCCGCGGTGTTAGAAGAGCTGGCAGGGACGTCAGGTGTAGGGCGGGATGCGAGGAGACGGAGACGGCAGCACACATCATCCAAAAGTGTTACCGGACCCACGGTGGCAGGGTACGGCGACACAATGCCGTGTGTAATGTCATAGCAGCCGGATTGAGACAGAAAGGATGGACGGTTGAAGAAGAGCCGACAATTCCAACGAGGGACGGCAACAGGAAACCCGACCTACTGTGCATAAAAGAAGACGTGGTCGCAGTAGTGGACGCCCAGGTGGTAAGCGGGACGGGCGCCCTCAACGACAGCCACAGAAAGAAGACAAACTACTACGCCAACAACCCGGACATCCGTAAGAAGCTGATCGAGAAGTATGCGGTTGAAGAGGAAAAGATACACTTCACGTCCTGCACTGT
This sequence comes from Gryllus longicercus, assembly GCA_038098605.1. Taxonomy (NCBI): domain Eukaryota; kingdom Metazoa; phylum Arthropoda; class Insecta; order Orthoptera; family Gryllidae; genus Gryllus; species Gryllus longicercus. The sequence continues at coordinate 2,742,366 of JAZDUA010000074.1, forward strand.
GTCTTGGCGCGGTGTTTGGGCGAGCGGCTCAGAAGCGGACCTAAGGCAAATGGGACTCAGCAAGAAGCTCCTGGGGTCCATCACAACGCGGGTTCTACAAGGGAGCCATACGAACTGGACCCGGTTCAATCAACTAACGGGCACTATGTTCCGGTGTCCATTGTTCCGAGAAGGAGTCGGCTAAGCAACGCACCTAGCCGCATGAATTAAGGTTATCCGCGCCTACCCACCCCTCCCATGTGTTGTCCTACCCTCCCCATCCCTACCCTTGTCTATGTAGCGGACAATTTTCAAAAAAAAAAAAACGACTCTCTTAAGGGGGCACTACAGTGGCAAGTGGGCACTACAGTGGCATAAGCAAAGAAAAGGAAAATGCTACCCGGAATGAGCCTCTTGAAATGGCTTAGGTCCCAAAGGGGGGACCCCCCATGTGCCAACCCCTCCTCCGCGTGGTGGGACCTGTAAACGTCGCTCGGGCGGCCGCTTCGGCGACCGTCTGGGCGGCGGCTAACGGGGCTCTGGCTTTCTTAGGGCTACTCGGGTTGCCAGCCCGTGATAGCCCAATCACAACCGGCCCTAAAAAGAAACAAAATGTTAATAACCGGGACGAGCCTCGGCGTCCCGGCCCGGTTGCCGGAGATGCGAGTGGTTCGGCCGATGTTCCGAACCAATCTAGCGGCGCTCTTGCTCAGTTTGTCTGCCCCATCTGTGGGAGGTCCTTTGGGACCAAAATTGGGCTCGGCCAACACCGCAAAAAGGCACATTGCGAATATGGAGATCAACACCGAGAGGATAAAGAAGACGTGGAACGAGGAGGAGCTCATGATGCTCGCGAGAATTGAGGCAAAGGGGATCGCCGGGGGCGAGAGATTCATCAACCAATACCTTCTTGAACATATCCCCGGCCGCACCCGTGACGCCATAAAAGGCGCACGAAGGAAAGAAAGCTATAAGATCATGCTAGAAGCGGCCTTAAATGACCTTGCGAGCTCTGAACCTACTGTTGAGGAGAACCCGGAAAACACGGAAGAGGACATGGCCGTGGGAGGTCCTGCTGGACCAGGTTCTATCGAGGACGACTCCACAGCTGTGCTCGGGGAGGCTATTAAAAACCTGGAAGAGACGGTGGCTAACATCAGAGGGTGGCGCACAGATGAACTATTGCAGCTTACAGCTAAGATTAGAGAGCCGGGGGAAGCGCCCTGCGAGGAATCTCGCAGTGGCTGCAGGATGTTTTTCCCCCGGCGAGCGTCACCCCACACCGCATAAGCACTCCCCTAGTCAACCCGAGCAGGGCCCAGAGAAGGAGAGCTGAGTACGCTAGGGTCCAGAAGCTGTGGAGGAAGTCCATGGCGAGTGCCGTCAGACTGGTGTTGTCCGAAGGTGAAGTTAGGAGGGACGCACCGTTTGACGCGCTCGCCAGGCACTGGGGAGCCTTTGTCTCGCAGGCGCCGGTGGCGGTGAATGAAAATCCGACGTGGGAGCAGCACCCGGCGCTCGTATATCTATGGGCGCCGGTGAAGAATGAAGAGGTTGAAGGTGCCAAGCTGCCGTTGAGATCCGCCGCCGGCCCAGACCGCATTTCAGTCAGACAGTGGCGCGCCGTCCCTACATCTGTGCACGCCCTTCTGTACGTGAAAGTCATGCGGGACGGCGAGTTCCCCGCAGCCCTAATGTCCAGCAGGACTGTCTTTCTGCCGAAGACCTTGGATGGTGAAGACCCGGCCAATTACAGGCCGATTAGTATAATGTCGGTTGTCTGTGGGAATTCCATGAGATACTGGCAAACAGGATCCGGTCTGCAAACATCTTAGATATCCGCCAAAGATATTTTGAGGATGGGTTGCGCCCAGAATGTGGCGGCCCTGTCGGCCGCCCTTTATCACGCGCGGTCCAAATTGAGGGAGCTGCATGTAGTATCCCTAGATGTAGCCAAAGCCTTTGATAGCGTCTCACATGGCGCTATTGAGAATACATTGAAGAGAAGAGGCTTCCCTTGGCAGTTTATAAACTTTGTCAAGAATGTTTATGAGAACAGCACTACCATCTTCGAGCATAGGGGATGCAGCTCCCCTCTTTACAAGCTGGGCCGCGGTTTTCGACAGGGCGACCCTCTATCACCCATCCTCTTCTGCCTGGTCGTGGACGATATACTGCCATTCCCCCTGATGTCGGCTTTAATATTGGCGACGCCAAAATCAATTGTATAGCCTATGCAGACGATCTTGTGCTTATGGCGTCGACGAAATGGGGGATGGAGACATGTTTGCGTCGTGTGGGAGAGGCTGCGGCCAAGTATGGCTTAACTATGGCTGCGGCCAGGACCTCAAGGTACTTTTGGAAAAGGTGACAAGGGCTCCCCTGAAACCTCAGCAAAGACTTAAAATTCTCCGAACATTCTTAATCCCAAAATTGTATCACAGTATAGTTCTAAGCGGCACCACCATAAAGAAACTTAAGCAACTAGACATGCAAACAAGATCAGCAGTAAGAAGATGGCTCCGACTACAACACGACACGGCAATCGGCTTCTTTCACGCGACCGTGGCTGATGGGGGTCTTGGCATCCCGGCTTTCGAGACGACGGTGCCGGCCCTCATGCGCGACAGGCTGTCGCCACTGGCGTCCTCATTAGATCCAGTGTTGGCGGCGGTTGGAGCGGCGGAATGGACAAGCAAGAGGACGCAGTGGGCTACGCGGCTGCTACACAGAGGAGGATGCGACCTGACGACCAAAGCCCGAAGAGAGAATTTCTGGCGGGATAAGTTACATGGTTCCGTGGATGGGAAAGAGCTTAGAGAATGCCACCGCACCAACGTGTCCTCCCGATGGGTGGATACAGACTCGCACATGATTCCCGGAAAGGACTATGTCCAATATATCCATACGCGCATAAACTGCCTTCCATCGGCAGTGAGGGTCTCTCGCGGGACTAGGGGGGCAGGTGGGGACGTGAAGTGTAGAGCTGGTTGCACGGTAACTGAGACGGCGGCACACATAATTCAGAATTGTCACCGCACCCATGGTGGCAGGGTGAGGCGGCATAATGCAGTGTGCCATGTTCTGGCAGCCGGCCTGCGGCGTAAAGGATGGATCGTCGAGGAGGAACCATCAATCCCAACCAGGGACGGCAACAGGAAACCTGATCTGGTCTGCAGTAAGGGAGACACAGTCGCGATTGTCGACGCACAGATAGTGAGTGCAGTCGGCTCACTCAATGACAGCCACAGGAGAAAAAGACAGTACTATTCCAACAACCAGGACATCGGGCGGAAGATAGTCGAGAAGTATAGTGTTGACGAAAAGAACGTGCATTTCACAACTTGCACAGTTTCCTGGCGAGGAGTGTGGGCCAGCCACTCAGAGGAAGACCTAAGACAAATGGGGCTTAGCAAGAACATCCTTTGCTCCATTACAACACGGGTGCTGCAAGGAAGTCATATGAATTGGACCCGTTACAACAAACCAACGGACATGGTGCACAGGCGCCCGTCGGCGCGGCAGGGAATTGGTTGAAGACTGCGCTGGGCCGCTTTGAATCAGGTCAACCGCAACTACCCCCCTTCCCTTTTTTCCTACCTTTCTCACCCCATCCTTCATAAGCGGACAATTTTCAAAAAAAATGTTTAATGTAATGTTAATGTAATGTTTGACTCTCAAAGGGGGCAGCCCCCCCATGTGCCAACCCCACCTCCTCGTGGTGAGAGTCGTGAACGTCGTCTGGCGGCTGCTTCGGCAGTCGACTGGGCGGCGGCCAACGGGGCTCTGGCTTTACAGGCTGCTCGGGTTGCCAGCCCGTGTCAGTCTTGTCACAATCGGCCCTAAGAGCACAAGAAAGAATGCAAACCGGAACGAACCTCGGCGTTCCGGCCCGATTGTTGGCGAACTGAGAGGTGATGCCGGTATGCCAGATCAACTTAGTATTCCTGCGGATGAATTTACTTGTCCCTTTTGCTCGAGATCCTTCCGGACTAAGATTGGCTTGGGACAGCACAAAAAGCGTGCGCACAAGGAAGAGGCGAATAAAGATGTGAACGTCGAGAGAGTGAAAAAGACATGGAGTGAGGAGGAGCTGCTGCTACTGGCAAGGGTTGAGGCCCAAGGGGTCATGAATGGTGAGAAATATATCAATCTCTATTTACTATCTCATATACCTGGACGCTCTGTGGATGCCATAAAAGGTGCTAGGAGAAAGTTAGCCTATAAGGCTATGGTTGATGTTGCTCTTAGTGAACTTGGTCAACAGCATCAAGCCATAAGAAGTGAGGACAACCCGGACGTACTAGATTCTGGATGTTCTGCTGGCCATGAGAATAATATTGATGATACCATGACTTTGCTCCGGAGAGCTATTGAGGGGCTCTTGGATACAGTGAAGAATATCAGAGGTTGGCGCTCTACTGAACTGATAGAGCTAGTGACCAACATAGTAGAGACTGGACCGTGTGTTGGGATCTCTGAATGGTTGTATAGTATCTTCCCGCCTGCGGTCATAATCCCCCGCCGTGTTAACACCCCTCTAGTCAATCCCAACAGGACTCAGAGGCGCCGGCGTGAATATGCTAAAGTCCAGAAGTTGTGGCGCAAGTCAATGGCAGGTGCTGTCCGCCTGGTACTATCGGAGGGTGAAGTTAAAGGTGACGCACCGTTTGATGCATTTGTGGCGCATTGGGGAGCCTTTGCCACTCAACCTTCGGTGGCAGTTGAGGAAAAACCTGAATGGGTGTTGAACTCTCAAACAACTCATATTTGGTCACCAGTGACGGTTGAAGAGGTTGACAAAGCTAGATTACCCCTGAGGTCTGCCTCTGGTCCTGATCGCATTTCTGTCAGGCAGTGGCGTGCAGTACCTACTTCGGTACGTGCTCTTCTATATAACAAAGTAATGCTTGATGGAGGATTTCCCTCGGCTATGTTGGCCAGCAGAACGGTCTTTCTTCCTAAGGACTTAGATGGTACGAATCCTGTGAATTACAGACCTATTAGTATTATGTCTGTGGTTGTTCGCGAATTCAATAAGATTTTGGCGAACAGAGTTCGGGCTGCTAATATTATCGACCCAAGGCAAAGATATTTTGAAGATGGATGTGCGCAGAATGTGGCTACGCTCTCTACTGCTCTACACCTTTCAAGGTCAAAACTTAAAGAACTACATGTAGTGTCGCTGGATGTCGCTAAGGCATTTGATAGTGTATCTCATCAGGCTATTGAGGTAGCGCTGCTGAAGAGAGGCCTTCCTAGACCCTTTGTTGCATATATTAAGCATATGTATGCGACGAGCACTACGTTGTTTGAGCATCGACAGCAAAGCTCATCTTTGTATAAGTTGGGACGTGGGGTGAGACAAGGAGATCCTCTGTCTCCTCTCCTCTTTTGCCTTGTGGTTGATGATATTCTAGCCACCATTCCCCAAGATGTCGGCTTTTGTATTGAGGATGCGAAGGTCAACTGTATTGCTTATGCTGATATTGTTTTGTTATCATCCACAAAGTGGGGTATGGAGACTTGCCTGAGTTGTGTAGAGAAAGCTGCGATGAAATATGGCCTACGATTTAATATCAAAAAATCAAGTGCCCTTTCCCTAGTGCCCTCAGGGAGAGATAAGAAAATAAAAGTGCTTACCGAACCCCAGTTTACTCTTGGCGGGGATGGTTTGATCCCTCAAATCAATACTTCTGCGAAGTGGAAGTATCTATGAGTGGACTTTACTTGTATGGGTGCTACTAGATCTTCTCAGGACCTTAGGGTATTGTTGGAGAGGGTGTCAAAGGCCCCACTCAAGCCGCAACAGCGCCTTAAAATTTTGCGCTCTTTTCTTATTCCTAAACTTTATCACGGAATTGTGCTGAGTGGTACTACTATTAAAAGGCTTCGTCAACTGGACCTTCAAAATAGAGCGGCTGTGAGAAGATGGCTACGCCTCCCACATGATGTAGCTAAAGGTTTCTTTCATGCTCCGGTGGCGGCTGGGGGCTTGGGTATCCCAGCCTTTGAGACGTCTGTTCCGGCTCTCATACATGATCGTCTGTCAAAGTTGGCATCGTCGAATGTTCCAATGTTTGCAGCGGTTGGGGCGTCGGAATGGGCACAGAAGAGATTACTGTGGGCGTCTCGGCTCCTGAAGAGAGATGGCGTTGATTTAACCAGCAAGACGCGGCGTGATAACTTTTGGAGAGATAAACTGCACGTCTCTGTTGATGGCAAGGAACTGCCCGAATGTCCAAAATCGACTTTGTCCACCCGTTGGGTAGACCGTGATGCGCATAGGATTCCGGGCAGAGATTTTGTGCAGTATATACACACACGAATTAACTGCTTACCTACCGCGGTACGAGTATCGCGGGGTGATCGCCGAATGAATCGTGATGTTAAGTGCCGTGCTGGGTGCCAGGAGACCGAGACTGCTGCACATGTAATTCAGAACTGTCATCGCACTCATGGTGGTAGAGTACTACGTCATAATGCGGTGTGTCATGTGTTGGCGGCTGGGTTACGCCGTGCTGGTTGGAGTGTGGAAGAGGAAACGGTAATCCCTACTAGGGAAGGCAATCGCAAACCAGATTTGGTCTGCATTAAGGAGGATACGGCCACTGTGGTCGACACCCAAATTGTCAGTGCAGTAAGCTCCTTGAATGATAGCCATCATAGGAAGAGAAATTATTATGCTAACAATCCGGATGTGCCACCCAAGCTGGTTGAGAAGTTTGGTGTAGACAGGAAGAACCTAACCTTTACATCCTGTACCATTTCTTGGAGGGGTGTTTGGGCGAGTAAGTCTCATGAGGATCTGCAACGGATGGGCTTGACGAAGAACCTGCTGTCGTCGATTACCACCAGGGCTCTTCAAGGGAGTCATACTAACTGGACTCGTTTCAACAAGATGACCAGTATGAAGCATAGAAGCCCGACGAGAGAAGGCATCGGTTAGCCTCCCACTGAGTCGTATTTCATGGTTATCCACGCCAATCCCTATCCCTCCCTGTGTCCGTCCTATTTCCCCTTTCCCTCCCTTTATGTGTAGTGGACAATTTTCAAAAAAAAAATGTAGGCAAGACTCTCTTAAGGTAGGTAAGACTCTCTTAAGGGGGCAGCCCCCCCAAGTGCCAACCCCTCCTCCGCGCGGTGGGAGTCGTCAACGTCGCTTCGGCGGCGGCCAACGGGGCTCTGGCTATGGACTTCGGTCCAAGTCGCTCGGGTTGCCAGCCCGTGTCGACTTAAAACGATAGGCCCACTCGACACAAAGAATAAAGAGATCAGCCGGGGAGATTCTCGGACCCCCGGCCCTATCGTCGGCACAGTGCAGGAAGAGACTAATAGACCTAACGAGCCTGCAGAACCTGAGATCCAGTATGTATGCGCCATCTGTTCAAGAGGCTTTACCTCAAAGATTGGACTTGGTCAACACAAACGCAGAGCGCACAGAGAAGAGGCCAACGAAGCGGTCAACGTCGAGAGAGTTAAGAAAGGGTGGTGCGAGGAGCTTCAACTACTTGCAGCAACGGAAGCCCAAGGAACCTTGCGCGGGGAGAGGTTTATTAACCAGTTCCTGGCAAGCAAGATCTCAGGACGCTCCATTGAAGCGATTAAAGGAGCAAGGAAGAAGGCAGCATATAAGGCGAAGGTGGAAATGGCACTACAACAACATGATTTAAGCTCAAGTATTGACAACTCGACGGAGACAGCCTCCAGCCTGGCAGAGACACACCATTATCACGACACCACGGAAGACACGATGTCCTTTACCAGGACTATTGAGGAGGTGAGCGCGACCGTCTCCAACATTAGAGGTTGGCATTCGGCGGAGCTGGTTGGGCTGGCCGCCCGAACTCATTCACTGGAATCGGAGCCCGTCTCCGACTGGCTATACAGCGTCTTTCCCCCTGAAAACATCTTCATCCCGCGGCGCTTAAACACACCCCTAGTTAACCCTAGTAGGGTGCAGCGGCGCCGCCACGAATACGCTCAAGTCCAGAAATTATGGCGGAAGTCAATGACCAATGCCGTAAAGCTGGTGCTGTCAGAGGGCGACATACGATTTTTATGCGCTGGTTAACCACTGGGGTGCATTTGTAAGACAGCCGTCGAAAGAGGTGGAAGAAGTTCCCGTTTGGACCCCAAACCCTTCGGTGGCGCACATCTGGGCGCCGATAACAATTGAAAAGATCCAGGGAGCCGCGTTACCGCTTAAATCTGCTCCTGGACCTGACAGACTTACAGTCAGGAAATGGCGTGCGGTGCCTGCTTCGGTACGCGCACTGCTGTATAACAAAGTTATGAGTGACGGTGGCTTCCCCATTTCTATGCTCTCCAGTCGGACGGTCTTCCTCCCTAAGGGGCAAGACAGAGCAGATCCGGTTAATTATCGCCCTATAAGCATAATGTCAGTAGTGACCAGGGAATTCAACAAGATTATGGCCAATAGAATCCGCAGCGCAAATATCATAGACCCACGCCAGCGCTACTTTGAAGATGGATGCGCGCAGAACGTGGCGACACACTCCGCCGCCCTGCACCAGGCACGATCGAAGCTGCGCGAGTTACATGTTGTGTCGTTAGACGTGGCAAAAGCGTTTGACAGTGTCTCACACGAAGCAATTGAGGTGGTACTTCTCAAGAAAGGCTTTCCTAAGGCCTTCGTCAAATACATCAGACACACTTATGACAACAGTACCACCGCGTTTGAGCACCAGCAACAGTGCTCGCCCCTGTAAGTTGGGCCGTGGTGTAAGGCAGGGTGATCCCCTTTCACCCATTTTATTCTGCCTTGTAATAGATGACATCTTGGCTTCCATCCCACACGAGGTCGGCTTTCCCCTAGGAGAAGCCCGGATCAATTGTGTCGCGTACGCGGACGATTTGGTCCTACTTACATCAACAAAGTGGGGCATGGAGACTTGCCTGCGCCTGGTGGGTGATGCAGCAGCCAAGTTTGGATTGAAATTCAACACCCGGAAGTCCAGCGCCCTGTCCTTGGTGCCCTCAGGTAAAGAGAAGAAAATTAAGATCCTGACAGATTCGCAATTCTCTTTGGGGGATGATGGCTTTATCCCTCAGATAAACTCAACAGCACATTGGAAATACCTCGGCTTAGATTTCACCTGCGCCGGGGCGACCAAGACGACTCAAGATCTGAGGGTACTCTTGGAGAGGGTGACTAAGGCTCCCCTGAAACCACAACAAAGACTCAAGATCCTAAGAACATTTTTAATCCCGAAACTGTACCACGGTATAGTTCTAAATGGCACCACAATCAAGAGACTAAAGCAACTGGACCTACAGACAAGAGCTGCGGTGAGAAGATGGCTCCGCCTCCCACACGATACGGCAATCGGTTTCTTCCATGCGACCGTGGCGGATGGGGGTCTCGGCATCCCAGCTTTCGAGACGACGGTGCCGGCCCTCATGCGCGACCGGCTGTCGTCGCTGTCGTCTTCGGCGGATCCAGTGTTTGCAGCGGTTGGAGCTTCCGAGTGGACAACCAAGAGGACGCAATGGGCGACGCGTCTACTACACCGAGGAGGATGCGACCTGTCAACCAAGACGCGGCGGGAGAACTTTTGGCGAGACAGGCTATATGGTTCCGTGGACGGGAAGGAGTTGAGAGAATGTCACCGCACCAACTTGTCCTCCCGTTGGGTGGATAATGACTCATTCAGAATTCCCGGTACGGACTATGTCCAATATATACACACTCGCATTAACTGCCTTCCATCTGAAGTTAGGGTCTCTCGCGGCACTAGAAGAGCAGGCCGGGACGTGAAGTGAAGAGCAGGATGCGCGGAGACGGAGACAGCAGCACACATAATACAAAACTGTCATCGCACCCATGGTGGCAGGGTGAGGCGACATAATGCAGTGTGCCATGTACTGGCGGCCGGACTGCGACGCAAGGGTTGGACCGTCGAGGAGCCAACAATTCCGACCAGGGAGGGCAATAGGAAGCCGGATTTGGTCTGTAGCAAAGAGGACATGGTCACGATTGTCGACGCTCAGATAGTTAGCGCGGTCGGTCCGCTCAATGACAGTCATAGACGGAAAAAACAATATTACTCCAACAACCCGGACATCAGTCGGAAGCTGGTAGAGAAGTATGGTGTTGATGAGGAAAAGGTGCAATTTACATCCTGCACGGTGTCCTGGAGAGGAATATGGGCCAGCAAGTCAGAGGCGGATCTAAGACAGATGGGTCTTACAAAGAACATTCTTTGCTCCATTACAACAAGAGTGTTGCAAGGGAGCCACACGAACTGGACCCGGAACAATCAGCTAACTACGTACCGGCGTTCCGCGGCACGAGAGGGTGTCGGTTGATGAATGCACTGAGCCGCTTTGAACAAGGTTATCCGCGCCACCCCCCCTTTCCCGTGTGTTGTCCTACGTTTCTCATCCTTTTCCTTTGTATGTAGCGGACAATTATCAAAAAAAAATGTAGGCAAGAGTAATTAATGTAGGTAACTATGACTCTCTTAATGTAGACTCCCAAAGGGGGCAGCCCCCCATGTGCCAACCCCTCCTCCGCGTGGTGGGAGTCATAAACGTCGCTTCGGCGGCCGTCTAGGCGGCGGCTAACGGGGCTCTGGCTTCTCAGGGCTGCACGGGTTGCCAGCCCGCGACAGCCCTTCTACCAACCGGCCCGAAAAAGAATATGAAAATTTGTAACCGGGACGAGCCTCGGCGTCCTGGACCGGTTGTCGGGGAAGCGAGTGGTTCGGCTGATGAACCGGACCGATCTAGCAGCGTTCCTGCTCAGTTTGTCTATCCCATTTGCGGGAGGTCCTTTGGGACCAAGATTGGGCTCGGCCAACACCGGAAAAAGGCTCATAAAGAACAGGCTAATGAGGACATTAACATCGAACGGACCAAGAGAGGATGGAGTGAAGAGGAGCTGCTCATGCTCGCGAGAATCGAAGCAGAGGGGATGGCTGCGGGGGAGAAGTTCTTAAATCAATACCTCCTGTCGCGCATCCCCGGACGTACACTGGAAGCGATAAAAGGCGTGAGACGCAAGGCGGCCTACAAGATCATGGGCGAGTCCGCCTTGAATGACCTTACAGGCTCAGAGCCCACTATTGGAGATGACCCGGACGACACAGATGAAGAGGTGGCAGCTGGAAGTCCTGCTGGACAAGATTCCATCGGAGACGACTCCACAGCAATGCTCGGGGAGGCCATTGTGAACTTAAGGGAGACGGTGGCCAATATTAGGGGATGGCGCACGACCGACCTGATCCAACTTACGGCCAGGATTAGAGCGCCGGGGGAAGCGCCCTGCGAAGGGATTTCGCAGTGGCTTCAGGATGTGTTTCCCCCGGCCGATGTCATTCCCCACCGTATCTGCACTCCCCTTGTCAACCCGAGCAGGGCCCAAAGAAGAAGAGCTGAATATGCAAGGGTCCAAAAGCTGTGGAGGAGGTCTATGGCGAGTGCGGTCAGGCATGTGCTGTCCGAAGGTGAAGTCAGGAGAGAAGCACCGTTTGACGCATTCGTCAAGCATTGGGGAGCCTTTGTGACGCAGGCGTCGGTGGCGGTGGAAGACCTTACCTGGGAGTTGCAAACCGAGGTCTCCCACATTTGGAGTCCGGTGAAGAGTGAGGAGATTGAGGGTGCAAAACTCCCCTTGAGATCCGCCGCCGGCCCAGACAGGATTTCCGTCAGGCAGTGGCGCGCAGTTCCAACATCTGTGCGCGCCCTCCTGTACGCGAAAGTCATGCGTGACGGGGGCTTCCCCGCAGCTCTGATGTCCAGTAGGACTGTATTCTTACCAAAAGACCTGGAGGGTGAGAATCCGGCCAATTACAGGCCCATCAGTATAATGTCTGTGGTCGTCCGGGAGTTTCATAAGATATTGGCAAACAGATCCGAGCAGCAAACATCATCGATATCCGGAAGACATATTTTGAGGATGGGTGCGCCCAGAATGTGGCGACTTTGTCCGCTGCATTATATCACGCGCGGTCCAAATTGAGGAAGCTGCACATAGTTTCTCTGGATATTGCGAAAACCTTTGATAGCGTGTCTCATGCCGCTATCAACATTGCATTAAGAAGAAGAGGCTACCCAAAGCAGTTCATCCGCTATATAAGAAATGCATATGAGACCAGCACTACCTTGTTTGAGCATCGGGGGTGCAGCTCCCCTCTCTTCAAGCTGGGCCGCGGTGTACGACAGGGCGACCCACTATTACCCATCCTCTTTTGCCTAGTTGTGGACGACATTCTGTCTGCCATCCCCCCGGACGTTGGCTTTAACATTGGCTCAGCCAAGATCATCAGCATAGCTTACGCTGATCACCTAGTACTAATGGCGTCAACCAAGTGGGGGATGGAGACATGTTTGCGTCGTGTGGGTGAGGCGGCAGCTAAGTATGGACTGATTTTCAACCACAATAAGTCCAGTGCCCTCTCATGAGTGCCCGCTGGTAGAGATAAGAAGATTAAGGTAATTACTGAGAACCAATTTAACCTTGGAGACGGCGCCTCGATCCCCCAGATCAATACCACAACTAACTGGAAATATCTCGGGTCGATTTTACTTGCGCGGGCGCTGCAAAGACGACCGATCTCAGGGCACTATTAGAGAGGGTAACAAAGGACCCGCTTAAGCCGCACCAGCGTCTCAAGATACTCAGATCGTTCCTTATCCCCAAACTATATCATGGGATCGTTTTAAGTGGAACCACACTGCAGAGGTTGAAACAGCTAGACCTACAGTCGCGCGCTGCGGTGAGGCGGTGGCTACGCCTCCCCCACGACGTACCTAAGGCCTTCTTCCACGCCACGGTCGCAGATGGAGGTCTTGGCATCCCGGCCTTTGTAACGACGATCCGGGCCCTTATGCGCGACCGCCTTGCGGCGTTGGTGTCATCACCCATCCCAATGTTCGCGGCGGTCGGCAACGCAGAGTGGACCGGGAAGCGGCTGCAATGGGCGTCCCGACTATTGAATCAACGAGGGATCGACCTGAACACCAAGACGAAGCGATCCAACTACTGGCGCGACATGCTGTACGCCTCGGTCGACGGAAAGGAGCTTCGTGAGTGCCACAAGACCAACTTGTCCACGCTCTGGGTGGACAGTGGCGCTCACAGGATCCCCGGCCGAGACTTCGTGCAGCATGTCCACACCCGGATCAACTGCCTACCCACTGCGGTCCGGGTGTCCAGAGGCGCCAGGAGATCCACGCGGGACGTCAGGTGCCGCGCCGGATGTCAAGAGACAGAGACCGCCGCGCATGTCGTGCAGAACTGCCACCGCACCCATGGTGGCAGGGTGAAGAGGCATGACGCGGTGTGTCGTGTGATAGCTGCGGGTCTGCGCCGTGGAGGCTGGAGAGTGGAAGAAGAGCCTGTCGTCCCCACGCGAGAGGGCAATAGAAAACCGGACCTGGTTTGCCAAAAGGGAGAATCTGTAAGGGTCATAGACACGCAGATCGTGAGCGGAGCGGGCTCCTTGGACGAATCCCATAGGAAGAAATGTAACTACTATTCCAAGAACGAAGACATCACCTCGAAGCTTGTTGAGAAGTTTGCAGTTGAGCCCAGCAACATCGTGTACACGTCCTGCGCCATCTCCTGGCGGGGCGTGTGGTCGAACCGGTCACAGGGTGACCTCCTGCTGATGGGGCTGACAAAGAATTTATTGAGCACTCTAACAACACGGGTGCTACAAGGTTCACATACCAATTGGAGCCTTTCAACAAGTGTACGAGCATAGTCCATCGGAGCGCTGCGGAGAGGGAAGGAGTCAGTTGAGCCACTCGCCAATCCGTTAATTTTTGGTAATCTGCGCCATCCTTTTCCTGCGTGTTGTTGTTAACCTTCCCCCATTTATCCTCCTTCCAAGAATATATTGTACGATATATACTTGATTTTATGTAAGCAGACTTTTGAAAAAAAATGTAGGCAAGAGTAATTAATGTAGGTAACTATGACTCTCTTTGTAGGTCCCAAAGGGGGCAGCCCCCCCATGTGCCGACCCCTCCTCCGCGTGGTGGGACCTGGTAACGTCGCTCGGCGGCCGCTTTGGCGGTCGTCTGAGCGGCGGCCAACGGAGCTCCGGCTTTTCAGGGCTACACGGGTTGCCAGCCCGCGTTAGCCCTTTACCTACCGGCCCAAAAAAGTCAAAAAAGAGTAATAGTGACCGGCACGAGCCTCGGCGTCCCGGACCGGTAGTCGGGGAGGCGAGCGGTTCGGCAGATAACCCGGACCGATCTAGCAGCGCTCCTGCTCAATTTGTCTGTCCCGTTTGCGGGAGGTCCTTTGGGACCAAGATAGGGCTCGGCCAACACAAGAAAAGAGCTCATGTGGAACAAGCTAATCAGGAGATAAATATTGAACGCACTAAGAGAACATGGAGCGAAGAGGAGTTGCTCATGCTGGCGAGATTGGAAGCAGAGGGGATGGCGGCAGGGGAGAAGTTCTTAAACCAATACCTCCTGTCGCGCATCCCCGGAAGAACATTGGATGCAATTAAGGGCGTGAGACGTAAGGCGACCTATAAGACCATGGTCGCCTCCGCCCTTGACGACCTTACAAGCTCACAACCTAGTTCTGGTGATGACCCGGACGAAACAGACGAAGAGGTGGCAGCTGGAAGTCCTGCTGGACAAGATTCCATCAGGGGCGACTCCACAGCGATGCTCGGGGAGACTATTGTGAGCATAGGGGAGACGGTGGCCAATATTAGAGGATGGCGCACGGATGAGCTGATTCAACTGGCGACCAGGATTAGAGCGCCGGGGGAAGCACCCTGCGAAGGGATTTCGCAGTGGTTGCAGGAGGTCTTTCCCCCGGCCGAAGCCATCCCCCACCGTGTCTATACCCCCCTTGTCAACCCGAGCAGGGCCCAAAGGAGAAGAGCGGAATATGCACGGGTCCAAAAGCTGTGGAGGAAGTCGATGGCGAGTGCGGTCAGACGTGTGCTGTCCGAAGGTGAAGTCAGGAAGGAAGCACCTTTGGCGCACTCGTCAAACACTGGGGAGCCTTTGTGGCGCAGGCGTCGGTGGATGAAGACCTTACCTGGGAGTTGCACCCGGAGGTCTCCCACATTTGGCAGCCTGTGAAGAGTGAGGAGATCGAGGGTGCAAAACTCCCTCTCAGATCCGCCGCCGGCCCAGATAGGATCTCCGTCAGGCAGTGGCGCGCAGTACCAACATCTGTGCGCGCCCTCCTGTACGCGAAGGTCATGAGCGACGGGTGCTTCCCCGCAGCCCTGATGTCCAGTAGGACAGTATTCTTGCCCAAAGATCTAGATGGTGAGAATCCGGCCAACTTCAGGCCCATTAGTATAATGTCTGTTGTCGTCCGTGAATTCCACAAAATTTTGGCAAACAGGATCCGAGCCATGAATATCATAGACATCCGCCAAAGATATTTTGAGGATGGGTGCGCCCAAAATGTAGCGACTCTGTCTGCTGCATTATATCACGCGCGGTCCAAGTTGAGGGAGCTGCACATAGTCTCTCTCGACATTGCTAAGGCATTTGATAGTGTGTCACATGCCGCTATCAAGAATGCATTAATAAGAAGAGGTTTTCCACAGAAGTTCACCCGCTATATTAGCAATGTATATGACACCAGTACGACTATGTTTGAGCATAGAGGGTGCAGCTCCCCTCTTTACAAGCTGGGCCGCGGTGTACGACAGGGCGACCCGCTTTCACCCATCCTCTTTTGCCTGGTTGTGGACGACATTCTGTCTGCCATCCCCCCAGATGTAGGCTTTAACATCGGCTCTGCCAAGATTAACAGCATCGCCTACGCCGATGATCTTGTTCTAATGGCGTCAACTAAATGGGGGATGGAGACATGTTTGCGTCATGTGGGTGAGGCAGCAGCAAGATTTGGACTAATCTTCAACCCTAAGAAGTCCAGTGCCCTCTCATTAGTGCCTGCGGGCAAAGATAAGAAGATAAAGGTTATTACGGAGACCCAATACTACCTGGGAGATGGCGCCCCGATCCCCCAGATTAATTACACCACCAACTGGAAATATCTGGGGGTAGATTTTTCAAGCACGGGCGCCACAAAGACGACTGAAGATCTTAAGGCACTAATAGAGAGGGTAACTAAGGCCCCGCTTAAGCCGCAGAAGCGTCTTAAAATACTGAGATCGTTCCTCATTCCCACACTCTACCACGGGATTGTATTAAGTGGAACGACACTACAAAGATTGAAACAACTAGATCTACAGACGCGTGCTGCGGTGAGGTGGTGGCTACGCCTCCCCCATGACGTACCAAAGGCCTTCTTCCACGCCACGGTTGCAGATGGAGGTCTTGGCATCCCGGCTTTCGTAACGACTATCCCGGCCCTTATGCACGACCGCCTGGCGGCATTGGCAACATCACCTACGCCAATGTTCGCGGCGGTCGGCAATGCAGAGTGGACCGGGAAGCGGCTTCAATGTGCGTCCCGATTGTTAAGCCATCGAGGGATCGATCTCACCACCCGAACCAAGAGATCCCGCTACTGGCGCGACATGTTGTACGCCTCGGTCGACGGTAAGGAGCTGCGTGAGTGCCACAAGTCCAACTTGTCCACGCTCTGGGTGGACAGTGGCGCTCACAGGATCCCCGGCCGAGACTACGTGCAGCATGTCCACACCCGGATCAACTGTCTTCCAACTGCGGTCCGGGTGTCCAGAGGCGCCAGGAGAGCTACTCGGGACGTGAAGTGCCGCGCCGGATGCCAAGAGACGGAGACAGCCGCGCATGTCATACAGAACTGCCAACGTACCCATGGTGGCAGGGTGAAGCGACATGTCGCGGTGTGCCGCGTAATAGCTGCGGGTCTGCGCCGTGGAGGCTGGAGAGTGGAGGAAGAGCCTGTCGTCCCAAACCGAGAAGGCAACAGGAAACCGGACCTGGTTTGCCATAAGGGTGAGTTTGTAAGAGTCGTAGATGCTCAAATCGTCAGCGGAGCTGGCTCATTAGATGAAGCCTACCGGAGGAAGTGCGAATATTACTCCAAGAATGAAGATATAACACCGAAGCTTGTCGAGAGGTTTGCTGTTGAGCCGAAGAATGTTGTGTACACGTCCTTCACCATCTCCTGGCGGGGCGTGTGGTCGAGCCGGTCCCAGGGTGACCTCCTGCTGATGGGACTGACAAAGAATTTGTTAGGCACTTTAACAACTCGTGTGCTACAAGGGTCACACACTAATTGGAATAGATTCAATAAGTCAACGAGCACAGTCCATCGGAGCGCTGCGGAGAGGGAAGGAGTCGGCTGAGCCACTCGCCAATCCGTATGTTTGGTAATCTGCGCCATCCTTTTCCCGCGTGATCGTTTGTTCACCTTCCCCCTGTTATCCTTTCCCCTAGATATAGTGTTATGTTTATAATGTTATATCTGGTATGTGTAAGCAGACAATTTTCAAAAAAAAAAAGACTCTCTTAAGGGGGCAGCCCCCCCAAGTGCCAACCCCTCCTCCGCGTGGTGGGAGTTGTAAACGTCGCTTCGGCGGCGGCCAACGGGGCTCTGGCTATGGACTTCGGTCCAAGTCGCTCGGGTTGCCAGCCCGTGTCGACTTAAAACGATAGGCCCACTCAATGACAAAGTAAAAGAGATCAGACGGGGAATTTCTCGGAACCCCGGCCCTATCGTCGGCGAAGTGCAGAGAGAGGCTGATGTACCCAATGAGCCCGCAGATCCTGATGCCCAGTTTGTTTGTACCATTTGTCGGAGAGCCTTCGCTTCAAAGATTGGACTTGGCCAACACAAGCGCCGAGCGCACAAAGAAGAGGCCAATGAAGCCGTCAACGTCGAGCGGGCCAAGAAAGGGTGGTGCGAAGAGGAACTCCAACTCCTAGCAGCAACAGAAGCCCAAGGCACCTTGCGCGGGGAGAGATTCATTAACCAATTCCTGGCATCCAAAATCCCAGGACGCTCCCTCGAAGCAATCAAAGGCGCAAGGAAGAAGACGACCTATAAAGCCAGGGTCGAAAGGGCATTGCACGCACTACAACATCCAGGCACGAGTATTGGCAGCCCGACTGAAACGGCTGCGAGTATGGCAGATACACAACAGCAGCATCAACACGACACCATGGAAGATGAAACAATGTCCTTAACCAAAACTATCGAGGCGCTAAGCGCGACAGTCTCCAACATAAGAGGTTGGCAATCAGCGGAGCTGATGGAGCTAGCCTCCCAAACTCACTCATCAGAGTCAGAGCCTCACGCAGGTGTCTCCGATTGGCTATACAGCGTGTTTCCCCCGGAGAACATCTTTGTCCCACGTCGCTTAAACACACCGTTAGTTAACCCTACGGTAGTCGCGCCTCTAGTATGTACATGGAGAGTCGCGTGGTTGACCAATGTCACCCACAGACCTTCAGTTGTTTTTAGCATTCTATAATTAATATACTTACCTAATTATTAGCTTTGTGCTTAATTTTGATGTATAGAAAGGTTTTAAATAAATAAAAGTCATAAAAAGTTAAATAAATATATTGTAAAATCCAGCAAAAATTTAAAAACAAACACACAATTCCTTGAGAATATAACAGACTAAGAAAAGAGAAAACTTCCAATACTAAAAACAATTTTTGCAAACGCTTTTCAAGTGATCATTGCACATGAATTTCTCACATTTTTCACACCATTTTCTTGTCGTTTTATCTCGTTGTCGCCCACAGTCATAGGGGGACAGTATGGGGGACAGTAGTCAACCAGCCAAGAGATGTTACCAATTCAAGGTAAAGAATTGTACTGAGTGAGCTCTGACGGACTGGCGTTCAAGCTCAGACATGCACGGACAGATACTGGCCTGCTCGAGGTGTAGTTCAGTGGAGGGAGGGAGTTCTGAGAAAAATAAGGGAAGTGGGTGACATATGTCAACCACGCGACCACTCAAGGGTTAACCCAAGTAGGGTTCAGCGACGCCGCCACGAATATGCCAAGGTGCAAAAAGTATGGCGGAAGTCCATGACAAGTGCCGTTAAATTGGTTCTGTCTGAGGACGACACAGGGGGGAACATTAAATTTGACGCGCTGGTCAACCATTGGGGCGCTTTCGTGGGACAACCATCAGTAGCAGTTGAAGAAGTTCCTGTCTGGACCCCGAATCCATCGGTCGCCCACATCTGGGCGCCGATCACAATAGAAAAAATCCAAGGGGCGGCGCTACCACTTAATTCTGCTCCTGGCCCGGACAAACTCACAGTCAGGAAATGGCGTGCGGTGCCTGCTTCGGTACGCGCGCTCATGTACAACAAGATCATGAACGATGGAGCTTTCCTGCATCCATGCTCTCCAGCCGGACGGTCTTCCTTCCGAAGGGACACGACAAATCTGATCCTTCCAACTACCGCCCGATTAGCATAATGTCAGTAGTCACTAGAGAGTTTAACAAAATTTTGGCAAATAGAATCCGAACAGCAAACATTATAGACCCCCGGCAGCGCTACTTCGAAGACGGGTGCGCGCAGAACGTCGCGACACTTTCAGCCGCCCTGCACCAGGCCAGATCTAAGCTGCGGGAGTTGCATGTTGTGTCCTTGGACGTGGCGAAAGCGTTCGACAGTGTCTCGCATGAGGCAATTGAAGTGGTACTACTTAAGAAGGGCTTCCTAAAGGCCTTCGTCAATTACATCTGACACACATACGACAACAGTACCACCATGTTCGAGTACCGGCAGCAATGTTCACCCCTGTTTAGGTTAGGTCGTGGTGTAAGGCAAGGAGACCACCTATCACCCATTCTATTTTCTATTGTAATAGATGACATCCTGGCATCCATCCCTCACGAAGTCGGCTTTTCTTTGGGAGGAGCCCAAGTCAATTGCATCGCTTACGCGGACGACGTGGTTCTACTGACATCAACGAAGTGGGGAATGCAGACCTGCCTGCGTCTTGTGGGAGAGGCAGCGGCCAAGTATGGCCTGAAATTTAACACCCGGAAGTCCAGTGCCCTTTCCTTGGTGCCCTCAGGGAAAGAGAAGAAGATAAAAGTCCTGACAGATGATCAATTCTCTATGGGGGATGATGGCCTCATCCCTAAGATAGACACGACAGCCCATTGGAAATACCTGGGCATTGACTTCACTTGCTCAGGTGCTACCAGGACGTCTCAAGATCTTAGGGCACTCTTGGAGAGGGTGACAAAGGCTCCGTTAAAGCCGCAACAAAGGCTCAAAATTCTGAGGACATTCTTGGTTCCGAAACTGTATCATGGTATAGTTTTAAGCGGCACCACAATTAAGAGGTTGCGACAACTCGACCTACAGACGAGAGCCGCGGTAAGAAGATGGCTCCGCCTCCCACATGACGTGGCGGTCGGCTTTTTCCACGCGACCGTCGCCGACGGAGGTCTCGGCATCCCAGCCTTCGAGACGACAGTTCCGGCCCTCATGCTTGACCGTCTTTCATCACTGTCTTCTTCGGCGGAACCAGTATTCGCAGCGGTCGGCGCATCCGAATGGGCAACCAAGAGTATTCAATGGGCGACGCGACTACTTCACCGAGGAGGCATCAACCTGGAGACCAAGACGCGGCGGGAGAACTTCTGGCGGGACAGACTACATGGTTCCGTGGACGGGAAGGAGTTGAGAGAATGTCACCGCACCAACTTGTCCACCCGTTGGGTGGACAGCGACTCATTCAGAATTCCCGGCAAGGACTATGTTCAGCACGTACACACCCGAATTAACTGCCTTCCATCTGCAGTCAGGGTTTCTCGCGGTAATAGAAGAGCTGGCAGGGACGTCAAGTGTCGGGCGGGATGTGCAGAGACGGAAACGGCAGCCCACATTATCCAGAATTGTCACCGTACCCATGGTGGCAGGGTAAGGAGACATAACGCCCTGTGTTATGTTCTGGCAGCCGGACTGCGACGCAAAGGATGGACAGTAGAAGAAGAGCCGACGATACCGACAAGGGAAGGTAACAGGAAGCCCGATTTGGTATGCATTAAAGAAGATACGGTCGCGGTAGTGGACGCCCAGGTGGTCAGCGCGGTTGGCGCCCTCAACGATAGCCACAAGAAGAAACATTATTACTCCAACAACCCGGACATCCGTCGGAAGCTGGTGGAGAAGTATGCTATTGAAGAGGAAAAGGTGCGGTTTACATCCTGCACTGTGCCCTGGCGCGGTGTTTGGGCAAGCAATTCAGAAGCAGATCTACGACAGATGGGACTCAGCAAGAATCTCCTTTGCTCCATCACAACAAGAGTGTTGCAAGGGAGCCACACGAACTGGACCCGGTACAACCAACTAACGGGCACAATGTTCCGGCGTCCATCGGCACGACAGGGAGTCGGCTAATCAATGCACTGAGCCGCTAGAACTTAGGTTATCCGCGCCTACCCCCCTTTCCCGTGTGTTGTCCTACCTTTCCCATCCTTTCCCTTTTCTATGTAGCGGACAATTAAAAAAAAGGCAAGAGGGATGACGGAGGGGGAGAGTTTTCTCCGCCCCAGTTCCTCCGCGCGGTGAGAGTCGGTAACGCCGCTTCGGCGGTCGTCTAGGCGGCGGCTAACGGGGCTCTGGCTTCACTAGGGCTGCTCGGGTTGCCAGCCCGTGACAGCCCGTAAACAATCGGCCCGAAAAACAAATGTAAAGTTTCAAACCGGGACGAGCCTCGGCGTCCCGGACCGATTGTTGGTGCAGCGAGTGGTTCGGCCAAAGAACCGGACCAATCTAGCAGCGCTCCAGCCAGTTCGTCTGCCCCGTCTGCGGGAGGTCTTTTGCGACCAAAATTGGGCTCGGCCAACATAGAAAGAAGGCCCACAAAGAAGTAGCCAACGAGGATATTAATACTGGCAGAATCAAGAAAGGGTGGAGTGAAGAGGAGCTCCTGATGCTCGCGAGGGTAGAGGCAAGGGGGATGGCGGAGGGGGAGAGGTTCATCAATCAGTATCTCCTGACGCACATCCCCGGACGCTCCCTCGACGCCGTAAAACCGTTGTGGACGATATACTGTCTGCCATCCCCCAAGACGTAGGCTTTAACATCGGTCAAGCCAAAATCATCAGCATTGCGTACGCCGATGACATAGTGCTAATGGCGTCGACGAAATGGGGGATGGAGACATGTTTGCGTCGTGTGGGAGAGGCTGCGGCCAAATATGGACTCATTTTCAACGCTAGAAAGTCCAGTGCCCTCTCCTTAGTGCCTGCCGGGAAGGAGAAGAAGATCAAGGTACTGAAAGATATCCAATTCAACCTTGGAGACGGCGCCCCGATCCCCCAGATTAATACTACGGCGAGCTGGAGATATCTGGGGGTTGACTTTACACACACGAGCGCCGCGAAGACTACTGATGATCTTCAGGCACTATTGGAGAGGGTCACGAAAGCCCCGCTAAAACCGCAGCAGCGACTAAAAATCTTAAGATAGTTTCTTATTCCCAAGCTTTATCATGGAATCGTCCTAAGCGGAACGACTATCAAGAGGCTGAAACAACTGGACCTCCAGTCGCGTGCTGCGGTGCGGAGGTGGCTGCGCCTCCCGCCATTTGTGACAACGATCCCGGCCCTTATGCGCGACCGCCTGTCGGCGTTGGTGTCTTCACCTGTTACAATGTTCGCGGCGGTCGGCAAAGCAGAATGGACCGGGAAGAGGCTTCAGTGGGCGGCTCGACTTCTGGATCAAAGAGGAATCGACCTTAACACCAGGGCGAAGAGGACCAACTACTGGCGCGACATGCTGTACGCCTCGGTCGACGGAAAGGAACTTCGTGAGTGCCACAAGTCGAACTTGTCCACCCTCTGGGTGGACAGTGGCGCTCACAGGATCCCCGGCCGAGACTTCGTGCAGCATGTCCACACCCGGATAAACTGTCTTCCTACTGCTGTCCGGGTGTCAAGAGGCGCCAGAAGATCCAGTCGAGACGTCAAGTGCCGTGCCGGATGCCAGGAAACAGAGACCGCCGCGCATGTCTTTCAGAACTGCCACCGCACCCATGGTGGCAGGGTACGAAGGCATGACGCGGTGTGTCACGTGTTCGCAGCGGGTCTGCGCCGTGTGGGTTGGAGAGTGGAGGAAGAGCCTGTCGTCCCAACCCGTGAAGGCAACCGTAAGCCGGACCTGGTTTGCCATAAAGATGAGTCTGTCAAGGTCGTAGATGCACAAGTCGTGAGCGCAGTGAGCTCCTTAAACGACGCCCATCGAAGAAAATGTCAGTATTACTCGAAGAATGAAGATATCACCACCAAGCTCGTTGAGAAATACGCCGTGGAGCCGAAGAACATCGAATT
Source organism: Gryllus longicercus (assembly GCA_038098605.1). Classification (NCBI taxonomy): domain Eukaryota; kingdom Metazoa; phylum Arthropoda; class Insecta; order Orthoptera; family Gryllidae; genus Gryllus; species Gryllus longicercus. Next base: position 2,765,567 of record JAZDUA010000074.1, read on the forward strand.
TACGTCCTGCACCATTTCCTGGCGGGGCATCTGGTCGAGCCGGTCGCAGGGTGACCTCCTGCTGATGGGGCTGACGAAAACCTGTTGAGCACTCTTACCACAAGAGTGCTCCAGGGCTCCCACACGAACTGGAGCCGTTTCAATAAGATTACGGGCACTATACATCGGAGCGCTGCGGTGAGGGAAGGAATTGGTTGAGCCACTCGCTGAGCCATTTTAAGTGGTTATCTGCGCCAAACCCCTCCCGCGTGATTGTTAACCCTCCCCATCCTGCCCTAAAATATAAACTACTTTGTATATTATATTTTAACTGTATGTTGCAGACAACTTTCGAAAAAAATGTACAGCACACCTCCGCGCGGTGAGAGTCGGTAACGCCGCTTCGGCGGCGGCTAACGGGGCTCTGGCTTCGGACCCTAGGTCCTGGGCTGCTCGGGTTGCCAGCCCGTGTCAGTCCGAAAACAATCGGCCCTAAAAGTAATAGAAGCAAAATTACAAACCGGAACGAGCCTCTCAGACTCTCTTAAGGGGGCAGCCCACCCAAGTGCCATCCCATACCTCCTCGTGGTGAGAGTCGGGCAACGTCGCTTAGGCGGCGGCCAACGGGGCTCTGGCTATGGACCTCGGTCCAGGTCGCTCGGGTTGCCAGCCCGTGTCGACTTCAAAACGATAGGCCCACTCAGTAACAGAAAAGAGATTAGCCGGGCACATTCTCGGATACCCGGCCCTATCGTCGGCAAAGTGCAGAAAGAGGCCAATGTACCTAATGAGCCTACTGAACCTGTTGCCCATTTTGTTTGCACTATCTGTTCGAGATCCTTCACTTCGAAGATTGGACTTGGCCAACACAAACGCCGGACACATAAGGAAGAAGCCAACGAAGCTGTTAACATCGAGCGGGTCAAGAAAGGATGGTGTGATGAGGAGCTCCAACTTCTAGCAGCGATTGAAGCTCAATGCACCTTGCGTGGGGAGAGATTTATTAATCAATTCCTGAAGTCCAAAATCCCAGGACGCTCCCTCGACGCTATTAAAGGCGCCAGGAAGAAGGCGGGCTACAAAGCTATGGTCGAAACGGCATTACTCGCACTACAGCAGCAAGATCCAGTTACAAGTATTGGCAGCTCGATTGAAATGGCTCCGATCATGGCAGAAGTACACCATCATCACGACACTGTGGACGACGACATAATGTCTTTTACCGAATCTATCAAGGCGCTAAGCGCGACTGTCTTTAACATCAGAGGTTGGCAATCGTCTGCTCTGGTTGAGCTAGCCTCCCAAACACACTCATTGGAGTCGGAGCCCTCTGTGGGTGTTTCCGATTGGCTGTATAGCGTCTTCCCCCCTGAGAACACCTTTGTCCCACGTCGCTTAAATACGCCTTTAGTTAACCCAAGTAGGGTTCAGCGACGTCGCCATGAATATGCCAAAGTACAGATATTATGGCGAAAGTCCATGACTAACGCCGTTAAACTGGTTCTGTCTGAGGGCGATGTCAGGGGTGACATTCAGTTCGATGCGCTTGTCAACCATTGGGGCGCTTTTGTGGGACAGCCTTCGGTAGCGGTGGAAGAGGTTCCTGTTTGGACCCTGAACCCATCGGTCGCACACATCTGGGCGCCGATTACAATCGATGAAATTCAAGGAGCTGTGTTACCGCTTAAATCTGCTCCTGGCCCTGACAGACTTTCAGTTAGGAAATGGCGTGCTGTGCCTGTTTCGGTACGTGCACTCCTTTACAACAAGATCATGAGTGATGGAGGCTTTCCTACATCTATGCTCTCCAGTCGGACGGTTTCCTTCCTAAGGGTCAAGATAGATCTAATCCAGCTAATTACCGTTCGATCAGTATAATGTCCGTAGTTATCAGAGAATTCAATAAGATCTTAGCTAATAGAACTGCAAGCATTATAGACCCTCGGCAGCGTTACTTTGAAGACGGGTGCGCGCAGAACTTAGCGACACTTTCTGCCACCCTGCACCACGCACGATCTAAACTCCGTGAGCTACATGTGGTGTCCCTAGATGTTGCGAAAGCTTTTGACAATGTCTCGCATGAGGCCATTGAGGTGGTACTTCTTAAGAAGGGCTTTCCAAAAGCCTTTGTCAAGTACATCAGGCATACCTACGCTAACAGTACCACCATGTTCGAGCACCAGCAACATAGTTCACCCCTTTTTAAGCTGGGCCGTGGTGTGAGGCAGGGTGACCCCCTATCCTATCACCTATCCTATTTTGTCTTGTGATCGATGACATCTTGGCATCCATTCCACATGAAGTCGGCTTTTCCTTGGAAGGAGCCCGGATCAACTGTATCGCTTATGCGGACGACGTTGTCTTACTAACATCTACTAAATGGGGAATGGAGACTTGCCTGCGTCATGTGGGAGAGGCAGCGGCCAAGTATGGCCTTAAATTCAATACCCGGAAATCTAGTGCCCTCTCCTTGGTGCCCTCAGGTAAAGAAAAGAAGATTAAGGTCCTGACAGAATCCCAATTCTCTTTGGGGGATGGTGGACTCATTCCTCAAATTGACACAACATCACACTGGAAATACCTTGGCATTGATTTTACCTGCTCTGGTGCTGTCAAGACGTTTTAAGATCTTCGGGCACTCTTGGAGAGGGCGACAAGGGCTCCGCTTAAGCCGCAGCAAAGGCTAAAAATCCTAAGGACATTTTTGGTCCCTAAACTATACCATGGAATAGTTTTAAGTGGTACCACCATCAAGAGGCTTAAACAACTCGACCTCCAGACCAGAGCTGCGGTGAGAAGATGGCTCCGCCTCCCTCATGACGTAGCAATAGGCTTTTTCCACGCGACCGTTGCAGATGGAGGTCTCGGCATCCCAGCCTTTGAGACGACAGTTCCGGCCCTCATGCGCGATCGTCTGTCAGCATTGTCTTCTTCGGAGGTACCTGTGTTTGCGGCGATCGGCGCATCGGAATAGACAAAGAAGAGGCTGCAGTGGGCAACGCGACTTTTACACCGAAGAGGAATCGACCTGTCGACCAAGACGCGGCGTGAGAACTTTTGGCGAGACAGATTATATAGCTCTGTGGATGGGAAAGAGTTACGAGAATGCCATCGTACCAACTTGTCCTCCCGTTGGGTGGACAGTGACTCATTTAGAATTCCCGGCAGGGACTATGTTCAACATGTCCATACCCGCATTAACTGCCTTCCATCTGCAGTTAGGGTCTCTCGCGGCGCCAGAAGAGCTGGTCGTGACGTTAAGTGTCGCGCGGGATGCATGGAGACAGAAACAGCAGCCCACATCATACAGAACTGTCACCGCACCCATGGTGGCAGGGTGAGGAGAGAGAATGCTGTGTGTCATGTGCTGGCGGCTGGACTGCGGCGCAAGGGATGGGCCGTTGAAGAGGAGCCACTGATCCCGACAAGAAAGTGTAATCGGAAGCCCGACCTAGTATACTGCAAAGACGACACGGTAACAGTAGTGGATGCACAAATCGTCAGCGCGGTTAGCTCCCTTAATGAGTCATAGAAGGAAGAAACAGTACTACTCCAACAACCCGGACATGACACTGAAGCTGGTCGAAAACTATTGCGTAGAGCAGAAAAATGTGCTATACACATCATGCACCGTTTCCTGGAGAGGCGTTTGGGCAAGCAACTCGGAGATGGATCTACGGCGGATGAGGCTCACGAAGAATCTATTTTGCTCAATTACAACAAGAGTCTTACAGGGAAGTCATACCAACTGGACCCGGTTCAACCAGATGACGGGCACATCGTACCGACGTCCAAAGGCACGACAGGGAATTGGCTAATCAAAACGCCGAGTCGCTTTACTTCAGGTTATCCGCACCTCCCCTTCCCCTTGTGTTTGTCATACCTATCCCATCCTTTCCCCACTTTTATGTAGCGGACAATTCTCAAAAAAAAATGTACAGCACATTCATACCCGAATCAATTGAGAACCTCTTTTTGACTCTCTTAAGGGGGCGACCCCCCCATGTGCCAGCCCACACCTCCGCGCGGTGAGAGTCGGTAACGCCGCTTCGACGGCGGCTAACGGGGCCCTGGCTTCGGACTTCGGTCCTGGGTCGCTCGGGTTGCCAGCCCGTGTCGACCCCAAAAACAATCGGCCCAAAATGTAACAAAATTAAAAGTTCAAGCCGGAAAAATTCTCGGATGTCCGGCCCGATTGTTGGGGAAGCGAGTGGTTCAGCCAATGAACCGGACCAGCCTAGCGTTCCTGCCCAGTTCGCCTGCCCGATCTGCGGGAGATCCTTTGCGACCAAAATCGGCCTCAGCACAAGAAGAAGGCCCACAAGGACGCAGCTAACGAAGAAATTAGTATAGACAGAATGAAGAAGGGCTGGAGTGAGGAGGAACTCCTGATGCTTGCGAGGGTGGAGGCTCGAGGGATGGCGCAAAGAGAGAAATTCATGAACCAATATCTACTCATGCATATTCCTGGGCGCTCCCTCGACGCCGTTAAAGGCGCGAGAAGAAAACCTACTTACAAGCGCATGGTACAATCTGCCTTAAACGACCTGACACGACCCGATCCGGCCACGGGGAACGAGGACGGCCCGGACGAGGTCTCAAATGCTGGAGGTCCTGCTGGTCAAGTCACCATCGAGGACGAATCCACAACATTGCTCGGGCAAGCTGTGAAGAGCCTGAGTGAGACGGTGGCGATTATAATGGGATGGCATACAGCCGAATTAATAGAACTTGCGGCCAAGGTCAACACTCCGGAGGAAGGGCCCTGTGTGGGAATCTCACAGTGGCTATACGAAGTCTTCCCGCCAGAGGATGCCATCCCCCGCCGTATTAACACTCCATTAGTAAACACGAGAAGGGCCCAGCGGCGTCGGCACGAGTACGCGCGGGTCCAGAAGTTGTGGAGAAAGTCTATGGCGAGTGCACTCAGACTGGTGCTGTCCGAAGGTGATACTAGAGGGGACGCACAGTTTGACGCACTCATCAAGCACTGGGGTGCCTTCGTCACACAACCGTCGGTGGCGGTTGAAGAAGACCTTTCCTAGGAGTTGCTCCCGGAGGTAGCCGATATCTGGTCTCCACTGAAGATGGAAGAGATAGAAAGCGCAAGACTCCCCATAAGATCCGCCCCCGGCCCTGACCGCATATCCGTCAGAAAGTGGCGCGCCGTCCCAACATCTGTGCGCGCCCTTCTGTACGGTAAGGTCATGTGTGACGAGGGTTTCCCCGCAGCCATGATGGCCAGCAGGACTATTTTTCTCCCAAAAGACCAGGATGGAGCAAACCCAGCTAACTATAGACCAATAAGCATTATGTCCGTGGTCGCCCGGGAGTTCAACAAGATCATGGCAAACAGGATTCGTGCTAAGATTATAGATACAAGACAAAGATACTGTGAGGATGGGTGCGCACAAAATGTGGCAACCCTGTCAGCCGCCTTGCATCATGCGCGGTCCAAGCTTAAGGAGCTGCACGTGGTATCTCTAGATGTCGCTAAGGCCTTTGACAGCGTATCACACCAGGCCATCGACGTGGTACTTCGCAAGAGAGGATTTCCAAGGCCGTTCGTAAATTACATCAGGAACGTAAATGCGACGAGTACCACGTTATTTGAACACCAGGCACGCAGCTCACCTCTGTACAAGCTGGGCCGTGGCGTGAGGCAGGGCGATCCTTTGTCGGCCATCCTCTTCTGCCTAGTGGTTGACGATATACTGGCTACCATCCCCCAAGATGTCGGCTTTACTATCGGACCGGCAAAAATCAACTGTATTGCTGACGCCGATGACATTGTGCTAATGGCGTCAACAAAATGGGGGATGGAAACATGTTTACGCCGTGTGGGAGAGGCAGCGGCCAAATATGGACTAGTTTTTAACGCCAAGAAGTCCAGTGCCCTCTCCTTAGTGCCAGCAGGCAAAGAGAAGAAGATTAAGGTCCTGACGGAGACACAGTTTACCCTGGGAGACGGCGCCCCGATCCCCCAGATCAACACGACTGCAAGTTGGAGATATCTGGGGGTGGACTTTACATGCACGGGCGCCGCGAAGACCGCACAGGACCTTCAGGCACTTTTGGAGAGGGTCACCAAGGCCCCGCTTAAACCGCAGCAGCGACTTAAAATACTGAGAACGTTCCTGATTCCAAAATTATATCATGGCATCGTACTAAGTGGAACAACTGTGAAGAGGCTAAGACAACTAGTAAATGACTGTATAATATATCGAGTTATTCAATCAAAAGTAGACGAGGATATTTTGCAGGATGTTCTAGATAGATTACATATCTGGGCAGAAAAAAAAGCATGATAATAAATAGTTCAAAAAGCAAAACCATCACGTTTTGTAGGGGCCGCAAATATAGTGAAAGTCAATACCATTTAGGCAACGAAAATATTCCAAGAGTCCTGGCTTGTAAGTACCTGGGAATAATATTTGATAGCAAATTAAATTGGGAAAATCAGGTAAACTTTGTCGTAGGGAAAGCCTAAAATGCAAAGCTTTTGATTCTTCAAAGACATTTATTGAAAGTAATGCCGACATATCAAGAAGTGTTCAGAAGCTTTCTTTTTTTGACACTAATGTATCTGATATTAGTGACAGAGAACAAAATACATATTTATTAGTGCATACGAGTGTTTGGGATAATCTATTTGATTTTTTTTGTAATGAATATCAAGAGAAATCCCTCAAAGAGAAGGTCAGTGAACATCAAGGTTGGGCAGCAAACATTTCTGTGCAGTGTAGCATATGCAATAACCTAGTAGTAGAAACATATTCTAGTCCAAGAATAAAAAATTATGACAGCCAGCGACCACCTTTTGAAATTAATAATATGTCGGTGAGTACTTTTGTGGATGTAGGAGGTGGACATAGAATGATGGAGAAGTTTTCAATGCGTATGCAAATGAATGCTATGGGTTCTAAAACATTTACAAAACATCAGGACATTTTAACTTGTGAAAAAAAAGTTGAAAGAAGAAATTCTTTCCATGTCAAGATCTGTTGTTAGAAAAGCCCATGAAAACATCAATTCATCTTTGGCAGGGGAAGAAATAATTGACATTGCTGTGTCCTATGATGGGACATGGCATAAAAGGAGTCACACATCACATTATGGGATAGGAGTAGTTATCGATATCCTAACAGGTTTAGTTATTGACTATGAAGTGTTATCAAAGCATTGTTTATTGTGTGTAACTACTTCTCATGAACTTGGGGCAGAATCCCCTGATTTTGACACATGGCATAAAGGACACACTTCATCTGGAGAGTGTTGTAAAAATAATGATGGATCATCTCCTGGCATGGAAGTTTTTGCTGCAGATATTTTGTGGAAGAGGTCTGCCGCTAAATGTGGCATGCGTTATTCAACAGTCCTTTCTGACGGTGATGCAAAAACTTTTATTCATTTGGTAAAAGAAGCAGTTTATGGAAATGATGTCCAAATTGAAAAGGAAGAGTGCATCAACCATGTAGCCAAATGAATGGGGACAGGATTGAGAAATTTGGTTCAAGAGTGGAAAAAGAAAAATGTTAATCTTTGAGGAAGAGGGCGTGGAACTCTAAAAGAAATAAATATTTTAAAACTCACTAGTTATTATAGAAATGCTATAGTTACAAATATACCCGATGTTCACAAAATGAAAACAGCAATTCTGGCTACTCTCCATCACTATTCATCTACTGACAATGAACCATTGCATAATAAGTGTCCACCGGGAGAAGAATCATGGTGCTTTTACAACAGACGTCTAGCAAAAGGAGAATCTCCAGCCAGTCACAGTACCATGTCGATCCAGCTCCCTATAAATGTTTTGGAGAAAATGTTTCCTGTCTACAAGACACTTTCCAGCCCAGAATTATTAGCTAGATGAGCCAGAGGCGCAACACAAAATGCAAATGAAAGTTTACATGCATCGATATGGAAGGAATGTCCCAAAGAAAAATGTATATCCAAGAAAGGATTAGATGTGGCTGTTTGCAATGCTGTTGGAGAACATAATATGGGTTGCTGTGCATCTGAAGAAATAATGAATAAAATTAAAAAATAAAGTGTTTCTCCAGCATCACTTACAATTGCAGCTCGACGTGACAAGAGGAGAATTTATGAAAGTGAGCGCTCTTCCTCAAGAGTAAATAAATCAATTAGAAAAAAAGTAAAACTCACAAAATTGAAAGAAGCAGCTAACAAAGAGAAAAAGGAAAGCAAAACATACAGTGTTGGTGGCTTCTGAATGTAAATTTAAAATTGAAATACAGGATATTTTTAAAATCTGAATAAAAACTCATCTTACCCAAAACTACATTTTCATCCATTTGAAACTTCCCATGCCTACCTAAATATTGTTCAATTTTTCTAAATTTTTGCTCAAATATTGTATACATTGTAATGAATACATTTGTGCATTGTTTTGTGACTACCATTAAAAATGTTGATAATATAAATAAATAAATTTAAAAAATACTAAAAATGTGGGAAAAAAATTAAAAAAGAAAATAATGCTAAAAGTTTTTTACAAGTTCATATTTTAAAATCCACGCACAGATTTACTTGTTATTAATTAATAAGTCAAAAAAAATTCCAATCAAAATTTTAAAAAATACAATGCGCATGGAACATTTTTAATGCAACCATGTTTCGCATTAAAAATTATAATAAAAAGGTATGCATCTTGAAAACTATTTAACCAAAATTGATAAAATTTTAACCAAGTAAATACACTTCTATAACAAACAAACCTGCAAAATTTCAAGAATATTTGATAAAAAATAAAAAAAGTTGTGCCAGTGAGGTGATTCCCCTCTAGTGAACCGAATCAGTGAACCAAAGGAACCGTGCCACCCTAAATTCCGGATCAACCCAAGCAAACGTGTGTTGCAGTGTGACATTTGTGGAGCAAACAATTCAACAAGAACTTCTTGCATAACACAAAATAAGGATTATGACATTAATGTTAGAATTGTGTATGGGATGAGATGCACTGGTAAGGGTCAGAAAACAGCTGTTTTTGCAGTATGATGAATCTTCCTCCTCCCCAACCAATTTACTGACGTAATTTAGTAAGTGAAGATTCTATTAAACATGCTGCTGTAGAAGCCATTGCAGAAAATGATGGGTCAACAAATATTGCAGTTGCTCTTGATGGGACATGGCAACGCGGAGGGCAAATTTCTTTGCATGGAGTGGTATCAGCTACATCAGTTGACTCAGGGAAAATGGTTGTTGGCTCATTGACCGCCAAATTGCTTCAAATTTGGCGCCTCGTTTCGAATAAAGCACTTTTGATGTTCTTTGAAGGCGTTCCAGAGGAATACACTACATACATTTATACTACACTACATACTACACTACATACATACATACATTTCGAACTTCGCGCTCAGGAAGGCGAATTTCTTCCCGGAACTTACTTAATTCGAGTACTCACTTCATTCCTACAAAGTTCCTTGACGTATATTGTCACCAGTTTCCTGTTAGTCCGGAGCATCACCGAAAGATCACATCAGCATCAGAGCAGCCCCGCGTGAAACATATCATTGTCAAAGTTCTGGAAACCCAGCGATTTCCATTTCAGACGCCAACGCCAGCTCGCGTTGTCATCAGAGTCATTGAATGCAGTCGTCACATGAAGTAAAAACGACGAAATTCGTAAAGAAACGTTTGATTTCGTCTGGACAGAGGTATCCGAGACATTCTCTTCAATACTCGTTGATTCTCCAAAGTAACAATCTTTGTCAATTGTGTCGTTTCTTTTCCAGAACACTCTGATCTGATGAAATACTATCGATAGAAGAGGCGATGTTTCGTTGCAGCTTCTACTAATTGCTCTCCCGAGTATTTCACAGCCTCGGCAAAGGTAGACATTGATGAGCTCTCTAAATACTGTGCAGGGTGTAGTAGTAATAGTAAAAATCATAAATGTGATACGAATTTTGATGGTGCAAGTGGTGGCTTGGAAGCAGGTGGTGCACTGAATATATTCAGAAGATCGGAATGTGAACGTGGTGTACGGTACGTTAAATATTTAGAAGATGGGGACTCAAAAGCGTTTATGAAGCCTCAAGATCATAAGGGGAAAATATTAGAGAACAATTGGAATGCATTTGCCAGGTAGAGAAGAGGCTTGGCTGTAGGCTTCGTAGACTGAAGAAAGACATGAAGGGTAAAAAACGAAGTGATGGCAAGGCAATTGGTGGATCAGGTCGTCTCACAGATTCAGAGATAGACCTGTTTCAAAATTACTATGGGCGTGCAATCAGAAGGAATACTTAACCAGTTCATCATCAAAAGGAAGTGAAAGTTGGTGTGGATGTCAACAATCATTAGTAACTGGAGTAAAATATGTGCATAAATATTTTCTACCTCCTCCAATTATAGACATTATAAAACCAGTGTTCAGGGATCTCAGTCTGACCCGAAGTTGGTCGGCAGTCGGCAACGGGTGTGGACGCATCTTTGGAAAGCTCTTCAAAGTAAAAGGTGATGGGCTGTTCTGTGGAGATTTACCGGGCGCGCGTCGGTACCTGAGCGGCGCGGAGCTTCAGGTATGTTTCAGCAAAACCGGGCGTAACGGGGCTCACAAAATGTGGACTGTCTGGTGCGGTACTGTGTGCAGCGATAGTGGCGATTATGTTGATAATTGGAGGAGTAGAGAAAAATCCTGGGCCTGAGGCGTTGAATAAGTCTGTTGTCGAGATATTATGTAGCGGCTGCGACAAGAAGTTAAGGTCGGGAGTGCAGTGAGATAAATGCAACCAATGGTTTCATTACAGTTGTGGTAACGTGAAATCACGCTCAGTCGAAAATGGACAGTGGGTGTGTGAGAAATGCTGGAAGGAAAAGGAACGCTGTAATGAAGACAGAATTAGACCTCTAGAAAATGAACTTCGTAACGCAAGGCTCCAGATCGAAGAACTTAAACGGAAAAATTCATTACTTGAAGAAAAGTTGAAAGTTGTTCCGGAAAGTAAAACTCAAAATAACATGACTAGGAATTGTGCGAGCAGCCTCGTGTTAGGGGACTCGATAGTGCATGCTGGTACGGCAGACAGCGTAGAAGTGAAATTGTTCCCGGGCATTAGAACGGAGCAACTTCGAAAAGTAGTCGAAAATTGGGAGCTGGGGGACCCAGACGTCATTATTCATTCGGGCACAAACGATTTGAAAAGCAAAAATTTTGGTTATGTGATATGGGAAATGCATGGCCTGGTAACTGCTGCAAAGGCAAAATTTCGTTCACCTAAAATTGTCATTAGTGGTGTGTTGCGACGACGAGACATGACATGACATGGCAGCGCATCAGAAATATTAACGAGAAATTCGATTGGATGGCAATGAAGCTGGGAGTGACGTTTGAGGACCCAAACAGTTGGCTACAGGACAGCGACTTTGGACGAGATGGTCTACACCTCAACCGGCGAGGTGCTGCTCGTCTCAGTGACCTATATGCCAATGTCACGTCGTCCTGTGAAAGAAAACCTCACGTCTGACAAATAAATGCGAGTACAGCAATGGATATTTTCGAAGACGGCGAGAGGTTGGCGTCACAGAACGATTTGACGTTGGTTGATGAGACGGTAAAATTTGATACGACGGCTGCATGGGTCAAGGTGGCAGCAACGTGGGACGAAATGACGGTACGGAAGGTGGCGGCGGAGCGGGACGAGGCGGCAGCACGGGGCGAGGCAGCGGCGCGTGTGGAAGCGGCGCGGGACGAGGCGGAGGCGAAAACCAAATCGGCGGCGCGTGAAGAAAAAACAGGCGGAATGGACGAAAATGCGGTAGCGGTTGCGGCGCCAGCAGAGGACGATGAAACGACGGTCACGGGTGTCACTACAGGTAAGGGTACTCAACGACTGTTGCAGGTTAATTGTAGAAGCACACGATCGAAGAAACTAGTTCGAATTATTAGTCGACACTCATAGTCCTGATATTATATGCACCGAATCATGGCTAACCAATGATATTAATAGTTCGGAAATATTTAGCTCAAATTTCGTCACTTATAGAAGGGAATGCAAGGATAAAATAGGGGGAGGTATCTTCATTTGCGTGAATATAAATGTAAGTAGCCTAGAAGTGTACTCTGATAATGAACATGAAATATTAGGTGTGAAACTGCAAGGGAAAAACTCGAAAAATCACTTAAACATTGTAGCAGTATATCGTGCACCAAATGAAGATTTGGCAACTGTGCAAAAACTGGTAAACTTAACGCAAGGCGCCGATATTCTTACAGGAAATATTATAATCGGGGGGGGGGGGCTTAAACTTGCCAGGTGTCTCTTGGAACGGTGTCGCCGAAGCTAGGGGTATTTCCCAATCTTTTGTAAATGAGTTGGTGGGGGATAATGGTATAGTGCAGGTAGTAGACACACCCACGAGGGCGCAGGCGGTGCTGGATGTATTTTTAGTCCGACCAGGAAAACTAGTTATTGCTCACGAAATAATACCAGGTATAAGTGACCATAATGGTGTGTTGCTTCTTGTGAACTGGGAAAACACAAATCGAGACGAATCACGAAAATTAGTATTTCTGTACGGAAAAGCAGATAAAAATGGATTTCAAAAATATTTACGGGATAATTATAGGACTTGGGCTTCATGCGGAAGGAACATGGAGGAAATATGGAATTCATTAAAGAGCGTAATTTTAACTGCTCGTGAATTTTTTGTTCCAGCCAAGATTATCAAAGAGAACAGCAATCCTATATACTACACGTCAAATATTAAAGATTAAAGGGAAAAGTCAGGAAAGCTTATACTAAACGTAAAGAGGGATATAATTACGAATTAGAATACAGGCGATTGTCAAAAACGTTATTGCAGGAGAAACGGACAGCTCAAGATAATTTCTTCCGTAAAATACTAAGTAATGAACGTACTAGTTGGCAGGGTTTCTATAAATACGTAAGGCAGCAAAGGAGGAACAAGGAAAACTGCATTAGAATATAAAAATAAATGTGTGACAGATCAGGAAAAAGCAGGTTTTAATTTGTATTTTCAATCAGTTTTTGGGGAAGCGGTAGTCATTCCGGAAATTACTGAGCCAAACGAAGCCGAGAGTTTTCAGGTACAGTCAAGGATTATTCGCAAGCGGATACAAAGCATAGGAATGAACAAATCAGTTAGTTTCGATGGCATTTCAGGAGAACTATTAAAAATAGGGGGGGAACCAATTGTTACATATTTGACACGACTATTTGAAATCAGTGTCAACATTTGTAGCATTCCTCGTGATTGGAAAAGAGCTATTGTGATGCCGATTTTTAAAAGTGGAAATCGCACTTGCATCTCTAACTATAGACCTGTGAGTTTAACTTCTGTCATTTGTAAGCAAATGGAGCATCTCATAGCTGAGTACTTGCGAAATGAAAGGGGCAAATTAGGATGGCTGTATGGAGGCCAACATGGTTTTCGTAAATCATTTTCATGCGAGAGCCAAACTATTTCTACACGTCATCTTGACGTGATCGTGACGTGATATCGCTGACGCACTGGACCGTGGACAACGGACGGATGCAATCGTAATAGACTTCTCTAAAGCGTTCGATCTTGTTGCACATGACATTTTACTTAAGAAAATTGCAGATACCGGAATCGACGTTAGGGTCGTTAAGTGGATTCATGAATTCTTGAGAGAGCGGTCGCAGCAAGTCCGAGTTGGACAAGTACTATCTGGGGAGGCAAAAATTACATCTGGAGTTCCTCAGGGAAGTGTCTTAGGACCCTTGTTATTTATAGCCTTTATCAACGATCTACCCACTTCTATTGATTCAGTAATGCGCCTTTTTGCCGACGATTGCTTCATTTACCGGATAATAGAATCATCTGAAGATGAAAGTGCACTGGATCTAAATAAAATATACACGTGGGCTAAATCACACAAAATGGAAATAAATGCCGACAAAAATAAGACTATCAGTTTCACAAAATCTATACGTAAGAATCCTTTAAATTATTCCATGAACGGCACGTTGATCCCCGAGGTAATCAGCTGTAAATAGGGGGACATAGAAGGAGCCCCACGCGAGCAATAAGCACTTACCAAGTTATATACCAAAAGCTTTTTGCCGGCGTCCCCTGGAAACGTCACTTATATAGTGACGGCCAATCCTTCTACCACCGGACTTCCAAATGTACAACGGAGCCTCAGGCCCATTTCTGACGATAGTAAGCTTTAATGCTGAAGGCTTATCTAGATCTAAAGAGGATATTTTAGCATTAATATGCAGTGAACAGAAAATAGATGTACTGTGCCTACAAGAAACACACAGGGACAAAGACAGTGCCCGACCTCGAATTCAGGGAATGACTCTAGTTGCTGAGATTCCACACAAAGCCTATGGCAGCGCTATGTTCACCAGAAGCGATATCACCATCACATCCACTGACACAAAACAACAAGACGACATAGAATTCATCACAGTAGAACTCAGCAACTGCACTGTGTCGTCCATCTACAAGCCACCCAGCAGGGACCTCTCTTTTGAACCAACAAACAACCTTCATGCTCAGAAGATCCAGTTTGTGGTTGGAGATTTCAACTGCCACTCCACCTCTTGGGGCTACGACAACACAGACCCAAATGGACACAAATTAGAAGAGTGGGCTGAGACGAACAATCTATCTCTACTGCACGACCATAAACTCCCACACTCCTTCAACAGCCGTGCCTGGAGACGTGGCTACAATCCAGAGCTGTGTTTTGTCACAAGTAGAGTCTCAGCTGAGTGAAAGAGTTGTATACGATCCCATCCCAAGGAGCCAGCATCGACCCATTGGTATCAAGGTTTACTCGGCTGTGAAGACACACGTTATACCTTATAGAAGGCGCTTCAACTTCAGAAAGGCCCGCTGGAACGCTTTCGCCGAAGACCTGGACCAGGCTGTGGCAGAAATTCCACCAACCCCGCAGAACTATGATAGGTTTGTGCAGCGCCTGAGAGAGGTGTCATGTAAGCACATCCCACGAGGATGCAGACAACGATACATCCCTGGTGTAACCACAGAAATGAAGGATGCACTTGCAGAATATCAGCAATGCTATGAGGAGGACCCATTCAACGATGACACCATTGCACTTGGAGAGCAAATCATGCGGATGACAAGTGAAGCCAGACAAGCCAAGTGGATTGAGACCCTTGAGGGCATGGACATGACACATAGTAGCAAGATTGCATGGAACCTTCTGAAAAAACTCAGTGGTGACAAAGGAACAACTCCACACTTTGGTAAGGTAACAGCAAACCAAGTTGCACACCGGCTGCTCCTGAATGGAAAGACAGAGGGCCGAGCAAAGAAGTTCAAAATGGAGCAACAAGAACAGCCAGACCCCAAATTGCTGGAGGAACCCATCCAAATGGACGAGCTGGAGAAAGCAATAACCCAACTGAAGAATGGGAAGGCTGCGGGAGAGGATGACATCTGCACCGAACAAATCAAACAGTTTGGACCTGGGACTAAAAATTGGCTCCTAAACCTTTTTAATAGCTGCCTGTCATCGCTGTCCCTCCCGAAAGTCTGGAGGAAAGCAAAGGTCATCGCACTTCTGAAACCAGGTAAACCTGCAGACTCTGACTCCAGCTACCGGCCGATCTCACTCCTGTGCCATCTCTTCAAGCTCTATGAACGTGTGATATTTCAGCGCATTGTGCAGTTCTTTGAGGGGAGGCTTATCCCACAGCAGGCAGGATTCCGGCCAGGTAAATCTTGTACAAGCCAGATATTGAACCTTACTGAGCAAATTGAGAATGGGTTTGAGGAGGGTGTCGTCACAGGCATGGCTCTAATAGACCTAACAGCAGCATACGACACGGTCAACCATAATCTCTTGCTCTCCAGGGTGTACAAGATGACGGGAGACAAGCACCTCACAGGTACCATCCGTACCCTCCTTCAGAACCGACGATTCTATGTCTGCTTGAATGGAAAAAAAGAGCCGATAGAGAATTCAGAAGAACGGTCTACCCCAAGGGAGCGTTCTGGCACCGCTGCTCTTCAATGTGTATACAAATGACCAGCCCATCACGCCAAATGCTCTCCACTTCTTGTATGCCGATGATCTGGCTATATTGGTCAAGGATCGTTCTTTCGAAGGAGTGGAACAAGGACTGACTCATGCATTGGAGGAAATATCAACCTACTACAAGGAGAGTCACCTCAAACCAAACCCAGGGAAAACACAGGTATGCGCCTTCCATCTAAGATCTAGGGAGGCTAGGAGAAGACTGAACGTCACCTGGGAGGGCAAGGCCCTGGAACATACCAACTCACCAAAATATCTTGGCGTGACCCTGGACCGAACTTTGACATACAAACAGCACTGTCAGAATACATCATCAAAAGTCAACTCCAGGAACAACATCATCAGGAAGCTATGCAGCAGCCAATGGGGAGCAAATCCCAGCGTGCTCCTGACATCAGGAAGGGCTCTCTGCTTCTCCGTTGGGGAATACGCCTGCCCTGTCTGGTGTCGGTCAGCCCACACAAAGAAGGTTGATACATCCCTTAATGAGACGTGTCGCATTGCAACTGGTTGCATGAAACCAACTCCCATCGACAAACTCTACAGGGCTGCAGGAATGAACACTCCTAAGATCAGAAGAGCAAACCACGAATACTTGGAGAGGTTCAAACAGACCTTCGATGAGAGGCACGTAATGTACGGTCAGCTGGAGCCATCGCGCAGCCGACTCAAATCCAGGAGAAGTTTCATGAGGTTCACACAGCCAGAACCTCCAGACTGGTACCCACTCCGGGATCCTGAGACTACTGGAACCAGTCTGCCATGGAAATCCTGGAGGGCACTGAGTAGGATAAGAACTGGAGTGGCCTCTGTGAAGACCAACCTTGCAAGGTGGGGCTACTTAGCGGAGGACGACATCTACTGTGACTGCGGAGAGGCACAGGACACCGACCACCTCACACAGTGCCCACTGTGCCCTGTTCACTGCACAGATGATGACCTCTGGAGGGGGAATGCACCTTCAGAAGACCTGGCCCACTTCTGGGCTGGAAAAATTTGAAAGACCGGACACGAAAAAGTAAAGTAAGTAGCTGTAAATACTTAGGAATTAATTTGTGTAGCGACTTAGGATGGGGGGAACATATAAATTATGTAGTAAGAAAAGCTTGGAAGTCGTTTCATTTCGTCAAGAGAATTTTAAAGAAAGGTAACATGGAAAGTAGAAAATTGGCTTACACATCTTTAGTTAGGCCAACTCTTGAATACTCGTCAGCTTGTTGAGATCCGTACAGAATAGGTCAAATACAAGAATTAGAAGATCCAAAAAGGGTAGTGAAATTCATAAATAGAGGGTTTGCAAGGAAACGTGACGCACATTTCGAATCATTAAGTACCCGCAGGAAGAATGCAAGATCGTATGTTTAAAGCGTATAATAAATCTCCAGCGTGGGAGGGAATAAGTGGAAGACTAGACAGTCCTGCACGTATAGGGAGAAAAGATCATAAATGGAAAATAAAAACTCAACGGCAGCGAACTGATACCGGTAAATATTCATTTGTAAATCGCACAATTAGGGATTGGAACGAAATACCTGCAAGTCATGGAGCCCTTTCCCAAGGATGTAAAGTGTTTTAAAAATCGCTTAAGAAGCCTCAAATAGTATTTTTTTTATTTTTTTATTTTTATTTTATTCACATTATTAGCTATTTTTAGTGAAGTGCAGTTCCAGGGAAATTCTGTGTGATATGCGACATTATCAATGTTAAAAATAAAATAAAATATAGTGGAGTGTGGGGCTGGGCATTGCAGTGTAGTGCAGCGCAGCAAGACGTAGCAGAAGTGAATAGAGTAAATGAAAAAAAAAAAATAAGATTAGAATTAGATACAATAGAATACGATAGAATATAATTAGATGGTATTAATTAGCTGTAAGTACATTTTTGGAGTGTACATATGTATGTGTGTATAAATGTGTGTATATATTAATTAGCTGTAAGTACATTTTTGGAGTGTACATATGTATGTGTGTATATATGTATGTCCCGTGTGGAGTTTTGCTAGTCTCCCATCGGGCGCCTCCCCGGGTTGCGGAAAGGGGAATGCCTCCTAGATATAGGCGGTATCGGTGAAATCAAATAACCGAGGCGGACAAAAACTAGCAAGGGAATCTCTGAGATTCAGAAATTCTGAGAACCAGAGAACCAAAAGGGCACTAAGCTCTGTCCTAAAGGACAGAAACAACCTTTAAAGGCGGAAGAACCAAAAATGGTCAACGGCAAAGCTAGTCAGCGTCTGCTCAGAATGAGCGGCTGGCGGCCATCTCGGCTCAACGAGTGACAAGTGGCCAACGGCTTGAGATGAGCCGAAGCTCATTCTTGAGGCGGAAGAACCAAAGCAGAAGGATACTCTAAACCGGGCTCCCTACTATGGATCTACTTAGCCTTGGACTACTAGATTCTAGCAAGTGGTGTGAACTGACGGTGCAACTGGTCGCAAACCTGGGACACCTTAAACGAATTCTCTGCATAAGAATTCTTCCAAACTCCTATCTAATCATGGCGTGTTTTAAAACTGTTCAGGAATTACCCCAGGTGAGTAAGAGATTACGCTCTGAATCTCACCCTTCGGGCTGCCTCATGGATTCTGGGGGAGGCAAAAACACTCAAGATTCAAGAAGATTAACTCAAATTTCAAGACAAACTCTATCAATCACCAGAGAAGCAGGGGAATGAAAATTGCCACGTGGAACATTAAAACGCTGTTGGACTCCACCAATAAAGATACCACCACTCTGCCAAGAAGAACCGCAGTGTTAGCTAAAGAATTTCAAAAGTACAACATCGATATTACAGCATTGCAAGAAACACACCTGCAAGGTTTTGGCAAGCTTGAAGAACGTAGCTGCGGATACACTTACTACTACTCTGGATCCAACGAGACAAGTAATGAGCATGGTGTTGCTATCGGTGTCCGCACAAGTTTAATTAAAACAGGTATTATATCAGAACCTACCTGCATTAATAAACGACTTATGAGTCTGGAAATAATCGAGAAGAACTGCAAAACAGTATTTATTTGCTGTTATGCCCCAACTAATGTACATGACGAAACAGTTAAAACTGATTTCTACGAAAATCTGGAAAAAATAATTAAAAATGTGCCCAAAAACTACGGCCTTATACTAGCTGGTGATTTCAATGCTAGAATAGGGAAAGATCACGAACAGTGGAGAAATGTGATAGGAAAGCATGGTTTTGAAACCACAACCAATAACAACTGAGAAATATTGCTTGAATTTTGTGCACTGGAGGGACTATCTATCACGAACACCTGGTTCAAAAAAAAAAAAAAAAAAAAAAAAAAAAAAAAAAAAAAAAAAAAATATAAAGGAACATGGCAACATCCTAGATCCAAACGCTGGCATATGATAGACCACATTATAGTCAGACACTCAAGAATAACAGAGGTAAAGAAGTGCAGAGTGATGCGCGGTGCCCAAGCTGAGACTGATCACCACATGATGAGAGCCACAGTCCTGCTTAAACCAAAACGCTATATTAAAAGAAAGATGCTGAGCCGATTTACGATAGTAAATGCCTCAAGCAGGATGATCTAAGGAATAAGTTTAACGAGGGGCTAGAAATCAAAACAATCAACCTCCAAGATAACACCAACGTAGAAGAAACTTGGAAGAATGTCAAAGATATTTTTACAAAAACCGCGGCAGAGACCATGGAGAAAAAGAAAAGAAAAAGACCCGATTGGTTTGATGAATGTGATGAGGAAGTAAGTGAACTGTTAAACATGAAACAAAAATCCTATCACAGATATCTGGCAAACCCAGCAAAAATAAACAAAACAAAATATCAAGAAACCAGAAGATTGTGTCAACAACGAATTAGGAAAGTACGTGATGATTGGTGGAGCAAAAAGTCCGAAGAGTTACAAGCCTCTATCGACTGCGGCGATTCTTATCATTTGTATCAGGGCATTAAAAACATTGTAGGGCCAATCAAAACTCCACTAAATGTGCTTATAAATGAAAAGGGTGATAGAATAGAAGGTTTGGACGACCGACTAAAAACCTGGAGTAAGTATTTTGAAACACTGCTTAATCAAGAAACTGAAACCGACCGTGATTCTATAAATCTGAGCTACGATTTAGAGGCAATCCCTTCTGATGAGCCTCCAAATAAAACGGAGATTAAAAATGCACTTCAGTTCCTTAAAAATAATAAAAGTCCAGGTAATGATCAAATATCAGCTGAAATGTTAAAAGCTGGCCAAGATGTAACAGTCAGTTTGTTACACAAACTATTTAACAAAATTTGGTGTGAAAAGCAAGTCCCTCAAGATTGGAAAGAGTCAATCATTATTCCTATGCTGGGGTATACACGGTTCTAGGTAATACATTATATTTAATTTTCATTTGTATAGTGTAATTAATTGGCTACCACCTGGCAAAGACGCCAATTGTGTCCAAAATAAATATATTATTATTATTATCTCCTACAAAAATGTTTACACGGTCGGACCCAGAATGCAAACGAAAACCTAAATAATTGCATTTGGGAACGGATACCCAAAACTATTTTTGTTGGATTCCAAACACTGAAGATAGGGCTGTTAGATAACTTCTAAAGAAGGTGCAGTGGCAAGAATAAAAATTCCGGAAGAAATGGGTGTGCAAATTGGATACAACTGTCATAAAGGGCTGAAGTCTATTGACAGTAAGAGGTTGCACTACGCAAATAGAGCAAATGAACCCGCCAGCAAAAAAGCTAGGGTAAAAAAAATGCAGAGAAAACCCAAAACATCACAGAGAATGTGCAAGATTATTGACCAGGAAAGTTCTGAGGTAATGTGAAATTACACAATTTATTTTGTTTCCGATGTTTCTGAAAACCCTTTTTTTATACTTTTGAACCTTTTTTCCAGAAGTGAAGAACCGATTTGCTTGAAACTTGGCATAAATATTCTAGATATATAGATGCATGTCTGGTGTCAAAATTATTTAAGTATCGTGAATATTAACAATTTATAAGGAATAAAAATATTTTAATTTCAAACGTTATGATTTTAAACATTTTCAAAAATTCATATTTCCCTTCCCCTACACTTCGGAGCATTAAAAGTGGTACAGAATATCCAAAGGAACATTTAAACTACCCTTACCAAATTTCATTCATGTGTCTTTTGCATTCTGAGAAAAGGATACAAAGGCACAAATACAATGCATATTTGAATTTTGTTTTTAATGTTATAATTTTTGTACCCAAAATAATTTACATACAGATTTAAAACGCCTACGTGATAATACTGAAAGTACAGTAAGTCAGCAGAAAAAAAAATTGAGACAAAATGGATGAATACTTTAAAAGAAGGATGCCTTTCATGTGTTACCGCAGTACTGAACTGACTAGTTATCTCGAAGTCGAAGCAGTTAACTTAAGCAAATTCAAGTGATTTCAGTGCGGAGGAACCCGCTGCGCCCTCCCCGGCCTCGTGTGGGAGTCATGAGTCGCTCCGCGGAGTAGACTGGCCTCGCACACGCCCGCACGACGGCAGACGTTTCTACGCCTTGGCATAGCTTTGGCTTGTCCGGGTGGATGAGACACCGCTGGCGGCATTTAAGAATCCTTCGTTTCTCCACTGAAGCGCTTCAGAATATTTGAATATCTGGTCGCAATTTCTATTTTAAGGAGAGGAGTCCCGAATTTTTAAAAAATATTTCGATCGTATTATCAAATTTGCATTTTGATCTAATTAGTTTATATTAGACTGGAGCGCGAATTTATGGTAAACAAATATAGTGAACACTGCTGATTGATGTAATTTATTCGTATAGGTTGGTAAAGGAGAGGGGATTGGGGTTCCCGTCCCACGCCACTTCCCCAACTTGTAATATCTCTCGTGATAGGAGATTGGCATTGAAACATGTCTAGCAGCTGAATGACATCGTCATTCTGCCCGCAGATAAAGGCAACGCCACTGTAATCATGGAAGGCGGCGAATCCCATGCCAAGATGACCAACATACTCGGCGACTAGAATACCTACCAGAAACTGGACCGCAACCTATTACGCAAGGTGAGGTAACAAGTCATGTCTAGCATAAATGATGTGTCTTCCATTAGCGACGAAGATAAGAAAATCCTCAAGTACACCAACAACCACCGCATACCCCGCATCTATGGCCTACCCAAAATCCACAAACACGACGTTCCTCTCCGCCCGTTAGCAAGTGCCATCAACTCACCTACCCAACATTTAGCACGTTTCTTGGCCAACAAACGGAAACCTTTCTCCAACCATTTGCGATCCTCCATCCCCAACTCCACCACACACTTCGACGAACTCATCCGCTCCACTAGAATAGGCCCTGATGATATACTGATCAGCTTCGGTGTTACCTCTCTCTTCACAATGGTGCCAGTAAGTGACGCTATCCAGATCGTAGCAGACAGCCTCGCTCTACATCAGTTTCCGTGGGAGTGAGACAAGCTTACTGAAATCTGCCTAACGAATACCTTTTTCCAATACGGACAAGAGATTTATGCTCATAGTGCACCGCAACGGGGTCACCGCTGTTTCCAGTTGTCGCGATCCTGTTTATGGGAAATTTTGAAGAACAGGCTTCAGAAAACGCGCCCCTAAAACCATCGCTATGGCTGCGTTACGTCGACGATACATTCGTCATCGGGCCCTATGGCTCAGACTCTCTTCAAACCTTTCTCGCGCACCTCAATACCATCCACCCGCGCATCAACTTTACCATGGAAACAGAAGAAAAGGGCAGCTCCCTTTCCTGGACGTGCTAGTGACCAGGCGCCCTGACGCCAGGCGCCCTGGCACACGCGGTCATTCTGTCTACCGCAAATCCACACACACCAATTGTTACCTACATGCTGACTCACACCACCATCCTGCCACGAAACCTGGTGTCCTTTCCACACTCACTAACCGGGCATCCCTAATATGTGACCACAACAGCCTGGAGTCTGAGAAGACACTGCTAAGAAAGACCTTCCTGGCTAATGGCTACAGCGGATCCGCCGTGAACCAAGCCCTATCGAGGCTCCACTCTACCACCTCGAACGACCGTTCCAGCCCGCCCCGCAAGACAGCTCGATTGCCTTACATCAAAGGGGCCATGGACAAGATCGGTAGATTGCTGCGCAGAGCCGATATCCGCCCCGTGTTCCACGCTCGTAACAAGATCGGGAGGAACCTACTACAGGTGAAGGATCGTCTGGACCCTCATAATGCCGGCGTCTATGAAATACCGTGCAGCTGTGGTCTACTTTACATCGGACAAACTGGGCGCACGGTAGAAGAGCATATGCGGGATCACATGCGACATGACTGGCATCAATACAAGCACAAGTCGGCATTGGTACAACACGCCGCGGAAACGGGTCACCTCGCCAATTACCACGAAACCCGTACTATAACAGAAGATCAGTGGTGGCCTCGTTTGATCAAAGAAGATTTGGAAATCTCTAGGAGCACCGCAAACCTCAATAGATATGACGGGCTCCGCCTTAGCAACACCTGGAGACGGACCGTTGCCCCCCGCCAATCCGGTCCCGCCCCGTGGAGACCTCCCTTACGGGCGGCCAATGATGTGGCCGCCCTTTGGGCAGTTTTATGTCGGCATTTCCGCCCGTTCCCCTCCATACAGATGCACCTTCCATATGTCTATCCTGTTCAGTTCTCTATCATCTACCCTTTCCGCTCAACGCCCCTCACTTTATCTGGTCACCCGCCCTCCTATTGGCCGCCGATGCGCCCAGTCGGCCCACGCGTCCTTCCTAGATCATGAGACATGCTAACCTCTTGTCAGCAGCAAAAAACCACGAACCTGTCATTTGGGAATGTATTGAGCGAGCATTTGTGAAACGTGATTGGGATACAAGTTGTCTTGGTGTCTAATGCAACTGTCCACGGTGGTCAAGTGGAAGGGCAGACCTAACGACCCGAGCCTCACCATTAAAAAATGCATATTATTATGACCGTTATTATGGTTATTACAATTATTAATATTATTATATAACATGCGTTAAAATAAGAGAGCAGTAGAGCATTGCAGGAGTAAAGAGTATATTCCAACAAATAGCTTCGAAATTCGTTGTGTCTCTGTGGCGTAACCGGTCGAGTGGCACTCTGTACTTACGAAGATCGTGAGATCGCATGCTGCGAAAATTCTTTAATTTTAATGCAATTTTAAAGAACGAGTTGACTATTCAGGGTTATTTTATTAACTATTATTGTCCACGGTAACAGGATGTCACCGGCAAAGCCGGAATACTAATCAATAAGAATATCTTCATCCAAGATTTCTGCGAGGGTAGCGAGGGTTTCGTATGCGTCGAGATAAACAACCTAAGAATTTACAGCTGTTACTTCTCTCCAAACGACGCCGAAAGAAATATCGGAAATCTTGAAGACTCTATAGCAACGGCAAAAGGAGAAATCATCGTCGGAGGCGACTTCAACGCCAAATCAACGCAGTGGCAACCCCCAAAATCCGATAGAAGAGGGTCGCTGGTAACATATGTGCTCACGTAAAAACCTCATTGTGATGAACAATGGCAGAGCAGCAACGTTTCGTAGAGGATGCTCCAGCTCTACTGTTGACCTGACTCTGGCCAGCAATAGAGTGGCAAGCCAAATACGAAACTGGGCTGTCCTCGAAGAGATCACACTAAGTGACCATATGTATATAGAGTTCTTCATTGAAACAAACAGCAAACCGTCGGGAGAAGCCGGAAACAAAAATAATTCCTCGACGTCATGGAATGTCACGCAATATAACGAAAGAGCAAAGATTGCATTTCTGGAAGAAAGGAAGATCCTCAACGAAATGAGGTGGACCAAGAGAGAAGAAACCCTGAAAACACATGCTAAAAATGTCATACAAACCATCAAAGAAGCATGCAACATTGCAATGCCCAAAAAACTCTCACATCTAAACAGCAAAACCATGTACTGGTGGACTGAAGATATCTCACAACTTAGCAAGAAATGTCTTAATGCGAGGAGATATACAAGATCGAAAGGATGCCCTGCACTAAAAAGAGAATACAACTAGTGCAAGGACAAGTTGAAAGAAGCCATAAAGGACAGCAAAAGGCGATGCTGGTTCTCCCTTATAGAAGAGGTGGAGTCCGACCCATGGGGAAAACCTTTCCAGCTGCTGACAAAGAAACTAGGCCTCAAGAGGCAGACGCCAGGACTGGACGACCCCTCCTGGATAATGCAAATACTACGATCGCTATTCCCCACTGAGCGGCAAACGCCGGAGCACACGACTGAAGAGGCGGATGCCCAAGGAAATTACCCGAAATGTACCGTAGAGGAACTGCAGAAAGTAGGGGGCTCCCTTAAGAACAATAAAGCCCCTGGCAGAGACGGTATCCCGAATGAAGCAATGAAAACAATAATCAAGTTTTACCCACAGCTTCTGTTGCGTATATACAACAATTGTCTGGAAAACAAACGAAGTGACATATTGGCGTGACAACATCATTTGTTTATCCCAAGTTCCATTGTAGTCGGCGTATTCACGCAACAATTTTAAGTGGAATGGGGTAGTCATTTGTGAAGGATTTAGCTTTTCCTTTCTTTCTTACTTCCTGTTTCCTATTACGGATATGGAATTCAGAGACATTTGTGTAACAATTACATAATTTTCCTAAGCTTTTCTTCATCTACATATTTATTTTATATACAAATAAAGAATTATTATAATATGCTACCAAAAAATTGTGGCAATGGTGGCATTAATGAGTGGCAATGGTCTAGAGATCCCAATTCAAATAATGAGAGATTGTAGATTTCCACCACAATAAATATCCATCCTATAGAAGTAAGGTCAAGTCTCATCAATTGTAAGAAAGTGTGCATATTTTATTAATTTTATTCCCACGTACAATTTTATTATCTTTTATAATAATTAATATATAATTTATCAATTAAATCTTCGCGATTAATGTTCTCAACCATTTCTGTCACATAATATTATTTCGTGATCATTTATGACATGGCATCTTCCAAGAGGTTGTGCAACCTCGTGCATAAAATTTGCCTATTTCCTGCCAATAATACAACTCAACATCAAAACACAAGAAAAGTAAATAAAATATAATCATGTACTCGCGCACAACTATTTTCAAATCGCTCGCGAGAATGCAACAGCGGCGCTATCTGCACTAAGAGAGAGACCGAGGAAACAAAACTTGGTCCCCCGCTTTATAACCTTGAGTGAACCGGCCCTAGCTCCGGCGCCGCCCCGGACTACACGCATCTGTGCGTTGATCCACGAAATTCACTATAATTCAGTTAATGTGTGGTAACGGTGAACTTTGTGCCACAATGTATTCTGACACATGCCTAACTCGTGCTAATTAATACGAACACGCGAGTGTATGCTCTGAGCATAAATTATTCTTACAACACGAGCTGTAAGTAGTTGCGTCCTACAGCAAGGCAGTTGCGTACAGGTGTTGCTGTCTGTCAGTCGCGTATTTGTGTGTTGCTCCACGAAGTTCAATATAATTCAGTTAATGGGTGGTAATAGTGAACCTTCCTGCATAAAGGTATTGACATGCACCATGCCAGTCACGAGAGTGCATGCGTCCGACATAAACTGTTTTCACATGTGCAGCAGGTGATTACGTCACAATACAATTGCGTTCCTATTGCGCAACAATGCCCCGTGGCATTCAAAGTAATTTTCTGTAATTGCCAGTTATGATTCATGGCACTCTTGAACTTGTGTTTCTACAGTATGCAACGTGCTAATATTTACTGCACCATCATAAGGCCTGTACGACAATAATGGTGTTAATTAAACGCCCTGGAATTGGAAACATGCTACGCTCCTACGTCGCAATAGTCGTGCCTGTGAGGTAATTCCTGGAATTAGCGATCACAAAGGAGTCCTCCTAAAAATGTGCAGAGAGGGTAAACGAAATGATCGTGTAAAAGAATGAGAAATTTTTCAGTTTTCTCGAACAAACGTCACAAACATGCAATTATACTTGAAAAGCAATTTTCCGGCTTGGGCTTCTAGCGGATGTACAGTAGAACAGATCTGGTCAAATTTTAAGAACATTATTTCTGAATGCTTAGCAAAATTCGTGCCTACCAGGAAACTACGGTGCCATTCGGATCCTGTGTACTATAACAACGAAGTGCGGCGACTGAAAAGGCAGGTTAGGAAAGCGTATAGTAAACGTAATATAAATAAGGATCAGAAAAATAATTTTCTACAATTATCCAAAGACCTATTAGCATTAAAGTTACATACCCAAGAAAATTACCTAAAATCAATTCTAAGCGACCGATTGACCTGTTGGCAAAATTTCTTCAAGTATGTGAGACATAAGACAGGGAACAAAGAAAGTATTCCAGCGATCTGCGGAGCAGATGGTTCGGTAATTACAGATGACAGTGAAAAGGCGGCTTGTTTAAACAGACATTATTCATCTGTTTTCAAGCCGAAGGATCAAACCCTAGTAAGTGAAACAACACCCGTAGTAGAAACCTTTCGAATCGATGGAGGAATTATTAGAAAACGAATTGCAAAAATTAGGAGAAATAAATCAGTAGGTCCTGATGGAATACCAGGAGAAATACTAAAACGGAGGGGAAGCCATGATTCCGTACCTTGCGCGCTTAATGGAGGTTACTGTAAATAATAGCATGATTCCTCAAAATTGGAAAGAGGCAGTCGTAGTGCCGATTCACAAGGGAGGAGACAGAAGGATTGTTAACAATTACAGGCCTATAAGTTTGACATCAGTCGTATGCAAACAGATGGAACACACAATAGCGGAGTATATTAGACGAGTTTGGAATAAAACTGATTGGCTATTTCAAAATCAACACGGTTTTCGTCCTGGATATTCGTGCGACAGCCAGACAATTGCTTTGTCAGGACATAGCAGATTCATTAGACGAAGGGAGTAGGGTCGACGCAATAATATTAGATTTTTCTAAGGCATTTGATCTTGTTCCACATGGTCTTTTAATTTCCAAATTGTCAGAAACGGGAATAGATCATCGAATAATCCTGTGGATAAATGAATTTCTTACGGGGCGCACTCAAACAGTCAGAATAGGAGACATTCATCGAAAGCCGATGTAACCTCGGGGCTCCCCCAGGGGAGTGTGTTAGGGCCTTCGCTATTCTTAGGGTTTATTAATGACATTGCAATCTGGATTAAAATCAAAAGTTAGACTATTCGCCGACGATTGCATAATATATAGGAGTATTGGCTCGTCTGAGGACGAAAATGTTCTACAGAGCGATCTTAACTGTTTATGGAACTGGGCGTGCAGAAATAAGATGGAATTAAATCCGGAAAAGAGTAAATTCATTTGCTTTACTAAGTCTCGCTCGAACGTACGCTCCAGTTATGAATTAGGAACTAACGTTATACCACGTGTAAAAAACTGTAAATATTTGGGTTTGGTCCTGCGAAGCGACTTAGGTTGGTCGGATCATATTAACAATACGGTTAAAAAATCCTGGAGAGCGCTGCACTTTGTAATGCGTATTCTAAAAAATAGTAGTCCAAATGCCCGATCCCTAGCATATACTACACTTGTTCGTCCAATTTTAGAATACGGAGCGGCATGCTGGGACCCGTACAGAAAAGAGCAAATCGAGGCGTTAGATAAAATTCAAAAACGGGCCTCAAAGTTTGTAAATCACAGGTGCGTTGGTGACGAACGAGAAAAATGGGAGTCCTTATCTAAGAGAAGGGAACGGGCGCGTTTATGCGTAATGTATAAGACATATAGAGGGGACACAGCATGGACAGATATCGGTAAAAGATTACAGAAATCAGATTATAAAAGCAGAGGAGACCATCCTTGGAAAATACGATGTAGAAAGCAAAGAACTGATGTAGGCAAGTTCTCCTTTGTGAATCGCACTATAGTAGATTGGAATAAACTACCTGCAGAAGCACTAGAGGCTCTTCCTTCTAATGTTGCCAAATTTAAAAATATGCTTCATTCCATCTAAATCATCTCGAACAATACTGACTGAGACATTTATCTTTATTATTATTATATTATTATTATAATTATTATTATTATAACTATTATTATTACTATTATTATTAGTAATATTATTATTACTTTTATTATTATTGTTATTGTTAATATTATTATTGCTTTTATCATTATTAATATTACTATTACTTTTATTATTATTGTTATAATTATTATCGTCATGGCCCTTATACAGTGAAGTGATGTGAAGTGTAGTGTAGTGTAGTGGGGGGGGGAAGGGTGTGTAGTGTAGTGAAGGGGAGTGTAGTGTGGTGTAGTGAAGTGTTATGTAAACTAGAAGTGAATTTAGAGTTAGCTAGAAATAAATTGGAACTATTATATCGACCCCCTAATTCTAATAGTAAACCTAATTGTAAATGTTGAAAATTTTTTGTAATTCTAATTCTAATTGTTATCATGTTTGCCACCGAGCAATAACTCAAAGCGAACTTTAATAAATCTATCTATCTATCTATAGCAAGAACGCAGGCGTACTCACAGCAAGCGTCTGCATGAAACCACTAATCCCCCTCCGCCCTGCAGGCGGATGACGTAACGCACCCACGTGCGTAATCAACCTTGCAATGCCTACAATGCATCATCACAGTCCGTTTGTATAGCGTGCTATGTTCTCTCACTTCAGCACCAATTTATTGTGTTGTGCCTTCGATTACATTTTAAATGTAAATTGCGACAACTTTAGTTAGTTTTAACCACGTACGCCTTCAGCCACTACAATCATTTAAACATTTCCAAGAGGAAATGAAGTTGCATAGTTGCAACTGGATGTATTATTTAGTCAATATTAATTTTTTTCATTCCATTTCATCTACTTCTACTGAATTCTTCTAGTGTAATAGTGACATCTCGTGTAGATACTAACATTTACAGGGAATGCGCCTGCGTTGCATTCCATTCACTCAAAGGTTCTCCAAGTTTAGAAACTTAAGTTATCAAGGTACGTGGAAAGGCTGGCTAGTATATCCCCCGAGCCATTTCAACAGTCCATGCCCTCCCACGTTACAGGCTTTGCACACAGACGCGGTGAACATCCAAAAACGAAAAATATTTAAAATATCAAATATAATTTGTTTAAACAATACGTACAAACTTAATAAAATTAAAAACGATTATTTCATAAGACTTCATTCACCTTAAAGTTCACTTACGAAGTATACAATAAGTATATAAGTAACTGGAATTTTTACAGTATCGTTTCTCGAAGTTTTGATATTTTTTACTGAATGTTTATCACGTTTTGGTGTTTTTCACTGCTCGAAAATCCGGTCTTTAGTGATAAAAAATCTTTCAATAAACTTTATGAACTGGAAAGGCAAAAAGAGGCCATTAGATGAACAAGATCAAAACAAAAATCAATTTTGCTAACAGTAAGGGATTGTAACTTGCGCACACGAAATTCATGAAGACAAGATAAAACCATTTTTTAATAATATATAACCTTTTTATAATGCATAACGTTGCTATTGTATAACTTCATATAAACTAGGACTATTGGAGACACCATAAAAAAAGCGCTTGTTTACGTTAAAATGATTTGTCGTAAGTAAAAAATTAATAGAACAATTTTTTTAAAATAATGGCTGAAGTCTACAATACGGTACAACCTGAGGAAGTTTAAACCGACACTTCGCGCCGCTCCGGCGTTAACTAGGCCGTTTGAATTCTGGAGGCTTTCTTATTGTGTGATTTCTTATAAAAGTGAATTGGTAATTATGCGGTAGATAGACTTAAGGATGTTTGTAGTGAACGCGAGGGCCGGAGCCCGAGCCTCGTCGTGACGGGTCCGGGCGAGCGAAGCGAGAAAACTTACCTTTGAAAGTAAATTGGCGGCGGGGACAAAGCGTTTGAAGGGCGAACAATGAAAATCGCCTATACATAACTTTTATTCATTTCTATCAGAGCACAGAGTAATTAGGGCTAAAGGAGACACCACGCCACCACGCTTCTCTGAGGGTGTACCGTGTACCCTACTTTAACCAAAATAATTACATACATACAATTTATACAATACAATAAATACAATTTATTTCTTGTAATCACTTTAATTAACCTCCAAAGCTAGGAAACGAGATTTTTAATTAAAAATTGTGACCTTTGACTTAATATTTTGTTTTGGCTAGGCTTTTTGTTCTCTATTTATAATGTTTTGATTAAATCAACAAAATAAAGCGATTGAAAAAAGAACATCTTTGATACCATTATTTTAGAACTAAAAACCTACAATGACTGGGTGAGCGACAGAAGTATTATGATTACTTTCATCAACAAAATCATTGTTGTTGTCAGCAGTGGCGGATTGAAGGGTGTTCCACCTGTTCCTGTGAACAGGGTGCAAAATAATTGGGGGCGCTAAATGTTACTAAGTTTATCTTTTAAAAATAGTCAATAAAAATAACAAAATAAAAAGTACAATTAATTGCTATCAGCATTTTAATTGCTATCAGCATTTCAATATCAAATTTTTAATCAATTTTTTCATCTGAAAAAATTAACAATTATTTCTGTGCGGAAATCATCGTAATATCATTGGTCGGTAATTTGCAATTCAGTCGCATTTAAACAAAATCAGTCGGTAACTTTGTAAAGGAGGCGCAGTTGGACGACATTTTTAGATAACCAAACTATTCACAAGTTGCACGTTAATATACGATTGTTTTTTGCATCTGTAATTTTATCAGTTTTGTCGAACCTATCATTATAAAAGTAATCATTAAAAAGTTAAGCAGAATCGTATGTATTTAACTGTTAAATACATACGATTCTGCTTAACATTAACATTTTTGCCTCACACAATAGAATCAAAATATCTCATTGTTTTTCTTTTATAGGTTATTATCATTTTAATTTATCAAACTGTCTGTTTGCATTTATTTCTTAAATAATTTTTAAGATTACCCGAAAGAATATTTCAAGATTTCAAATGTGCTAGTAAGTATATTATACAAATTTATCTATGTTTAAAAATTAATAGAAATAATGTTAAATGATAATATTGCAAACAACGTAATCTTCTTGTTTCTTTTTCTCATCGCAGATGTAATTTTGGATTTCATGCAAAAATGTCAGATGCTTTGACTTTGACTTTGACAGTTCTCAGACTCAGACTCAGACTCAGACGATGCTCAGACTTTGACAGTTCTGATCCAGCTTTTTGGCCGAAAGTCAGAAATACAAAAATCATTGACATTAGTGACTCAGGGCCCTCAGCAAATTCAAATGACACAGTATCCTAACGATGAAAATGGGCGACACTTTTCGAACGTACATTTCTCTCGTACCTTGAAAAATGGCGAAGTTATTCGACGAAGATGGTTGATATATTCTAAAGCTCAAGATCGTCTATTTTGTTTTTGTTGCTTATGTTTTCATTCAACCTCTAAATCTTGTTTAGCAAATGAAGGGTACAATGACTGGTTTCATTTATCAACATCACTCAAATCTCACGAAAATTCACCCCAACATTTGAAGTCTTATCAATCCTGGATAGAGTGTGAATCAAGACTGAGATTGGGAAAAACAATTGATGATGCGGAGCAGATATTAATCCAAACTGAATCGGAGCGTTGGAACAATATTTTAACACGGCTAATGAACATTATTCTATACCTTGCAGAGAATAATATGGCTTTTCGTGGTACTTCTGACAAATTATACACGAAAAATAATGGAAAGTACTTGGGTCTTATTCAACTCATGGCAAAATGTGATCCTGTAATGCAAGATCACATAAGTCAAATTTTAAGAAATGAATCACGCGTTTATTATTGTAGAAAAACTATTGCAAATGAACTTATCCAAGTTCTAGCTCAAGAAGTTAAAAGTGAAATAATATTAATCATTCAGAAAGTAAAATACTTTTCTATCATCGCAGATTGTACCCCCGACGTTAGCCGAATTGAACAGTTATCTCTAACGTTAAGATATGTTGATGTCATAAATAAAAATGACGAAGTTGAAATCTGCGAACGGTTTATAGAGTTTACAACAATTTCTGATTCTACTGGTCAAGGGCTTTCAGGTGTAATCATGGAATTATTACAACGGAATCAACTCCAGTTAAAAAATTGTCGAGGTCAGGGCTATGACAACGGAGCTAACATGAAAGGTAAACATAATGGTGTTCAAAGGAAGATTTTAGATCTTAATCCATTGGCTTTCTTTATGCCGTGTGGATGTCATAGTCTGAACTTGCTATTGTGCGATGCTGCGAAGACATCTGTGAAATCAGTCAATTTGTTTGGAATCTTAGGAAGACTTTACTCTTTATTTGCTGGATCTGTTTGTCGCTGGGACATTTTACTTCATCACGTCAAACAATTCACTTTAAAAAGACTCAGTGATACTCGATGGGAAGCCAAAGTGTCTAGTGTGAAAGCTGTTCGATTTCAAATTGGAGAAATTCACGATGCTCTAATTACCCTTGCCAAAAAGGAAAAACAGCATAATCCTGATATTGCCCATGAAGCTCTTACTCTTACTGAACAGCTTCAAAAATTCGATTTTCTAGTTTCACTAGTCGTGTGGTACGATATTCTCTTTCAAATCAATACTATCAGTAAAGTAATGCAGAGTAAGAGTATGGATTTATGTAAAGTAGTGGAATTGATAAAAAATTGCGCAGAGTTTTTAAAAGAGTATCGAGGTAACGGATTAAAGAGAGCCATTACAAATGCTAAAGAACTTGCCCAAATTTTAGAAGTTGAACCTAAATTTGTATCAGCAAAAAGAATAAGGTATGTAAAAAGACAATTTGATTATGAAGGTCAAGATGATTCCCTTTCAAGAAAAACGCCCGAAAAACAATTTGAAATTGAATTTTTTAATCCACTGCTTGACGTTGCTCTTCAGGCAATCACTGAAAGATTCGAACAACTGAATCAATATGCAGATACATGGAGTTTCCTATTCAATATAAAAAAATTACCATCTATAGAAGAGTTAGAAAAACACTGCTCTGATCTTCAATTGGCTTTGACTGTAAATTCGGAATCTGATATTGACGGGAGTGCCTTATGTCAAGAACTCGAGTATTCAACCATTTGTGCAAACGTTTAATGATCCCGGGCCACTTGATATTTTGAATTTTATTAAAAAAAATCACATAGAAGAACTGTATCCTAACATATGGATTGCTCTAAGAATTTTATTGACAATGCCAGTTTCAGTAGCTAGTGGTGAAAGAAGTTTTTCCAAGTTGAAATTAATTAAAACGTTTTTGAGATCAACAATGTCACAAGATAATTTAAATGCATTAGCAATCCTTTCAATAGAAAACGAATTAGCTCAAGCTATCAATTTTTCCAAAGCAATCCAAATGTTTGCTTATCAAAAGGCAAGAAAAGTTAATGTGTAAATAAGAGTTTTGTTTTAAACTGTCTTCACAGTTAAAATTGATATTGTGCATTTTTATATATTATGTTTAATAAAATGTTTCTTAATTCTAATTGAGTATTACTTTTATTTCTTATCGAAATGTTTTCTTTCAAATTAGCTAAGGTAAACGCACCTATTATCGGCAGGTTAAGGAAAATGTGTTTTTTCAGAAGCCTATATAACATAGATGCTTCGATACTACTTTTTTTTTCAAGCTAAATGATATCATTTATCTGAATACAAAAACAATAAACATACGTCCTATTTAGAAATATCAATAACGATATTTACTTTTCGATTAAATGCACATTAATCGTCGTGTCATGCGCCGAGATGCCACTGCCGAAATAAGGTACACTTGCAAATAGCTTATACCTATTATCGGCAAATATATTTTATTTATGAATAACAAATAAATAGTCATTCGTTTGTATTATTTAATAAAATTTAACTCGATTTTCAATTGTTATGTTACTTTTTTTCATCCGTACATTAATTTTTCCGTATAAAAATAAGGTTTAAAAATTGCACTGCAACTTAGCTGCCATGTTAAGAATGCGTATTTTGAGCGGCACTTCGCAGCATCGTTGAAGAAAAGATTTTATTACAGTTACATGAAATGTTATTTTCATGTGAGATTTTTTATTTGTGATTGCTTAATAAATAAGCTTTAATTATCTATTAAACATTTATTAAACAGACCTTCACTTGTTTTTATACAATCATTTTACCACCAAAAATGCTGATAATAGGGCCCTGCCGATAATAGGTGCGTTTACCTTATTAATTAATCTCAGTTAATCTTAAAATTGTTCACGTGTTTTTTTTTTTTTTTTTTTTAAGGGGGAAGGGCGCTAAAAAATGTCGAATAGGGCGCCAATTAGGCTCGATCCGGCCCTGGTTGTCAGGCAATATCCTGTGAATTCCACAAGTTAAATACCAAGCAAAGTTATGCACAATAAAGTTGCTTTCAATTTAATAGTTTTTTTAGACATATGATGGCAAATTTCAGTGTGATACAAGTTGCTTTCCCCCTAACAATAATTGGCAAACATCTCTTTTTTTTTTTTTTTTTATCTGATGCAGGATTAAGAAGTAATTTTCTATGCCACAGTAGCACACTACAAGGTTTTGTGTCAACAGTTAAAGTGGAATAAACCCTTCATCTTTCCTCTATGTATTGGTTTAGAGGGAGGTTAAGATAATTAATTCTCAAGTTGTCAATATCCCCCGCCCCAGGTGTTCAAGGTCAAAGGGTCATCTTGAATTATTTACTACGAAAATTTCACGGAATTTTTTCAATAAATATAAAAATGCCAAATAACTTTTTAAAACTCATTAAGAGATCTCGACTCTATACCCTTTGGATGGCAGGCACACCAATCTAATAGTCTGAAATATGAGAGCTCTCTGTTAAACAAAATGTAATTGATGCAATCAACTAAAATGTTCTAGCTTTTGAAATGATTTCATTCCTTCTAAAAATATATTAAATATTGATTTTTAAAATAAAACAAATTACAAGAACTGTCCACTTTCATAACACTACTTGATTTTCTCTCGAATTTTGTTCAATAATACATTTACCGACCCACAAAAATTGGTCTTGAGACAAAAAAAGAAAGTTGTACAACCATGTAGTACAGTAATTACCAAAGAAGAGAAATTGAAAAACCAATGCAATTCTTTCAAAATACTCATTATGAATAGGTTTATTAAAACACTGGCTTGTTAATGAATACCTGAGCAATCACAATTCATTTTAAATTGTGAAATAAATTATTTCCATTAAATTATTACACAAAGCATCAATTTGTTAATCAATTGTGATGCTAATATTTCACTGAACTGATTTATCTAAAGCAGCAATATTCACTTCTAGAATGAAACATTTACATAGAAAAGTCTTACAGCTTGCAACTTTTCTATTTACTTCACAGGACAAATTATGACAAAAAAGAAACAAAATTTGCACTTGACAATGTATGAAAAATGATCAGGGAAACTCGGTCCATGAAAACTCAGCATGATAATTGGCCCTTTACCTTGAATATTCAGGCTCAAATATTTTCTGTTGTATGTGGTTAAAATAAAGTCTTATAAAGTAAAATATGCAGTATAAATTGAAATGAAAATACTTTCATATAAATTTTGCTTTACTTCTAACTGTATCATTAATAACATATGAAGATTTAGAACAAAAAAGTAAATATTGAAATATTTATATATTTTTCCCTTAGAATTATTTTATAAGCAGAAATTGATTTTCTCTTTCAAATATGAATATTTGACTTTCCAAATAATGTCACAAATTACAAAAACAAGACCTGAAAGGAGCAAATAGGTTTTTCAGGCACTGATACTGAAATAAGAGTGGTTTAGCAACTGTGATTCATTATTATCAAGCCATGAAATGTGTTCTTAATTATTCCAAGAATTTGATGAAGTTTGGTTTCGCCTTGATGCTTATAAATGCCAATTTCATGCATGTTCTACTGAACCGTAAGTAATTGTCACTTACATACTCCATTTCAAACACTTTCAGACTCTTCCAATTTCTTCTGGTTGCCATTTTTTGAGATCTGCAATTAGGGTTTTCCACCCAGAAAATCCAGACCCAATCCAGATGTCACAATATGAAAATCTGAAAAACATCATCAACTTTTGAGAATTTTGTTAGCTACCAAAGAATCAACACAATCCAAAGGGCAACTGAAATGCATTGAAAATGCCAATGAATATCATCAGTTTGTAACATATATTTGAATACAAATACAGATGTCTGCTACCTCTACTCATTCAGTAATGTATTTCTTTTGCTAGAATACAACTAGTGGTGCTAAAACAGCATGTACTTTTCAGGAAAAAAGTACTCAAATTTTCAAAAATTGTACTGTCATATCAAAATAGTATATATTTAAGGAATACATTTCATTAAGAGAAAAAAATCTCTATCTTCATAATAATAGTTGTGGGAAGACTAAAAATGTTTTGAATTTTTGTAATTTTAGAATGTTTTAGTTTTCCATGAATATGAGACCTACACCACTCTCTTAAACATCCTTCACATTACCAAACAACAAAATTTAATTAAAAACAATGGACCCAACAATCTTTATATAAATTAATTTGCTTAATTTCAAGTAAGTATATATGACGTACCATTCAACACAGCAATAATGGCTTTTAAAATAATTCTTGAAACTACTGAAGCTACCAGATACAAAGCAGTCTACTAATCTTATTTGATAAAATATTATTAAAGAACTAATCGTATTAGAAATAATAAATTAAAGGCATTTTTAAAGCAATCTTTGAGTTGCATGCCAATAAAATAACAATTACCAGACAAATAGTAAGTACTCAAGTATTTAAACAAGTTCCAAAAATCATTAAACCGGGTATACTTACTTTTAATACCTCGCACCTGCTGTTTGCACCAGTATTATTTTATTTCCGTTCTGGTTGGGGGCAAGGATTTTCTTTATTGCGTTGGTTGTGAGTACAATGTAGAGATTGTCGCTGTACTGCTATTATCTCGTTTGCATCTCTCACTAATCTCTGCAGAGCAGCTCCTCTTCTGGGAGTAACAGCAACTAAAAATGGCCAAAATTTTGCTTTGTGTAAAAATCCAACCACAATATGAGGGAAATTTTCCGAGGAAAAAGTTTAATTCCTCTAAATAATTGAATGGTAGGGAACGGCAACTAACTGTGTAAGTTAAAACAATTTTCGTTTCTGAAAACGAGATTAATTGTTAGTGATACCAAGCATGTCAACGGCAAAGGTCAGATGTCCCGTACGTATAATGCATGTTTTTCCTCCGAAGGTGGCTGCGATCTTCCCCCCGGACCGACGCCGACCTACGCGTAAATTTGCGAGTTTTCCCCAACCAGTTATCTCCCGCCAGCGGGCCCCGTCCCTGCGTAGAATTTGTCCCTGGGCGCCAGCCGGCCCTGGACAAATGCTATGGCATTCGCCCGGTGTTGATTGAAGGAAAAAAAAAAAAACACGAAAAATTACCGATCGGAGCAGCCAGCCGCTAGGATCCTCCTTCGAACAATGACTAAAGCGTGCCCGTGAAAGCGACCTAGTTTTGTAACTAGTGTCGAAAATCCTGCCACCAACGTCCGAACTCGAATTTAGGACCTCCCAGTGAGAATTTCTGCAGTGACATCAATTGATGACCTGAGCCACTTCCCCAGCCCCAAAATGAGAGAATTATCAAAAACTTTTCTTATAGGTAATCCCACAATGCACGGGAAATTATCGATAACCGCAAGTCATGTAACGACAGGAGGATTTATCCGATAATTTTCATTCAAGAATGGTATTTATTTAAAATATTCCACATTTTTGTTGAACTGTTTAAATATAGACCAATGGTCATTTCCTATCCTTCCAGTAGGCCCCTAGTCACCGACAGTGCTCCTGGTCTTCCCATCTCTTCTTGGTCGGCCCCTGTCTTTCACCTGTCTATACTTTAGCACCTGTTTTAGTAGTCTGGTTAGTTTCATTCTCTTTAAATGATTTTCCTGGACACTTGATTTTGGACCCTGGTATCTCATTTGGGCTGCTTCAATTCTTCATCTTATCTCTTTTTTCAAAACCCATATTTTACTGACAGAGTAGTGTTGGTCTAATTTTTTTTTCTGTGGTCATGTGCTGGAAGTGCCTTTTTATACAGCCATTGATTTTGTTGTAGTTTGCTTACTTTGATTCAAAATCCTTTTCCTGTACCTTCTATGAGGGCCACACTAATGGGGATCCATCCTTTTGCAATTTGTATTTTAACATTCGATTTTTTAAAGGTTTCTAACTGGTATTATTGTGTCCTTCAAAGTTTTCTTCCAAAAGGATGTCCTACAGCCCTTTCCAATTTGTCAGACGTCTTTTCAAAATCATTGAACAATATGAATTTTTCCAGGAATTTTTCATTTCTTCCTTTAATTATCTGGTCAATTGTGAATATTGCATGAACTGTCCCTCTGTCCTTCCTAAAGGTGCATCGCTCCTCTCCCATAAATTCCTTACTGTGTTCAATTTATTTTTAGTATGCTTGCATATATCTTGTATGCTGCAGTCTGCATAGTTATTCCTATGTAATTTTCACATTTATTTTTGCCCTTTTTTTTTTTCTAAATTCACCACTGTTCCAGTTTGCTATTCTGTTGGGAGTTTTTGCTTTGTCCATATTTCATTTACTACTTCTAGGAATTTCTCTGTCTTGTGGAATAATCTGTGTATCTTTGAAACTCCTACATATTATACTCGTAAATGAGTTCACACTTCCAATATTCATCATCCTGTAAAATAAAGCAAGGGGCCATCACATGTTTTCCTACTGGCTGTGGAAACTGCACATTTCATGTCCAAGATATCTACTCCACATTTTGTTTTATTATAGAAGCATATATTCTCAGCACCTTTTTTCTTTATTGGCTTAGATGCTATGGTATATAGTTGGGAGGAAACATTGAAACCCGAGAGAATCTAAGATTGATAACGACACTTAGGTCTGAGTCATACGAACGATGGGTTGACGCGTGTCACCTATCATTGATAACGTCAGCTGCGTCAAAAACTGTACACACGAGTCCCTTTACTAGCGTCATAGATTAACACTACCTAATGCGAAAAAGCGAACAAATGCTCTAAGCAATGTGCAGGGGGAATTCTTTTCGATTTTTGATATGTCATTACAAGTTTTTAATATGTGAATTAAGTAAAACAAATCTAATTTTTGCCAGTTATTAACTGCTATACTGTCATTACAAAATTTTATTTTGTTAATTATGTACAACTAAATCTTCACTGATACTGTAAACTACTGTCATCACAAGATTCTAATTTGTAAGAAATGTATAATGTTCCTGTTACACCATTCAGTTATTTGGTTTTGATTTGGTTATTCTATTTCATTCTTTTTACAATCCATTTGTTAGTTTAGATAATAATTGGACGATTGTGATTTCTTTTTGCTTGTTGAGTTTCGTCATTACAAGATTTTATGTTGTTAATTATGTATAACTAAATCTTCGTACTTGAATCTGCTGTCATCACAAGATAATTTGAAAAAAAATTAAATGTTCTTGTTACTCTCATTCAGTTTTATTATTTGTTTTTTTATTTGGTTATTCTTTTTGATTTTTGTTTTATATTTTAGATAATATTTTGATTGTAATTTGTCAACTAGTAATTATGTCAATTGTTAATTGGTCACTGTATAGACTAAACTTTGTTTGTGTGTCCTATTATTTGTTGATTTGATTTGTCACTACAAGTCTTCAACATGCTAATTAAGTATAACTTAATACTCATTTTTGCCTGTTGCCAACTGACATCTCTTTGTATTTATTAACAATTTATTTGTTATTTTAGATAATTTGATGATTTTGATCTCTTTTTGCCTGTTGAGTTTCCTTGGAAAAAAATCTAAATTTCAATAGAAACAATTCACGCATCATACAGTAACTACCAAACAGTACAGATGATGGGTGAACTGTAATTAACAACAGTAATACGGAAAAGAAAAAACAAAAAGCAAAACAAAACAAGCGTACAATGTAACACACCCCTCTCTGACAAGTACATAATGTAGGGTTTGAGGTGTACTGAATAAGATAAAATAAATTTAATAAATATATTTAAATTTAAATCTGATAAGATCAGTATTTTTACTGAAAGGTTAAAGAGGATGTAATGTATGTAATGTAGTCTAACAAAATTGGTATTCTTTCTTATTGTTTTTATAATGATGGTTTTTGTACATTGTCAATGTAATTCTTTTGGAAATAAAATTATTATTATTATGATTTTTATGATTATTATTATCATCATCATCATCATTTTCATAATAATAATAATTATTATTATTTTCATCATCATAATTATTATTATTATTATTATTATTATTTTCATAATAATAATAATATTATTATTATTATTATTATTAAATCAAGAGCAACATTGGTAGCAGTTCCTGTGAGCACGTCCAAGAGTGGAGTGTGCCAATATCAAAATATTGAGATCTTGTTTTGTCCATAATACTAAATTTATGTGATTTTCTAAAAAACGTGTAAGTGAATATTTACTGCATATTGTAATGAGTGGTAATTGTGCAGTTGTCTGTAACCAAACAGGCAAAATACCTCTGATTAGATTAGACATGCATGGTTGAATTTTCACACTTCATAACACATTTCAAGAGTGGAATAATCTTAATAAAAATAAAACAACAGCAATAAACAGCATA
This sequence comes from Gryllus longicercus, assembly GCA_038098605.1. NCBI lineage: Eukaryota > Metazoa > Arthropoda > Insecta > Orthoptera > Gryllidae > Gryllus > Gryllus longicercus. The sequence goes on from JAZDUA010000074.1 coordinate 2,807,233, forward strand.
CCTGGTGATGAAGCTCGGCGAGAAACTTGTACAGTTGTTGATGTACTCTGTTTTTCAGCTTCCAATTCTTGATTTCGTCTCTTTAGTTCACGTGCTACTTTCTTTAGCTGTTCTTTTTCACTAGTGAGCCGTTTAATAGTCTCATTTAGCTTATCAATAACATGATCCTGTAACATTAATTTTTAATTTTAATTCTTGCAGAAGAGCTATTCATAACCAAAACCTTCAACAAATACAACAAACTGCAAATTTTTAGATCCAAGGGTAAATTAGACACTTAAGACAAGAAATGTGGCTTTGGCCAGACCATGTCAGATACTTTTATTTCAATAAATTTCTACTCACTTCTGCTATTTTGCTTCCTGTACCTTGAGCACGTAGTCTATCCCAAGGTACACTAGATGGCTCAGTCTGAGACTCTTGATTCCTTTTCATGGCTCTTCTCTTTGCCTCTGCTTCAAAAGCTTCAAGGTCATGCCGAAGTCTCTTGTTCTAAAAACATTTATTTTACAATGTAGAATTAAGTTCTTTTGCATGCACGCAAAGAAAAACAATACCAATGACAACAAATGTTAAGGAAACTTGCCTCTCGAATTAACACATTTGATTTTTGTTCCAAGTCTTCAGCTTTGTTTTTGAATTCTAAATTGCCACATTTCAAATCATAAGTCAAACTAGTAATTCGCATACTCTTCATTCCAGATTCTTCCTTAAGATGGGCAACTTGTTTTTTCAATTCTTCACACTTCATGCACACTAAAATTAAATAAACAACTATTGTCACAAAACTACAATACAATATAGTAGTTGTTCCCCCCCCCCCCCCGCCACTACTTTCTTGGGCTGTCTCTCAGTATAATTCTGGATCAACTGTTTTAGGTTATCACTAGTCAGTGTCTCTAAAACCAATGGATACCTACTGTTTTCATTGAAAATTATTCTAGATCTCAAAAATTAATATTAAAATTACACAAGTCCATCTAATAAACCAGTATAACGATCTCAAAATAAATTTATATTTTCAATATTATTGCCCCACCACCTAACAAGTTAAGTCTTTCCCTAATATTAAAATCAAATCCCATTCAACAGAAGAGGGACAAGAACAAACTATGAAAGGTTAAGCTTAGAAAAAGTGTGAAGAAGGGGCTATTATCTTAACCTGGGCGTATCTGCAATCAGAGTGGCCACTTATTTCCCGAAACAAATTTCCCTCACTTTTTCCAGTTTTCCAGTGCATTTTTTATATTTCCTCCTGATAAAATTTGTAAATTCACACTACTCAAAGAAAATATTAAAGCTTCCCTGATATTAATTAGTCAACTCTACGATTTCAATGTGACAAAATACAATTGAACAATATTTTTGCATAAAAAACTGTTAAAAAATAACTGAACTATTGTTTTCAAGGAATAATTTATAATTTTATAACCCTCGCAAAATTTGTCCAGTCTCCTAATGAATCTTCTACAAATTTCTTGGAAGCCCCCCCCCTCCTGTCATTCCCAGTGCAATGAAATTCTCTGAAATTGTGTTTGGCATATTTTCTAGAAAGTGGCCATCCTGGCAATAGAAAATGTAATTGATTCATTGATGATTCTAGGTAAGTCAACTGCTAAGGTCATTAGTCTCATAAGAATAATGCACGTGTTTTCCTTGGGAGGTGACAAATCTCCCACCACTGAATGGTGAAATTCAGCATTGACCTACACGCCAGCTTGCCCCAACCAGTTATTCCTCACCAGGGGCACTGCCCCAACTGGGACAAGCTTTAAGCTCTCAACATGTGGGTAGTAAAGGGCATACATGTAAGTGTGTGCAAGTATGGGGAGAGAATAGGACAAAGAAGAGGAAGAAAAGATGGTTCGTGGTTCATGGACAGTTTATTAGTGTACTGCTCTGGCATTCCCCTGGTGTTGATCAAAGAGACCATGGAAAACTACCGATCAAGATTAGAATATTATTCTCCAGACACTCTCGTCTTAGAATTATTCTCCAGACACCAACTGAATTCGACCTAGCTACAATAAAACATAGATTAACCGGACTGTTTTTCTTATATAAATTGAGTTTGGTTTTTGGCTCATGGAATGGTGCAAACTTTGGCCTCAACCATGTTTGGAAGAAACTTGTATAGAAAATAATGATCAAACTGTTTCAGATGAAAACTTCAGCTAAAATTTACCAGCTGAAGAATTTGTGGATGTGTAGAAATAATCTGGCTGCAAAGAATGCAATATTGAGGATGTTACTGCTTGGCATTCCTAGGATTCAACTGAAGAGCTATACTGAGTGCTGACATAATTAATGTAATAAAAAACATTTTCAAAATTTGCGACTGGGGTATAAAATATGTTAACCCTTTCCGACCCTAATGGTCATCTAGGAACTCTTCCTTCACACGCATAGCACCTGTAAACACTCAGCCACCTGCCTATTAATAAGTTTCCTTCCCGTTGGAGCATTTAGTGTTTATTAATGGATTTCTAATAATAATTATTCGTTGTAAAATAAAATGCATGGTCATATAAATCACAACATATAAAAATCATATAAATATAAATATTACAAAATTATGCACTAATAAATCAGAATAAGTGATGCTCCATTAGTAAAAGTATAATTGTAGGTGTACAAATTTATACAATACGCAAACTTATTCCTAAGCAGATTTGGTTATAAATAATCAAAATAACGAAACATTTATGCATTTGCACCTACTTTGAGTCATGACATTAATGTTTTTGCTTTATCTATTACTTTGTCTTGAAAACCTGCAAATTATGTTTATACCATATTGGAATAAATTCATTGTATCCAAACACGTCTTTATTAGTTATCCCACTCCCATTGACTTTGTAACAATAAATAAAATAGGTACTGTACCTGGAGACTTTGGAGACTTCAAACATTTTCCAAACAGAGTATCATCCAGCAAACCCAGATCTGAAGCAGGACTTCCTTTGTTGCTTTTCAACTTCTCAACTTCCTCCTGTAATTCTTGATTCTTTTTTTCAAGTTGTTTCATCTTTCTATTCGAAATTGCCCAATCACCCATCCGAACCCAGTGAGGTGAACTGTAATGATAGCCTTCTCTTCTTAGAGTTTCATGTAAGGACTCTACAGTTTTTTCCAACTCTGCAATTTTTGATTCCAGTTTTTCTTTCTCAAAAGTAGATTCTGAAGGTACTGAAATACCATGTGTACGTAGATGACATATGATACTGTTGAGCTTCTCGACAGGACTTTCTTGTTCTTGGACTACACCACGAAAAATCCGGAACAGAGTCTTGAGAGTTGATCGAAGAGATAAATTTTCTAGCCATTGATTTTCCAATTTTGTATCTAAATCTTTAACACATTCTCTAAGAAAAATATTTTCTTTATTAATCTTTTCCTTTTCTTGATGTAACTCTTGCTCTGAATTCTTAGCAGCAGTCAATTCATTCTGCATTATCAACAACTTGTTTTCCAGGTCTGTTTTTGCTTCAATTTCATCAATAAGCTGTTTTTTATTATTGTGAAGGGGGAGATTATGTCTGGTGTACTTTGACTGCATTGGCGGCGATTTTCTTGAATCACTCATCTGTTTCAACTCTATTTCCTTTACATATTTATTACCATCCCAGGATATTTTACTTTCCCTGAATTGCAACATTTCTGCCAAATCTACTTGGGCTACTTCACATTCTTTTGCTCTTTCATCTTGTTGAGCAGCGCGTTTATCAAGATCACTAAGTCTAAATTGCAACTGCTTTCTCTCATCAGTTACTTTTTTAAGTCTCAATTCATATTCCTTTTTCTCATCCTGTAAAGACTGAATCTGAGATAGCAATTCTTGCTTAATGACATTATCCTTTATGGTTACATTAATTGAAATTTGAAGTTGCTCTTTAACCTCCTTCAATTGTTGTTCTTGTTTAGACAATTGTTCTTGAAGGCATTGTACTTCATCTTTTAGTTTAGATTCAAGCTTAGACTGTGCTTTTGAGGTTTCCACAAGCTTTATTCTCTCCTCTTCTAAATTCTGAAGCTGAGAATTGTACTGTGTGTCACGGACACGATTATTAAATTCTAAAGAATCTATTACATTGTTTAGTTCCTGAATTTGCCTCTTGCATTGTACCAATTCTTCCTCCTTGCTCATTAACTCCTTCTTCATATTCTCTCTACAAATTACTTCTTCATTATGCTGGATTTTCAAAATTCTCACAACTTCTTCCATTGACCGATAATTTTCCAAAACTTGTAGTTGGTCTTCAATTGATGCTTTATTATTTTCAAGTTCTTTTATAGTTCTTTCCTGTTGGGTGCATCTACAAGTAACTTCATTTAATTTTGAAGTAATATTTTCTCGTTGCTCAATCTCTATATTAAGTTGCTCCTCACAATTCGATTTACTTTCCAGTAATGCAGTAAGTTGTTTCTGCATTTCTTTTTTCAACTCCTTTTCTTTTTTAAATTGTTCTTCCAAAACTTTTCCTTCCTGTAACAAATCATTGAACAAACTCTCTTTTTCCAACAGTTTCTTTTGCGTAAATGCTAATTCCCTCTCCACCTCACTTTTAGTGTTGGGTATTTCTTTTAGTTTATTCTCCAATTTTTCTTTTTCTAGATTCTCAATTTGAGTTTTTAATATTGTGTGTCTACCTTCAAGTTCAGAATTTTGCTTTTCCATGCCCAAAATTATTACTTTTTTGGCATTCAATTCTTTTTCAAGGTTGTTTACACACTGCTGAAAAGAAGTTTTGGACTCCTCGAAATCACTTTTTTGTTCACTGATTCTTTTTTCTAAAATCTGCTTCTCTTCTACTGTCCTCTTTAATTTAATTTCACATTCCACCTTGCACTTTCCTAATTCATTAATTTGGGATTTCATATCCTTATTAATTAAAACTTCTTTCTGCAACTCTTCTTCCAAAACCTTCAAATCTTCAGCAGAGGCAGATAACTTATGTTTCAGTTCAATTAATTCATTCTCATATTGAGATATGCATTTATCTTGTCTTATTCTATATTCCAATTCCATCTTCAAATTATTTTCCAGTTCTGTTTTAATGGATTCAAGAGTTTCAATTTTCATCTTTACAGTTTCCTCTAAATTTTCACAATGTTTTTCTATTTCATTTTTGTGTTCTTGTATCTCTAAAAGAAGATTCTTTTTTTCCATCAGTTCACTTTCCAAGTTATTTATGCATATCATCATGGTGCTTTTGGATTCCTCGGTATCCTTTATTATCTTCTTCAATTCTTCTACTTTTTCAACCAATGCGATTTTATCCTCTAGAATATTCTGGAAATTCAAATCGCACTGTAAAATATTTTTTTCTAATAACTCAATTTTGTGCTGCATTTCCTCTTTCTCTGACACAACTACTTGTAACTGATCTTCCAAAACTTTTTCATTTGCAGCAAAATTAGACAATTGTTTACCCTGTTCAATCAGTTTCTCTTGTAAATGAGCCAATTCCAGTTCTTTTTCTCTCTTACACTCAGATTCCTCATTCAGTTTAGTTTCCAGTTCCTTGGCTCGTTCTGAAACTACAGAACTTGAAGAAATCTTATCTTTTATGGAGCATAACTGGTTTTCCAATTCATATTTCTCTTCTTGAAACACTAATAAAAGCTCTTTCTTTTCTTGCAACTCTGTTTCCAAGTCCCCTATATGATTCTGGAGAATAAAATTATTTTTTTCTTTTTCTTTAATTATTAGACCCTGTTCTTCAATTCTTTCTTCCAATGAACATTTATCCAATAAAACCTTCTCAAGGTTCATGGAATTCTTAACCCTTTCATTTTCTGTCATTTCAATTTGGGATTGCAATTTCTCTACTTGCTCAGAGGATTGCCTACATTTTTCTTCCAAAATCCTTACTTTCTCTGTAAAAGCAAAAAATTTCTCTTCCTTTCCACATTTGTCTTGCCCATTTTCTACCAGTAATTCTTTCTTATTTGTATTATGAGTATCTTGTACTAAGGACTCTCTCATGTTATCATTGTGGGGACTTGTTACTGACAAATTCATTTGCACACACTCATCTGAATTTGAATTTCTGAGTTGCAGAATCTCCAAAAGCAATTGCTTCTTCTCAGACTCAATGTCACTAACACACATTTCAAGAGCAAGTTTTGATTTCTCAATTTCTTGTATGATCTCACACTGTTCCTGAACTTGCGTTTGAAATGCACATTTATCTGCTAACACATTCTCAAGAGCAAGACAGTTTTCTTCTCTTTCCTTTTCCAATTTCTCAATCTGCTGATGCAATTCCTCTATCTGTAAAGAATCTTGTAGTACTTGTCTTTCCAAAATATTAACCTTTTCCATTAAAGAGGACAACTTTTCTTCTTGATCATATTGTTTGTTAATAGGCTCCATTTCATATTCTTTCTCGCTCACATTTTGAGTTCCTGACAGCAAGACCTTTTCCAACACATTTTCATGTTCTATTTCTTCAACATCTGTTTGGACATACTCATCACAATATGCATTTCTACTAAGAGTACTGCACATGCGTGTTTCCATATCTAAAAGTAATTTATTCTTTTCTTTCAGTTCAGTCTCAAATACACTAAGGTTTTGCTCAAGAGCTCTTTTGGCTTCCTCAATTTCTTTCATAATTCCTGTCTGTTCTTCAAGTTTTTCTTCCAAAGCATATTTTTCCTCCATAGTTCTCTCCAAATTCTTTACTTTTTCAATGTTCTCCTTTTCCATCTTCTCAATCTGTTGCTGATATTCAGTGTTCTGCAGAGTAAATTGTTTTAAACGATCTTCCAAAATCTTTACTTTTTCTGTAAAAGCAGTTATTAACTCTCCTTGTTCCCCACATATTTTCTGGGTATGTTCTGATTCTTTTTTATTTGTCTGAACATTGAGTTCAAGAGCATCATTTGCTTCCTTGATGTTATTTGTTACTTCGGCCTGTTCTTCAAGTTTTTTTTCCAAAGCATATTTTTCTTCTATTGTCCTCTCCATTTTCATTTTAAACTCAAACTTTTCCTTTTCCACACTAGCAATTTGTTGCACCAATTCTCTATTATGTGAAGACATTTGTTCTATTTTATCTTCCAAAACCTTTACTTTTTCTGTAAAAGCAAATATTTTCTCTCCTAGTTCCCCACATACTTTCTGCCTATGTTCCAATTCTGAATCTTTTCCATTAGCATTAACATGCAATTCAAGGATATTGTTGGCCTCCATGATATCATTTATAATTTTGGCCTGTTCTTCAAGTTTTTCTTCCAAAGCACATTTATCGCTTAATGTTCTCTCCAAATTCACTACATTTTCATCCTTCTCCTTTGCCACATTATTGATCTGTTGCTTCAGTTCACCATTCTGTAAGTTTACTTCATTTAATTGATTTTCCACTATCTTTAGTTTTTCTTTAAAAACAAATAATGTCTCTTCTTGTTCTCTACACTTTTCCTGGAAATATTTTATCTGTATCTCCTCCTGAGCAGAATTTTGGGATTTTACTTGGCCATACCTTTCTAAGTTGGTTTGGATAGGATCCATTAATTCAGGGTCTGTTTGAACATGTTCATTAGAGACCGATTTCATATTTGTACATTTGTTAGAGTATCCTTCCTCTAAAAGCAGTTCTTTTTCTTTTGGTTCATTCTCAATATCAATACCATTTTCCAGAGTAGTTTTCTTGTCTTCCTTTGATAAAGCATGATTTTTCCCTGCTAACTCAACTTTGATGTTTGCATAACTTTCCAGAATACTATATTTTTCTTGATAAACAGAATCAAATTGAGCTTTCAGTTCATCATTGTGTATCTTGAGTTGTTCCACTTGCAATTCTAATTCAGCCATAGACTTTTGAAAACTTACACATTTTTCATTACATTCCACCTGCTCCTGTTTAAGTTTCTCTAAAGCTGCACGAAGCTGGCAATTCTCCTCTTCTAAAATATTGCTATCCAAGAGTTCTGGATTTTTATGAAGAGTTTGCGTATTTTGATACTGCAACTGACTGACAATCTGGAAATTAAAAGATAACAATGGTTTTTTAATTCATCACATTATTTACTAAATCACATATCTTGACTGAAAATTAATTTAATTAAAATTATTTTGAAGAAAACTAACTAAAATTTTAAGCAAATGTCAAACTATAACAGGGAGAGGGGGAGGGGAAGGCACCCCAACTCTATCATCAGTGTCATCTCTCTAGTACATTTTTCAAGAGATTGAAAATTTTGAATGTCTTAAGGAAGAAAAATGTGGTATTGAAAAATATCCAATATGCCATTTTCACACTTTCTTCAGAACAAGATAAGAGGAAATAGAAACTAATTAACATGCAATTAACACACAAATACAAATGAATAAAACTAATTTAATTAAAAGTTTCAATAAAAAAATTAATTTCATGTAAATACTGTATTTACCCAAATATAAGTTGACCCACAAATTGGAAGAGACCTCCAACTTTAAAAAATTTAAAAATAATTCTTACTATTTATTCGAAATAAAATAGCAAATTATCTACTCAATTAGAAAATTGTGTTCTGGATGAGAATGTTAAAACTTTTGCTTGAGATATCACTATTTACTTTTTCCTTAAAGCCTAATTATGGTTTTTGTCACTATCCTTTACATCTTCCCATGCATTATTGTTTCATTCTTTTTGGTCCTGGCATTTTAGGCCCTTCTGAAAGTTCGGCATGTTGAATTGACGTTGTTGGTCTTTCTTCCGACACCACCTACAAACATTCCCTTCAGTGTCATCAGATGTCTCATCCCGTTCCACTCTTGTTCATGGCCTCCCATTCTTCAACGGTTCATTCACATTCTTTACCAGAGTATACTTTAAATTCATATCATTTAATGTTACTTTCATCGAATTACAAATTGATACATCTCCATTCCTCTGTTTCATGGGTAATGTGGGATAAACTAGCAAATTTCCAAATTTGGGAAGTTGTTGCTACAAAAATATTTTTATTATCATCCCTTTCTGCGTTTGGATTTGGATTGTGAACTCGCAACCAATTGCATGTTATTTATTTTCATTTATTATAAAACCCATATTCTCACTCACCAGGTGAGGAACTGAGAGTCCAAGTGTCCTTATCGATAATGTAACCAAATCTCTGCCATGATTTATATTCATTTTCGCCTTGAATTTCCCTTGATACAATGCTCATCATTTGAGCTTCTCTCACCCATTCAAAAATATCAGTAACTCTCCTGACAATTTCAAAATGACCCCTTATTTTTCACATGAGATCCTTAGGAAAAAACAGTGACTGATATTCAAGTAAATACAGTAATATGGACACACACATGCACACACACCATATGCCCATGCACATATATACACACACACAACCAATTTAAAGTAACACATGGTAAAAGTATATAACACAAAAAATGAATATGGTGGAGGCACAGAACAACGTGTATCTCTGGCTACATAATCAAACTAATTGAAAATACCCTGAATCTTCTCAGACAGTACCCTTCTATACTCTTTGGTTCTCTTAAGAACACTGGAAATAACTTATTGAAAATATTTTATGCTTTACTGGGTAACACGTAAATTGAAGAATGTGTTCCGAACAAACTTGAAACATGGCAAGTGGGTTCATTAAACATGGATATGAGTAATTTAACAGGCTGGGACCAAAATTCAAGAATACTGATGTTCTGTACACAAAACATGGAAACAAGGAACATGCTACGAGTTTACTGTTCATTCAAATTGAATTTATATGAATACTAACCAACTACCAATATCTGCATTACAACAAACAACAAAATCTCCTCTCAAATAAAAAAAACTATACACATTTTCCATATGCTCCTACAGCTCCATTTTATTGTATTGTACATGATATTGCAAAAATATTTCTTTATTATTACCTCCATTTGTTTCTCCATTATGCAGTTCATTAGAATATTGAAAATTTCATTTGGTTCACTAGAGTTTGTAATTTGGCTTGAACGATCAGGATTCAAACTGACCACTTCTTTGAAGAGTTTTTCTTTAAATGAAGCTATCTGATCATTATTAACATTATTTTGGACTTTGAGTTCTTGTATTTGCATTTTTAAATCTTTATTCTCCTTGTGAAAAGTTTCTATCTTATCAGAATACATTTCTTTCTCCTGTAACAAAAATTCAAAAGTCTTAACTTCATGTACACTACAAGTAAATAAAATGAACACAATATATTGCCAAATGGTAGCGCCATATACATAAACAAAGGAACAGCCAATAAGAAGCTATGGGATTTGCGTTATTGTCACTTTCAATTATAGAACTATTAAGTGCAGTCCATTAATCATGAAATTAATCAACTGAGTGTGAAGGTTTTGTGAATGATGTGTTCAAGTGCAGGAATTATGAGCAGCAGTCTGTTGGTTTTCCTATATCTCACATCATAGCATGGTAGAAAGCATAGTTTGCTGCAATACCATCCCTCTCCCCATCCAATTGTGAACCACCTAATTCATGCAGATTTTACCTTTAGTGTTCTGTGGATTTTACAGTATATCCTTACTAACTCAAAACAATGTTCATCATGATGGGGCTGACTTATACTGAACTTAAGATTGATAATATTTAATTAATGAATAATGCTTTTATTTGTAACTTAATTTGAAAATATAATAACGTAACTTAAATATTCAACTCTAACACAATAAAATAATTCTAAGTCTTATCTCCAAGAACACAGTAAAATAATGCCCATGGCAGAAAAAAACATGTAATTAATTATTACAATTCTTTCTGAAAGGTCCTTCTAAAAAAAGAATTGATCTTATCTAGCCTTAAACAGAAAAATTTCTGAATTTTTATAATACTAAGGTAAGTAAAAAAAGGGGTTTACCAGGGATGCAAATTCATCAGATTTTACAGAGATTTACAATCCATTGTTGATGAATTTGATGATTACTTTATAGTCAATGAAACAACCATGAATATATGAGCATTAATCTTTGAGAAAAATCTATCACACTGCCAGTTCTGTTGATATTTCAAATAAAATTGTTTGGTTGACTTTTTAAGTTATACAGGACCAGGTGCCATGTTCTCTGCTTTTCTCAGAAATGGATATATAGAAATTTTTCTCAGATCCTAAAGATTTTATTTGATAAGCCATTACCAGGAAGGCCATTTTGAAGCGAATGGAATCCACATATATTATTTCTATCATTACATCTGTTGGCTCATTTCACATTAAATTATAAATCAAAAACAACTTTTAGCTATTTATAAACTTTAAGAGCTCATAATTGTTGATAAAATGAAGAAACTAATAGGTCTAATTTTAATGGAGGCAAAAGCAGAAATTGCATGCAGGTGTTAAGTGCTTATGATGCCAGGATGCAATTGGAAACATTAACACTTAGTGAGAACATTACACACGTGCGCGCATACATTTTGCATGCACACGTGCAAACACATATTTTATATATATATACACACACTTTTTTTTTATTAACGTTTTTTGTACATTTCCATGTAAATTTGTAATGGAAATTCATTAAATATAACAATGCTAATGCGCTTTCTATGTTAAACATTTTTTTGTTTTACAAATTATTGTATGTACTTTTAATTAACAATAATGTTTACAACAATGACAAATGACCATGGTCTGCAACTGCTCAAAATAGCTGGACCAATAGAGTCGTTTCTTTTGGAGGTTGGTATTACAGATTTGCAGTGAATGTGGTAATATTGAAGAATCTGTCTATTGATCGACGTCCGGATATATATCACTACTGTGGATTTCCTGTCTTATACCTTATTTTTGTTGCTGTCTGTACAATACATAGTTTCTCATCAGCTTCATTTTCTTTCTTCTCAGACTACCACCGATCAAGGAATTTTTTCGTTATGCTCTCTCATACACTTTTTACGAATTTAATCACGTCTCCAAAGCATGCACTAAAATTGTTTTTGAATGTTTGTTTCAGACAAGGTTTTGAAAATTACTTTTCTGTGCCATTTATTTTACTCAGCATTTCATCAAGAATAAATTGACATTCATCATTATTTTCAAGAAACTGGCATAATTCTTTGAAATTTTCATGATCATTAAAAATGCTTTGACGGCTGTGATATCCATTTTTCATTGAATGAAGTTTTTTATTGTAAAAAAGTAAATAAAAAAATATTGCATTTATTATATTTAGCTTCCATAGCAACTAAATCACTCGCTGCACTTAATCTCACCAAAACTTCATTACCTTCAAACATCTTCCATGGACTTAACATGAATCAAAGCAGATAAATTTTGTACCTGTCACCTTCAATTAAGTTTTGTCTCACTTCTACACAAGAAAATAGGCACTTACACGCAAGTCACAAACTAGGATATTACTTGCACTGTGTCACTGCTACAGTGGAACTGTACCGATCATGCCCCTCTGGCTCGTTCGATATTAAAGACATTCTTGGGTGTAAGATTATTCCAGCGTTTGTATTGCTTGGTCAACTTCCTGCCGATGTCTTGGGTGCAACAACAACCTGGTGACATTGATGAAGGGAGCTTGGGCAGTGTGGTCAAGAAAATACTCTGCCCTCCATTGAATGTTACTTTTTTACGCCAGATCTAAAACCGAAGGCATTTTGAAAATTTGCAGAGATGAAGATGAGTTAAAGAACTTATTGCCGTTGATTTTAAAACAAACAAAAAAAAACAACAAATAAATCATTGGGATTATCTAAAAAAAGCTTAGAAAATTATAAACAATTTAAAAAATACAATATAAATAATTGCAATTTTAATTTCTTTTAATGATTTTTGAAACATGTTTTTTATGTAATGCCATAGAGTTTTGCCACAAAACTTCTACCTCTTAGAAATTTATGTTATGAAGAACAACTAGTTTACTAGACATACCACCTTCATCTTTTAAGAGAAACGAAGCCGGAATCATTGAAACTTGCAAAATACTTCATGGCCTCTACCATGCTCTAACATTGTTATACTTTTACACATACGCCACTGCTCGCAACCTTAGAGGACACAACATGAAGCTAAGAAGGCTAAATTCAAATACTTCAAGTACAAAATTACGCTTGCGAACCGCATAGTTAATTACTAGAATAGCCTTCCACAAGAGCTCATCGCAGCCAGCATTGTCACCAAATTTTAAAAGACTGTATTCTCGTCTCTGATTTTCTCTGTATTTTAGATTATAAATCATTAACAACTACTTCATTGTAAATTAATTGAAACTTGTTAAATATCTTGATTGCAGCCATATCGGTTTTCTGTTGACATTTGTATAAATAAATAAACACAAAATCATATTTCAAATAGGTAATGTTTTATGAAGAATTTTCAATTTAAATAAATATGAAAAAACAATAAATTAAACAGATATTTATTATTCCAAAACCAACTTCTTTTTTTCTTTGCATGATTTTTGGGTAAGGGTAAGATTATTACTTAATTATGCTGTCTCCCAAATTTCACGATGGAACATTGAATCTTTTCTCAGATATTCAAATGTTAATTTTGTGCTTAAGATTGAAGGTCACATGCGATGCTGGGGATAGCAACATGCAACACTTGCTCAAGATCAAGAATTATACGAATAATAAGCAAATCAAACCTATGCGATCCTTATAACTGTATTAATCTAGGTATCCTACCATTACCTTGTCTCTTCATTTATGAATCAGTGGTTTTTGTTAAAAAGGACTTACTTAAGAGTGGGAATATATTTTCAGCAAACGCTGATATAACTACAACACTCAACGTAGTAATCATATTCATCAGGTGACAGTATCAACAGGTCACTACAAAAAATTCACTCAAAATACATGTACATTATTTTACAACACCTTGCCAGATGACATTAAACAATTAAATTCCATACAAAAGTGTAAGTTCCAAGTAAAATCATTTCTGCTGCACAATTGCTTGTATACAATTAGAGACTATACTGAGCATCCAAAAAGAAAGTAATATTAATTTTAACAACGGCATTTAGAGTATTATTTGCCATTTGGATTGTGTAACTCTAAAGAACCAGTAACAAGTATTGTACTTCGTTTTCTGGGTCAATGACCCCCCATCTTGATCACACACAGTTTTTAAGGTTTTTTTACGTAATAATATTAATAATATTAATAATAATAATAATAATAATAATAACAACAATAATAATATCTCTGTTGAACATGTGGTTGAGTTGTTCCCATTGGTGAGAAGTTCTGTGTGGTGTGATTAATTGTGAAGATCAGTGAAAGTGATAAAATTGCTTCCAATATCTAAACTTGGGAATAATTTTAATAGTTTATAGTGTTGCAATTCATTTGAACTAAAAAAGCATAGCAAGCACAAAGAAAGAAGAAATGTGACAAAGGAAATATGTAGTAAATTGCCTAATTTAGAAGTGGATGGCACACATCATCAGTGCAGGTTTAAGATATCAAATTTGAGACAGAACAAAAAGTTAGAAAGGAAAACCACTGAGGAGGAGTATGTTTAAGCCAGGAACTGAAAAACAGGGCACACTAAGTAAAATAAATAAAATTTTAACTCTTCCTGGCCACTTAGCTGTAAGACCTTCCTTAACTTGTTGCATTAGAGTGTGATTTTCAATCATGAACTGAATGGTATTTCTTTCTTACCAATCATGGTAAGGTCCCTATGACCATGTAGGCAAATGATTAAAAGGCTTGCTATGTATGCAGCGAACACAGATCACAAATCCTAAAGAACTTTTAAAATGGGAACAGACCAATGTTGAAGGAATTTTCTTTTCATTCACAAGTAAAGAAGCAGATGACGAAGCCAAAATGTTAAACACCAACAGGTTTACACGACTAAAAACTGTGCCAGGAATACTCAGCATCCACAGTGTGATTCCAACTTGTGAAAATACAATTTCTGTCAAAACATACTCTGGTTGTTCTGAAGATCTTAAAGAAGTTGTTCTGCATCAAGATCTGCGAATACACCATGACTGGGCAGCGCTGTATAACTTGTCTAAATGGGTTACCCTGCCTTCAGCGTTCATTTGCTCTGATTAAGTTGTTTCTATTTATAACTTCTGTGTTTTGTAAAGCTCCACTTTCAAACTTTGAGGGTTGAAAGAATGTATATAAATAAATTAGAGAAAAATTGTTCAAAACAAAAGATTGGTTTTGTTGTTATTACATTTTTTAAATTAATTTAATAATTATTGCTTTGAAATATCTAAAAATATCAAATTAAATTTATGTGCATAAATACGTATCATATTCTCGTTTTAGATAAATACCTACTATAAGTTGAAAAAAATTGTGTGCAACGAAACGGATAAACATTAGCATGCACTCTGAAAACAGAATATTTCAAATGCTCATTGTTAAGTTACTGTGGCATATTCAACTTATATCATTATGACCAATTCATATTTGGGGGCAGGAAAACTACATACCACAATATCTTTGAATTTAAAGATATAGAGGTCAGGAGACCTACTCTTTTGCTTGAAATGATTCAGATACAAATAATCAGATGGTTCAGTTTCATGCAAAACATTACACAATTTGTCTATGCAGCATCGAAGAAGAAGTAGCAAACGTCTCTGGCTCTAGTAGTTCAATTATTTAAAACTGAATGAAGAGAGATTGGTATTGGTTACTTTTCTTTGGCATTTAAAATGAAATAATTATATTGCAACTTAATTGGCAATGACAACTCATACTATTATTTCATTTAATGAAGGGAATTTGTACTTTATTTTCTAGAACTGGTGATAATGTAAGGAGTTGGCTTAGCCAAAATACGTAATTATGTCAAAACGTTTAATCTGAAGAAAAATTACTTGCTAATCGTGCAGCAGAGTACAAGTACACCGATAAGGGACTTGTAGCAGTAGCTTGAAACAGGTTTGAACAGGCTTGAAACACAAACTTTTTTGGCAGGTCAATTGTTTATTATACAAATTCTTATTTTTGCTTTGGGATTCAATGCAACAAGATTTGTTTAACAACCTTAAATTTCTTGTAGCATTCGTGCTGGGGCCCAGCGACTTGTTGAGATATCAATAAATATTTAGAGCACAACCGTAAGTGTACAAGAGAAGACTTACTTTATGAGTTTTCTCCAGAGCTTGCTCATATTCAACCAGCTTCATTGTCAAACTTTCTTGAAAAGAGAGAGAGTTTTTAAGAATTTCATCCTTCTCACTCAAAGATTTTTGTAACACTTCCAGTTCCTTCTCTTTCAACTCAAGCTGAAAACAGGAGTTTTCTTAGCATTCACAATATGAACTCACATGCAACCACTACTGACCAAAGTAACACATAGCAAAAACATTTTTTTTGGCTTGTTCTACCTGGTTTTCAAGTTCCAAGATTAAATCATTTTCATGACCTATAAAACTGCGATGTTCCTTATTTTCCTTTGTCCAATACAATGAATTAGCTGATGGAGGTGTGGTGTTTGTAGCCATGTGGTGCCTACAAAATAAAATATTGCATTTATCACTAAAATGCACGAACAATTACATACAATTGTCTTTTCACATTTTGCAGTGAACAAATTTCCACACAATTCATCCATTTCAATCAGGCTTACGGTATGTACACTGACTCAAAATTTAAAGATGTAAGAATAATGTTTCTGGGTATTTCACAGGTAGTGTGTCATAAGAGGGGGATCCGTTATCCAATCGGAGGCTTCAAATTCTGATGTCACTGGAGTTGTCAACACTTATTGAGAAAAAAAAACAACAATCTATCAATCAACGTGACGCAACTGAAAATTGAAGTGTCCCATTACTTCTTTCGTTATGCATTGTGTGTATGGTTCTGTTTCGTCCACTGTTGTGAGCTCTTATTGCAATTTGTTTCTTGCTGCTGCTGCTTTTGGTTTTGTGATGTATTGCAAGAATGACCATATGGCCTCGTGTCTGCCACCCGTGTGGCAACATTGTGCTATCCCACCCCTGGTTGTCAAGCAGGCAGAAATAGCATCATCATCATCATCATCATGGGTAATGTTTTGACTTTGATATTTTAATTTTGAACAATACTGTTGTGTTGCTCACATCTTCATTAATAGACCAGTAATAGAACTGCCATCTTTTGACAACAAAACAAGTGCTGAATTGATAATTTCCGATATTCTCACATAAATAATTTTAATAATTGAAAGGATAACAGGTTTTTGTACTTAAAAAGGTGTATGAAAAAAGGATAAAATAAGTGTATATTAAAGAGACATTTAAAATGGCAGCAGAGGCATGTACACACCCAAATTAATTCAGTGCATTTTCTCTTACACAATTCTAAACAAGAGGGGAATACAAGACCTCTCAGAGCGTTTCCTAAACATGGAATTTTAAAACATACACCGTTCAAAATCAGCGACTGACAGTCTGCTATCAGTGTCCTTCGTGAAAGCCAGCCGGCACACACTCTTATTGCAAACTAGTAGAGCGTGCCATAGGCTGTCATGGGGCTGGGGGCAATAACATTGGTTTTATGGACGGAAGGAGCATTCGTCCAAGTGTGCGATCGCCACTGCGTCTGCACAGTGGCGATGTCAGCGAATGCCTTGACATGTCTTGAAGATATAACACTCAGCTAGCACAAGTCAGTAGAAGTACATATGACATTGAATGAAGGAAGTGTAAGAATTATCTCCACTGGAAAGAGCTCTCATCCCTTCCAATTAAACAGTTCTTCGCTTGCATGTGAAACGAGCACATTGCTGTGCAGTGTTGCATTCAAAAGATATGTGTTAATTTAATATTACCCAAATGCATTTTGTAAATGTATGTAGATGGCTACTTCTTTAATGCCTTTTGAAAAACCAAAGTTAGTACAGTGTTTCTTTTCCTGTATAGCTTGAAGAAACATTTGTTGAAAACAGTGTTGAATTGACTGTTTCGTCAGTGTAGACAACATATTATTTAGATTATTTTGAGAATTCAGCACTTGCACTACAAGCCTAAAATTTGTACAGCTAGCTTATGGAAAATACTGTATAGCAAAAGTGCGAGTAAATAACTTTTGAAGCAATGTGTACAAATAGAACTCTTAACACCCTCGGAAAAATGGTTCTGAAACATGCTGAGTATACTACAATTTATTTAACAGTGCACTTGATGTAAATCAGCTGTTCACAGTTTCATCCAACCGGGTGCTTGAACATCCTCATAGTGACGTTACTGTAGCAACATCAGCTCCTGATTGGATAAAACCGCACCAGTTGATTTATGACAAGTGCACGACTAAATAAATTGTACTATAGTTAAGCTGTAATCCAACTCCAGTAGTATATATCCTTGCCGAGTGAAGTCGAAGCTATCACAGTTGAACATATGTATGCATGTAATGTATGCCTTTGTGTATGGGTGTGTGTGTACGAGAGACAGAGGGAGAGAGGATGGGAGAGAGAAGAGACATTGCACACCTTAATGGCATGACCATAAGCCACAGTGAATGGTAGCCCTTTGACGCCCGACCCACGACCAGAGAAGCTCGTAAAACAACTCTGGTAATCAGAAAGTTTCAGAATCTCAAATTCTCAATATTTTGTAATTTTCCTATCCTATCAAAGATAATTTTTTTTTTTTTTTAACACAACTCTGGCCTTTTCGTAAATGAATAGTTTTTATTGTATTGAATTCCATTATATTCTGAGTAGGTAGGATAGGTGTAAGCAGGAGAGAGGTGTAAATGTAGTTAGGCTATTCTGAATTGGTTTCTTATGCTTTATCACTTATTTACAACAAGACCACAACTTTGTAGTGGGGGATAGCTAGGAAAATAAAATAGAAAGCCCAAAAAGATTAATTTTGTAATTATAGGGAGGGGTTTTAATGCAACTGGGTTACACATTTTCAGGCCCACCTCTTACAAATTTGAATAAGATTTAGAAAATTGTCCATTTTTCGTGTATAACTTTCCATCACATCCACTTACAAAATATACACAATCTATTCCTTTTCCTTCATAACTAATTATTATCATAATTACCCTCTTGTTTCAATAACTATAAGTAATAAAAAACCGTGCTGAGGAAAACATTTAAAATTTAACTCACCTGACTGGTGTGCATATTATCGAAGCTGATGTTTGAATATCCTTACATTCTTCATAAGTAGATAGGGAAAAGTTTCTAGATGCTCTAGTACTCTGAATACTGCTACCAAAACTACTATTTCCCAAATTAATTGGGGATTCAGAATTCAGGAGAATATCCATTTCAAAGCCTTTCTCTCTCTCATCTTCAATTAGCTGCACTTCAAAGTCTTCATAGGGGGTGTTGAAATCTATGTCAAAAATAAAAATCTCAGTCTCTTTCAAAGGTTACATCCTCATAATCCCTCTTTTCTTTAAATTATCATCATGAACCAAACATCCACAATAGCGTACCTAGCACAAACATTTTGCATCTCAGGAAAACCTTGTTTTTACACTTCTCAGGGGACCAATAGAAAGAAGTGTAATATGCAGAAAAGTTAAAAAATATTACACTAGGCAAATACTTGGCTGTTGTGACACCACCAGTTTAATTTAGATACCACATTTGCATTTACATTACAATTGTTTGTTTCATTACAAAATTACTTATGCTTATGAAATACATTTTATACTTTTATTTTGTTTTAAATTTATATTATCTTATTTTATTTTAACTTCAAATAGTTAAGTTTATTGTCACATACTTCCTTCATAAGAAGAGAAAGTATTGCAATTGAGTGCCACAAAACTGAAAATTCAACAGAATCTCTTATTCACGGGACTTGGTAATGAAACAGTGGATAAATCGTGTTCCTATATAATAAATTACTTTGTCTCACATGCTGGTTTAGCCCGAATACATTTTGTGGGTCCTTGAAACAAAAATCCATTGACAGCAAAATGTCTGCTTGAGATCAAGGCTTGTGCCTAAACTGTTTAACCCATTTTCTCCGAAACTGATATTTCCTGATTGATCTGAAAGAATTTAATGCTTTCCAAGTTTGCTACATACATATGTAGTAATTTACTTCATATTGGAACGGAATTTATCCACTTTTTTCTGTACCAGTAAGATTCTCCTTTTGAAAAAGCACATATTACATAACTTTCTCTGCACTATATACATTACTCCACATAATACGTACGTGTACAAAACAGTAAATGAATGAGAGAAGAAGCATGTAAAAAAACAGGAAGCATTCTTCATTTGAAGTTGTAAATTGCAGGAAGAGAATATATTGTAAATATAGGCTTTATGATGGGACCAATGAAAAATTATGTAAAAGGTAGGAAAACATTAAAACAGGTTTCACTATACATCTTTTCTTAAAGAGGAAGATGCATGTAACACCACAACGCTTCCATATGAGAAGAGAATCTTATATATCTTGGCTCTGAGTTTCCTGTAAAGCACTAATTTGGAGCATGTTTGAAGCAAAATAAGTGCATTTCAAACTTTACTACCAGTGACATATTGAAATTGTATCGAAATAATAAGAATGCTATTGGAGTTTTTTAGTACAAGGACTATGTGGGACTATTTCATGGTCTTGTGGATAGCATTAATTGTTTCTTTTTAGAAAAAGAACAGAAAAGATTAAATACAAAGAACAGCAACAATATACAAATTAATACAGAGTACTTGGCCATGAAATCATGAATTTAGAGTGTGTGTAGTACTGAATTTGATTATTTCAATTGCTTTAGCACAAAATTTAACTACTGGTGCAACAAATGGCACAGACTTTCTTGTACTAATTAGTTTTCTAATTTCCTTGGTCTGGATTAGCTTTTGAAAAATTGAAACATTGCTTGACTTATTACAGAAAACTACTATAAAGAAAATTCTGTAGGAAAATTTTTGTTGAAAAATTTGAGGCTGTTTTAAGAAAATGTCATTTAGTAATGGTCAAGAAAGAAGTGAAGAAGGCAAAAAATGTATTCTGGGAACAAAAACATGACAGATTAGACTAGTGCATTGGTAACACCAAATCCAGAGAGGCATGGAAAATGTTACATTCCATGAAATTGAATACAACCGAAGAATGGCATGTAGTAGTCCCAATTGGTATTGAAAAATGGCAAAAATACTATGAAAATATTTTGACAGAAAATAGAACTAAATTCCAGGGAATAAATTATGAACCACTGCACATAAATTCGATCACACCCGATGTGACTTTGGAAAGAGTTAAAAAAAGTGTTAAGAAACATGAAAAATAATAAAGCATCTGGGCCTGGAGGTATATCCATAGAGCTAGTTAAACTTTATCCTATTGTAGGTTTGGAATTAATTACTGAACTATTCACTGGCATTTTAAAAGGAGGTAAAATACCTGAAATATGGACATTAGCCTATATAAAGTCAATTTACAAAAAAGGTTGTAAAAAGATTGTAATAATTATGGAGGGATAAGTGTGACTTCATCTTTGGTTAGACTGTATGGACATGTGCTAAAGAATAGAATAGAATTGCAAACATCAAACTCAGAAGAGCAAAGTGGTTTTAGACCAGGAAGATCGTGTATTGACAATATTTTCTGTCTCAAACAACTGATGGAAAAAACAATTGAGCGAGGAAGAGAACTTCACATAATTTTCATTGACCTCAAAAAGGCTTATGATAATGTACCAGTAAAAGAAGTATGGGGGGCAATGGAAGAAAAGGAATATCAACAACATACATAAATGCAGTCAAACAACTTTATAAAGATAACAAAAGTCAAGTAAAAGTGGGAAAATGTCTATCAGACAACTTCCCAGTAAATAAAGGATTACGGCAAGGCTGCTGTATATCTCCAACCCTGTTTAAGATATACATTGATAAAGCCCTAAAAGAATGGAAAAGAAAGTGCAGAAGCATGGGTGTGAAAATAGGTGATGAAACATAGTTTAGTCTACTATTTGCAAACGACCAGGTGATAATGGCTGACGATGAAGATGATGTAACTTATATGTTCAGAAAATTAGTAGAAGAGTATGGAAAATAGGGTATGGAAATAAATTTACAAAAAACTGAATATATGGTGGTGGGAGGCATGCCCCATGATTTAGAGACTAGTATAGGAATAATTAAAGGTAAAACACAATGTAAGTATTTGGGAGTCACACTAACAGCAGACGGTAGAGACTAACAAGATGTGAAAAATAAAAATATAAGAGGAAAAATAGCCACAAGACAGTTGAATCCAGTGCTATGGAACTCAATTATTTCAATGAAGACAAAGAAACACGTATATAGCTTCTTCATAGACAGTACTACACTCTATGGGGCAGAAGTCTGGACACTATCAAAAAATTTGAAAGACAAATTTCAATCAACAGAAATTATGTTCTGGCGAAGATGTTGTAAACTTTCTCTATTAGATAAAATAAGAAATTAAGAAATAAAATGAAAACGCAAACAACCTTCAACAAGACAATCTAAATGAAACGACTAAAATGGTATGGACATATGAGAAGGTTCAAATCAGATAGACTTCCTCAAATAGTTTGGGAGTGGGTACCAAATTGAAGAAGATACATGGGAATACCGAGAAGGACATGGAACATGGCAATAACTGAAGCCATGGAAAAAAGAGAATTGGAGGAAAGCTATCTATGGGATAAAGAGGCATGGAAATTGGGATGTGGAAAACGGCCAAGGCTGTAAAAAACCGCTAAATAAATAATCATTTAAGCTTTACTGAAAATGCAGAATTTGAAGCTCTTTCACAGAAAATGTTTTTCAGAAACCTTGCTTTGAAGTCATTTCAAGCACTTCCACTCACAAATGCAAAATGTATACAAACCGTTGAAAATGTGCGTATTAACAGTGAAGGATATTAAAAAAAAACATTAGCAAACATTTTTGGGAAAGTGCAAAATTCTTATTGTTGGGCAATTTTAATGTCTCACATTTCATGGTGCAATGGTGATGAATTAAGTTGCATCTATCAAGATGCTTATTTAGACGAGATCAACTAGTGTTCAGTCTTGGCAAATACTGTTAATTATTTAAATTTGCATCAAGTAAATAACATTCGCAATGACTACAATAGATTTTTAAATTTAGTTATTATCCAAGATTACTGTAGTTGTATAATGAAAAATGCTGAATGACCTATTGTTTCATGTGCTAATTACTACCCCGCAATAGAAATATACTTTTCATTTTTAAACAACTTTGAGACTAAATGCTACAGAAACAAGGTATAATTTTGAAAAAACAGATTATGTATCCATAAATCATGAGTTAACCTCCGAGCTGGATACTAATTTTTAACAGTTATCCAGATGAATTAGCTACAGAAAATTTTCACAATCAAGCACTGCCATCGACAGGATAATTAATAATCTTATAGAAAAATATGTCCCTAACAGTGTAAATAGTTCCTCCAAATATCTACCTCGCAATTCATCAAAATTAATTAAATTGATTAATGGTCACACGCGTTTTCAACGCCCATTAACATGCAACCCTACAAATCTGTTACGCGCACTTATACCTACCTGCAAGTTAAAAAGTTTATTATCCTTAGCAACATGTTTTAACACTCCTAGCAACGTACATACAACCATCGATTAATCACCAAATGTTTATTAAGAAAAAACTGGCGATGTTTTGTACAAATCAGAATAAAAGTTAACTCATTAGTTTTGGGGATAATTATTATTAATTGTAATATTAATAGTGTAATTAGAAAATGTGTTTTAAAATAAATTAACCTCATTTTCCTGGTCAACACGCCATCTTCCTCATTTCTTTAAGTATCTTAGGTTCAGGAGAATTATTTGCATCCATCTTTTCTTAATTGAAGGTATATTAATATTGTTTAAATAGATTTATTGCAAGCAACATCCCACCAAATCGTAGTAATGAGCCGCAACAGAATTCATTTGTGTACTATCGCAGTCATGTCATAAATTTTCTCATAAATCTTGAGATTTTATGGTGACCGATAAAATGTTGAACTTACCATGAAATGTTACAGTATTATTACTGCCACGCCCAAATTACAAATCGAAGCATAGCAACGCACCGCCTTTATTTTTAACTTTTGGCCTCTGCAGTAATAACGCTCCTAACATTTCTAGGTATGTTAATAGTTATAAAACATAGAAATGTTACACAATATAAATATATAAGTTTCAAGATTCAACAAGGATTACCAATACTTTCCTAAAATTCATGGAATGTGTAAGCGCGAGGTTAGGAAAAAATACTACTCATAAGTCCATTTGGTCAAAGAATTAGTTGGGGTTAATATCAAACATTCCTAAAAATACTCCAGATCCAAACAAGATATGAATGGATTGTCAAATATAGTCATTTATATATATTAAAAAAAAAAAAAAAAAAAAAAAAAAAAAAAAAAAAAAAAAAAAAAAACAACAACAACAACAACAACAACAACACCACCACTAACAACAACAGCTGTTAAAAGTAAGCAATTGCAAAGTGAGATCCCAATAAAGGCTATGAACTTGATGGAATCCAATCTGTTTTTGAAAAATTGCATTGACAATTAAAACCAATATTACATATTCTGATTAATAAATCTTTTCATGAAAGCTTCTTACTTTCTCGTATACAAACGTATGCATAGTATATAGAAAGTTATGGAATGCTGCGGAAAATCCATTTCAAAATTTCAATAGAAATGCAAGTTTCGGGGTCCCCTGATACCAATGAAGTTGGATTTTGTTCAAAATGTCCGTCCATCCTTCTGTTTGTCCGTTTGGAACACTACTGGCACCTAAACCATACATAGGATTTTTTCATACATGGCTATTCCCCTGTTGATGTAGATCAACTGTAAGTGAATCTGGCTGAACTGCGATTCCAAAAAACATTTCAAAATTTGAAGGTACTTTACATGAAGCACCCTGGACATTTTCAAAATTTTCTCAAAAATGCATTGAAATGTTTAAAAAAAAATTTATTGTAAGAATAGAGTATAATACACTTCTAAAAGTTGCTTAGGTATGATTTACACGGTTCACTCTCAATTTTCGAAAACTAGACAAGTTGGAATTTTTTTTTTTTTTTTTTTTGGCATCTTCCAACAACTACAGAATTGAAGATAGAGATTTTTCCTTAAAATGAAATTTCTTGTTCATAACGAGTTCTTTCCTTAACATCATGAACATTGTTTGAAATATTTATTAGTTTTCAAGCAATATTTGCAATTTTAAAAAATTACAAAAACAAGGCTTTCTCAAAATCGGCTCCAAATTTTTCTTTAAACTTTTGATAGGGATAGTGCTAAATGCACTCTATAAGATGATAAACACCATATTGCTCTATTGTTAGTTTTTTTTTAAAATTACAGAAATGTATTTTTTTTTTACTTGTCTCTCATGTTGTTAATATTTATATTAGCGGCAATTTGCTCGCATGATTATATTTATGAGTACATGTGCTTCAAATAATGTCAAAGTTTTCAAAAAACCAACATTTTCTGTGAAAACTAGCTCAAAACTCCATTTTCAGAAACACTCAAATGCCATTTTTTCAAAAATTAGTTGAAAATTTTTTTTTTCAAACTGCTCGACAGGATATTGTTAATTGCACTCTTCAGTATGACGAAATGTTCATTTTGTGGTATTTGTTTTGTTTTCAAAAATTACACAAATGTTCGTAATTTTTTTTTAAAAATATCTCACACCATTAATATGCTCATTTGCACTAATAAGCACATTAAAATCCATAGGCCTCCATGGTCCACTATTTTCATAGTTGAAATGCTACCTATCCATTAGAGATCAAAATGTAAAACAAATCATAGATCCCCAAAATACCTTCAAATACTCAGGTATACCCCAAGGGCCTAATTTAGGACCAATTATCATTCCAGACCTTTATTAATGAAACAAAATCTACTTTAAGAACGTGCCCATTTCTTCTATTTGAAATTATTTAAGGAGATCAAAACCATAGAAGACAATAAAATACTTCAGCAAGCTTTTAATGATATATTGAAGAGGAGCAATTATAATTTGCTGTGTTTTTTTTGTCAGTAAACGTAAAGTTGGCCCTTGGTGGCTTATTGGTTAGCATGTACACTTTCCTCGATGCAAACCTGAATTCAATACCTGGCTGGGCCAAAATAATAACTGCACTTTCCTTACAAATGTTTCAGTCTATAGTTGTGTGATGAACAGAAAGCCCAACTTAAGGTTAAAAAGACCAGTATAAAGATGGAGGGATGCCTTTCTGCTAATTACACCCTTATCCCATGGCTGAGAGACTGACCCATGGCCGTACTGAGGCCCGTAGTGGGCTGTCGAGCCTTAAGAGAAAAAAATATAAGGTTATGAGGTTATTATACCTGAAGCCTACCATAACATTCTTACAACAGATATGGGCATTAATTGGACACAGTTGACCAAATTAAAGACCTTGGAGTAACTTTCGACCCCAAAATGAAATTTAATATACATGTTGACCAAATTGTCAAGGTCAATTGGCTTTGTGAGGAGGACATCGGTGGAATTTAAACACAAAGTCACTCTTTATTCTACTTACATAGGGCCTATTTTGTTGTATGCATCTCAAATGTCATATATGTAGTATAAAGATAAATTAGAAACAGTTCACAACAAGTACCTAAATTTTCTAGCTTGGAAACTCTGTCAGCTATCTCCGTTCTTAATCCATGATTATACTTAAACAGCACAAATAGTAACACAAATATAAGCTCTCTTTAGTAACATAGACAACTTCATTATTTTTCATTCCTTTTTGAACTCTGCAATAATGCAATAGATTGTGCTGAGTCACTTTCAAAGCTATCATGGAATGTATCCACACACCAATTGAGAGGGAACTATTACATATTCTCAATACCAACAGATCACACAAACTATTGGTATAATGCCCCAATGTGGAGAATGAGTAAGTATGCTAGACAATGAAATCCCTTTTACCTCAAATCAAAATGTTGTCAAACTGCTTAACAGTTATCTG
The DNA here is from genome assembly GCA_038098605.1 of Gryllus longicercus. Lineage (NCBI taxonomy): Eukaryota > Metazoa > Arthropoda > Insecta > Orthoptera > Gryllidae > Gryllus > Gryllus longicercus. The sequence goes on from JAZDUA010000074.1 coordinate 2,834,128, forward strand.
CTGACTAAGTAATTCATGGTTGTGTCTCATCATTGTATCTATTAATTTTCTTTTGTACCACTGTAACTTCTGTATAGTATGTATTTATTGGGTTATTGCCTGTGAAATAAAAACAATTTTAGGTATTCTTTTGTTTTAATGAAGGTATTTATGGCATCTTACACAGAGCATTTACCACTATCTGCACAAAAAGTTGTACAAAATAACGTGGAGCCTTTTATGAGAAAGTGGCATTTAATCATTCCTGGAAATGCAGAATTTTGAGCTCATTTTTACAAAAAGAGTAATTAGCGAAGACACCATTAGAAAGCCGCATACTTATAAATGCGAAAGTATACAAATTGCCAGTATTGTAAATATTAATCATGTAAGATGTAAACAACTTACATTCATTCAATTTTTTAAAAAACAAAGAAATGGAGCAAAATGGTGTTAATGTCATAACATCACCACCACCACCACTCTCACCCTCCGATTACGAGTGGTGCTTCTGTCCGATTAGTAAGTACTAAGCAGCATTCCTTCATGTAGTAAAGTGTGCCCGCTGGGGCCATCATCTTGCCAGTCTGCCTCTCCCCTCTTGCCATTCAGTCTATAATGTAATACCATTCGTCCAATTGAATTTCAAAGATATTTAAAAGTAACTTGTTCAATTATTGAATTTTTTTTACCATTTGCACTCTAAGATGTTCTTGCCATAGAAGACTAGTGTTTTAGTTTTCTGCCTTGATATTTTGCTTAATTCGAAGCCTGCTTTTTGTAATGGGTCTTTGGATTCTGTTATTATAACTTGGTCATATGCAAATAATGTTGTTACTAATTTCTGGTTGCTGTAGGAAAACATCCTACACATAGTTTAGGCACTAGTATTGTTCACAGACGATAAGACTGACATTAAAAAGAAAAAAAGAAAACAACAATACTTTTTTCAGCGTCAGAGAACCCCAAAACATTTATTTCCATTTCAATTTCAAAATCTATATTTCACAGCATTACATAACTTTCTCTACACTAGGTAAGTTACTCTATTTATAGATATACAAGCCCAAAATAACACCCCCCCAGATAACTCAATACTGTCAAAAGCCCAAAATAACAACCCACCACAAATAATAACACGCACGCACGCACGCACGCACGCGCGCACGCACGCACGCGCGCGCACGCACACACAGATATAACTCAATACTGTCAAAAGCCCAGAATAACAACCCACCACAAATAATAACAAACACACACACACACAAGTAGACTATATCAAAAAATGTAATATTAAAATAAAAATCGTTCTCACAGGCCTAGATTCCTTGAAATTTTCTTGACACAAACACTTTTCTGTTTTTGTTATTTAGTGTTATTGTAGTAGTTCAGATCTCTTGCAAGCCATCCCATTGCATGAATGGCAAGAAAGGCCCATGCATTCAACATAGAGAATATGCAGAATGATGAACATGGGGTTAGCTGTGCTTTTCTCAACTTTCAGCACACAATAGAACACAACTTTATAAATTAAGTACTAACCGTCATTAGTCAATACCAAGCTTGTGTCTTCTTCCGCAATGGTTCCAAGATTTCCTTTGAGCAAATCCAAAGGAGTCAATTGACCCCCACCCCATGTTCTGCGTCTGTTAAAGCGTGGCTGTAATTGACAAATCACATAAATATCTCCAACAGCAATAACTGGTCAATGACTTATTATCTAGTTATACAATATATTCAGCTTGTCAAGTATCAAAAACTGAGCAATACATCAGGACTAATAAACTGTCCAAAAAATTGTTGCATCATTAGCCCATTTGGTTACAGCAACTGGGAGGCTGGCTCAATTCTCAGAGTAAGTGATATTTTGGGCAAATGTTTTGCAGACTGCCCTATAATCAGGCTTACTTGTTGGCCTTTCTATTCCATTAAAGAAAAGAAAAAAGAGAAATAGAAGAGAGAGAGAGAGAAAAAGGAACGAAACAAGAGAAAAAACAAAAAAGGATAAAAAGAACGAAACAGAGAGAAAAGGAACAGACGAGAGAGAGAGAGAAAAGGAACAGACGAGAGAGAGAGAGAGAAAAGGAACAGACGAGAGAGAGAGAGAGAAAAGGAACAGACGAGAGAGAGAGAGAGAGAGAAAAGGAACAGACGAGAGAGAGAGAGAGAGAGAAAAGGAACAGACGAGAGAGAGAGAGAGAGAGAGAAAAGGAACAGACGAGAGAGAGAGAGAGAGAGAGAAAAGGAACAGACGAGAGAGAGAGAGAGAAAAGGAACAGACGAGAGAGAGAGAGAGAAAAGGAACAGACGAGAGAGAGAGAGAGAAAAGGAACAGACGAGAGAGAGAGAGAGAAAAGGAACAGACGAGAGAGAGAGAGAGAAAAGGAACAGACGAGAGAGAGAGAGAGAAAAGGAACAGACGAGAGAGAGAGAGAGAAAAGGAACAGACGAGAGAGAGAGAGAGAAAAGGAACAGACGAGAGAGAGAGAGAGAGAAAAGGAACAGACGAGAGAGAGAGAGAGAGAAAAGGAACAGACGAGAGAGAGAGAGAGAGAGAAAAGGAACAGACGAGAGAGAGAGAGAGAGAAAAGGAACAGACGAGAGAGAGAGAGAGAGAAAAGGAACAGACGAGAGAGAGAGAGAGAGAGAAAAGGAACAGACGAGAGAGAGAGAGAGAGAGAGAGAGAGAGAAAAGGAACAGACGAGAGAGAGAGAGAGAGAGAGAGAGAGAAAAGGAACAGACGAGAGAGAGAGAGAGAGAGAAAAGGAACAGACGAGAGAGAGAGAGAGAGAGAAAAGGAACAGACGAGAGAGAGAGAGAGAGAGAGAAAAGGAACAGACGAGAGAGAGAGAGAGAGAGAGAAAAGGAACAGACGAGAGAGAGAGAGAGAGAGAAAAGGAACAGACGAGAGAGAGAGAGAGAGAGAGAAAAGGAACAGACGAGAGAGAGAGAGAAAAGGAACAGACGAGAGAGAGAGAGAGAGAGAGAGAAAAGGAACAGACGAGAGAGAGAGAGAGAGAAAAGGAACAGACGAGAGAGAGAGAGAGAGAGAGAGAAAAGGAACAGACGAGAGAGAGAGAGAGAGAGAGAAAAGGAACAGACGAGAGAGAGAGAGAGAGAGAGAAAAGGAACAGACGAGAGAGAGAGAGAGAGAGAGAAAAGGAACAGACGAGAGAGAGAGAGAGAGAGAGAAAAGGAACAGACGAGAGAGAGAGAGAGAGAAAAGGAACAGACGAGAGAGAGAGAGAGAGAAAAGGAACAGACGAGAGAGAGAGAGAGAGAAAAGGAACAGACGAGAGAGAGAGAGAAAAGGAACAGACGAGAGAGAGAGAGAAAAGGAACAGACGAGAGAGAGAGAGAAAAGGAACAGACGAGAGAGAGAGAGAAAAGGAACAGACGAGAGAGAGAGAGAAAAGGAACAGACGAGAGAGAGAGAGAGAAAAGGAACAGACGAGAGAGAGAGAGAGAGAAAAGGAACAGACGAGAGAGAGAGAGAGAAAAGGAACAGACGAGAGAGAGAGAGAGAGAAAAGGAACAGACGAGAGAGAGAGAGAGAGAAAAGGAACAGACGAGAGAGAGAGAGAGAGAGAAAAGGAACAGACGAGAGAGAGAGAGAGAGAAAAGGAACAGACGAGAGAGAGAGAGAGAGAAAAGGAACAGACGAGAGAGAGAGAGAGAGAGAGAGAAAAGGAACAGACGAGAGAGAGAGAGAGAGAGAGAAAAGGAACAGACGAGAGAGAGAGAGAGAGAGAAAAGGAACAGACGAGAGAGAGAGAGAGAGAGAAAAGGAACAGACGAGAGAGAGAGAGAGAGAAAAGGAACAGACGAGAGAGAGAGAGAGAGAGAGAAAAGGAACAGACGAGAGAGAGAGAGAGAGAGAGAAAAGGAACAGACGAGAGAGAGAGAGAGAGAGAAAAGGAACAGACGAGAGAGAGAGAGAGAGAGAAAAGGAACAGACGAGAGAGAGAGAGAGAGAGAGAAAAGGAACAGACGAGAGAGAGAGAGAGAGAGAAAAGGAACAGACGAGAGAGAGAAAAGGAACAGACGAGAGAGAGAGAGAGAGAGAGAAAAGGAACAGACGAGAGAGAGAGAGAGAGAGAAAAGGAACAGACGAGAGAGAGAGAGAGAGAGAAAAGGAACAGACGAGAGAGAGAGAGAGAGAGAGAAAAGGAACAGACGAGAGAGAGAGAGAGAGAGAAAAGGAACAGACGAGAGAGAGAGAGAGAGAGAAAAGGAACAGACGAGAGAGAGAGAGAGAGAAAAGGAACAGACGAGAGAGAGAGAGAGAGAAAAGGAACAGACGAGAGAGAGAGAGAGAGAAAAGGAACAGACGAGAGAGAGAGAGAAAAGGAACAGACGAGAGAGAGAGAGAAAAGGAACAGACGAGAGAGAGAGAGAAAAGGAACAGACGAGAGAGAGAGAGAAAAGGAACAGACGAGAGAGAGAGAGAAAAGGAACAGACGAGAGAGAGAGAGAAAAGGAACAGACGAGAGAGAGAGAGAAAAGGAACAGACGAGAGAGAGAGAGAAAAGGAACAGACGAGAGAGAGAGAGAAAAGGAACAGACGAGAGAGAGAGAGAAAAGGAACAGACGAGAGAGAGAGAGAAAAGGAACAGACGAGAGAGAGAGAGAAAAGGAACAGACGAGAGAGAGAGAGAAAAGGAACAGACGAGAGAGAGAGAGAAAAGGAACAGACGAGAGAGAGAGAGAAAAGGAACAGACGAGAGAGAGAGAGAAAAGGAACAGACGAGAGAGAGAGAGAAAAGGAACAGACGAGAGAGAGAGAGAAAAGGAACAGACGAGAGAGAGAGAGAAAAGGAACAGACGAGAGAGAGAGAGAAAAGGAACAGACGAGAGAGAGAGAGAAAAGGAACAGACGAGAGAGAGAGAGAAAAGGAACAGACGAGAGAGAGAGAGAAAAGGAACAGACGAGAGAGAGAGAGAAAAGGAACAGACGAGAGAGAGAGAGAAAAGGAACAGACGAGAGAGAGAGAGAAAAGGAACAGACGAGAGAGAGAGAGAAAAGGAACAGACGAGAGAGAGAGAGAAAAGGAACAGACGAGAGAGAGAGAGAAAAGGAACAGACGAGAGAGAGAGAGAAAAGGAACAGACGAGAGAGAGAGAAAAGGAACAGACGAGAGAGAGAGAGAAAAGGAACAGACGAGAGAGAGAGAAAAGGAACAGACGAGAGAGAGAGAGAAAAGGAACAGACGAGAGAGAGAGAGAAAAGGAACAGACGAGAGAGAGAGAAAAGGAACAGACGAGAGAGAGAGAGAAAAGGAACAGACGAGAGAGAGAGAAAAGGAACAGACGAGAGAGAGAGAAAAGGAACAGACGAGAGAGAGAAAAGGAACAGACGAGAGAGAGAAAAGGAACAGACGAGAGAGAGAAAAGGAACAGACGAGAGAGAGAAAAGGAACAGACGAGAGAGAGAAAAGGAACAGACGAGAGAGAGAAAAGGAACAGACGAGAGAGAGAAAAGGAACAGACGAGAGAGAGAAAAGGAACAGACGAGAGAGAGAAAAGGAACAGACGAGAGAGAGAAAAGGAACAGACGAGAGAGAGAAAAGGAACAGACGAGAGAGAGAAAAGGAACAGACGAGAGAGAGAAAAGGAACAGACGAGAGAGAGAAAAGGAACAGACGAGAGAGAGAAAAGGAACAGACGAGAGAGAAAAAAGGAACAGACGAGAGAGAAAAAAGGAACAGACGAGAGAGAAAAAAGGAACAGACGAGAGAGAAAAAAGGAACAGACGAGAGAGAAAAAAGGAACAGACGAGAGAGAAAAAAGGAACAGACGAGAGAGAAAAAAGGAACAGACGAGAGAGAAAAAAGGAACAGACGAGAGAGAAAAAAGGAACAGACGAGAGAGAAAAAAGGAACAGACGAGAGAGAAAAAGGAACAGACGAGAGAGAAAAAAGGAACAGACGAGAGAGAAAAAAGGAACAGACGAGAGAAAAAAGGAACAGACGAGAGAAAAAAGGAACAGACGAGAGAAAAAAGGAACAGACGAGAGAAAAAAGGAACAGACGAGAGAAAAAAGGAACAGACGAGAGAAAAAAGGAACAGACGAGAGAAAAAAGGAACAGACGAGAGAAAAAAGGAACAGACGAGAGAAAAAAGAAACAGACGAGAGAAAAAAGGAACAGACGAGAGAAAAAAGGAACAGACGAGAGAAAAAAGGAACAGACGAGAGAAAAACGAACAGACGAGAGAAAAACGAACAGACGAGAGAAAAACGAACAGACGAGAGAAAAACGAACAGACGAGAGAAAAAAGAACAGACGAGAAAAAAAAGAACAGACGAGAGAAAAAAGAACAGAAGAGAGAACAAAAACAGAAGAGAGAAAAAAGAACAGACGAGAGAAAAAAGAACAGACGAGAGAAAAAAGAACAGACGAGAGAAAAAAGAACAGACGAGAGACAAAAGAACAGACGAGAGAAAAAAGAACAGACGAGAGACAAAAGAACAGACGAGAGAAAAAAGAACAGAAGAGAGAAAAAAGAACAGAAGAGAGAAAAAAGAACAGAAGAGAGAGAAAAGAACAGAAGAGAGAGAAAAGAACAGAAGAGAGAAAAAAGAACAGAAGAGAGAAAAAAGAACAGAAGAGAGAAAAAAGAACAGAAGAGAGAAAAAAGAACAGAAGAGAGAAAAAAGAACAGAAGAGAGAAAAAAAACAGAAGAGAGAAAAAAAACAGAAGAGAGAAAAAAAACAGAAGAGAGAAAAAAGAACAGAAGAGAGAAAAAGAACAAAAAAAGAGAAAAAGAACAAAAAAAGAGAAAAAGAACAAAAAGAAAAGAGATAGAGAAAAAGAAAGAACAAAACAAACAGACGGACACAGACAGAGACAGAAAGAAAAAAAAGTTACCTTGGGAACAGGCTCTGCTACAATCAGTGTTTTCATTAGAACATTTATTCGCTGTTGTAATTCACTGTTCAATCTTTCTTGTTCCTCTAATTTGCTTTCCACTGCTTCGAGTTCATGACTGGCATATCGCTCTTTAGTGGCCTGTAACAATTTAATATGACATAAAATGAATTGCATATGAACAAGTCTACTGCAGTAGAGAAACCAATTAATTTTAATATAAATAACTAGCTTAACTTCTTATATCATAACATATAATATATAAAAAACTTTTAACGTAACACATACCAGCAGGTATTTTAATATCTAAAATTTTATTCATACTTCATAACTTCATTGCCTTGCTATAATAATTATTTGGAAAATACCGAAGCTAAAATTACATATGACACTAAAGCTTTTTGGAATTTTATAAACAGCAAAAAAAAAGATTATGGGCTACCATCAACACTTAGACATAATGACTCAATAGCAGAAAATGGTCAAGATTCGGTTAATTTACTTGCAAATCATTTTGAATCTATATATTCAAACGAATCTTGTACTGATCTTATTGTAAACGAAAGTCCTATTACTTCTGCTGAACTTCCCATTAATTTCTCTATTACATATCTTGAAACACTACATAATTTACAAAAACTTAAAGAATCTAAATGTACAGGTCCGGATAACATCTCGGCAATTTTCTTAAAAAACTGCTCAAATATTTTATATAAACCGATATGTGATCTATTTAATAAATCATTGAGTGTGGGATTTTTCCCTGAAATCTGGAAACAATCCTTCATAACACCTGTACATAAATCAGGCGATAAATCTGATACAAATAATTATAGACCAATTTCCATACTGAATGTGATACCGAAGATGTTTGAGGCTATTATAACAAATAAAATTTCGAGGTATTTACAATCTATCATTGTAAATGAACAACATGGATTTGTTGAAAATAAATCAACAGTTAGTAATTTATTGATCTTCAGCAATTTTCTGTCAGATTCATTGGAAAAAGGTCTACAAGTCGATGTTATTTACACAGACTTTTCAAAAGCTTTTGACAGAGTACCAATAAACTTATTAATTGATCAATTGCAAAAAATTGGATTTCCTAACGTAATTCTGAACTGGTTTCGTAGTTATCTGACCGATAGAAAACAATATGTAAAATACAAATCATTTATCTCTAAGGAAATCAATGTAACTTCTGGAGTACCGCAAGGCTCCCACTTAGGACCAATACTCTTCCTATTGTTTATTAATGACATTGTATCTTCATTTGTAAATAGTAAATGTTTATTGTTTGCGGATGATTGTAAGGTTTTTAGGATTATAAAATCTACCAATGATTGTGAACTTTTACAGTATGATCTGAATAATGTAGCTACCTGGTGTATTATGAACAAAATGGAGCTTAATATAACAAAATGTAAAATAATGAGCTTTACAAGAAAGTCGACAATCGAATATGATTATGTAATTTCGGATTTTAATTTAAATCGCATCACTCAAATAACAGACTTGGGAGTGATTTTTGACTCAGAAATGAGATTTCATTATCATATCGATTACATTGTAAACAAGAGTCTCAGAATGTTAGGATTTGTCAAACGAAATAGTTCTGAATTCAAAGATATTAAAACTCTCACTACACTATATAACTCATTAATAAAATCAATACTAATGTACGCATCTCCGATATGGTCACCATATTTCAATACCCATATTTCAAGAATTGAAAGTGTTCAACATAAATTTTTCTCGTTCGTTGCTTATAACCAGAAACTACCAAATCCAACATTAACTCATGATTACTCACTATTAGCTACGATTACTGGATTGAGCACTTTAGAATCGAATCGAATCTATGTAGATGCACGTGTTCTATACAAAATTATAAATAACCACCTCTCGTGTCCTGAATTAAAATCTCTTTTCAATTATAGACATAACACCCATACACTACGCTCTATTCGACCCTTACATGTATCAGCACATAGAACAGTCTATGGTATGAACTCTCCCATCACGAGACTCCTACGACTCGGTAATAGCGACAATTGTCCTCCTTTAAATGTCCGATCTTTAGATGTATTCAAAAAACTAGCGAAACAATCACTACGTAGCAAATTCCATTAATATTATAATTTTATTACTTATTGTGTTTAGCAAATTGATTTGTGAATGTAAATTTATTATTATATCTTGGGCTTTAGCCTGTATGTACTGAATAAAATAAAATAAAAATAAAATAAAATAAAAATAATAAAAATTAATTTTAAACCTATTAGTTGCCTGGCTAGACCATTTTCAGAAAGAGAGTTACATGAAACAGTTTTGATTAAAATATTCGTTAAATTTTTTGTTCATCTTCTTCTTTCGCTTCATGGAGTTGGGCCTTAAGGCCTGTTTCCACATCAAGAGAGTGAGTCTTTCCATCTTGTTAGTGGGCGGCCAACATTTCTTCTTCCTTTAGGATTGTACTGATATTATTATGGGGATTCTGTTTGGAGGCATGCGTTGAATATAGTCATGCCAGTTTCTCCTTAATGATTGGATTCTGTCCATCAGATTAAATATATTCAGTTAGGTTCTGATGTCATCATTATATTGTCTATCTAAAATATTGTAACCTGCTACTGAACGTAGGAATTTCATTTCAGCGCTTTCTATTTTCTTTCTGTCAGCTCTATTTATAGTCCAGTTTTGACATGCATAAATTAGCATAGGTTCTGCCATTACTTTGTAAAATTGAGTTGAGCGGTTTTTAAAGTCTTATTTTTTAATGTTGTTCTTATTGTCCCACACATATTATAGAATCTATTTAATTTCCGGCTTATGTCATTTTTCTGACAGTAAGACACATTGAAGCCTAGGTAGGTGAAATTATTTGTGTTCTATCGGTTCATTATTAATTATAATTTTACATCTAATGTGGTTTGTTCCTTCACAGCCCATTGATTTTGTTTTCCTAGTGGAGATTTTCATATTATATTCGGATGCCTGTTCGTTTTGTTTTTGTGCTGCAATTTGTAGTTCGTCTACTGAGCTACTAAAAATTACTTGGTCGTCTGCAAACAATATGGTGTTTATAGATTTGTCATTTATTTTAAAATATGATTTCAACTGCCCTTGCCATTGCCGGACAATCTCATCTATATATATTCTGAATAGTGCTGGCGAAAGTGGACACCCTTGTTTGACTCCTTGATTTATTCCCATAAATTTATTACTTCTTTGAGATCCTTTATCAATGCATATTTTAGTGTCGAAATAGAGACTTTGTATTACTCCTATTAGGTGGGCTGGGAATCCTTTTTTATGCATTATTTCCCAGAGTTTCTTTCGGGACACTTAGTCGAAAGCTTTTTCATAATCAACAAATAGTATACATGTAGGTAAGTTAAATTCTCGTCTTTTCTGTATTAGTTGTTCCAGTACGAATATGCAGTCGGAACATGAGCGGCCTCTCCTGAAACCGCATTGTTCTTCCAGTAACATATGCTCATTAATAATATTTAATTGCAGAGTTATTATCTTAGCATTAGCTATCTTAGCAACATCTTATAGGCTGTGTTGAGAAGACTTATTCCTCTATAATTTTGTCCATCCTGCCAATCACCTTTTTTGAAGATCGGGCATATAATTCCTTTCCTCCAATCTTCGGGAATGGTATATCTCCTCCAACACATATTTATTATTTCGAGGAATCTCCTCCTTATTTCGTTCGGTGCGTACTTAAGTAGTTCGGCATTCATGCAATCAGTTCCTGGCGATTTCTTACTCTTGAACGTTTTAAGTATATTGTTCATTTTGTCCAGTTCAATGGGATCCACTTTTATTATTTTTTCTGATAGGGGGTCTTCGGGGGTCTCTGTGTTTGTCCACAGAGACTGATAGTATGTAAACCATTCTTTCTCGGAGATGTTGTTATTTTTTAATGTATCTCTTTCTGTCGAGTTTAGATACTTCATTATTTTGTAGGCAGTGTCCTGTGATCCATGACAGTCATGTTCAATCTCGCTTACATATCTATCCCAACTTTCTCTCTTTATCTTTCTAATTTCTCTCTTCGCAATAGCGCTTTTATTTCTATATTCTATTTTGTCTTCCTCAGAATTTGATTGGAGATACTGTAGGTAAGCCTTTTTCTTTTGATCGAATATTTCTTGTATTTCTTCATTCCAATTTTGGACACCCTTCTTATTCCTTGCTCTTGTTCTTTTGCCTAGGACTACTTCTGCTGCTTGTAATATTATCTCCTTAAAATCTTGCCATTCTACATTTACATTTGTACCGATTGCTCTTTGATCAATAGAGGATAGCAATTGTGATCAGTATAATCTTCTTATACTCTCTTGTTGCAGCAGGTATATTTTAAAGTTAGTTTTATTTTGCATAGCCTTCGTCTTTTTCCTTTGGATCCATTTCCTAGGGTTGTAAGTTTACAAAGAACTAAGAAGTGATCTGTACTAACGTCGCAGCTCCTACATACTCATGTATCATTCACGTATGGGGAGAGTTTCTTGTTGGATAGGATATAGTCAATTATTGATCTCGTACCTCTTGCTGACCATGTATATTTGTGTATATCTCTATGTCGGAAGAGGGCATTAGTTATTTTAAGCTCGTTAAAGCTAACAAAGTTTCTCAGGGATATGCCGTTCTCATTTAGAGTTTGTTCTCCATTGTTCCCATTTAGATTTCCCATGATTTGTTGTCCAACACGTGCATTAAAATCACCTCCAATTGCTACATAATCTGTCTTGTTTATAGTGTTTAAGTGAGACTGGAGGGATTCATAGAAGTTAATACTTTCTTCTTTACGTCCCTCTTCAGGTGCATACGTGCAAATAATCGTAATATATCCTCTAGCTGTTTTTAGTCACACGTTTATTATCCGGTAGCTTACAAAGTTATAGCTATGAATTCTATTAGGGAGGATTTAATCATTATTCCTACCCCTGATGATGCTCTTTTATTTTGAGGGACTCCGCTATATAAAAGAATGTAGTTTAGGTATTCCAATGTGCCTTTTAATTTTTTCTTTGTTTCGGTGGTGAGACGTTACGTTAATGTTTTCTAATTCTTTTTGTAATATTTCTTCTTTTTGAGTCAAACCTCTTACGTTCCAAGTAGCTAGGTTCAATTTCTCCAAATTCCTTTTCCTATTCCTATTCTTTGCATGGGTCATCATATGATTGGTCCGGCCGTTCTCTTGACGGTTATCAGTAATGGGTTGTTTCCGTAAATTTTTTGTTCACTTACAAAATATTGTTAAATTATCATCAATGGGATTGTCTTAATGATTCACATAAATGTCAGAAAGAGCATATAGTAATTCACAGCATTTCACCACTGCAGTCTTAGTATCAGTGCAACATGATATTATAAATATCTATTATACTTGCTGATGATGCTCCATGCTACTTCCTTTTGGTATTTACAAATTAAAATCCGCTTCATTATCATATTTTTTGTTTCATTAAAAAAATACAAAAGGCTAATTTGTGTAACTCCAGTACAAGCATTGAAATAAATATAAAGTAAGAGACAAAACATAAAAGAAATTCTTAAAATTAAGAAGCATGATTCTATTAAAAAAAGTAATTTTATAGATTAAAACTCAAACTGCCCTTTGTTATATTATCATTTGCATTTCTAGCAAGTCTGGAAATCGCGGAAACATATATAAATTGAGATCAACAAGAAGTTTTCTTAAGTAACATAACATTTCTAATATTAAATGGATTTAAATATTCAACAAATAGGTTCCTCAATGCAACACAAACAATCAACCTTGTAAAAAGTTTATACATAAAGAGTACATCATTTGTTAATCTCTCATATTTCAATTATGGTATATTCAGTAATTTAACAATTACTAAGTAGCTATGACTATCTAGGATTTTCAGGACAAGCCTTATACACTGCATATGAGAAAAATGTGTGTTGAACCCTTTCAATCCTTTTGATTTGAAAGACAGTATTAGGAGACGTAAGAAGTAAATTGGTATATTTGTCTTTTAACAAAACCTAATAACTTGAAATTTTATTTTATCACATAGGTAATCAATATCTCGATCAAAACACATTTTATTATTTACAAAAATTTCCATTTCAGAAACACACTCAAAAGTTTGATCCATCAATAGTACAACTCATTAAAATAACGTTAAGCCCCCGAATACAATGAAGCAACTTGCATTTATTTATATTCATATTAATACAATTTCTTCAACGCCTCTGTACAAGACTATTCATATCATATTGTAAAAGTTCAATATCTTTTTTGTTCAATGTTACCCTTCCAAACTTACAATCATTAGCAAATAAAATTAAAGAACTGTTTTAAACACATTATATACATCATTAATAAATATAAAAAGTAACCGAGGACCCAAACGAGAACTCTGTGGTACTCCTGATGTAACTGATATTGTAAAAGGTTTTATGGTTTTTGTACCCAACTGCTAAATAACTAAAGATCCAATTACAATTGCTTAATATTTAATAAACTCAATCTGCATAGCAATAGTTCAATATTTTTACGATCAAAGGCTTTACAGAAATCAGTGTAAGGTACATAAACCTGATGTCCTTTGCCTAAAGTAGATTTAACTTCCTTTGTAAACAATAAAAAATTTGTTAGTGTAGATCTACCTGAAATGAAATCATGCTGTTTCTTAACTACAATGGCCACAAATTGAGGTTTCGAGTAAAAAAATACGATGCTTTCAAAAACATTTGCACCAGTACTAAGAATGCTAATCTGTGTACAATTACTAGCATTTTTTTTATTTTCCTTCTTAAATACTGGAGGGATGTAACTGGTTTTCCAATTCAAAGGAAAGGTTTTTGTTAATGAAGATTTATTATAAGGTATAGTCAAAGGAATAGTGTTCCTTCATTTTTTAGTGACATTTACAGGACCAGAGTTATAAGAATTTTTCAATTTTGAAAGCATATTCAGCACACCATCGTAGATATTATATTTAGATCAAATTCGGTTATGTCACTCGTAACAGTACAACTTTAGTCAATCTGTCAGGATAAACATTGATAATTCTGGGCACCAAAGTAACAACCTTCGAATGATTAGCCAAAAAGTTCACTATATCAACACCTTCAGAAAGAACATTTTAGTTTCATCAAGTTGGGTAATTAATGTCCTGGTTTAGCTTTATTAACTCCAAGGACAAGTATGACATATACGTCAAAGCAAACTAGTAATGATAGGATGAATGCTTGTGCTTGGCAAATAAAAGCTCGCCTTCTTGAATATTCTCTTTGATCCCAGCACAATTATCACCCCTGAAGGACAAGTGTGACAAATACATCACCCCCCTCCCTTCCACCGATACGTAGAATAATTTAATTTTTTTCATTTTGGGGGGCTTCTTCTAGAAATCTTCCACAATATTCCAGAGGGAATCAGCTAAGAATTGTACCAATCAATTTGTCTTGCGAAGAGAATTCAAATGAGCTATTTACCATATCTGTAGGTGCCATAAGTCACCCAAAACATGATTTAATAGCTGTATAAAACTTTTTTTAGAGAATTTTGTTAGAAACATTTTGATGGATGGAATGATTAGTTCCCCACCAGGAGACTGACATGGGTTAAATGACGCCTCCTTTGTCTTGATAGGTAAACTAATGGATGGTTGCAGCTTACACTATTGTTTATTAATTAGTTACTGTACAACAGATATTATCGTAATGCCTAAAATAATGAATACAAAAAACAAAATAAAGACTTACAATAACAAAAATGATGTAACAAAAAGCTTAACAATCACAATTATTACTTACGAGTCAAAAAATCAATAAAACTGGTTGAGATACCGAGGAAGAGCAAGTTGTAAAACATTGTTGCTTTAATTTTTATTTATAATGATATCTTAGAGTAAATTTCATTGGACGATTGGAAACATTGGAAAATTAAATTTAGAAGTCCCATTGGCTTTCCAAATATGTGTAGGTATCTAGAAAAATCAATTTACATTCACATATACCTTAAGCAATTATGGAATAAACAATAATATCGACAGTTGTTCAAAGTTGTCTTGTTGTCTTAATTCAATTATTTCTGAACCTGTTGAGTGAATAAATTGAGTTCTTATCCTGGATGGATTTGTACTGTCAATTTTCATACAATAGATTTAAGTAAAAAGAAGCAAAATTTCAATTTAATAATAAAGGTAGAGCTGATTTTATGTGCTAACAATTGCTGATTTAATTGCGTTTTTACACATTGACAGCCATGTGGTCACCAGTGATTTGACCAGGAAACAATGTGGGTGCTGACTGCTTCACAAGAATATACATTTCATTTTGGTAAAACTGCTTGGCTTGCTTGTCGATGATACATGCAATGTTGATATGATTTGGTCTGAAGAATAGATAATCTGTTTGTGGGAGGTCATCAATTGATTCTTGGCTGTATGGTCACTTCTTTCAGATATTCTTTTTGTTGGTTTCTTGAGGATTTATGTTTCAATTGTCATGTCTTGATATTATTGATTGACATATACACAAGATCAAGTATACCCAATTTTTTTTCTGCCATTTTTATTACATTTTTCGAAGTTTACTAGTTTTTTAATGTCATATTTATCCTGGTATTCACTGTTAATTAATTTTATACATGAGTGATACTTAAAATCTGAATTTTCATATAACCTACTTTTAGTTTATAATTGACCTTAAACATATTTAGAAGAGGGTCATCTCATAAAAGTGTTTATTCTGATGTGATAACCATTTTGATGTTCCATGTAGTAATAAGTATAGAACTAGATTTGAAAACTAAATCGATAATTTGCACAAAATGAGATTTCTGACCAAATGGTTAGGTGCTTTTCACTCTTAAGAAAAAACATTTGAAGGGTTTTAGCAGATAAACTAAAAATGTTTGGAAATCTTTGTCATCAGTTCTGCTGAGGGACATTATTTCAAAAGCACACTAAATTTTCAACAAAAAATAACAAAACCAAAAATTTGAGTCTAACCTTCAGTTCTGCCTGGAGTTTTTCTAACTGCCGCGCATACTTCTTGATCAGAGTACCATCAGACATTACTTCATTCACCTGAGGCTTGTTTTTAACTGCCTTCGCACGTGAAGCAAATCTAGAACACAACAAAAGTAATAAAATTTAACAATAGATTATATAACATCACATTACATGCCAACCATACAAGAGCATTCACAACAAATTCAAAATTGCTCTACCACTTCTGCTACTTATAAAGCAGGTGCCCATTGGTAACCAGAATCTATTCTTCCTGCGTGTGCCTGATTTTTCTTCCTTAAAGTATCCACATAGTGAGTACGATTAAAACACGCTTTGAAGCAAAATGAAGTGAAATATTTTGGAAAAGGATTACGACCTAAAATAAGGCTTTTTCAAATCTTTTCCAACTCTTTCCTCACCAGCTCTCCTACACAATGAACAAAGTTTTTTTCACTTAAAATTTTCAAAAACTTTATGCCTTCAAATTTTCTAATTACAAATTATTTGTATTTTAAAAATATACTTTTATATGTTACTAAAATGGAATTCCAAATATGAAAAAAAAATTATTTTCAGAAAAAATATTTTCAAAAAATGTTGGATGTTCTAAGGCAATTGGAACTATGATTGGGGAGGCGAAGGGGGGGGGGGGGGAGGAAAAAATCTGTGTAAGAAAATAATTTGTAATGCTTTTAGGAAATTTTATAAAATTAGTGGAGGCTTAAGTCAACACAGACATTATTATCAAATCGTTTCACCAAAGAGTCTTAATGAGTGGTATATAGTAAAAATATTTTAAAATCTTGTGATTTCTGGCAACAGATTTGAAATAGAAATGTAAAAATTCAAAATGACAGAGGTAATGGCAGTGCTAGGAAAGGATAAAAGACTAACAAAATAGCATTAGACACTCAAAGAAACCAATACACTGGCATCACTATATGCAGATCTCTCACTACCCCCCACCCCCCAAAAACAATGTTATCAAATTAACATTTTAAAAGTTTAAATTAACTTGCAAACCTCCTTTACCCATGAACTACAGTGTTGGCCACCATTACTCAACTGACACTTCACATATCCCACACAAATGTTTAGAGAAAGACATTTGAGGGAAGAACTTATCACAAAAGAGTTTTCGGATGTCACCAAGCGTGTCTCTGCATTACCGCCAGACCAAGCAAATATTAAATTTTTTCTTGCAATTTTGGAGCGTTATTATGCTCCCTTTGATTGTTTTGTTAGAGTTTCATTATTATTCAGTAATTCTGAGTAGGCACTTCAGGAAGGTTAAGTTACATGGAATAATTTCTTGGGGGATACAGGTTAGTACCTCACCAGTTCATTTCCCTATGTGTCTGAATGCTTGTATATTGCACCTATTTGTTATCATAGCTTTTGAATCATCCATCGAGAATTTAAATACTTACTTCAAATCTGTTATGAGAAACCAATGTTTTAAATTATTATTTCCACAAAATAACACACTTGCTAATAACATTTCTGGTAATAAGATGAAATGGATTGTGCTACCAATATTAAATTTTTAATTTAATTATTATACAATCACGAGAATAAAGAAAAAAAGAAAAGAAAAGAAAAGAAAAAAAAGAAAAGAAAAAAAACAACACACACACAGCTGCAGTATACCAGATCCATGATACTGTAACTAGTGAACTTGATCAACGTGTCTGAACCTTCATTTATCATTTTATAATATTTATTTTATAGCTTATTATTGATAATTTACAATAATGTAGTGTTTACACAATGTTGGAATTACCCCATTCGGCCACTTTGTCCCGTATAGAGTATAATTAGTTTGTTAAGCGCCTATAAGTGAACATTTATACTGAGAAATCACTTATCACTTAAGGGTTCACATATCCTATAAGTGATGACTATGAATTTGGCCCTACATCTCAGGCCTGTGTCACATGGGCATTGCATTGACATGTTACCTAACACTGATGACGTTAGCTTTGTTGATGCCAGTGCACACGTCACAATATGAGTCTTAGATTACCGCTCTTAGGCAAAACTGCACAAGAACACTCTTAGCAATGTGCATTGTGCCCACAGCTGCGGCAAGATGCTCAAGCTACTATGTATGTCTAGTTTAAGTGTGTTTTCTAGCTTTCAACATGCTATACAAGCTAGACAATGAGTGTTGCCAAGTGTACTTTGTGTCATTTCGCATAAGATAGTGTTAAATCTACCATGCACCTTGATTCGTGTGCGCAGGCTTGAACAGAGCGGGCGTCATCAGCGCTGGGCAACGTGCATCAACTCAATGCAACGCTCAAGGCACAGACCTTATATTCTTCTACCAATGCATATTACTCAGTTTTTCTACCTTTTTAAATACCTCTGTAATGTTACAAAATGAAAATTTGTGTATGCCTAGCTGCTCAATAACGAGTTTCATTATATTTAAATCTTCTAGTGTTCATGTAACATTTCGTAACTCTTGATAATATCACACCATTTCGGGAGTTTTTCTTTTATGGCCATTTTTAATGTGGCAAGGTGGTGGGAAAGTGCAACAGCAGTGCCTGTTTTGCACATCACAAAGTGCTTTTCAGATGGCATAGTGGCAAGCAGAAGATTGAAAATTGCGGGAAAACTGAAATTATACCATCATAAATACGGAGTATTTATAACATTATGACTATACGAAAACTGATCACACCAGCAAAAAATGTTGTAAATACCAGAAAAACGTAAATTGTTGGAACGTAAAATCAGGGTTTTACTGTACTTGGTTTTTTGGGGGTACTTTTTAGTTTTACTAGATCTTTCTTAACTTGTGTGTGCAATACTCTACCAAGGCCCGAGCCTTATATCCATTACTCCCACTTCCTGATATACTCACCCAAGAGTACTAAGGGTAAAATCCACAGATGCAGGAGTCACTGTACATATGATCAGGGTGTGAGCATTTCCACCCAACGAGCATTGCAGGATTCTTGTGAGTTTCGAATCTCGGAAGTTCACAAACTGACTGGGAAAAAAAAAAGAAAAAATTAATAATAATAATAATGAAGTGGTGACAACATGCCTGAAGCCCTTTGGCCCAAGGCCTTCTTGTCATCCAAGATCATTAGAATCACTTTATGCCCATGGTACATATAATATTTTATATTTTAACATCATTTTAAAGTTTCAGATTTAATTATTTACTAATTAACTAGTTGTTAACATGAGTGGCTTCATATTTCCCTCCATAAATGTGTGGGGACTGCGCACCAAACTGAATGCACAGAATAAGTCTTCCTCTTCTTTTCACGACACTGATATCATTGTATTCACAGAAACTTGGCTACGTAAGGAAATTTTAGATGCTGAATTTGGTTTTCAAAATCATAATATCTTCAGACTAGAAAGGAGTATAGCTACAAGCCAACATCAACGAGGAGGAGGAGTAGCAACTATGATACACCGTAAATATTGCAGCACATATATTGAAACTCTCAACACAAATATTGAACAATTATATGTACATATTAAAGGGAACTTCGGCCTGATAATTGTAGCGGTCTATTTTCCCCCCAAATATTCTATAGATGCATACTTGCAATTTACTAGTACTCTTGAAAACATTTTTCAAAATTACCCCAATTCTAAATTTCTTATACTTGGTGATTTCAATCTTCCGCATACTAATTGGTTTAAACATGAAAACATTTTGAAATGTAACTTTACTAATGCATCGAATTGTAAAATTGATATTAGCCTACTGATTTTAAATTCGGCGAATTATTTGAATTTATTACAGCTAAATTATAGTTACAATTTGGATGGTAGGATTTTGGATTTGATATTTGCTCAAGATTTTGATTGCATTATTATGTAGTCTGACTGTCCTGCTTTACCATGTGACTCCCACCATCCAGCCCTAGATTGTTGTATTTCTCTACAAACTACAAATGTATTTCCCTCTGATTGTGAATTTTATAATTATTATTTTAACTTAGCTGACTATATATCCATAAATAACGAATTGTGCTCCACGAACTGGCTACATTATTTCACAGAAATCTATTTGGAATTTTCTATTCAATATTTTTATCAACTATTATACAACTTGATTGACAAATACGTTCCAAAATTCTATACTCGTGCTAATTCATATCCACCTTGGTACTCGTAAGGAATTAATTCGTTTATTAAACAAAAATTTATTGCACATAAAAAATTTAAATTTTCATTACATGAAAATGGCTATTTAAAATTTTCTGAACTACGTAAAATATGCAAAAATAAAAGTAATACTGATTATAATAACTATATTAAACAAATTGAGAATAATATACCGTCTAACTCTAAAACGTTTTGGAAATATGCTAACGCTAAGAGAGGTATAAAAGGTTTACCCAATGCAATGTTTGTGATGATTTACAAGCATTTGAGGGCAAAGATATTGTTTTTGCTGATTACTTTGAATCAGTGTACGACTGGAATGAGTGTGTCAACTCCAACATTGTGAATCATTACTTCGACACACAATTAACATCGGTGAAATTGTAATTACACAGAGAGAAGTGTATGATGCTATATCCGAGCTTAATGTCAACAAAGGTATAGGTCCTGATCTTATACCACTTCCTCTTGCAAAACTAATCTTACACCTATACTTCATACACTTTTCTCTAAATCCCTCAAAGTTGGCTATTTACCAGATATTTGGAAAAAAAGTTTTATTACTCCAATTCATAAAGGCAATGGCCGTTCAAATATAAAAAATTATAGACCGATATCAATAATGAGTGTAATTCCAAAGTTATTCGAATCAATTATAACAACGAAACTTAACAATTGTAAATGGAATCTTGGTAGACGAACAACATGGATTTAGAAGTACGTGTTCAACAACATCTAATCTTTTACTGTTACAATATTATATAATTGACAAAATTTAAAAGTATTCACAAGTTGATACCATTTATACAGACTTCGCTAAAGCGTTCAACAAAGTTAATATTGATATACTACTATTGGTGAAATTAAATCATATTGGTATTCATGGGGTATTTTTGGATTGGTTGAAAAACTATCTTACCAACAGAATTCAAAATGTCAAATATAAAATCTACGTTTCGAGAGACATAAATGTAACTTCTGGTGTTCCTGAAGTATCGCACCTTTGGCGTCTTCTATTTTTGATATTTATAAACGTCTTGAAGTTTACTTTGCCCGATTGTAATTTCTTACTTTTTGCCGATGATTTTAAAATTTACAGAGAAATGAAGTCATTGAAGGACTGTTGTGACTGCAAGAATGTTTGAACTCACTTACGATATGGTGTAATTTCAATAAAATATCCTTGAATATCGATAAATGTAAAATAGTGAGGTTTTCCAGGTGTAGGTCGCAAATAGCTTATCGTTATTCTCTTGACAATCATATTCTCGAGTCTCTATATGAATATAGCGATCTTGGAGTTAACTTTGATCCTATTTTGAAATTTGATAAACATATTAATTATGTCGTTAATAAAGCCGATCAACTACTTGGATTTGTTATGAGAATGACCAGTGAATTCAAAAATCCTTCCATTTTAAAGAATATATTTTTCGTTAGTGAGACTAATTTTATTATATGCTTCTCCAGTTTGGTCGCCCCATTATGACATTTATTCGAGAAAAATTGAATCAACTCAACATAGGTTCTTTAATTATATTGCTTGGAAACATCAACTTCCATCACCGAGGTTCACACATAATTATTTTTATTTTGTGAGCTTATTGAACGTTAGCTCACTACATTCTCATAGAAAATTCAATGATTTTATGTTTCGGTATAAATTGATAAACAATGATATTGATTGTACTGCACTGTTATCCAAACTGAATTTTATTGTACCTATGCGAAATACAAGAAATAACGATACAACTTTTTATATATCAATTGCGAGATCAAATCTGGAACATAATGCACCTATATGGCGTATGAGTAGACTAGTAAACACATGTGATATAGATATATTTTTTACATCACTATCAAATTGTTCAAATATGCATGCGGATACAATTAACTTATATTAAGTAAATATTGAATGTAATGTATATTGGGTGATTGCCTGTTTAATAGATAAATAAATAAATAAATAAATAACAGAAGACGTTGCAGCATTCAACTTATTTCAGATTTCCCTCGAAACTACGATACTCTTGATCCACGTAAGTTATGCAGAGTATGTCTAACTCCATTCACAGCGTTCAGCCATGTGACCTGTTTTTTTGACAGCTATTGTTGCCACATGGCAAGGATCGTGCTAAGGGGCGTGGTTGGTGATTAACACACAGAAATTATTCACTTTTATTCCACAAACGGCTATCTTGTCTTAGGGCCATGGAATTGCCTACTGTATTGTCATTCCGGTGAAGGACAATTTTCATGGAAAAATATTTTGTTATAGTGATATAATAGTGTGAAAATATTTTGAAACTATGTTCAAGAAAAAAGTTAAAATTGTCTGTATGCTGTACTTAGTTAATATTTAGAGACTTCACTACAGAAATGAGAAGTTCAACTAGCTGGAATTGTATTAATTTGGTTGGCCATTCGTCTGCTATGTGATATTGTAATATTTGAAGAGCAAGCAAAAGTCTACTAAATTCTTTACAATTGAAATAATAATAGAATATATAAAAGCTTCTGAAACAGTAGTTTAAAAAGTTTCTCACTGAAATAAGAATAAGTTTTGTTAAATTAAAACATAGCATAACTCAGTTTCATTTTTTGTATTTTTTTAATGTAATGTTTGTCAATATGCTTACTATTTGATAAATCATATTTGCTGATGTGGGGAAGATGAAATGATAAAAGAAGACAGTCAATGAGTTGTCTCTCCCCTCCCCCTCATTGTCACTAAAATACTATTGTGTTGGTTGTAGAGCCAGTGTAAAAGACCTTATCAGTTTGTCATCATACCACTTTCTACCATGAAGAAACAAAAAATTAAAGGATTGATTACTGATTACTGTGGAGACATAAGTGAATAAATATAAAAATATTTCCTTGAGATGCGTTGCAAAAATGTTATTAATATAACATACTCATTTATTCTGAACACCTCTATATTTGGAATAATTATGTGGCACATACTGTGAAGAATATAGAAGTGTTTAGAATAGATATAAGAAAGGAAGCTTCAGACATAGAAATAATAATAAATATTCAGGATGTCTATGATGAGAAAGTTCCCCTCAGTGGTCCCATTCCAGGGCCCTCTGATGGTTCTAACATTAATAGGAATATGGCTGAATAAGGCATGAAACTGGAGTGAAAAATATTTGACAACTTTTATTCTTCTTGGGTACAGAGTTGCAAATTGTAAATTTATATTATTCTAACAAGCACAAGAGATTGGTTATATTCCGTGTAAAATTGTGAATATATATTATTATTAAGCAATTATTAAAAACAACCAGATGGCATTCAAATAGTGACTTCATTATACATGAAGGGGGTTGAAAAAAGAATGTAATGTGCAGCATTAGAACTGAAGAAAACTGCTAAAATGATGTGTATGAATGTGCGTTGAAAATATCTTCTGACAACACACACTATATACACAAAAAATTATCTTCATCTTTCTACTAGAAAAATATTCTTCCTTTGAATTGAAAGAATGAATGAAAGAATGAATAAGAAAATGAAAGAATTAGAAGTGGAAGATTTAATTAAAAGTTATCATTTAAGGCGTATATTACTTACTTTTGACATAAGTAACATAAGACAACGTAATACAATATGAGATTAAAAGTTATCTTAATTATGCTCTTAGGTCAGGTTTGATAACCAATCAAATGATGTTACACAATATGTTACAATACAAATATTGTTAATATTTAAAATTTCCTATTGTATATTGTATAAATAATAAATTGTATAATTTATTTCAAAATATAACATTCAACCCCTAGCAAACTTAGCAGATTGGATTCTGAGCCAGTTAATGTAAGTCATGGACCTTCTAGGACATATGTTCTCCAAGTACTTAGGAGAGTAATTTCAGTTTTATAAAGTTTGACTTGAAATAATCAAATCGGATAAAAATTTACTGAACTTGGAAGATGGTTGGTGCAACAGTTGTATCCTTCAAAGAAATTACATCACAAATACAAGATAAGACAATTATTTTTTCATTTATATATTTGCTTTTACGATTCATTTCAACTCGTGTTCAAAATGACTTATTTGCAGATAATAAAGTTATACCTTTCAATTTTATGAAATCTTTCAATTTTCATATCTTAAATGTTCATAGTGAAGGTGGAAAAGCATCTTTCATAAATTATAATTTATTATTTAACATCCTACAATAACCTTTTAATAACAAGTACATCCAAATACTTCATAGCATTTTTAAACCCCTGGTGTACCTAATAACTAACTTTTAACTGTTAGTTTGTTTAACTGTTAGTTTGTTTTTTGTTTGTTAAACTGACTGTTAGTTTTTATATTTAAGAAATTCACTTGAAAGTTATGAATTTTTGGATTAACTAAGTGTATTTTGCCAATCAGTACTCCGAGAATGTTTACTAACTTGAATCTTTTTCCTCAAAGAAACCTTTTAACACAGTGTGAATATTTTCAAAGGTTGTATAGTCAGGAGAACCCAAAATTTAATAAAATATTAAGAAGTGATTAATGGTGATTTCGTACAGGGCTAACATTTCAATGAAGCATTGATTTACCTGTCGTGAATTGTTCAACAAATGAATTACAGTATTTAAGTATTATTACCATAATTTCACAATTGACTAACCAAATCTGTCTGTCAATGATCATTGAATTTATTGAATGGGTGAAAACCAAAACAGTATAAGTGACATTTTATAAATTCGGAGAAAAACATGCTTATAATAGGCTATATCAGTGGCAATGTATTCATGATTTAACAAACAATTGAAATGCCATTATTTTGATAGCAAAACAAAGTAACATTATTTTACCATGATGTTGAATTAAATAAACAGTTTTCTCAGAATTTATAATACGTCACTTTACACTTTTGATTTTCACCCATTCAATTGATCATTAGTCATAATAATCAATCAATAGAAATTATAAATATCAATTATACTAATTGCAAAACATTATGCACACATTAATTTGAAAGTTCTGAACATGCAATATTGAAAGTACCAACGGAATTGTGATAGTTTTCACAAAGCCTACATAATAATATTTATTTATCAAACAGGCATACGCCCCAAAAAAATACATACAATAAAGGTTTTATGAGCCGATCAGATGGCCGAGATCGCTAAGGCAGTAGTACCGGAGTGGACTCGGACAAGAAGATCGCGGGTTTGAGTCCCGCCTCGGGCATGGGTGTATTTGTGTGTGTTTGTATGAGTGTGTCGACCTTTCACCCCTCATTATCATCATCATCATTTCATCTTTCATACCCCCAGAGCTAACAACCCTGGGGGGTAAAAATTGGATTCAGTAAAAAATACTGATCCCCCCCAATTGAAGTTACATGCACCTGCTATCGCGATATATGATACTGAGCCACGGTAAATGCAGGATGTATGAACGCGTGGTCCTAGTTGGCCGATTCGCGAGGGGAAGAAAAAAAAAAGAAAAAGAAAGAAGAAAAAAAAGAAAAAAAAAAAAAAAAGGTTTTATGAATCACTTGTACAATAATAATAAGGTACAGGTATAAGATAAATGTGTAGCACACAAATCGTATCAAAAACAATAGGTTGATATAATACACGAATTGTAATCAAATAATATACTATTTTTTGCTAGAGTTTTAAAGTTATTGATAGGTAACGATGTATCGCTGTTATATTCATTAGAAATTTGGCACATTCTCCATAATGGCGCATGATAATACAAATTTGTTCTCGCAGTAGGTATAAAAAACATAGGTAATTCTGAATTATTTAGCAAATTTCCAACAGGAATCCTCCATAATAATTTAGACAGAAGTTCACCACTATCTAATTTATAATTAATCAATTTATACAAAAAAACATAATCATTATATTTTCTAAATGAATTTAGAGTACTTATATCCATGATAGTGACAATTTGATGGTAATCATGAGATACTCTCATAGATGGTAATTGAAGCATCCATGCCATGTAATTTAAAAATTTATGCTGTATGGATAGATGGAATACATGGGGGATTTAGCAGTATACTCGTCATTCTCCTGTCCGATGGCTTAATTTACTCAGTCACACGTATTATCAACAGCATTTGGAAATTATTTGTATCAATTTGGACACTTTTTCATCATTAATGATAAATACCATCAATCTCTCATGAAAACGAAATTTCTATCCTTCACATCATGAAAATACAATTACAAACGCCAATCAACTGATCCTACTACTCAGCCAACTGGCGGAAGAATATTTATCGCAGAGCGATGCAGTCTTCCGCAATGCTCATTTGTTATAGAAGCTGCCATTAAAATCGTTTACTGCCCTGAACGCTCTGTATTGTAGGCAATAACAAGCAATAATGTATCAGTAAATAGTGAAAGTGTTTAGTAGTTTTGAATTTTACACAAGAAACATGCATCATCACAATAGCACAACATCTATTGTAAGCTTCAATAAATAAAATGAAGGAACATGTGGCAATTGGGTGAAGACTATTATTGGAAAACATTTCAAATGGCAGACTGACATGGCAACAATTAAGATTTACAAAAATCGCAATATTCAAATAATAATTCATTCCATCCAATGCCAAGAAAACAAACTGACCCATGCCACATTTAAAGGCTTTAATATATGCACTCATGACAATCCAATGGTCAAGTAATCAATAGATTAACCATTTAGTCTGAGGTGTAAGGAGAACATATTAGAGTATGTAAAATGGTTTGTTTATATATAACATGACTGATGGTTAGTCACTAGGACACTACTGAGTTATCACTCCAACTTAAATGTCAAACACAAAGACTGATATGCTGTTGGACATATCAATCTAAATTTTTATCCGATGGTGATTAACATGAACACAATTAATAAGGAAACCCTTTCAGATCACAAAATCTTCCCTTTCATACACCATGACAACTCAGTAAAACTTATTACCTGTTCTTTCAAAACTCACCTTCCTTCACTCAACTGGGCCACAACCTGACTCAACTGGAAAAGTGATCGATTGATAGCGCATCCTTCTTTCAAACGCTCGCCTGTGGTGCCAGCTAAACCAGCACGTTCAGAACCTGCCAGGTCTACCAAGTTGAGCTGGGACATATGAATGGTTCCATCATCACCCATGTCACTTTCACGACTCTCGATAATCTAATGAAAACAACACAAAATACATCAATTGAATGATTGATGGTTTTGGGTACATCAATGGCTAAGGCCATTAGCCCGTTAAGTGTAGTGCATGTCATTAATCATCATTGGAGGCCGTAGTAATCTTCCCCGTGGAATGGCAAGATCTGGTGCTGACCTATATCTGCTAGCAAGGATTTTCTCCCAACCAGGTATCTTTCACCAGTCGGGTTCTGCCACAACCCGATCAAACTCTAAGCTCCCGACTGGTCTCCCAGCATGTGGCAGGTGTGGTGTACATAAAAGTCCGTAAGGGGGAGGATAGGACAATGAATAGGAATGAGAGATCATGTGCGGTCCATGACCCTATTGTTAGGGTACTGCTGCAGTATTCGCCTCATGTAGATTAGAGAAACGAAAAACTACCAATCAGAAAAGCTAGCCACTAGAATTCCCCTCCAGACAGTGCCTGAACGGTATCCTGTTCCTAGTAGGAAATCCTGCCACTACCAGGAGTGGAACTATAAAACCTCCTGGTCAAAGGTGCTGCAGTAACATCAATTGGCGCCCTGAGCCATCTTTGCAAGTACATCATCGACATTTAATTAATAAATTAAACAGCGTAGTAATGAGAAGAGAATAATGTGTCTAAATACAACATCAACAAATACTTTCCGAAGATCTGAAACATTGTGATAAGTTCCACCTCTATCTCAGTTACCAAGGAACTCCTGTCACAACTTTGCCAATTGCATCTCAAAAACATGAACATACTGAGATATAACATGATAGTTTCACTTTCCATGTATTACTAATTTGGGGGAAGGGGGATTTTACAGAAATTTCTCTATTATGGCTACAACTTAATAAATCTCCCATTGGATGATTATTCCAAATTCTTCAATGAACTCCATAATACATATTTTTGGTGAAATTCATGAGCACAAATATAATAATATATCCATTTATCTAGTTGATTAGAAGAGTTTGACACAATTTAAGACTCATGTCAATGTGCAGTTCATACCACAAAGGGAAAACAGATGATGAGAGAAGTTATGCAGCAGGTTTTTAGGTGAAGTTGTCAACAGTCAATGACTTAGTATGTGCTGTGAATCATTATTGTGTAGCTTTATGGAGATTGAAACCGGTGTTAATTTTATTAAATGCAATATGGCAGAAAGATTCAATTCAATTTAACAGAAGTGACAAAGCGAGAACATGTATGATACACATAAAAGATATCTATATTAATCGTACAATGGATTTTAGTATGTTTTTCAAAAAGTCATTTTATTTCATTTTTGCGAAAAAAGCATAGTCCAGACTCAAGGACATTTTACGATAATTACAAAAACTGATTGTCCAAACCTTGGGCTAAAATTAAAAACTTTTAACAATGCAGAAACTTGTCATGCAAATAATTGGCAACAAAATAAGAGCAAAATTATGTGTCTGACGAGAGTGAAACGTACCTAATTTTGCAGATATTCCACTTGTGTAGCATAGAACCACAACCTACACTTGATTTATTTAGATCTTCATTTGACAGATCATTAGCTGTCAACAACTGATTTACATCAACAATGTTTAAATCCAAGAATAGTTTTAGGAGTCTCAAAGAACCAAAGCACAGATTACACAATGGCTTTTCATAATTTTATAGCAATAACAAGTCACAGTCACTACCATACTCTTTCCTTCCCAATCTTTTTTCCAAGAGTGTAGAACACTTTCTGCTTTAACCATTCCCTACTTTGAATACAAGCAGGCACACAAGCTGGTATACTTTCACACTCAATGTAATCAGTTATTGTTATTTGTTCAGTATATATTGGTTTTTACCCATTCATCCTTGGGCTAAACAACTTTTTACTTCAATACAAATGCAAGACAAATTGACAGTGATAGCTAGGATTTTGTTATCCAATTGGGAGCTTTGTTGCATTGTAAATTTTCAACATTGAAGTTCACAATTTAACAACCGTATCCCAGTTGATCAAAAGTCAATTCGCCCAACTCTTAAATCTGAGAATAATACCCGGTATTGCCAAAGAGTACATCAAGAGTAATGGTGTCTCAAACTTTTTTAACTTGTTACCTGGTTAAGCAGTTCAGCTGCACATGCTAGCAACTCATTTTTCCATTTAATATGAACATCCATCAAATTTGTTAATTTGTACACACTAACAAACACTCACCTTACTCAGTGTCATACTCTTTCTGACAGTACAGAACATTTATGTATCCCAAAATTTACAAGGCAGTTTTTCTGTAAACCCATCAAAACAAATTGTGTTACTTACCAGGCGAAAAATAGTATGGGAACGTGAACTTCTTTCATTCAGATTGGTTTCACCAATTCTACGTATTTTCTGGCCTCTCTTGAGGAGAGACATTACCTAAAAATATATCACAATTAAAATTTGCAATGCACAAATACTATCGACATCAAATACAATAGCACACCTTTGCTGTATCCGCTACTAGCTCTTCTTTTAGACGCTGTACAACAATTTTACCATCTTTTTCTCTAATCTTCAAATTATTATTCTGTTGTTCCAGAAGATCGTTCACTTTTTCATTATAAATTTCCATATACGATGCACTATTAAAAAAATTTTAAATAAAAAAAAGAGGCTTACACATAAGGAATGAAATAATAGCAAATTTAATAATCGACGGAAAAAGTCAACATACCGTACAAGAAACTCTCGTCCTTCAGACTTTTTCATAAAATCAAACATTGAAGACACAGCTAATTGAGTGATTCCTGCTTCATTCTGATCTCCCAACATTGTATGAGTTTTACCTAGAGAAAATAACAATTGTGAAATAAACTTCAAACAGTAATTTCCACTATAGAAGCCAAGCCAAAAATACCTGATGATGTTTGACCATATGCAAAAATTGTGGCATTGAATCCCTTCACAGCTCTATTCACAAGTGGTTTCACAACCTTTTCAAATACCTCCATGTTAGTACTGTTGTTTGCGAAAACATGATCTGAAAAATCAGGGAGAACAAAGTTTATTTACATTTTAAAGTAACACTAGTAGGAAAGTTATGTAGGAATATTATGTTATGAACAAGTAGTTAATTCGATTGAGAAGACAAATGACACTTCAAACCTCTAAAGTCATCAGTAGTACAAACACTTATTAGTTCTCAACTATTCATTGTATCAGGTGCTCCAGTTCATGATTACTAAATATCGTTTCGCGAATTCGACAGCACTTTGAAAAGAGGCAAAGGAAACCATAATAAAATCAATTGGGGCATATTCACAAAAATCAAACATCACTTACCATATGCAAATATTTCACCACTTGGTTGTTTATCATTATTTAGGAGATACAGTTCATTTCCATTGACACGCCAAAATTCTCCAACGTCCTTTTCTCTTGTGACGAGAGGCCGCACTTTTATCGCTACTTGAATTTTATCCGACATGACTACGGCCGTAAAATTATTATTGCTCATAAAAATACTGATCACCTACACAACGCTGGCCGTACGGTATGATAAAATTATAACATGCAAAGCATGCCAATCATTCAAATAAATCACTCCAACGTTCCACATTCGACATCGTCAATTAGCAGTCATTCCAAAACGCACGTCTGTCACTCGTTCCTACGGACTGCATTGACAATAAACACACGCCATCCAAATGTCACGCACAGGTCCCGCATTTCAAATCAAATCGACTTCAGTTCGTATGTTCAACGGTTTGCCAGTAAACTTATCTCCACGCTTATTGGCGGATATTTTACTACGCCATTCAACATTGTATTGTTATTTCCTCCATAATTATTGTTCTACAGTTACATTTAATTGAAAATATAATTAAAAAAAAGAAAAATTTCGAAAGAAAAAAATTTACACATGCAAATACCCAGAAGTAAACATATGTTTATTGTGTATCAAATACACCCCACAATGCCGTGGACGGAGAGTTCAGGTCACCGGAGGAGTTAAACGAAGTGATCGCCATTGAAGTGGATGAATTGCGCGCGGGTTTCAAAGTTAAGGCCGCGTTTCTACTTGTTTCAGGCGCGGTTTGAGAGAGTGTGGCAGAAACAATAAGATACAATGAAACAACCGAACAAATGACCATACTGCGCCCGTTGTTTTCATACATGTCATTATTCTACAATACATGTAGATACGAACATTTTCATTAGATTTCTTTGGCCAGTTTAGAGTAAATAAATAAATGAATACACACACACACACGCACACACGCACACACGCACGCACGCACGCACACACGCACACACACACACACACATATATATATATATGATATATATATATATATATATATATATATATATATATATATATATATATATATATATATACTCACACACACACACATATATGTATGTATGCATTGCTACATAAAATAAACAACAAATAATTCGATATAAGGTATATAAAATTCAAACTTAGAAATTTTTTTCTTTATTCAAATTGAAATATCTACCAGTTGGTCCCTCCCCTATTTTTCTGCTCAGTATGGCCTTTGACACCATGTAAGATGGTGTTGAGGGTTTCTTTGCAAAATGCAAGATTTCTCCAACAATGGCAAATAGATTTTAAGTAGGAATGACATTAGTTATTAAGTGAGCTTATTTTACCTGGTACATATCTGTTATAATATATATGAATTTATTTTGCTTAAAACATAAAAGGTAGAAAAATTGTAATTTATTTTAGTTTATTTGTTTCACTTATGTCCTAAATATTACAAAATTGTAATTTAGCTTATCAGAATATCTGCTTATATCAAATAGACTCCTGAACAAGAGGAAAAGTGCTCCTCGAAACATCAAGAGATAGTAATATTTCAGAAAGTTTAACACATTTCAATAAAATTCCAAATTGAAAATGTTATTTTAATAACCTATTGGCTTTTGATAAGTACAAATATGACTCTATAATAACACTGGACAAAAAAATCTAATTAAAACCCTCAGACAGAAGGAAGTGCATTATGAATATTTTCAAATAAAATAGCCTACTAATTTTCCAAATTCATTTTTTTACCCTTGTGAATGCAACTGAATGATATCTAGTACAGACAATGACTCATTCCTTACTCTCCTGGACATGATAACAAAACAAACATTAATCAGGATTTAATGTATATTTTTCTAGATTAACATTAAATATATATTTATAATAATATTATACAGATATATTATATTTAATATTTCTGTATTCCATTTTACAAGAAAAGGAGGAACCCTATCAAATTATTTACCTATAAAAAAAATAAGAGGACATGAATAAGGAGAATATTACTATTCTTCTTTAGTTGGTAATTATTTATATTAAAACATAGAAATTTAAAAAATGGTGAAACTTATTTATTACAACATGATTGATTCTATGCTAAAATAAATACAACTTCACTCACAAGCATGACTGAGCTGAGTTATTGGAGGGGGTTTCAGGGGAGTAACCTCTTACTATAAATTAATGATCAGGGCCGGATCGAGCCTAATTGGCGCCCTGTTCGACATTTTTTAGCGCCCCTCCCCCTTCAAAAAAAAAAACGTGAACAATTTTAAGATTAACTGAGATTAATTAATAAGGTAAACGCACCTATTATCGGCAGGGCCCTATTATCAGCATTTTTGGTGGTAAAATGATTGTATAAAAACAAGTGAAGGTCTGTTTAATAAATGTTTAATAGATAATTAAAGCTTATTTATTAAGCAATCACAAATAAAAAATCTCACATGAAAATAACATTTCATGTAACTGTAATAAAATCTTTTCTTCAACGATGCTGAGAAGTGCCGCTCAAAATACGCATTCTTAACATGGCAGCTAAGTTGCAGTGCAATTTTTAAACCTTATTTTTATACGGAAAAATTAATGTACAGATGAAAAAAAGTAACATAACAATTGAAAATCGAGTTAAATTTTATTAAATAATACAAACGAATGACTATTTATTTGTTATTCATAAATAAAATATATTTGCCGATAATAGGTATACGCTATTTGCAAGTGTACCTTATTTCGGCAGTGGCATCTCGGCGCGTGACACGACGATTAATGTGCATTTAATCGAAAAGTAAATATCGTTATTGATATTTCTAAATAGGACGTATGTTTATTGTTTTTGTATTCAGATAAATGATATCATTTAGCTTGAAAAAAAAAGTAGTATCGAAGCATCTATGTTATATAGGCTTCTGAAAAAACACATTTTCCTTAACCTGCCGATAATAGGTGCGTTTACCTTAGCTAATTTGAAAGAAAACATTTCGATAAGAAATAAAAGTAATACTCAATTAGAATTAAGAAACATTTTATTAAACATAATATATAAAAATGCACAATATCAATTTTAACTGTGAAGACAGTTTAAAACAAAACTCTTATTTACACATTAACTTTTCTTGCCTTTTGATAAGCAAACATTTGGATTGCTTTGGAAAAATTGATAGCTTGAGCTAATTCGTTTTCTATTGAAAGGATTGCTAATGCATTTAAATTATCTTGTGACATTGTTGATCTCAAAAACGTTTTAATTAATTTCAACTTGGAAAAACTTCTTTCACCACTAGCTACTGAAACTGGCATTGTCAATAAAATTCTTAGAGCAATCCATATGTTAGGATACAGTTCTTCTATGTGATTTTTTTTAATAAAATTCAAAATATCAAGTGACCCGGGATCATTAAACGTTTGCACAAATGGTTGAATACTCGAGTTCTTGACATAAGGCACTCCCGTCAATATCAGATTCCGAATTTACAGTCAAAGCCAATTGAAGATCAGAGCAGTGTTTTTCTAACTCTTCTATAGATGGTAATTTTTTTATATTGAATAGGAAACTCCATGTATCTGCATATTGATTCAGTTGTTCGAATCTTTCAGTGATTGCCTGAAGAGCAACGTCAAGCAGTGGATTAAAAAATTCAATTTCAAATTGTTTTTCGGGCGTTTTTCTTGAAAGGGAATCATCTTGACCTTCATAATCAAATTGTCTTTTTACATACCTTATTCTTTTTGCTGATACAAATTTAGGTTCAACTTCTAAAATTTGGGCAAGTTCTTTAGCATTTGTAATGGCTCTCTTTAATCCGTTATCTCGATACTCTTTTAAAAACTCTGCGCAATTTTTTATCAATTCCACTACTTTACATAAATCCATACTCTTACTCTGCGTTACTTTACTGATAGTATTGATTTGAAAGAGAATATCGTACCACACGACTAGTGAAACTAGAAAATCGAATTTTTGAAGCTGTTCAGTAAGAGTAAGAGCTTCATGGGCAATATCAGGATTATGCTGTTTTTCCTTTTTGGCAAGGATAATTAGAGCACCGTGAATTTCTCCAATTTGAAATCGAACAGCTTTCACACTAGACACTTTGGCTTCCCATCGAGTATCACTGAGTCTTTTTAAAGTGAATTGTTTGACGTGATGAAGTAAAATGTCCCAGCGACAAACAGATCCAGCAAATAAAGAGTAAAGTCTTCCTAAGATTCCAAACAAATTGACTGATTTCACAGATGTCTTCGCAGCATCGCACAATAGCAAGTTCAGACTATGACATCCACACGGCATAAAGAAAGCCAATGGATTAAGATCTAAAATCTTCCTTTGAACACCATTATGTTTACCTTTCATGTTAGCTCCGTTGTCATAGCCCTGACCTCGACAATTTTTTAACTGGAGTTGATTCCGTTGTAATAATTCCATGATTACACCTGAAAGCCCTTGACCAGTAGAATCAGAAATTGTTGTAAACTCTATAAACCGTTCGCAGATTTCAACTTCGTCATTTTTATTTATGACATCAACATATCTTAACGTTAGAGATAACTGTTCAATTTGGCTAACGTCGGGGGTACAATCTGCGATGATAGAAAAGTATTTTACTTTCTGAATGATTAATATTATTTCACTTTTAACTTCTTGAGCTAGAACTTGGATAAGTTCATTTGCAATAGTTTTACTACAATAATGAACGCGTGATTCATTTCTTAAAATTTGACTTATGTGATCTTGCATTACAGGATCACATTTTGCCATGAGTTGAATAAGACCCAAGTACTTTCCATTATTTTTCGTGTATAATTTGTCAGAAGTACCACGAAAAGCCATATTATTCTCTGCAAGGTATAGAATAATGTTCATTAGCCGTGTTAAAATATTGTTCCAACGCTCCGATTCAGTTTGGATTAATATCTGCTCCGCATCATCAATTGTTTTTCCCAATCTCAGTCTTGATTCACACTCTATCCAGGATTGATAAGACTTCAAATGTTGGGGTGAATTTTCGTGAGATTTGAGTGATGTTGATAAATGAAACCAGTCATTGTACCCTTCATTTGCTAAACAAGATTTAGAGGTTGAATGAAAACATAAGCAACAAAAACAAAATAGACGATCTTGAGCTTTAGAATATATCAACCATCTTCGTCGAATAACTTCGCCATTTTTCAAGGTACGAGAGAAATGTACGTTCGAAAAGTGTCGCCCATTTTCATCGTTAGGATACTGTGTCATTTGAATTTGCTGAGGGCCCTGAGTCACTAATAAGTCAATGATTTTTGTATTTCTGACTTTCGGCCAAAAAGCTGGATCAGAACTGTCAAAGTGGCAGGTAGAAGTTTCAGAACTATCTTCTGGCTGGCTCAGATCAATGTTTTCTTTATTAATATTTTCTGTTTCAACTTGTACTGCTTCAGTGTTATTATCATTTTGATTAGCTTTCTCAGAATCAATAGTAATATTTGATAATTTAGGTGTCGAAATAAAATAATCTTTTAATTTTTTAGATTTCTTGACATTCTCTTGAAGTTCAATGTCTTTTGCAGCTCTTCTTTTTCTAAAGTCTGCACCAGACGGCTTTTTCTTTAAAGCATCTGACATTTTTGCATGAAATCCAAAATTACATCTGCGATGAGAAAAAGAAACAAGAAGATTACGTTGTTTGCAATATTATCATTTAACATTATTTCTATTAATTTTTAAACATAGATAAATTTGTATAATATACTTACTAGCACATTTGAAATCTTGAAATATTCTTTCGGGTAATCTTAAAAATTATTTAAGAAATAAATGCAAACAGACAGTTTGATAAATTAAAATGATAATAACCTATAAAAGAAAAACAATGAGATATTTTGATTCTATTGTGTGAGGCAAAAATGTTAATGTTAAGCAGAATCGTATGTATTTAACAGTTAAATACATACGATTCTGCTTAACTTTTTAATGATTACTTTTATAATGATAGGTTCGACAAAACTGATAAAATTACAGATGCAAAAAACAATCGTATATTAACGTGCAACTTGTGAATAGTTTGGTTATCTAAAAATGTCGTCCAACTGCGCCTCCTTTACAAAGTTACCGACTGATTTTGTTTAAATGCGACTGAATTGCAAATTACCGACCAATGATATTACGATGATTTCCGCACAGAAATAATTGTTAATTTTTTCAGATGAAAAAATTGATTAAAAATTTGATATTGAAATGCTGATAGCAATTAAAATGCTGATAGCAATTAATTGTACTTTTTATTTTGTTATTTTTATTGACTATTTTTAAAAGATAAACTTTGTAACATTTAGCGCCCCCAATTATTTTGCGCCCTGTTCACAAGAACAGGTGGAACACCCTTCAATCCACCACTGTTAATGATCATGTTATTATGCGCTCTCAGCTAGTCTAGTTTATTTCCAATGTCTTTCTTCGAACATGAAGATGACTTCGGGAAACCTATTACTTTCACGGGCCTACGAATACAGTTCCCCACTCAGAGAGTATACCCACCATCAATCTAGCCTAACGGTGACGTCACGGCTAGGTGTTTATCCTTCGGAAAGCGCCCTTTTAGAAAGCGACATAGCCACCCCTTCAAGTCTCAGCGGTGCCACCCAGTGGCAATTAACAGGAATTATGTTCGCCCGGGTCTACTTCTGCAACTCTGCTAGACCCCACACGTGTTTTTTGTAAACACAGCGAAAGAACGAGAAATGAGAGACAGAAGATACTGGAAACTTTCCACCCGGATTTCCTTTATAGAACGCCTACAGCGATTGGGCAAGAGATTTTCATTGCGCACTTTACTACATTCGGAAATTTTGAAGAACTTTCTGGAACTTCTGGGAGAGGGAAGCAGGGGCTTTCGCGAACGCTTGAGGAGCGGAGAGACAGACACGAGGAGAATACTTGCGGAGGTTGGAGGCCTCAGATGTGTTTCTTCTGAACACTTAATGCTCCCTCACCTTTGCCCGCAGCCACTAGAGTTAATTCTGCAACTTCGGACTTCGAAAATTTTTGAACCGCAGTGTTATCGGTTCATGTGATTCTATGTGCCGTGCTTGGCCTCGATTTAGTGGGCGAATTAATTATTCACTAAATTTATCACGTTCGTGAGTCCGTTAGTTTGATGAAATACAATCACCGCGTGCAACGAAATCTGCGGCCAGTATTAGACATGACTCGGAAGAGACTTTGGGAACCGTAGCGACCAATGCCTTACTCGTCAATACCAGAGAAGCGTTGTTTGGTGGCCAGCTGAGTTTCCAACCGCGCTGCCTTGGCGTGGCCGCCGTCCCAGCCGCAGCGATATCCAGGGTCGCCCTTTGAGGGATACTTTTCAGCCGGGCGGTGCAATGAACTACGCTGCTATTATGGTGATGTGAATGAAATAGCTTAGCTGTAAGCCTCCAGGCACGAAAATAAAACGAACTTTTGGATTCGGACTTTCATTTTTCAATTTGTGTAAAAAAAAAAAAAAAAGGATTCCAAGCCGCGCGTTGACTCCAAAAAGAATTAGCGCAAAGAGTTGTAATTTTAATAATTTACTTATTTTGGTTTAATTGTGGAGAAAATTTTATGAGCTCTTAATAGGTCTATTATTATTATTATTATTTAGAATCCTTTACGGAGACAGATGAAGCCAGTACTTGTCGTACTTGGTTTACTGACTAAAACCCTAAACCTACATCTCCTAAGACGTGATTTCTCCCACGCAGAAACCGTCGCTACACATTACTTTGCATGGAAGATTGACTGGAAGCTAGTGTTTAAACTCCTCCGCTCCTTTTCCTTCATGATGTTAACTAAGTAGTTCTCTATTATAGCTCACTTCTCTGAACTCATCATGTCCACCATGTTTTCTGGAGTTATCACTTGTTGAAGCTTAACGTTACAAATCTCCCTTTCCGCATCCAAGCCTTGCACTGAAACAGTGTGTGCTCTGCATCGTCAATATTTTCTTGACATTAAGTTACATGTCGGATTTTCTTTAATCTTGTAATCATAAAAGGTATTTACCACCTACTTTTGACCTCTCTCAATGTTATTAATTATCCGCTGTGTATGTCTACCTTTAGCGTTGACATTTCACCTTCTTTGCCACTCTTCAAAAGGTAGTTTTCTAGCCTCACTCTTAATAGTCTATTTCCTTGGGAGGGAGATGACTATTTACTTGTCGAGCTTCCTGCGAGGCTAAGTAAGACTTTTTCCTTTTTGTGGCTATCAGATCGATGGACAAGATCTCTATTTCTCGCTTCCCACAAGACAAGTACAGTCGGTCTCGGCCAAAGCCAACATGGCATTAGAGCCAGGACGAGAGAGAGGAGAGAGAGAGAGAGGAGAGAGAGAGAGGAGAGAGAGAGAGGAGAGAGAGAGAGAGAAGAGAGAGAGAGGAGAGAGAGAGAGAAGAGAGAGAGGAGAGAGAGAGAAGAGAGAGAGGAGAGAGAGAGAGAGAGAGAGAGAGAGAGAGAGAGAGAGAGAGAGAGAGAGAGAGAGAGAGAGAGGGGGTGGGGGCGGACGTGGTTCAGAAGGGAACACCCTTCCAATTGTGAGGATAAGTATAGTAAAAAAAATAGTTCATTTTTTTTATGTTCCTTTGAAACAAATTTGCACATTAAATCAACATGAAATAATAAATTAAGACTTTATAAATATTTTGGTGCAGGATAAAAACAATAGGTGTCATATCCAGTCTAGGAGTTATTTATTAATCACTTGAGGAGGCCTTGGAAACCCAAAAGGTTTCCTTTCCACATTATAGAATTGTAGACAAACCACACTTCATTTATCAATATTACCATAAGGAAGGATTGAGGAAACTAGGATTCCGAAATAATATATTATAATAATCCAATCACTCACTCTTATTCACCTTCACAATACAGAATACTACCTCACTATCTAATATTATAATCTAACCCTTCATAATTGCATTCTTTACAAGTCTGGATTTGAAAATAAATACTTTATTTGTTCTCCTATTTATAATATCATTATACCTGAAAAAACAAGTAATTGGTTCAGAAGTGCCACCGAAAATAGATAAATACATAATCTGTACAAAGGTAAATGAGAAGTTGTCACAACACAATCCAACAGAAGCAACACATGTCCACTGATTCCATTCCTGACATTATAATATACATTTGGAAAAAATACTAACAAAATGCTTATAATGAAAAATAACAACAAATGACAATATATTCTATAAAAACACCCGGCATCACATAGAATTTGCTGGATCCTTGGTGGTGAAAATGTGCAACAGACTTCATTTTCCACATGAGTGCTCACACAAAAAACAATGCAACAAGTACAACACCTAAAATATCAGTCATTGTCACAGTGGTTTTCAGAAACCAGTTCAAAAATTCAAGATTGCCCTTCTGTGGATCAATTAATTAGCAGTCCTCCCCATCTTCCAGGCAAGCAAACATGTAACCAAAGAAATCGAGACTTTGATTGTAAACGTAATAGCAGTGTAAGCACACATGTCTTGCAGCGAAAAGGATATTCAACAAACTCAAATTTAAGAAAACACATTCAATAGGACTGCACAATGGGCAGACAAAATCCTAAAACAAGCAACTTTTATGGTTCTAACAAAAACTCAGCAGCCTGTTTTTTGTGTTTCCCAAGGAGTTGTGTTTGTTGAAAAATATTTTCATGAGTACTCAACCACCATACTCCAACATCACAATCTTCAAAAGAATGTTACCATGTGACACTTTGTAATCATGCAAATAATACACATTACAACAAAGTTGATGAACTCTATCATGTTTAAAAATTGATTTTCAATCAGAAATTGATGCTCTAAAATAGCATAAACCTCATAACTCTGAATTAGGCCCCAATAATTCAGGTGAAATATATAAAAACTTATTCCAATACCAAATCGAAATTTTAACACTGGGAGGAACACATTCAAATGAACAGACAGCAAGACAGATTTAAATAATGACAGGGTGCACAATTACATACACGGCCTGTACCTGAGGTTGAGCAAAGGGCAATAACCATAGGGCCTTGCTACCACACACGCTCGTAGAAAAGCAAATAGGCCTGACTATGAAGCACTCTGTCCTCGTTCACCTCAGTGACTCTTGAGTCGCTCACATGGAACCATTTTCCTGGCAGGGGCTCAGAGGGTACATTGGCCCCTTTTGACAATTCTTCCAACTGTTCTGTGGACTGCGCAGTGGGCAGGAAGCACCAGCGCATATCGTCCCTTTTCACAGGAGCCCGGACCTTCATAAAAAATCAATTCATAAATCATCAGATGGTTTCCTTTAGGTATTTAAGTAGGGATAATTCTAAGAAAAAAAATTTGTCTTGAAATTAATTCAGGTTTAATGAGTAATTTATTACAATTTTTTGTAAATAGTTTTTTGAGAATTTATGAGTAAATGTCTTATGTGACAGTATCTGGCACATTCTTGCAACACACTGTTTCATACCTTAACATAAGCAGAATAATGGCCTCCATGAAGAGTGCCAGAATGCTGTACAACTCCGTACAGGGAATATAAGACTTTTGTTTGGCCCCTGCGGATTGTAGGTAATTCCTGTCAAAAAGAGCAAATTCATTAGCCTTCTACTATCATTAATTTTAAAATTCCAAACCACAACAATAATAACTATAATAATCGAGCAAAAGTGGCTCAGGGTGTAGCGTGCTGACTTCACAGCTGGGAAGCCCGGGTTCGATCCCTGGGCCAGCCATCCAAGGGTTTTCGTGGTTTCCATCAGTCATACAAGTGAATGCGGGGATGATTCAAACAGGTCATGATCACCTATCATCTCATAATTCATAATTCAAGGCTTAACAACCTTGTCTTACAAAGGGAATAAACCAAAAACTTGATCCCCATAATGACACATGCTAATCTCTCTTTGGAATAGAATAAGACTGGGCTTTGGATGAGAATGTGTAGTATGGTCAGAAATGGCCAATACGCAAATTATAATAATAATAATAATAATAATAATAATAATAATAATAATAATAATAAAAATCAATGTTGATGATGATACTGTATGTTTCTGAATACAAGATGACCACCAATTATAAAAAGAGGAATAACAGAAAAACATGTAAAGAACATACTAGATATATTTTTCATATTTACAAACTCAGACCTCATTAGGCCAGATACAGATCCCACAGTATCGCCTTCACTGGAATGGTCCACAAAATCTCAGGTGCAACTGACACTTTCATTGTAATTTTGCTCCTCCTCCCAAAGAAGATTGTCTTCAGAAACCACCTAATGCATTTGTTTCACATTTCTTAAAGATGATTATAATAGATTCACAGGATATACAGGTCTATTCAGTCTGGATTCATTCCACAGTGAAGGCTCTCTAAATTCCCAGAGGGGGTCAAGGCCCTTGGCCACCCTGAAGCAACCAACTGCTGTACAGCTTCTTCAGATTGTTTTTAAATAGATTATTCACCTCATCTAACACTTGCAGTTTCAAAGTCATTATTCCTGGAATAACAAGGTCACTGTACAAATTTCGTATTTTTTCTTTCACTAGTGATGTGCGATACCCCTTGAATGCAACAAGAATCAGTATCCTAGGTTTTTTTACAAGAGCACTTGGCCTCCTGTTCCAGGCTGTGTGAAGCCAATCTAATTCAGCTCATAAGTCATCCACCCTTTTTCGAAGCAACAAAATATGACACCTAGCTGCAGCTTTTCTTTCGGCATTGTTTTACGATTAAAGAATGGCATAGGACTGCATCTTAGATCCATCAGCAAGAGCACACATCACAGTGATTAGCAATTTCTTGTTGAACATAAAATGAACCAATACACTTTTAGCAACTTCCTCTTCAGTTGTTGGGCTGGATGTCATGTCTATAAACACAGGAGTCTCATCACCATTTCTGATAGGTAGTAATGTTCTTTTCTCCTTGAACACAGCTCAGAGCTGGCTTGAAAATTGACACTGTGTCCTGTGCCATTTCATATGCTTTTATTTGTAAAACATTGCAAGAAGCATTTCTGAGGGCTTCATCCCCAAAATAAATTAAAATCAAAACTTCTACTTACCAACTTTTTGTAGTATAATAAGTAACATTTTACTGTGAATTTCATTAGTGGAATCTACAAGAAATGTTTGCCAGAACAATTGCCTCTTGATGATGCCACAATGTTCACAACATGCTATTGCACAACAATTCCCTGAATGAATGCAAACATGCTTAAGAGGTAGGCTTCAAAAAGACTACAGACAATTGGAAATATTATTGTATTGTTCAGTAAAGAAAAAATTCAACCATATCATAGGTCGTGATTGCAAAGACAATCCCATCAGGGTGGCCACTCATTTTCTGAAACAAATTTTCTGACTGGTCTTTCCCTGTTTTATAGTGTTTAAAAAATTTTCATTGATAAAATTTGTAGAGTATTTTACACTTTAATGAAAAGTAAAAATTAACCCTGAAACTAATTTTTCTGTTCTCTGATTTTGCCATGACACAGTATAAATTAAAAAAAAAAAAAAAAAAAAAAAAAAAAAAACTCAAATAGAAATAGAGGACAAAATAATGCTACAATATTGTTTTAAAGAATTATATCTACTTTTATAAACATTTCAAAATTTTCTCCAACTCCTAACCACTCTCAAATTCCCCTGATTTTTCCAGAGCAATGAAATCCCTTGATTTTCCCCAGTTTTCCAGAAAGTGGGCACCTTGCTCATATTTGTCAGTGGTAAAAATATCATCTTGGATTAGTAGATACATGGGAAGATGATGATGAAGAAGAAGAAGATGATGATGACGATGAAGACGAGATGAAGAAGAAGAAGATGATGATGAAGAGATGATGATGAAGAAGAAGATAAGAAGAAGAAGAAGCTGATAAAGAAGAAGAAACTGGTGAAGAAGATGAAGATAATTGTGAAGATGATGAAGAAGGAGGCAGAGGAAGAAGCGAAGGAGTAGGAGAAGAAGAGGAAGAAGCAGAATATAGTTCGTCAATAATTACTGAAAACTTAGAACAATACATAAAAAATATCATTAACTATTAACTGATGATTATACAACTGGCATATATATTTATTTACTTACTTTTTTATGGCTTCAGGCCCAATAAAAATGGCATCGCTAGAAAGAACAGCTATGGTCTGCTAAATTTTCATCATATCCTGTAGGCTTGGTATTGAAAATTTGTTACTTACTCGGCACTTAGTGTTGCAAATGGGAGCAATGTCCAGCAGCATTGGGAAGGTAACATGCCGTGGGGTCTTGCGGAACATGTTCTGGTGCACCTCAAAGCGCTTCAGGTGGAGCACCAGAACAGCAGGAGGATTGCTCACCAGGTATTGCTTTGTTGAGTTTGTCGCCACCATCTTGCCCTCTTTCCCTAAACACCAAATTACTTCTGTAAGTTCTTTCTTTAACTGAAGAAAAGAGGAGAGGCTGTTTATAAAAATACTATTTTAAAAGTTAAGTGCATACATTTGTTTTCTATTAATAGAATCCCAAATGAATGCAGATTGATAATGAACGATAATTAATGAAAATGAATAACGTTAAACATAACATTGACAAAAATGTTTTCTCTGAATTAACCTTATTCCCCTTTTGAACAGAATTAACTTGTAAAATTTGTTGAA
Organism: Gryllus longicercus; assembly: GCA_038098605.1. Taxonomy (NCBI): domain Eukaryota; kingdom Metazoa; phylum Arthropoda; class Insecta; order Orthoptera; family Gryllidae; genus Gryllus; species Gryllus longicercus. The sequence goes on from JAZDUA010000074.1 coordinate 2,878,205, forward strand.
TTTACAAATAACTGAAACATTTCACACATCCCTTGCAAGTGTAAAGATATTTTATTTATAATTTACAATTAATGCCTGTAGTATAAATGATATAGAGAATTGATTTAAAAAAATTCATAAACAATGAATTCAAAATTTAATAAAATATATAAATAAATGTAAAGCTGTAATGCAAATGTTATTATAAAAAAAAGTGCAATAAAACATATCATTCATCATTGTCACTTCACCATCAATGTGAATATATCGACTCACGAGTGCTCATGACAGAAATTTTTGTTCAATGACTTTAGTGACTTCAAGTACAACAGGTATGATCAGGTTAGGTTGAGAATTACTTCATTAACCATGAGCACCACAAATGCTTCTATGAAGCATTTCTTGAGAAATTATGATGAATTTATGCTCTTACAAACTGCATTAGATTCAACTTAACAAAAACTCTTAAGTTCTTAAAATCTTGCAGCAGAACACGATAGTATGTTGTTTTCAGATCATGTTAATGTAATCATTCACCCCTTAGATGTTACTTTCACTGCCTGCTGGAAGCTGCTGTAACGAGACTTTTAAATTTGCTTAAGTTACACTGCAGATTCGTTTAGGTTAAAATTATATATCTTCTAAATTATTTAAGAAAAATGTCTCAAAAACTCAGGATACCTAGAGGAAAGTATGTTCTTTCATTTAGTTTATTGAATGTGAACACTAATACGCACATTAACCTAAAATATAAACAAAATCTATCTTTCCCAGAGCAGTATACTTCAAAGGTGTTTTTTCTGTTATTGTTGTTAGACCACACTACACACTTCTTTAGATCCACTCTTCTGGTTTTAGTACCTGAATTTACTTCTGAATATCTTCTTTTGTTAACCCCGTCATTGCAGTGCAACCATAGAAAATTTTATGACAGCAACCACAATATTGTTCATAAAAACTCAACAGCTGATGTATCAAACATGAAAATCAAGGAGCTAAGATTCTAAATAGAACTGCTATCTAGCAATGAACTATGTTGAGATACCTGATGGGTTGTATCTGCTCTAAGAGCTTTCTTGGCTACGTCACGTTCTAATATACATACTAATATATTTCACGTTTTCACGTTTATGTTCATGTCCACTAGTATGAATGGTTCTACTGAATAACATGACTCAAAAGTTTTGCATTAAGTTTGAAGGAAAATAAGCTGTAACCCTGTACAATTATAAAGCAGCTCCAAGTCTTAATTTTTTAACGTTACCTTTGTTAATGCGTTCGGAGCAGCTCTCACAGATGACCTTGCAGCTCCCTGTCATGAGCTCGAGCAGTGTGAACTGGTTGAGGCAAGACTCGATGGAGCATTCTTTGTCCCCACAGTGGTACCTGGGGGCAAGGGTACTGCTCTTGTCTGCGTCTTCCAAAGGCGCAGGGTCAGAGGTCTTTCCGCCACCGTTGCACAGGGGAACCTCCAAAGAGAGGCCCATCTTCGCTTCCTTTAAATCTTCCAGGCTGTGCGCGCTGCAGGTGTCCCAGTGAGAGGGTGACTGACGTTCATCGTGACCAATTGACAGCCCCACCATCTCTTTGGCCAACTGATCAGCAGTTGGGAGGCCCAGACACACTCCCTCTTCACTTGCGGGCTTCTGTGTACCACCCTGCGCATTAGCAGCTGGAGACAATGACTGAAGGCTGTCGTTATGCAAGGTCAAAGAATCGTCATCGTTGCAGAAAGCAATTCTTGAAAAAGGACGGTCAGTGTCTTCAACAGGCCAGCTGTTAGAAGGCACAAGATTAGATATGTTGAGATCAACATTTATATCGGAAGAAACAGAACTAGGGCTCCCAGTCTGAGATATCGGGCTACCCAGGGCAGACGGGGAATTGACTGTGGGGGAAATGAAGAGTGATAATTCTTGACTGGGTTCATCTTTACTGGGTATGTCTTTGGTGCGTAGGTAAGTCGAATCATTGGTTGTATCCATAAATTCTACATTTTCAGTCCCAATGCTAGCTTTTTCACAGACACTATATTCTAAGATCTTTTTATTTCCTTCTGAATCTCCAGTATTTCCTATTTCCTCAGATTCCTCTAGAGTTCCATTTGTAAGTTTATTTCCTTGGACCAGAACACTGAATCCTTCCTTAACTTCATTTCCATCCACTTCAACGTCTTTCCAGGGCAAAGCCAAAGGCATTTCAATTTCCTGAATGGATTTCAACTTTTCCTCCGTAATCCTGTTTTCCTGACATTCCTTGCTGTCAGCCACATCTCTGACTTTTAAGGATCTTTCTCTATTGTCTGTTGCCTTCCTCTCCCATGATACATGTTGACTAACAGCAGAATGAGCATCTGTTCTGTTTTCTTGGTCAATTTCTTCTCCATGTCTAGTGCCATTACACATTTTCTGATCGGAACAAATGAGGCCTTCACTATCTACTCTTCTACTTGCTTCACTCTGCTCCGTAACAGTTCTCTCAACTTCAATGTTTTCATTGTCACTGACATTTCCATTACACAACTTTAAGTCTATAGAAGAAACATCACCATTAACAAGCCGTTCCCCTGGTCTCACTTCCTTTAGTGCTACTTCTTGCTCCACATTATCTTCAACGTCTGCATCACTTTGCTCTGGAACAAAAATTAAGAAATTGCTTAGCTCAACAAAAAATCACAGACATTGAAAGAACATATGAAACTTATAATATGAGATGCTTATGACAATTTATGATAATAATGTACTCAAATTATCCCTTAAAGGGATCTATCTGGCTGACTGAGAATAAATGAATACTTTTGAAAATATTAAATAAACTAGTAATTCTACCAAAACACATACACTCTTGCAGTGTTTCTAAACGCTCTGCAGTATTGTACAACAACATAAACCAGCAAAAGTGTTTTCAGAGCAACAAAATTTCCTACAAGACCCGATCTCAGATCCTCAAAGTTAATTGGCTGGCACTCATACCACTACACCTCAGAAGTGACCTGTGGATCAAAGTTGGGCAGAGGTATAAATAGGTAAATAACTGATTCATGTTAACATACCTCAACACTCGATATATATGTTAGAAACTTCCAAAACCTCCAGTCTGTTTAGCTCGATCACGGTGTATTAAATTTAGAGAAAATTCGGTTGAATGGTTTAAGTGCTAGTGTTGACCACAGATGAACGTTTTTCCATCAATCAATTTTTCAGTAGCAAGACCCAACAAAACATGGATACACTGCATGTTAGAGGATTTTTTCCTAAATTTAGAAACAGGATACATCCACTTTTATTGCAGGACTCCAGTATCGAAAGAGTTCTTCTGGCGCACAATTACATAACTTTCTCTCCTTACAAAGCATTTGTAGGGTGAGAAAATAATAATAATTTCAAAACTGTTAGGGATATCTCAAGTTGGTTGCATGGGCACAGGTTGTACTGTATTTAAAATTCATGTTGATATAGGCGCTAGTATTGACCACAGACGGACAGGCAGACGGATAGATGGACGTTTTGCCATCAATCTATTTTTCGGTATCAAGAACCAACAACAAAACATGGATTCTGGCAACACCACGTGTTAGAAGATCTTTTCCCCAAAATTTAGCAACAGGATTTATCCACTTTTTCATTACCAGAGCTCAACAATAAAGAGTTTCTCTTACAATAATGTGCCGATTTTTGGTGCACAATTCCATAACTTTCTCTTCTTATAAAGTATATATAAGGTGACAAAAAGTAAAAAATTAATAAGAAGAATGAAAAGAACATGTGAGTACACTGTGTATTACAGATTGTTGAAAGCTTCCTTTCTCTCTAACTCTACTACAAAAGGCTACACAAGAGTGCTGACCACAGAATCTCTTACAATAAGATCGAGGCATGAATCTTTTAACCAAGGTTGTCAGACAGGGAAGAAAAAAAAGTTTTGAACAATAATTCTGATCCAAATTATTTCATTCCAATTAATTTCCAGCTCCCAGACACAAGAAACATGAATTTTAAATTTCAATTTTCTTACCGTTTGTTTGTTCTTTAAATGACAATTCCTCATAATAGATTCTTCATTTCTTATTCTTGATTTCAAATTCGATTTTTTTTACCATTGAATGCCCTTAATGTTTAAGTATCTTTGGGCTTTGGTTTGGTTTCATGAAGCATTTTGGCTCCCCAAACTTCTCAACAATTAGTGGCTTCAGTTTTAAGGTCCTCAAAGAATTGGAGCATAAGTTCTTTCAAGCTTTTTCTGCCAACTCACTTGTGTCTCTTAAATTCTAAGATTTTATTCAGCAACAATTTATAAAACAATGCTGTATCATCAGCATTATAAATATCTGCCGGTGAATCCTCCCTCAACATTCTTGAAGAGTCTCAAGCGACCACAAAGATGCCTCTTCTTTTGGAGCATCCTTAGCTTCTCTGTTTATAATATTGTGGAAAATACCACATCTCTCCCAGAAACTATAGAGTCAAACTCGATTCTCCATAAATTCCAGATATCCAAGTAAACATGCAAAACATTGAGTGTGCTCTCATAACAGTGGGACATTTGTTGTAATGTTTTTGTTCTAGTTTCAACAAACGGCCAGTTAACTGTTTTGTCGACATTAGTCATCCTAATCATCTTGTGCTGTGGCCCAAGAGCATTGGCATGCATACCTTTTTCCAAACTGCAACTTTCTTCCCGAGGGAAGCCGCTGTGTTAAGCTGTGGGTTACATAAGTGTCATAATCCACACGTTTGAAGATAATTCAGGATTTATAACTTTTTCCTGATGGACGTGTAAAAATTGAATCCAAGTTTTTCTGGGTGCCTTTAAGAGGCATAAAATTGCTCTGCCAAGCTCTCTTTTCTTGTGTTAGAGAGGTTTCTTTCAACAATTTTAGTTCAATGTCCCACTGAGTTTAGGTGGTATACATTAAAACTACTTTGTGTGCTTGCCTTTAATTCACATTCCTCACCTCGAGCAGGGCGGGGAGTATTAGCAAACAGCTCCTACAGTCAACCTTGGACTGAGCTGATGGGATTGGGTTGTTCACTAATACTGCAGTACACATCATGATGAAATGTGTGTGTCTGGCGCATCGATTATTGCACCTCTTGTGCAGCACCAGATATGTCACAAGCCATGTGATAACATGTGCATTATGTTTGAGAAGCCAAGTCAGAAGCTGGCCACCATGTTGCATGGCAACGAAGAAAGGGTGAAAAATACAGTAAAAAATTCCCGCATTACATTATGAGATATTTACATTTTTTGTATGTTATAACTCACAATTTTGAGATTTAATGAAACTAAAATAGAGAAAGTATATCAAACCAATTACATGTTATTGTTAATGTTATGCTGTTAACTGTTAATGAAATATAAGTGAAGCCTTGACTTCAATTGCTGGATACTAGCATTAGAATGGACAAATTGACAATAACAACTAGTGGTAGATTTTAGCAACCAGTAACTGCTAAAATAATAAGTTCTCATGGATCTTTTGGAATAAAACTCAGAATACATTTACAGTATTACTCAGAATACATTTGTCTTTGACATGTTTTGCACTTGTATTTCAAACAAAACCAGACTTCTTACCATTTGTAGTTTAGGAAATAAGTATAATAAAGTATCAATATCCAAACACAAACCACTTTCTGCTCCGTTGTTTGCATCCTGTGGAACAGAAGCTCCCTCTGATGAAGGTTCACTAGTGCGCACATCCTTTTGCGACTGAGGCTGATATTTCTTGCGGACCTTGCGCTGCTGTCGTCGTTCCTTCTTCAGTTGATGTTTGGACGGTGTCTCATTGGTGACATTACCACACACATCAAATGAGTCATCACCCCCTGCCTTTCTTCGCATCACAGGAGGCTGTGGCTGGAAACAATGAAAGATCTTACCAACAATTATTAAAAGGTTATTTATTTCCTTAATTAATTGCAAAGCTTCAAAATGTAATTATTAGTTCAATAAATAAAAACATGTTTTCTAGTTTCAACTTAAATACTAGAAAACATCAGTTTGTACATATCATTATTACTTTACTAATTACTAGCTAAAGATGTTTGCATTGCCTGGGTATTTATTAATCACAACATTCTACGAGTCAGGAAAAAGAATGGATTTTACTTACTACAGATCATCCCTCCCCCACCCAACCGTACCTTGCTCTGGCCTTCCAGCTACATCCTTTCCCTGACCCACTTGCTCAGCTCTACCCTACCCCAACCTCAAGTTGCCATGCCAAGCGTTACTCTACATCATCTGGCCCCAACCTGACGTTAGCTATGATTATCATTGCCACCACCATTGGAGCATAATCTTGCCAAAATTTCAGTCAAAATTTTGACCTCAATTATTCAAAGCTTACCTGCACTATCAGAACGAATCAAAGTGCATTTTGTAGAAAATTGCATAAGCTCTAAGGAACTTTCAGAACACTTCGGTTGATTTCCTCACCTGTCCAAAGATAATCTTGAGAAACAGAGAGAGTGGGCACTTAAACTTATTTTAAACTTTAGACTGCTTTGGCCGCACCTAGAGTGAGTCAGTAATGAGAAAAATACGTAAGGCTATCGGTGGCGCTTTGTGCTGAGCCCACTGGCCAGGCTGAACTTGACACTCTCGGCCAGTGGTAATTTAGAGATTATGTAGCAAATCCAATCATAAATGTACACAAACCCAAAGAAAAGTAAGAACAACTCAACCATTAAAAGGCAAGTATCAAAAAATGAAAGAAAACATGAGTAAGGTACGATCTAATGGGACTTCAAGGGCTTCAGCGTTTCGCAAAACTAAAAAGTAAACAGTGATAAAAAAGTGTGACCATAAATTTATTTTTGACTTACCAACCCTCCTTGAAGCTCACTTTAGTGATGCATTCAGAATTAAAGAAATCAACTAGGGTTGTTCCTACACAGACGGCAATGAGCCGAATAATAAGCATTCGTTTTGTAGAAAAAGCCAAAACTAACTCAAGAAATGTAAGACCAGCAAACCAGAATGGCATCAATAAGTCAAGTTAGTGTGCTAAACCACACATAGGTACCACTAAAATCATCTCAGGAATCATTTGGCACTTGCAAGAGGCATTTTAAGAACAAAAATGACCTTGTGTATGTACATGTCTAGATTCCCTCAAGCAAGGAAAGTTTCTGCATGCTAACACATCCAGAGCAGTCAAACGTATAAGGAGAAAAAGAGGGGGGTAATTTTCTGAAATCTTATGTAAAAAGAAACTATCAGCTCTTATTTGGAAGGTCATGTTACAGCATTTTGTTAAGGTTGGAATAAATCAACTGTAATTAAGGTCACCTTAAACAACTACTCAGATGACAGGCATAAATACATGAAGGTGGGAGTGTCATGGTGGCCACTCATTTCCTGGAACAAATTTTCCTGACTTTTCCAAATTTTCCAGAGAATTTTCTAAGATGAAGTTCAAATTAAAACAAACTCTACAAATAGAAATTGAGCAAAAATGATTAACTACTTTTTTTAAGAATAATATTTTGTTTCATAACTATCTCTACATTTTCCCTCACTTCCAATAATTCTTCCCCAAAATCCCTGACTTTTCCCAGAGCAATGAAAATTTCCTGATTTTCCGTGCTTTCCATCGTGGCTACCGTGGGACTGACAATGTGCAGGAACGCACCTTATTTGTGGTGACAGGCAGGCTGAGTTCGTAGAATGGCTCCGTGCGCTGGTATGAGTGCAGGCAGTCCTGGCACTCCACAGTGCTCACCAGGATGCCTCGGAAGACAGGGTCAGGCAGCAGCCAGAGCTCTCCAGCCTGCCGTCCATAGGCGCGAACTTGCGCTCGCACAGAGCTCTCCACGGTCTCATTAGTGTCGTGGCGGCTCAGGCCATATTGATCTAATATGGCTACCCAATAACGCTGGAGGGAAAAATAGTGTTACTTTGGGATTTAATACACATGCAACCAAATATGTTCATCGACCAATTCATGTGCGTACGCACACATACATGATTGTACAAGAAGAAAAAGAAAAGGAAAACTTATCATTGTCATACATTGGTAATTCTTGAGAATGTTAAAAAATTAAAGGACTCAACATAACAGAATTGATTTTGAATACTGAGTGGAGTTTTTTATCCACTAAGCACCTACCTTCAGGTCCTCAGTGCGCACCTCATCCAAAAGGTGCCTAAGCAACTCATGAGCATCGTGCTGATCCCCTCCTTTAAACTGTGGGCACTTAGTGATGAGCTTGTTGAATAGCCGTAAGGGATTCACTGTTGTCGTTTCATCTTGTCGCAGCTCCTCCAGAGTGCTAGCCAACGACTCTGTCAAGGTCCCCCATTTTGTTAATGTTCCTTCCAAAGGAGGCTGCCAACAAAGGCCAAAACAGAGATTAACATTTTTGCGTAAATATTCAGAGAAATTACAAGTTCACCAATATGTGATAATAGGATGTTAAAAAATCAAGGAGCCAAGGAAAGAATGCTTGATGGAATGACAGACCAATAACTTAGAAAACTGCTAATATGCATAGAAGCTTTAGTGGAGCTTTATCTCACAAACTGCTAGATAAGGTAATAACTTTTCTTGACCAATGACCGTGCTTCCCCCACCCTTGAGCGATATACGATTGAAGACAAAAGCTCACAGTGAGTACATTAAAACTTCGTTGGCATAAAACAGATCGTCACAATCAAGATCACACAAAATCTCGATTGTCATAATTAAAACCAATCCATTCTCTCCCGCACCCTTTATCTTTGCACTAGTGGATTTACTTCAGAGTAAACTCTTACTCTGTGTTTGGTGAAACCAGCCCTAAGGGCAATAAAATCCCTCATACACCTTCCTTTGGAGGGGAAGTAAATTTGTCAGTCCCATATTAGTATACTACTGTATGTAAAAGGGCAAGCCTAAATGAAGCCTCTGAGCAATTCAAAGAACCTGTTTTGTGGTCTATGTGATACCTCCTTTGTCCACTAGTGGGTGTAAGGAGCGTAGAGAAATTTGCGTGGTCAGATGGAAGAGTGGCCTGATGGCATGAGTTCTGTCATGTAAAATAAGTCATCAATTCAATTAAATTACATGCTGGATAAAAACTAATCGACTATCTAAGTATATAACTCTACTAATTGTTTTTTGTTTCATAAGTTTGTTCCTTTTATTGTTAATTATATTGTATTTTATTTTCTGAACAATGTTGAATTATGTGAATAAGTGTATAAGAAATATAATATATACTTCATTGACATCAACTTAGTAATTGATTTTGACTTTTTATCTGAGTAACTTTTATTTTACAAATATTTAGACAAAGACAACTATATTCTCAAATATTAGAAATAATAAATATTGATTTAATTCATTGATTTTTTTAAAAGAAATCATGACATAAATCAATGATTGAAATCATGCCAGCCTTAATTTACAGCAAAAGAAATTGAAGAAAACGAATTTTCAACCTGCTAAAATGAAAAACTTGTTTGACACTTTAGTGATAGAGTGGAGCACAACAGATCCCAAAGTAATTTATTTGTATATCTTATGATAATTGGCAAAACATTCAAATCTGAGCCTTTCTCTACCATCATCTGAAACCCCCAGTTCCACATTCAGTCCCTCAGTTCAACCATTTCATAATATGTATCATTTTGGTCAAGAAATTTATTTTATTCAACATACATTTGGAGTTGGTTGTTTCATAAAAAAGTATCCCACACGGATACATTTTTGGGGAAGGAATTCCAAAGTGAAATAATAACTGTTTCATTAATTTGCCATCTGAACCCCATTATTCAGACAGCTTTGCAATAAAGAGTTTCTTTTTCCATATTTATTGATTTATTCTATACAAATCATGCAGGATGGACCCATTAATGGACTTATTTGTATACAGGAAGCTTTACAATTGTTGAATAATGGAATTTACTAAAACATTTACTTCATTTGTGAAATTTTTAATGAATCTGTCAAAGATCATTAAAATAATTTACATTAGCTTCTCCTTATTAAGGGGATCCATTTCTTTTTTTAAAGCAAAACTAAGCAAAGTCTCTTCTTAAAGTAGTCTTTAAATTATATTTCAGTTAATTTTACAAAACTAATACATTTTGAAAAATGTTTATAAATTGAAGAGAGTAAGTTTTCAGTTCTCAGCTCATGAAATCATTAGCAAGTCAATGCCAGTAAAATTAAATAGAGAATTTTTTTTTTTTTTTTTTAAATTTTGATTGGAGGATGTAATTTGAATTGATGAATTAATTATTGGAATCATGTATATCATTAAAAAAAATTTATTGATAATGTAGGCATCTCTGTACAATTTACATAATATATACATAGCAAAAATTTAGATTTTACTAACAAAATTTGTCATTTTTATCATCTATTTATTTATCATCTATTTATTTATCATCTACTTATTTATGTGTTTTAGTAATGTACAAGTAATTATTGTTTACTTAATTATTGCACATGGATTTGCTTGAGTGTGTGTGCCTGAATATTATTTTCATATTATTTAATTTCTTAAACATAATTAAATATTTCCCCTCTTCCTTTAGTAAAATTCCCAAATTTTTTGCGGGGTTGAAACTTTCCTGATATTTCCAATTTTCTAGGTGTGCAACATTGCTTTAGATTCAGAAACAGACAGATGGGTTCCGTTTTGGTACACAGGTCTCAGGCACTCACCAGCTCATCATCCTCCTCTTCGCCTCCTTCTGGTTTTGGCAGCAGCCCCCGCCCGCCAGCAAGGCAAAAGCGAGTGCCACCCTGTTGTGTCTCCTGGAGGAGCTCCAGGAAGTGCGGAGTCTGTGCCAGGCACTGCAGCACAGAGTTCAGGAAGCATGTATTCCCGAGATTCTGAAGACCCTGCAGCACAACACAACACATTCCTGTTGGTAAAAAATATACAGTAAAACTTGACTTAGTCACCAACAGTTCTGAAAAAATCTCCGATTATAGAGGTGGCCTCAGACCCACCACGTAAAATAAGGTAGCATAGAACTGAATGTCATTTGTGATATCTGATCATGGCCTCTTTTTCCTCAATTACAAGTTCAATAATGGTCCCAAAATTGGACTCTGGAACCTAGGAGGAGAGCGAGACCCTAGAAAAATTATAACAAGTACAAAAATGTCCAAGTTTCAAGAATGAAGAGCTACCTTTTACATGAAACACTACAAATGAGATAAGAAGCCTGACCAGACAGAAATGTCCATAGCATTATACTCTGATTTTAGCATAGTGGCACTTCAAGGTCACGAGCTGGAAGGGGAAAGGCACATTAGGGAGCCAGGCATAAGGAGCCATCCTTAAACTCTATTGATCACATGACTAACAACTTTATACAGTCCGAATGAACAACGTTCAGAAGAGTTTAAGCAATTGCAACAGTGCATTATACCAAAAGAAGCATTTCAAGCATTGAACAAAGATGTTGCTTAAGATATCAAAGAGTGTAGTCTAGTGGTAAGACATTTAAACCACGATACGAGACAAGAATATAACAAATCTACCTTGTGCAGGGAGTTTTAGATTTGGTGGGCCTCTGTGATGTGTACGCAGTCTGGAATTTTATAATCGCCTTTTTGAGAATGTAGGGAATATCAGCATTTATTTATTAGAATAAGATATAGCCTAACCCTAAGATATTAATTCAACTTCCTTTTTGCAGATTTTTTTACTTGTCACCTCTCCAATGTTTTCTGTTAATTCTTGCCAATATTGTGGAGTTGACCAGGAATAATTGCAACTGCCTCACATCTGAGAATTGATTTATCAGAGTAGGAAAAATGCAACTTTTTCTGTTTTAGGTGACCATCTAGCCGTCTGTAAGGTGACTGTAGAGACTCCTACACAAGGCTTGCACTATTTATGAAGGTATCAGGTCGTACCTTAGGCCTAACAGAAACGCATTTTTACTTCAAGTTCCGTCAAGTGACTGTTAGTGCCTAAAGTCACTACTTTATGTGTGGAGCTAAAACTCCCTATTGTCATCCAATGGGGAGCTCCAATACCAAAAATGTCAGTCAACAAAGCATTCGATTGGATGACAGTATCCCCCTCCTCCATCCAGCTCGTGACCTTGAAGTGACACTATGCTTAAATTGGAGCAGAGTGACTTCACTTTTTCCCATCTTAAAAATTCACCAATAACCCATATTACACAACTGTTCCCAGGTATTTGCTCATTGCAGCAAAGAGGATATTACTCAGTCAGAAAAATGCAGGAACCGTACCCTCACTCGTGGCAAAGAGACCATCTTCTTCTTGGATGCCCGAACTCCATGAGGCATGTTGGTGACATCAGCAAGAGGCATGGATGTTGACTCTGCAGACTCCCCTTCCTGGTTTCCATCAGCTGCACCTGCAAAGCAAAGCAAACATTTGCTTTGCAATAACAACACAAAATTGAAATTATGATCTCATTAGAGAGTTTCTTAATAATTTTCTTGATATCAATAGATTATTTTGTTTCCAGGCGCATTAACTAATAGGATTATCAGTCCTCTAAGAGAAGTGTAAGTTATCTTCAGAAGTGCCAGCTTCTGAAGTTCCCTGCGAGAACATGAGACCTGCATGTTGGCTTCCCACTTCCAAGTATCTTCAACAACAGGGCATTGCTCTCGCCAGGACAAGCTCCAACCAGTACTGTAGGCGGTACATGTAAGAGTAGGCATGAGTACGAAACAGGAGAGAAGAAGAATATGATGAAGAAAGAAAGATCACACACAGTCCATGGCCCATTTATTAACGTACTACTCTATTATTCCCCTGATATTAATAGTAGAAACCGTGGAAAACTACAGACCAGAATAGCCACTCATTAGAATTGTATTCCACACAGTGGCTTTGTTGAAAATCTGTCAGTCAAACCCTAGGACCTCTTGGTCAGAGATTTCAGTGGCAACAGTGGTTCACCTGAGCCATCTCAGTGGGTGTGGCTGCTTGATATTAGTTTTTGTCAACTCATATGTGATTTATTTATATTTATAATCATTTTTTGCTTCTTCTTCAGATTTGGATTCCTTTATTAGCTTACTTCTTCCAGTGTCTCAGTGGTTTATGTACTAAAATAGGTAATAATCCAAATCCTTGCCTTAGGCCACATTTGATATTTATAACTAGGGGGCAGATTTTGATGACCTAAAACTTTGCCCAAAATTATAAATAAAATGCTTTTAAAATGTTTTTAAAATTCAACAACTCAAGCTGTTGGATGCGTTACTGATATAATCGAGGCTTCCTCTATTGGTTCAAGTGAATTCAGCCTTCAAACTTTCGGTTTGCACTGTTTCTTTACCCGGAAATTTCTGTTTTTAGTTATCCCAAAATCAGCTGATTGACAATGACGCTGATACACATTGCATACTTGCAATGGCTGACATTACAATTTGTGAGCAAATAAATCAAATAGGCTACTCAGGAATTCTGTGGAGAATATTTGTTGCATCTTGTAAATATTATTTGAAGCAAGTATCATTAAAATAATATTAAAATCAATGAAATCGGCGAAAAATGCATTAAAATGACAGGCACAGGTAAAAAATGACTTAGTCGAAATCAACAAAAATGCAACAACAACAAAAATGTAGAAATGGGCAATTTCCTTTTGCCATTACATAAAATTAATTTCTATACTAAACAGCATTGTTATCCAGCAAAAAGAAAAAAAATACATTTCATTAAAATCCGCTCACTATCTATTACCATAGACTTCCTTCATAATTTGGGATTTTCTCTAAGTATTTCCCATAGTTTGTCTGTACACTGCATCCCTGTGCCTTTTTATAATCCAATAAATATTATAAAAGTTGCCAAGTGTTATAAATATTAAAAATCTCCTCCCTTCTTTGGCAACACGAGGTTAAATATAATCCCTTACACTCAGTGACTTAAAAGCTTTTCATGGTACAGAGCATTCTTTGCATTCTTTAAACATTAGCTTAGCTTCATCACTAATTTCTGCACTTGATCTTCCTTCTTGAGGTCACAGTTCATACTAAGCCCAAGATCTTCAAATAATATGGCCTTCAGTAACTCAGTAATATCAATTGCATATCCCTTTCTAGGGATATTTCCAATATTTTGAACTACACTTTTCCAACATTCAACGAAAGCAACTACCATTTCACCCCTTCCTGAAGTTTGTTAAGGTGTCTCTATATAAACTCACCATAAATATTAAATAAAATAAACAAAACCACACCACAAAATAAATAAAAGAGGTCCCAGTACTGATTCAAGAGACATCACTTTTCACGGTTTCACAGAAAATCCACCAAAGCAGGTTATCTTTAATTCTGTAATTTTAATTTTTTTTACAACCTTTTCATGGGGCCCTGATCAAAGGCTTTCGAAAACAGATATATGATGAAAGTTGGTTTTCTCTGGTCCATGTCAGCAACCTCTAATTCAATATAGCAAAGCACACAATCAGTCAATGACTGGAACAAAATCATTTTCCTGGGGAAAACAATTGCTTTTTAAAAACTCTGCATGCTGTGAATTTCAGGATTGCCATCTTAGGTATTTTGCAAGGATAGAGGTGGAATCTGGGTTCAGTTTTATAAGGTCTTTCCCCATTTGCTTTGCGTGTTACCACAAGCCTTTTGACATTGCATTAGATAAAAACAAAGGAGAGGAGGCAAACGGCTGACTGCAAAGGAGAGGAAGCAAACGGTGGTTCTTGAGGTGATTATCTTGCCCCTAGATAATCACAAATAAATACCAGCCATCTCCCACCCCTGCACAAAACCCAAATCACATTCTTGGTTTGGGTGAGAAGCCAAACTAATGAAGCCATCTCTAAATGAAGTTCCCTCTCCCCCTCAGGGCAGCCCCTGGTAATACACTCAGAGGTGAGGACCAAATTGCCTCACTTGGAAGTGGATTGCCAAGTCACCCCAGCCCCACATCAGGCTGCAGTGATTTGAAAAAAGAAATAAGTAAAAGCATTGGGCATCAATAAAAGGCAAATGCCAACTCACAGGCCTTTGTAGAATGTCTTGCTGAAGATGGGCAGTCCACATTCTTCAAGTACTTCACACACTCCTGGAGCTTCTTGCGGTACTCGCTTGCCAGTTCTACCTCACAACTGTAACACCTGTTGGACAAATAATGGAAATCCAATGAACTCGCCACAAGCAACAAGTGTCCCACACACAACCAACCCATCTATTGTCTGAATATTTCCATCTTCTTGGCAGCTGGGGATGGGGTAGACAGATGTTGCCACTTACTCAAGTGGCCAACACGTGGCAGTTCTTGCATCAAATCACAATAGCAGCAGTAGCAAGAAAGAATTTCATTGAGAGCACACAACAGTAGACAACACAGAACTACATAATCAGACGACACAACACCTCCGCTTATCGTTTTTCAACTTTCCTGTATTTTACACATTCCTACATTTTACACTTTTTTCATTGAACCCCTGAAAAGTGTAAAAGAGGGATTTTACTGTATTAATATTTTAACTATATATTCAAGAATTATTTTACTTCATATTGTGTACTTCATTCTTGTTAAAAGATACACAGTACAGAGTTTTGTTGCTAACTGGGAGTGATTATTTGGCATTGTAAACATAGATTTGTTGTTTAATATAATGTTAGCCAGTATTGATGAAGTT
This sequence comes from Gryllus longicercus, assembly GCA_038098605.1. Taxonomy (NCBI): domain Eukaryota; kingdom Metazoa; phylum Arthropoda; class Insecta; order Orthoptera; family Gryllidae; genus Gryllus; species Gryllus longicercus. Next base: position 2,893,793 of record JAZDUA010000074.1, read on the forward strand.
TTATTTTCCAAAAAATCCACTACAACAAGGGTTGCATCTTACAGAAGTATATTTTCTTGTTTTCATTTAAATCTGAATTTAACCAGGGCTTACACAAAACAACATACAAACATGAAACACATATAAATGGTGTTTCACTATTCTCTCTAATAAATAATAATAATAATAATAATAATAATAATAATAATAATAATAATAATAATAATAATAATAATAATAATAATAAATTAATGAAATTAAAATCAACCAATGCTCGCTTACCACACGTTCCAGGAAGTTGTGTTGACTGCAATACAATGGGGATCAGAATGCACAACCTGGAAGTGCTTTAGGGCATGCTGCTTCTCCGCACGGCCGCATCCCTGGTGGCCACATTGCAGGCACAGCCACAGGCCTGCATTTGGCACACACTGTAACCACAAGAAGCACCAATTTCAGAATAATATGTTTATTATAGAGAATGACCAAATTTTTAAAATTTTTAAATTTATTTATTTTCTTTTACTCAACGAATATTTACAATCTATTTCAAAGGTGAAATAATCAGTGAATTCTGAAAAGAGAGTTATTAACAATATAAAGTCAAATAGAAATAAGAAAGTTATCCATTGGTACGTTCTTTGGTATTCTTCACAAATCTGTTTGGATAAACGTTAATTATTAAAACGGTGGGAAGATGAAGAGAGGAAATGTTTTGGTTATTATCATACAGGTTTAGAACTGTACGATTGGGATGCATTTTCAAATGGACCATTGAGATGGACCAAGGTGACTGTTATAAGACATCATGGACCCCCTTGCATCTGAAGGATAGGCAACTATCCCCCAGGAAAACTTCAACAAACTTGCGTGAAAAAAATTTAGAATTTTGTAGATTATGCAATTAAGAATTTAGCAGACTTGCATGAATCGCCAAACAAATATTACACAGCAACACACATGACCATCCTGCATATTTCAAAATCCATAATTAAAGCCCAGTTTTCAGGACCCAGAAGACCCCTGAAGTAATATTTCTTAGTTGTAATCTATAAAATTTAACCTTTTTGAACATTTTATTCTGTTTTTGGAGGTTTGGCCCTTTAGGGGACCTGATCTTCAAGGTATGTGCAATCCAAAATGTACAAAATTTCAAAACCTATGCAAGTAATTCTAGATATTCCAAATATCTAACAATAAGTTTTACCACTTGTTAATAGCAATGTAGTGTTTACCCCTGACATGGTACTAGATTTATATGATGTAACCAAGATTAGGGTCTGAAACTTGAAGTTGGTTTTGAGTATAATGCTGTTCATGTATTTAATACAATCATGTAAAAAGAGCAGAATCCGCAAGGGTACACTAGTAGCATATTAAAAGTACAAAAGATAAAATGTGTTCTCACTTTCCTTCAGAAAGGCAGCTAAGAAATACAGTCTGTATTACTCATTTGCAGAACGTTAAAAGACATTTCTGAACAAAATTTTTCAATACAACTTAACTTCGGAAAACTTCGTAACAAAAGACGATTAAAAATTAAACCTTTGCAATTCAAACAAATCAAAAGAGTAATGAAAATGTGACTGTGTTATAAAACAATGAGCTTCATACAAGTAAGCTCACACCCACATGAAGTTAAAATTTATTTTGTAATTTGCAGAGGCTGATAAAGTAGAACCAAAACTTCACAGAATATTCAAATTCAAGAAATCATGTGAACAGTTGAGAAGATAATATTCACAAAAACACAAAAATGTTTCAAAAAAATGTATTTTTTTGATCTCTGTGAAAATTGATGCCAAACAAAACCTCAAAATTTCTCTTTGCTCCTGGCATGAATACTTAACTTTCAACATGTAAAAGAAGACAAAAACTACTAAATGGATCAGCAAACGAAAAACCATAGTTTGCTTACACTGTTTATAAACCTCTGAAACTCCTCATCATATAAGAGATATGTGCACTCCATTTTATGGATTTAGAATCATGTAAAACAAACTGTTGGTTAACATCCAAACTGAGACTGAACATGTTAAAAGGAGTTTAAAATTAGCCTTTGCTGTTAGGTGAAAATGATTGGGTTAAACACTGTGATGATCTTCAGTATTTAATGTAAAGGTTTTAACTATTTTGCTGTTGCTTGAAATTAAATAATAAAATTAAATAAACATACACATTTACTTTAGATACCAAGTATTGCTGAGGTGCACTAACATCACACCCAAGGAATCAAAACTGATGGAGATGAAAGCAGACTCCACAAATAATAATAGTACCTCATCTGTACCTAGCATACACTCGTGTACCATAATCCTTTGTACAGAATGATAAACCCTTATTTACAGCTAATTTTTTCAGGAACACACTTTGGATACGATTTCACAAAAGCAGTGCACAGAAACGGGTTAGGTTCAATAGTCGGTAGATCTTAAAAAAACATTTGGCAGGCTTCCCACCATTGAGGTTTACTGACCCTGATGATCTAAAAACACATACATAAACAAGTCATTCTACCAACCCAAGATTTCGTAGCAAAGAAAATTAGGATTCTCAATAATGTATCAGCTTCTCCCTTCTGCAAAGCCAATTATCTCCCACAACATACCGTTTTCCCTCTTCTTAAAATAAGCTAAACAACTATGTATTGTGAAAAATTCTCAATACATAGTTGTTTAGCTCAATATGTAGGACCAGTCACTATGATAATAAATGTGTTGTTAACCTTATGTAAGTGGATGATTATATTCATAAACAAGAAAGCATGTTCAATCTTAACCTCAAAAAATTAGAATCTCTGAACAAATTTGTCAAATTATTTAAATGTCTCATTTTCCTATTTCCTTAAAACATATATTGGCCAATTTTGATATAACATGAGTCTTAACAATTAAATTTAAGAATCGCAATTTGGAAATAATTTCATATTAACGAAACATATTTTCTAATTGTCACACTTCCTTTACATTACGGACATTTAAGTACGTTATGATTTAACTTTGCCTTAAACTGTTGAGAAACTCCAAAGCTGACGTAACAATTCATTGCAAAGAAGCCACATCTATTTATAATGCCCCATTATATTATTGGACAGTTTCTTTGCATTTACCATGGATGTGCAGAGCAATTCAGACCTATGATTTCAATCAACAGGATTCTTAATGGCATTTTCGTCAGCAAAACACATGAAAATAAATGGAAACCATTTCCACGATTTTGTGGGCGTATGGAAGTTACGAATTCACAAACCACAATTCACAGCTTGTTCCAACAGATATTAAAAACTGTAGATATAAAATTAATGATTGTTAGAGACCATAAATTATACCAAACTTAGAAGAGAAGAACTCAACATACGAAAGTTGCAGAGAACCTTCAAGTCAAACGACAATATAGCGTGGAAAAAGGAATAGAAATAAACAAACAATGTTTCAAGTGAAAATGAAGATGGAAGTGACAAAAACAATAATACATAAGGAATAAGAGAAAGAAATGCTTATAAAATAGCTATTCAACAAGACACATTTCTAGTCAATCAATTTGCATCTTATTACAACTTGGTAGTTAAAAATGAAGGAGGATTCATCAAAATTAGGTGGTTGTCTTATATTCAGTCATCTTAGTGAGGTATACATACAGGAATTCAAGTTTATAATTCCAGCTTTTTAATACAACTTTGCCACAAGAATGTTACAGATTTCAATATGCGTGTACATGTGTGTCTCAGGAACCACTAATTACACTACATGAAACAAAATTGTGACATTACAGCACAAGATAAATGAAATATATAACTAACAAAAATTATAGGCTGATCCCAGGTTTATGGTGCACCTTACCCTGGGCTTCCTCCATTACTGTGCCTTATTACTGTGATCTACGTCTCTTCCACTCGGTGCGAAGGAATTTTATCTTTCACAAAACACAAATCATTTTTCTTATTTTGAGATACATTTAAATGAGCAAAAAACATACATATACCTGCCAAATGATTTTTAAGATGAGTATTCACATAAAATGCGTTGGTAAGACTTGCATTAAGATTAGGCATTGGACAGACTCAAGGATGATTTATTATAACGCAAGGGCATAGGCCCAAGTCTCATCCTCAATTTGGAGACATGTAGCAAAGCATCAAAATTCCACGCACGAGGACCAGGACACAGCCAACTTTCAATTTACATCTATAACTAGTGTTTAAATGTAGGACATAAATGATAATTCATTTCTCTCTATCATCCACAACCCAAGAATCAAAAGTGAACAATACATACAGTAGTTCGCGACAGTGAAAACCATCAAGACTGAGGTGCACTGTAAACCCGGGTTTAACCAAAAAATATAATTCATAATAATTAAAGAATAACTTCATTTACCTCCTCTCCATCAGGTTTCACACCATCCTTGATGCACCCTGGACAGTCACTAGCAAGACATCCATTTTTCAGAGATTTTTTAATCGAAGCCAGTTGTACAGCTTTTTGAATGTGCATACATCCTGATCCTAAAGTAGTAAAATTTCACATTATACATATGAGGCTAGTCATGAATTAGAATATTTTTAAAGACAATTTCTTGAAGATAAGCAAGTTCAAAAAATTTATGACATAAAATCAGTGCTCAATAATTCCAAAAATTGTGTCACTTTATCTTTGAAGACCAATGGTGAAGCTTGAAATAGGAAGACAACCAATGAAAAACAAATATCTCATATTTCAATTAAGATCCATTGAGGAGGAACAAAGTGTACATGAATGATTTAAAAACATTTGCATTAATTACAAAATTTTTAAATTTATAATATTAATGATTATTTTATATTCAAAAAATCTAAAAATATATAATGAAGCAATATGAACTAAAAAAATGAAAAAAATAGTAGGCATTGTAAATTTTGAATCAATCTTTGGTGACCTCCAAATGTCAAAAACAATATTACAGTAGCTCACCATTTGGACGTGTTTTCTTTTGATCACCCGATTCAGCAGAATCCCCACCATTATGTATGGTTGGGGATTCTTGGCAATGGCGATTCTTATTTTTCTTCACCATGAGGAATATTTATCTTCTTGTCAAACCTGTCAAAATCATTAAAATTGATGAACTAGCATAATTTACCTCATTTTCAATGAACTGTCAAATCATTCCTCATTCAACATTTTTTTCTGAGACATCACAAATTCGACGCCAAACTACAAATAACACAAGGGGTTGAAGAGCGATCTTCCCTTAGATCTTTTTTTTTCTAGCAGACCTACCTCTACAATTGTACTTACAAACACAGGTTAAAAATGAATTAAAAGTTAGTATCGCACAGTAGTCACGAAAAATAAGCACCGCAATACTTTATTTTATAAAGATTCTTGTTTATAAATAACCATTTAGATGACGGTTAAATAAATAACCCCAATGTGCAAATATGTTCTTTGTCGTTTCATATATATAATTCATTTCGGAAGATTAGGTAAAAAGTCCATCACATTTCTATTAACCATTGGAAATACAGGAGCAAATTAAAGTTTTAAAATAACCCACACAATACAAGAGAAATTCCATTTTCTTTAGCTTCACAAAGCAGGCCACATCGCACTATAAACAGCTGGATGAACCACACCACCACTCTGACGGGAGGTCATCGTTCCTCTTAATTAAAATATCAAGGTATAGTAATTTAAGACTTTAATTTCACTCAAACAAAATACACTTTAACTTACACATAATAAATACATATAAGCAATAAAAGTGCACATACAAGACAGCGCACGTCTTTGTATCATTGAATTCCACATAAAGAATCGCAACGTGAGGCTGCTCTACCTTTAAATGACCCGTTCTTCCCTGAAAAGCACTCCATGATTCCGAGAATCCGAGTTTGGAATCGTTTTGTAGAGTTTGCCGTGGATCACTGTGCAGATATATACTCTTTGACTCTGTCTCTGATATACATCGTGGTTTTGCAATCCTAGACGGAAGATTTCGTGTACATTTAAATGCATGTGCAATATTTTTATTGGTACCTTCCTGTACCTTCGAAATGTAGATTTTTTTAAACAGCAAGATACTAAAATTGTGAACTATTTGATGAATACCATTTACCAATATTTTCTAATTGTGGCTCTTTAATGATCCTTAGGAATAAAACTTGAAAAAATTGGAAGATTTGACCTCTCCCCCTCATGTAAGAAAGAGGCTTTTAATTTTTTTTATAGAGAGACCGCCTTCTATGATCATTACTGTTTAACAATGGTGAACCCAGAAAGGGCCAGGGGTTTCAAGCCCCCCCCCCCTCCGAAAATCTTTGATCGCAACTTGGTTCAAAATTGAATAGTGATTTCTAATTCTTCTTTCCATGCAAACTTGATGTGGAATGGGCAATATGTAATTTAATTACTTGTGTGAATAGGACATAATAAAATGGCATTGTCCATAATGCAAACTAGGTATTATCCGATTAAAAAATGCAAACTCCGGTATTATCCGAACGTTTGGGAGGTGATCAGCTGAGATGCGGTTATCGAGGGTCAATTTTTGTAATATCAATTTTTGAAAGTGAAACTCCTGATTAGATCGCGGTTCGAGTCCCTTCTATTTGTCTGTCAAATGTAATTACGTATATATTTAATTTTGAGAATATTGTTCATTGCCCTACATTAGACTGATGCCCCTGTCCCCGAAAAAAATAGTGACGGCCTTGCTACTTACGTTATTTGTTAGTAGGATGACTAAAGAAATTCGTTGGCCTCCTGCTTAGAATATCTGCGTTCACATACATTGTGGTGGTTCCTCCACTCCTCCTTGTATCACCTTCCACACATACCGTACCTTTTGCGTAAAAATCAGCTATCCAGAACAGGCCGTCAAGCTCTCTACTATTCGAGCAACTTCATGACAAGTAAACCCTGGAGAGGGTAAAACTCCTCACTAGAGAAACTTATTTTTACTTGGGCTATGAGAATCATGTCCCGTGCGGGAGGCGGGAGTGTCTCAGAAGGACGCAATGAACTACGCCGTGAAGAAAAACACTCAGAATCGAACAAAACAAAGAATCTTTATGTTTTTCAGTGGTAGAAATCAAAATAAAAAAGAAATGTCAATAATGCAAAGAAAATTTATTTTATAATACGGCTTGATCTTGATGTGTTCATCAAACAAAAACGTGCGACTTTAAATATGTCATTTTTCTTCATGCCACTCTAAATATATCATTTAAATCACATAAAGCAATAGATCAAATCATAATACACAACCACTCGATATTAAATAATAACGAATTGTATCGGTTACAGTGATGATGATGCACAAATTCTTACAATTAATAATAACATGTGTAACGGTACAGAATTATTAAGATAAATTAAATTGAGTAAAGTAGACCTAAGAAATATTTAACTGAAGAAAAACATACGGCGTCACGCGCGCAGCTCCCCTTCTTGCAACAGTCACGATCCCCTGACCCATTTCGGATGTTTATGACACCCCACCCAACGGCCGAAGAAAGGGTAAATTGTAAGGCGCCCAGCTGCAGCTCCATCTGTAATATTTTCGAAACGCCTGTCATCGTGATCGGGGAAACCCAAAGCAATAATTCTGTAGCCGGGGGGCCCCTTCAGAGACGTGGCCTACTTTCGAGACGAGCGAAGGACAATCTGTTCCGACGGAAACAGAATGGAAAATTCCTATACTCCGCCGGAGCTTATTGGCCAAATTTAGTGTACAACGCCATCACCTTTAGCCAATAGCGACGCGATCGTTGTAGGGAGCAAGAACATATGAGGAGAAAGGGCGGGGATAAAAGATAACTTCGTGCATTTATGAGAAACAAAATTTGGTAGAGAGACTTCTCTGGGGTGGGAGCCATTCGCGGAGAGAGGCGAGTGCGCCTCTGAAAGCAGTGGGCTGAGAGCAGTGGGTTGAGAGACTTCTCTTGGGTGGGAGCCAGTCGCGGGGAGAGGCGAGTGCGCCTCTGAAGGCACTTGGTTGAAATCAGTTGGTAGAGAGACTTCTCTGGGGTGGGAGCTATTCGCGGGGAGAGGCGAATGCGTCTCTGAAAGCACTTGGTTGAAATCACTGGGGTGATAGAGTGGAATTCTCAGTGAGAATTTTAGAGGAAGTGTAAAAGCACTTCAAAAGTAAATTGGCGAATCTTTTATAATTGCGTATTCGCTACAGGATTTCGCAACTTCTGAATTTGTATTTGAGAGCATTCGCATAGTTCAGAGGGAAACACTGTTGTGTGCTACGCAACTGCGACCGGGGGCAATACACCCCGACGATATCTACCTACTCCGTCGGGCAGCCTCCAGACGGCCCCCCAGCTGACGTCACGGACTGCCGCAGACGCCGCGAGCCGCTGCCAGCCGCCCTGCTGTGAGGGGGCGCGACCGGCCAACATTCCAGCGAAGGTCGCCTACAAGCTCCGCCGTGCCCGCCCGGGTACAATGAGCACATCTGCCACGGAGGGCTCTCAGGCAATGTAACTGGGGGCAATAAACCTTTTGAAGTATTGTCAAAGCGGTGCCGCGCCAAGGCACAAGAAAGGTCCTCAAGGACGACTCTGTAATTCTAACTATAAAATAATTTTGTACTCTTCTCTAGTTGTAAGCTTTCCTTTTAATTTTAATCTTTATTTTTTCTTTTTATTCAATCTTTTCTTTCTTTCATTTTATTAATGTAACTTCCCTGGTACAGCTTTGTCCAGGAATAAACGTTGTCTTTTACCAGTAATCAAATTGTTTATTTTGAATGCCCATGAATTTAATTAACAATTCCTTCCATCACCTAATTTTTAAATGAGCAAAGGAAATTGTTACAATTTGCTAGTTTTTAAACGAGTAAAGGGACTAGGACCGACAGAGCTAGCCGCGGGCAGCTAACCGCGCATTTTCCGACGATCCCATTCGCCGGGAGATGAGTGGAGGTGTTACACATGAACACTGACAAAATAAAGAATATACCAATGTGCAAAGTATTTACTAAAGTAACACACTAGTAATTTACGCCATAAGGACGGAATAGCATTTGCTGTCTACTTGCTGCAGACAAGCGCGGATCCACGGGGAGGGAAATTAAGGAAATTTCCCCTCCCAATTTTTCAGTAACTAGTAATTTTTACTTGTCACGAAACTTTGAAGCAATAATATTTTCGTATAGTTTGAGTTTAGCCTGCGTCATTCTACATAATAGGACATATTCGACGAAAACATTTTGAATAAATAAATTCCCCTTCCAAAATTCGTCTCTGGGTCGACCCGTACAGGGCTCATGGGACACAGTTTACAACGCTGCTGACAGAAATTAAAAATATATTTTATTTTTATCAAAACTTTCATTTCACTTTAACGCGTGCTTTCCTCTTAAAAAGAGAGATTTTTTAAAGATTTGCTGTGAATTGTTCCAAGATAAACTACCAATAACACTGAATAACCATTTATTTAAAATTTGTTTCAAACATCAATTTTATTGTTTGCTATTTTTATTCGATATTCTATAAATACCTAGGAAGTTGACTTTATCCATTTTTTAAAAAAATGTACGTGTCGTTAACAACTTTGCCTCTTAATATAGAAATGAAGTTATAAGAGAAGAGGGTGGGGTTTTGCATGTGAGAGTTCTCGCATGGGTAGTCTAGTTGTTAATGTTGAAATAATTTAAGATTGTGTTTGAACGTGTGTGCATTTCAGTAAGTTGATTTGACAACGCTAGATGCGCACTCTCGTTCTTGTTTTCTCTTTGCACGCTTCGCTTTTGCCGGTAATCTCCATGGAGATTTTTCATGGAATTCAGAAGTTGTCCAAGAAGGACAATTGAGTTACGTGGACATTCACGTCGAGGAATTTATTCCGCGCAATTCATGGAGCATACTGGGGAGATGAAAAAAAAGACCACTTTGGAGAGTGCAAATGTCACATAAGTTCGAGATACACTGAGGTTTTAAATAAATGGGACAAAGCAGATCGCGCAGCTGCTTAAATTTTAGTGAACATCTTGGATTCGAAAGTGATTGCATTGCTGGTGGCTTGCGAGACCGGAGGAAAATGTGGGTACAACTTCACTCCGTTTTGAGCACGAAGCAGGCTGTACATGCAGTGCAGTCTGAGCTTTTCTGTTTCAGCATGTTGCCGAGGGACGACATAAACCTTCATTTTAAGAGATTCGAGGAGCTCGTCTTGCGGTTTAACAGTTGAACGTGAAGCCGCGTGATTCAGCGCTTATGGTGCGATTGCTGAACACTGCCGGAAAGTTACGAGAGTTTCCAAGAGTGTTTGTGGGCACGCCCGGAAGACAAACAGCTTGCTGACGGAGCTGGTTTCTGTTCTCACTGCCGACGATGCGCGTCGCATTGTGCACAAAATAAAGCAAGAGAAAATGGAGGCGCTGTTTGTAGTAGTTTATTAACATTAAAAGTGTGAAAAAAAGATTGCAAGAAAGACAAAGACAAGAAACCACAGACCAAAGACAGTACCACGCGTGGTGCTAGTGGAGATTGCACATACAATGCTGTTGGCTAAGAAGTTGCCAAAGTAGTTCTGGGCTGAAGAAGTGAACATTAATGTCTTCTCAATCGATCGGGCCCTGCCAGAGATGATAGACACCTTACGAGATTTTTACTGGGAAATCCGTGAATTTGCAGATCTTGCATGTGAGTGGGACCAATTGCTTTGTGCAAATTCCGCAACAGAAGCGTCGCATGTGGGATGCGAAGGGAAAGTTGGGAGTCTTCGTTGGTTATTCTCATGGTATAGACGGGTGCGGAGTCTGGATCCGAGGAACGAGAAAGATTGTTGTGCATTTTAAAAAGTTGATTTGATTGGTCGAATGAAAACGCTACATACGCACTCTCGTTCTTGTTTTCTCTTTGCGCAAAGACAAGAGTCAGTCAGTCGCAACACGTACCTCGTTCTGAGAGTGTGTTTTTCTACCAAAGTTTTCTTTTCTACTAAAGTAATCATTCAGTTTTGTGTGTTCATGAATTATAATTAAAACTATTGTATTCTCATTTTACTACACGAACTACAGTAAATTTAATAGAAATAGATATATTTACAATACACCCCGATTACATTGTACAATTTATTCCTCCGTACAGATAAAACACATAGAGACAGAATACTGCACATGATTACATGGGTAGAGTCATGTAATACTGCCAAGTCCAGCAACCATGGGCCGGAAATGCCACATCAATACTGCGTGTACCTGCCGCGGGCAGAACGACAAACCCAGACGTGGGCTGGCATCCCGTGGGCTGGCAACCAGGCAGAGTTGGTGAGAGAGTCGTAGTAGGGGTCAGGCGTTGGCCCATCATGATCAATCGGAAACAAAGCTGGCGAGCGTGCCGGCCAGGGTAGTTGACGAACGTCGCGGAGAGCGTGTTGCGTAGCGTGGGCGTTGTCTTGCTGGAGCAGTGCACCACTCACCCGTTGCAAGAAAGTTATCAGCACAGGCCGCACAACGTCCTGGATGTACCCAGCGCTGGTCAGTGATCTTGCCACGAACACCAAAGACGAACGCGCGTCGTAGCTGATGGCACCCCACTCCACCACTCTCGGGGTGACGGCCCGACGTGACGCGAACGAACACACTCCGGATGCACGCGGTCGCCTGTGCGACGCCGCACACGACCATCACTGGCGTGCAGGCAGAAGTAGCTCGCGTCACTGAACGCCATTCCGTCTCCCAGATTACCCTACATTGCACCACGCCAGACGTGCCCGACGATGGTTCGGCGTGAGTGGCAGTCGAGCTAGCGATAAGTGCAATTGCAATTCTGCAGCAAGTATCCGGTTCCCAACAGTGCGTGGTGACACGTTGGGAGCGACATGTGCCTGTATCTCGGTGCGGGTGGCCGTACGGCCTTCAACTCCGTCCTCACGATGCGATCGATCTTGGCGTTCGTCAGTGCTCCGCAGTCGCTCCGAAGAGGGTCTACGACTATGGACATGCTCGTCTACCCATCGTCGCTAGCACCACAGCACTCACGACGCGTCATGGCCCACGTGGTCAGTAATGTGTCGCAAGGACCATCAGGCTTCGACAATCTGATCTTGCTCAAACAGGTCCAATTACCTAAAGGACGAACGAGTGCAACAAATACCTACTTTTTAAGTGTTAGTAGGTGTTGGTGCAACCCCGTGGTAAAAGAAGTCCTGACTAGACTTTACCGCAGAGTACAGCGGCTTTTGAAGCCGCGTAGGAGATGGCGCGGCCGGGCCATTTCGTCACGCTGCCACGGGCGTCAGTCATCCGTGAAATATTTATCACGGCTTCTACGACCCTCATTCTTAACGACCCGTACGCCCTACCCGGTGTTGCAATACTTCTTTCCACTAGTGTTTATTCCCTAGGTACCTGAACGTCGTTCCGTGAAGATCCGACAGAAATCAAGCCTTGTCTCTCTATATAAAAATGGATGTTGGTATATATCCGATCCATTAACTCCGATACCGTGTAACAGATCAACATGAAAGTTGGCGCATTACGTGTTATTTCATGGGGAAGGTTTTTATGCTGTTCGTTTTGTTGTAACTCCACTAGATGGCACAACTCGCAGAACAAGATAGCGTTTCTTTTTAGTTCAATTTTCATTCAAACTGAGCTCCACCTGGGCTTCATTGTTGCTGGGCGTTGCCGTGTGCCACAGAGGCCGAGGAGGACAGGTCGGGCGGCTTGTACGCCCTCGAGACAGAGAGATACCGGAAGAAACGGAGAGTAAGGGAGAGCATGACAATCTTTGTCGGATTCCACTGGTTGACATTAAAACTGATCAGATTTCCAGAATGGTTTCAAATGGAGCTTGTCTGTTTGTTGTTGTACTCTTCTTTTCGTCGTCAGCATTACCGTTAACTACGTCTTACAAAAAAAACTTCTGAGATGTCAAGGGAGATGATCAATCGATTGCTAGAAACAAAGTAGGGTAAGGCAAACAAGTCGCCATTGAATTTGCAGTCAGCATCTTACAAACCAGTGCACCACAATGGCACAGTCTTTGTCGTACAATATAGGTGTTGTGGTGCGTTATCGTTGGCATCTTTCATGAAATAATTGTAAAGGTTGTCATTGCCAACAAAAGTATTTAATGTAATAGCAGCTTTCGATGGCTTAGCCATCATCATCAGTTGTCTGCTGGATGGAAGCCACGAAACGACTACTCGTCGTTTCGTGGCTTCCATCCAGCAGACAACTGATGATGATGGCTAAGCCATCGAAAGCTGCTATTACATTAAATACTTTTGTTGGCAATGACAACCTTTACAATTATTTCATTTGTCGTACAAGTTGGTTTTCTAATTTCCTTGATATGGGTTAACTTTACGGTCTTGCCCCATCCTCTTGCCGACTACCATCTATCGCCGCCCAAATTACATTTTTTAAATTTCTTCAATTTTTTCGGTTTCCTAACAGACAACCGAAATATTGCTTTACGAATATTAAAAATTAGTAAATATGGTCACATATGAAAATTTTCACGTTGAAAAACGTGAAGCCTTTTTAAGGGAAGGGCATTTAAACTTCACTATAAATGCCAAATTTAAAGTTCCTTTACACAGATAACTTTTGAGTTTTCTGTTTTTTGATAAAAACTTCATTGGAAGTTATTTGAAACACTTCCATTTACAAATGTAATCTCCCTCTTTTTATTTCTTTCTTTCTCTCCTCTTTCTCTCTCTCTCTCTTTCTCTCTCTCTCTCTCTCTCTCTCTCTATATATATATATATATATATATATATATATATATATATATATATATATATATATATATATATATATATATATATGAAAGTTGACACATATACTTATGTTTTTTCACGCAGAAAGTTTTTATAATGTTCATTTTATTGTAACTCCACCAAATAGCGCTTCAATTAAATGCAATTCCCAATCCCGTGTGACGCGGGGCTAAGCGCCGAGAAGGTCAGGAGGAGGGAGCAGCATTGGAATTGGAGAGAGGTGAGCGGGAAAGAGGAAGAATCGTTGCCACATAGGCAACCAAATTAATTCAAATTTGGCGCCACGCTTCGAGCACATTCAGTCTCGCTACACTTTGAAGCTATTTAAGACGGAAAGATCATACATTTCAAACTTAGTGCCTTCGAGAATTTTCTCACACACAAATGGAGAATTAATTTGACACGAAGGTCTTTGAAATCGACCTTCAACTGCTTCCAAAAGTGATCGGTAGATCGCACCATCTCCTGACCTGCTGGCAACACATTGTCAGAGATTTCCTGGAATACAATTGTTTCCACCTGACTCGACCAGATCGCAGTATTTGAGAAGAGCAGTGAGCAGTTTCGTAGCAATCGTGTAGAGAAACTACGTAACGTGTATTGGGTGCATGGAAAGGTTGGTTTTGTACGTCGGCAATCAATTCCCAGCACATTAATTCAGTCTCCGTGACCCGCGCTCTCAGACGCAGCAAAAACAGCAGAAACATGTTTAACGGATAGATTTCGTATGGAGAAAGTTTATTTTCATCCAGACAAAAGTATCCATGACAATTTCTTGAATACTTAATGACTGATATGACAAAGGTTTATCTTGTAAATTACATGTCTTTTCAGAACATTCTCGCCTGACGAGAACACATAAAGGCGATGCACAGAACTTCTCTCGTCGCAGTTTCTGCAAATACTCTCCCAATCATCAAAGCAATTTTCGCAGCCTCAACAATGGTGCCGAAACCTGGGAATTTGTTGTTCTGATGTATTGTCTTTATAAGTATAGTTGTTATTCATGTGCGAGATTATAGTGTGTGACGATAATTGTCTAGTTTAAGGGGCACTTTCTAACGTATTCATGTTTTTTCTTAAAGAACCCACAAACGGTTTTTTTATATAAACAGCATAAGCATGTAATAAATAGCCAGCTGAAAATGCCGGTTAAAAGACGGCAGATTTTACCGACATGGCAATGGTTAGATTCGGCGTAGACGAGAATCGAAGAGAAACTAAAATCTTTCTCAGATCTTAGCAGACCAAACATAGATTTTTTGTTGGAGACGGGTGGAGAGTTGTGGAAGGACATCAGATTTATAGTTGATGAAGCTATCAAACAATAGGGTTTAGATGACTTAATCGCCTCGTTTTAGAATTTGGAAAACAGCTATATGAACTTTAAAAGCAAATGTCTTTCTGAATTAGCCAATTTATCTAAAAAAAACTACATGCCAGTAAGCCAAATGCTATGGGGAGCTTACCACATGTGAAATTGCCAACATTCTCGGGCATGAACGATCAGTTTATGCAATTTTATGATATCTTCATAACAACAGTGGTGAAAAATGATTCACTGAGCAATATTGAAAAAATGTATGCATCTGCTTTCGCATTTAAAGGGGGAACCGTATAGGCTTCTGAGCGCCTTAAACGTGTCAGACGATAACTTTGATATAGCTTGGGAATCATTAGTAGATATGTATTCAAACAAAACCAAGATAATAGACACCCACATCAAGGCTTTGCTCAATTTGTCGCAAATAAAACATGGTTCATCTTCTCTAAAACAATTCATTTCTCAAATTTCTGCATATTGGGGTGAACTGATATCGTTGTCACTAGATGTAGATTTGAGCAAAATAATCTTATAGCATTTAATATTCTCTAAATTAGGCTTCAAAACTAGGGATTCGTAGTACCTTAGTAATAATTCGGCAAAAAAGAATGCCAGGATTAGAAGAATTTTTGGACTTCTGAAACCATAGAACAAATGAATTGGGATTTATTGGATTATTTGAATTTTCGTACTTCGAGTACTGGCGCCATCTAGATCAGACGACGAGAACTCTCGCGCCCCATGTTGGTATCACTTGTATTGTTGGTATTGTACGTGCGCGAGTGAACTGGCCCTCCGTCCTTTTGTATTAAAAGCAATTAAATAAATAGTCATTTGAACAAAATACTCGTTTTATTCAAAAGGTTATGGGCCCAGAGAACGCTTGAAGTGGAAAAACCAGACTATTTGTGACCGATCGTAATCTGTGAGTCGGATTTCGAATTGCCAAGGACCTAACCTCGAATTTGGCTGTGGAAGCGTGTTCGTTTCGCTTGAGCGCGCATTCGTCGTGTGACTCGCGCAGTTTATCGAGGAGGCTTTAACCGTTTGGAGGGCTCGCCACGTGCATATAATTGTCGATTGCAATCTGTGAGTCAGATTTCTAATCGCGACGGACCTAACCTCGAATTTAGTGGTGGAAGCGTGTTCGTTCTTGTTCAAGCTCGTGTTCGTCTCGCTTGAGGTCGCGTTCGTCGCATGTGTGGCAATTGAGTGACGTCACAATGGCTGAGAGATTAGACATGAATAGCCTGAGTAAGTTTGATGGCAGTAATTACAATCAATGGCGATTCCAAATGAACTGTGCACTTCGGGCAAAAGGACTCTACGAAATCGTCCATGGAACTGAACTGAAACCGGAAAATAACAATGAGACGCAGAAGGCATGGATTAAAAATGACACAACGGCAATTTTTATTTTGACATCTGCGTTAGACTACGCGCAGATAACCTTGATTGAGAATTGTGAGTCATCTCATCAAATAATTGATAAGCTTGATTCGATCTATTTGCAACGATCTGAGTCGAGCAAAATGATTGCACACGAACGATTTCACCAATATCGAATGAAAGATAGTGACAGCGTTGCTCAACACATTGCGAATGTCGAGAACTTAGCGAAGAAATTAAAGGATATTGGCGAGACTGTAAGCGATGCGGCGATAATGACAAAAATAATCAGCACGTTGCCGCAGAAATTTTTGAATTTTCGACAGGCGTGGCTATCAGTTAGCGAAGACAGGCAAACGCTGACAAATCTGACGTCTAGGTTAGTTGACGAAGAAGCAAACCTGTCTTTGGTTGAGCAAATGGAAACTGCGTTCACGGTCTCATCGGGCAAAAATCAATCGGCGAAATCAAAGAGGTCGACGAAGCAGAGCGAGCCGTCATCAAGTGGATCGAGCAAGCAGAAATCAGTCGATCAAAACCAGGAGGTGAAACAAAACATCAAATGCTATCAGTGCGGGAAAAGGGGCCACATCGCCCGGTTCTGCAGGAACAAGCCTAAGCATAAGTCATCACATCGCGACAAGGAGTATTCAACGTGGAATTTCTTGGAGGTGTCAACATGGAAAATACGTGGATCATGGACAGCGGAGCATCTGCCCACATGTCGTACAGGGCCGAACTATTCTCAAACATGTCTGCTGTTTCTGAAGGGACTACAGTCGTAATTGGAAACAATGTGTCATTACCTGTCATTGGAAAAGGAGACATCGAGATCGAGAAAAAAGATTAAAGGTGAGTGGTACAAGTCAGTTATCACGAACGTCCTATTTGTTCCTGACCTGAGAAGAAACCTGTTCTCTGAAGCTGTCGCGACCAAGAAGGGTTGGTCAATAATGAAGGAAGGAAAAAAGGCAGAGATTCCACATGGCTCAAAACTCATTGCGAGTGCGATTCTCGATGACAACAATAATTATCGTATGTTGTTTAGAAATATTTCAGTTCATCAGGCTCAACAAGTTACAGAGAACAGCTTGAAGGCGTGGCATGACAGACTTGGCCATGTAAACTTTACGCGGGTTCGAGAAATGATCAAGAGTGGTGTGATATCCGGCATCACACTGAGTGACGAGGATGAGATTCTCTGTGAATCTTGTTTGTATGGCAAGCAATATCGTTTTCACCATGCGTCCAGAGAAGTCCGAGAGGAGGAAGTTGGGGAACGTGTGTTCTCCGATGTGTGCGGCCCTATCGTCTGAACGACAGAATCTTCGACAGAATCTTCCGGAGGTGCCAGGTACTTCGTTCTATTCAAGGATAGCGCAACATCCTACCTCGTCGTCAGGACCATGAAGCACAAATCTGATGTTCTGACTCGTCTCAAGGAATATGTGCGGATGGTTGAGAAGCAACAAGGCCGTAAGGTCAAGGTTTTGCACTGTGACAACGGTCGAGAATACCTAAATGAAAGTCTGCAGGAATATCTCAAGAGAGAATGCATAATCCTAGAAAACACTTCGCCTTATACCCCACAACAGAACGGTCGCATTGAGAGGGAAATGCGCACGGTCATGGAGAGTGCCAGGTCCATGATGCACGCAATGAACACGCCACAGTACCTCTGGGGCGAGGCGGTTAACACGGCAGTGTACATTCTCAACCGGACTCCAACAAGCGAAAAGAGATGTGCGACGCCGTATGAAGCTTTCATGGGTAGAAAGCCATCATTATCGCATTTAAAAAGGTTTGGCTGCACTGCATTTATGCACGTCCCCGACTGTCAAAGAACTAAGTTGGATGACAAATCTAGCAAACTCATGTTTGTCGGGTATGATGGAAATTCTGACAATTATCGACTGTTTGACCCGACAACAAAAAAGGTAAAAGTTTCAAGAAACGTGATTTTCGATGAACACACTACGATCGATACCGAGAAGAAGACCGTCCAGATCAGCATTGCGCAAATAAAAAATGGAGACGACGACGCTGAAGAATATCCTGGAGGTCGAAACCAAATCGTCGATCTAGGTGGAGCACCCAACTTAGCAGCTCCGGAGGCGCAGCGGCCGGCAATGAGAAATCCCGCAGTAAATGAAACCGAACCTCGACAGGATCTGGATGGATAACAGTTCGACGCAAACCCGAGGAACGTCGAAGCTCTTCAAGAGGATGAAGGGACAGTCGTCGACAACGCCAGGGACTACAATCTGAGGAAGCGAGACAAATTGCAACGCCCAGGAAGATACACAGCGAATTTCGCTATGGTAAATGAACCGCAGACTTACAAGGAGGCCATGGAAGGCAGTGAGTCAAGAGAGTGGTCAAAGGCGATCGCAGAGGAGCTCAGTGCCCTGAAAAGGAACGACACATGGCAACTCGTGAAGCGAACTGGCAGCATGAAGGTCATCGGGTCGAAGTGGGTTTTCTCTCTTAAAGATCAAACATCGAACAAACCAAGGTTCAAGGCCAAGGGATTTTCCCAGGAGAAAAGAGTTGACTACGACGAGATCTTTTCGCCTACTACTAGGTATGATTCGATAAGAATTTTATTGGCTACAGCAGTGAAGAATAATTACAAGATGTTACAGTTCGATGTACGCACAGCATTCTTATATGGAGACCTACACGAGACAATTTACATGGATCCACCAGAGGGTGCTAATATAAGTGACGGTCAGGTATGCAGACTACAAAAATCACTGTACGGGTTAAAGCAGGCATCGCGGTGCTGGAACGAAAAGTTTAACCAGTTCATGCTTGACCAAGGATTCCGACGAGGAGAAGCAGACAAGTGTGTTTACAGGAAGAGTTGTTCAAAATCGACGATAATTCTGATTCTCTACGTCGATGACGGACTAGTCATGTCCTCAGATGAAGCATCGCTCTACAGTTTCTTGGATGAGTTGGGGAAGCAGTTCGAGATCACGGTCATGGAACCCGGACATTTTGTCGGGATGGAGATATTGGACGAGACCGATGAGGGTAATAATCGTCGTATACTTATTCACCAATCTAGTTATATTGGCAGGATGATCGAGAAGTTTCACATGCAAGATGCAGCTCCGGTTGGTACACCAGCAGATCCGCACGTGAGACTGAAGAAACCAGACTACGATGATCATAGCAAAGATTCCTATCCGTATCGGGAGGCTGTGGGATCATTGATGTTTGCAGCGATCGTGACACGACCAGATATAATGTTCGCTACGAATCAAATTAGCAGGTACACTTCAAATAATGACCAGACTCACTGGAATGCAGTCGAACGTATTCTAAAATATTTGAAGGGTACTATAAATTTTGGCATAGAGTACCGTAGAAATTCAGAGATGCTAGTGGTCACAGGGTACTCCGACTCAGATTTTGGAAACGATTTAGACACCCGTCGCTCCATGTCGGGTTATGTATTCCTTCTGTCAAATGGGGCGGTCACTTGGTCCAGTCAAATCCAGAAGGCTGTGACATTATCGACGACGGAAGCGGAGTACGTTGCTGCCTCAGAAGCAACTAAAGAAGTGACCTGGATTCGTCAGTTTCTTGATGACATTGGGGAACCAGTCCAGGAACCAACAAACCTGAAGATGGACAACCAGGGAGCGCTTTGTCTTGTGAAAAATCCAGGTTTCCATAAACGGACAAAGCATGTGGCCATCAAATATCATTATATCCGTGAGAAGCTTGAAGAGGGGACTATCAGTGTTAGTTTTGTACCGTCAGATCTAGAACTAGCCGACGTCTTCACCAAGCCTACTCCTCGAGATCATTTCCATAAACTTATCTTTAACTTGGGAATGAGAAAGTGTTAATTTTTTATATATAACTGTTGTTCATCGTTACATCAAAACAAAAACCTAATTTTTTTTATTTTATGAGATTTAAGTACTCAATTGGATGGAGTATTGGATTATTTGAATTTTCGTACTTCGAGTACTGGCGCCATCTAGATCAGTCGACGAGAACTCTCGCGCCCCATGTTGGTATCACTTGTATTGTTGGTATTGTAAGTGCGCGAGTGAATTGGCCCTCCGTTCTTTTGTATTAAACAATTGAATGACAATTAAATAAATAGTCATTTGAACAAAATACTCGTTTTATTCAAAAGGAATCAATGAAGATATTTCTCAAAGAGCACAATCAAATTATCTTGCAGTTCGAAAACCCCATAAGGCAGCATCGGGCGTTTGCTATAAATGTATGTGATTCCATTCAGTGCGTCCTGTGTCCGGAGAAATACCCGTTGTACAAGTGTGTACCCTTTCTTTGACGTTTTCAAAGAAAAAATCTCACTACCTAATGACATTCTTGTCATTTTGGATACAGTGTTAGGCTCGTAAACAGCAGGGGCAGTCCAAAACTGTGAATGCAAGCCAAACAGTAAGGCCAAAAGTATCTTCCTCCTGGAGGAAAGGATGCACTAACGAGTGGTAAAAGAATTCGATATGCAAAGAATATCGTAGGAGTTTGAGAGAAACCAATCGTTTCATATACGAGTGATTACATCAAGTGGTTACAAAGCTAAAACATTGGTGAAAGCCAAAAAGTCAGTTGTCTGAGCTATCAAAGGTTTTTAGCCCACAGCAGGAACACTCGATTCTCAAAAATGTCCTCGCTGAACACGGAGTAGAATGACAGTTCTGCCCACCACGCTCTCCATTTCGTAATGGACTGGCAGAGGTGACTGTAGGCTCCTTAAAAGACCATTTGAAACGGTCACTTGGGCAAAATTGTACTTCACTTTCTGAATCGCATATTTTGTAGACACAGAATACATGTTCAACTCAAGGCTCGTGGCTGTTTGCACTTACCGAAGCTTTTATAATAACTCCAAATCATTTAATATATAGACATTCGCTCAACTCAATAGCTTTCGATCAAGAATCAAAGCAGGAGTGGTCGACAATCCATCGTTATCACACAGTGAAAAGGCAATTGGATATTATATCTTTTCTTTTGTTTTTCTTTTATAAAATAAAAATAGAATTATCCCAAACACTATTTTTACAGTGCTAATTTGACTTTTCGCCACTCACCCCACAGTCGCAAACGATTTTTCTCTTTATGAATTGAAATGAGATACCCAATAATTTTTATACAAATTAGGCTATATCGTTTTCTGCTGGTACAATTCTTACATATCCATCCGCAAAAACGTCAGTTTTGGGCAACCTTTTAAAATAACATGCTCTAGACGCCCTGTCCCGTGGAGCAGAAGTGGTGATGACAGAATATCTAATTGTAACAAAAACTCGCTTATCTACACACACACACAAATACATAAGATCAACAGGCACAAAAACTTTCATCGTATTGTCTCATAGCAAATCTCATCCTCAAAATGTGGATACGTTGCGAATTGACATAAACTGTCGGAAAAAAACAATTATCGCGACTTTGAGACAGCTATTAAAAACCAATATCTCCTCGTTCGTACGCGCGACGAAGAGTTTACTACATCTGTCTACTTCGTCAATCACTGACAGAAGAAAGGTTCACTTCAGAATTTTATTTTGACAGCCCTATTTCTCGACTTCTGTAAAGGTGTTCGTAATTGCCAATATTCGCAAAAAAACAGTCGTTTTAAATGTTTGCTGCATCCTGTCCGGCTTCAACTGAAGAAGGTGGTCTCGCAAGCTAGTTTGTATTGTACAGTTGATATTTATTGTAATGGGACGGTCGCACATATCAGATGGCGCCGCGAATTAAATATTTTATTTGATAAGGAACCGCGCCTGCGTGAAGGGCAGCCGGAAATGCGCCGTTTCCTGCGATACCTGGGAGGGCCGCTAAACGCGCGTGACGGAAGCCGAACTATGGGACGGGACACCACATGTGAGTGCCTGACCGCAAGAGCCAAGCGAGTACGAGCCGGGGCGTGAAAGACACGACCACGAAGCGACCCGCCATCGCCCGGGCGCGGCCCTGCCGCCTGTCCGCGCTGAGCGACGCCGAGGCGCCGTCCGGTCGACGAACGCCGCTGGCCTGATCCGGTGACGGGGGGCCGCCGAGTGGTCGCCACAAAGGAACCTGGGGCAAGCACCGACCGTGGCTGCCCGCCGCCAGACCTGCCGGGCGCTGAGATGCCCGAACGCCGCCCCTGTAAGCTGGGTCACGACCGCCCGGGAGGGCGAAAACCACGGAGCTATGATGAACTCTGGCCATGCCATGCCGGCAGATTAGTTGTAAGGTAATTATAAGTTTTGTTCTGGCATTGGGTTTCACCCGCACTGAATTCAAGATTGATTAAAGTAATACTAAGAAAATGCCTCAGTCTTTCTCTCCAGTAGTTAGGCAATCACGCATGCCTCCCTCTAGGGAGTCTGCCGACGAAGCAGTCGGACAAAGCTGAATCGCCGAAGGAAATCAGGTAATCGGGTGAGGTGAATCGGTATAAAAATCTGATGTATCAAACTACATTGGTTAACAGTATCACAAGTACCTTATTGACTCATTCGTGTTGGCGACATGTCTCGCGCAGCAATACGACCTGTTTTTTAATGGTGCCATTCAGGCATCGACCACTAACCATACTTTGTTTCTTTAAGTTTTAATCTTTTCTCCTTCGCATTGGCGGTTCGCCGCGCCAAAAAAATTGAATTTTCGAGTCACGAATTCGCTCAGTAATATAAACTGTGATAATTATATCTTAACTAATTGTTTTCTTATATTATTTATCTCCTTTTTATTTTTGAATTCTTTCCGACGGATTGGCGGGACGGCACAGAAGTAAGATTTTCGTGTCACGCGTACGCACAACGATAGTGTTTGTTTTTCGTTTTTTTTTATATTTTTTTTTTTATTTTCTCCTTTTGAATTGCCAAGGCACCACGCCCAGTACTCTGTTCATTAATTTTTCATTTTACCTACGGGGCATGAGAACACAATTCTCTCTATATCAAGGTTCCTATCAAATTTAGTCTTTCGAAAGCAAGTAAATAAGCATTCGATTTAAACTAAACGAATTCAACTCTAGTCATTTCTTTGAAGTCCCATTTTAAACCTTGGGTCGCTCTTACAATTATCATCAGAATCATAGTATGTAAATGCCCGACTGTGAGTCGTGAGCGGTTAAACAAGATAGTATTTTATTCACGATATTTCAGTCGAATATTATAGATTATGGAATTATAGATATTATTATAGATTATGCAATCCATAGTGTAATATTATAGATTGTGTAGAATAATACAGGCTGCGATACGATTTTATTTGTTTTAAAGATTATCTGAAAATATTTTTGCTTGAAAGTTTCGTGACATGTTAAAATTAATAGTAATTGATTTTTTGAGGGGGTATCTCTCATTCCCACCCCCGTGGATTCGCGCCTGATTCCAGTTGTTAAATTTAGAAAAAATCCTTTGTTTCAACTTCATACGTTACTTTTTCAAATAAAATTACGATATACTCCTGCAATGAATGAACGAATGCTATTTTCATATTTCTAGACATGACAGTTAAATCTTTCTCACTTCTAGCTTGCCCTTTCCCCATGCGTGCACTCAAATAAATGTGCAAATTTGTGGGAACTACAACAAAAGTCCTCACCGCTTTGTACCCCTCCTGTCGAATAAAAGTAACTTGTTTATGCATATTATAATAATTATCAGTGGTTTTTCATTTATTTTAATACCAACTGTTACACTTTTAAATTCATCTGGTTGCTAATCAGAGAGCCTTGTGTAATAATTATATCTTCTTGAAATTTTCCAGAGTTTAACCTGTTATGTCTGTTAGGGCAAATACTATAGAGACCACTCTACAGTATTTGGTTAGGGTGCTCTCTCCATAGTGATTTACACTGCTGTCAAGGTCGTGGAGTATGACAACTGAGGCAAGTGGGGGCATTTCGTCAGTTCCCATCCTGCGCTACGCAAATGTTTGGGAAAGACGAACAACGCACGTGGATCAAACCTGAAGTGGTACGTGGCACCGTACGGTGACACGATGGGGAAATGTTCCGTGAAGGCGTTTGTGCCGAGGCTGCCTGAAAAAAAAACTAAGATCGAGTAGATTTCAGGCGCATCAACTGCTAAGGCCTTTAGTCACGTCACGAAAAAAATGTAGAAACATCTAAAATGTATGATAACCTAAAATAGTCTAAAATGTAAATAATATCATAACAAATGTGTTTTATATATTAAAAATCAAGTAGCCCCCCCCCCCCAATTGATCGATTGGATCCACCCTTGCCTTTCTGGTAATGAGTGTTGTGGATTGCAATCATACCTGTAGATTTATTTGTAGCATAATCTACAAAACTCTTCTCAAATCTGCTTGATAAACCCTTGGGAGGTAATTCCTTGTCCAGAAACAGAATATTTATGGTTTTTTATGGTGATGAAATCTTATAAATCGTACAAAAGTCACCTTTCCTTAACGTGTATTTATTACGATACCACAATCGCGTGAATAGTAGTTTCCAGACACGTCAGCTGCTGCGGTTATTAGCCTTGTTAACGTAGAGATGATTTCATTGTGGGAGGTCCCGGCTTTAATTTTAGGTATTGAAGCTCCCGATTGGATAATCACGTCACAGTTGATGTCGCGTGTCATTCTATTTAAATCGAACAATAGCGTAGTGCATACCAGTGTAGATGTAAGGAGAGAAGGAAGAGGAATAAAGGATTGCGATCCGTGGCCTTTTTGTTAGGGTACTGCTCGGGCATTCGTCTGGTATTTATCACAGAAACCTCTGAAAACTACCGATCAGAGCAGCCGACCGCTGGAATTCTCCTCCAGTCAGCGGCTGAATGGGATCTAGCCATTTTTGCCACCATGGATCTAGCTAGTATTGAAAATTGCATTGTCGGGACATCGATTAACATTGTATTCATCCATGGTCGGTCTTTAACGCTAGGACCGCTGTCAAAAGTTTCTTGAGACAGCGGCAATGCTAGCTCTGAGCTAAACTTAAACGATGCAGCAGCAGTATAGTAGTTGCTATGCCTTCTAGTGGTGAGGATTAGAAGAAAGAAGCTGGTGAACAGAAAAGCAGTGGTGCTACAGAATGGAGCAGATTTTCTCGTGGTGAAGTTTTCTAATTTCCTTGGTGTGGACTGACTTTACGGTCTTGCCCCATCCTCTTGCCAGCTGCCATCTATCGCCACCCAACGTACATTTTTTTGGACATTTTCACAATTTTCAGTTTCCTAATAGTAGAACCGAAATATTACTTTAAGAATATTAAAGAAGAGTAAAAACTAAAGAGTAAAGTGTCACAAATGGCAATTTTTCACTGAAAACTTAGGAGTCGTTTTTTTTGTTTTTGTTTTTTTAGGCCTTTAGATGTTACTGTAAATGCGGAATTTGAAGTTCTTTTTCATAGAAAATTTTTGAGTTTTCGAAAAACTTCACTTAAAATCATTTGAAGTACTATTACTCATAAATACAATATTGTTTACAAATCGCTGAAAATGTGCATATTAACGGCGTGAGATATATTTAAAAAAAGTTTGTCACTTTTGAATAAACAAAATACAGCAAAATTAACTATGTCATTTTTAACAGTGCAATTAGCACTATCCTCTGGAAAAGTTTGAAGAAAAAACATTGAGCGAATTTTTAGAAAATGGCGTTAAGGCATTTCCGAAAATGTGAAATTTTGAGCTCTTTTAAAAAGAAATTTCTTTCAGATGTTGAGAAACTTTATATGAAATATTTAAAGCACATGTAATCATAAATACAATAATGTGACAAATTGACACTAAATATTATTGACGTGAGAGACAAATAAAA